>JAQPZY010001520.1:1137500-2635000 GCA_029931535.1 Margaritifera margaritifera
TGCGATATGGAGCCATCGTACATAATGTTCCCCTTCATGTCTTCATGAAAGGACTTCACAATACTGAGTAGGCTGGGTGGACAGCCAATTTTTTATCAGGATCTTGAAGAGTCCCTCCCTGCTAATAAGGTCAAAGGCCTTGGTGAGATCAATGAAGGCGACATAGAGTGGTTTCCTCTGCTCTCTACACTTTTCTTGCGGCTGCCTAAGGGAAAATACCATATCGGTGGTGGATCTCTTGGCCCTAAACCTGCACTGTTACTCTGGGTAGACTCTTTCAGCAAGCACTTGGAGTCTCTTCAATACCACCTTAGCAAAGAGCTTCCCTACGGTGCTCAGAAGGGAGATGCCACGATAGTTGTTACAGTCGCTCCTGTCGCCTTTATTCTTATAGAGAGTGACAATAAGGGCCTCCTTCAAGTCTTGTGGTACTGAGCCTTGTTTCCAGCATTGGCAGAGGAGTTCGTGTAGTCTTGTGAGAAGGGTTTCCTTGGTGTATTTGATCACTTCAACTCATATGCCATCTCTTCCGGGGGCCTTTCCAGCGGCAAGTGCTTCTAGCGCTTGACTGAGTTCTTTGAGTGTTGGCTCACTATCAAGCTCGTCCATGGCTGTTAGGCACTCCACAGCGTTCAGGGCATCCTGACTGACCTTGTTTTCTCTTGAATAGAGCTCTGAATAGTGCTCCACCCATCGTTCCATCTGCTTCGTACGGTCCGTTATTATATTGCCGGTAGTAGTCTTCAGCGGGACAGTCTTCTTTTGCGTCGGTCCAACAGCCACTTTGATACTTCCATACATGCCCTTTATGTCACCTATATCGGCAGAGGTCTGAATCCGCGAGCAGAGTTGAGGCCAGAAATTATTCGCACAATGCCGTGCAGTTCGCTAAACTTTGTTACGGGCTATCCTGATGGCCTGCATGTTCTTCTAAGTTGGTGAGGTTTTGTAGACGGCCAATGCCTGTCGTTTCACCTCGATAGCAAGAAGCATTTCGTCTGAGTGTGTCTCAAACCAGTCATTTGATTTTCCATGCTTTATGCCGAATGCTGAAATCGCGGCGGTGTGGATAGTGTCCCTAAGATGTTCCCATTTTTCATCGGTATATGTTTTTGTTGCGCAGGTGAGGTCTTCTTCCAAAATTCTGACATGCACCTTATCTTGCTGGCAGGTCTTGCTTGTGTCAATTCGAGGTCTTCCCATTTTCTTGACGCAATGCAGTCTCTTTGGCTGGAGCTTCACTTTGCTGCACACAAGAGGATGATCAGTGTAACAGTCTGCGCTATTGTAACTGCGCGTTATCTTTACACTGCTGAGGTTAGAGCGTCTTGTCAGGATGAGGTCGAGCTGATGCCAATGCTTGGACCTGGAGTGTCTCTAGGACACACTATGCTGTGGCTTAGTCCTGAAGAAGGTGTTGTTGATGGCAAGATTGTGGTGGTAGCAGAACTCAAGGAGGCGCTGGCCGTTCTCATTCATCTTCCCCCTCCCAAAATGTCCCAAGCATGTTGGCCAGGAGCGATTCTGGCATTGAAGTCAGCAAGGATGAACAGTGGCTCTTGCGAGGGAACTTCTCTAATTGTAGCAATGAGATCATCGTAAAACTGGTCTTTAACGTCTGAGGAGTTTGTTAGTGTGGGCGCATAGGCGCTGATCAGGCTAATCGATCCAGTTAATGTCTGAAGCTGAAGTTTCAGGATGCTTTCAGATCCTTCTGATCGAGGTACAATGGAGTTAAGCAGACTGTTCTTGAGAGCGAAGTCAACGCCGTGTTCTCTTGGCTTATCTGGAGGCTTTCCCTGCCAGACGAATGAGTAGTCTTTCTCCACTGATTGTGCCAGATGTAGAGAGTCTTGTCTCTTGGAGGGCAACAATGTCCATTTGAAGCCTACACAGTTTATTGCTGCTCACAGCTGTCTTGCGATCATTGTTTTTATTTGTTGCAGATTTTCCGAGAGTCCTGGTGTCATGGTCCTCACGTTCCATGTGCCCAGCCTAAGTGCTGGAATCTTGCTTTGCTGTTTTGTTCTTCTTGGTGAAAACATTTCGATCTACTTGTTAAGTATACACTCTAAGCCCCATTCACCCAGTGAGGCATGCAGATCGACGGCGAGACAGAACCTTATTGACTGGGTGCTGCCCAGCTTGTGGCAGGCGGTATCTGTCCAATGAGATTACAACATCTCTCCCACCATCGAAAGCAGTCCCTGGCGTCTCGCTTTACGCCAATCGAGCACTGAGACTTATAACCGGTGACTGCTGCTTCCCGTGTTGTGTCGACGCCACATGGCGAAACTGGAGTGTCCTCTCCAGGGCGCAGGCCTGGGCAAGTTTTATGAAGACCCTGGGTTGCCCACGCATCAAAGTCCCCCTCTCGGCCTCACTAGTAGAATCCAAAGGAGAGGAAATCCCAATACATTTGGTACCAGTTTAGCTGCAGGAGCTGCCGAAAGTTGCCATGTGCAGGCATATGACTGCCTTAGGGGCTCCACTCCTGATTTTTTATCTGAGGTTCACTCCTTTAGCCTTCGTTTCTCCCGAGGCACACACAATGCAGTATGGCTATTTGCCCATAACTGGGGGTCTGGATATATATATATATATATATATATATATATATATATATATATATATGTGTATGGATATGGTTTCTTCTGTGATAAAAATTGGAAGTCACACGATGGATGTTTTTCTTGAAGTTAAGGAACTAAAATTATTATCACTACAAAACAATGACATACGCTTATCAACACATGTTTTAACGCAAATCAAGTGATATAGCCAGATTTCAAAGATTCTTGAGACTATATCAAAACATAATAACAACACTATCAGACAAACCAGGCAGCGTACGTGGTAGATAAGTTGATATTTGAAAATGGTTCAGCCGTTCCCTGAAAATGGAACCTGAACGTCCAGATGATGCCTGAAAAGTTCGGATTTGGAACCACTCTTCACTTTAAGAAGGATTATATATTTACATATCAACATACTGGAACATTCCATACGAATAATGTATCTAATTTACACTGTTGAAAAAAAAACCCCACCGTACCTCACCCGACCCTTACCACCCAAAAATCATAGTTCTAATGAAAGCAATTCAAATTTACTTTCTAAAATGGTGATTTAATTTGGTCATGCTACAAACATTATATCCAACGAAATTGTCTTTTTGCTCTGAATATAATCCACTAGAATATATATCGTATTCATTTAACATGATCAATTATAGCTGTGTCATTTTAGTCATTCAAATCAGATGCATAGCCATACTTAAAATCTTACAGACGATAGCTGTGGGCCTTCTAGTAAATGTTTCCTGTCTGTGAGTCTTTCGATCATAGTAAGAGCTGTTATTTACATTCACCTTACTCTCTTCTCCATGCTCGCGGTAAAACTTAGTTTTCTTGTACACATCTGCTGTGTGCTCATCTACGGTCTTAGGACGGAAGCTGGCTTCAGATCACAATTACCCCCCCCCCCCGACGAGGTTGACCAAAATCAGGAAGATATTCCGAACAAATAGTGCCTTGTTTATATGGTCTGTTTGCCACTGACCCATGTGGTATTTCTTTATTTATGTACTAATTATAGAAGGGTACACATTAAACTGAATGACGTTGTAGAAAAAGTTGTATTTGCTTGTTGCTTAACGAAACAAGTAGGATGTACAATGTTTGATCTGGACCAAGGCTGTAAAGTCTAGTGATTATGGTTCTATATAGTTTATGTCACCAGTATCTGGCAAAATGCATAGAGTAAATGTTCACATATTCAGTGATACGGTCTTTAATGAGAGGATGGAGATAGACAACCTAGAAGTGAGTCATCTCTGTCATAATTCTCTGTGCAATTTTAATGATCCATTGTCTGCTGAGCCACATGTAGTGAATACCAAGAGAATTAAATGTGTGAACTGAGGTTTTCCAAGGGCCATAGAGAATATTTTCGATGCCTACTTTATGTAAAGATGTAGAAAAAATAACAAAGGTATCATATTCAATTAATAACATTTTTTAAAATATTAATATTACTTTTCATGCAGCAATATAAAATCCATAATAATTTGAATTATCATCACATTGAAACACTCACATTGATGATTTTAAACTTAGAAATAATTCTAAAAATATGAAATATGTTCATAATGTATTTATCTTAAAGAGTTAGTTGATAATAGTTCTTAAGTAATTGTCCTGTCCACATAATTGTCCATCCTCAAATCGTATAGGTGTGATCTGAATTATGCATTCCTTGAGAATTTGTTGAGGATTTTGGATCCAAATGTCCCTTACTGTAATCTGTTTGACATTTTTTTAACTGCTTATATTTCAAATGTTAAGAAATCGTATTTCCCTGCTGGGTATCTTTCCTTTTCACAATATCTGTTCTCTTTTGATACGTCTTTTGATATTCTTCTTCCCTATAAATATGATATATTGCACGTGTGGCATGCGATGAAAGCTCCACACAAGAATCCTCACTTATTTGTAATAGCTGATGTTCCAGAGTTGTTGTTCAATCTGTGAATAGTTGAAGAAGCTCTACCAGCCATATTCCCAGAACAGTTCACATTTTTGGTAGTGAAACACTCAGTGATCTGTAAACTGCTTCACATATCTGAGCATCAGTATACAGTTTAATTTCTTCAATTGCTGTTACACTCAGTTTCTTTTTCAAAATTTCAAGAAGTAACACTTTCTCACTTTCATGCATGTTTAGGTAAGTGATTTTGTGTAGTTTGAGATACTTGGAACGATGCCACCAGTTACTGGTCACTCCGCAACCACACACATGACAGAGTATCTTGCACACCATGAACAGTCTCCACTATAGCACAGCAGAGTGGATTCAGGAACTTTTGGTAAGCGTTTACTAAGAGTAGTCGTGTCACCGGCATGCTGTTTCATTAGCTACTTTAGAATCATATTACATCTAGATTTTACATCTTGGCTCAGGGCCTTCTGTGCTTCCTGTTTTTAATCACTGGTTGCTCCAGGAAAAATGTTCGAGCTGCTATTTGCTTTGTTACACTGTCGAAATTGAGCTTGTCTCTAATGAACTGGGTCAGCTTGCCGCTGCACTTTCCACATAGGATCAAGAGGGCATAGTCTATTCCTTGAGCTGATCTTGCATTTCCATCTGTGGTGGCATATTTTATAAGTGCACCTTGTTGAGCAAGCTGTCTATCAATTTCCTTTCCCATATTATACTCTGACAGAGGGGCAAAGGAATATAAGTTTGCTGTACACTCTGGATGACCATCCATTCTTCGTCCCTTCATCCAAGCTACAGTCCAGCAAAATTTATTATGGAAGAAGCACTTATTGTAAACTTCTTCTCAGTCATAGTTTCGCATGCCTGGTGTTGATACAGAGGCTCCATCAGCACTTGACTTGACTACTAGTCAACTTCACTCATTGTGGCAACAGTCTTGGGCTGTGGTGAAAAAGAGACAGTTGAGTGAGTCTTCACTGCACAGAGTAATGCCCTTATTCCAAGGAGAATTACGGTACCTCCCTGGAACTGTGTTTTTTCTCTTTTATGGTTGCCTTTCATCGTTACGTTCAGTACTACACTTTGCATCGCTATCAATCTGATAAACCTTGGTGCAGCTCCCAAATTTATATGTACTATTTGGTATCCTGTCAGCTACCCTGACAACTTGCAACTAGCACGTGGCAAGTGGCAGTATTTATTTATTGCCAAGTCAGTACCTGATGACTCGGGTGTATTGTTGACTCTCTGGCATTCTGCAGGGAGCTGTCATGCTCCATTGCCACTAGATTCAATGCCCTATCTTACATGTGCATGAGTGACCATTTGTTGTACTCAGCAGTTACTTGTCAACTTTGGTATCTAAAATTTAGCAGTCTCAAAATTTTAATTTTTATTACAATGAAAAATTTAAATAATTTTTTTTAAAAAGTTTACAACCTTTTCAATTTTTTACAATTGTATTTACTGTTATGAGCAATTTCGAATAAAAGGTTCTGATAGAGATTATTTCAAATATCAAATAAAATTTTACTGCATGAACAAATTCCAATAAATGAAAAGCTATTACAAACTGAATGTCTCACTTGTAGGTACATCATTGCTCAAAACTGCACCTTGCCGAACACCCATAGTACATCATTTCAAATAATTACAAATCTATTAGCAGAGCATGAATTTGATTATATTTACTGAATAAGTGTAAAATATGCCTTTTTTGAAGATATATTAGTTTCATTGGAATTTGGTGCAAAAAGTCAAAGCTGACAGGCCTCAGATCAAAATTATCCCCCTTCCCGAAATCGACCGAAATCAGGATATATATATATATATATATATATATATATATATATATATATATATATATATATATATATATATATATATATATATATATATATATTGCCGTGTTTGCATGGTCTGTTTGCCACCGACTTATGCGGTAAACTTACTTATTTTAATAATTATGAAAATGCAGACTTCAAACTTTATGACATTGCAAAGAAAGTTTCAATTATTTGTTGTTTAATGAAAACATTTGGATGTAAAATGTCCTTTTTTTCTGGGTCATGCAGACGCTTTTTGGTTACTTCCTATACGTCACTTTATCTACATTAATAATACACAAAAACGAGTAACCTATAATGGAACCTTGAAGGATTGATTGGACTAAGGTGGGTAATGTGTAGCAAAGGCGACAGAGGACTATCACCTGTGGTAAAATTGGTATACTGTTGAACTCTTATACATGAAATAGAAGAAAAATAATTGTGGTCTGATGCCAGCTAGCCCATCATACTCATTTCCGGTTTGTTAGTCTCAGTGCTTATGTGGGACGTTAACCCTATCATATATGTTCCCAGACGATTAGCCCACGTTCATTTTCACAAAATAAATTGTATCATATTCGCACTCAAACATATAGCTTTCGTCACCGTTGTTTGCAGTAGTCATTTCATTTTGTCGCTGGTGCAAAATACTGTACACTATATCTTTTCCTTTTGCATAAGGTTTTTTAGTCATATCAACTTGATCACCACAATTTTTATTTACCTTCTGTTTTGCAGCATATACCACATGTTCATATGACAGAGATTCTGCGTTAGAGGAAATTGTATCTGCCACATCCATAGCATGACTGTCTATGAAAACGTACGATGAATCGTTTTAACATGGAACCACTGCGACATAACTGGTATTAATATGAGGTTCCAATTTTGTGGGATTATTTCCTGTTAACCTGCAAATAAATGTCATACATTTAATACAATACCAATAAGCAAACACGAGAAATAACAAAGCTATTTGTCTTTACACTTTAATTTTGATAATTCGACACTAATCTAGATGAGTACTAATTCACACAAAATAAATATGATTGCAATAATAACAGCATGTTGCTCATGCTAGAAAACATAAAGTATAACTCTAGATCTGAAAGCCTGCTCCGTCATAAATATATAAATAGGTGATATTGAAAAGAAATAAAATGCTTAAACAGAATCAAGCCACATAAATCATTACTGACCTGCGTCTTCTTATGACAACAATTATGACCGCGGTTGTTGCACCGATAACACCACCTATTATAATCCAATTACCTGTGTAAAATTGATCATAAATGAGTTTGTATATTATTAAAGTAGAATAACGCGAATAAAATCAATAGCAGATATCTGCATAAATATCTGTTTAGATTCACTTATTTGGTAGATTAAATATTCTGTGTAAATGGATGATACATACATATATACATACGTACATACATACATGCATATATGTATAGTGGTACGGAATTATATATCTTTTTTCTTTTGGCAATGGTATAGTTTATTAGTTTATTAGTTTATAATCTATGTTCTTAGTATAACAGCTGTCGTCTTACCTTGAGTACAAATACGGTATTTTGGATCGATATTTCACCGAGTCGCTAGTAGCTTTAGTCATGTGACGTATTTTCCGCGCGATAGAGAGTATGAACTTTTGACCTAGTTTTCGTACTTTTAGGAGTAAACATTGTATTGACCAGGAATTATAGTTTAAGGTCACATCCGAAGCATGAATCGTGTTATTAGAAGGAAATTATTTCGAAATACCCAGTTGTTTAACGAAGACGTTGAATGGTTTTTTATTTCGATTCTGCGCATTAAGGCTATATATATATATATATATATATATATATATATATATATATATATATATATATATATATATATATATATGTATATATATATATATGAATTATAGCAGGTATTCTAGATTCTTAATAGCTACATTTGGATAGAGAGGTCATAAACGAATTGGTTCATTTTGTGCGTGGGATATTTTACTTTTGTGATTAATACAGTACATTTAGGATTCAGTACTGTGTCTTCAACCTGAATTATTATACAGCTCCGTGGAATTATCGGAAATATTTCTAGAACTTGTGAGATTCCATATTCGCAAGGATTATTTGGATATAACTTAATCTTATCAACATATTAGCACAGTGAAGGTTACTTCATTCGGAACATACATTCAGAATATTTGGAATAACTTCCGGAACAATGAACATTAAAACAATTTAGGACTTTTTGAAATATTTTAATATTGTAGGAAATTAAAGATTTGTATTTTAAATCTTGAAGGCTTGTTTGAGTCTTTACTTTTGTTACATTACCCCTAGTCGTAACAATAGATGCATATATTTGAAAAAAGAACAGACATATTAACTGACAAGCATATTGCATGAAGATAGATGAATGTAAAGATGCTTGAAAAGATAGATGAATTTGATATATGTAATGGTTACAATTGCCCTACACAAACGATACGTAAAGTGTACTTTTCCTGCACTACGTTTAAATTAACAGTGCACTCGAAATTGCAGACGTAGTGAATATGGTGCATTGTGAACCAAAGTGACCACGATAATCCACTATAGTGAACAAGGGTGTGCACTATGGTGACAAAAGATAGCTTTCCTGATCCAAATAAAGGTTGAAGACCAAAGAATTTTCTTCGAATGGCCCGATATACGGTATAGTTTCCTGTGCAAAATGTCGCTGGTATATAACACATTGCAAGCTGGAGGGAAACATTACAGAAAAATATCTTGAGAAATCTGTATTAGGTTGTTGTTCACTAATTGTTCCTTATGTTGATTTAATGATCATTGTTATTTCAGTTGTTGTTCCATCAATTATGACGTTAGTGTTGATAATACGTTCAAAGATAACATTGATGAAACGACGACGATCAACATCATCATAATTGATGTTGCTACTTAAATATGACGGTTACAATGACAGTATTATTATTATTATTATTATTATTATTATTATTATTATTATTATTATTTTGGTTTTAGTCTTGCTGTTGACGCTGGTACTGTTTTGTACTTGCTTTATCTAAGACCCTAGCTCTTAACCTGAATAAACTGTTTTCCTCACATTGATTACAGTTGCTTTAGTGTTGGCGTGGTATTTTTCAATAACATTATTTTGTCCTTATAATAAGTTTGGACCGATCATAAATTATATTTTTTATTCATTAATTTAACCGATTATATATATATATATATATATATATATATATATATATATATATATATATATATATATATATATATCCAATGGTTCTTCTTTGCCTCAATTATTTAGCCTATAGTTTGCTAAGTCGTTTCCATCACAGGAAACAAATCCCAGAATAGGGGTGTTAATCAAACACTGTTTGATATCTAGGTCATACCTTTTAATTAATATGAGACCAATTATAGGATTAGAACGCATTACGATAAAATTAACATATTGTCCCATCGCACATGAATAAGATAAACATTTTTACACACATTTCACCTGCTCGATGAAAAAACGGCATTTGCCTCCAACGTGTAGTACAAATTAATTATGTTGTTCGTTTTTATTTTCTACGATTAAAACATGGAACTCTTTATCTGTAGAAGTAAAAAGTAATCCCCCATCACATAATTTCAAAGCCTACTTGAATCGAGAAAAAAACAAAACAATCCTGGCTACTATTACGTTGGTTGTAGAATGACAAGGTCATGCATGCAAGGCTTAGAACACAGTATTGTAGTTTAAATTACGATTTATATTCGAATCGTATATCTAACAGTAAATATTACTTCTATGGTGAAATAGAGACACCGACTTAAGTTTCAGGATTACATGCAAAAATAAATATGATCAGCACAATCCTCCATCACCATAGGAACAAATGAAAGCTGTCATACTCTGGCTTTTAACTTTAGCCTCACACACCTTGCAAAGCTTAAAGGAGTCCGTAATAATTTATCTTTTACTAGAAATAGGCCACGAACGTTTAAACACTCCGGAATGACTCAAATGAAGTTAATGACCTGTGAGGGTCATGATCTACTATGATAATGGAGATAATAAATAGCCTAAAATCCCTTTGTTAAACACAATTCATATAATTTACCTATTTACGAGTTAATAGGTGATTTATGTGTGGCAATAAGGATGGGTTAGTAAATAAAAAGCACGGAAAAAATATATTAAATAGGTAATTATTTACACATTGAACATGCAATGTGGTCACTTCTCCTGATTTTGCATTCGATACTCTCTTTATTCTTTTCTCTCTCTCATTATAAATGGATGTATATGTTTGTATGTACACCCCATGCTATGACGTGTTTTGTGATATAGCAAAACTGACATGTATCATACAACAATATATCAGTCAATCCTATCATATAACATGTCATAAGCTGTTGTATGAGCCACTTGGAGGACAAGGGGCAATTTACATTAACCCATAGGTTTACATTTCTTTTAGGTCAGCGCAAGTTTTGTTCAGTTTGTATTCTGTATGAGGAATGTATTCTGTGTGAGGGATGTTTTCCTTAACGTCAGTTCTTAAAGCATATAAAGTGGCCCGTTCACCAGTCGTGCCATCGGTGGTCACCAGTCAGGAGCCAGCTGTCCAGCAAGACACATTGTCCAGAAGATCGTCGACACCTGCTGTGGTAGGATGAAGGGGAGAGGGTCACCTGTGGCTTCATCCGGACTGCCACGTGCACGTAATGACCAGCCTACTACTGATATACAGGAAGATAGGGGCATACGTGCAGATACGTGGCAGTACGGGACAGTAGATGACACACATAACTCCTTCCTCAGACGATTTGCTGTTGACAGCCGGAATCGAGCCAGCCTGCCTATAGATACTGGGAGAGCCTGAGATCAGACCATTTATGGAGGGCTCTCCCACCCGAGCACACTGATCAAAATTGCCTGACTGTATGGGGTTTTCCTTTTGAATTTTTGAAACCCCTTTTGATTAGACTCTTTATATCACAAATTTGACTTATTTTGATCCACCATCAAAAATATAACCTTGAATTTAGTAATTTGTGCGTGATACTAAAATGATATGATTAACTTGTACTCGCTTATTGGTATTATTTTTGGAAAAATTATGTACACTATTTACGCAAAATTTATAACTGAATGGTTTGAAATAAAAAAAGAAACTTGTAACTGCAAGAATTGCCATAATTAAATATGTGGTTAACACATACTTGGTTTTAGGGACAGCCCTACTTAGCTAACTGGGCAGAATTTGATCATGTACGTTCATGGCGTTTCAGTTTTCCGTCACGCTTCGCGCCTCCCTTGCCTAGCACGTGCTCCCTGCCACTCCAGACATCAACAACTCCCGCAAACCTGTAAACATTGTGGTTCTATTCCTATGTACAGGTATTAATAATTATAAATACCCCCCCCCCAATATCGCGCCTTCAATGAACCCCCTTAGTGGGGAAACCATGCAGCGATGGAGGGGTGTGATAATAGCGTCTTTACGCTCTAACGTGTCAAGTGTGTTGCAAGCTGGCATTGTATTGCACACACCCTAACCCCCTACTGAGTGCTTCGCACGCTTTAGGGGTAAATAGACGTACATGGTCGAATGATCGAAAACGTCTTAAATCCAAATATCAATCAAGTCGGGCCATCGTCATTCGTCATACATTCATTCGTGTGGCCCTAATGGACGATAGAAGATATGTTTCAAAGCCGAGAAGAAGTACGAGTCTCCGTACTCTCTACCATTAAATCCACTGACCACTAAGGGCCTGTAGGATCACCCTTAAGCGGGGCTTAGAGGGCCCACAACCTTAGTAGCAACGACACAAGCACAATTTGCAGGCAGCGGTTGACAACAAGGCTTTGCGTCTAAAACATAACAACCACCACCACTATTGCCGATCCAGCCTTCCAGCCATCCAGCCAAATACACACATCTTTCCAGCCATCCAGTCATCCAGCCATCATCAAGCAGCCAGCCAACCAGCCATCATCGCCATCATCGACTTTAAGGGAATAAGATAAATAAGATAAATTAGGAAATTTCAAAACTAAACCTATGGGTCTAAACGCCGCATTCGTGGCAATAAATATGTATACTCTCTTACTCATTTCGTTTCTAACCTTGCGATTTTTATGAATAATAACATTACTAAAATATCTCACTGAACAACGGATAGCAAAATATAGAACATTCGGTGTCCGAAACAGTAAATAATACAATTCCTTTGTCTAAAATATTTTCGGCGCCAAAATTGTTATTGTTGTTGTTGTGTTTTTTTCCCTAGTCGTATAACTTTGGTCGAGCGCGCTGTGGGATGTGGGATTTCGCTTAGAAAACAGGTGCTAGGAACCATACTAGCATTTGCCTGGACAGAATCCTTACATATACTCAGCTTTCGAGATCACTGCAAGATTTTCTGTCACCTTGAGCACTTTGAAGCATACGGTCGAATAATTCTCGATTAATTGACGAGGTGAATAATAGTAATAAATTGTAACTCCTGTGCTACCGTTGTTTGGAGAAAAAAAAGAGACTAACCAACTAACCCAGTGCAATTTGTCTGTTAAGACAAAAATTATAAATAAACAAATAAATTTTAAAAAAAGAAAGAAATAAATTAATTTTCTACCCCTGTTAATCTTAGGAAAACAACGGAGAGAATAAAAATGAATAAACAGAAAGTAATGCGGAAACCTGGAAATAGATCAAAGGTCATAACAGCCACTGCACCCACGTACTTAGGTACAATCGTAATGAACCCAAAAGGAGGCATACGGGAAAATATTTTGAAATTTTCATCCGTATTATCCCTTCAAGCAAGGATCAATCACAAATTGAAATCCACTTAAATAACTCATCAAAGGGCATGAGTCAAAATATGGAAGACACCATACCAGTGTTAGGCTCCAAGTAGACGGCAGCTGTGGCCGCACAAACACATATGTCGGTACCCCACTAACAATGTCACCGATTATACACAACAACATATCCCACTCGCCTGATACAGAAATCATAATGAGAGGACAACAATATCATTATGACACAGCATGCTTCACAGATTTAAACACCACTCAACCAATAGGAAAACCCAACCCAAATATCCACTTAGCTGTAACTCCATTAGGTGGTGTGAGGGTGGAGGAGAAAGGGGACAGCTCCTGACCCCATCCATGATAAAACCAATATGCAGATAAACATTCAAAATAAGGAGGGGGAAAAAGGGCAGTCTAGACCCAACACATATGCCCTAGTATTACAGAAGGGAGGAGTGAATCAAAATCAAATAAATAAGGAAGAATCAAAACCAATAAAAACATCAACACCAAATGCTGCAAAAACAATCTGAGCTAAGGTGCACCTCAGCCAAATAACAGGCCCCTCAAAAGTAGGGATAGAAACAGACGAATGGAAACAGGTCCTAACAATCCCGGACATACAATACCATATTGAAATAAAAACAATTCCACTGTTCAAAGGAAAGAGGAAACAACGATTAAAAGGAGGCCCCAAAAGCAAATCGTCAAATAAAACAACTAAAAACACTAAAAAGCAATCTGAAACCAAAACTAATTTAGGAGTAGGAGATAAAAAGCAGCAACAACCCATGCAAAGGGAAGAAATTAAGGCAAAATCAGAATACTCAAAAACAGCTAACAAACCCCAAACAGAGGGCCCCCGTGAAGAAAAGCAGCTCCCCCACAGCCCCACAGACACCAAAATAAAAACTAACAAACTTGACCCCCAAAAAAACAAAATTCACATACCACCCGAAAGAACTAACAGTTTACATCAAAAGTCCTGGACTAAACATGAATGCAACAAGTGACAGAAGCATAATGACGGAACTACAAAAACACAAGGGAGAATTTTCCAAATAATACACACCAAAGAACGATACATCATAATAAGATGCTCCACGGCTATACAAGTTTCAAAATATGTGGAGGTACAAAAAATTGATAAATACAGAGTAACAATTACTCGACACAACAGCGCAACCCCCCATAAACAACAAGCAAATGGACCAACACAACTAATTAAGAAAGTCATTAGAATGGATAAAATACACACGCCAAATAAAATCATACAAGATATTAAGAAATATGACCAAAACATTGTAAAAGCAGTACGCCTATCAAACAAGGATGGGGAAAAATCTACTGCGGTAATCTTGTACTTCAATCAAAATCCACCAAAAGTCATACGTGTAGGAACACTTGGAAATTATGCTCGACTGCTAGAGTATAAAAACAAACTACGCTTCTGCAGCAAACGCCAAGGGTGGGGTCACTTCACCCAAAAATGCACGTTCCGACCAAGATGCAGTAAGTGAGGAGGAAAACATCAAGAAAAATGTAAATTTGGAGGACAGAAGTGTGCAAACTGCAGTGAATCGCACCACCCGAAATCACACGACTGCCTGTACAGAATCAAGGAAATGCAAACAATGGAAATCATGTCACAAAAACAAGTAACATACCAGGCAGTCATAAAACAACTTCAGGATGGCCCTAAAAATCAACAAAAAAAAAAAAAAACCAACGCACAGACCACAAACAAGAATCAATAAAAAAAACAACCAAAGACAAAACCCTATTCTAGAAATAAACACAAATCCGCAACTAACAGTACCAAATCACAGAACAAAACCTCAGCAAGAAAAAGAAAGCAACAATAACAAAACCTGCCACCAAACACCGGTAAAACAAACAATAAACAATAACTAAATCAAAACCGCAAGTACCTAACAAAAGTCCTACAAAAACAACCAATCCAACACCGAAATCAAAACCGCAAGAACCTAACAATCCAATACAATCTCAGCCTGAATCAATTACCAATAAGCCAAATTCTAGAACTAATCCGGGATATAATCAATGGGGTACTGAAACTAATTAAGGACATCAAGTACCTGCAGAGGCCGTACTCAACCTAATCGCAACACAAACAAACTTACGGATTGCAACTCAGGCACCTGGGCCTTCATCTCAGAAAGATGGAAATAACAACCCCAAAACTAGGATGAACCCACAATGGAGTACAAAGAAATAATCCGTATTTGGCAGTGGAACTGAAAAGGGATACGGTCCAATATCCCGGAACTGATTATAAAACTACAAACTGAAATCAATAAACCAGACATTGTGTGCCTTCAGGAGACACACCTGAACGAGCAAATAATAAATCCTTCTAAAAATTCCAGGATATTCAATATGTTACTTAAAAAACAGACCAAATGAAAAGAAGAGAGGAGGTCTGGCAACGTTAGTCAGCGACGCTCTATTGAGTGAGTCTGTTGAAAGCACACAACAAACTCCGATCAACTTCCGGAATTTCAAATCATTAAAGACTGACAACAACCCAATAATGGTGGTAAACATATATGACCCAGGAGGGGGGGGGGGCAACTGATAAAACCCGAAACAATCCAAAATCTTATTAGTGATTTAGGAGAAAACATCATTATCTAGAGTCAATCCTGAAAATGGAACTATGTCAGCCATTGATCTAACGTTATGCTCACCCAAGATTGCGGAAGTTTCCGATTGGGGGGTTGATCAATCGAGCACACTAGGCAGTGACCACTTCCCAATATTAACTACAATACACTTAAAAGTGCACAAAAACAACACCACAACTACACCCAAATGGAGATTTGACAAGGCTGACTGGGGGACGTTTCGCTCTCTATGTGAGAGGATGGACAGTACCATGCTATATAACGACAATGTTAATATCTTTAACGAAAACATCGTTAAAATGCTGTCGGCGGCAGCGGAACGGTGCATCCCCAAAACAGGAGGGCGAGTCAACAAAAGATCAGTCCCCTGGTGGAAGGAAGAATGTAGGCAGGCCATGCGGGAAAAGAAAACGACCCTAAATAAATTCAGGCACTCAAAAAATTCTGATGATTTCCTCGCCTACAAGGAAAAAGAGAGAGTAATTACAAATACCATCTTTACAGCTAAACAGAACTCATGGAAGGAATTCTGCTCAACTTTAAACCATAAGACAAACTCTAAGCAAGTATGGGCTAAGATTTAAAAAATTAGGGGCAAAGCTACCTTCTCGACCCCAAAACTCCCCGGGCTCATCACTGATGGGGAGAAAGCTGCAAAATTAGCCACCCACTTTGCCGAAATGAGCAGTAATTCTAACCACTCAGAAAAGTTCAAAAAATATAAAAACAAAATAGAGAAGGAACAACCCCAATTGTTTACTGATAGAAGTAACCATTCAAGCCCCCTAAATATAGATTTCACAGTATATGAGTGGCGTAAAGCACTAAACTAAGCAAAACAAAAAAACAACGTCTCCCGGTGAGGACCAACTAGACTATGAAATCTATAAAAAAATCTCCCGGAAAATATTGAACATTCGATATTGGATCTGCTGAATCTGATTTGGCAATCGGGTGAAATACCGTCACGCTGGAAACAAGCGGTTGCCATCCTAATCCCGAAACCCGGAAAGATCCAGCGGATATCAATTCGTACAGACCAATCTCCCTCACTAATAATACATGCAAAATCATGGAAACAATGATAAATAATTGATTGAAGCACCACCTGGGAAGTAAATATTTGATATCCCAAAACCAAAGCTGTTTCCGTAATAAAATATCTACAATAGACCAATTAGAACGGTTGGAGTCGAGCATAAGAATGGCTTTTAATGCAAAAAGGAAAGGCGATCAAAATCTTATTGCAGTATTCATTTACCTAGAAAAAGCATATGATCTGATTTAGACAAAGGGACTAATTGCAAAACTAAATCAAAACTAAAGCATACATAAATAGATATCAAATTTCTTATCAGGCCGAACGATCCAAACCAGGGTGGGCAAAAGCTACTCCGAAACAATTGAACTTGAAAACGGTACACCCCAAGGTAGCGTCTTAAGCCCTACTCTGTTTAACATCATGATTAATGACCTAGATCGGTCAGTCGACCCTACTTATCTGGACCACTCTCAATTTGCTGACGATAGTGGAATCTGGAAAGCGGGAAACCCCTCTAGTGAAACTGTGGTCAGACGATTACAGGTTGGACTGGATAAGATTGGTCGATGGGCCGATAGGTGGGGCTTCAAACTATCGCCAGGTAAAACAGTAGGGGTCATGTTTACACCAAAAGTAAACTTAAAGAAACAACCACCGAAACTAAACTTAAATGGTAGGGAGATAAAATTTGAAAAGGTGGCTAGGTTCCTAGGGATGCTATTCGATGAGCACTTGACATGGAGCAACCATATAACAAAGCTAGTGAGACGGTGTCGACAAGATCTGAACCTTCTGAGAAACCTTAGGGGCACCGATTGGGGGACAGATCAGACCACACTTCTCACACTATATAGGTCACTTATCCGATCCAAAATCGATTATGGATGCCAAGTGTACGCATCGGCCCGACCTAACGTACTTAAAAAATTGGATAGTGTACAACATAAAGCTCTTGTTTTCTGCACCGGTGCTCTCAGTAGCACATCTAGGGACGAATGTAGGATTCTAACCGGAAAACCACCACTCAACCTAAGACGAGAGGAGTTACTCCTGAGGTATGCGACCAGGATTACAATTCATGATAAGTCGCACCTTACAAGAGTTATAATAGAGAAATGCAATAAGCCCTTCAGACACAAACTGTGCATGAGCTTGCCAGGAGGAAAAAAAAATCCATGACCTTAAAAAGGAATTAGACATCCCTAATATACAAGCGAAAATCATACACTACCCGGATCCCGCACCATGGACCAGTAAAACGCCAAAAATAAACCTAAATGCACTTTCTTATGGAAATAAACAAGAACAACCCATAGAAATAAGGGCTACAATCCTCTCTGAAATAGAAAGTAGGTATGAGGGGTACATCTAAATATACACGGATGGATCTAAATCCCCAGACCCAGGACGGACTGCAGCAGCAGCAGTGATCCTTGAGAAAAACATCACCCCGAGGGCGAGGCTACCAAATGGGTGCTCTATTTATACGGTCGAATTTTGGGGCTATTATCCAAGCAATCCAATGGATACAAACTAGCCAAACACCGAAAGTAGTCATAGTTAGCTACTCCCTCAGTGTGCTGCGGACTCTGGAATCAGGTAACTCAACCAGTCGAGAAAACATGATTAGAGAAGTCTACTTAAGACTAAAAACCCTCGAACAAAGCAAACAGATTGTAGAATTCATGTGGGTGCCCTCCCATATAAACATCCCTGGAAATGAGAGGGCAGATAAAGAAGCAAAAAATAAACTTAATGACCCAGAAGTGCACCACCTGGATTACAGCATATATGAAACTTGCAGCATAATAAAACAAAATATTGACCAAAAATGGCAGGGGGAATGGGACCGTACACAAAAAGGGCGCACATTATACAATATACACAAGCAGGTTTGTAGAAATATCGTCGTCCCAAACCTGGCAAATCCGTTTGTCATCAAAATTATAAATAGAATACAAACTGGCAAAACACTCATAGCCAGTAGTTTTGGAAGATTTGTGCCAGGGATAAAAGAGAAAGGAATCAACTGCCCTCACTGTCCCACTTCAGAGACGCTCATCCATGTATTCAATGACTGCCCAAACTACAACGAGGCAATTAAAAAAATTCCAGGAAAAACAAGAAAAACTGAAAACCACAACCCAATATCCGAATTTCCTTAATACAGGAATCAACAAGACTAACATCAGCCTAATGTACGCAAACATCCTGGGCTACATTTCTGACATAGGAGAAAGCGGAAAAATTTAATCCCCGGTTAGTAATAACAAAATAATTTCATAGGAAGGAAGAGAGGTAAAAGAAAGATAACAACTAAGACTAAAGCTTAGTGAAGGCTTCCGGCAGAACCCATCAAACCCATTAATAAATACTACGGGAAATCAAAAAACCTAAGGCGGGAGAGGATGGGCCCTTTCAGGGAGGAAGGGATTGGCAGGCCGGGACCATTAGGGGCCCAGGTGCGCCGCAAAGGCGATCAAAACTCAGCCTCCTTGGGCTGGAAAATCTCCACTCCCATGGATATGACTTAGGGGCAAGCCAAACCTCAAACCTCAACTTACCTCACTAACAACATTATCGACATCATAATATTTTTAATAACAAATCATGCATTTTGTTTTTTAAATTTTATATATACTCACAAGAGACAACATAGAATATCCTGACCTCTCAAAACTTTAGCACGATATAAGGTGGTCCAAAGCCCAGACCATCAGACCCAGTTGCTCAAGGTGGCAACTATTGAACACACTAGAATAATGAAACATGACCCTGTAAACTAGTCCACAACAAAATTAAAGAATATAAGGTGGCCTAAGCCCAGATCACTAGGCCCCTCCCGCACAATGCAGTAACTGATGAACTAAACGCCTCAAAAATTAAAAAACTGACGTAAAAAAGGGTAAGCATATGTTAGGAAGGAAAACACTAATAAGACCTAACTAAAAATTAGACTATATAAGGTGGTCCCAAACCCAGACCATCAGGCCCCGCCGCACAAGGTGGTATCAACCTATCAAACCCATCGAACTGGCCAAAACAATTAAGTCTATAAGGTGGTATCAAGTCCAGACCACCAGGGCTCTACTGCACAAGATGGTAACTACTTCTGGAATCACCCCCACATCAGTTAACAGAGATCAAGTGTCGGTGCATATGCTTACTATAATTAGGATATAAACCCCTTGGACTAAACCGGACATCTATCTATCTATAACATAACAAATCTTTAACTCTCTCTAACTAACCCAAACTTACAGCCACAAATGCCGAGTTTATATTCAAAGATTTAAAATTCATAGATAAGATGCAAGACGACGAATGTTCTTGATTTGGCAAATCAAATACAAACTTTTTAACCCTGGACCAGTTGGAGCCATTCTGGGACGTCAGGGGGCCATCTGCAGCTTTTTCCCGCCTTTTCTGCTTCCGGACATGAGTAACTGATAAGTGTGCGGTGCACACAATTAACCGGCAAATGGGTGCTTCGTACTCATTTGACGGTAAATTAAAAATTGCATGGTGTGCAAACTAAAAACTCGTACATGGCCGAATGGCCGCACACGAGTATAATTTAAATTAAGTAAGTAAGCAGTCGTGCCATCAGTGTACGTACAGTCAACAACCAGTCGTCAAGCCAGCAACATTACAAAAACGGAGCTGCACCTGCTGTGGTAGGATGATGGGTTGGGGCTACTTGTGGTGTTTCACGGCTGCCACGTGCACCCAACGACCGACTACATTTAATAATGGAAGTACGGGGTGTGGCTGCAATATACGGGACAGATCATCACAGAAGTGAACCGACCTACCCCCCACCCCACCCCGAAGTCGAGGGGCACTAGGAAATTCAACGAATTTACTGAGAAGTACCCCGAGGCAACGGGTGCTAAGCCTGGCCAGGCGTGCAGCAAGTAGGGAGAAGAAGCCATCAGAACGAGCCGACTTCCCTGGTACAGCTGCACCAAGATGATTGAAAATGAATCAGCCTGCTCAAGACTATGAGAGCCGGTGAGCCAGCTTTAAACCATGGAAACAACATCTTCAGAGAAAGAAGCTCTCCGGTCCAGTGGCAACCTGATCCAATTACCTGACTGTATGGGGTTTTCTTTTGGGTTTTTCGAAAACCCCTTTTGATTATACTTTTTAAATTACAAATTTTACTGATTTCGAACCACCGTCTAAAATATAGCTATGAATTAAGAAGAAATGTGCCTGATACGAAAAGGAAATGAGATACTTGTACCCATTGATTGGTATTATGTTTGGAATAATTATGTACACTATATACCCAAAATTTATACCTGAATGTTTTAAATAAATAAAGAAATTTGGAACTGATAGAATTGTCATAATTAAACATGTGGTTAACACATACTTGGTTTTAGGGACGGCCCAAATAGCTAACTGGGCAGAATTTGATCATGTACTTACGTGGCGTTTCAGTACTTTCGTTCCGCTTCGCGCCTTCTTTGCCGAGTCCATACAGCCTTCCACTCCAGACATGTAAGTAAGGAGCATGATGTGCATGCAGTAACGCGTCAGGTGGGTTTGCAGCTCGGCAACTCATCTGATCAGTAATTTACACACCCTCCCAAATCGCGTCTCCAATGAACCCTCAAAGTGGGGCAACCATGCAGCGATGAAGTGGTGTGTATTAAGAAATAAGGGCGCGGTGCACCATCTAGCCATTCGTAAATGGTCTAATGGCCGGAAACAAATTAAATCTAAACTAAGTAAGTAAGCAGTCGTGCCATTCATCGTTTGTACAAGAAAAATGGCAGCACACTGCAAAGTGGGAAACTTAAGCACTGACATAAGTCTACTGGACCGAGTGGAACACCTCCTGGGCTGTTTTGTAGAACTGGAGTGCTACCCCAACAAACGCCATCTAAAGAGGGATATAAACTCTTTAAAAACAGTGAAGACCCTTATAAGAGAGATCATCAATGAAGAAGTGGAGAACATCAAGACAGCCTGGGCGGGGGAAAAGAGGGCAAAGGAGCTCCATAAATAGAGAACGGAACTTTTAGCGGCTGAGTGGATAAAGATCCAGTAAAAATTTAGCCATAAAGACTGAATCCCAGAGGAGGAAGACTGGGGGAAAGAGACCAACGAGAGTAGTTTTAGACTCGTGGTCTCCACAAAAACATTGTGGAACAAATGTGATCAACGATGTGCAACCGGGATGTGCGAGCACTGCTGAGGTGAGAAGTGGTAGCTGAAATCCAACGGCCCTTTTCAGGAACACCCATATCTCTAGAAAAGAGAGATACTAATCATTTGCCACATTTTTGTTTTGTGTTTGTGTATGTGTTTATGTATATTTTGCGCATGTGTTTGTGTATGTCTATGTTAACAACAAATACTTAAAACCCCTTACCCCTTATCTCTTCTGTGTGATAGTATGTGTGAGAGTGTATAGTTGTGTGTCTATAAACACTTACTACCCTTGTGTGTGAAAGTATGGTTGTATGTTCGTGGGTGAGAGTGTGTGTTTATTTCATTCTCTCTCTTTTATATCGTACCCCATTGTGTTATATTATGTTTGTATGTGTGTAAGTATAATGTGTGTATAGGCACTCCTACACCTTTCGTTATATAGTAAGGGTGTGTGTTTGAATTGCAATCAAATAGCAATCGCTGGATTGTATAAGTGGTGTGTTTAGATAGTAATCAAAATAACATTTACTGTATTGTAGGGTGTGTATTTGGATTGTAGAGGTGTGAGTTGGATTGTAGAGGTGTGTGTTGGATTGTAGATAAAATTTTAACATTACATTTTCCTTTGTCCCCATAAACTTTCGACCCTTTGTCCCTATAAACGTTTGTCTACATAACACTTTTGTCCCAATAATACCACCCCTATGTTAAACCTACGGAGAATTTTAACACAGGATTTCCCCTTGTCCACCAAGTGGAGCATAATGCAAACCTATGGGCTAAGGTTCATTGCCCCTTGTCCACCAAGTGGCTCATACAACTACTGTCATGTATGTAATACTGTTTCAAAATGATAAGTCTCATATCAACAATTCAACAATATATGGGAATTAAACAAATATCAATTTTAAAATGGCGATAGGAGTGTATTAAATAGAAAGTAGCAAGAATGTTTTCTTTTGTTTTGTTTTTTTAACTGCAACATTTCATTTTATTTATAATTAGCATAAGCATCTCATTTGTCATCCTTTTCTCCAAGTAACAATATTCTGATTTGTTGTCGCTGCAAGACTTTGCACCACGGATCTCTATGACAGCCAAATTCTTGACGTGAATGGTATACATACACACACACAGATATATATATATCAATTGCAATCTTATCAGTATAATTTTGTTCAGCTAGCACAGAGCAATATATGGAAAAAGCAGTTAAATTCTCACTGTGACAGGTCAAAACTAAACAAAAAGGAGACCACGACGGAATTTCTAAAATGTTTTGTCATGCATACTTTTCAAAACATAATTTCAGAATAATGGTAGATAGCGCATTTTCCAGTAATCGCATTTTGACTGCACATGA
Organism: Margaritifera margaritifera; assembly: GCA_029931535.1. Classification (NCBI taxonomy): domain Eukaryota; kingdom Metazoa; phylum Mollusca; class Bivalvia; order Unionida; family Margaritiferidae; genus Margaritifera; species Margaritifera margaritifera. Next base: position 1,160,874 of record JAQPZY010001520.1, read on the forward strand.
AACCGGAAACCAGGACAATATGAAACAAAGGTTATCAAGAGTATTTGCTTGTATAATATAGCATGTAATTTGCATATAATGTTATAGATATTGCTCTTATATACATTAAAGTTTTTCGATGTTATCGCCTTTTTATGGATGGATTGGCTCCAAGATGTCTCAAATGCTCATTTGAGTAATAATGCCAGTACATATATATATATATATATATATATATATATATATATATATATATATGTGTGTGTGTGTGTGTCTTTATTCAGAACTAACAAAACGCATCGTTTTGCAAAAGAGTTTTATTTAGCTTCATTTAAGATGAGTGGTGTGCTTGAAGAGTGATCTCCCCTTCTTGACAGCTCAATTTACAAGCGGGTATGTGATACTAATGCAAAGGCCAGGTATATACCGCTGTGTGAAGTACGCTGAATTTTGCCGATAAAAAGATCGGTTTCTCATTGGCGTGGAATAGGTGCCAAGATCATACAACAATTTTTAATATTTCACTGTTGAAGGGTCGCTGTGAAGATCGCAGATTACCTCCACCAACATAACCTAACAAATGCAAAGACGTGATAAACCTATTCATGTCGTGAGTAATTTCATCGGGTTTATTTTGCATGTACCAAAATAGAAGAGAGCAAAAGTCTTGGATCTGAATGCAGATTTTAAAATTGGCAGCTACATAAAGTACAAACAATTTCAGAAACCCCATTTTTGTGTTAGAAACTCATAAATGCGAGACATGATTGTTTTTGCAAGCTGTTTGCAAGTGACATTTTCTTTAATATGACTGATTATTGTAAGATCGCAATTTTGGTATCGGACTCTGACCAGTAATTATTAAGTAACCATGATACCAGTCTTGAATTGGGTGAACGTCGGATACCGTATTTAATACGTCAAGATCGGACTATTGTCTGTAATATCAGCGTGGAATTTTTATTTTTCAATTTGTCGCGACTTTTAACAGCGCATTTAACATCTGCTTAGATTATGCATGTGCACCTACACAAATTCTTTTTGAAGTATTGTATTTCGAACTGCTCATTACTTTGACGAAATAGCCTTAACAACATCACTATGACGTCATGTTTTAAACTTTCAAAAACTGTCGCCCTCACATGTAATTAAACCCTTATAGACAGAAAACGAGCCCTGCAGAAATTTTTCGCACCAATAAAAGGAAAAAGGTGTATATATCCCTTTTTTGATTATGTGTAAGTGTTTTTGAAATGTTCTAATTTAGACGTTACAAGCGATTGATTTACATTTTCTGCACAATGTTATGTATTTCGCAGTTAATATTTTGTATTTTGAAATGGCCTTGGCAACCACTCCCCCCGCCAAATTCCCCATAAACTATACTTTCTTTTCATATTGTAATAGAATGCATGAAGATACATGGATACATGGATTGGGAATAGTACGAACAGATTAGTTGAGCTGTCTATATGGGGACAGAGCTTATTCTGAATCTGTGTATTTTATATTTAGAGCATATACAAGTACAGGTTTTGTTTGATAAATACAATACATATATGCATAAAAGAACTTCCTTTTCCTGACTACATAAACAAATGTGGTAATATAAACTTATCTTTTGATGGTTTCTTCTAAGACTATAACGGGAACTCACACTCCAAACTTTTTAGTTGAAGCTAACAAAAGCTTAGTATTATTACTACGGAACATTGACATATGTGCAGCACATATTTTTAAAACAAACTTAGTGATATTGAATGAATTCTTAGTTTCTTAAATCTATATCCGAACAAAGTAATACCAATATCAGAGAACCTTGGCTGTCTGCGTGGTCGATATATTGATATTTAAAAATGGTTCACCCTCATGTAAAACCCATCTTTCACTTTAAGTGTCGTATATTACTTATGTATCGGACTTACCACGTAAAAGAAATCATACTTCTAATGAAAGCATTTCAAATTTACTTTGTAAAATGGTGATTTCATTTTGTCATGCGAAAAGAATTCAATCCAGTGAAACTATCTTTTCCTCTAAATATAATCCACCAGAATATATATATATATATATATATATATATATATATATATATATATATATATATATATATATATATATTACTGAAGTTGATGATATGTTGTGTCATTATAATCATTGAAATCAGATGCATCGTGACTCCTAAAACCTTTTTGACGATGGATGTTGGCGTTGTGGTAAATTTGTCCTGACGTTTTGTGGCGAGTCTCTCTATGAGAGTTAGTGGTATTATTTAAATTATCCTTATTTTCGTCTCCATGCTCCTGGTTAAAGCTAGCTTTCTCATACACAATTCCTGTATGCCCATCCATAAACACAGAAAAATACATTCACACACGATGTGGATCTCGTAGGTCTAGATAGAGAATGATTCGGAACCAGACTCTATACAGTTTAGACCCGAATCTGTGACGACGATAATTTTAAACTGTGAACTTGTTTAATTTTGAGGGTCACGATGTTTTCTGCAAAATAATGACTGTGGCGTCGATGTATAAATGAAGTGCATAAAATTTGTCGTTGGGAGTGGTATTAAATGTGAGGCCCGTAGCAACTACGAATTTTCGAAAATGGACAAATTATGATTGTGGTCAATTCATCAGAACATAAGACTTTATTTAAGCGTTGACGTGTGAATATGATTGGGAGTCATTGAAAGATTTTCACTAGACAATCTAATTGCACATCCAAAGCTACACATTACATCTTGACAGTATTTACAATGACACGAGATGTATAAATGAAGGCAATACTAACAGTACAATGCAAGAGTTGAATACAATATTACACTGACGGTTACATATATAAAATATATGGAATTTGCCAGTGTGCGTACATAATGTCCTGTACATTTCGTGTCCGCATATATGTTTCCTAGACATCTGTCGCGTTAAATGTGCTTTTATTAAATTTGTTTTAAAAGAGCTCAGCTGTTGAAGTAATTTTGTATTTTTTATGAACAATGCAACTATATTTGGATTTCAGTACAGTTAAGAATAATAAGCAAAACATATGGATTTCTCAGTATAAAGTAATGGAAACATATATCAATATATTGATACGATATAGCATCTTCACTTCAATTTAGTCATATTCTTTTTATAAATATATATGACTGTCACAAGTAAAAAGGTTATCAGTCAAAAACCAGACTATACGTATCCTCCCATATACGGGAGAGATAATAACTGGAAGTATGAATTATTTCGATTAATTTTTACTAGATACATGTACGCACACATCATAACAAAACACAAACGCATAACTATATATATATATATATATATATATATATATATATATATATATATATATATATATATATATATATACTTACACACACATATATATATAAGTTAAAAAGTAAAAAAAACAGCATTAAGCAAATACGTCAATAAATACTTAATACACACGCTATATTGTCTTATCGTATCACTTAGTTGATAGCATGAAAATTACCATAGCACAGAAAGACGATGGTGCATTGCAGAGTTTTGGTTGAAAATTGTAGACAGATTTAAATTGGCCACACCAAACACAAGATGGAGACAAAGTAGAATAATGAAATGGGAGGGAAAATAAAATGAAGTATAAATATATGTACAACGCACAATGAAAACGAAATGAATCTACATTAGTAAGGTATTATTTCGCCTCAAGTTGAAAAGTAATTATGAAAAGAGAGAAATATCAATAATAACTCTTACATTGCTTACGTTGGTAATTAGTATTCTTAAGTTGGTAATTAATGTATATATATATATATATATATATATATATATATATATATATATATATATATATATATATATATATATATATATATATATATACTTTGGACCCGATTTAGAACGTTTTTTACAGTCACAGTGCATCTTAGCAAAACACGGTCAATCATTGAACAGAGCTGAAAAATGTATTTTTATTGTTTCCTTAGACTATAACATCCTTTATTAGTTCATAGTTTTGTCCTGTTAGGTCTTCGGTGGCTAACAGTTTCCTTTAAGTTCATCTTCTCTTTAATTATTTTTGTCCTTGTCCGTTGGGATGGGAATTTGACAATAATTTGGTACCTATTGCACTGGTCATTTTCATCATACCGTCTGTTACCAAGTATTTGAGATTTGCATATAACATTTTAGAGTCAAGTCCAAGACAAGTGTTCATTATAGAGTTTCAAAATGGCGTCGTCAGTTTCTCTAGGGTCATGGAGAAGTAAATTATAAAAATGAAGACAATGTCTTCTATCATACTGTTCGAGATCATCAATTTTCTCATCTAACATGCTTATCGTGTAATTCTGTTTTGAGATTGAGGACCACATTCGTTGATTTTCGCTTTGTAGTTGCGAAGTCTACTACTCTAAGCTTTTGATTTTATTTTCCTGTTCAATGACACTTTGATCAGAGGTGGGGGAGTTTGGCTAATGATAGAATCAATAGTAAATTGTATTGTTTTCTGAGAGTGTCGTTTACAGACTCAATTAGTGAAGGAATTGAATATTGTATCTAACACATTGATATAATTCAACTGTAGCGACATAAGATCAGACAAATCATAGAAATTACCTCTTTGTGTTGAATGATGGCTGCACAGGTCACACTTTTCTAAAGATCAATACTATGTTTTATGGTATGATCTATATTGTGAACATCCATGTTTTGCACATCAAACGAATTAGATCCTTGATGAGGGGAAATCGCAATAGAGTTTTCACGTCTAATCAATGTCGGTGGCTAACCATCCACGGAAGGGCTGTAGGGATTTTTTATATTGTCGCAACCACTGGAGGCCATTTTTGCGCTAAAATGGGAAGACACAGGATAGAGTTACTAACTTTCCAAATCAAATGCAAACATAAAGAGTTCCACTTGATTTCAGAAGTCACACTAACTCAACACCAAGCAAAAACAGTTCATTCAAGAAATATCAATCTGGAAGTATTATTATGAAGGGAAATTTAGTATCTACATGGAGGGAGAGAAATTATGTGTCCTTTCTACGACTCATGGATCAGATAACCTAAGTGCTATTGTTTCACAAAACTAAGTCTCATATCATGCATGAAAGACAATTTGACAAGAGCTTATTGTATCTATTGTACAAACTTTAACTGTTGCGCAAAGTTCACCGCAATGAAATGCCCATTTTATAGGTGATACTTGTACGCACGCTGATTATATCTGGGGGTACCTTAAATAAAATAATTATATATATATATATATATATATATATATATATATATATATATATATATATATATATAACCTTAGTATAAAGTGATAATAGCAAAGCTGATAAGTCTTTGGGTGAAGAGATTTTTAATTAATGGTTTGAATTTCTGAAGCTTTTGGGATACTTATGATATGTTCTCTCCTTCATCATCATCATCATCATCAGCATCGTCATCATCATCATCATCTCACTCTCTCTCTCTCTCTCTCTCTCTCTCTCTCTCTCTCTCTCTCTCTCTCTCTCTCTCTCTCTCTCTCTTCATTTATATCTGTGTTAACGGCCTAGGTATGTACTGATACATTTTGGAAGATTTTATACCAACATACAATAGTAAAACAAAAAATTAGAAGAACGTTCCAACATGTAGTGTACCAAGTACCATATATTTTTTTGTGGAATGACGATTTTGATGTGCATTTTACATATTTGACATCATCAATTGCCAAAATTGCGATAAAGCCATCGAAAAGTTGTCGAATGAACTAACCTGGATAAAACTAGAACACAATCTTATGTCACCGGGAAGTTTGGCTGACTTTCACATTTACATCGCCACAACCCGTCATCATAATGAGGGTAATTTCTAAACTACAGAATGTCATCAATTAATAAAACGATAAAAATGGGTTTAAACTATTTTAAAAAGTTATGTTTACAGACTTAAATGGCTATTCGTACTTAATTTGCCTTTCTTTTGAAAACAGCATTTAAGGCATAACTACTATGTGTGTTTAGTTTGTAAATTTACAGAAAGCAGCTACTCTGCTTCGCATAGCAAATATTGCTTCATTTCATTGTTATTAAAACAAAGTGACCAAATTATAACGCCCCGTGTGCCGTAAACTATGACATTATATAATGAGCACAATTTAATAATAACAACTACACAATATACATTACATAATGGAGCAAATAATCTTTTAGTATTAGTTGTGAAATAAATGATAAACAACAACAACAACAACAAGAACAACAGCAACAAAAATCCACGACATTCTATGATAAACATATATCATTCATTTCTTTCTTTACTACCATGATCTGTATGTATGTATATATGTATTTATGTATGTATGTATGTATGTATGTATGTATGTATGTATGTATGTATGTATGTGTATAGAGAGAGAGAGACAGAGACAGAGAGAGATATAGAGAGAGTTACTTATCTTGATTCTATCTTGTTTTTGTGAGTTGGTTCTTTTGGCTTAATAAACTGTGTTAAATGATTCGTATTTTTTTCGACAATGCTTTTGGCCGATAACTTTAATTGTTCCTATTTGCTGTCTGCTTATACGTAATCCTTCCTCGACATTGTCCATTTCACTCATGTATAATATTTATCCTATTACCGTCTTTTTCATGACATATTCTATCCAGATTTGGTTATTATTAAAAATTGGATTTAAGACCATTGATAACGCTCTGTGCTCTGCCCAGCCTCTGTCAGCCCTGTCATCACCTTTTGTACATATTTCTAGAATAAGTGTAATGTTTACTGGTACACCACTTACTTTTTCATTAGTCTTTTCAACTTGTCTTGCATTTCGTTCATTTTTCGCTAATCATTTGTCTTCATCACCCGCAGCAAGGTGTACCGACGATGCAACATCGATTTGTTCTACGTTAACTGAAAGTGCACCACCTGTGTGATCCGATTTCCCTTCAGACAGCAATGAAGAGGTAATAAAATATATTTTTTCGGATACCTAAACAAAGATGGTATTCCAAACTTCCTCATAATTCTTTTGTAGTTAAAGGATGAATTGGTAGCATCCTCAGCATTCTTACACGTTCTACATATTTTCTTGCAATACTCTCTTTCAGAGAAAACATTCAAAATTAATGACAGTTTGTAATTTACGTGATGTTTTAGACACTTTTTTCAAAGCAAATTTCAACCCTGCTTCAACTTAATTTCTTGACCATATAAATCCCAATTTCAAGAGACATTTTATTTACTTATTTTGTAATTACTTTTTAATATACTTGAGGTAATACGTTTGCAATGACTTTAAAAAAAAAAAAATTCTAAACGTGATGAGATGAGAAAACGACGTTGTTGATAGGTTTGTTGTAGACCTCATGTTGATAACGACTAATGAAAGTCCTTTCGTCAAGATTATCGTCGTATATTTAATCTATGATGTGTGTTTAAATCTTGTCCATGAAGATAAGTTGTACTATAGATTCTTGTCACTTGTAAACAGAATGTTTACAAGCATTTGAGTTCAAGACCAGTCTTGTTGGCAGTTAGACTGGTTTGTTTTTACATTTTATTGCTTCACATCCTGTTATGATAATATAGTTCACATTAAAGTTGTGTATAAATAGGGATTTGGTAAACAAATAATTCATTCTGTTTCAGATCAGTCTGTGGGAATCCATTTGTGATCAGATTTTATATTGTGCCGTTGAAATCAGATATAATTCGAGAGGAATTATTTATTTAATATATATTCATTGGAATTACTAAAGTGCTCATTAACTTCTGAATTAATATATTACTTTTGACTTTTAGGAACTCATTTAAAGACATTCTGGATTGTATCATTGTGTGATATCAGGGCATTCAAGACTATTGAAAGTCATTCGGAACATTTTGTATTTTTGGACCTGTGATTAGGACATTTAGGTTTGTTTAGAATTTAATTCACAATATTGTAAGTATCTCTTGAATTTCATTTATATTTTAGGGAAATAAATTGCTTGTTGATATTACTTAAATTGTTGGTTTTACTTTCTTTCTGTTATAAATTTTTTTAAGGCCTAGAGTCGTAACAAAATAAAATTTATTTTTTAAATTGTCAATCCGACATTTATGCATTGCCTTGCATACCTTTTTCTATTCGTGATCAGTTTGAAATGAATAAAGTCTAGACCTTAACCCATAAAGATCTCTATATGGAATACCATTCACTACTCTCTGGAAACTCTTGGCATCTTTTCACACTTTGGTGTAATCGCTAGTGTCCTGAAAGTTAATGTTTCCCTTCATATATTTGTTAAAGTTATTAGTTTCATCATAGATCCATAATGAATCTGTATCGGTTGTGGGAAGTTATATTCAATCATCATATTTGTTTTTCACTTTTTGTAGCAAATTTCACCCTTTAACTATTGTAATTGCTCCAACTCTGTAAATTAGCAGCATTTCTTTTTTATAAACTCATCTTTTTTCTCGTGCTAAATAAAACCAAATCATAATCTACCATTATTCTTCTGGTAAATGATAGATTTTGTTGACATTTTGAGTATTTACCTTTACTCAGATATATTTTAACAGTGGGTCTGTTTCCTGTGTTTACCGAATGTATTGTTCTTCATCAGTTTGAAGAATTCCTTCCCAAACTCTTAAGTGGCTTTTTTATTTTAAACTTCTATCCCCTTCAATGGATGATTTAAGCCACTTTTTCTGTTTGAACAAAGACAACTTTATGTATTTGTCTCAGCTGTAAACTCAGTTGTATCTAAAGCTTACGCTTTCTACAGTGAATGGCGTACTTTTCTTTCTATTTCAGTGCATATAATACGTTCCGTTAACTTTGTGTCTTTTTCTGTCTAATAGCTCTTTGAAGTTCAGATACAATTCCCTGTAACTGTACATTAGCATCTAGAATAAAGCCATTCTCATTGTTCTCTGCTAATCCTAACATATATGTTTCTTCCCATGTGGTTCATTTATCGGTTTCCGATCTATTTTGTTTCCTTTTCTACCAGCATGTAAAGTAAAAGTATATAGATATGTGTATATGTATGGATATACCAAGCGCTTTTCTTCATGATATGATCAACTCTATTCTGCACCTATGCATCTTTATCTATGTCTGTCTGACCCTATTTCTCATATTTAGTAATTTCGTCATGGATAGTTATTACTTAATGCATTATGATTACTAATATTAAGAGGAGAACCTCGCAATATATATATATATATATATATATATATATATATATATATATATATACATATACATATATATATATATATATATATATATATATATATATATATATATATATATATATATATATATAACGTGTCTAATGTAAAATTTTATTTAAAATGCTAACAGTAACGTTTCCAATGGTCTTTAAAATGATTTCTCTTCAATTTCAGAACGTGTGCAAACTTAAAGCTGTCATAATAATGCTATGTATATGTTTGAGTAAACTTGTCAGGGATTTTTATGAGACTTTGTGTAATCGTGTCATAGAAACTTAAGCATTTGGTGATACATATTTTTTTTAAAAATACCATGATTATGTTTAAAAATTGTAATTAGATGACTTGTACTTTAAAATTCTATTTAAAAATACTCATTTAAATCCATATATCTACCAAATATCAAAATATAGAAATATACCTTAAAAAAGCAATATTTCACACACTGATTTTCTAAATATTTTTTTTACTATATTTATGTTTTTGATCAGTTATTGCGCATAGGATAATTTCCATTTACTTATTGATCAAATTGTGGTCCTTATAATTGTGAAAAGAAACATAACTTGTTTACACATGTTTGTGGTAAATGGCCAATGCTTTAAAAATAATATGGGTGTGTTCATTTAATCAATAATTCTTAGTATCCATGTATCTTTAAAGAGTAGACATAATTTTCAACATATAAATCATGTCAAGTCCGCCATTAATCCTATTATTTCTCTCAACGTTTCTTCTAACTTTATCAGGTGCCCCGGGTAGCCGAGTGGTCTAAGGAGCTCACCTGTACAGATCACTGACATCTCACCTCTGTCCTCCTGTGTTCGAGTCACAGCTCGGCCAGCGTGGGTATATGAGAAAGTTTGGCAATAGCTTCGCCTAGGGTCGGTCATTATTCACCTCTACCCCTACCAAATAAAAAGTTGCTCTAACAACTGGTGTACACTTTTTGATATGGCGTCACGAATGGGCAACTGTATAAAACAGCTTTGATATTGCAAGTTTTTAAATAGTTGATGGGCCAAGGGATAAAATAATCATCAACATATTATGAGCATTTAGAAGACTGGTGGCTCCAGGAGTGCTGACCCCGGCAGCGATAAATGAATGGACTCTGGCAAAGTTAGAGGATCCAGTAGCACCACCATACAAATATACAATGATTGTGCATTTCTGTCTTGTCTCCTAATATGGTATATATTTTCTTGTAATTTGTATTGCTTTGAGCACCTTCTAAACTTATATCAATATAACTCATTGTATGAGATTAACATGACACACAGTTTTTCAAAAAATATTACTACCATTAATCATAAAATATCTTTGACAACATCTTCAGACCACACTGATAATATGTAATAATTAGTTTCAGAATGATGCTTTTAATTATGTCATCATCTCTATTGAAATAATATATCGGGTTGTTTGAGTTTGAGCTTTTTATTTCATTCGATTGCATATAACTGTTACTTTGATTCTATGTTAAATGTTTTAAATTGAAATATATTGAATATTCTCAAGAAGGAGACAATATTAATGCAAGATTTGACAATAAGGAAATGAAATCTGCAGCTAAATGAATATCCATATGCGCTTTCTTAAGTTGCTGTCATCCTCACCCCTTTTCTGCCTCTTTTTAATACGGGCAGAACTCAACCATCGCCAAATATCCCAGAAGAAAAAATGTAGCTTTGTCAGACAAACAAGAAAGTTGTATGTCAACATGCTTGCACAAAGTGGCTGCATCATTTGAAGAAAGAAATTGTAAACCACGGGAATACTTAACAGTTATACTGTGAATGCACTAAGGTCATTCGTCATTTTAATTTCGTCCACTACACACTGATCCACCGTCTGTATAAGTGGTCATTATATTAAATCCGTAGACCATATATTTTCCTCCGCCAAATTGAAGATGCTATTAATTTTTTAAAAATAATAGACATCAATCCGTCTTTAGTAGGTAAAAAGGTTATCGAGTTTCAGTCAAAAAGGTCAATGGTCAGGGTAACAGTGACTAAAAGAAGACAAATGGCTCCGTACAATAACATTAGTTCTAAACAGTTGTAGGGGCAATCCGGGGCCCAAAATGGCACTCTAGGGCCGTACAAGAAAGTTAACTCAACAGCCAGCTTGAATTAGACCACTCTAGGGCTCTATTTGAATTTAATGTTATAACCGTCTATAGGTTTACCATTGTGGGTACTCTGGGGCGTCATGAGAATTTAACATCAGGATGGTTCTTTTCGGTCCTATGGGAATTTAATGTTGAAAAAGGTCTTGGATTTAACATTACGGGTCGGTGTGCATATCTAACACACTTAATGATAATCCAATAAACATCCTTACTAAAATGATGATATAAGAGCCAGATAGAGCCAGCAGAATTAAGAGGAGGCTATAACGTGACTTTTTAAACTCAATATGGCAACCGCGATGTTAACCTTTGGGGGTTATTTTATAGTTAAACATGGTGGTGATAATAGGGATATCTCATAACGCCTACCGAAAATTGCGTCTGTCTACCAGAAATAGACTGTTTGAAAAAGGTTGCGCATATACACTTAAATATATTGGAAAACAGTGTCCTGAAACGCACTTAAAAATATCTTTAAAAGAAAGTTTGCCCATTTGTAGTTTTCAAAATATTTACAAAACAAAAGCAAAATTACACTAAATAAAAAAAAAGATTACATTTAAAACAATTTTAAAACTAATGTTATAAATTTAAACATGAAAAATTAAATTTTAAAAAAGAAGTTTTCTTAAAACGTTTAGACAAACTTTCACATGCAGATACATACAAACAAGCATAAATATACATTTTTCGGCTGGCAATATTGAGTAGCATATTTATTTCGAGAAAAATGGGTGGCTCTGAGGAGGGCGGTTTGCTTAGTGATCTGACCTCCCAATCCGAACTCTAAATGCAAAACATTTATTATCCCACATGTTCTGTCCCTTGGATCTACAGCGACGGAGACAGTAAATAGAGGCTAATTAACCTCACTTCCCCAAACCTCCACCATCGGGATTAACGTTTCTGGTCGTGACTGTTGTTGTTGTGGTTGCTGTTGCTTTATGTTAGATACTAATGCTCCCCGCTGAGTTGATGTTGCTCCTTCTGCTGTTGTTCTAGTATTTTAACCTAAGTTTATGGAGGGTTTGCATTTAAGATATGAAAGAGGTCTAGTGATTTATGGGTTAAAAGGCCAAAATGTTAAGAGCATGGTGAGTCTATTAATGGTTTCTGCATATTGAGTTTAGTTCAAGACTGCATACTACGAGCAAAGGTTAACGTCATTGAGACCCATTCGAAACAAATATCCAGAGTCGGTCATATCCTACTAGTGAGTATACAGAGAACTGTTACAAACGAGGTGGACGCATAATACACCATTTATGGTACTCTTGTGTTCTTTTGATTCGAAAGCTTGAAAAGCGGTTTACTGACTGCTTGTTCTAATACAGTTGAATAATGACTGATAACATAATTGATTATGCAAGAAGTTATTGGCTTTATCTTTGAAAATGTTTAGTGACTCCAAAGTCCTTATTGAAAATGTTTACTGACTCCAAAGTCCTTATTAAAAATGTTTACTGAGTCCAAAATCCTTATTGAAAATGTTTACTGACTCCAAAATCCTTATTGAAAATGTTTACTGACTCCAAAATTCTTATTGAAAATGTTTACTAACTCCAAAGTCCTTATTGAAAATGTTTACTGACTCCAAAGTCCTTATTAAAAATGTTTACTGACTCCCAAATCCTTATTGAAAATGGTTACTGACTCCAAAATCCGTATTGAAAATGTTTACTGACTCCAAAGTCCTTATTGAAAATGTTTACTATCTCCAAAAATCTTATTGAAAATGTTTACTGACTCCAAAATCCTTATTAAAAATGTTTGCTGGCTCCAACGTCGTTATCTACGATAGCTACACATTATTAATGTTAGTATCATATATTGTGTATTGTGTTTGAATGTTGTTGTCGTATCGTAATGGAGCAGTAGAAGCATGAAGGACATTTCTTGAGCTACCCTCTGTATTATGTGTTAAATAAGACTTACTTAATCCATTATGTTACTAATGCAGGTAAAGACATTGGAATAACTCGAATTATACATGCATCTTTCCTAAAATTATCAAATGCTATAATCGATTTTTTTCTCAACATTTTATAATAAAGATCATTGTTGATGATTTGAAATAAATATTTAGTATAAGACAAAAATGGAAGTCTATAAGAATGTTCTTCATCGTCAAAGTTAAGAGAACCAATGAAACAATGTCAATCACACCTTATACAGAGAAACTGAATCTAAATGGCAATTTCTGATTGGCTGATAATCATTGTTGATGCAAGATGAATATTATTAATAATGTATATCATCATAGCTACTTAATTGCCTTTACAAAAATTACTTCTGTGATGATTTAGGTTAATTGATCCCACATTGTAGTATTAATAGAATATACGGATGCTGGCTCACTATCTGTTTTTCACTCTGAAAATTTTTGATTTTTCATCTTCGCTTAAGTCTCCGCTTATGGCTCGCTCGCAGATAGTGATCCAACATCTCGTATATTCTATAAATACTACAATGTAAGTAACAATCATTTAAACAACACTATTTATTATAAATGTCTTACCACAACTCGCCACGTCGTGAAGTTATTGGTTTTGATAATGACAGTATATGGTCAATGAAATTTGGTTCTGTAAGTGCAGCTGCTGGTTATTGTGAAGTATCTAACACAACTATTACCACAAGTTGTAAAGAGTTATACAATACTTTTAAAGCGAAAAGCTTTACCGCTAATCTTAAATTATTTTACGCTGACGACAAAAATATTAGTACCTGGAAGGGTAACGGCAATTATAAAGGTTAAACTTATACAACAGGCTTAGACAAAATTAACTATACAACAGTGTTAGACAAAATTAAATATACAACATTGTTAGACAAAATTTATGACTCTATCTCCATATTACTAAAGTCATACTCACTGTCACTATCACTAACATCACTTTCATCGTCTGTATTAAAATCACCATACGCCCAATCAAACGAAAATATCTTTTTCATATTTTTCATCTCGTCATCTATTTTTTTTTGCGCAATTTTTTTTATAATGTTAACTTTAATCTCTTCAAGCAATTTATTACATTATCCATTATACAATACATGTCACACAAAATTTACAACAAACCTAATTCTCTCATAACATTTACGTTAAACCCAAAAGCGAATGTATTTATACCGTCAACGCAATATCGCTTGTCATCAAAATTACATAATCCCACTGTGTTAACTACACTTGTCTCCATGTTATGTTTACTTGATCTTAACGTTGTCATTTCAATGCGATTTTTAGCACCACCAAGTGCTTTAACGTAATCCTCAAAAGTCAATACCTTATGCACAACGTTTTTCTTTATTCCTAAAGCCATTTTCTTAACACCACCATCATCTAATCTTAAGCTGCACATTTTTTACCTTAATCCGATAAACTCAGCTATTGGAACAAAGTTCGTCTCATCTTTGAACTTACCGATAACTTTTTTTATTGTCATTGCATTTGAAACCTGATTTCTCAGGATACTCCGATAAATCCATAAGCTCTTTGTTATCATATAATTTTTGATAAATGTCACCTTCACCTGGAAAGCTATAGCACAAACTATCTGTATCAGTAAACAACAGCTCAGATCTCGGAAAGTTCTTTTTGATAATACCGTAATGAAAATTGTACATAAGCGTCTTAGATAAATTTAACATCGCAGCGCCAACATAGACCGGCTTATTTAATTTCAAACTAGTTTTTCTTTTTTGTACGGCAACAAGGTTTTCATCAAAGATCCTCATGCTCACAAACTTATCGTCTGTTACAACTTTATTTCTTCGTTCGACATTATTTATTATTTCTATGTCAACACGTTTCCTAATATTCTCCATCGTCTTACCAAACACGCTGTTGTTCATTAATTTAAAAAAGTCCTTTTCAAAGTCCGTTGTATCACAAACTCTTTTGTTCGTATTGAAGTCTATATATTCCTTTAACCATGGTTTCTGTTTAAACTTAAAAACTAGAAGAACATTTGTTAATATCAGGCCGTTATCAAGCGAGTATTTTAAAGCTGCAACATGAATTACATACTTCTTTTTATTCTGTAAATTCGGCACCAGCTTTTCAACGGTACTTTTTGTGATATTGTATTCTTGCTTAAGTTTTAATTAATCTGACGATAATATATCGTCCGTTATCAACATTTTCTCAGCACAGAAAGGATAATCGTTGTGCAATTCATGCAAGCTACCGGGATACTCCAGATCAACTTCAGCAAAATACCCTACATCTTCCGGTATCTTTTTATCAATCTCATTAAGAAACTGGTCCGTACTTATCCATTTAAATCCCGAGTAAGGTAAAGACTGGGACATAGCCCAATCTTACAAATTATTTGTTAAAGTACATTATTGAACTATCTTCTTTCGTATTATCGTAACTTGACATGTACTTATTATTTGCAACAGCATGTTTCTTCGTTATAACGGAAATTCCAATGCGAATACCTTTTTCATTAAAACAGAACATATCTGGATCAGTAAGTAATTGTAGTTTTATCTTACTTAACTTTAACGCAGCGTCCCAGCTTAGTCCCGGAGATGAGAAGTACCAACACGGATCCAACCCATAGTACCTTATGCATATCGAACGAAATTCTTCAAATACATCAGCTAACAACAAGACATCTGTCATTAAATACAGGTCGTGGTAATCACCTAAGTTTTTACAACCAAATTCGTTTCATATTTTTTTGCGCGTAATCATACTCTTTGGTACTAATCCCTTCTAATGTTAAAGTAGAATAAAACTTTTTTTCAGGCAATTGTATTTCATTAAATTTATCCCAACCTGTCATGTACTCATATGGATAAATACCTTTCCTATTTAAATAAATCAGATTTTTCACCGAATTTATTTTCTAAATTACTGAACACTGTACAACCTTTCACAAGATTTTCTAACGACGCCGCCATAAACTGCACGCTATCAATAAACCTTAATTTACCAAACGACACTGACATGTACTTTTCAAAATTATTCGGGATACATTTAATCTTATTGTTTCCTTCAAACTTACCAAAAACTTTTGTGACCGTCATATCCACGAAGATTGTGAAATACAACAGGAATACAATTAGGAAATTTAAAACGTAAATTGCAACTGTCATGTGCAGCGCCACGGTACTTACATGTAATATGGCAATGTTCTCGTACTCTGTCATTACTTAACACTTCTCCACAAATATGACAGTTTAGTTCATTTTTAAAATTCTCATTTTCTTCGTTTGTGATATTTATTGGCCTTATGTGATTCATTATACTAAATGCTTTTTCAGCCTCAATTAACAAATTTTCTATTAACCAACTAGCCGGATCTTCACTGCGATAAACTTTTATTTCTTTTCATAATAGAACATCTGCAGAACATACAACTTTATACGAGACACCACAATGAACATGATCATGTGTCTTTGTAGTTGATGATTTATTTGGATCGCACTTTACTTCTGTAACAACTGTCTTCAAAAGCGCTTTAAAATCTCCATAAATTACAAAACGTACCTGGAATTGGTTCTTAAAATTTGTAAATCTTAGTTCGGAATTTTCTTTATGTGGCATAATTATACCCTGCACGTCTTGACAATAATTTAGATGTTTTTGTAGTACGTCTTCTGTTGTACAACCGTGGAGACAGCTGAAACAGAAGTACTTTCTAGGTTTTGTCTTATTGTATTGACCACCAACAAGTCCATTGAAGTTCTTTATCCAACAATAGTGTCCGTTATAAAACAACAGATTTATTGTCTTCTGTGAAGCCACTTTGCTAATCAACCTAGGATAAATATTTTCCTTGTCATACATTTATACTTAATTCGTTTAATTTGTCAAACTTAGGTATCTGTCGTTCCTGTACAGGAAACTTGATATTATCAAATTTTTAAATTCGGTAAAAACGCGCGGTAACTTGTTATTCTACCTGCGTTTTTGTTTACGGGGTATATTGCGGACAAAACAGCACAAAGAAAACACTTGTCGTCGTTGTTCTTAACATTAATTAATTACACACTTTGTATTTTTAATCTTATTCGGCAGATCGACGTGCGAAGAACCGCGTAACGGCACGTACTTTATTGTGTTGAACTGCGCAGATTTTATTGCTACTAGCTTCAAACCTGAACCAAAATTTGTAAAATCCTCAATCTTTTCAATTATTTCTTGAAATATACTGTTTGCTGATTTTTTAAGGTCGGTACCGCTTAAGATTTTTCGTGTTCTGGCTCAGCTGATTCTTCACGAGGGTCACAATCTGCATACACACACAGTTTACTGAATCGTACATGGAACTGTACAATAAATTTTATTGAATTATGTTCATTTAGCTCCTTTGTTATTACCGAAATTAAAATATAAAACAAATTATCTGGCGTCAAACCTTTTAAGGTAAGATCATTTTCAATTTTAAAAGTTTTATCAAATCCGAAGAAAGCGGTGGCATTTTGTTTTACAACAAGTAATACATTCTTTGTGACATTAGCTAGCGATTGTATTCTATTATAATAAGCAGATAATTTCTTTAATTAAAAAATTTGTATCACTTGATTAAAAACAAGCATTTAAAGAAAATAGTTTAGTATAATTATGGCCCAAAAAATGAACACACATGATGACATGATGTTTTCATTTGCTGATGATGAATTTATCACCAACACAATCTACACGAACAACGCCGCCAAAAAACTCGGCATGGTAGTTAACTTAACAGCACAAAGGATAATTCAAGGAAAAAAGACTCAGTTCGGTAAGATGATCTCCGTTGGTGTTAAAAATGGACATGCGATTACTAAAATATTTGTTAAAAATTTTGTTTACGAAACACTTGTCGGTCCAATACCAGCAGGTATGCGCGTCGCTCACAAGAACAGTTGTATTGACGACAACAATATAAACAATTTATTTTTGGAAGACGAATTTAAACGTCATCCAATATTTGATGCATATGAAGCTTCAGAGAAAGGTGTTGTAAGACATGCCAGGCTTAAAAAGGAAATTAGCGCAATAGATAAAAACACCGGTTACTTTAAAGTCGGTGTTTCAAACTTACAAAAAAATATTAAAGCACCATACTACACACACCGTTTTGTATTTGAGAGTTTTGGTGGTATAATACCGTTAAATCTTGTGGTCGATCATCTTGACGGTAATACAACCAACAATAATCTACTAAATTTAGAAACCGTCACTCAACAAGAAAATCTCAGACGAGGAAATGGTGGTGGAAATAATTTTAGAAATCCACCACGACCAGTGTTATCAATAAATCTCGAAACTGATGACCAAATTGAGTTTCCTTCATTATCAGCAGCGCAAAATATTTTAACATTGTTCCGATGTCGGTAAAATTAGTTGCCGACAATAAACAAAAATTTGCATTATCAAAAAGATTTAACCAAAAAATTAACTTTATTGATCCTAACAATTAAGTATCTGTTGCTCGAACGCATCAACGGCGTTAATTAAAATCTCACGGTAATTCTTTTCTTTATCAACGACGTGGTATTTAACGTCAAATAATTTATAACAAAGAAATCCTACCAATTTTTTTTTATAATATTTTTGCAACAACAAAATTAAATTCATATATTTGTTAACATAACAATCACCAGCAAATACAATATATTCTGAATTTATCGCAAATTTTTTATCATCAACGTCTTTCACAAACACTAAATTCATCTTCATCAACATTCCCATAATAAATAATTTCAGATTTTTTTTATTTCCATACACCCCAATAACACCGATAGCTAACGGTACTTTATTATCGTAATAGTTTTTATCAAAATGTAAACTTTTATTGTAATCCGAAGTAAAATCAAGATCTATCACGGAACATCGCCTAAAGACAGCTTCAACAAACAGTCCCTGTTAGGTAATTGGTGATACTTCTAACCCACACAGCACCTGCGGCAGATAATGTTCAGGCACGTCGTCCTTTGGTCTACGTAACATCGGACACTTTAGTTCAACAAGCATAATCTTATAAACATCATCTTCTTTATCTTTATCTTTTACACTAACAAGTTCACCTTCATTAAACCTGCCAACTACGTATCCGTCGGGAGAGTACCTGATACCGAAGTCCGTCGTTACACAAATATTGTTTCCGAGTACCCGTTCACAGAGTTCATGTTCAATATATTTTAAAATAATTGGTTCAAACAACTTGCCCCAAAAACAAGCTAAAGATCCTACAAGCTTAACTTGCTTTCCATTTCTCATTTGGTACTTTTCATTTGCGATTTCAGCTAAAGTTTTATACGGATTAACACCTAATATTGTTGCTATCTCCGAACCACTGACAGTCGTCGCCATAATTTTATACCAATCCTCTGTTCTCTGTTTGATGTTATTTGTTAGTACTTGTTTAACAATATTTTTATTTCGTTGTAACTTAAATCTTTATTCATCTTTATACTTAATGTTCACACAGAATACTCGACGTTGGAATCCAACTGTTAAACACGTCACTGTACCCTATCCATTTAACCAAACTTTTATCACCTTTTGTCCGTATTATTTCTTCGATAACAAATACGTCCTGATCAGTCTTTTGTAGCTTTTGTTCATAAAAACTTCCTGTAATATCTTCTTCATTAAGGTCGCTTAATTTATAAGTTACAGGTATTGTTCTTAGAACCTTATGAATTACAAACAGCTATTCAGACCAATTTGGTGTCGCAGATTTTTCAAATATTTTTTGTTAATGAAATCCTTACTTTATCACCAAGAACAAACTTATGTCTACGGTACAAATTTTCGTTTGCAAGTACAGGAAATTTTATTGCATCTTATGGTGACATTTTTAACGTTCTGTGTTTAGTGCTGTTGTATTCATCTACAATTTCAGGTAATTTGTCGACATAGTTATTTGTATTATTCACGGTCATGTGCCTGTAAATTTTATCTTTTATCGTACGATTATAACGCTCAACAATAACACTTTTCCCCTCGTTTCCTGTTGTGTACTTGGTAATGTCGTGATCCTTCAACCATTGTTCAAACTGTTTGTTATAGAACTCTACTCCATTGTCTGTCCAGATCTTATTAGGCCTGCGATTTGTATCAGAAATAATGTGTTGAAATGCTGTGGTTATTGTATTTTCCATTTTATTTTTTATTGGTATACTAAATGCGTACCGACTCTGTACGTCAACTATGTTCAACAACAACCTTATTGTGTTCGATACATAGGTCGTGATCGGTGCCACAATTACACATATTTTATAATTTTTGTTTTATAATTTTAATTCTGTAATGTCAGGCGCAAGGCACAATCCTGGCGAATCTGGTCTTACAGCAACATTTATTCCTTCACCAACTACTTTCTTAATAAATACACTTTTCTTTTTTCCACAAACAGAGCAAATACTGTTCTTCATCAATCGATTATTCTTTGTTTTCACAACCTCCTCATCTTTGTTGTCTGTTCGTTTCTTACACTTAAGGCAATATGTACTTGTCATGTTTATACTTATATTTCACTTAAAATTCACTGCTATTTTGTCATTTTTTATACTTGGTGGTGTATCAAATTGTGTTATAAAATCTATAAACTTATTACCTAGCGCCATTTGCTTAATAAACATAATACAATAAAATCCACATGCTGCTGTACCTATTGGAAGAATCTGAGTTGAATTGTAATTTATTGGCTTATTTACAAATTTTTTAACCGCATCTGATGGCGGCAGACCGAACGAGTCAAAGTAATTGTTGTTATAAAGTGCGGTCCAGTGTGTGCCATTGCCGTCGTTGAAGTTTTGTATGTTAATTACACAAGATGTATTTGGATGCATGTGTCCCGGTAGTTGGTCCTTAGAGAATACACCGATAAAATGTTTTACATTTTTTAATTTATCTTGTATCTCAAAATTTGACAATGGACTTACATCCTTCTGGTAGCTGGCAACATTACCCCTCGTCCTTGAAACAACATTGGCAGGAGGCTCCCTGCTACCCCTGCCAACAGAGGCCCAATAAACCCACCTTGTCCTTGTCTCCTTCTTGTCGCTGTCTTCGTGGTTCTTTGTTTTGTTTTTTTTTTTGCTGTCTTCGTGGTTCTTTTTGTTTTCGTGCTGGCATGTTTATAATAAATGTTTAGATAAAATTTAAAACACAAAGTGTTTCACGTGTTAACATCAAATATTTTTAATACGTCAGATATAAGTGGTATGTAAATACCACCTACCTTTCTTCGTCGTGGTGGTGCTCTTTGCTTTACAGTTGTTTTTTGTCTTGCTGGTGCTGGTGCTCTGCGCTTTACAGTTGTTCTTCGTCGTGCTGGTGCTGGTGCTGGTGTTGGTGCTCTGCGCTTTACAGTTGTTCTTCGTTTCTTTGGTGGCATGTTTATTGTTGTTGTTTAGATACAGTTTTAGACAACAAAGTTGTCAAATTGTTCTTTGTATACCTCGTCCTTGTACCGCCTTATTTGTTACGCCAGATATGGCACCAGATGCAGCTGCAATACCTAATGTACCAATATTGTTGACGCTATTGCTGCAAGTGCAGGCCCAAAGAACCCACCAGGTTTGGCCATTGCTGTAATTTGTGCCTTAGATAAGTTTATCACAAATAGTGCGCCTTTATTAAACTTAATTATTTGCGTTTTTGTCAACAAAAGCTTAATCTGTTCTGTGCCCTTGTAATCTATTTTTATTGATACTCCTCTACGATTTTTTACAGCATCAGCTAATTTTTTTATTTGTCCCTTGGACAAGTTTACTTCTTGCTGAGTATACATTTATAAATAAAGTTTAGATAAAATTACACCTGTATGCTCATTGTACCTTTTGATGCGTCAAGTTGGACTAACCTATCTTCGGTTATAAGAGCGTAAGCATAAAATTGTGCTGCTGGTGCTGCGCTTAGTGTCCAGTTTACATCAATATCAGCTTGTGAGTGCTTAAGTCTCTCCAATTGTTTGCTAACGTCAAAATGAAATATTGGATAATTTATTCTAAACTCTTCTACAGACAACTGGCTACCGGTGTCAGTGTCTTGGTACTTCTCAATTGCCTCCATTAGCGCAAAGGGAGGTCTAGATACGTTTTGGTTTGCTCCAGCGGTAAAGTTACAAATAAATTCTCGTTCTGGGTACTGTCTGGAATTTATTCTTGATATATATATATATATATATATATATATATATATATATATATATATATATATATATATATATATATATATATATATATATATATATACTTCCACGTCCCATTACCCCGGCATGCCAATTATCGCTGCATTAAAGCGTTTTCGCTCAGCGCTGTCATCTTGTGTCACACCTGAATAACTCGTATGTAAATATTATGTAAGAAAGTTCAAATAGCCGTGAAGATCAAAAATTTAAAGAATAACTCTTTGCCTGGAGAAACAAATCTTAGTCGTTCCTTTCCCTTACATGTACACATTTAAGTGATCAAATCATATTCATACCATATCTAGTTCCAATTCCTTTTCTTTCAATTTTTATTCGTAAAATCATGCTGTGCACAATATCAACAAGTTGTCTGCTTCACACTTTAAACAGTACAAGCTGAATTGGTCACATCACTAAAGCTTTTCAATAACAAAAAACTATTCTCTAACTTGTGGGGCCCATTAAGGGTGTATTGTCAGACTCTTGAGTTTCATTTCAGTGTGTGTTCTTAGATCCGTAGTGTAAAGGCAATGAACTCTGTAACCCCGTCAAATTCATAAAATGTGTTACAGGATACATTTCAAAATGGTGGCTTAGTGTTAAATTTCTGTTTGGCTCTATACATGTTTTGACACTATAAAACAGAAGACTCGCGTTAGTAGCTCGATACTAAACAACTAAAGAATCATCCATATCATGACCACCAACTTCAAACAAGTCAAGTTTCAAATTAAAATAAAAATGGTCATTATTTAAGGATGTCTTCAACGAGAACGTGGTTCTATATAAAAAAAAAATAACTGTATTTGAGATTCTAATGGCGAAAATACGTGTAACATAATGAAAGCAGATATATTGGGAGAAAAAACATAACGATCTTATATTGATGTAAGCATTTTCAATCCTAATTGAAAAAATACTAAGTATTAAATTAAAAACGAACAGGCATGTAGACGTATTAGCTGGCCATATGTATACAGAACTACAAGATTGGGCAAAAAAAAGAAAGCAACACTAACGTCCCATCTCACGTCATTGCAACCTTTTGCTGAATTCAGTAGCTATCATACCTTTTTTCATTATCGCTTATTGCTTTTCTCATCATTTCAAGTAATCAGCTTAGTTATAGCGGAAATAAAAACATTATCGTGTTTTGACAAATTTGATTGCATACCGACCTGTCTCTTACATCTCTTGCACCAAGCCAAAGAAAATTTGCGCCAAAAGCTAGAAGTGTAATAAGTCTCGTGGAACAGGCCGTCACAACTATTAAACAAGCAGCCGCAACACCCATTCCGCCGGAACCAATTGCCCTACCAACCACTACAGAGTTTAAAATTGTATATGCTGTTCTATACTTTTGTTTTACATCTCTTTAATGTTCTATCTCTTTAATTAAGTCTTTTTTAACATCAATAATTTTCATCAACTAAAAATTAATTCTATGATTGGTAACTTATCTACCATTAAAAAGTACTGCAATCTAGACTACATTTCCAACAGAAATCACATTCCAAAGGCGAATTTACTGCACTCCAAAACGAAATGAATTTGATATTCCCTAACAAAAATATTTAATCCTGCATCTTCTTGAGAATTTCAATTAAAAGAAATTCATATTTTGTCCACCTTATGATTCCAAACTATCAATGGCAGAACAGTAACACATGTGTAGCTTGCTGTCGAGACCAGTCCCTCTAGCTACGTGTACATCGTACGTAATCGACCCAGCTAATAACGCAAGTCCACCACAACCAAAAGAGCAGAATTTAGTTGGATCGACAGAAAAACAAAATCTCTCCATTCCAGATCAACTGGGAAAGTTGTTCCACGGCGCAGTCATTCACAATAGAACTCAAAATTTCAATTTTAAGTACACCAAAATGAGATTTCTTTTTGAAACGAATGACTGAGCGCGCGGTACTCTACCAAGTTCAAAGGTCACTGGGCGGTGCCATGTGCGCATGAATACTGTTACTGTGTATTTGTTTAACTACGGTTGTGTATTTACTTTGGAATATAGCAGAAATTCAGTTACTTTGTTTCTTGTAGTGCGTTCTTTTTATTATTCAGCCTTAGGTGGAAAAGCAAAATGAGTATATAATAAAAAGGTTACTACATTTTTATATGAAAATGTGAACTCGTTTTTTCTGAGCTATACTGCACGACGTCAGGAAGTGCAGTATAGCTCAGAAAAACTCGTTCATATTTTCCCATACAAATGCAGTAACCTATAAATATATATATATATATATATATATATATATATATATATATATATATATATTACAATTTAGATATGCTTTCTTAATTCTTCTACGGCATATATGGTAATGTTTTAAGTGTTTAGTCCTGCGAGGTATGGTTAATAGGCTTTTCTTGTTGGTTTTAGGTGGGGTTTTGTAATACATAACAAATATTCCTATAGCAGCAACTATACCAGCTATCATGTCATATATCTTGTAACCTCCATGTGAATCCTGGCGAAGCAGTCCTGACGTCCCGTCACTCTTTCCTCTCAGTAGATATAATACTTTTTTGAAAATGTTCTTCTTTCGCTTTGAAAATTCTTGTGAACTTGTTGAAGTTGATTAGCAAGCTCAACCCTATGGGGATTTTGATTTCTTTTGTGAAGTTACCTTCTCTAGTGATTGATGAAACTGTTTTTTCTTCAATTTTACTTTTAAGAACTTTCTCGCTTTATTTCAATTACTTTTGTAAGTAAATTAGTGACATCCTAAACATTTATTCAATTTACCTTCAAGTTATTTTAAAGTTACTTTGAAGCTATCATCAAATGTATCTTCATGTGACCATCAAATTACCTTCAGTTATTTTTAACCTTATTTTTAACTTACAAATATCTTAAATACTAGCTGATTTTTTTTATCGTAACTAGGTCATGGTGAGTAGCAGTCCTAGTCAAGCGCAGTCATGACGTCTATACCTCAAAACTCTTGTTCACACACGCTTTGTTCTTTTTTCCTTTCGCAAAATTAATGTGCTTAAAAGTTATCAATAAAGCACTTAATGCCGAAAATTTTAATTCAAACCAAAACGACAAAGTCCCAGTAAAATATTTAATTCCTTTTTTTATGTGGTCTTATTTATGTTCTTTCTGTAATCGTTTAAGTTATCATCTGGAAGAAATTTGCTCATCAAACGTGTCACTAATAGTTTTATTGTATCTGAAAATGACTTTGATACTTTAGCTGATCTACCATTTGCAACAATTTTATATGTTTTCTTGATTTGTTTTGAATCCATTTTATCCAGATACGTATTGATTACGTATTTACCATGTATCTTCTTGTGTGTTCCATTTACTATAAGAATTTATAATTCCTGTTCGTATGATTCTATTTTTTCGCCTTGATATGTGAAGCAATCGCCGTGTCTTGTTATGTCTTGTTTAGAGTCTAGTAAACCTAATTCTTTCTCAAGTTGATTGTGATTCATTTAAATAGTGTAGAATACCTGAAGAATCTCGTGAAGAACCTCCAAAAGCGTGATGCAACAAGTTATTGATGAACTATACAATGACGATATCAAACCTAATTTTAAGTTAAGTGAAGAAGAAGAGTAAAGCAATAAATAAATCGCATTTTTAAATTATACAAAAAAAAATTGTATTACGCAGAACTTGGTAAACGTAAAATTCAATTTTCTAAGCTTTGTAACCCCACAAAATGACATCATTTAGCTATATAGCTAGTAAAGGCGGAAATAGGTTTTGAAAAGGAATAGAATATAAATGGATAAAAGAAAAAGAAATTCCAGCAATAGAAATTCCTACAATAAACGATAATACAATCAGGCAGGAGATAATAAATACTGTTGTTGAAACAAACGTATCAGAAACTTTAAATGTTATAGCAGAAATACATGAGAATATAAAAAATGAAAAGGTTGTTTTTTATTTTAAAAATCAGATTGAGACACTACAAATTAGCTAGAAAGAACGACGAATAGACAAGGAAATGATCATAGAATGCATACTAATCAAGAAGAAAGGGAATTAAGAAGCTATGGGAATGCTGATATTGAAAATTCACAATATTAGAAATAGCAAGAGATATTGACTTGCTTCACACCAATATAAAGAATAAAAAAGGAAACAAATAAGAGTAAAGAACAAGATTCAGCTACAATTACTAAATTAATTGATTTATTAGAGGGTTGTGAAAGTAGAATAGCACACATATTTGGCCATTTGACAGAAAAAAGTAACTTCAGAGAAAAATATTAATAGCAAAAATTGAAGAAAAGTAATTTTAGGTGAAAGGTTAAAACGGCAGTTAAGAGAGAAAGGTGTAACAGCTGATACTGTTTCTGTAGCTATTGGTGTTATAGTAACCACTCTTCTCCTAACCATAGCAAATTTTGCAAAAGGATTAACAATCTGTAATGGAGGTACTGGCGGTGGTGGCGAAGGTTGTGGCGGCAGAGGTGGCGAAGGCAGAAGTGGGAACAGCAGCGATAGTGGATTAATTGAAAAATTCGTTCAAGATTTTAAACATTTTGCTCATATTTGCTGAATAAATGCAGCAGCAGCATGGTCTGGTATCATTGGTAGTGTAGTAAGGTGTCTTTTAACATCGGCTGGAAAAAACGTATTTCTTTTTAAACCGATAATGTCACATTCTTAGTTATTGCATTAATTAGGTCGTTCTTTGCAATTTTGCTACAAGGTTTATCTGTATATGTAGCAAATAAAAGGATTCGGTATTAATCTATTTCAAAAAGAAAATTGCTCTGCCTCCAGCATGCATATCCATAATAATAAACGTTTTCCTATTTGTTCCATAATCTATAAACCTTTGTAGTATAGTCTTTCATGTATTATTCGTATTAGGTACTGCAATACTGTATACATAATTTTTAGTAGTATTATCCTCTTTGTTGTATGTCTGTCGACGAATTGTTACAATGGTTTATCGACTTATATTTTTGTAGTCATTGCCACGTCGGTATTTACATCAGAATCTGACCCTAGTTTACACGAATCTGATGACTTTAGTAAATGATTAGTACGACCTTCTATAGTATCCATTTTCATCTCCATATCACTGGGTATCACAAATACACCATCCACAAAAATTGCAAAGGTTGCATTCTTCTTTCTTTGATGTATCCTATCATAATGATGTACGATATTAAAGCTATTACAAATTAGTTGACATTTCTCTAGATCCGTGTTGTTGTCTGTTGTATGGATTTTTTATTAGATAGCAATGACATTGAGTATTTACACAGGAGTTGTCTTATATGAATGTACATCTGAAACTTATGTAATGATGTTATTGACCCATCTCCAAGATATAAATTCCTTTAACTTATTCAACATCCTGCTATTAAATACCATACAGCCAATTTTAACTGATTTTGTCAAAATTTCACATCATACGTTTCTTGAAATCTATTCAATGTATCACCGTCAACAAATTTCAAAGAGTATTATTTGAAAATATCTAATAGTTTGTATGTAAAATAGGCTTTTCCTGTATAATATATCCTCATCTCATTAAATAGATCTGATATTTCGTTAGCAGTTGGTGCACTAAAACTGGCTGTGGAACAAGAGTAAGGTCTGCTAATTGTTTTTTTTTTTATGTTTTAATCTGGAGTCAGGAATCTGGATTCCATGATAATAAAATTGTTTTTGATTTTTGCTTTTTTAAAAAATAAAATTTGGGGATAGGCGCTGACGTTTTATCCTGTATTTCTTTGGAGGAGGTCCTGTTATAGCAAAGGTCGTTGACCTGTGGGTTTACTGGCCAGGGATGTTTTACAATTTTGGCAACCAGTGGTCTCGTTTATTTTAGTAAAATTATGGAGATCACTGGTCTCGGGTTTCTTAACAATATTTTGCCTACGATTAGCCCAGGTTTCTTAGTAACCTTTTGGTGACCAGCATCATCAGATCTTTACGTAAACCTTTGGCGACCAGTGGCTTCGATGGTTTTAACAAAATGTTGGCGACAAATGATAATAATGTGTAAACAATTAGCTGGTCTAGTACGAATGTTTTACATACTACTACCTACCATGATTTATATAATGTCTTCATACGTCTGAAGGGTATTTGTTTATATTTAGTCGCAAGATCTTTTAAGATTTCTTGCTAAGCTTTAGGATTGCATCAGAACGTTCAAGGGGTCTTTTTACCCACGGTGATAAAGGGAATATAACATGGACTAAAATTCCTTGGTTGTTCGTGCTACACTTTACATTATAATTCGCCTGTTTCAGAGCATGTTGATTCTAACGTTATGTACTTGATGTATGATAATAAAGATCTGTTAGTGAATATAATGTGTTATGTATGATGTTTATATAATATTGTGGATATTTTGGGAAATTATAAATGTTTCTTCACTTTAATATTTGCTTAAATCTTAATGTTTATCAGGAAAAACATGTTTAACTAGTGTCCTTGAATTAGGTTGTTTTGATCAATATGTTTTCTCAATTTGAAGGTCAAGGTTGAATTTTGTTTACAGTTAGAATTCCATTAAGATGACTCATATTCTAGAACATTCTGTCATGTGACCAATCTTTATATATACCATGTTTGGTGGACATTTTTTCAGTTTTGACATTACCATCAGTCTTGTAAAGAGCTATTGCAGTTGTGAAAATTCATTCCAAATTCTAAGAGAGGAATTATTTTAAATATTCATTGGATTATAACAGTGCTCATAAACTTTTGGATTTTGGATTTTTAATTGATGATTTTGGAATTTAACTGAACTTATTCAGAGATTTTGGAATACTTCATTTTGACATCAGCACATCAAAGATTACTAGTACATCAGGACTTTGGAGACCATTAGCACATCATAACATTCAAGGACACAGCCGTGAATTCGGAACATTCTATATTTAGGACTTGTGATTAGAACAATCATTCTTATTGGATTATTAGGATTTCAAAACACATTACTGTAAGTGACTTTTTGATATTTCATTTTAATTATCTAGTAATAAATTGCTTGTTCATTTTTACTTGATTTGTTGGTTTCACTTTCTTTCTGTTACATTTTTCTTAGACCATAGAGTCGTAACAGAAATTGGGGGCTCGTCGTTCCGGGATCTGAATTTCTTTAAAGCATATTAGAGATATTAAATTTATCTTTGAAATTCATATTGATTTTGTCTTGGAATATTTTTTTTTTGTCTTTGGCAAAGATTTTATATAGAGAAATTTTTTTGTGTGAAACCAACAAGCATTTACTATGGCATCAAATGTTCAGAATTTCATTTCAAAACCTACCCAGGAGGGGTTAGAGTGTATGAGAAAGGATGAGTTGCTCGAGCTTGCCAGAAAATACAGTCTGTCTGAGGCAAAAGTAACATTGACAAAACAGGAAATAAAGATTATTTTAGTTCAGTATTTAGTAGGAAAGGGAATTTTTGAAAATAGTGCTTTAAGTTTGAAGAGAAAGCCTGTATCTGGTTCTGACAGGAAATTAAGGGAATTAGAGTTAAAGAACCAGATGGATTTAGAATTGGCAAAGCTTCAGATTCAGGGAGAGAGAGAAAAAGAAGAGAGGCAGATGGAGAGAGAGAAAGAAGAGAGGCAAATACAGATGGAGAGAGAGAAGGAAGAGAGGCAGATACAAATGCAGAAAGAAGAGAGGCAGATGGAGAGAGAGAAAGAAGAGAGGCAAATACAGATGGAGAGAGAGAAGGAAGAGAGGCAGATACAAATGCAGAAAGAAGAGAGACAAATACAAATGCAGATGCAAAGAGAAGAAAGGGAAATGCAATTTAAGTTAAGAGAATTAGAACTGGCAAACAGAGCACACTCCACTCCTTTAAACACAAGTCCAGGTTTTGATGTTACTAGATATATTAGGTTAGTACCCCCTTTTCAGGAAAAAGAAGTAGATAAATACTTTCTTCATTTCGAGAAAATAGCTGAAAACTTGAAATGGCCCAGAGAGCATTGGACTTTGTTATTACAAAGTGTACTTATTGGCAAAGCTCGTGAAGTCTACACTTCACTGTCAGTACAACAAAGCACTGATTATGATGTGGTTAAGGAGTACATCTTGAAAGCTTATGAGTTGGTACCAGTTTCATATCGACAAAGGTTTAGGAATTGTAGAAAAGAAACTGGACAAACTCATGTCGAATTTGCAAGGGATAAAGAACAACTATTTGATAGGTGGTGCTCAGCCAAGAAAGTTGATCAAGGTCACGATAACCTCCGACAGCTCGTATTAATTGAAGAGTTCAAGAGGTGCATCCATAGTGATGTTAAAACCTATCTTGACGAGCAGAATGTGGAAACTTTGGAAAATGCTGCTCGTATGGCTGATGATTATTCCTTGACTCACAAAATTTCATTTGGCAATAAGTCGTCCTCTCAGCAGTTTTCTGGTAAAAAACCATTTCAATCTCATTCGAGTACTTCCAAATTTAACAACAGCACAACTGTTAGGAATCAAACATCTGATAAGACTGATCAGAAATCCTTATCTCTTCCTACGTGCACTTATTGTAAAACGAAAGGGCACGTTATTTCTGATTGCTTCAAGTTGAAAAATAAGCAACAGAGTAAAGACAGAGCTTTTCCAAATGCTCTTATTTCTACGAGGTCAAGGTCACGGTCTTGTATTGAAAGCAATACATTTGTTGGGTCAAACAAACCCCAGTCTGATTCTATTTTAGAGGCTTATGAACCATTCATGTCAGAAGGTTCTATATCACTTATTGGTGATTCTGCCAAACCTATCCCAATTAAAATATTAAGGGACACTGGAGCTTCTCAGAGTCTTTTATTATCAGGTACTTTGCCTTTGTCTGAGGAGTCTTCTTCAAGTGAAAGTGTTCTTGTTCGGGGAGTAGAGTGCGGCTTTGTAAATGTTCCTCTCCATTGTGTAAATTTGGCATCAGACTTAGTTTCTGGACCTGTGACTGTTGGGGCAGTGACTTCTTTACCCATAGAGGGTGTTCATTTATTACTAGGCAATGACCTAGCTGGAGATAAGGTTGTGGTTAATCCACTTGTAACTGACAAGCCTTGTTTGGATCAGAAAGTTGATCCTGTCGAAACTGAAATCCCTGATTTGTACCCTGCTTGTGCAGTTACTAGAGCTATGGCAAAAAGAGCTCTTGAGAGTGATGTTGATCAGGATATTATTCCTTTAGCTGACACATGTATTGGTCAGTCTTTTGATGAGGTCACTTTTTCCTCAGGTATTGATCAATTAAATCGTATTGATCACAGTGATCCTCTTTTGGCAACTCATTCTCTTTGTTCTAATCAGGATGACAAACGACAATCCCTTGTCGTTGAACAGGAGCAAGATCCGGAGATATCTTGTTTGTTTCAGAGGGCTATTAGTGAAACTGAAGCCACACAAGTTCCAGTGTGTTACTTTGTGAAAAATGGGGTCCTTATGAGGAAATGGAGACCACCTGATGTACCCGCTGGTGACGAGTGGTCAGTGAGCTATCAAATTGTTGTTCCTAAGTCATATCGACAGGAAATTCTTAATTTAGCCCATGAAACTCGTTTGGCTGGTCATTTAGGAGTCCGTAAGACTTATCACAAGATCTTAAATCATTTTTACTCAAAAGTGATGTTTCTAAATACTGCAGATCTTGTCACACTTGTCAAATGGTAGGAAAACCCAATCAGAAGATACCTAAGGCTCATCTGCAACCTATTCCTGCATTTGATGAACCATTTAGTAGAATAATGGTAGACTGTGTTGGTCCTTTACCTAAAACCAAGTCAGGCAACCAATACTTATTGACCATCATGTGTGCATCTACAAGATTTCCAGAGGCAATTCCTCTGAGAAATATAAAAACTAAAACTATTGTGAAAGCTTTGGTGAAGTTTTTTACACTTGTTGGCCTTCCCAAATCTGTCCAGTCAGATCAAGGGTCAAATTTTATGTCTGAAATTTTCCAACAAGTTATGCATGAATTAGGCATCCAACAGTTTAAATCTTCTGCCTATCACCCTGAAAGTCAAGGTGCTTTGGAAAGATTTCATCAAACTTTGAAGAATATGATTCGATCATATTGCTTTGATACAGAAAAGGATTCGGATGAGGGTGTTCATTTGTTGTTGTTTGCTGTTAGGAATCAGTTCAAGAGTCGTTGGGTTTTAGTCCCTTTGAGCTAGTTTTTGGTCATACTGTCCGTGGACCATTGAAATTATTGAAAGAGAAACTTCTTTCAAATGAAGATTCAGAGATTAATCTTCTTGATTATGTCTCTGATTTCAAATACAAGTTGTCAAAGGCAAGTAGCAAGAACTAATCTTCCCACTACTCAGTCAAAAATGAAATTAAGGTATGACAGAAATACACAGGAAAGGAGTTTTAAACCTGGTGACAAAGTTCTGGCTCTCTTTCCCATACCTCAAAATCCTCTTCAGGCTAAATTTTATGGTCCTTATACCGTTGAAAAGAAAGTAAATGACTTAAATTATATCATTAACACTCCTGGAAGACGGAAACAGAAACAACTTTGTCATATAAATATGTTAAAGGAATATTTTGACAGAGATAGCTCAGCTAATTATTCAGTTAATTTAGTTGTACCTGTCCCACACAGTGAAGATATCAACAATGGAGTACGATCAGACTATAGTGACTCTGGTATAACCAATCTTTGGAATTCAGAAATATTGAACAACCTAGACCAGAAACTTTCACATCTACAACAACAGGAAAGAAATGAACTAAAACAGCTATTACATGACTATGAGCACTTGTTTCCTGATGTTCCAACACGAACAAGTAAAATTTATCATGACGTTGACATTGTAGATTCTGCGCCTGTGAAACAGCATCCTTATAGGATGAATCCTCTCAAACAGAACTATCTGAAGAAAGAAATTCAGTATTTACTGGAGAATGATTTCATAGAACCAAGTAAAAGTAACTGGAGTTCACCATGTATTCTTGTTCCCAAGCCAGATAATACATTCCGTATGTGTACTGACTATAGAAAAGTCAACAGTGTCACCAAAACTGATTCATTTCCAGTCCCAAGAATGGACGATTGCATTGATAAAATTGGAAATGCGGAATATGTCACCAAGTTTGACCTTTTAAAAGGATTCTGGCAAATTCCACTGACGGAAAGGGCAAAAGAAATTTCAACATTTGTAACTCCAGATGGACTTTATCAATATAAAGTCATGCCGTTTGGAATGAAAAATTCGCCTGCAATGTTTCAACGTCTGATGAACATGATAACATTTGGTCTTGATAATTGTGACGCTTATATCGATGACGTCATTATCTACAACAACACCTGGGAAGATCATTTGGAAACCATTCGAAAATTCTTCGATCGACTCAGCGATGCGAATGTGACAATTAATTTGAGCAAAAGTGAGTTTTGCCATGCTTGTGTCACATTTTTAGGACATATTGTGGGACAAGGTCAAGTTAAACCTATAGAAGCTAAGGTCAAAGCTATCTCTGAATTTCAAGTTCCAATTTGTAAAAAGCAACTGATGCGATTTCTAGGTATGGCTGGATATTATCGGAAATTTTGTTCCAATTTTTCCAAAATTGCTGAACCTTTGACAAGTTTATTGAGTAAGAAAGCCAAATTTTATTGGTCTGACAAGTGTCAGGAATCTTTTGACAAGTTAAAGGCCATGCTTAAGAATGCACCAGTTCTTTCTGCACCAAATTTTAGCCAATCATTTAAATTATCTGTTGATGCAAGTGATGTAGGGGTTGCTGGAGTATTGATTCAGGAAGACAAAAGTGGTGTGGATCACCCTGTGTGTTATTTTTCTAAAAAACTAAACAAGCACCAGAAAAATTATTCCACAATTGAGAAGGAATGTTTGGCTTTGATATTGGCTTTACAGCATTTTGAAGTGTATGTTACCTCAGCTCTTTCTCCAATTATTGTGTACAGTCATCACAATCCCCTTACTTTCATCAACAAAATGAAAGATAAAAATCGGAGATTGTTGAGATGGAGTTTGATATTGCAGGAATATAACATTGACATCAAACACATCAGGGGAAAAGACAATGTGATTGCAGATGCACTCTCACGTGCATAGAAATCTAATATTGCTTGATGTAATTAAGTCCAGTATCATAAAACATGTTCTTATGTAATTTTGGTTATTGTAGTATTAGATGTATATTCAAAAGAAAGCTTTATTATATAAATCTTTCTTTTTCTTTATGAGGGGAGCTGTTATGTATGATGTTTATATAATATTGTGGATATTTTGGGAAATTATAAATGTTTCTTCACTTTAATATTTGCTTAAATCTTAATGTTTATCAGGAAAAACATGTTTAACTAGTGTCCTTGAATTAGGTTGTTTTGATCAATATGTTTTCTCAATTTGAAGGTCAAGGTTGAATTTTGTTTACAGTTAGAATTCCATTAAGATGACTCATATTCTAGAACATTCTGTCATGTGTCCAATCTTTATATATACCATGTTTGGTGGACATTTTTTCAGTTTTGACATTACCATCAGTCTTGTAAAGAGCTATTGCAGTTGTGAAAATTCATTCCAAATTCTAAGAGAGGAATTATTTTAAATATTCATTGGATTATAACAGTGCTCATAAACTTTTGGATTTTGGATTTTTAATTGATGATTTTGGAATTTAACTGAACTTATTCAGAGATTTTGGAATACTTCATTTTGACATCAGCACATCAAAGATTACTAGTACATCAGGACTTTGGAGACCATTAGCACATCATAACATTCAAGGACACAGCCGTGAATTCGGAACATTCTATATTTAGGACTTGTGATTAGAACAATCATTCTTATTGGATTATTAGGATTTCAAAACACATTACTGTAAGTGACTTTTTGATATTTCATTTTAATTATCTAGTAATAAATTGCTTGTTCATTTTTACTTGATTTGTTGGTTTCACTTTCTTTCTGTTACATTTTGACCATAGAGTCGTAACAAATGTAATAAAACCCATATATTATCTTAATCATTTAAATATTTTTATAATGCATTTGGGTTCTATATTGTTAGTGTGTATTCAACATTTTCTCTCTGTACATGTATCTATATGTGTATATACACCGCATGCCATGAAGTGTTTCGAGAGAAAAAGAAACTGACATATATGCAGCAATGTGCCAAAGTAACAGGTGAAATATGTGACACTGTTAAAAATATAAAGTGTCATATAATGAAGGTAGGAAAATATTTCACAAACTGCTTGCACCTTGTGAACGAATCATGTATCTTTAACGTCTGCTCTAAGCTCACTATTATAAAATTCCCAAATACGTATGACTCAAGATATTTTCTGTAATAAATGCTGCTGTGATACTTATAACCACGTTGTTTAATCTTCTGTGTACCTTAAACATTTATAATGTGATCAATAATCTTCCAGTGTAGTGTAAACAACACTGATCTTTATTTACTCTTGGTTGATAAAATGCCAAAAAGTGTGACATGGAGCTTGAACTGGCACGAAACGTTATGCAAACATAGAACATGCTATGTACATTTTCAAAGTAGTATTTGTAAGAGAGAGAGAGAGAGAGAGAGAGAGAGTGAGAGAGATTTTTCAATCTTATAAGTTTTTGTTTCATTTGGTCAGGCACACAAAAGTAATTACCAAATGTGTGTTATATGTCCAAATGAAACTTACAACATGACAAAATAAAGAACATAACAGCTGAGCAATATATATGAATACGAAGTATCAGTGAACATTTTCATATCTGTTGTGAAATTAATGCATGAAATGAAAATAAAATAATGTCAAGAATTCTCATCAATAATTGGAGGATATATTTTCATGTGAAAATATTATCTCTTAAACTGCTTTTCCGTACATTATGACTGTTATCTATCATGACATTGAATACTGATGCAGGGATTGAACATCTAAGAAAGCAGCAAACACTTTTGATCCTGGTTCTAAAGTGGAAAAAACAGCTTCGTGTAGATTGAAAGTTGCTGTTATACTATTCAGTCCCTTTTTGAAAAACCTGTTGTTCGGTATTAGGGAAGCTATATATAGTGCTATTACATATGTAGTTAATCTATTGAATAAGCACTTTTAAAGTAGTTTGTATAATAGAGACAGAAGGGAAATAGCTCTATAATTGTCAGGGTCTGTTTTGGATTTCCCTCCTCCTTTATATATTAGCAGAATTAACCCTACTTTCCAATAACACGGTATGTAACACTGGTCTATTACCCCGTTGAAAAGCATTGTAATGAATTCTGTGAGTCTTCTTCCCCCGTAACGTAAATACTCATTTTGAATACCATCAATGCCCGGGGCTTTCCTAAGTTTGAGCTGTTTTATGACAGAGGCTATTTCTTGATAACTAAATTGTATTTTAAATATAGGTTCATCAATACAGAACCCGTCCGTTTGTTCATGATTTACAAATATGTCTGTAGACTGCGTGTACAATTTAGAAAAAAATATTTAGCAAGCAGTCGAGATATTTCAACTGGAGCAGTCGCCAATTCACCTTCATATTGTAACTCAAGACAACATTTGGAATATTTACTCTTATTACGTTGTCTGTTGTATAACTTCCCAAAGAGCCTCACGTCTAATTCGGCTGCTTCATCTAAGTCTTTAAAAATAGCTTTTTCATGAGCCTGTGTCGCATATTCTTGAGTATTTCTAAATTATCTTTTTGCAGTTTTATATTGCTTGTAAGATTCACGGAGAAGCCCTCGCGGCTTTCCATTTTCTATCCACTGTTTCCGAAAGGATTGAGCTTTATTGTGAACTTTCTTAACTTCAGGCGACCAATACGGCTTTGTGTGAAAATCTACATCCCTCATTATATAAATTAATTTACTATGAATGTTTTCTATTTGTCCCGGCGAGTGGGGGATCGAGTCACAATCTGCGTTTAACAGTCCATCTAGTTCAAGTTGGAAAGCTACTAGTTTCTCATCTCCACATTTAGACCAGGATGGAGATAGAAATATAGGAAAATGAAAGTTACAATACTTTGCAGCCGCAAACGTAAGGGTGCTGCACACAACATGATGGTCTGAGGCTATGCACGTATCGTGATTTGTAAAACCTCACAATCAGCGACCCAATCTATCATTTTTCTGTTAACAATTATATAGTCAAGATTTGATCGTCTCGAACGTATAACCCAGTCCTTTATTTAAATTTGACTTGTTCAATGGTATCAAGTCACTGTTGTCAACAAAAGCTGTGAACACGTTGCATTTATACCATGCACACCATGATGATGGTGATTCTCTGTATCTGGCATTTAAATCCCCCATAATTGTTACTTCACATTACTTCACCGTAACATAGAGGGATTCACTTGAATCAATATATTATTGATACAAATAAAGATTTTCGTCAGATGGTAGATAAACACCAATTATAAAGACTGTGACATCTTTCATCGATCTTAATTCCATGCCAACAATTCGATCATTACTGCAATTTAGTTCTTTTACTGAGAAGGCCAAGTTGTTTTTAATCATAATTAGTACTCTACCTCTTCGACCTTTCGAGATTAAGTGGTTTTCAGTATTATCAATTTTTGTACAACACATTTAATCACTATGTAGTGTATCTATACATTTGCTTGTTTGTGTTGTCAGTTTGTGCTCAAATATCACGGCGATATCACATTCTAATAGATCAAGTAAATTACTGACACGTACATAATTCCTGTGACGTTCCAAGTAAGAATGTTGAGACTATTGTTATGCATCAGCAAGCAAGCAGATGTATACACCAATAATATTGCAATAATCTTTAGTGACATTTGAACTAACAAATTTTATATACGGTAAACAATACATGTACAATAATCAAAGCGGATTACCACTCTCTGTGATTTCTTCTCGAGTCATAGGCGTCAAAGCTGTCATGCCTATGATCGTAATTATAATTATCATGGTCGCAGTCTTGGCCACGATCATCATAGTTATCATCATGATCATGTTCCATATATTAGTTCCTTCTACCACGTTTTAAGTTCAATCCCAAATTATTTCCCATGAATTCATTATCGTCGCGTTCGTGATTTCCTCCATGTATATTCTGTTGGTCGTATTTTGCACGCAACTGGTTTCTAGTGAGCCAGCTCTGACACGCTTCACCATTCGGCCAAAACAAAGTTTTCGCTTTCTATTAATTTTGCTTCTTTCACAGGAATATTTACCCTCACTATTAAGTTTCGTCCATTACTTCTATGGAAAATACGAATCACCATCGGATGTTGCCCTGTTTCTTCCAAATATAAAATTATCTTGTAGTTCGATGATCGATATTTAATAGGTAGTACCTATATGTTTTTCTGCACGATACTCATATAAAGACTACGCCACTAGTATCAGTCCTTACTTCGTTTATATCGAAGTCTGGGCGTTGTTTCTGTTGTCGATAATCAGTTCTTCTAGAATCAATTGGTCCACTGTTGCTCGTAATAGAGGGATTGTGCTGAGTGTGGTTAGGACTGTATGTTACATGACTGGTTTTTGAATTTCTATCTGTATACAACTGTTGTTGCTGATCATGTTTCCGTTTTATTTCATCCGTATGAGTCAATTTCGATTGGATTCCATCGGTATTTTTTCTTTCTTGTGCGTATTGTTTTCTTGATGTAATAGTGCTCTCAGTTTCGTGTTGCATGTTCGTGTCTCTAGACGCGCCTGCTACAGGTTGTGGACTCAAGTATCTATCAGTGGCTCCTGTATATGTTACGGTGGCATGTACCTTTCTGTTAGATTGCTTATTTTGAACGCTTACTGGTAAAGCGGTTTTTCGTATGGGCGAGCTGTTAACAACAATAACTGGACTCGTCGGAGAATCAATGTGAACACTTGCTTTCTCACTATGTGATAAATGCGTTTTCATTTTAGTTGATATTTGTCACACTATCTGGCTTCTTCAAATTACCAATATTATGAATTCTGCTAGATGCATACTTTTTAAAAGCTTCAAGCACCGTGAATTAGAATCAACATCAGCAACAAGTTCTTCTAAAGTAGTTTGCAAGATAGTGGTTTGCTTTTCTAGTTCTTAAATTTTCTCGTCTCTCAACTGAATAAGTTTGGTAGCTTCATTTGTTTCGATATTAAAGTCATTAGTCCTTAGGGTCATGGTATGCAGGTCCGCTTTACATTCTGCTAATGTAAGTTCGCTTGAAGTGGAATCACTACTATCTTTACACACTGGAGTCACTGGTGTTCTTACGGTTATTGATCTAC
Source organism: Margaritifera margaritifera (assembly GCA_029931535.1). Taxonomy (NCBI): domain Eukaryota; kingdom Metazoa; phylum Mollusca; class Bivalvia; order Unionida; family Margaritiferidae; genus Margaritifera; species Margaritifera margaritifera. The sequence goes on from JAQPZY010001520.1 coordinate 1,200,561, forward strand.
AAAAAATGTCTTCTATTTCAGAATCATCTCCGTTCAAAAATAAATATTTTCTTTCAGACTGTCCAAAATAGCCTGATCCACACGCTCTTTTGTTCCCTCTATTGAAACTTTGTTATTTGGTAACCATATGTTCTATACAGAAAATAGCTTGTAGATATTCTTCGCTATGCAAAAATTTAATTGGGATGACTAAAATATGTATTAAGACCATACAACTCACAATATTTTACGTCTTTAAAGTTTATTTTATTTTATTTTTTTTAATTGTCTAGTAGGAAATTCTATTGTCGAAACTACATTGCATATACTTATACTTGCATATATATCTATTTTTTGGACTTTTTCTTTATAACCACTTGTATCAGCATCCATATCTGTGATATTATATTTGTTGTGTCTGTTGGGGAGACAGAGCTCTAATAAGCTCATGCTTACTAATGAATCCTCATTTGTACTTGCATTTGACAAGATTTATTAAATAAATATGGTGTAAACTAAGGTCATTTGAGAGTGATTGTCACTGAGCACAACATATGCTGGTCAAAATCGAATGGAATAAAGAGCGGAAAATTATGGGTTTACCAGGTACGAACTGAAATTAATTTTGAAATTCCGCAGACTGTATAACATCGATCTTAGTCCTATGGTGTTCTATGCTTTCATCTTCAAAAACCTTTTCAGTCTCTTTTGTACTAAACATTGTGCGGGACCATTGAGATATAAACATTCAAATTCGGTCGCGAGACATTTGAAGATACTTATGTAAGTTTCAGGATTACATCCAAAAATTACATCCAAAAGTTCATTGGCCCAGAACAATCCTTTAGTAACGAATATTTTCCTTAATTAAAGGTGCTGGATTTTAGCTTTATCTTGACTTACTATACAAAGCTCAGAGCAGTCCGTAATATTTTAGTTTAGGCTAGAAAGACGCAATAGATTTTCAAACAATCGATAATAATAATAATTAATAATAATGATAATAATAATTACCAAGTATGTGAAAACTAATTACCCTTGAGGGTCATTATCTTCTATGATAACAGAGATAATATATAGACTAAAATCCCTATTATTAAAAACATTTCATGTAAATGACATATTCTTGAAGCTATAAGTTCACGCCAATTAAGCTTACTGGAGAGTAAATACGTGATTTATGTGCGGCAATAAGGACCGGTTAGTAAATAAAATGCAAGAAATCAATAAATTAAATTGGTCATTATTTACACATTAAACATGATCACTTCTCTTTATTTGGTATTCGAATCTCTCTCTCTCTCTCTCTCTGTCTTTCTCTCTCTCTCTCTCTCAGTTATAAAAAGATGCATATGTGTGTATGTACATCACATGTTATCGAGTGTTTCGGAACAAAAGCAAAACTGGCATGCATACAACAATTTGTGAGTCAATCGTATCATATAACATGTCAGGTATGTGCTACTGTTTCAAAACGACAAGTCTCATATCATACACGTAAGAAACTCTGACAAACACTCCTTATACCTACTTCACAAATCTTCTTGTTGGAACTGTTGCGCAAAGTTTGCCGTTATGAAATACCTAAAAGTGTACCATTCAATATATATGCTGTAAAGAGTGTTACTACGTTACTTGTAAACACATTTGTTAATCATTGGGGTACCTTAAATATTGCCTTCTTTTTAACATTTTTGGTTCTTGCTTGATAAAATGACAAAATGTGTGACAATTGCTTTGAGCTGACTCGGGAATGTATGAAAACTTAGAATATGCTGCTTGCATTTACAAAATAACAATAGTAGTAGAAGAGAGAGAGAGAGAGAGAGAGAGAGAGAGAGAGAGAGAGAGTGAGAGAGAGAGAGAGAGAGAGAGAGAGAGAACGATTTCTAATATATTATAGGATCTTTTTTTTCTTGGGCCAATCACATAATAATAATAATAATAATAATTACCAAGTATGTGCAGAAGACACTAGACGTGTGATGTGATACACAATACAATAATTGAACAATATATATGAAGAAAACAAATATCAGATTTTAAAATATTGATATTTGTTGTGATGGCAGTGTATGAAATTCAAAGAGGCAAGAGGTAACTGGAGCAAATAATATCATGTAGAGAATTATATGATTGCATCTTGTTTCCGGGTATTCATACACTGTGACTGTTATCACTTAATCAAATAAAATCAAATTGAATACTACTTTAATGAAACATAGGAATTTATTAGACATGTTTGAAAAGTTCAAACTATTGTTGTAGATGTTTTACAAACACCAGCTGGTCATTAGACGGTATTGTGGAGTTAAGTTTTACATAAGTATAAACATTCTAGCCGCGTTGGCTAATCTATTCTCATCCGGTGTGTGACCGAACTTAATACATATTGTACCATGTAATACATTGAGATCTAATACTTTCATAAAAGGGTATCAATCTTTTCAAATTTATATGGTTAAAAATAAGTGTGCATATTTTGGTCAATACGGAGAATTCAGATAAAATATTATTAGTTTCTAATACGGTCTTGGTCTCCTACAAGAAGTCAAGCTTATATTGCACGTAATTATACAAAATAATGTCATAATATGAATAATGTATAAACATTTGATGCAACATTTCATTTTAATAATAACTAGCCTAAGCATTTTCATTCGCACAACGCATCTCTATGACAACCAAATTTTTTAAGTGTATAATATATGTCCCTATTCGCATGAGTTAGGAATCACCTGCAAGCATGGTATAGCACTGCACTTACATTGAGCTTTCATAAAATAAGACAAAATAGCTACTATATCAATTGTAATATTATCAATATAATTTTGTTCAGATTGATACGGAAATAGCAGGTCGAAAATAAATAAAAAGGAGAACCCGACGATATTTTTAAAACGCTTTGTCATGCGTGCCTTTTAAAACAAAATTTCAGAATAAGGGTTGGAAATAGTGCATTTTGCACCAAACTTCCAACTCGAAAAAGTTTCATTTTGTTTGTACATGTAAAACAATTTGATATAGCTGAAAATCAAAGCAAAATGAAACAAGGCTACTCAAGAGCTTTTTGCTGAAAATATTTTGATTCTGTTTTAAAATATTCTAATTTTGATTCTGTGTTTAAAATATTCTAATTTAGAATTTAAAACGTTAATATTTTTTTATTTTTCAAAATGGCTTGCCCCCCTCCAAACAAAAAGCAAACAAACAAACAACAACAAAAAAAAACAACAGCCACAGTAATTTATTAATTTATTTCGATATATTGATATAATGCATGCAGAGATATGGATTCGGAAAAATCTGAACAGATTTGTTGAGTTTTCCATCATGGGGATAAAGTTTAAAACAAAAATCTGTGTATTTTAGCTTTAGAGCATGTACAAATACAGTTTTAGTTTGATAAATACACATAAAATAACGTCTTGTTCCTGACTACACAAAAAAATGTTTAGTATAAACTTATCTTTTGATGGTTTCTTCTAAGATAATAATGGGAAATCACACGTTAAACTTTTAGGTTGAAGCTGACGAAAGTTTTTTTTATTATTGCTACAAAACACTTATATATGTACAATACAAGTTTTTAACGCAAATTAGGTGATATTGAACGAATTTCTAGTCCTACATTCGTTAAAAGCTATATCAGACCAGAGTAATAACGATATCAAAGAAACTTGGCTGCGTGACTGGTCGATAAATTGATATTTAAATACTGTTCAGCAGTTGCGTGAAAATGATGCCTGAAAAGTATGGCTGTGGATTTTTCACTTTAAAGGTTATCATATAGTACGTCCCTCTTCACTTTAAGTATTATTATACTATTAATGTATCTGAATTACCATGCAAAGAAACAAACATCTAAAAAAAAGCATTCCAAATTTACTTTTTAAAATTGTGATTTAATTTGATCGCGCGACAAGTATTATATCCAATTTTTTTTTGCCTCTGAATATAATCCCCATCAGAATATATATATATATATATGTATATATATATATATATATATATATATATATATATATATATATTGTTGTTTATTTAATATGATCATATGTTGTGTCATTACAGTCATTAAAATTAGGTGCATCGTCATTCTTCAAACCTTCCTGACGATGGGTGTTGGCCTTGTCGTAAAGTGTTCCTGTCTCTTTGTCGTGATTCTCTACATCAATGTAAGAGCTGTTATTTACATTATCTTTGTTCGCCTCTTCAGACTCATGGTGAAAGTTAGCTTTCCCGTACACATTTCCTGTATGTTCATCTCCAGACTTTGGATGGCAGTTAGCCCTACCATACATATGTCCGGTGTGTTGTTCTCGGTGATTGTGTGGGGAGTTAGCCCTATCATATACATTTTCAGACGATTCGCTTACATTCATTTTTACGAAATCAATTCTGTCATATTCGTCAGCAGTGTTTGCATTACACTTTTTATTTTGTCGCTTCTGTACAGTACTGTATACAACAGGTTTTCCTTTTCCATCAGTTGTATTAGTCATATTAACTCGATCTTCCATTTGGTCACCGCTAGTTTTCTTTGCCTTCTGTGTTTCAGCATATACCACAAGTTCATGGGACAGAGATTCTACGTTAGAAGAAGCTGTCTTCTCTGCATTCATACCATGACTGTCTATAAAAACGCATGAATAATCCGTTTGAGGTGGTACCGTTGGAACAGGTCTGGTATTAACTTGACGTTCCAATTGTGTGGGATTATTTCGTCTTAACCTTCAAATAAAGGTCATACTTTTAATATAATATCAATATGCAAAATATGTATAAACTAAAAGATATAACTAACCTATTTTTTCCTTGCAATTTCATTTTGGGAAATTTACACTAATCTAGATGAGTACTAATTCGAACAAAATAAGTATGATTGCAATAATAATAATAATGTTCAAAAACTCTAATTATAACCCCATATCTGGAAGCTTTTACCGTCATAAATGTAAATATATAGATAAATAAATACCGTCATAAATAATTAAATAGACGATATTGAGAAGAAACAAAGTGCTAATAGAGAATCAAGTCACATACGAAATCACTGACCTTCGTCTTCTTATGACGATGACACCAATTATTACAGCAATGATGACAGCGGTTGTTGTACCGATACCACCAACTATTATAGTCCAATTACCTGTATAGAAATGATTGTCAATGTGTTTGTATATTCTTAAAGCAGATAATATCGTGAACAAAATCAACACCGACAATATATGGGAATGTCACTTTAATCACTGTTGCCAGAAGTTGCCTAGCAGCACTATGAAATAAAAATAAACAATTTGATACACTAAATAGTTTTTGTCAGTGGATGCATAATAAAGAATTGCAGAGACACACATGTCAACTGTCCACCATGGTTGCATGAGGATAGATACACAAAAAGATAATTGAAATGATCCATGCAGTATCTATCTATCTATCTAAGTCGGGGATTTGTGCCCTCATTAACGAAGACTGTAAGTTCCTTTCTAGTGTAACCAGATGCTTGCCTGTCGTAGCTAATTGGTTGGCTTTATTTTTCTACGTCCAGTGGCTAATTATTGTTTGTAAAATAATCGTTTACAAGTTAATTTGATATTGACCTATTTATTTGAAGGACCTGGTTATGTTAGTATCAGGTATTACGTTTCATGAAAATTTGCAGGTTTAATATTTGTTAAACATAATATACAGTTTTATAACATTCACGGACTACAATGTATATATAGAGTATTTACAATGGTAAATTGAGAGAGGCAGCAGTAAATAGCTTAGGTATTTCCGCTCCCTTTATGATTATTAAATATTATGTTGGGAGGGAACTAGCGAGCGAGCAAGCGAGAGAGAGAGAGAGAGAGAGGTGGGTATCAAATTATGATGGATACGTACTAAGGTTAGTTTTGACACATTTGTCTTTTTGACAGAAGTTATGTCAACGGTAGACGATTACACTAAACGTACAAGAAAGTTATATATATTATTCCGATGTGTGCCATTATTAGTCCACCCATCCGTCAATCAATACTTCCATCTTTTATTTTATAATTGATCCTCTAAACATATTCGTTGCTTATTTAGCTCACCCATTGATTCATTCCATTTTCATTCTTTCATTTGTTTATTCATTCATTCAACTGGATAAAGAGACCGTAATTTGGCTATTTGAAAGTAAAAATGTATATATCCAAATCAACGTATATCGACATTATATTCCTTGCTATTATTATTATTATTAGTAGTAGTAGTAGTAGTAGTATCATTATAACTTGAGTAACGATGAAATAGTTATCCTGGCACACAGTTTATATCATCATATTTAAAATCTATGTGATGTAAGACTTTTAGATGGAAGTATGTGGCGACTTCTATATTTAATAACCTAAATGATTGTTAGATTATCAGTGTTGAAACGTGCGTCGTAGATGTATTTTAATCTCTGTCATTTATAATGTATACATAGTATTATGATGGTAAATAATTGGAATTTTAGACGTCGCCGTCGAAGACACAACGCATATAATCTCGCTTTCCTAAACTCCTCTTTGTCGAATTCAGTAAATCAAGATAAAGTTGACTATCACTGCGAATTATTCCGTTTGAATCTACTATAGCAGTTGCATGGTTACAAAGCAGCATTAACTTAATTCAAATAAAACTTGCTTTGATTAAGTTTAAAATTTTTATTAGATTCACTGACCCGATGTGCTTTGTTAAGTCTTGGGGTTGGTTTGAAATGTGATGTGTGTATATGTATTTTGTGAATGTTCGACTTACTTCATTCCATTTTTTGCGACATATATCTTAAATAGTTTGGAATAAAGAAATTAAATGAATTAAGTTAAAAAGATCCAACTTAAACTTGCTTTCGCTGTTTATGCAATTCCTTAACTATTCCAAAAGACTATCGGATTATGCCAACCTAATTGTCAACCTAATTTTAGCACTATATATAGGACTCAAGGGAAAATATGTGCAATAGCAAATTAGAAATGTTCTTTAAAAGTTGTTAAATAAATTGAAAAGTGTGCTACCCTCTTTTTCTTTCGCCGCTTTATAGTTGAGATTTTCTGTATTTTGTGATGAGAATGTCGTATACCAAAGCGTGTCAGCTTTTGATGAGGGTTTGGGAGTTACAGAAGTAGATAGACCTTGTTTCGAACTTGTTCTGGACACATCAGAAACAACCATTAATAGATAAATAGATATATAGATAAACATATGCATTAAAAGGCGTTTCGGTAGTTATGTTCTTGTACATGATTATAGTATTGTATAGGGATATAGATGTACTTTCATGCAGGAAATATACAGCTCTGGAAATGTCATCACGTGTTCTATATATCAGTTTCTTTAAGACTCAATAGCTTACACACCACTTATGACAAATAATGTCCGATTGTCCACTTTTGAAGCCGGCTTGCCTTTAATCTCTGCAATGAGATAGGTGTACATATCTATCAATTTGCATGTCTATATTTGTGTATAGCTTCTACTTACTTTAAGACCGTATATAAATGTTTTACGCTTATTGTTGATAAAGAATAAGGAAGGATATATTACCCACTGTCTCTTTGGTTGGCAACCGTGATATAAATGGTGTATATGATAAAATATTAATCGTTGTGTGGGAGGATGTTGTTTGAGTAGATTCCTTCTGGAGTTTACTTGTTTCTGTTATATGGGTAGTATAAGCTGCTTGGGTCGTTGATGCAGTTGATGTTGACCATTGATGAGTGATATTTACTGGAATAAGAACATTTGGAAGAAGTAATATATGCTATATCTTACATTAAGTGTAGAGTCTTTAATAACTCATTTCTTCCATACAAAACGCAAGTCCTATGCAATTGGATCTTGCAACAAAAACAACAACAACAATAACAAAAAAACATATGTCAGAAAACTGTATATATTACCTTATATACTACACTATTGAATAGTCAGCACAGAATATGTAGTTCTTGCCAATAATTAATTAATTAATTAATGCTTATAATCTATTTCGCAGTTCATCACATTGTCATCAATTTATCACATTGTCATTATTAAACAGGAATCATCAAATGTTATGATATCGGGGTTTTCTAAAGCGCTCGAGGAATTCCTAAAAACAAGCAAACAAGCATTATATAGTGGACCATACCACATACCATACAGATGACAAAACCTCCCAATTTATATTAGCCTTTAAACTGATATATTCTTCCTATTTGCTTATTTTCTTCTCCTTTGATACTAATTTAATGTGGTTGTTTATTGTTCACAGTCTGTTTGACTGGTTATTGAGCAATGACACTCTTTGATTTGTGGGATAAATAATTTGGCTTCACGAATTGGCATTACACCAGATCTTTAATAGAACTTTTCAAGCAACATTTAATGGCTCTTCTGAGCATTTACAATTCTTATAATCTTAACCGTCAAAAGAGATCACAAATTCAAACGATTCGATGTTTTTCTCATCTAGGAGGTAACACGTCATTAAGAATGCACCGTGATCTAAAATCCATCTCACGATTTCACGTTTATCCATCTTAATCCAGTTGAGATTTTCTGTAAGTCTCGAACTTGTGTCGATGGAGTTATCGTGTTACTAAAAAGATTAGAGTCCTCATTGTCTGTGACTAGGGTTTACATTAGTATCTTTTCTGCTCATGTTAAAACCAGTGTTTGAAGACAAGTAATGGGATTTTGAATCTTATAAAAATGTCATAGAGTGTTAACTATGCAGCGCGGTTGAAATTTCAAATCAAGGTTTCAAAATACTTTGTATTAAAAGATGATCCAAAAATAGTTGAACTCAGTTTATATTTAATTGAAATTTGAATGTAAGTAAATATCATAAAACAAATTGTACTGAACATTAGAAATATATAACATGTATGTCATTTTCATATCATTGATTGTATTTCCTCACTGCTGACTGAATCTGAAAAACAGTAAGAATTATTCTTCAAACCCATTATCCTACAGAAATCAACGCCACAGCAGCAGGATTAATATACTTAAAAGTTGACATTGTTAGTGAACAATTTGTAATTAGGGACTAGTGAAAATCACTGCTTTGAAAGCATATTGTTCAGCAATATTTAGTAGATAAGGAGGTTTACATAGCAAGTAAGTACTTTATGGGATTGGAAAATGAGGTCAGATTCCAGATTTGACATATGGCGATGTCTCGTATGATAAATGCTGCAGAAGAGGGAATTATGACTATTAAACCGTACTAAAATGTTTAGTTTGCTCAAATGCCAATTGCAGCAGGTTTTTTGTGTATTTTTGCAAAAGAGAACAAGAGAATACTAATAACTGATATTTACTGTATTGTATCATTTGGTTTTTAAAACTATGCAAAACAAAACGAGCAAATAATTCTGACAGTTTAAGGAATACGTCCGTGAATAATGTCAACGCAGCAAATACATGAAAGACAAGTATACCAGGACAAGTTTAAGTAAAATACCAAGAAGTTCCATATCGCCCTATTTTGCCTGTGTGGTCTGTGTTTTATACAAGTAAAGCGTAAAATGTATCATCCAATCTTATCCATAACGTTCAGCCTTATTATAAATTTATTACACTGTTGTACCAACCAATTACTTTTGATATGCTGACAGCAGGAATATAACATAAATGGTACGTTAAATATGAATTGATAACGCTACATAAAAGAAGAATATTTGTAAACATTGCAAATCACAGTCAACTATTTCAAATCATGTGTGGAGTGCCATGTATGTTTGATTTAATACTGGCTCTTTTAGAAATTACTCAGCTGCGTGAATAACTGGATCTACTATTCTAATTGATATTTGTTTCACATATAACCAGGGGCATTTTTGTTTTCTTCAAGAGCAATAGCGGAAATGAATATCTTTGTAAACATCAACATAAGACCAAGAATGACGGTAGTTTTGGTGCAATTACAAATATGTCGATCAATAACACTTTCTAAAGAAAAATAACGTGTCAGGAAGATATATACATTGCTGTTAAAATACTTTTGCTCTCGCTCCTATGTATTCTCCTGACTTTAACATTATGATTCTACCATGACTAAGTCATAACAAATACAAAAGAACAATCAAATAATCAATTATTACCACCCTTAATAAATCTTATACACAACAACTGTGCTGATAGTTGACACTAGCAACGATATTAACTTTCTTGAGTGCTTTCAAATCTGAGTCCATTTGTAGATTGGTGGATGATGATTCTATAGTCTTAAAAGTCAAGATACCCATTTTCAACCTTCGGTGAGATAATGATGCTTTGCAGAACTTGGAAAGCATGTTGCATTCCTTACATTAGCCATTCATTTTTATTACCATTTTATGAGGAGAAGGCATCCATTATTTCACTGAGTATAAATTGACTTTTTATTATTGGTGGTACAAAACTAATTTGTAGATGTCGACTTTGTAAGTAAGAAGTACACTTATGTTAAACATGACTATCAGTCCATGCATTGTTAAGTGTTCTAAAGGGAATAAACCTTTAGGTATTGCATAAGTTTGCCAGAAAATGATTATAACGTTTTAAAACATACACTCCAATTGAAACGTGTTGTTGTTTTTTATTATTCTGAGTTGGCAATTCTATAGTATATATATTTCTTGCAACAAGATTGTTTTCATAGTAATAAAACATATATAATTATAAATAATATTAGCTTTTAACTCGCATAGCCATCCTTCCTTTAAATACACCTCACGCAACAGTTTATGCAGAACATGAATATAGATTTACTGAACTTAAATGGGACACAAAGACGCAGACCGGAAAGGTTATTTTGCTTTTCTTTTTTTGTTTACTTTGTTGCTGATTTAGATATAAGGTATGCGTATCCTAATGAGGTACTCCAATTTTAAGAAGAAAGAACCAAACAAAAGTTTAGTAAACAAATTTACAAAATGCCTCGGTCTGATTTTGAAGCAATACTTTTTTGTTACGAAGGAACATGCTAGTCTCAACACCAAGTCAACATTGGACCATTTTATGGTATGCAGTAAAGAAAACTTACTTTAACATGAAGTACATATTCGATGTACTGATTTGTTGCTGCATGTAATTAATATATGTCCACAGTTTAATAAATAGAGCATTCTAGCCTATTTTTATGGTTTCAAAATTTGCTGTTTATTTATGAATATATTTTCTACTTGAGTAACTCTAACAATGACTTTGATAACATGTGAGCATCGTTCGAAATATATTTTTTTAACTATAACACTTAATAATCCGTGGTATTAAGAAATTAACCATAAATACACAACTAAATAAATAAATAATAGATAAATAAATAAATCACATCTGAGTACATAAGGTAAATGCTTCATACCACGCACAATGTTAAGTAAAGTTTGATGCAAAACTCATCACAAAAAAGTACTTAAGTATTTTTCACGAGAGTTTTTTACCCACTCGATGAAATATATCCTTTATTCACTCGGAGCAAGCAAATATCCTCTCTGTGTTCTCCTTTGTTCATATTGATTGTACAAAGTTGCTACATATAATATATATGATGGCTTGCATTCCTATTTTGCTTAAACAATCCGGCGCCTATCAAAGGCTAGGTCGTTGGCTATGTCTATGTCGTTTAAATTATATATATATATATATATATATATATATATATATATATATATATATATATATATATATATATATATATATATATATATATATATATATATAATATATACATTAATTTTCCTTTCATGACATTTTAAAGAACAAAACAATTATTGTAGATTCGTACTTTCTAAAAATACTTTTGAATGATTTGATATTAGAATACAACAATTCATTAAGTTAATGGCAGATATCTATATCAAACATGCTCTTTAACTCAGTATAGTACAACCCACTTAAACGCGAAATTATTAGATCCTTTTTTAATAACTGCATCATGCAAATATAGAAACGTCAAATTATCTCTGCACTTGAACCGTTCAAAACGTTACATATAGTATAACAGATATCATTATTGTTTCTTTAGTAGTTAGTGCAAAACTTACATTGTTTAGGTGACAGAGCCTTCCTGGGTAAGGACTGTTTTTATTCTAAGTGTATAAGGTACACTTTTGCTTATACTTTTTCCTGTTTCATCTTTTTCGAAAACAGTAATAAACTGTGTTCACTTATTCAAGTTTTCGCAGCTACTGTAATATACTAATATGACCTGGACGTGCTTCTATTTATCTATCTCTTTAGCTATCCACATTCATATAAATATAGATAGAGAGTCTTCACCCCGCTATTTTGTTTGTTCATCGTTGAAAAAAGATGAACATACAAAATGGTTGCCCTGCAAGCCAATTTCTTTGACCTTATGCCATGTATGGTACTTTATAATTCGAAATATTTTGACATGACACTTACAGGTTTATCATCATTTCATGTATAGAAAGCACACAATATTCCCTATTTTATTTATTATGTATATCGCATATGTTTGAATGGCTTTACCTTAGCATTACCTTTTTGTCTTATACTTATATTCAATGAAGTACAAATGGAAACTATACTTGCCGGAAACACAATATGTGGTCAGGTTTCGCCCATCTTGAACGCATGAGCCAAATGTTACATTGTTTGCACACCAAATCCCACACTCATGTTCTTCATCTAATATTTATATAAACAGTTTAGTTATTTATGCATTTTTGTCTCTTATAAAATAGTTTCATTTACATGTGCAAGTAGTTAAATAAAAGTACAATGCTTTTACTGTTAACTTAGAGGCAATACCATTACAAAAAGTCAGTTATTGCAACACGTATACATATTATTTTCTTTCAATCAAAGGCGGTTTTTAAAATGTTTTCTTACCTCAAAAACACTTTATTAGCTTCACTCATTTACTACATTGCGTTTCGACATATTGCACTATATAGTGTTTTTTTTGGAGTCTATTCTGGAGTATTTGTTGATTATGATTTTATTTATTGAATAGTTAATTAATCGGCTAAGAAAGTGAAATCTGTTAATGGGGATTACGATAGCAGTTGGATCATTTTTCACAATAAAGCATGTTGGTTGCATTAAGCTCTACTCTTTTTTTTCAAAATCACGCCTTTTAGAAAAGCAAATCTATGTTTTCTATTATCATCGATTGACTAGATTTTTATTTCACTCATTTAGTGAGAGAATTTTGAACGTCTCTCCTCGTGCACTCAATTTTAAGTGCATTAATAATTATATTTTGAGTAATACATGGATAATTTCATATCTAAGAAGATGAGCCAAACTTTAAAGCCTATCTTATGAAAATAGCTTTTTGTGGTAATTAGATACAAGTTACTATGAATAGTTTTCGTTTTAAACATGTGAGATATGGCTTTTTATGGCAAATGCATTTGAATAAGAAGCATAGAGCAAATACATGGTAGGCCATTATGAATGGAAAAGAATTCGATACCAGAGATACGTTCTTCATGGAACCGAAAATAAGTCCCCTTAAATATCCATCTTTTAAAAACGTCTAAACAATATTAGACAGTTATATTGTTTGGAGGATTAACACTTATTACTATATCAGTCTTCATTTATATTCACAAAAGGGCCATAGTTGCCAATGCAGGCGTACTTAGCATGCATATGTTTTTAAGCTATGTAGAAAATGTTAAACAGTGAATCTTACAAGTGATAATAGATCGACGGGTTAATAAATAAAAGCTGTTGCAGCCTGTTTTAACTGAGAAAACTATGGGCACTGTCCAAATTAAATACCAACAAAGACAACAAGAATAACAAAAATAAAATAATAATAATAATAATAATAATAATAATAATAATAATAATAATAATAATAATAAATTATGACAGAAATAAAGAAAAAGGAGAGTAATGATACACATAAACGTGTAATATATGAGAAACAGTGAAATAGTTTATATTACCAGTCGATTCGTTTCATTCTTTCATAACATACCCTTCTCGGAAATTGGTCTAAACCACCTGATTTCAGCTATCCAGAATGGTCTGAATTCAAATGTATAACCCCGCAATTTTGATTGAAAGTTAGTATTGTTTGCAAATGGTAGACCTCCTCTACGTACACAGAAATCGCGAGCAGCAGTCCAATTGGCGGCATACATGCTCGGTCCTGAATTAAATCCAGTAATATCTAAAAATGAAAATATATTCATAATATTTTCTTTTCAGTAGAATATGCTTTAATCATTGTATTTGTTTATTATACTAATCTTTTTTTAATTCCAGAAGAATACGAATGAGATGATTCAATAGCTATTGTTGCTTTTCTTGCAAAATTAGTTAACACTACATTTGTAAATTCAATAAAACATAAATGATATAATACTGTGGGATAGTGATGTTTATATTCAAAGTGATAATACAATTTTCAATGGAATCTTACCATTCACGCACATGGATGAAGCCTGTTCCGAGCAAGTAATACATGAATGTATGAGATTTGCACCATCTTTCTGTAAGATTCCACAACAAAACTCTGGGTATGGCAACACTGAAACAGACAACCACTACTACTATAGGATATATACATATTATTTCCTGGTTTACATGTTTAATGCATATGCCAGGAAAAAAAACTGTTTTTAATTCTACTTGCTCATTCTATAGACTTTGCTTTTCTTGCTAGTTCAACTCTCCATCGTGTGTGTGTGTGTGTGTGTGTGTTTCTATTCATACGCTTATGTTTTAGACAATTTGATAAATGTTCGAAATTAGCTATTCTCATTATGTCTGATATTCCGCTGCTTTCCATTGTTAATTGCTTCAAAGCATCATAATACCTCTTGCTTTTGTTAACATGTAAAATCCACGAGATTGCTATTTGTCAAAATTGTTTACAGTCTTCTAATGACAAAGTTGTCAGAGTCCTTCAAATAAGCTTTAGTTTTTTTCAGCGTTAGATGACTTTAGACAAAATGACTTTAGAATTTCTTCACATTACCAAAATTTTGAATAAAAAAAAATAACTCACAAAGAAGAATCGATCAGCAAAAAAAGATTTGATAACAACTTCAGCCATTGATGTGGATTAAACCTTCAATATTATATACATAGCTTATGAGTAAAAGGTATCAACCTGAAATGTGTATTTGATAAAAAGTGTCGAACAAACTGAAATATTGTACATCTTTCCTTAGGAATGTCCGTTATCCCAAATTAATACATCCAAACTCGCAGCTATATTAGCTATGGGGAGTTAATTTCGTAGCAACTCACTTCTCTGTATGTCGTATTTTTCGGAGTAAATAAAGAAATGTAAACAGCTTTATATATTTCCAAAATATTAAAACGGGCAATAAACATGTTAAACGCAAACATAAATTACTATTCAATGTACTCGCATTGTGACGTAGCTTTGTGTGATTTATATCTCACATTCGATATCCAACATTAGAAGTTATAGTGGAATTAGTATTTGGACGAAATTTTTTTCTTCTGAAATCACTTAGAGAACTTCTGCTTTGAACTATAGGTTCCAAGTTATTCCATATTAATAAAGTTAAGGAGGATAAAGTCAACTGTGTACTTGGTAATCTAAAATTACCAGAACGTCGGAAATTATATGGTCAATTGATAAGTTATTCTGGAGTTTGCCAATGTGTGTAGTGTCAGTAAATTTTGTATTTAAATGCCTAATAATAGAGTTAGTTCAAATCATGCCATGATGCACCTTTCATTTAGAAGTGTCATCGTAACTTATAACACTAACTGTCCAAATTGTCCTAACTTGTGGATTTCAGAATTAACGCAAATAGAAGTTTCTCCAAAAATAAATCATTTGCTTCAGTCTCCGCTAGCGTAATTCTTAAATGTATGAATTTATTTAGCTGTCGACGACATGTGCGTGTAATATAATAGTCCTTTATTATTTACCATCATTGGTGACCTATTGCGTACGCGCGAAATTAGCATCTTATCACCATTTAAAACAAAGCAAGCAGTATTGATCCTTTCCTTTGGGACTCAATTGCTTTGTTGAAATAACCGCGTTTACAACTCAGTGCTGATCATTTCTCACCAAAGGCTTAGAAAATGCAACACTTTTGGAGAACCACGGCGAACAAACTGGTTGCTAGGGTGAACTTGTATGACACGAGTGTCGTTCGTTGACATCTTTAACATTAAAGCTTACATAGTTTATTGTTATAAAATGTGTTGTAAGTTCATGTTTCTTCGTTATAGTTTAGATTAAGGACCGTCCTTTACGAAAAGAAAATAGTTATACAGTTTTAGAAGAAAGAAAAAATATCAATGTCAACGGCATAACAGGTTTTCGTTTCTTAATTAGTAATATGCTGTGAACTTTTGTTAGAAAACATACTTCTTCAGAATATTACATAAGAATGAAACTACCTTTGAAATGAATAATACATTGAGGCCTTGCCCATTTGTTATTTTCCGGACATATATGTGCTTTGATCATACATTTTGACTAAGCCCATTCGCTCTCCTACAAGAAATATTCATTGTGGTTCAAATCTAACTCAAACCAAGATATAATCCGCCTTTTGACATTCCAAACAATGTGCAGATTCCACGACAACACTTGTATCGGATGTGTCACGAAAGGCAACTCGCTTAACAACATGAAACAAACTTATGCGAAGGAAAACATTGAATGTTCATTCATTTGCACGTGTCTCACTAAATTAGTATGGGATTTATATTTATAATATTTGATTTCTCTGCAACTGTTGTAGCAGGATATGATTAAAATCGTGATAAACAGATATTAAGTCAAGCAAACAGGTGCACATTTAAAACTTTTTGTTGTGCAACAATCTATTTCATATAAACTCTCGTGCATTTTGTCTGGTGCAAATTGTCTAGTCAAGTAAAAGAATGTTTTTATTTATTCAAAACTAGAATGTTGGCAAATTCATCAACAGCTATTTTCTACAGAACTTTTGCTCATTTTTACCGGCCTTTATATGTAGAATATGTTATGATCCGGACATATAGCATTGCATTAACTAAATTAAGAACATAATCACATAGATTAGCAATAGAAACTGCTAGATGGAATAGACCAAAGAAGACTCCCAGAGAAAAGAGAATATGCACATTTCGTTCAATTCTAGAAAATTCTCATGGAAATTCCATAGTGTATGAAACTTAAGAACAGCATAATTATTGGGGAAAACTTAACGTGTTTAAATATGTCACTGTAGTTCTAATGTATGTCTTGTTAGGAAGTTATATATCTTTATTGATAAAACCTTTCAGTTTAGAAATAATGAGTTAATGTAGTTACCTGCCTAGACGGATACATTGCATCAAATAATCCTCTACTGGCAATTGTGACAATTTTAATGCAATACTATCTAACTAAAGGTTAGAATGTTAGTTCATCGCTTTTTCCGTATCTGAGATTATTGCAATGATGCGTGTTTTATATCTGAATTATGTTATGTATTTCCATAGCTTATTTTAAAGACCTAATAATAATATTGTGTGTACATAACCTTTGAATACATATTTGTATACCACAGATTCTGTCTGCTATCAGTGTACTAAATTTAATATTGGATGTTTGCTCAAATTGGTTTATTGTAATTATAAAAAAAATTTCCTTTGTTGTTTATTCTAAGTTTGTCATGTATAATTTATTCCACTGTGTGACAATTTATTCAGCATACAATAAATGGGATGCAGCTTAGCAATACTTTTCTGGTGCTAGAAACGTGTTCAAACAACAATTAATTGTCACCCCCTTGGTTTATTCATAAAGACTTACTGAGTACTAAATTTACGATCAATGTACATGCATGTTGTTTTGGGGCGAAGCTTAATTAGTCCTATGTATTCAAGATTGCTTCCCTAAATCGGCTGAGTCAAATCTGTTTGGAGTTTGTTATTAGTAGAAACACCGCTTATTTAAGATATTCTTATGCCATTCATTATAAGTTTACTGTCATTTAAATCGTATTATTTATGATGCAACGAAATGTCTTTCATAATCAGTATTGTTTAGTTCCATTCAAGATACGGTATTTTTTTCTGGCTAATGTTAAAAGCCGGCTTATCAAACTACCATTGATAAAAGGCGATGCGCTTCTGCTTTTCTAGCTAACTTAAACAAATAGTCAGCAGTAATTTTCAGACCCTTTGAATTTATCAACGAACAAATCTGCGATGCTCTTGCTACCGTTGCTGTCGCTACCGGTTATTAATACTTTTACAAAATGTGCTATGGTATGGCAAAAAGTTGTTGCTATAATACAAATAGCTGCAAACCAGTAACAATTTATCCATATTTTATTTGAACAGCCCTTTAACCTTTCACATAATGGTAACTTGTTTTAAAGTTTTGACTCAACGTTATTAAAATTTCCACTAATTTTATTTTCCATATGTGTTAAACGGATGACTATTCTCTTTAACTTCTATAACCTTTCAATATCTCATTTAATTTAAATTTGTTAACTGGATCTTTTTCTTACACAATAACCTCTTTTGGTTTCTTTATATTGTTCCCATTCATGTCAATTGTCTGATTTCATTGCTAATAGTTTTGAATATACAACATCGGTAGCAATCACTCTTTAAGATTCTAACAAATATGTTTCAGCAACACCATCTGTCATATATCACCTGATTGTATTATCTTTAAATGTAGTCATTTCTATCAGTTTGATTTTTTCATATTATGTCTTTTCCAACCTACTGATTCCGTGCTTCCACCTTCTTCACTAGATATAGAGGTAAGTGATAATTTGTTTTTGGGGAGGTGGGGGTGGGAATACCAATCAGAAACAGTTGAATATCAGGATCACCAATCTCTTCGTTCAATGTTTTATTTATAAAATTTAAATGAGGTTATTTAATATATCCTCTTCTCGACTTAACTTAAAGTGATGTTTGACATCTTCTATGAATTAGTCAATAAACACTTGCTGAATAGTTGTAGTAGGATCAGGAGTAGGATAACGAGTAGGTATGGGAGGGGGATATTCAAAAGTATGTTCTTCAATACCGAATCATAACAAAACTTCCGCAATGTTAAATGTTTAAATAAATCAAAATCAGCTTGAAAAAGAATGAGCTTTTTCAGAAATCTAAACAAGAGATTGACATAAGTACTATATATGAAGTCGGTTGTAAACATTAGTAAATACAAGGACATAACTGGTCAACAATTAACCTATAAGGAGTTGGATTAAATTGTTCAAAATAAATCAAGAAAGCAGATGATATTTTTGTAAATGCAAGATCACCTAAAATATCAAAATCATTGTGAGATGCAATTATACTGAGAGTAAGATCTTTGCTGAGTAATTTCTTCCAATTGATTACTTAAAGGAGTTGCAGAAAGAGTTGGAAGAAGACGATTTAACAACTAATGGAATTAAATACTTTAACGGATTTTTTATTTGTTAGGTTTGGATGAATAATTTCAGCATTCAGCGTTATCTTGATAATTTGTTAAACACGTTAACTTCAAAAAGGAAAGAGAGCAAAGCTTGAATGAATAGAACATGCCTCAAGTTCTAAAACACCAAGACTTAGTTACTTTAGAAAGTCAGTTGGTATGAAGACTATTTAAGAAATTGTAAGTTAAAAATAACTTGAAGGTAACTTGAATATAACTTTATTAAAACTGACGGTAACTTGAAAATAACATGAAGGTAAGTGGGAGTTAGTTGAACGAAACTTGAAAGTAAATTGCAAATAACTTTAAAGTAACCTGAATAACTGCTTTGGAAAGCTTTACTTTCCTTGGGAAAATATGGAAGGTGGTGAAAGAAAAACTAAAGAGAATTTTAAGGTTCATAAATAATCAGAGAACGTAAATTCAGAATAGACAAACGACAGTCGTAAAGTTGAGCTTAAGAAACAACTTCGAAACGTTCACAAGAATGTAAATAAGCCAAAGCAGAAAAAAAAATATTATAGCTATTGAGAGTAAAGATTCATCCAGTCGTGACTTACATGGTATAAAAATCGGATCAAACAGCTATTACTTATTTGTTGCTATAAAAGCATATATTATTTATGAAACAACCCCCCCCCCATAAAAACAAACAAACAAAATAAAACAACACAGATATAAAGTAAGAAATGACAGCGAAGACTAACATATCCTCCAAAGATTTAAATAAAGATAATTAATATCCAGAAACGCTGTAGATTAACAGATTAAATAACTAGTTTATATATATATATATGTATGTATGTATGCATATATGTATGTATGTATGTATGTATGTATGTATGTATGTATGTATGTATGTATGTATATATATATATATATATATATATATATATATATATATATATATATATATATATATATATTAGTATTACCACAGTAACGCGTACTTGATTGCTGGATCAGTTTGAGTTGTCAGCATTAGAAAATCCGGATCACTACGAGATACGAAGCGTCGAGTCATGATCAGGATTTTTTATGGTGACAACGAGACGTGATCGAGCAATCAAAATCACATTACTGTGATAATGATATTTTTCTTATATACCTATCAATTTTCGGATAATTTCATAAAATCACTATATGTAGCTGAAAAACACAAGAAATTGCAAAACATTTCAACCTCTTTAATACGAACTTCATCTTAGAGCATAAACCGAATTACTTTTCGAAAAGCTGACGTGCGCATGAATATTAGTTTTATGAATGAAGCTTTTGAAACAACGCTCACTCAGTTTGACTACCATCACTGTCAATAACACGAATTCTTCGACGCTTGGGGGCAGCAGATTCATATATGTGATTTGCAGTTATTGAGCAGTTCTCAAATTTTGCATCACGGAAGATTTCAACAGCTGAATGACTGGAAGTTTCTTTCAGAGGCGAGGTTGATAGCCGTTGAACTGTTTCTGGCGGGACATTGTGAGAGCCTCCGATGGGAACATGACATGGGGATGACAACATTATTATGACAGTTATTTACAACAGGATTGGAGAAATTGTTGGAACTTGATAGTACAGATTTGTTGCAGAGAATGTTACTCATTTATAATTTCAAATTCTTCCATTATGCGGGAAACTCACTAACGTTACCATTTATAAACTTCCGTAAATGGATTGTACTGTAACAACTGTAAAGTTTTGGTACGCGATTTCCGAATATGATCTTGTTTTAGATGCACCTTTTAGCTATATTTTACTACTTCAAAATAAATGAATTAATATTTTTTACTGTTGTTGTGACAAAAACATGGTTTAGACCTTTCAGATATTTTACATATAAAGCAAGGTTTCTTAACTAACGTCGAGTGAGAGAGTTCTTTGCTGCTAGTGTTGGCATTCCGTCGCTAGGGTAGCTGCTATTGTCACCAGGAAACCTCGAGGATAAAGTAGTTCGTGCCTCGTTTGAGAGTATGGTAATACGGATTTAGAAAACGGTAGTATCGTTTTCCTGCTTGTACGAAATGACGGTAATATTCTGGCTCTTTCTTGGGTAGAAAATTGGTAGGTATATAATAAATTAGTGAATAGTGGAGTCATGAGTAAAGATAATATAATTTATATTACTACATGGCAAGCAAACGATCTTCACCACTATTTACCATGCAACATTGAACTTGCCTCTTAGAGTAAATTACAAGATGCTATTGACGAGACTATTTCATGTTAAGTTAGATTTTCCACCTAATGGGTATGGAAGAAGTACTAAAATTGGTTATTCCAACTCCTTTGAGTCACTTTACAATTGACTATATAATAGCACAAGGGATACTACAAGACAAGATAAATAATTTAGTGCTAGATAAATTCCCTAACGACCATGGAATCAATTTAAAGTAGTGAGATTAAGACTGATTTAGTGAAATATATAGAACATTACAGAGGTGTGAGAAAAAAGCATGAAAACAACATATAAGTTTTATAATCATTGCAGAGGTTGTCATGGCAAATACTTGTAGTGAAATGTGTGTTGCGGCATCAAGTTTAGGAGTTGCTTCTGCCAGTGCCCTATGACGTTTTATACCTCTAACTTACATAGGGTGTGGAGCAACTTTGCTAGGTTATTGTTGTAAAAGCTTTATATGCTGGTATACAGTAAAGTTTTAAAACACGATACAAACCTCAGCAATAAGTAAGTTGAGTACTGTTGATGAAATGTTTAGTAAAGCATTAAGCGATAAAAACTAAGTCACAATAAATTTAACATCATAGTTAGTGAATGCAACAAATGGTTCGGACTGAGCTTCAGTACTGGTCTGCTTCGCTTGTAAGTAGAGTCAATGACGCTAAACAGATTTCTTTTCCAGTTATTTCAATAGTGAAGCCATGTTAGGTAGCGACAAACTTTAGTTACATTATTGTGAAAGGACATTCTGAGAAAGAAATATATTTTCAATTATAGTTTATAACGTAGGTGGTAAATTGTACATCTCGTTGCATAAAAGATATTTTGTAGTTAATTACTGCGATATTATAAATGATCAAAAAACAATATATTCTACTATATAACTGATAACAATGAAATCAAGACCTTATGAATACCTGCCTGATGGTTTCTGTAATCTTAAAATATACAACAAATAGTCCAAGAAGGAATGACTGCTAAAGGCGGCCATGAAGAAGGCATATATATTGAATGTGAGAAACACAACTCTAAAGTTATAAGAACTCCGAGTAATAATTCCACAGTATCTATCAGAAACTACTACAACTCTAAATTACTATGATTTAATAGCGTGATGTATATATATATATATATATATATATATATATATATATATATATATATATGAGAATTAATTACTGGATCGACATGCTGGTATGTCTGCTTCGCACGAATGCCTATACCACTGACTTTGTAACATCCTTTTTTGGTGATGTGTGCATGGTCGAGATGGTATAGGGGTTGGTGCCTACAGGTAAGGCGATGGGTGCCATAACCCGCTGATTCGGGTTCGAATCTCTGAAGGGTACGAATTAAAATTCTCTCTTTTTGGATACTCAATCTACTCTCCTGGAGGGGAACATAGAAACTGACCTCTATTATGAACCAACTGACTCTCATCAGTATCTACTCCCAACCAGCTGCCACCACCAGCACGTAATAAAAAATGTTCCCTACGGTATGTGTGTTCGGACTAAACGCATATGCTCTAATCCGGCTACCTTTGAAAAGAGACTCGGAGAGTTCAAGGGCACCTTAGAAGGAGAGGATACAGAAATAGCTACATCGAGGAGGCTATTAACAAAACTGGACTCTTCGATATAGGAACCCTACTGAAAAATAAAACCAAGAAAACCAACAAACGAGTTCCGTTCGTGGTTACATTCCACCCAGACGCCACAAAGTTAAAACAGATAATTCGGAAGTATTGGAAACAGATTGAATCATCTGAATATCTGAAGAGCATATTTCAAGAAGTTCCTATGGTTGCGTACCGTAGATCTAAAAATCTGAAGGACCATCTGGTACATACAAAGGTAACTTCAAACAAGACCACGGATTCAGACACATAGTGCTGCAAAGACAAGCGTTGGCTAATTTACAAACATATGTTCGACGACAGGAGTTAGCTACACTATCAATCAGAAGTTATAATGCCGAACCAAAAATGTAATCTATCTTCAAACATGCAAGATCTGTGGCACTCAATATGTTGGCAAAACCGTTGATTTCAGAAAACGAATGAATAAGCACAAGAGCCACATTCGCAACAAAATCAACGCGAAACTCGCCAATCACATCAACTCGACTGGGCATTCAGTCTAGTCCCTCGAGATGCTACCAATTGATTCTAACCTGAGTTGGACCAATGTAGAAACCTCACGTAAGGAACGATACTAGATACTTCAATTGAAAACTCATGGAGAGTTTGGCCTAAATGAAAAAGTCTAACCTTCCTTTTGCAATCTTATCATAACTACAGCCAGGCATCAATTTATCAGACGTACGCAATGTTGAGATAATATTTACCCAAGGAAATATTTCTTAACTCTTTACATATATTATTAGTAATCTACTTCTCCTTCGTCTTCTTCTTCTTTTTCTTTTTTCTTTTTCTTCTTCTTCTTCTTCTTCCTCTTCTTATTATTATTATTATTGCTACTATTAGCATCATTTTTATTATTATTATTATTAGTAGTAGTAGTATTTGAACTCTTGTCTATTATCCCGCTCTATTATGCTCTTGACATACTTCTTTAGTAACTCCATGCATAACTTTACCGGGATATAATTTCCTTTGCACATTTTGATAATAGCATTGATTTATCGCTACCCATGGTGTCAGTCCTATGTTCAAAGCCCGGAATTAGGTCAAAACAATTTGGTCCTCTGCGTGATACGCACGATAAACACTTTGAATTATTTTTACACAGCTTTGTTGGGCTGATGGCAGCATAACATTGAGATGTAGTTTACCCGTTTTAGACTGTTTATGATTTTGTCTTCTTTCTTTTTGCTATTGTTTATCTTTGTTTGTTTATTTCCCTGTCATTTAAACATATAGGAGTCAGGAATGTTTTTTGGCTTTTGTGTTTGGTGTTTGTTTTGCAGATGTAAATTGTTTCTTCCCCTGACGAAGAGCTTGTTTAGCTCGAAACGTTGGGAAACGTTTTTGTATTTGCGCCGTTATCAAGTTTTGTGTAATTATATATATATATATATATATATATATATATATATATATATATATATATATATATATATATATATTTACACATACACATCGAATCAGATACGGTTTGTGGTTTTTGACGCCTAAAAGCGTATATATTTTCTTGATCAACTTAACAATACAAACAATTACTGTAGCAGTTATTACTCTACTGTATTACAGTGTCTTCGTATTACAGATATATTTCACGGTGACTTCATCTCGTACAATGTTGGTAGTCCATGCCAACAATTACAAAGAGGTACTATAACAGAACAAATATCAAAATTAAACCTGAAGACTCGAAAGTGAAAGATTCTAAAGATATGCCAATTACATGTAGCATTAGGATATCTCAGAAACATGAGTTCATCATAATAGGTAAGGTAATAATTCTGCACTTTCATGTTAAATAAATGACAGAAATATCTTTAAGAGGTCATAACCATTTCAGTTGTAAATTCATAGAGAAAGATTAAAAAGATGGGAAAGATGAATCACTAGGTCAAACATTAAACTATGATTTAAACTTAAACAACAACCCTATTACAAATATAAGACATTCTACATAAAAATGTGATGTAGTTAGTAGGCGATTTATAGAAAAACGAATATACTCTGCCATACGTAAGACTTTGAAAGATATAATCTGAAAGATACAGAAAAATGGAGAGGAGAAGTTAATAATAAATTTTCTGCTGTGGATCAGAGTAACACAGCAAAATTCTCCGAACTGATTAAAAAAGAAGATCATAACAACAAAAATATTTCAGATGTTCAAGATTTATTTCCGAAAAGATTAAGAATAGTATCAACTGCTTTACAAACGTTGCTAAATGTTAGGGTTGAATCAAACATAACGTATGTAGAAAACATACATAATTTTTTAGAGAAATAATCAGTTCTAAAGTATTAGTAATGTCGAGGAAATAAGGAAGTATATACAAAATAGCAATACATTTTAATCACAACAGCAATTGGTCATATGAACGGAAGGTTGAATGATTAAAATCAAAGGTTAAATAAATTCGATGTTGTTTACGATGATGAGCCACCTGGAAATACATTGTTATTTGATTTTTGTAATACAACAGAAGTCTCTGTTCATGTCAATATAGATGTTGTCCCACATTCATATAGACGACTTAGTGATTCTACAAAATTAGACTGTTTTTTGGATAGAGTCTTTCTCTTCAGATCAATACAAACATTATCTTATCTACTAGTTATGGATTTGACTACAATTCATCACCTTTTGAACAGTACATCAAATAATATATATGTACTGCTCAGATAGATATGTGTGTTCTTAGCATTTTTAAAAATCATGCTCAGACCGTGAAGATGGACAAACTGGGGGCACAGGTGGCCGCGCTGACACCACTGGTAAAGCAGCTGGCCTCGGGCATGCAGAGTATGAACATTATAAACAAGAAGCATATAAAAAGCCTTGCCGAAAAAGGCAATGTAGAGGTGGAAAAGCTTTTGGAACTAAGATGTGACAAGCAGACGGAGCCAGGTTGGATTGAGAGTGAATATTTTTGTAGAATTACTGTCTCACATACGTAGCAATTGTTAGTGAGTGCCTTCAATACCTACCCATGCTTATACCTTAAACTGTCCTTCCCATGTTTAGAAATGATGATAACATAGAAAAGTGGTTTTGTGTGAAATTATGGCTATCTATTTTCTTTAGCATTGATAGGACAATGATACTGTACTCAAAGATCATTGGAAATCTAGTCTGACTCACAATTTTGTCAACCTTGTAACAATGTTAATGTTTAATCTTTTGTACATAAATAAGGAAGCCCTAATTCTTCCTCTTCATTCTAAGTGAGCGGGGCTTAATAAAAATGTTGATATTTAAACCTGGTGTTGACTTCTTTTTCAAAAATTCTTGAACTCTTTCTCTCTCTCTCTCTCTCTCTCTCTCTGTATATATATATATATATATATATATATATATATATATATATATATATGTGTGTGTGTGTGTGTGTGTGTTTATATGTGTGTGTATGCTTAGGTACTAGATAGGAAAGCTTGTAAGGCCTAGGCCCTACATTTGTGTATTCAAGATCTATCTTATACCTCCAAAGCTTTAGTACACCGTTTTACAACATGGCCAGCATAGACCGGCCTGTCTTTTATGTCATTGGCTTTAAAGAAGGTGTCAACCGTTGTATTGCAAAGTTCATTCGTAAATGATCTCCGCAAAGGGTTTGAAGCCGACTTTCCGACTCCCGTATCCCATGATCAATGGGGAGTTGATAAATGTAGTTTCTGCTTCCTTATCTGCTAGATCAAGGTCAGTCATCGGTACATCGGCGTCCCCCCGGCCAGGTATTTCAAAGCCAAAGCCTTCTTGATCCATGTTTTGCTATTAGGCATGCAAATATGCGCACTTATTAAAGAAAGGGCACGTGAATTCCAATAATAGCGCAAGCATGTCTCAATACAGGAACGAACACAACCTATTATCTCCATTGCTTGGCGTACATGGAGCCTTGAGCACCGTCGTCGTGATTAATAATCCAAGAACCATAGACCAAAACCAACTGCTTATTATCACATTTCTCAACCTCGGTAGCAACGATGTCATTTGGCCTGGCACCACCTTTCACAATTGCTTTGAGCTAGGGCTCAGCGGCGCCGGTTGACGCCAACCGTACAATCGTGAAAAACCTTGACCATGCCATTCTCAAAGAGATAAGTGTCAAGCTCGAGGGAAATGAGCTGGAATGTATTGATGATACACATGTCTGGGGCGTCTAAAATGGTCTCTGGATGGCGGAAAAAGAGCGGACCAGCTCGGTCTACCAGGGACTCCAGAACGCGAACACTGCCGCGAAACATGTCAGCGTTGGCAATGCCGTTGCTGCCACCCAGCTCGACGCGCCTATCACTGCCACGTTTGCAAGCCTCTTCTTTGTGCCGCTCGACCTCGATCTGCTAAACAACCACATGCCATGCAAACAGTATGGCCTCTTAGATTGACTCACATGATTTGGCAGCAGTACATGGGGAAAGTGGCGCGATCTTGTACTCTAGAGTGCTGCGGCATTGCAAGATAGTGGCGGATAAGAGCAACTCTGTCTTGACCATCAATCTAAGCAAGCCAGCGAAGAACATGAAGTCGATTGTCATGCCCATCGAGGATGAGACACAAAGCGCTGATTTCTCACGTGATACTGAGTAGTTCCATAGTCCCCTTATCGAGAGGGTGTCAGTGACTATCAAAGGCGTACCAAACCAGATATATGTCCATGGGCAGGCGCGATACCAGCAGTGGAAAGAGGCCCTCAAAGTAATGTCATTGATAAATGTTGGTGCATTCTACAAAAACCGATTTGCCCCTGTCAACGATATGAGGCGGCAGGCGTGCTGAATATGTCCTTATACATCATGATGGACGCACACCTCAACTTACAAAAAATAGCCAATTTTTACCAGCCATCTACACGCCACAGGGCAAGCCCTGCACGCAGCGCCCTCCGGGTAGCCTGCACAAGTTCTTTGATAGTATACAGTTACACAGCGCCATGATCGTCGGCCGCCGAGGCTGCGGCAAGAGCGTGTTTGCCTGTAAACTACTTGAATCGGCATTTAAAGGTCACTTCCATTTTATCTTCATAATCTGCCCTACTATACACCTCAAGATGCAGGTCACACGATAAGCCGTGGGCCCGCTGCAAAAGAGACGCAGGAGTATTTCTGGTCAGCCCTGAGGGCCTTGATCTCAATTCCCTGTTTTTTGCGCTTGCCACCATGCTTTTTCTAATAGACGATTGTAACTTTCTCTCCGGAATAAAGAAACGACCCTTACAAAGCTCGCCAATCTCGGGCCGCCATGCCGGCATCAGTGTGTGGGTTATAACATAAAAGTACAACGCCATTTCCAGCGATTTCAGCTAGCAGACCTCGTGGAAAGCACTCTTCCACTGCAAAGACGAAGACTTATTTAGGGACAGGCTGAGAGAAAACGATATCATTGAGGCCTCGCGTCGAGCGGAGGTCTATGCGTTTCTTGAAAAAGGAAACTTTCGGCAAGCTCCTTCTGCGCACAGACCCACCAGTGTCCCGCCAGTTTGTTTCTGTCTGTGGTGGCGAGTCATGTGGTGGATTTATCTTTTGAGCATCGCCAGCTACGCCATAACATGTGTGAACTTAGATTACTTTCTACTGAGAGTCAGGCGATCAGTGAACCATACCTAACACTTCATAAGAGCTATGGCAGAAGCTTTGAGTGACTTTGATATTGATGAGCTTCTACATGGGTTGGGAGTCAAACCAATAGACGCAACGACGGCTACTAGTGAAACACTAGCACTTCTGCGAGACCCCCTGTCTGAGCTAGTGGTTTCTAGAGCGGCAAAATAATCTATATGCCAGCCTCTTACCTTTACGGACCTAAAGGCGATGGGCGCTGAATAGGCTGCAGAAACCTATGCTATATACAAGGCTAAACTGGTAGCCATGACGAATGCTTCGCTGGGATCGTCTCTTCTTCGTCTGTACACTGTGTTTGCGTGCCACTTTCTGTGCACAAACAACTGCGTGCGTCTTGCGAGGGATTTGAAACATGATCCGCTCATAGGGGCCTATTTGGGAAGCATTAGCAGCCACCTTTACTTCAGGTACGGCCCTGTACTACCACCAATTCCAGCTGGTATGATAACATACAGGCATGTTTAAAAAGCGGAGTTAAAAAAATAACAAACGATGAGTGCAACAGCGGAACCGTCAGCGTAACCGAAGACGGATGTGACATAGGATGAATCGGTGGATCAATCTCAAGAAGTGATACAAGTCACTAAGGCCAAATACCCAGGTAAAGTTTCATCTGATAAACTACTTGCTGCTATGATGAAACTACGCCGGGCTAAGACAAACACGACACTCACGCCGCTCGAGTACAGGAAAGCACAGCGATGGCTGCACAAGAGCGCGCGATGCCATTTTATGTTCCCTGAGTCGGCCTAGCTTTGGTAGCTGGCCTTTGTCACGGAATTGTATAATCCCTTTTATTAAATACATGTACTCGGGTTTCGTTTTCAGTATAACAACGATACCCGAGAGTGAGCTATGTATATTGTACCATATTTCGAAACAGTGAGTTCGGTTCACCCCATGCCGCACGTGCGAAGTGTTTTCGATGGGAAAAACCGAATGCATCGTCTGTGTATAAATGCCTCACCGTAAGATTAAATCTTTACATTACGGAACGTCTTGTCAGTGAGCAGTCTACTTAAGGACTTGCACGCCTTCAGCTGTAGAGGTATGTACATTATTTATTAATTTATGGTGTATGTAGCTTCGGCTTGCGTAGTACAATGCAAATATTCTCTATTCTTGTTTGTATATTCTCTATTCTTGTTTGTATATTTTCTATTCGTAATAAGACCTTTATATCAGCAATGTAAAGTGGCATTTTTAGGAAACGTTTAGTACCATAAGATTCTTATCAGACACGTGTAGGTTCACTTTTGAACTTGTTCATGGCTTTGTAATGTCGTGCCGATAATGTAATTTGTATAACTTACCGTATATGACGTCATTACGTGTTATCGTATATGCCCGAGTCAATAATACTACACGGTGTTAGATTTATTTTCAGCTGTTGAGCTGCAGAGCTGTAGAGCTGTTGAGCTGCAGAGCAGTAGAGCTGTTGAGCTGTAGAGCTGTAGAGTTGTAGAGCTGTAGTAATCGGAGTCGACGAGGTCCCAGCTATAGAGGGGACAGTAGAAGTCGACTATAGCAGCGGTAAAAGCTAACCACAGCAGCCGTGGAGCTGAATGAACAGTGGGGTGCTTGGATACCAGGTGATCGGGCGTTGTTGACCCATTGGTGGGCGTGGATCGCTTGATTGACCAGTGCGACTAGCAGCCAAGTATGCTAGTGATGGAGTGTTTGTGAGTCGCTCCATATAATCTCTTAGCCGTGGGCTAATTTTGGGTTTTTTGTGATACCCAGTGGTTTGGGAGTGCAAGATATTTGGCAGGATATCTATCCCATTTGTTCGCGCTACATTTTATTATTTGAATAAAGTGCCTCATGTTTCATTGTTTGAGGTTGTACATTTTTGCTATATGAGTAAAAATACATCATTTTACTATCTGAGTAAAACATATCATTCTTTTGTCGTATGAGATGAATCATTAGCCTTTTTCATTGCATTGTGTATTTATTTATTTGTATTCATATTTGGGTTACCGTATTAGGTTCGTGCTGATTATGTTAATTAGTCCAATATTTGGACCCAATACACGCACGTATTAATCATAACCTTTCTTCCCATTCAAGTCATTCATCAATAAATATTGCATTTTTATCACCATCAACAGTGTTCTGTTATAAATCCGAAATCCAACCCGGTTATCTTGTTACAGCCTTGCGTACGCCATATTCCTCGGCTCACCACCCCAAGAGCTGCAGCAACAATCAACGGGTCCGTCGGAAAACAAACGTCGCAGGTGCCAGCAGCCGCTATCAGATGCTCGCCGGCCCTTACTATATGTAATAATAGTGTGCAAACGCACAATGGCTACACCACCGTACACCAAAGACCTCAGAAACACCCTTTACCATGGAGCAGTACTACATGACCTTAAGGTTGGGTATACGATGAGTGTCTAACACATGTTAAAGAGTGAAACCGGCCGACCTCGGCCACCTAGACTTTGAAGACGCAGCAAAGGCCGTTGCCACCACAGAGCTAAGCCTTTGGGTACAGGACATGCTAATTAAACATCGCATCATTACTGACAATATTATCACGGCTGCCTCATGGCCTCGGTGGCTCCCATAATTGGAGGAGCAATTGTTAACGGCATCCCCCCCCCCCCATCATTCTCTGGCTACCTCCGCCACAATAAGCCTAAGGACGAACTCCAGGCTGCACAGGCAGAGTATCAACGTAAACGCAACGAGCATCTCGATTATCTCAATAAAAGAAAGCAAGGCGAACATCTGGCCAAAAGGGCTTACCAAGACATTGAAGAATCTGCGCGCGTACAAACTGGCGGCTAGCAAAAAACACGCGACGGCCTGCAGTTGGGTAACGAGCCCAAGCTTTCTGATGCTGTTTGTCGTCGTCAGGCTTGCCGCCGTGGGTTACTTGGCATATAATTATTTCTAACCTGGCCAGTACAGGTATTTTTTTTTCTGTCGGCAAATTTGAGACCTTAGATGCTTCTTTGCAGACCAATAGGTGACGGAAGGGCCGTCTAAACGAGATTGGTACTAAGCTCGCCGCAATATATTACAGCCCGCAGGGTTACTGGATAGGCGTGGAAGCTATCAAAAAGCTGACAGGAGCCGCCAAAGTCTTACAAGAATTGGACTAGACCATGAGTTTAAGCCGTCTTCCATTTTTGTTAAAAAATAATGATGTATAACAAATAGAGTGTAATCATTGTGTTTATGGACGTTTTCCTTTTGTTATCAAGCACACTTGTGTCTAGAGCTGATATAAGATTTTCACACTGGCAACATAGTATTATAACTTTCACATTTTATAATGAGATATGACAACATCTACGATTTTAATCAGAAAATATTCCTGCTTGTGATGTTTAAAATGAATCGAAATTATCTGGTAGAAACTATATATATATAATCCATTTTATTTCATAACCAATTGCCACCACCAACGGAACAATTCAAACTAAAATATGCTATGTTCAATGGAGAACACTGACTTGATCGATTCATTAAATTTTCTTAATGCTACTTGGATATTTCAAGTGGCTTTTTCTGCACTGAGTCAGTTGGACGACTGCACAATTCATCTATGAATAAGTGAATAGGTTCGGTGATTTTCTACTCTAAAGGATCCCGGTTTCCATTATTTGCACATAATCAACAGGTTGTCTTGAGAATTTTATAATAAAAAGCAAATTGGACAATTAACTTATTCTCTGAAATTATTGCTGAACTACTGCATTTAAGCTAGTAAGTTGCTTGTTGTATATCGTCCAATTCATTTTCTTACCAGTCGCCGCGACACCGAGAAATATCGTTTTAGATACTTTGGATAAACACCCTACATTTACTTGGAAAGTTCAAAATTACTTTCAGATCAAATCAACTATACAGTTGTCTACTCTTAGAGCGCAACGAACCATATGGAGCAACAGAAACTACGGACAAAATGTGATAGAACCTTATGTAAGGGAATCACTAATGACTCACCTGTTAAATAGTTATGGTTTCTTTGAAAGTATCGTAAAAAGAACCCTTTGTTTCAGTATCTAATTAAAGTTTAAGTTTAGAGTGATTCCTTCTTTTTAAGAGAACTCTGTTCTGCCGCCCTGTACGTATTTTAAAAGCACACTCTTCCGTCCATAACACGTCGTGTTTAAATTTCATACAAACTGTATAGAATAGTCTAAAAAATATAGTCCACGCTGTCAATAGAAACGTCATTTTGTTCCAATACTTTTTAAAGGCATGCTTTATGTTCGCACAGATATACTCACCGCTTGCAATCGCAGTAACTTAAGGAATGAAATCTTGCGCGGATGTATCTACTGAAGAGGAATAAATAGACACAAAGGAAGCTGAGGATGAGCAAAAGGATGATGATGATGAAAAACAAGACAATTATAAAAATAAGGGCATCCAGGGCAATATTCGTTCATGCTTCGTAATTTTGTCTTAGTCAGTGATAAAAATACACAAAGAAAGACAAATCAGTAAATAGGCGTTTTCTCGAGTAAACTTATCGCTAAATTTAAGGATAATATAATTTCATAACTTGAATTCAGCATTCTGAATAATATATTAGTTCTGTCTTAATTGATGCATAATTGTACAAGTTGATTTTCACATATCATTTAAATAGTCGTTGTTTCTTCTATACAGACATAAATTGTACTCTATATCTTTGATCTAGTTAGTCCTTTTTCAAATATTACTTAACCTAAATTGCTAAACACGTAGTGTACTTTTGTTTCCTCTATTTTTTATTTTTTTATTTATAACGTATATGCAGACCACTGTGCTAAGATTTATATTGTACTTTACCTTTTCTCTCTATATGTTAACTTGTCTGCATACACATCAGTAATTAAATGTATTAGACGTGCTATGTTTTCAACTGCATTACATGCGAGAGCAAAGGTCGTTGTGATTGGATGCTTTGTTTTTAATGTAGGCTAATTTTCGAGCCGGCCAGATTATTGAATCGCTTCTTCTCTTTTTATTCTTTATATTTCTGACGTATCTACAGACCACTGTTCTAAGATTTATATTGCACTTTACCTTTTTGCCTTTATTTTTGGAACTTCCAGCCAATATGCACACTGTCATTTTATACTGTTTTATTTTGAAATAAACGACGATAACATACTAAACAAATTACCCGGACTTAGTTCATTTTAAGCGATGTCTTTTTGCATGGTTTAGATAACAGTATCTAGATGCTTTTACTCTTCATTTCCAATTAAAACTAATAGTCTGCTTCATCTGGTTTGTGGGTTCAATATACTATTTTAACCATTAATATGGTCAAAAAATGAAGATCTGTCTGACACATTGCTTACCTGGCTTAAGATTGTCTGTTGCAATGTGTACTGTGGCTTCTACCCAAAAACAATTGCTGTCGGTCACAAAGTCCTTTAGTTGATATTTACTATTTGCAAGGTATACATGCGGCAAATGTGAGCTATTTGTTTGGCATTTTTCAAATGCATTATTCCAGTCCAGGTAGTTTCCAAGGTGGTAATATTTCCCTACAAGAGAAACAATAATGTCCTACAAAGACAACAATAACAGCAAATAGGCAGAGAAACAATATGCGTTCAAATATGGAAAAGAGATGGGTCATGCAATAATATAGTAGAAAAGGCACAATGACAAAATGATCCGGACAATATTATTCAAACGAGTACAGCCGGCAGCAATATCACGTGGAGATAAAGTACTGAGAATTAATGCAGGGCAGACATATATACGAATTAAAAATAGCATACAACTGTTTTAAATTTAGTAAATATTAAATAAAATTAATTTTATTGTATAATATTTGCATTCACTAGGAATTAAAAGGGACAATGGGCAACAATTAGCGATTGTAAAGAAATAGCACAATCCGCATAACTAAATGCATTGTTCCGAGGATACTAAGTGTACTTTCACGTGGAAGAACTCTACTTTTTATTTTCAGATGCTCGAACAACTCTATATATCGCAATGACAAATCAACCTAGATAAAATGTCGTGCCTTCAAATACAGTTGCTGGAAACGATGACCCTAGCATCAAGCCAAAGAATATACTTGTGGGATTTTTTTTAAAGTGATGTCTCTCCTGTATTCGTTATCATCTGATAAAATATTTATAACAAATCTAACCTAACGTCTGCGATACATTGGATATTAAAATATTAAATAAACACCTTTGTGAAGCTTTCATGTTCATACACATTCAGTTTCATTTTAAAGGTATCAGGTCAGTGAGGAACACCGGACATTTGTATGATGCCTATGAGAGGTGAGCTATTAAAATTCTATATTTAAAATAACATATCGACCCGAATATATTTAAGCGGGAAACGATTAACTTTACTTCGTAGAATGAAAGAAAAAATGGGTGGGGAAGAAAATTCACAATAATTGATAGCAAAATTGTGCATAGCTGATCACTTCTTGATTTTGAATTCTAGAAACTCCTTAGCTAGGAGCATTCTGTACATATCAAGTTTGAAATGTAGGTAGGAGAAATAAAGGAGCCGAACTATGGGGTTGCTTAGAGAGGCAGAGTCAAATGTCTAAGGTAACGAAAGGGGCAAAACGTGAAAGCATTAATTTGCGCAAGGAACCTATGACCGTACTTGATAAATGATTAATAAAACATTAATCCTACCATTTATCGAGGTCGTATTAGTAGTGTTGATTGCAAGCCACTGACAGCGATAACCCCATTTCTCAATTTTCTTAGATTAATACACACTGTAAAAACAGCTTGACCGAAGCACCGTCCATGTCGTACAAATCCACCGACCACGTAAAAGTATGTGTGCGGCCGAGAAAGTCAGAGAGTTGCACTGACTAGTCAAATGAACATAAGGACTATATGCAAATGAATTAATGAGTAACATAGGTGATATAGTCATAGGGTGTTTGGTTGACAACAATAAAATCTATTTTGGCACTAATGAACAGTTTAGTATACAGTACTTATATGTACATTATCTGTGAAAAGTTTGCATCAATTAATTAAAGCATATTAAATGTAAAAATGTATCCCAAACAAAGTACTCAAATTCTAAGTCGTCTTTGGAGCAGAAATGCATTAGTACATAAAATCATCATCATCATCGTGAAAGAAGCAATGAAAGAAAAAATGTTAATCATTGATTTTTGAACATTATATAGCGTAACATAAAACTAGAAGACCCACCAGCCTTCCTTTTCTAATGAGGTAGTATACCTGGACCGTGACTAATCTACAAGCTACTCGTTTGCGAAGACACAAGGAAGGTTCTATATATATGTTGTAGGCGTTGCTACGCTAATCGACCTTTGATTTTATACGTTAAGGGAAAGGCCACATTTTATATCAAAACTATCGTCCCCTCTTCTGAAATAATGGGTAAAACATTTATGCTATTGGGCTAAAGAAGTGTTTTAAATGGGAAACTAAGTTAAAGTGTGTTACATGGGCTGGTTCCTATGTGTGTGTGTGTATGTGTGCGCGCGTGTGTGTGTGTGTGTGTGATGGGGGATATCGGTACATTTTACCGTACAGAATGGTATGGGACCATAGCACTGAGGGCAGTATTCTATCGGAGGTAAAATATGTATCTGATCTGCATAAAGGACTACTGGGATCGAAAGATGGCTGACCGGAACTAAGAGGTTAGATTTGCGGTAAAATGAGAAAACCACAACTAAATGGTTTTGACAAGTCTATCAGAAAAAACATAGGTTGTAAAACATTGATCGTCATCGACAGCTTTGGAGAGTTCACATGACCCGTTTTATAAGGTTGTATATGCACCAGCTTTTGGCAATATGATTAAGAGATCTCATTTCCATGGGCACTGGCTAGCTGCTTTGATGTCTTGGCGTACTGAGGTGTTGGATATAATTTTTGGTCTTAGAAGGCCCTAAATTACCAAGTGATACAAGAACCGGCGTGATGTTAAGATACGCGCAAAACTGGAAATACTGTCAACGTTGGGTGAGGTATCTTATTTGTGGACTTGGCAAATAAGTGAGTTTTATAATTCCTGACTGCACCATCCCGTTTGGTCTGGACGTGGATTTGCAACCAAATTTCAGCAACCCATATGTAAGGAAGGTGGCAGACGTTTCGGACACAAAGCACGATTTTGGGCTGTGTAACCTTGAGAGTCCACCTGCTATTGTGTTACAATTATCACAAATCAAAGGTATCTCAAAGCTAGAATAATTATTGTAGATGACGAATGAAGAGCTATATGTTCCCGATTGATAGATGTGACAGCGGTGTAGTTATGTGAAGATATTTTATACTATCTTCTGAATATTACATTCTGACTATTGTCTGTTGTATATTATCTTCTTCGTAGTGTCTGTTGGATATTACCTTTCGTACATTATCTGTTGAAAATATCTGTCGGACAATATCTGATGGAGAGTTTATGTTGGATTTTTTTTCTGTTAGATATTATATTCTAGATAGTATATGTTAGATATTATCTTTAAGATCTTATCTGTTGAATATTGTCTTTTCTAAATAATCTATTGGATATAATTTGTTGGATATTATTTTTTTGATACCTTTCTTCGGCGTTTATCTGCTAGATATTATCTCCTGCTTAATATATATTCAATATTATCTTCTGGATTTAATCTTCCAGATGCTATCGGTTGGAGATGATCTTCTTGGTATTGTCTTCTGCATATTATCTTCTCGATATTATCTGTTGTATTTTTCTCTTAGATATTATCGTCAGGATAGAATCTGTTCGATATTATCTTATGAATAGTATCTACTAGATAGTATCTTTCTGATATTTAAATCTTATCGTCTGGAAATTATACGCTCGATATTATCTTATCGACGTTATTTTCTGGGTATTATCTATTCGATAGTATATTTTGACTATTATATGTTGCATAATATATGCTGGATTTCATCTTGTAGAGGGTATATTTTGGACATTATCTGTTAGATTGTATCTTCTGCACAGTATCTGCTAAATATTGTCTGTTGGATATGATCTTTTATTAGTCTATGAAAAGCAGCAGCCGATATTGCTGATAACAACTAAACATGTGACCAAGGAGATTCCGACCAACCCCCACCCCCAACAATTTCGGTGGCCTAGGATGAAACAAAATTTAATATTTATCGTGTCCGGGGTGGTAGGTGGGTGTGTGCAGAAAGTTATTAATAGCCAAAATCGCTGAAATAGCCGAAACAAATTGGAGTTTTGAAGAAAATATGTTGGTGTTGGTGGCGTAGGATGTTTCCTTTCAAAGAAAAATATATATTTGTTGTTTTAAGGTCTGAAAAAAATAAACAATAATAATAATGGGAGTGTGGCCGAGGATATTTTAAAATAAAGTATCGTGTAGGGTAGTGGTGTTTCAACAAATATAAAGATTAAGGGTGTTACCAATTGAATTCCCAATTTAATACTGGTGGGCAGTATTATTTGTATTTTTCCAAAGAAATTTTGGTGGATAGTGCATGGTCAGGATGGTATAGGGTAGGTGCTTACAGGCAAGGCAATGGGTGCCGTAACTCGCGGATCTTTGTTCGAATCTCCGTAGAGTACGAATTAAAATTCTTTAACCTGCTTGATAATATACAAAATAACAGCAGAGGTAGTATTTATTTTACAAACAATCTAGGACATTGTTGAACCTTATGGAAAAAGAAAAAGAACGAAAAATCTAATGGCATGTCTGAATTGTATTTACTTATTTTTTATAAAGACTAGGGGTGACATTTATAATCTAAAAAAGCTTCAGACATAATCTTCTCTGTCTCTATAGTAAACACAAGACCTTTAGTGCGGATATTTTGTCGTATATGTACCATTTTCTGTTTTAGGATCATGCGTGGTGACAAACTGTAATTTGATGAAGTGTGGTCTACTAAAATCGAACATGGTTTGTTTCAAGTCTTATATAAACTCGACAAGTTTGGTGAAATTATGTAAAGGACGGTTAGTTTGAAGAGAGATGAGCTTATCGATAATCTACAACAGTATTGAGAGTCATGATCCGAACTTTCTGATGCTGACAACAAGACTTGATCTAGCAATCAAGATCAAATGACTGTAATAATGATATTTTTATTATTTATCTATCAATTTTCAGATAAATTAATAAAAGCACAACACGTAACTGAAAAACAAAAGAAGCCTCTTAACATTTCAATCTTCTCATCTTAAATCATAAACCGAATTGCATTTTGATCAGATGATACATGCATGAATATTACAGTTTATGAATGAAGCTTGTGAAACAACAGTAACTCATTTTCGCTACGACCACTGTTAATAACACGAATTCTTCGACGCATAAGACCAGCAGACCCATATATGTGTTTTACATTTATTGTGCAATTGTCAAAATTTGTATCACGAAAGATTTCATCAGCTGAATGATTATGAAAGTTTATATCCAAGGCCACACTGACAGCGGTTGAACTGTTTCTGGTGGGACATTGTGAAAGGGTCCAGGATGGACTTGGCATGGGAATGCCATCATTATTTTGAGTTATTTGCAGTGGGTGTGCACAAATTGTTGAAACTACATGATA
Organism: Margaritifera margaritifera; assembly: GCA_029931535.1. Classification (NCBI taxonomy): domain Eukaryota; kingdom Metazoa; phylum Mollusca; class Bivalvia; order Unionida; family Margaritiferidae; genus Margaritifera; species Margaritifera margaritifera. Next base: position 1,239,899 of record JAQPZY010001520.1, read on the forward strand.
CAGATTTATTGCAGAGAATGTTACTCATTTCATTGTGCACGTCATGTGAGGCTTCTGAATAGTTGTTCACTCTTGTTCGGTAGTAACCAGGAAAGTTGAGAAAAAAGTTATTCCAGCCCAGTTTTAGAGTATGGGGATTCAGAATCAGACTTGTAGGAAATGACTGTAAAATTCTAGCTCTTTATTGAGTAATATCTCTCTCTCTCTCTCTCACTATATATATATATATATATATATATATATATATATATATATATATATATATATGGATTCTTCGATGTTCATTTCGTACTCGTCGTTAGCATTAGCCATCAACTGTCTGACATACACTCCATTTAACAAATGCTTGTCTTGCAACAACATGTCGAAATGCAAACGATCCATCACTTCTAAACTGCGTCCTTGTTTGATTTTCATTTTGCGGTTGTTAAATCCAACATTATGCTCTGCATCATCATCTGCAATCAACGCTGTGTCGTTGAAGTTGTCCAACGTGTCAGGTTTCTATACCACAGAGGCAACCAAATGTGTGTTCTTGGCTCCGTTTCTATATGTCAAGAGATTTTCCACAATCGAGCAAACAAACAGTAAATAGCCCTTCGTTCAATTCGAAAGGGTAACGAAAATACTGGTAGAATCGATCGTTGTTGTAAATGTCTTTCATAGGACAGAGAACAGTGTATCCACCCAGAATAGAAAAAAAACCGGGACGAGAAGTATAAAGTTGATATTTAAAATATTTTTACATGCGTTCTTTCAAAATTCTTTGAAAACGTTCTACGACACTATAAACTGAATGTCTTTTTCTAATTCTTTTTGGAAAATTTGGTTCAGAAATTTGGTGCCTTTATCTGCTTGCTATCGCGAAGAATGTCCACCACTTTGTTTCAAAACTAGTTTAAAGCTCGAACTAACTCTGAACTAGTTGCAGAAGTCAAAGGAACAACCCAAGCCGATTTAAAAAATACGTCAATGACACAAAACAAATATTTGTAACCACGATTGTACGCCGCCAAATGAGAGTTATCTGCTACATCTGTTTGCCTTTGATGATCGATGCCAGCTACTTGGTTTAACTTCTGGAAAAAATTGGTTGAATGGGTTTGTGTAACGTGTACATCACTTTTTCTTGCAACTATTGATGCACATCTTGCACATGTAAACTTTTGACTTTGGTTTTAGTAGCACGATACAAGTTTTGAATTCCTCCGTAACCAGCAGCATGAGTAGGATTGTAGTAAATGCTAGCTAAAAGTGTATTCCTGATAGGGTTAGCTGTTTGTGTTACTGCCACTCAATTAGTCACCCACTGTTTGATACTGATCGTAGGTTCTTCGTGTGGTATTAGTTTGGATTGCGATGATACTTCAGCCTTAGGAGTAGCAGAAGTCACAGGTTGTTTAATGACTTTGTTCATGTCTTTTTCACTTCTGCCTGCCTTTCTTTCTTTTTTTTTTTTTTTTCTTCTGCTGAGGAAGGTGTTGACATCATCTTTATGACCCAAGCTTGCATTTCGTCTCGTCTGGGAGTAGTGGAAGGTGTCATCAAGGATGCTGTCACACTAGGTATTTAAGCAGACGGAGATTGAAACATTTCTCTTGTTTCTTCTCCTTCCATCCCTGTGGCTGTTTCTGTCATCCTCGTTGTTGTTGCTTTTTGTTTTTCTTCGATTTTCATGATAGTCTTCAAATCTCTCAGAATACGTTTAGCTGTCTCGTCTAAAACTTTCTAGTGAAACAGTTAAAGGCGTTACAATAATTACCTGTACCGTGGCTTTTTTCTGTTTCTGATAAATCTGTCCGATCCATCAGCGATTGTAATTTTCGATGTTTTCTTGTGACATCTCGGCGAGATTGGGATTAGGAGGTAAATGAGGTGTTCGTTGTTCGTACCAACGATGGAGTGTGATGTCGTTCTACAAATGTGTGTCCTGTTTATTTTATGCTTTTTGGGGGTGGGGTGCGGGGGTCGCTCATCTCATTACTCCTCCTAAAAGAGGTCCAGCAATCGATCTTAATAAAGGAGCAGCCACTTGTAACAATGGTCCTATCATCATGGATAGAAATCATCCTCGTTGAACGAGCATTTGTTTTACTTTTAAACGATGGGTAGTTTATTTTTCACCATTTGGCGAAGAATGTTCCGATGTTTTCCTAATCTTTGTTTCTGTATCTTGATCAAATGCACCCTTCTTTTCAAAACATTCAAGCAACATTCACACACGATATCGATGATTTCTTTGGGTTCTTTTTTTGAATGATTTGTTTTAACATCGGAGCATTGGATTTGGTCAGCACTGACAAAACATCCTAATGTTTACCTAAACGAGGAATGAGTCCCTGTTTTTCTCTTGTTTTGATGAAAGTTGTTTCTTGTGTCGATGAAGCTGTAAATGTCTTAGTGACATCTTTCTCTCAGGAGGAGAAACGCTGAAGTGAATTTTATCCCACATTACTTCTTTTTTTAAACTGGAATTTGTCTCCAGTCATTGTCGACATGTCGTATCAGCTCGACTATGGGCACCACTCGACGTTGATATGTTTTCAACCGACCAAATCGTGATAGTTTTTGTTTGGAAAAATACAGTAAACTTTGTAGTGCATCTGTTCTGTCTTGTACTTTTGTTTTAGGAGAAGGCGCTTTTTGGCTGCAGCAGCAGTCGCTAAAGCAGTAAAGGAAGACGTCGTCATCGCCGAAGAAGTAGAAGTTCCTTCAGAAATGGGTTTCCATTTCTTCAGCAAATTATGAAACACTGGTAAGCATCATCATGAACGAAGAAGAAGAAAAAGAAGAAGAAGAAGAAGTGGCAGGTGAGACCGTTACAGAGCGGCGAGGTTTTATTGAGGACGTGCGCGTTTTAGAGGCAGCACTTTGTCTCTTTCTGGCTGGAGATATTCTTTTCTAGGGACTTTTTTTCTTAGGGCTTTTCACTTTCTTCTTCTTTGAGTGTGAACGTGCTGCATTACCACAACCTCTTTTTTTGTTGGTATGCCATTTCAGCATTAGGATCTCATTTTAAAAGTGAACTAATAGTGGCACCTCCTAAAGATCCACTTCCACCAGGTTTTAAAATGATTTTGCTTTTTTTGAGTATTGATTCCTGGATCAGCCAGTTGTGACAACGCTACTTTAAAAAAAAAATAAAAACAACAACGTTTTGTTTGATGTGGTATGTGAATGATGTCCTGTAGTAACTGACGTGCTGTCAAAGTAAACAAACTTAACACTTCTATGAGACTCGCTTCTAACAAATTTTTACGTACTTATGTATTTGTTTCTCGACTGATGGCATAGTGAACGAATCAGTTTGGCAAGAGGATGACATAGAAAGGAAGTCATGCTGAATAATCTTAGAAAGAAACGAAGTGAATTATGTTTTTATAGTTCTGTTAGACAGATGTCAAAGTTGATGTTTACATGACAGGACCTCCTTATTGGCACCAATTGCAAAACAAATTTGTACGAAATCTCAAATAATCGGGAGTGGTACGTTTTAAATCGATCAGTAAATACGCATGTTGCGTCTGAGTGGCATCGTCATTCGCATTATTCAGCCAAGGTGTTCCTAACTGTTTGGCTAACACTTGTACTTGAGATTTTTTTCTTGGACTTTTAAAGAACACAACTTAATGGGAAGTGAGAATGATGGTGCTATGTGCTTTACTTTGTTACAATAAATTTTGAGTAACGTAAAAATTACGAGCATTACAATAATGTCCTTTTCGTGTAAACCAAAGTTTAATTTCTTCTGCGTCTTCTCCTACTATGCGATTGGACATGACAAGATGTGTTTTACTAAAGTCAAACACGATCCCATTTTCTTCGCAAGGAATACCATCTGTACACGAAATGGAACCTCTGGACTTTCTTGGAGTAACGTGTAAACAAATTGCCACTCTTTGTGACAGCACACGATACGTTGTGGAGCATGATCGAACAATTGTGGTATTTGCTCTACTAAACGTTTGACAAATTCGGTTTTGCCTAAATCATAGGATCAAGTAATCAACTAGCTATACACACTTCTTTTTAAGTATGAAGCATGGACAAAGTACGACGAATGTCTTCTTTATAAAGAGGTACACAACTTTGCTTCATCACCTTTCTCATCACTTTAACACAATGAGTATTTCGTGTACATATACAGTTTCGGTGGTCATGTTTTTGCTGCATGTACTGTTCATAAATTATCTACAACGAATCTGCCGGTAAACGAAATCCGATAAAAGTGTTTAATAACACACCCACTCCACACGGCGTCCAAAATTCAGTGGAATCATGTCGTCTTGTGGAATCAGTTCTTTTAACACTAATTCGTAATCCACTAAGTCCTGAACACTACCGTTGACTTCATTCCACGGAATTTGGTCCAACACTAATGACAAAAGTCGTGGCATGATAAACTTTTATATTAGTCATTCACAGGAATGCTTTTATTTTTGAGGAAACAGTCATACGTTTTACAAATAGTATCTACTGGTAAAAGGTGGAAAATAACTTTTTAGTCACTACAACACACACCACACGTCTTGCAGAAGTCTCGTTTTTGTGGGGTTTTTTTGATGCTGTACGTCTTCATCCTTTTAGTTTCTTTGTTTTATTCCAGCCTTGTAGGTAGAAGTCGTGGAGTCGAAATTCTTCTTAGTCGTGGGTATTTCATCAATGTCTGACAATTTGAACACTTTCAAAGTAATCAATCCTCTTATAGCATTCAGGTACCATTGCTGTAAAGGATGAAAATTTCCTTGCGCTTCAGTTGAATCAGTAAAAGCTCTCAGTAAATGCGTTCTCGCAGCTCAGGAGGTGAACTACGAATTCTCTTTTCTAACGTATCCGACATGAGGATCGTGTTTTGGGAAGGTAGTGATAGAGCGGAGAACATCTGGCAAGTTCCAGGTAAGCCGTATCTTTATACTTCCATTCATAAAGTGTCACACCACAGCTGAAACAAGTAGACAAATCCTGCTTTGGCGAAAGATATAGGCCTGTATCCTGCCAGATAGTACGTCCATTTCCGTTTGAACGTCCGGACTCACTTTCAGAATCAAAATAGCTTGGAAAAGTCACGGGAAATGTGCAGTTTTCTTTGATTTGTAAATCTAGTTGAGCTAGTGGTATCAAGAGCGGCTTGTGAGTGTATCACTTTTGCCAGTAAAGCAGAAAGGTCTTGCTGCATCGCTTTCACTAGTAGAACGGTAAGGTCGTGCTGATTGCTTTCGATATTAGAGAACTAGCAAGATCGTGTTGCATCGCTGATATCGCAGGGTACTACATCACTCGGTCGCAAGGCACAGCATCGCGCTAGAGTTCATTGAACTTGAGGTCCGCATTGGGTCCCTTGCTCGAATCAGTCATTATCGGTGAACATGTGTTTTACTAAAAATTGTACCCCACTCTGTTGTTGTGTTGAATTCATCTTTATAGGTCGGCATTTGTATTCGTAATGATCTGTCTGTATTTCTGTCTTGGAAAGCTCTCCTTTTTATACTGGAGAACGGTACCGTCTGCATGGTACCGTATTGTAATCCGTGGACAGACCAACGAAAGGTAGCGACAGCACAGAGACCATCTGGCATCTTGCAGGATGTCTGAATCTTTTTAGTCCATACGGATCGTTACACCACAACTGAAACACTGTACTTCTCTGCCCTGCCCCAAGTAGACCTGTCCTGCTCTGGCTAAAGAGTTGGGAGTAATTAATCCATCCATATGTTTATGATATTGTTGAACAAGTTAAATCGACTGGCATAATCTCAATTGTCCGACAAGACCACAAGAAATTTGTATTCTTTGAACTTGAAGTTCGCAGTGGGACAATCACACGGTTGCTTTATTGAAGTCACCATCATCATGCTCAGTGAGTGTCTGTTTTTAAATTGATCTTTTTGCCTTGGAACTTTTTTCTACTGGAGCTCGGCATCCGTGAGGTAAGGTGGTATAGTCTGGAAGTCGCACTCGTTTCTACTAGACGATCTGGCATAATTTTTCTAGTTGTTGACTAACGATTTGGTGATTTTGCAAACGTACAAGTTTGTGAGGATCCAACGTTTTTACGCAAAAATCTTGATCTTGTTCTGACTTCTAACACGTCAAAGTTGGCCACTTGACTCGATTGATAGTTGAGTGTCAGTCCTTTGACTCTGCATTGAGCATGCATTTGTCCATGTTGGTCTCCGTATTTGTAACCGTCTCAACTAGCAAAACTTACAAAAGTGTCTTTTAGATGTTCGTCGGTCCATGCTTCTAAACGTTCATCTTCAATATCTGGGCGATAGCTACCAGGTCGATCGATGCACGTACAACTATCGGTGTCAAAGTAAAGGACTCGATCTCCTAAAAGTTCCAAGACAGGATACTATTTTAAACGGGCATTGACTGTCACGTATGCTGTAATGATGACATTTCCAAACTCGTCTGGGGGTGTAAACTTTGCGACTTTTTCGTAATTTACGAAGATTAAATCTTTACGCAGGATCTCCGCGTATTTTATAAGTTTTCCTTTGTCGTCCACGAATTGAAAGTAGGACTTAGATCTACCAGGCATTCCGTCTTTGACAATATCGGATGTTGAGCCAGTTTTCCCCACAAACAATTCAACATGATTTTTGCAAACGATCGTCTTCTGTCGCTACTTTCTACGTGTTCCAATGAGATGCCTTCTAAGAATCGGTACCGTTCTTTGGAAGTCACTCTGTCTTTTGAAGTCTGATATCAAGAAGGATCGTCGCAAGCTTCTCCAGTTTTAGGAATTCCTTCATTGGTGTCGTAGTCCTTTCGGTATTGTTCTGTGGTAGAAATCTGCCAAATATCGTATACATTTAACAGTTTGTGTCCGCGAGAGCATGAAGCAATTTGACACTCACCCACGCTCATGTCCAAGCGCATACTTCATCATTATGGCGACAAGGTTGGATTTGATTACACGTTTCAGCACACATACGTCATAAAGGAAACATTAGTTTTTCTTGACAATCATGGGGTAAAACACGACGGTACAAGTTTCTTGGGTGTAACACTTGATCAAACTTTAGTATTGACAAATGTGTTCCACGTCGATGTCTTCTGTCGACATTTCAGGGTGACAGGTAGGGAATCAAGCATAATTACACACCCAAAGATACAAGGAACACACATCGATGTATCTGATTTGATCTCCTTGTGATTCGTCCACGTCGTACAGCATGAGGGTCGCATTGGTTCGTCCTCCAAACAAAATGTCACGTGGGTTTAAAGTTTCGATATCCATCACGTCGTAATTTTCGACAATGCGTCGAATTCAGGGACGGTTTTGTAACGTCGATCGTAGTCGAGTTCCCACATTTCTATCAATTGGTATCCTTGACTTTCTAAACTTAGGCGTCGTTGATATGTTTGCTAGTATAACTCTTCTGTGATATAAACATCCTTGAAATTTGTAGACGATCTGTAGGTTTTCTAACTTTCTTTTCTCCACCGTTTTCAGCATGCTGCATCCACTTGTCTTCATTTTCACACAAGAAATGAAACCAACATAGCAAATCTTTGGCGGAATATCGACGGCTGAGATAGAAATAGTATTGCTGGGGCATGATATGTAGTATCTTCTCGGACATGAACTTTCTTCGATAGACTAATCCACACGCTTTAGCGTTGGTAGAAGATTCCTTCAGGTGATCAATACATCCCGTAATCCAGAACTAATTGTAGAAATGTTCCACAACGCCGTCGTAAAATGTCCCCATCGGATCAGCAATATTTCAACATTTTTTCTTGAAAGTCAAACGAGTCTGAAAAGTGAGTTTGGTACCAAGCGTAGAAAGCTTTTCGTTGCTCTGTGTGCATACCGTCTGGGTCGTAACAGCGAACGTCAAGCTAATGCGGTAGCACAACGTGTTGATTAGCTTCGGTATTGAAAACGTGTGGACAAAATCCTTTAGCCATTCTTTACTTTCAAACGTTTAAGGTAATGTACTAAAAGGCGTTGTCAAATAACTCATGGAATCTTTAAACTGTACGTTTCCCACTTTCATGGAAATGAGTTTGGCTATGTTCATGGTCACTGTTGGACATTCGGTGCCTTGTTCCGAATAATATTTCAATCAAAATTGTCCGTCGTATCTATAGAAATTGTGAGCCATGAATGTAGCATTTTGATGACAGTGCCCGTAACGCTGGAGTTCCTCTTTGCTCCCAATGTTGTCGGTGGGGTCTAAATCCATTCGGCAAAATCAGGAAGAGTACGGGATCCAGGGAAGAACTTTTTTCGTCCCCCTGGAATCTTACAACAATTTGGAAAATGAACAAACATGTGTCTTGCACACACTTGGCTCAAGCATGATGTCTTTTCTTTCCTGGACAAACGTGTGCCTTTTGGTTATTTGTTGGGACAACATGTCCACAAGTGGGTCACAATCTCAATAATTCTCAAGCGCTTTTCTGTTGTTGTTATGATTGTTTCATGCGATGTTATTCGTAACAGGGTGTACTGGCGTAGGTTTCCTTACAAGAAGAGCAATGAATTCGTTCTTTTCCTTCAGGAATGCACGATATGGAAGCTAAACACGAACGGCATCTCTCTCCGTAATGAATATGTTGCTCCCGACTGGTTAATCCTTGATCACATTTATGGCAATAATATCCGTATCCAAGAAATCCTGTAATAGTTGTAATGGCATCTAAATGCTCTTGATGATGATCCACATGAATGTATTTTCCGTTTGGGAAATCTGGTATTAGAAACACGATAGCTTCACGAACGACTTGAGGGTATACTTTCAACTTATAACGAGGGGCCAACACGTCTTGAATTTTCTGCAATTAACAATTCCACACGCGGTCTCTTTAGAAATGCACGTTTGCTGCAAAAGGAGTTCTGCTTCTCTCCGCTGTTTAGCTTTCTCCGATCGTCTAATTCTAGTTCACGATCTTTCCATTCCACTGTATGGTGCTTCTCTTCATAAGTTTGAGCAACTACGATGGCACGGATTAAGCATATTTCGTCATGGTCGTTGTTTGTTGGAACGATACCGCGTTTGGTACTGCGAATTTCATCCACCGATAAAACTTTTCTGCATTATCCGCTACCCCTAGGAGGTGAAACGTGTGTCATGTGAAGAGTGGCTTTTAAAACTTTCATGTCAAATTCGTCATTCCATTGTTGAATGTGTTGATTATTGTGGATAATGTTGAATGTGTTAAATCTGCCGGTGTACTACACTCAATCCGGACAGGAGACTTCACACTGTCGTGATTGATAGATAGTCTCAAACGATCGTCATCTTTAGCTTGGCGTTGAGACTGTCGTTTCAATGTCTCTAATATTGATTCTCATACATTTGTAGTGAAACCTGCTGCTTTCTCTGGTGGCACATAAGACTTGAACTCTTTGAATCTTCCTGTGCACGTGTAAGCTGTCATTCGAGATGTTCTGGAAGTCACTTTTTGGATCTCTTGATTGTGAAAATAATCTTCGGCAGCTACTTAACGACTTTCTTGGTGAATCTTGACTCTCTTGGTCTTGTGGTGGAGGCAGAAGGTATTGGTTAACACTCACTCATGTCATCTTTAAAATCGCTGGCATGCACCTGTGCTAACACTTTACTTAGCGACACCTAAAGTCGTCGTCGTCGCTTAGTTTGTGGTTTCTTCACAGCAAGGTGTGATCTTTTCATCTTGATTCAAACATTTGATTTGACATAGGTGTACACATTCTCTCCCTGTATATAGAGCTTCTCATTCTTAGAGAATATATTCATTCAGTTTTCTGTCTGTGGTGATGGAAGAGTCAAAACAGATCGCCCTTTTCTTCAGAGGGTTACAGAGAGTCATTCGAAAGTACACTTCCAGTAAACAACGGACTAGTCCACTCGAGATAAAAGTGATGATACTTGCTATGTCTGTCAAGAGACAGGACAATGGGCTGCAGAGTCTCCACAACGAAAAGAAAAGGAAAGACAGGAGAAAAGAGAGACCAAAAAAATACCTGTTATCAATGTCAAGAAAAAAGACACTGGTCTTCAGAATGTTCCAAGAAAGAAGAGAACAAGGAGGAGGAGGAGAAGGAGGAATGTTCTTCGAAAACAGAAACAGAAAAGAAAGACCCATACTCGTCAAGAACTTTAAGAATAGAAGACATATGGAAAGCACTGAAAGAGAAGAGTTACAACCCAGGCCAGTAAAGAAATAAACAGAGAGAGAGAGAGAGAGAGAGTCAAAGAAAGACATAAAGAAGAATAAATTGGATTTTTTTATGTGCTATGAAATTTTATTGTGATTCTGATTTCACAAGAATATACGAAAGAAAACGTAAGCATCTTTTTTTTCTTTATTTGTTTCTAGTAGTATGGATAAGATATTGCAACAGACTCACACACCCACACCTTGTATCATGAAGTGATGTTTACTTGAGTTGGCAATCATTGAGAAGTGTCTCTTTTCTACAAGATATAGGTAGCCCTGAAAAGGCCCGTTGGCGTTTCTATTTGAATAACTAAAAAAAACTGTAACTGTTTTAAATCTTTTCCACGGCCAAGTCCTACTCCTCATGCTGTTGCTGCTTTGGTAGTGGAAACTGCTGCTGCCTCTGCTGGCGTCTCATTGGCAGTGATAGTTGATGTAGTCACAAAAGTTTAGAAGTCTTGGATTGTCAAGGCCTCTTTCTCTTGGGTTAAGCTAAAGAAGTCTGATACATTTCTCTCAGGTACTTTAACTCCGCCAAAATGTCTTGTAACAAACCCACCGTTTTGTCTTCATTCTCTTCCTTTTTTCCCTTCTTCTCTATTTATTTTTCCCCTTCATGCTGGTGTTGAACAAATACTTGTTCGTCTTCTTTCTGACGTTGCAAAAACTCTCCAACTCTTCCTTCTGTTTCTTTCACCTCCTTTTCAATCATACACAGGTAATGATGGAAATGAAGGTGAAGGTGGTAGTACCGCCACAGGCACAAATGGTTGCAGAGATGATAGGAAATCAGAAAAAGCTAAATTAAAGTTATCATTTTCTGGAAGAAGAATACCGCCTACAGCAGCAGCAGATGTAGTAGTCATTGTAATGTCACTTCTAGTGTACGATGTATCTACAACAGCACACCCCAATACATTGTTTTCATTTCAGCCGCAGGTATTGTATTTAAACTATTCCGCAATGGTAAATTGTAGGAACGCTGGTACGCATATATATGTGAAGTGACTTCACGCGTCCGCTGTCTTCTGATTGGAAGAGCGACAACAAGTCCTAACGGAATTATATTATTCGCGTTCTGTATGGTGGAATATTTCAATTCTTTTCGATCAGGTCCTAGACTACATATACAAGCGCATTCTCCCATTGTGTCACCTATTCTCAAGACAACCAAAATAAGATGTATGCCAGTGTAGAATGATCCACCATCGTAATCAATATGCAGTTCAACCAGACTAGCTAGTCTATGTGATGGCATTGTGGGCCATCGGAGACAGTCATATGGAAACGAAGGGTATATGTGGAGAGACAAAGACGCCTGAAGAAGGTCTTAGTCTACTGCCCAGCTGTGAGACGAAGCTTATGGCATAGAACAGTCGAGAGATGCCTACTATGTTAACCGTCTTTGGGTAACAAAGCCCAAAGACCCTTTTCTGGGCCACCCAGATCTCTAGAAAAGAGGAATACTACTCAAAATTATTGCCGATTTGTGTTTTATGTTTATGTATATTTGTGTATGTCTATGTCTATGTTTAAAACTAAAACTTAAAACGTCTTAAGCCCTTGCTTGTATTTGATATTATATTGGTGTGTGGGTATAATGTGTCTAGAAATACTGCTACCGTTGCCTGCTTGTGTGATAATATAATATATTTATGTGATGGTGTAGTGTGTCTATAAACATCCTACCCTTATCTGCTTGTGTGATAGTATAGTATGTTTGTGTGAGGGTATAGTGTATCTGTAAAACACTTCTACCCTTGTGTTATAGTATGTTTGTGTATATGTAAGTATAGCGTGTGTATAAACCCTCCTACCCCTTTCATTGGATAATGGGGGTGGGTGTAATAACAAAAATTAGCATAATATTGCAGTAGCTACCCACACATTTTTCAAGATGGAAACGGCCTATAACGATCCCCATATTAAAATTATATGTCCCATACGTACCCATAACGACCCCCACATGTTAAACCTATGGACAATTTTAAGATAGGATTTCCCGTACGTACCCACAATTTGTTCAACATTGAAACGGCCTATAACGCTCACTATGTTAAAATTATATTTCCTGTACGTACCTATAGCGTCCCGCACATTTTAAACCAACGGACAATTTTAATATAGGATTTCTCGTACGTGCTCATACCGTCCCTACATGCAAACCTATGCGTAATGTTAATTCCCGTACGTACACCAATCGGCCCGTATGAGAACTGTAGTATTATACTACTACTCAGTCCTTTAGAGACAAAGAATCTACTTTAAAATAACACACCAGTATCAGCTGGACAAGGTAAAGAACTTTTTTGTAATACTTCATTAAATTTTGTGATGTTTTTTACTGCCCCCACTTCCACCTAAGTGTTCCCTACACCTTCTACGCGGAAAAATCTTCACGTTTTTACTCATCAAAACGCGGTATATTGTCCATGTACCTGTATCCAGGACACGCATAACTTTGCCGATCATCTGTAGGATGGGAGCAAAGTCTTGTTTACTTTTCTTATTATCCTACTGATGTAAAATACTCGGTATTTGTAAAACACCTAATATAAATGGTATGATATCATGTCAAGAAAAGGAACTGAATTAGCGTCCCTTGTATTAATTTAGAACACTGTTCTTTCTTTCGTCGTTTGTTTCTTTCTGCTTACTTGATGAAACGTTCTATATAAAATCACTGATTGCTACTTTGATTTTTATTTTATTGTAAATGTCAAAGAGATAAACATCACAAAAGCTAGAGTATATCAATTAAGGTCTCGATCAATATATATATATATATATATATATATATATATATATATATATATATATATACTTCATACATTTATACAAAATATTTAAACGTGAATGTTATAATTGTACTTTCTTTCTACATCTACGTGTAATTTTTTTATTAATCTAAGCAAGTTGTTGCTGTCATCTGCGTTTTGTGTACGTGAGAGGCATTTCAATCTTTCTGTAATTGATGTGTGCAAGATATTGGGATTTGATTTCTTTTTTCTTTTGCGAGATAAATATAGGACGAAGATGTTATTGTAAGGTTAAGAATGTGCTCAAATTGGTTTCTTGGTGAAGTAAGAGCAGGTCTAAAAATAGATATAACATGATATCAATTTTATTACAACCAGGTACTGGAAACAATCTCAATGCATATTCATATATTTTTGTGAAACAATTTTCTGCTATCTTCAGCTCCAAAGTACGGGTTTGAAAGATTGAATTTCACGTCAGGTAAGATGACTATATTGTGTATCATAATATACAAAATATAGTTTTGTACTTACCGTCCAATGATCCGACGTATTTAGTTGCATGTAGGATTGAAATACACGTAAAGAGTGCTCCATACATCGTTCGAGCTAATAACCACCGTCAGCTCAAGAAATAATGAAAACCAGGAAGTTTTACTTCACATGATAAAGGTCTAAGTATAAAATCGATAAACCCCTCGTGTTTCCAACGTAAAGGGGATCTATTATATAGGACTTCTGAGATAAACTTTTATCAGACTAAGACGATACATTGTTGTCGTTGATGTAATTTCATAATCGATGCAGTTGGCAGCAACTTTACACGCCGTTAGTGGCTAGCAGGATGCATGGAATTTATTTCACTTTCCTGGACCTGTAAGCCATTAGCTCTTTTGGTTGTGGTTTTGTGGGCTTAAAGCCATTTCTCAGCACATGATAGGTAATACATGGCGGCCAGTATATCTGGTAGAGGAAGTACCCTGGGAAAATCACGATCCCACGGGAAGCTACTGGCAAGCTTTCTCACATACCTACGTTGGCCGAGACCAAGACTTGAACCCACGCGGACAGAGGTGAGGTGTCAATCATGTGTAAAGGCGAGCGCTTTTGACCACTCGTCCACCCACCAGGGCTAACCAGCTCTTTTGGATTTAAATAATTAACAGGGGACAAAACTATAATTATACTGAGCAGAGAAAGATCTCACGGAATTACTCAATACTTCGCAGGGGAAAATATATGGAAGATATTTGCTGACATTTTACTATATGCTAATGGTTAGATGTAGATTATCTCTCCATATATATATATATATATATATATATATATATATATATATATATATATATATATATATACTTGGGAGACCTCATTAAAACTAATAATGTTTAGGGCTCCCTTCCTTCCTTTGTAATGTACTGCACTTTTAAATACACAATACAACATCAAAATGTCATGATTTAATATAAAGTTGTTCCTAAAAGATCTTGAGAAAGTCATATTTTGCAAAAAAATATATTAAAGCAAACAACTGCATAGTGCACCTATCATTAAGGGAGAAACTTATAATTTGTTATTGCCTTCTAATTTCGTCTAAATATATCTTGTTGTTTTACAAAATTGCATTTACGTATTTATCAAAAATAAAATACTAAAGAAATTTGCTTTTATAGTGTTTAGTTGAGAGTACAATGCAATGCCGCAAAAAGATAATACGACTAGATAGGAGCAAGAGAATCGGCTAAGTGACCGCAATCGGTCAGTGATACTATCTTAACATTTTCAGCATTATTAAACATATATAATTTATTTGTATCAAACCAATGTACGTTGTTGCTTAATTAAGATAAATTGGGACGTTTTCAAAGGAGAGGAGAACCAGTCAATATGTCTATCTTGGACATTGGGTCATCTGCTTAGTTCATATATATTCACTGGACTGAAATGTTTCATCCCTTAACTTGTGCCTCGATCTAGTTGACTATGCTTGTCATCTCGAATTGCTTTTCTTAGGTCATCACTGGACGTTCTGATAGTATGACGCAATTTAATAATCAGATAATATTAAACGAGCTTTCCATACGCAATTTTCGAAACCCGCCAGATCAAAGACCTCAGATAACACAAATGAAATGAGTAATAACATAAATGAAATGAGTAATAATAATAATATTTGTGGTACAGCACCATTACTAACTAATTGTTGGAGCAGCAGAATGACAATAATAATAAGAAGAATTCATTATTATTATTATTACTAGTAGTAGTAGTAGTAGTAATAGTAGTAGTAGTATTACTATTAATTAAAGTAGCAATATTAAAGCACTAGTAGTAGCAGCAGCAGAATGATAATAATAATAAGAAGAATTCATTATTGTTATTATTAGTAGTAGTATTACTATTAATTACAGTAGTAGTATTACTATTAATTACAGTAGTAGTAATAGTTCTTTTGTTGATATAACACTAGGATTGCATTAAGTGTTTCCTTTAATACATACATTATCAGTTCTGTACGCTGTCATGTAGGATGATGTTCTCAGTTAGTAATGGGATTTACCGTAGGTACAAATGGTACGGTATGGATACTAGGGGAATTAACATTACGGCCACCAAGGGGAATTAACATTGCGGCCACCAGTTCAAAATGGATCGATATGGGTATAAGGAGAATTCAATGTTCAAATGTTCATAGATTTAACATCATGATTTTGTATGGGTACAAGGGAAAACGTAATGTTGAAAACGTGCATTGGTTTAACATACATCTTTATTGTCTACCACTCATACCTACTGACCAATACAGAGATAGACTGACCAGTACCCATTCATTTGCTGACCAAGACCCACATTACTAACCATCGAAATGGGTAGGAATATATACACACACTATTTTATCAACACACATTTTCGAGTGGCTAACACCCACACTTGCTAACCAACGAAAAGGGAAGGAATACATACACACAAACACACTAATATAATGTCACATTTGAGGGGTTGAATAATAAACAAGAGGGGTGAAATCACACACTTACACAAAAACATGTTTATTTACTATTACACACGGAGGGTAAGGAGATAAAAGGAAAAAAGTGCTAACACACACACACACATACACACACACAACCACACAAACATGCTATCATACACAAGGGTAAGAGTGTTCAAACATTCATACAGATGTCTATGAAAAGGGCAGGGGTACTTATACGCAGTATTTACAAACACACTTATATACCATCACACATAAAGGTAGAAATGTTTGAACACACCATACCAACAAGCATACTATCCCACTGGGGTGAGGCTTACGTTTTAGCTGTGAATAGACAAAACATAAACAAAGACATATGTACACATAAAACATATACATTGGCAATGATTGAATAGTATCTCTTTTCTACTTGAACTGTATGACCCTGGAAAGGGCATAATTCTTGTTATGGATTATAGACATTTATCTATCTCCTGGACAACTGCACCTCCCGGGCCGGACTCAATAGCAAGCTCACATCTTGTCCATGTACTTCCATTGGTTGATGGAGACAGGGGACCTAAAATTCGGTTAATCTGCCTCCAACTCCCATTTTTCTGCCAGCTGGTAGCTGCTACCGCAATTACTCCTCCTCTCTTCTTTATTATTCTTATCTTTGCGTCCACCTTTCTTTAACCCTTTCCCAGTTTTGGTTGAGGCGCGGGAATTTCCTCTCGCTCCTCTTATGCTCCCTGGAGATCATTCCCCTTTGGATATGCCTTGCATGGAGGCAAAACTATTTCACTCTGTACAGGAGGTGTTCAACGTTTTCGAAATAGCACTCTGCTTCCCTCAATTTCCCTATTTCCACTGACTGACTCATTTCTTGTACGTTGTCTGGTCGACTATGGATGGCAAGACTAACTGATTGGATTTACGTCGTTTGCGGCCATTTGGCCATGTACGACGAGTAGCAAGACTGTTTGTTACTTTGAATTTACAACGTGTGCGGCCATTAGACCATGTATGTTGTGTTAATTTGCACACCGTGCAATATTTAATTCTTCGTCAAATGGGTGCCCATTTGCCCCTTTATTGTGTGCACCACACACTTGTTAGTTATTAATGTCAGGAAGCCTCGACGTCGCCGGATGACTCCAAGTGGTCCAGGTTTGACATTTTGTTTTTATTTTTGAAATATAAGAAAAAGTCATCGTCTTGCACCTTATCTAACTGTTTTGGAATTTTACACACAAAATCTGACTTGTGGCTGTGAGTATGGGTTAGATACAGAGTGCTTAAGAGTAAAGATTTGTGTAGGTGTAAATATATAAATATATGTCCGGCTCAATCCAAGGAGTCAATTAATACAGATATCCTAATTTTAGTAAGTGTATGCACCGACACTTTGTTTCTTGTTACTGAAGCGGAGTTGATTCCAGAATTAGTTACCGCATTGTACCATGCAGTCTTGGTGGTCTGGACTTGATACCACTTTATAGACTTAATTGTGTGCGGCCAGTTTAATGGATTTCTATTCTTGATTTGCTCATTCGTAGCCACCTTGTGCGGCGGGGCTTGATGGTCTCGGTTCGGGACCACCTTATATGGTCTAATATTTTGTTGGATGGAATTAGTTCGTTTCTTCCTATCATATGGTGCCAATGCTTACCATATTTTTCATTATTTTTATTTTTCGGGGTACTTTGATAATCGGTTACCGCATTGTGCTGTAGGCTCCTGGTGGTCTGGGCTTAGGGCCACCTTATATTCTCAACATTTTGTGTGGACGAGATTACAGGGTCATGTTACAGAGTTCTAAGTTATTCAATCATTGCCACATTGTGTGGCTGGGAATGATGGTCTGGGTCTAGTATGTTAAATTCCTTATTTGGGGTCATGTAAATTCTGTGTTGATCTTTGTGATTTGTGCCAGAAGCCGTCACCTAGCAGAGAAAGAGAGAGATATATAGAGATGCTTTTTTATAGAAGGAGATAAAATAGGAAATTAAAATTGATAGCTTGAATGATTGCATGATCTGTTAGTAATGGGGGTAGAGTTCGGGGTTGCCATTGCAATAGATTTCTCGGCATTTTGTGATTGCCTATGTGGCTTCTAGTATTACTTTAGTTTTGTTTTTGTTGTTGTTAATGCATTTCTTGTCCTGTCTTCCTATGAATCTGTCTTGGTGTTTCTACCGGGGATAATATTTTCCCTCTCTTTCCTATATCAGAAATGTACACTGCAGTTATGTTCCCGTATTAAGGAAATTCGGGAACTGGGCTGGGATCTTCAGTTTTTGTTGTTTTTCCTGAAATTGTTTCCTTGCCTGGTTGTAACTGGGGCAGTCATTGAAGACATGGTTTAACGTCTCTTCAGCGGGACAGTGAGGGCAGTTAATTCCTACTTCTTTTATTCCTGGCACAAAATCTTCCAAAACTGCTAGCTAGGAGTGTTTAACTACATTTTATTCTATTTATGACTTTGGTGTCAAAGGGATTGCCAGGTTTGGGGCGATGATATTTATACAGTGGCAAGACTGGTTAATCAACCGCTTTATATACTTTAAACACGGACATCAAGGAAAACATCAGCCAAAAGTGAATTCGCTGACGTGAAACAAAACATCTTTCTTAGAGATTCAAAGGTATACAGAGAGAAATGATACGAGCACGTCAAAAGATTGTTTCCTTCAGAAAAAGAACCAACACCTTTTTTTGTTCAAAATCAACATATATCAAGTAATTCTAGCTCATTCAAGCATCAGAACATGACGAGAAAGTAGTATGGCAGTCCATTGCTACTCACGTACAAATATGCAAACAAATCTTAAGTTTGAACACATTTGCAAGGTTGATAACGCCGTGCAGTAAGACTAGACTTCCAATGATCTAGCAGAGTGTGTTTCTAGAGAAATCACGTCCAAATCATATCACTAATTGTAATTCAAGATTCAGCTGATGAACAAAATATATTAAATATTCTCAACACACGATCGAATACGATCCTTATAATCTCACATTATTGAATTGAGTGGATACATAATTTATTTTCATATAGTTTTTGACATCGTCTTCCAGAGAAGATAATCCATAAGAATCAAAATATTCCACAGATGTGAAAGTAAATAGCTACCCAATGGGTTCCTGGGCAATGACTGTCACCATGTTGATGACATAAGCTCGAACGTCGTTAGGTTTTCAGTAAGGAAATACATTTTTCGCACACAACACTTGATTCCAAGGAGCTGCGTACTAACTGTGGGTCAGATGGTAATGAAGTTCCCAGGTATTCATTTTCACAGGTAATGATAAGTAATCAGTTCACACTTGATGTTTTCTTTACAAAGATCTGTCAAGTAAGCCGATGAACGTGAAGTCTTGGTACTCTGTTGCATGAGAGATTCAATATTTTTCGTCTCCTAGGAAGGCAATGGAGATAGGGAATTTTCACTCAAGTCTTTATACCAGCCTTGAAGATTTTCTCTTCTGGAATGAATTTCCATGCTTCTTTCAGATACTCTTTCAACTTTTCTTCTTGACTCATCATCAAACATTTGTCGTGCTGTACTTGACAACAATGATTTATTTGACAACCGTAAAAATGTATTCTGGCCAGGGGTGTAGTTTTTTCAGCCAAGTGGCAAGCAACTAAGTATTGTTCTTGGTATGGCCATCATGATGTCAGGACTGTATCTTTATTTTCAATATTGTCTTATTCTCCATTTAGTATTTGTGATTGCTATTCTGGATGCAAAACATCATTTTTGATGGTCCATGTTTTGTTTTTAATAGTCTAGGATCACTTTTCTTATACTGTTGATTCCCAGTGTATTATCAAATTTGGCACACTAGATCACATTCACTGTGTTCACGAGGACTAAAGTTCCACACGTAATTGGCCTGATTTTTTGGGATGGAAATATCACTGCCTTGGTCTGAAGTGAAATTAAATCCCCACAAAGGATATCCTCCTGCATAATCTTTGTACAAAATACCGTGGGTACTGTTGGTTCCTAATTGTCATGTGGCTTTAAAAAGAGTCAAGAAAGATCTCAAGTAATTTTTTCTGGACAAAGTTAGGTTGAAAATGTCTGGTACACAACATTTGGCCATCTCGGTTGACTTGTGTCTTGGACAAATTGAAGTGTTGGAGCTCGAAAGGATTTTGATCAATAGTTCCGTTGAGTGCAGCATTGCTTTACGACGCCAGTAAGAAAATGTTTAGGCAGTTGACCTTGGAAACATGAGTTTCGCTCTTGGATTGGAAGTCCAGAGCCAATGGTGAAGGTTTTTTACTTTCAATCATTGTAGATGATACTTTGCGGTTTTCCGGTCAGAGCTTGACTGATATCGTTTTCTACTTTAGGTAAGACTTCCACATGACGTATATATAGTGTGGCTTTTTCGATGACAGTTTTGTGCTCGTTAGCATTTGCCATCAAATGGAACTCAGTACTACTTCGATTTAGTCATAGACGTACATCTACACCATTAAAGAAATACTTGTCTTGCAACCACATGTCCAAGTGTAAATGATCCATCATTTCTAAACTACATCCCTTTTTGATTTTCTTTTCGAGGTAGTTAAATCCAATATTGTGAGGACCATTATCTTCTGTGAATTCTCTCTCGCTGACGGCATCCAAACTGTCCTTTGTACCCACCAATGAGGCATCTGGATGTGATTATTGATTTCTTTTCTGAACGTCGGGATATTTCCGCAGTAAGCTCAGTAAGGGTAAGTCTCCATATTGCTGCTGACGGGTTTGTTGTTCAGTTACAAATCCACTGAACAACGAATACATTAAATTGTTTATGGGAGCTACTCTGGCATCTACGCCTGGATTGTTATTGTCCGTTAAAAAAATCTTGATCTTCTGGTACAAGTAACTGTTATTCAGATCGAAGTGATCTTCCTTTTGTCGTTTGATTTCAAACTCGATATAAAGTTGAGGTGGTCCAGGACGACAAGGGATGAAATTCTACTCACTAGGATTCTTGCATTGTCATCATCGTCGGTGTAATGGCGGACGGAATGGGTTCTGTCATGGCACATTCGCAAGAATCTCGGTGCGTCATGTTTGTTAGTACTCAAAAACGTCCAAATTTCTGACCGTTCTTCATTTCTTGTTCTTTTTCTGGTCATATCAATGAGGTCTGACGGGTTTTCGACGTCTTTTTCTGCATTGTCTTGTCTGTAGTGTCGAGGAGGAATTAATGCAATCGCCGGGAGTGTGAAGCAAATTTAAAGGCGTATCTAGGGGACCAAAGATTTCCTCTCCTGAATCAACACATGTTTTGCTACTTTCATGAACGCTTCTTTGGGACTTTCGTAGTCAATGAACACGTTTCGGAGAAATTATTTTCCTTTCTTCAAGGCCGCATATTTCAACGCAATTCTAGAGTAACCATGGGTTTTAAAATGGATGCCACAGTACGAAAAGTTGATTGTAACATATCTCCCAAACCAATTCCTCTTTGTCAAGCTGATCCTCTATACACAGGTTACATCAGTTAAAATTAACTGAAGAATCGTTTTCGAAAATGTAATTGCACGGTGACTTCATTTTAAAAGTAGAATGTTTTGTCCAGGATTTCCTTTTATACTAATATTCACACTGTCAAAATACGATTTACTGACAGAAAGATAGTGAGGATATAAACATGGTGAAGGTGATATAACTTTCGTCCTTCATCATAAGAAGTTATGGCAAAATCCACTGTGAAAGAAATGACTTTCAGCAACAGAGTGGCTGCGTTTCCAACTGCGTCATACTCAATGACGTCAGAGTACACAAACATTACACATTTCAGTCCTTCATTGAGCTTGATAGGAGATCGAAATTACTTGAAGAATTGGTTCTTGTTGTTCATAACGTTGATTGGAGCGAGAGTTGTGCTTCCGCCCAGAACAGCAAACAGCCTCGGAGAAAAAGGTGATGAACAGCGTTTTGAGACGAGGAGAAGATTGATGGAGTTTGTGCAAGTTTGAAAACAGCAAAACTAGTCACGTAGATTTCTATTTCCCGTAGACATTTGAACTACAGTAATTCATTATCAAAAACATAGGTAGACAGGAGCTTTATATAAACAGAGAGGTAACTTTGTGAAATTAAATAAGGGATGCCAAATTTATGAAGTAAGACTATATTTCCAAGGATTTAGTACAGTGTCATTTCACCTGAGTCAGAAGATATTGAAATGCCCATGTATTCCTTTTCACATGTAATGATGTCCTGAGTTCACACTTGACTTTGTCCTTGAAAAGTTCGGTAAGTTGATGCGTTTCGTCTCCAAAGAAATCAATGGAGGTAGGGAATGGTCACTTATATATTTTTACTACTCTATTAAGATCTTCTCTTCTGAGTTGAGGCTCCATGCTTCTTCCAGATATTCTTCCAACTTTTCGTCATGACTCATCATCAAACATTTGTCACGTCGCAGTTGACTAAGATGATAATTTTGACAACCATAACACTTTTCTTTGGTCGGGTGTGTGATTCTTTCAGTTAATTGGCAAGTAAAACAGAAGACTAGGTGTTGTTCTTGTTCTGGTCATTTTGTATTTGTACATGAAAATGAAGGGACTATCCCTAATCCTCTCTCTTCATTTATTAATGTTTAAGTGACCAGGGTGTATTACAAATTGTCAATTTTGAAGAAGAAAAAAAGACACACAAAAAACAGCAACAACAATTATATTGACTTGTTTTTTCAAACTTTTTAACGATCTCTCTCTCTCTCTCTCTCTCTCTCTTTTGTTACTTTGCGTGTTCTTACGAGAGCGGAATACACATTACCAACTTTTGTGTGGCACAACGCACTTGCGACAAGTGCATTCAAGAAGCGGTATTTCATCACTGTCAAAAATTGTAGCGTGGAGTCAGGCACTTTGCAAAGAAAAAGAAAACAAACAAGAACATAAAACTACCTTCTGATATATCTTAGATTTGTTATAAATGGATCAATAAAAACATATGCCCGACTCGACTTTCTGGCAGTAAGATGTGGTTTTTGTAACATTATATTGAAGACTGGCAAAGTAATAGTTGTATCTTCTCAATTCGGTCTTGTTTAATTTTACAAAGATCGGATAATGGGAGTGTGTTTACCTGCAGATTCCTTGTCTCAAAAGTTATTACTATTTCCTCAGTAAATGGGATATTCAGGTTGGGTTTTTTGCAATGTGGTCTTGAAATACCATAGAAAATCTTGATTTGCCTTTTTCTCTAAAGTCTCAAATAAGATATTCATACTTACTCTCTCACTTAATCGCTCTATCTCTTTCTCTTCTCTCATCATCTCTCTCTTTCTATCTCTCTCTAACACACACACACACACAGCTACCCACCCGATTGCCCACGCACCTGTCACACATAATGAGAAATTTTAATAATAATAATAATATTATTATTATTATTATTATTATTAGTAGTAGTAGTATTAATAATAATAATAATAATAATAATAATAATAATAAGAAGAAGAAGAAGAAGAAGAAGAAGAAGAATGATTTTTATGGTCTGTAGCCAGTTGAGTAAGGCATATCTTACGGCTGGATAGTGAATAAACTCGGTGGTGTCCTAATATTAATTCCCATTGCGCCGAGAATCCTACAAAAATAATGGGCCTAATGTGAATTTCTCCTTCTTCTACAATGCTGCAAAAGAACAAATGGTGGCCTACCTCTATTTCCTATTACACTGCACTAATAATATTATAGGGATTATGAGAATAGTAAATGGGATGGTAGTTTTGTTTTTGAAAGGAGGGTAGGAGGGAAGGGATATTACAGCAGGGCTAGAGATTTTGACTTTATTTAGAATGGGAATTACAGGGTGATAAAGGGGACTAGGGAAGGTAATTTTATTCACAAGGGTTTTAGATTCTATTTGTATAACCCTTCTGTTACACCCTACCTTGTGTGGTCAGTAAATAGCTGAATGTTAATCATTCCAAAAGGCATTTTTTATAGTAAGTTTAGTTTTATCATGACATTTCTTGGTGTAGGCCAGAGAACCCCACACATGATAAACCTATATTCATTACAGTTAGAGCTCAGGCAAACTCATATTTCCCCCCGGAACAGAACCAACTAATATTGTTGCCATTTCTAACCAGACCGACTCATCCTGTGCAGAAAAGTAAACAGGAAAATAAAAACTGTGAACCACTTTTTACGATTACATTTTCAGTCAAATCAAACATCTTACATTTTTTAGGATCATAGGGTTGTGGTAGTGGTGGTGATGGGTGCGGGGTGGGGTGAGGAGGATAACTTTTTGTATATCTCTTCTTTTACATCCTACCCTGAGTGGTCAGTAAATGAATGAATGAATGTTGGTCATTCCAAAAGACATTTTAAATAGTAAAAATGAAGTTTTATCATTACATTTCTTGTTATAGACCAGAGAACTCTACACATGATAAATCTATATTTAGTTCAGTCAGAGGGCATACAAACTAACATTTCCCTCCTAAATAGAACAAATCAATAGACTCCTCGTGTGAAAAGTATGACATAATACGGCATTTCAGTTAGAGAGGAGACCGACATATATTGTTACACAATTACACCATACTTTCAAAATGGTGGTCTAATGTTAAATTCCCGTTTGGCTCTATACAGTTTAACCCTCGTGAACACAGGAATCTCGTTAGAGGCTCGATCGCCACACTTTACAACAAAAAACCCATCCATATCATGATTACCATATACAAACAAGCCAAGTTTCAAATTAAAATGGAAATGGTCATTATTCATGAGTGTCTTGAATGAGAATATGGTTTTGTATCAAGAGTTTAAATGTATTTGAGATTCAAACCTCAAAGGTTCTTATAACATAATGAAAGCTGACATATTAGAAAAAATAAATAAGAATTTTTCAGTCCTGATTGAAAAAAATTTGCTAAGCATTGAATTAAAACAAATAGGGATGTAGATGTATTAGCTAGTCATATGTATGTAAACTTCTAGATTGGGTTAAAAAAAAGCAATCATAAGGTCCCATCTTATGTCCTTGCTACCATTTGCTGTATTCAGTAACTATTAAATGCATCATATTTTATTTCATTATCACTTATTGCTCTTCTCATCATTTGATCAATAGTATTCAGCTTAGTTATAGCAAAGGTTACACTCTTATCGTGTTTAAAAGCTTGATTGCATACCAGCATTTCTTTTACACATTTTGCACCAAGCCATTGTACAGTTGCGCGAACAGCTAGAAGTGTAATAAGTCTTACGGAACAGGCTATTGCAAACTATTGCACAACTATTGCAAAAGCAGCTGCAACACCCATTTCGCCGAGAACAATTGCCATATCAACCATTACAAAGTATAAATTGAGGATAGCAATGAGGATAGCAATCAAATTGTGAGCAGGCTAGCAGCGAAGCTCGAAGAAATCCTGAGTAAGCGCACTGATGATAAATTAGAAGCAGCCCTGTGCGCTGTTCATGATAGTATTGGCCAATTAGCAACTAGTACAAGAAATGTTGCGGCGCAGGTACAAAACATGGCGCAGTGCTCAGCGGCGGGAACGCAATGGTCGCATACGTCAGGTAAAGCGCTGTGCGCTGATGGACAGCCGCAGTGGTCGCATGCGTCTGGGGTGAATGCGCTGTCCCATAACATCTTTGCGCCGGACAATAGTAGTACACACCATGTTAAATACTGTGCAAGATAGTTAAAAGGAAGAAACATATTCTGGTATGAGAAACTCGGGTAATAACACTTCTTGTTTTCGATTCCAAACATTTGCGCAAGGGGAACATTTGATGTAATCTAACTCATACATAACTTGCTCCCTGTTGCTGCTTCGCTAAGTAATATACATGAAGAAAGTACAGAGCCATGTTTGCAGCGCAGGTATCTACCACTGATAATTTGCCAAATCAGGCGAGTCAGATCAAACCGGCAACATTTGATTGGACCGGTTCCTGGCAAGATTATAAGTCCCATTTTGAGGCATGTGCCCACCCTAATGGCTAGAAAATTGAGCAAAAAGGCATGTATCTCACCGTTTCCCTTCGCGGACAAGCCCAAGGCGACCCCGCAAGCCTGAAGGATGGTGCTGGTAAGAATATTGTGAGCGTCTTTCAAGGGGCTTGATGAACGATCTTTACCTCCCAACCAAACGGAATTGTATAGAGTGTATTTGAACGAGAGAAGACAAAGAGCAGGCGAAACACTTCCATAACTTGGACAAAGTATCGGGTGACTTGTTCGCTTAGCCTATCCGACATCACTAGGCGATGTAACTGAAGTTCTGTCCAAAGAAAAGTTTATTGACACGCTGGTGGATTTAGATATGCGACTTAAATTTCAACAGGCGCGGCCCAAAGGTTCAAATGATGCCGTACACCAAGCCATATAATTGGAAACCTTTGATAGCGCTGAAACAAAAACATCGCACGGGCGATTGTGGCTACGATCGTCAGTTAGGACCTCACGAAAAAGAAGAGAAATAAATGACAGACTCAGTAGTAATGCGGCATATCCTCTTTCTGCTTAAACAGATGATCGAAGAGATCCTTGACGGAATAAATATGTTGAAAAAAGTCGTCTGTCAGCGACAAAGTCGCAAGTACTAACACTAAAATAGATTCTTATAAGAACTCTGACTCTAGATCCCTGACTCGCGTCAAATGTTTGAAATGTGGGACATATTAAAAAACATTGGCCACACTTAAACAAACCTGAAAAAAATGAAGGGCTACAACTGGAGCAGCGCGGAGATTGCGCAAGCGCCAGAGCTGGCGCCGTGACAGTCATCCAAACCGAAGCCAAGGAAAAGAATTCTAAGGGCGGTACTCGATTAGAGTCCAATCTGTAGCTACAAGGCAGGAATGTATGTAGCAACCAGCAGCCAAGGTCGCGATACCAACCTTTTGATTGATACTGGAGCGACTGTCACATTGGTATCTGAGAAATTCTATTGGCAAATGTCAATAAAAAATCAGCATCTACACGTCAAGCCTAAGCAAGATATTGTATCTGCAGGAGGTGCAAATCTGACACTATTCGGACAGACAGTTTTCACTTTTGGTATGGGCGGCAACTTCTACCATAGCAAAGCACTGGCGGCAAAGATTGATGTTCCGAGATCGTGGGTTTGGACTTTTAGAGAGAAAATCATTTCTTCATTGATACTGTGAACAATGTACTCAGGATTGGTGACAAAGCATTAAAGAAGCCTTAAGGTGTTACAGGTTCAGTAAGCTCACTAAAAAAAGGCAGGAATCGGCAGTTCTATGCAAATACCTAGATTAGAGACTAAGGGGCAATGGAAATTACATATTCTGGCGTGCGGGAAGGATAAACTGGACAAGACATTAGAATACATGTGTTGCTATGAGACGAACAAGCTAGCAGACTTAAACCGCCACCGCAAGAGTAAACACACTTTGGCGGATACCACAATAACTTTTCCAGCTGTCAAATATATAACGGACAGCGAGAGTAATTGGGAAGCTTATGATCCAGGGCAGCTCAACGACCTGTTGGGAACCAGGGAAGACTTGCCAGCCACATCTCAAGCGCAAAAAGAAGCTGCAGAAGTATTTGGGACCGGAAGTATGTTCCGAAAACCGACGCAGCCTACAACAACAGCAGTTTAAAAGAGCCACTTTGGGGCTGGCAGCAGTAATTGCAGGAGCTGCGCTCTAGATCGCTTCCTGTACAAAGATGACTAAAGGACAACGGATTGGACTGAACATGTTGACGCACTCCTCCATTAGGCTAGTTTGTCTTAAGAATACATCAAAGAATGGGTCTGTGCAGACAGAATAATGCCAGACATCAAAAGATCAATCTGTCCAAATGGAGGCATTCAGTCTGCGTAAGGATAGGCCTTTGCAGACAGAGCGAATCGTTAGGAACGTGACAACCCTGACCAAAATGGAGCCGATTCATCAGAAGAGTTAAGACAACTCAAACAGATAAAAGAGAAACATGGCGATTAGTGTAAGAGGAGGAAGAATTATATGAATGATTTAAATTTTAAAAATAAACAACGTAGAATGTAAATACGCTCCTCTGTTGAATCATTGTAAATCAATGCATCGTGTTAAAACGTTCTGATAGATTAATCATTTGTTTGATAGATTGTTGATTTGTTGGTTGACTTAATCTCATAATTAAAAGTTGTTTCATTATTTTGTTTTGTTTTTTAAATAGACGACACATTTTTCGGAGGCAAGGGTAATGCACCGATGTTTCCCTGCATCTTTAGTCATCCGTTTTGATAAGCATCCCCGTATCAAGAATGGGATGGTCCAGTCATGAATAGACTCGTCGGGTAACGTTATAGGTCACATGTTACCTGGTGTAGATAAAGGCCTAAGCTGCGCAGATTGACTATTCTGCTATGCATCATCCTCAGAGCTATAAGCGGAGAGACAAAGCGAGAAGGTCACGACAATATTGAGGTAACTGTTCTAATAAGTAGGCTAGGGGTGAAGTGCCTGAAAAAGACTTTCTACGACAATTGCGATATTAACGGTGATCAAGGAAATAATTATTTTATCTTGTACGCATAGGTAAGCACCAGGGCTCGAGATGATTTATTGGGCGCCGATGCCAATCTCTGGAAAACCAGAGTACCAACAGCAAGGGGGAAGGTTTGCTACCAAAGCTGTAAATATTCGTTTATGCGCGTCCCCTTACACGTCATAATATATTTATTCATTTATTTAAAATTTATCACTGATTAATTCCTCTATATGTTCAAGATATTATTCAACCTTTCCGTATAGAACATGAAATCTACTCTACTCTGTCAACAAATGTCATTCACTTCCTGTGTGTAGAACAACATTATTCATTTTTTTATTATTATTTATTTTTTTTTATTTTTTTTTTGTTTGTTTCTTTTTTTTCACCGTAATTTTCATGTAGAAGTAAGAAATAATCCCTCATCATTTAATTTCAAAGCCAACCTGAATCCAGCGAAAAATAACAAATCACTATATTACCTTGGCGATCAAATGTCACAGGTCATGAATGATAAGCTAAGAACAATGTGTAGTAGTTTAATTTACGACATATATCCGAATCATGCATGGAACAATAAGTATTGTTCCTATGGTGAAATAGAGACGGTAAAACACCTTCTTGTAGACTGTCCAACTTTTCTTATCTGAATGATCACATCTTATGCGCACGCTCTTTTGCTCTCTCTATCGAAACATCATCTTTGTTTAATTAATTTTTTCCAGTAGCCAATATTATTGTGGAAACTACTTCGTATATATTTATACCTGCATATATATAAGTGGTTACATGCTGGTCCAAGCAAATATAATAAACAGAGAATAATTATGACAAGACAAACTATAAACACAAAAGAAAGCGTTGAAAATACAAAAGTTTACATGACTACGTCTAGTGGAAGTATGTTTAACAATTTTATATTAGGTTTATAATCAGACGAACACTCTTTACTGTTCATTTCTGTGATTCGCCATATGATTTGCATTATTTATACATTACGTTGATTGTACAAGTTTTCACAAGTATACCAATTCGATGGTTCAGGTCTTTCGTGGGGGAAGATGCCAGATAATACAGCAGATAATCAATGACCTGGAACGAGTAACCACTTTACAATCTCATGTGCTAGAGCCCAAGATCATGATCAATAATCAATGTGTCACAATGGGTATAAGACTAACCAAAGTTGAATTTGACCATATACAAATTTCACGCATGGCTTGTACATAGTTCGCCAAAGGTTATTGATGATATCCTGCGTTTTTAGGCAAAGTCAGTTAAATAAATGCCACAATTTTCAGCTATCACTTAATTGTTCGTGTGTCTCCAGATGTTAAAAGTTTTTGTTTATTTCTTCTTCTTCCACCATGTCTTCAGGAATCATAGGATCTTCTTCTTCTTCTTCTTCTGGGGTAGATCAGGGATCCAGTCAGGATGGCCCAATCTCCTAAATATTTCCTGGACCTTGATCCAATTGGTATTCAGGCGGTGGAAGTCCCTTTCTCTCTTCTCCTGCTCCTTCTTCATTCTTTCCTGAGCCCAAGCCTTCTTGATGTTGGCCACCTCCTTCTCCATGACTTGGCTCACTGTTAGCTATTTGTAGGGCAGCCGCTTCTCGTCTAACAGTGCTCAGGGGTGGATAGAGCCACAAGTCTTCCTGCAGCCTATCTAGGAAGTACTCCACCCCTTCCAGCAAATCCAGTGCTTTCTTTAACAACCCCACTCTACACTGTGGAATTGCAGAGAAGGTCTTCATCTTCATGGCTTCCTCTACCATGACATCGTTGACAAGTCTCCTGGCTTTCTTCAGGGCTGACACCTGGGTTGTTACATAGGATAGAGTGGTTAGGTAACGCCAACAACACTCTATACTTTCTAATAGGGAATCCACCCCTACCATCACATCCCAGGCTTCCTGCAAATGTTCCACTGTGGACATACTTGTCTTCTTTTCAGTCGACGATGAATGGCGCGTCTAGGGAATGCGTCATTTTATATGCTGGAAGCACGGACGTGAAGGAAAACATCCCTCCCAAAAAGAGAAAGTATTTTTTTAATAAATTTTACACTAAAAACATACAAACATTATTTTAGAAGGGACAAAGTTTTTTTTTTTTTTTTTTTTTTTTTTATAAAACACATTCACCAAACACACTCTATACAAACACACACCAAAAACACAAGGAAAGGGATTTTTTTCATTTTTTAAAAACACATACACCAAACACATTATATACAAACACATATGGCAAATAAGATTTTTCTTTTCTTGGCAATTGGGTGGCTCTGAAAAGGGCCGTTTTTGGTATTCAAGTTCACCTATAGATGCCCGCATCTTCCAGGTCTGGCCCACAGGCAGCACACCTCGCACTCCATCTATCTCCCCGGTGGTGATTGTTGGAGATGGGGAATGCAGAAGGAGGTTGGGTAGCTTCACTATTTCAATCTTCACTGGAAGGGACAGTGAAGGTTTGTCTCCTCCTCCTAATTACCCTATGGGCTTGAGGACGATGGTTTGGAGGTTGGTGTAGCTGTGGCTGTAGCTGTGGCTGCGGCTGAACCTGCTGTGGTGTCTGCTGCTGTGGGCTTCACAGCAGCACAGTTAGGCATCATCATCAGATGAGGCTTAACTATCTTCATCTTTTCCCCTTCTTCTTCCTTCTTTTTCTTCTCGTCCTCTACTTCTTCCTCCAGAGTGATGAGGACCAGTTCGTCCATTAAACGACGAACATTCTCCAGGTGAACTTGAATCACTCTCAGTTTTTCGGCTCGACGGCTGCTCATTTGTTTGTTGGTTGATAAATCAACGGGGATAGCTCGACTGATGAATGCGTCGCTTTATATGCTGGAAGCACGGACGTAAAGGAAAACATCCCTCACACATACATAAAAAAACATAACCCACACTACCGCGTCTGACGTCATCACTTTCTGAGTATGACGTCATTTTTGTGCTACGCGGATCCTACAACCCACCACCGTAAAAACACACCCAGTACGCGGACTTAAAAGAAAACACTTTTTAATTTTCTATTTTAAAAACACATATACCAAACACAATCTATACAAACACACCACACATACATTTTTTAGAAGGGTAAGGGTTTATTTTGTTTTTTTTTATAAAACACAAACACAAACATACACAAACATACAAACACACCAATTTTTTGTAGGCAATCCTAGAGTAATCTTTTCTAGAGATATGGGTTTCCTAGAAAAGGACCGCTGTTTTTTTTTTTTTTGGTTTTTTTTTGGTGAGAAGTTTTTCTTTAACTTCTGGCAGCAGGACGACCACGTTTCACCACTGGTCTCACTACCGCAGGATAAGGACGCTTTCTGGTGAAAGAGAAAGCAAACTCATCACAATCCATCCTACAGCTGACTTCTCCGTCTTGTGGTTGCAGCTTCTGCAACAAGAGTTGTTGTTGTTGCAGCCTTTGCTGCTGCACTCTTTGTCTCTCCTCCCATTCCCCTCTGTCCCTGACGATTTCTTCTCTCAAAACTTCTTCCACCAGATATTGAGCCATTTGCAGGAAGATCATCGTCTTTTTCTTTGCTCAAGCAGATTATGTCTAACCCGCTGCATGTTTATCAGGTCTTGACGAGTTAACGAGTCGACTGGCACACGCACCGCTTTATATGCTGGAAGCGCGGACGCAATGGAAAACATGACTCAGATCGATAGAGAGAAATGTGAAAGAGCATATACATTTTCATTATTTTCACTTCATCGAACAACACAACACCATTTTTTTTCAAAAATCAACATTTTTAATACATAAGAAGAAGATTCTCTAACACAAAATGCAAACAAACAAACAAACATTTTTTTAAACATGAACGTATTTACAGGGTTCACAACGTTGTGATGTCAAACTCGACTTCCACTGTTCTAAATCATTTTGTCCTCGATGCACACTACGTTTCTGAGCTAAAGACAAGAGATAATGTTCACAAAACCATCTTTCTACTTTAGTATCGTTTCTAGCGTACTCCCTATCAAAACAAGTCACTAAATGTTCGAAGGAATGTCCAAGACTGCGTTGATGAAGAAAATGTACACAGTATTGTCCACACACCATAGAATCTGACCTTTTAATCTGACATTATTGAATCGAGCGGAGACAGCATTTCTTCTCATAAAGTCAATGATGTCGTCTTCCAAAGGAGGTCATTACTAATAATCAAAATATTCCACACTGTGATCGTTGGGAAAGTACACTGCCACCCAATGGGTTCCTGGTCGATCACTGTCGTCGGTATTGATGACATAGGCTTTAATGTCTTTAGGTTTGCAATGTGGAAGTTCATCTTTAGTACACACCACAGGATTCCAAGAAGAGGACTTTACGCTTGAAACGTTGTGTCACGTAAGTTCATGAATCATGGCGGGTAGTCTCTGTACTCTGTTGCAAGAGAGCTTCGATGCGTTTGGTCTCCAGAGAAGTGAGTGGAGGTGAGAAACGATCCTGCAAGTCTTTATACCACTGTCTCAACACCTTTTCTTCCGAGATCAGAGATCATGCCTCCTCAAAATATTCGTCCAATTTTTCTTCTGCAGTCATCATCAAACATATGTCGTGTTGTTTCTGACTCGGATGATGGATTTGACATCCATGACAATGTTCTCTGGTCGGGGTTGTAATTCTTTCAGCCAATTCCGTAGCAAAACAGGAGACTAAATGTTCTTCTTGTTCTGGCCATCTACAGGTCATAAATCCAGTAAACTTGGGAACACTACTTTTCTCTTCTTCTTTTGGTTCTGAATCAAAAACATCGTCATCGCTGGTGGATTGTTACTGCTGTGGTTCACAAAATCCCTCATCTTCTACATCCATGGGTTCTTCGGGTTGCATCTTTTTTTCTAATAGTCTAGAATCACTTCTCTCAAACTGTTTATTTCTAGAGTATTGTCAAATTATGCATACAACATGACGTTCACGGTGTTGGCTAGAGCAGTAGCAAACTGAAGCTCCACACGAAGTTGGCCTGATTGTATAGGGTGGAAATGTCTTTCATTGCTGCCTTGGTCGGGAGTGAAATCAATTCCCAACAAAACATATCCTCCTGAATAATCCTCGTACGAAATGCCGTGGCTGCTGTTGGTGCCTAACTGTCCCGTGGCTTCAAACAGAGTCAAGTAAGATCGCAAGTAATTTTTCTTGGCAAAGTTAGGTTCAGAAGGTCTGGTACACAACGTCTGGCCATCTCGAGTGACTTCTATCTTGGAGACGTTGAAGTGTTGAAACTCGAACGGATTATGATCGATGGCTCCGTTGAGGACTGCATTACTGACGATGCCGATCAGCAAACGTTTGGGGAGCTGTCCTTGGAAGACCTGATCTTCGACTTTGGATCGGAGTCCAGAGGCAATGGTAAATGTTTTCACTTCCACTCGTCGCACAGGATACTTGGCAGTGGTTCTGCTCAATGTTTGCCTGTTGTCATCGGCCACTTTAGGTAAGACTTCGATACGGCGCACGTAAAGTCTGGCTTCTTTGATGATGGTTTTGTACTCGTTGGCATAAGCCATCAAATGGAAGACGGTACTACTACGATTCATTCTCAGGCGTACATCCACTCCTTTCAAAAAGTACTTGTCTTGCAACCACATGTCCAAATGCAAACGATCCATCAGTTCTAAAGTGCGCCCTTGTCTGATTTTCTTTCGACGGTCGTAAATTCCCACATTGTGAGGATCGTCATCTGCAGTCAACGCTGTCTAGTTTAACTGTTCCGAAGTGTCAGGTTTCCATACCACGGAAGCATCCAGATGGGTCTTCCTGGCTTCATTTCCGTACGTCAAGAGATTTTCCAAGTAAGCACGGTAAGGGTAAGTATCCATGCTGCTGCTGACCAGTTTGTTATTCAAGTACAAATCCACTTCGCTGAACAAGGAATGCATGAAATTATAGACGGGAGCGACTCTGGCTTCGGCATCTGGATTGGTGTTGTCCGTTTTGATCACTTTGAGATTCAGGTAGAAGTGGCTGCTATTCAGATCGATGTAATCTTCGGTTTGTCCTTTGATTTCAAATTCGATGGCGGCTGAAGTCGTCAAAGACGATTCAGGATGAAATTCGACCCATTGGGATTCTTGCATCGTCATCATGGTCCGGGGCATGGCAAACAGATTCAGTTCTGACTTGGTACATTCGCAAGAATCCCGGTGCATCATTTTCAACAGTTAGTAATCAAACACGTCTAATTCTCTGACCGTTCTTCTTTTCTTATTCTTTTCTGAACACCGTCTTGTTTATGAGCTCTGAAGGGGTGTCGACGTCTCTTTCTGCCTTGTCCTTGCTGTGGCGTTGAGCAAGAAGTAATGCCAGGGCCAGAAGTGTGAAGCAAATTTATAGGGGTCTCTCGGCGACCCAAAAGATCTTTTCCAGTTTGCAGCAACACATTTTGTCCTGCTCTCATAAAGGCTTTTTTATGATTTTGTTTGTCGATGAGGACGTTTTGAAGAAATTCTTTTCCTTGCGTCAAAGCGGCATCTTTTAATGCATGCAATTCTCAAGTCACAATGGGTTTCAAGATGGGGGCTACCGTCCGAAAAGCAGATTTTAACATATCTCCTAAACCGTGTCCTCGTTGTCGACCCACTCCTCGGTACACAGGTGTTACAATTCGCTGGAGAACCTTTTTTGAAAATGTAGTTTCACCGTGACTTTTCATTTAGTGAATATAATATTTTGTCCCAGATCTCCTTTTATACTAATGGTGACACTGTCAAAATACGATTTACTGACTAGAAGATAATGAGGATGTACAAATTCACGGTGAACGTGATACGTGTTTCCACCATCCTCGTACGCAGTGACGGCAGACTCCAGTTTCAAACGAATGACTCTCAGTAACGGAGCGGCTGTGTTTCCCACAACGTTGTACTCCACCACATCGGAGTACACAAACAATACGTTCAGTCATTCGTTCAGTTCGATGGGGTAGCGAAAATACTTGTAAAATCAATAGTCGTTGTTGATGTCTTTGGTAGAAGTGAGTTTTGTGTTTCCACCCAATGTGGCAAACACTCAGGAGAAAAAGTGATGGACAATATTTTGGCGTCCGAAAAATGCAGCTTGAGACGATGAGAAATGGCATGATACTCGATCAGGACACTTTTCTTGGTTTTGTCCAAGGCTTTGCCAAACTGGCCTTTGAAGATAGCCGAAATGGTGTCCACCAAATGTCGAGCACTAGAACAATAGTCTGTAGGAATTCTCATGTCATAGATACTGAGTTAAGGATTGGCAGGTGCCGTTCTTTTGGATTCGTAATAACCAGGATCATTTGCGTCCAAGTGTTGTTGCACTTGCTGGTTCAAGATTTCGACGACAAAAGTGGTTTGATCTCCAGACACGTTCAAAACTTGCGTAGGATGAATGATTTCTACCAAACCCACTTCACAATGAGCTTCGTGATCCAATATTATGGCTTGAGGTAATTTGGCCCTGAAACAACATAAGGTGTTGTTGGGAAACACATCCATAGAACTGTCACTGGGTAAAATTAAATAAAATTGGTTATTCATAGTTCCAGGGTTCTGCTGTCCGAGGCCAATGGAGAATGATGTTCAAAATGTTCCAAAAGAGGGCTGCTATTGTTGTGACTGGAAGAAGGTTGACTGGCGTTGGCCGTACCGTTGTGGTTGTTGTGACTGTCCGTCGTATATTTCAATGATGGACTGGGCAGAAGATAACCGATGCAACTGCTGAGTAAAATGGTCCACAATTGTTTGTCACCTTGTTGCAAACTCAAATTGGCAATGGCTGCTCCGATGACACAATACACCACAAAGATTTGGCAGAAAATGACCGTTTGATTTTTAGGCACACGTTCTCCACACCACACCCACAAAGGTTGATTTTGTAATTCTTGATGAGAGGAACTCTGCGAAGTAGAGGTAGCTGCTGTATTGAACGGCATGTTGGTTACTTCTTCTTTTTATAGTTGACAACTTGGGAGGCGGCAATCCAAGAATCAAAACTAGGTGGATATCCTTTCCAACGCACTTTGATTTCTTCTACTCGACGTTTGCCTACTTTACGTGTTCTTCGTTCGAGAATGCTTTCAATATCGTACAAGTACTCTTCCTTTTTGGTCACTCGTTGTAACTCGGGCAAGTACAAAGTTCCTTTTAATGCTTCTCCGTGCATGTCTTCCAATTTATAGACGGGAGGATCACGTCCACGCACTTGTCCAATGACACGAAACAATTCGGTGGTTCAGTTGGGTAAATAACCTTTGTCAAAAGTGAGTTTGATTTTTCCGATGCGAACCCAATCTCCCGTCTTGAGCACCAGAGTTTTCTTGTGTCCATTCTTAGGTGTATTAAACAATTTATCAAACACCGTCACTTCGTTTTCAGGGGTGACCTCTTCGGGGGCACATCCGATGCTACGATGGTACGATTGATTGTACGCTTTGACCAAACGTGGTAACACGTCGATGTACTTGAGAGTGTGTTGATGTGTAAAATATTTCCACATGCGTTCTTTCAAAGTTCTTTGAAAACGTTCCACGACACTAGCTTTGGTTTCAGGATTTTTGGTATTAATAAAATGAATGTGCCTTTGTTTCAATATTTTTGAAAAACTTGGTTTAGAATTTCAGTGCCTTTGTCTGTTTGCCATTGTAAAGGGTGACGTCCACTTTGTTCCAAGACAAGTTTTAAAGCGCGTACTAACTCGGTACTGCTTTTAGAAGTCAGAGGAACGACCCAAGTGAATTTGGAAAACACGTTGATGACACAAAACAAATATTTGTGACCACGATTGTAGGCTGCCAAATGAGAGACATCGACTGAATCTGCTTGCCATTGATGATCGATGCCATCCACTTTGGTTTGACTTCTAGAAAATTTTCGCCGAATGGGTTTGTGTTCTTGTAACCATCGTCGTACTTCTGGCAAACGTACACCATTCAATTTGCTTTTAGCAGCCCGATACAATTTTTGAACTCCTTCGCAACCAGCAGCATGGGCATGATTGTAGTAAATGCTAGCTAAAAGTGTCTCCGTGGCTTTGTTGCTCCTCAATAAGTCACCCACTGTTCGATACTACTACTACTTTTGGTATCGTGAGGTTTGGACGAAGCTGCTTGATGCGTCCGACGAGCCACAGGAGTGGGTTGTGAAGGGGTGATGGTAGGTTTCTTCTTGGTCTCTTTTCTCACTTCAGTCTTGCTTTCTTTCTTTTTTTCGTCTGCTGAAGAGGGAGTGGACATCATCTTTTTAACCCAAGCTTTCATTTCGTCTAAATGAGGTGTAGGAGAGGGTGTCAACAAGGCAGCTGCAATCTTGCTAGGGATGTTAGCAGACGGAGTTTGAAACACTTCTCAGGGCTCATCTTCTTCTATCGTCCCCGTGGCGGTGTCTGCTGTTTTGGTGGTGGTTTTAGGTTCGCTTTTCATCATGACCTTTAAATCTCTTAGAGTGAGTTGAGCTGTTTCGTCTAAAGCTTTCTGGTGAATGAGTTGAAGACGTTGTAAAAGTTGACCGTACCGTTGCGATTTTTCTGTTTATGACAAATCACTTCGACCCATGAGCGATTGTAATTCTTGTTGTAACTGAGACATCTCGTTGAGATTAGGATTGGGAGGTAAATGAGGTATCCGTTGTTTGTACCAACGATGGAGTTCCATCCATCGTTTGTAAGGAACTAAAGTCAGTTTTCGTACTTCCATAAGATCCAAAGGTGTATGTCGTCTTTCCGGAGAAGGGTGTCCTTTTTATCTTCTTTTATCTTCCCGTCTTTTATCTCAAGAGTCCTAACGGCTTGAGAAATCCTCCAGGTTGCACCAGCATTTTTTTCTTTTGACTACGAGGTAGTTTTTTCTTTTTGGCCATTGGTAGACGAACGTCCCGATGTTTTCTTAATTTTTGTGTTTTGGTTTTGCAACGAGTAGAATGGTGTGTACTTTTTCGGGTCATCTTCTTAAGCGTCAGGAGCAACACAACAAAAGAAATGAGGTCTCGCGGAGGTTGCACTTCTTTTTATACTGGAACACTCTTTATCTCATGACTTCTCCTAAAAATGGTCCAAGAATCGGTCCTAAGAAAGGAGCCGCTATTTTTAACAACGGTCCTATCAGCATGGGTAGAAATCCTCCTCGTTGCACCAACATTTTTTTCTTTTGACTGAGAGGTATTTTCTTTTTGACCATTTGGCGAAGAACGTTCCGATGTTTGCCTAATTTTGTTTCTGTATGTTGGACAAAGGTTCCGTTCCTTTCAACACAATCAAACAACATTCGCACACGGTATCGATGATTTCTTTGGGGGCTGTTTGAATGAGTTGTTTTCGCATGGGACGATTAGATTTAGTCAGGACTGACAACACGTCCCAATGTTTGGATAGACGTGGTGGAAGTCCTTTTTTGGTTTTGCCTTTCTTGAGACGACTAGAATGGTGTGCACTTTTGGGGGTTATCTTGGACGTCAGGAGCAAAAAATGGAACTGAGGTCTCTCGGAGGTTACACTTCTTTTTTATACTGGAACACGTCTCCACTGATGGTCGGCACGGCGTACCATCTTCGTGACAGGCATCACTAGACGTTGAGATGTTTTGAACTGACTAAATCGTGTAAGTTCTTGTTTGGATAAATCCACTAAACTTTGTAACACGCGTGTCCTCTCTCGGACTTTTGGTTTTTGGTGAGGCCACTTTTTTAGCGACAGCCGCAGTGGCCAGTGCAGCCGAAGTAGAAGCCCCCGGAGTGGTGACTTTCGAAATGGGTTTCCATTTTTGCATCAAGTTAGGAAACACATGTCTTAAATCAGGTTTGGCAGGCATCATCACGAAGGGTTTAGAAGAAGAAGTGGACGGAGGAGAAGGAGGGTAAGTCACTGCCTCTCGTGGCTTTCGGAAGTACGTGCGCATCCAAGCAGTAGTACCTCTCTTTCAGGCAGCAGCAGTGGTCGTTTTTTTTCTTGGAAGGGCTTTTCTTCTTCTTTGGGGCTTTTTTCTTCTGAGGGCT
Source organism: Margaritifera margaritifera (assembly GCA_029931535.1). Taxonomy (NCBI): domain Eukaryota; kingdom Metazoa; phylum Mollusca; class Bivalvia; order Unionida; family Margaritiferidae; genus Margaritifera; species Margaritifera margaritifera. Next base: position 1,279,277 of record JAQPZY010001520.1, read on the forward strand.
TTTCTTCTTGGAGCTTTTCTTTTTCGTTTTGGTTTTGGCTTGGGCATTAGGATCCCATTTCAAAAGAGAACGATTCATGACACCTCCTAAAGAATCACTGCCACCTGGGGTCAAAATGATTTGTTTTTTAGTGCGTGGATCGATTCTGGGATCTGCCAGTTGTGACAACGCCACTTTATGTTTTCAAAACAAGTTTGGTTTGATGGGGGATATGAATGATACCTTAAAGTAATTGACGTGCTGTCAAAGTAAACCATCGTAACACTTCTTTGAGACTAGCTTTTAAAAAATGGGAACGAACTTGTGCATTTTTTTTCGCGACTGATGCTATACAGGGCACGAATCAATTTGGCAGGAGGATGTGATTGAAAGGAAATCATCTCGAAGACTGTGAGAAAGAAATGACGTGGTGGATTTTTTTTTCTTTCAGAGAGTGGCCGAAGTGGACGTGTACATGACGACACCAATGGTGAAACAAACTAGAATGAAATCTCAAATAATCTGGAGTGGTGGGTTTTAAGTCGATGAGTAAATACGCATGAGGTGTTTGAGTGGTATCGTCGTACGCATAATTCAGCCAAGGAGTGCCTAACTGTTTGGCTAACACTTGCACTTGAGATTTGTCTCTGTGGCTTTTAAACAAGACCACATAATGGGCATTGAAACTGATGGTACAATGGGCTTTACTTTGTTGAAATAAATTTTGAGTAATGTAAATGATGCTGGCATTACGATGATGTTCTTTTCATGTAAGCCAAAGTTTAATTTCTATTTCGCCTTCTGCTAGCATGTCGTCTAAGATGACCAGATGCATTTGACTCAAGTCAGACACGATCCCATCCTCTTCGCGAGGAATGCCTTCGACAAACTAAATGGCTTCTCCTTGAATTTCACGAAGTAAAGTGAAAGACGATTGCCACTCTTTTTTAACACCACACGATACGTTGAGGAGGACGTTCAAACAAATGAGATTTGTGTTCGATCAAACGTTTGACAAATTCGGTTTTGCCTGAACCACTGGGTCCAGCAATCAAGATGTTAAAAGGATGGCGCAGACACAAAGCTTCCCAACTTTGACGATCTAACTTTTTGTCAATCACTTTGACCACAGAAGAAGAGGCAGAAGAGGAGGAAGAGGATGCAGCCATGACTGAGGTAGGAAGAATTTTGAGAAGAACACGAAAGGCACAAGACATTTTATACGCTTCATACACGTTTAATGTTTTAAAAAAACAACAAAAATGTATTTACAGGTCCTGAAGCACGAAAACGCATACAGCAAAAATGGTGAGGTACAACAATAAGGCACACACTAAAAGATCCAAAGTGGTGTATAAACAAGTCAATGTGCAACAACAATACTCTCGATGGAGGTGTGTCTCACGAAATGGACGTACACGCACTGGTATTCTTGTCCCTGTTGTGGAAGAATGGAATGTCTCTGGCGGAGAGGTTCTTTGTTCCTCAGATGTTTCTATTGGTACGACGGTGTTGTCTTCTTCTTCTTGAGGTTCGAGTGTCATGGTTAACTTTGGTTCCAAGTTCACCTTTTGTCTTGGAGGAATAGTGACACGCAAGGTCCTTGGCATAGTGTGCCACTTCTTGTAGCCGAGCATCGAAACCAACACTTTTCCAGTCACGTACATCTTTCCAATCATAAAGTTGTTGGTGTAACCAACTACCGCTGCACACTTCTTGAAACGTGTGAAGTGTAGATAAAGTTTGACAAATGTCTTCTTCACACGGAAGTATACAACTGGTGTTCATCACGATTCTCAACACTTTGAGCACAATTTGTCTTTCGTGCGCCGATAAAGCGTGAATGGTCATGTCTTTGTCGCCTGTACCGTTCATAAATAATCCCAGCAAACACTGTTCCTCCAAAATAGTCCACAACGAATGTCCTGGGAAACGAAATCAAAGAAATGTAGTCACTAACACACACACCGCATAGCGTCCAAAATTCAATGGAAACAGTTCCTGTATCCGTCGTTTGTAATCCTCTAAGGTCTGAACATTATCGTTGACTTCCTTCCACGGAATACGTTTCACAAGTGAAGACAATGGTCCTGGCATGGTCAGCGTTTATGTCCAGGTTTCCAAGGTTTGTATCTTCGGTGATAGTCTACTCAAAGGCATCTGCAATAGTTTCTTCCAAGAATTAGTCTTCTTATACTTTGGAAGTAGCAATAGTTTTAAAATCGAGGAATGACTTTGAGTTTGCGTTTCACTTGTATCTTGACAAACTCTCTGTAAATGCGTTCGTGCAAGTCCGGAGGCAAATAACGAATGTGTTCTTGTAAAGTATCCAACATGTGTTACTTCTTGGGACCGACCAAAGGCAGGTACTGACAGCGCGGAGACCATCTGGCGTGATCCAAGTAAGCTGAGTCTTTATACTCCCATTCTTGAAGCGTCACACCGCAACTGAACCCCTTGACTTTATCACCTTCTCCCAAGTAGACAAATCCGGATCTGGCTAAAGCTTTGGGAGTAGGTCCTTATGCCACTTATCTTTGGAATCGACTTTCAAAATCTTCATAGCCAGGCAAAGTCAGAGGTAACGTGTATTTTTTGGCAAAGTAGGGATGGCATCCGCAGGTAGGTACACGCTTATCATCCCCAATAAAGAAGAAAGCGCGTCGTGTTGCATTGCTTTCGCTCGTGTGTGTGTGTGGGGGGGGGGGTAAGGCACACGCACGGCATCGATTTCGAGGGTCCCAGAGGAGCGACAAGATCGTGCTGCATTGCTGATGTCAAAGCGTACGGCATCCGTCTCGTTGCAAGGCACTGCATCGCACTCAAGGTCGTGATCGAACTTGGAGTCCTCAGTAGGTTCCTCGCTCGGTGGCTGTGTCGAGTTTGTTAGCATCGGTGTCTGTGTACTGGTATCTGCATTGAAGTTCACATTGAGTTCTTCATTCGGTGGCTGTATGGCATTAGTATTCATCTTCTTCTTCTTGCTCGGTCAACGTTTGGAGTCACAATGAATGGTTGGTCTTGGAAGTTGTCCACTTTTTATACTGGAGAACGGTACTGTTTGCACTGTGGAAACAAAAAAGAAAGGTAACCACAGCTTGGAGACCATCTGTCATGTTCCAGGATAGCTGAATCTTTATAGTCCATTGTTACACCACAACTGAAACACTGCACTCGCTTCCATGTCCAAAGTAGACAAATCCTGCTCTGGCTAAAGAGTTGGAAGTGGGTAATCTATTCCTATGTTTAGGCCATTTTTTGAACGTGTTCAATCGACGGGCACAATCACAATAGTAAGGCAAGATCACGGAAAGTTTGTATTCTTTCAACTTGAAGTCTGCAGTGGGTTCATCACACGGTGTTGAAGTCATCGTCAATTTTGGTGACTTTCTGTTCTAGTGAAGATCAGCGTGTCCGTACGGCAAAGTGGTGTGGTCTGGAAGTCGCACTCGTTTCTGGTACACAATTTGGTAAACTTTTTCTAAAGAACGACTGACGATTTGGTGATTTGGTAACCGTACAATTTTGTGAGGCTCTAAAGTTTTCACTCGAAAGTCTTGAGCTTGTCCAAACTGCAAAGCAATTTTCAAGACATCAAAGTTCACCACATGACTGGTTCGATAGTTGAGTGTCAATCCTTTGACTTTGCATTTGGTGTGAAGTTGGCCTTGTCGGTCTTGGTATCGGTACCCGTAATTTGTAGGGCCACCGCTGGCAAACCTAGGGATCGTCTCTTGAGGGTGCTCGATCTCCTTAGAGGGTGCGGTGTGGGCAACCAGGGCGATGGATGTACAACTGTCGGTGTCAAAGTACAGGACACGATCTCCCAACACTTCTAAAGCCTCGTCGCACAATTTCAAGCGAGCATGGGCTGTCACGTAGGCTGCAAAGACCATATCGGGGTGTACAAACTTGGGTTCTTCTTCGTAATTGACCAAGATCAAATCTTCACAGATGATTTCCACGTGTTTCACTAGTTTTCCTTTGTCGTCCACCAGTTGAAAGTAGCGACTGGCATCTGCCAAGTATTCCGTCTTGGGCAAGATCGTACGTTGTGACATTTTTTACCACAAACAATTCAACATGACTTTGGCAAACGATCTTCTTCCTTCGTTCTTTTCTACGTCTTCCAAAGTAATGAATTCTACGGCACGGTACTGTTCTTTGAATTGGACTTGGTCTTCTGGCGTCCGACACCAAGAGGGACAGCCGCTGGCTTCTTGTTTCAGTTTGAGAAATTCGTTGACGTAGCCTGAGAAAATGCCTGGATTCGAGGCGTCGTCCTTTTGGTATTGTGCTGTGGTAGGAAATAGCCAAGTTTCGTACACTTTCAACAAGCGGTATCCTCGATCCAGAGCCCGAAACAATTCGGCGCCGACCCACGTTCCTGTCAAAGCGCGTTCTTCCTCCGTGTGGTGACATGGGTGATCTTAGTTGCATGTTTCGGCACACGCACGGTATAAAGGAAACATCAGATGGGGTAAGACAGGATGGTACGAGTTGGTCGGGGGTAAGACTTTGCGTTTGATCAATCCTTCGTATTGACGAATGTTTTCCACGTCGATGTGTTCTGTCAGGATTTCAGGGTGTCCTGTAGGAAATCGCTTGTATTTGCACACCCAAGGATACAACGAACACACGTCGATGTATTTGATTTCTTCTCCTCCAGATTCGTCTACGTCGTACAGCAAGCGCGTGGCATTGGTTCGTCCTCCAAACAAACTGTGGAGTGGATCCAAAGGTTCAATGTCGACCACGTCGTAATTTTCGTCAATGCGTCTAAATTCAGGATCGGTTTTGAAACATCGATCGTACTCGTGCTCCCACATTTCTACCACATGGTATCCTTGACTTTCTAACTTCAGTTGTCGTTGGTAGGTGTGCTCGTACAACTCTTCCATGGTGCAGTCTGAAAAAGGACTTTTCAGGTGTCGTTGAGTAAAACACCTAGGACTTCCGTGAAACAAGCATTCCTGAAATTTGTACACCGTCTGAGGGTTTTCTAAATCCCAAACAACCACCGAAAAGACTTCCCACTTTCTTTTCTCCCCTCCGTTTCTGTCATGTTGTATCCACTTGTCTTCCTTTTCGCTCAAGTAATGCAACCAACGCAATGCTTTGGCGGAGTATTGATGGCTGGCCGAGAGAGGAGTGTTAGGGTCTATGATGGCTAGTTCGTTCTCGGGCATGAACTTTTTGGTGTACAATAATGTATAGGCTTTGGGCAGGGTGCACGCTTCTTTCAAAGGATCGATGTCTCCGTGATCTAGAAATAATTGTCGAAACTTTCCACAGCAACGGCGTAAAATGTCCATATCGGATCGGCAATACTTCAACATTTCTTCTTGAAAGTCAAACGGTTATGAAGCGTGAGCGTGGTACCAAGCGTGAAAGGCTTCTCGGTGCATCCCGTCGGGGTCGTAATAGTGAATGTCAGGCAAATGCGGCAGAACTACGTGTTGATTGGCTTCCGTATTGAAAAAGTGGGGCAAATATCCTTTGGCCATTTCTGTCATTCCAAATATTTTAGGCATTCGTCTCAAAGGCATGGCTAAATAACTCATGGAATCTTTGAAATGTACTTGTCCCACTTGCATGTAGATGAGTTGGGCTCCGTTCATGGTGACTTTGGGGCATTCGGTACCTTGTTCTGAATAATATTTTAACAGAAACTTTCCATCGTATCCCGAGAAATTGTTAGCCATGACGGTAGCATAGCGATGACAGTCCCTGTAACGTTGAAAATCCTCTTCGCTCCAAGTGTCGGCAATGGGGTCTAAAATCCATTGGGCAAACTCGAGCAGAGTGTTGGGGCCCCGAAAGATTTGTTCACGTCCTCCTGGAATCCTACAACAATGAGGACAGTGAAAATGAATAGGTTCTTGGATGCACTTCTCACAAGCCCGATGAGCGACGCAGAAATTAGGGATATGAATGCCCGTTTCTTGCATGCATTCAAAGTCAAAAAAGATAAAATCTACTTTGGTCGTGTTCTTCTTGGGATCACCCTTTAATTCTTTCTCCAGTGTATTGTCATATTTTTGAATGTAACATTGATGTTGATAGTCTACAATTTGGTCACAAATGCGACATCTTTTCTTTCCGGCACAAACGTGTGCCTTGGAGTTGTTGGTTCGAATCAGCTGTCCACACGTGGAGCACAATCTCAATAAGTCACAAGCGCTTTTCTGCTGGTGAACTTGTGTCCTGCGAGGATGTTCGTAACAAGAGGGACTGACAAAGGTTCGTCGACACGTCGAGCAATGCACTTTTTTTCAGGAAGGCATGGTGTGGAAGCTAAACAGCCTCGACATCTCTCTCCGCAATGAATGGGATGCTCCCGACTGTTAAATCCTTGGTCACATTTCTCGCAGTAGTAAGAGTATCCAAGAAATCCTGTGATACTCGTGATGGTATCGAAATGTTCTTGATGATAAAACAAGTGAATGTATTTTCCCTCGGGGAACTCAGGTCCTCGAAACAGCAGAGCTCCGCCAACTTCTTGAGCGTGTACTTTCAAGGTGTACCGAGGACCCAAGACGTCTTTAAGTTGTTGCATTTGAGAAATACCACACACAGTCTCTTTCCATATGCCTACTTGTTGTAGCAGGAGTTCTGCTTCTTTTCGTTGTTTGGCTTTCTCCGATCGTCGAATGTTATTCCATGCTCTTTTCCATTCTGCGGTCTCGTTCTTGTCGGCATACGTTGGCCCCACGACGATGGCACGGGCTAAGCACATCTGGTCTTGGGTGTTGTTGATTTGGACGACACTCTGTTTGGTACTACGCAGGTCGTCCACCAGTAACACTTTCCTGCTTCGTGCACTACCTCGAGGAGGTGAAACGTGGGTCATGTGAAGTGTGTCTTTTCCATCGTTGATGGTAAACTCTTCGTTGGATTGATGAACGTGTTCAATTTTATCCATGACTTTAGACGGTGTTAATTCTGCCTGGGTGCTGAACTCGATCCAGACAGGAGACTTCAAACTGTCGTGATGGATGGAAGTCTCAACCGATCGTCCTCTTTGGCTCGGCATTGTCGTTTGAAGGTCTGTAACAAGGAATCCCACAAATCGGTAATGAACCCTGCAGCTTTCTCGGGAGGCACTTCAGACTTGAAGTCTTTAAAGTTGACGGTGTAAGTGTAAACCGTGGTTCTAAAGTTCCTAGAGGCCATTTTTGCGTCTCTCGAATGCGATAGTAATTTTCGGGAGCCATGGAAGGACTTTCTTTGTTAGGGGTTCTAGATTCTCTTGGTTTGGTGGAAGGTGTCGTTTCAGTCTCACTCTTGTCCTCTTCAAAATCGCTGGCATGGACTTGAGCTCGCATTTCAGCTAGAGGTGTTTGAGGCGGCACGGAAATTCACCGTCGTGGCCTCTTCGTTTCTTTTTCTGTTTTCTCATTGACATGGCGTCATCTTTTCATTTTGATGTCTAACTTGAATCTGATTGAGTTTTACACAGACTCTCCCTATATATAGAGAGACCTTCCTACCCTCAGAGTCACTATTCGTTATTCAACTTTCAAACAGTGAAGATGGAAGAGAAATCAGAAAAGCATACTCTTCTGGTCAGAGATTTAGCACAACAGACTTCTGTTGCTATCAGAATTTTACAGAGAGTCCTTGGAAAGTATACCAGTAAGACTAAGGACTACTCCTCCTCCTCTCGAGATAAAAGTCAAGATACTTGCTATATCTGCCAAGAGAAAGGACATTGGGTTCCAAAATGTCCACAACGTCAAAACCAAGGAAAAGAAAAGAGAGACAAAGGGAAAGATACCTGTTATCATTGTCAAGAAGAAGGACATTGGTCTTCAGAGTGTCCTAAGAAACAAGAGAACAAACAAGAGAGGGAGGAGACAGAGGGATCTTCAGCACCAGAAGAAGAAGAAGACCTCATCCCCGTCGTCAAGAAAGGCAAGAAAGCTAAACGACTGGAAGACAGTGAAGAAGAAGAAGAGCCCTTGATACCTGTGAAGAAATTCAAGAAAAAGAGAGACAGACAGTGAACTATGAACTTGAGTGATGTGTTATGAAATGTTCATTGTGATTTTTTAAAACGAGAATATACCAAAATGGAAAAAAAAGTAAGTGTCTTTTGGTTTTGATTTTAGAGAATGGACGTACGCACGCAATCACTCATACACAACTGAATGATGGGGTTTAAAGTTTTACTTGATTTGGCAATGAGGTTATTTCTTTTCTAAGAAATGTAGGTAGCCCTGAAAAGGACCGTTGGGGTGTTTGTTTTTTTAAAACAAACTTATGGACTGGACATTATGAGTTTTAACTGTCTCAATCCCTTTCCACGACCAAGTCCTACTCCTCCTCCTGCTGCTGCTGCTTTGGTAGTGGTGGTAGTAGTAGTCAATGGTGGTGGTTGTGGTTGTAGCATCTCAGTAGTAGTAGTGATGGGTTTACAATGTTTAGCCCGTGAGGGTCTCTTTTTCTTAGGTTGTGTTAAAGAAATCTGATACATGTTTCGGAGATTCTTTAACTCGGCTAAAATGTCTTGCAGCAAACTCACCTTGAGATTGTCATCACTCCCGTCCTTTTGTCCTTCACACTTCTCCTCTTCTAGATTTCTTATTTCTTCTTCTTGCTTTCTTCTTTCATCTTCTTGCTGAAGAAATGCTTCTTCTGCTTCTCTCTGACGCTGTAAAACATTTCTAATTCTTCTTTTTGTCTCTTTTTAAAATCATCGATCACGGGTAAAGATGGTGGTGGTGGTGGTACAACAGCGGTTGTTTCAGGCAAAAATTCTTGCCACGACAGAAAATCCATAAAATCTAAATTAAAATCATCTGGTTGAAATTTAACCGCTGCATTGCCCGTCATATTCTCACTCCGAACATGCGAAGTTTCAGTCGCAGGCTCACCTCAATACATTGTCTTCATTGTATCAGCCATACTCAAAATGCTGCAAAAGGTAAAACCGTACGAACGTGGTGACGCCTAGATACTGAAGGTGACATCACACCGCCCCCCCCCCCCCCCACCGCTCTCTTCTGATTGGAAGAGAGACCCACCCTGTTGTAACGCGCGTTTGGATTGGTGGTTCATTTTGGTCCGTTTCGATCCGATCTTAGGCTATATATACCAGCGCTTTTGTCACATAGCTTCACCTGTTCTGAAGACCAGAAGATGTATACCTCTGTTGAATCTTCCAACATCGTATCGGGGATGCTGTTCAACCCAGACTACCCCATGTACGTGAAAGCTTCATGGGCGATTACCAAGATGACAGATGCCGCGGTTTGGAAGAGAAGGATCTATATAGAGAGACAAGGCTGCCTGAAGCGGGTATTGATTTACGGACCTGAAGTACGTCGAAGCTTAAGTAGAAGAAGACCCTCCACGAGGTGTGATTTATGTTAACTTGGCTCACACCACTCCAACGGCCCTTTTCAGGGCCACCCACCTTTCTTAGAAAAGAACTAATTCCACATTGCCCATCCTAGTGTTTCTATGTGTTGTGTTTGTTTGTTTGTGTGTTAGGTGTATGTGTCACTTCTGTCCCTCTAAAATACTTATGTCCCTATCAACCCCTTTTGACCCCATCCACACTTTTTGACCCCAAGTACCCTCCCAATGTTCCTTTCCCATTAGTACCCCAAGTGCCCCACCCAGTACCTATTTACCCATTAGTACCCCAAGTGCCCCACGCATGTTAATTTCCCGTTAGTATCCCGATCGCCCCACCTGGTACCTCGATACTAACACTATACTACTTCTGTATGCATGGAACATGGACTCAGCAAACTGAACGACGCAACTCTACAACCCCTCCCCACCCCCTTCCCCGATTCATGCAAATGACAGAGTTAAGTGCTCCGATTTTGCAAATGATATTTAACGAGTAACTCTAATTGAAGGTCAGGACATGATACTTGAAATAACAGTCGAATAGTTGTCACGTGTATATTTGTGCAAATTATAATTTTAAAGTAAACATAGGGAAAACAAATTGTAATCTTCCTTTCTTCGCCGCCTTCACAAGTCACGAAATTGATTAGTTAAGAAAATACGTTCAGCATGTATGTGTGGCTGTGGTAGCGTTTAACGGCACATCAGTACAATAGTGGCTATATGGTGTCAACTATAAGTGTAATTGAGAATTTAAAAAAATGTAAAACTGAAGAATTGCACAAAACTCTATGAAGATAGACCCTTCCAAATAAATGCAAACATGAAGTACAACAATACACAATATAAGGGATAAATATGTAAATAAGACACAATTGGGATAGTCTGTGGGCCGAATTTAAGTAGCAATTCTAAATTTAAAGAGTTGAGAATTTCTCCGTAATGCAGTATTATTAACTAAAATTTCAATAAAAAAATTGTGGCAGTAAATTACTACCAAAACTGACTACTAACATATCCAAAATCAAATATTATCGTCGAAGCAAGTGAGATAATAAAAATGCACTGATGTATTTTCATACTTTTTCATTGAGAATTCCAACTCCCACATATTAAAAATAAAATATAAGTACTCTTGGAAATTATATTGCAATCAGATAATATATTTTAGATATGAATACAACATGTTAAAGCAAGATGTCTTATTCACGTGAAACTTTAATTTGCATATTTTTAAATGTTTTGCAAGAATTTTATGTATTTTCGACTGGCATAGAAGACAGGATGTCAAGGGATCTGACATGTTTAAGATATAATTAAAACAAAAAATCTTACCATTGTTGCAAAGGTATGAATGATGGATTGAACAAACTTCGCAATATTAGCTTAATTCTCTCGTATGATAGGGTGTCGCAACAATAGCTATTGTATGATAAGTCTGAAAAATTAGAGTTCTAACATATACATCTTAACGAATCTTTGAAAGAACAAAAATGATTTAATCTTTTTACGTACAAGATTTTAGACAAAACTTTTTGCATTATCTTTTAATTTGAAGAAAGAAATGAAGACATTGTTTTACTTTCTTTTGTTTACACTTGAATAAACCAAACAAGAAAATTATGTTGCCCTGCGCACTGGCACAAAATTATGAACATTTGAAGATAATTGATGATCAGGGGTAAAATATGTTGCACACGAATGTTTGTTTACATCGTCAACGAGGGCAGTGTATCAGAAATTGCAGGTCCTGTGTATTTCAGAAGTACTGTGTACCCAAATCCCGACAAAAAGCGTTGAAAATAAAAAGCCGAAAGCTCGATCGAGCAAGAATTAAAATAATTAGCTGATGTTGAAAGATTGACGTACATGAGTGTCTTACATGAGAGCCAACTTAACAGTTCCATTGAAAAATAATCACTTGTCGACTTGTTCAGCATACTATCGGTCATTTCTATGGAATAAAGCAACTACCAGATGTTTGGCAGGTAATTACGTCACATTGTACAGATTCTGAAACGTATTTTGATTGATACGCAAATACCAAAACACAGCGGTTGCTTTGACACAGACGAGTTGAAACTTCCTTGTGCGTACATCGTTATTTATATCACTCCGAGTGAATAGCATGTATTAGGGAAACATGTCATTTCTCTACTCAGAACATGTGTCTCTTATGTGCAACTGAAGATCGTATCAGAATTGCATGTTTTAAATCAATACACACACGATGCAAAATTCATATTCATTTATTTTGAATGAGGCCCGGGAAAGAAAATAAAAACGACTGTTAAGTACAACGACACACCGAGGAATCGCACGGAATTAATGTCACGAAAATCCACTGTTGAAACATCATACACCTCGTCCAACAATGCTGCGCAAGCATTTTTACGTAAGAATTAGGATTTAACTGTAGGTCAGCACAAGACTAACTATATGATGAGGCGAGAACCCAGATATTCCACAGTCCAAGTAGCATTTTACTTTTTGGTCGAGTTTTGAAGCGTGACCGAAAATGTAGCCTTCGCTTCGCGTTTGGACAAGTCGCATTTTCATGTATTGCATGACATTGTGACATAAATAAAATTCATAGAAGTAAACGTTCTGTTCAGTCAAAATTTCAACTGAAATAAATACTTTGTGCAGATTTTAATTGTAAGCACTTCAGTTGAATATGCGCCTAAACAGTGGCAGCTTTGTTGTGATTCATAGAGAAGTGCTGGACGCGATTTAAGAAGGAAGTCATGGTAAAAAAAAAACAGATAAAGCTGAGAAGTAGAAACTTAAGTAAATACATCGAAATATTGAAATCTAGCGTGGGTTTTGTAGGTGTGGGTGGATAGGTCGGGTGGTGTTTGTTTTTTTGTTTTTTTAAGTATGTCTAGTAGTAGTTTTATCGGAGCCTCACAATCTCTCACTCTTAAACACACTAACAAACACTCTCAATTTAATCAATGTTTTGTTTTCAAAGAATTCATTCTTCGTTGATAGTAATCACAAATACTTGTCTTCTTTGCCTTTTACAGAGGCTTCTTATCAACCCAAATGAGTGATTGTATAATGAGCATGTTTATCACTTAGTGTTGTGGTCTCGGGCCATACTCTCTCTCTCTCTCTCTCTCGCTCTCTCTCTCTCTCTCTCTCTCTCTCTCTCTCTCTCTCTCTCTCTCTCTCTCTCTCTCTTTCTCTCTCTCTCTCAGTGTACATGCAAAATCTACATGTTCAGTATAGAGCGATATGATTTTCATTAACAATATATGAACAAAATTACGAAAAATACTTTATTTTAGGAGCGAAAATTGTTTTGTTTAGTAATGTGGTTGTTGTTACTTGTTAATTTTGACATCGGTAAATATATGCACACGAATTAAAAATAAATAGGAAATTACTTTGCACTTTTAATCATGTTCGTATTTATGCACCATGAATTTGATTGTGTCTAAATTGACTTAATTGTCCGATGGAGGTTATATGTATGGTGATTTTACAGACTGGCGGTAACTTTTTGCCAGTTTGCCAGAAACCGCTAGCCGTTTTCTGATTGGCTGCATGCAAACTATCGATATTGATAGATGTTTTTAATGTATTAATGCACGGAAAAAATATGTTCAGATTTAATATATTTAATATATTTATAGGTGTGCAATTTAATGATCTGGTTTGTCCAGTTTTTTATTTTATGTTCAGTGAAGCATGAGCCGAAGAAACACTGTGAAAGCTTAAATATGATCTGCTTGTTTTATTCATACTAGTAGTATGGATTATGGGTGTTAATTTCCAAAACATTTTCCAATGGCCAAACTTTTTGTTATAACAATTTGCTCTCTTCTGAGCCATAGTTCCGTCCCCTCCATGTTTTCCAAGTTCTAAAATTAACAATAAGAAAGCCAATACTTGTTAACATGATTTAACTTCAAAAAATAAATGATCAGTCTTTAAAGGAACCGTTATATGATATTTCCAACAATGTGGCAAAATTGACGTCATTCAGAGACGTCAGACGTTCAAATGCATTCATCTCTCACTTGTCAGTCTCAAAAAGTTAACAGTACTTTATGCTCAAGAGTATTTCGTTGCTATGAAACGAGTAACTAAACACTCTCACTGGCAACGTTCCCAAGGAACACTCATTTGAAAACTGTAGAAAATATACCACAGACATTGATAAGTAATTATCATGAATTTGGATTTCAACTATATAACTCTAAACTATTCTTCAGATGAAAATGCGACAAAAATATATATTTGCTGTAAAAACAAGGAAAACAAAATATATCCGGTTCTATTTTGTCGTTGTTTATATTTTTGGGGCGAATTTGTGCATCTATTTCAGAAATAACATTTTTTAAAACTAGTTGACTTTAAAAAATAACAACAAACAGTGAAATGGTCGTCAAAAGAATAACTCTCTTAAAATGACTGTCGAAATTTCTACCTCCCCAGTCGTGAGAACTTTCTCTTCGGGATATATAGTACAACTGATAGACTACGGCTGTATCATATGAGGAAACACATTCAATTATAGCCTATTCAGAATTGACACACTCCGGAAAAGGGCAGTGCAAATAATTCTGAAACTTCCTATTACGACTCAATCGAATGTTTTGCTTTCACATCTACAGTGGCTACCTGGGAAAGTTGCGCAGAGTCGCCCTCATTCTCTTGTCAAGGCCTGTCTGAATCCAGTGGCACGACACTGATACAGCTGATGGCCATCAGTTCCTATTGCACCTGACCTGATGCCCTGTGCTGTCCACACAGCTTTTTCCATCTGCCTTCACAGCCGGGGATATGCATATCTGCTCGGCCGCCTGATCCACCAGAATGGACTTTCTAGAGGGAGCCAGGTGTAGATGTCAACTCTGGGTCAACAGTCACAGGTAGTACCGTCTATTGTTACTTATGGTAGCAGGTGATGCCTGACGGGACCACAGACGTCGCGTTTGCAGCTCGTCAATTCCAGGAGAAATGCCAGGAACAGAATTCCAACCTATACACGACATTCATCGACCTCAACCATTCCCAGTCACCAATAGAGCCAACAAAGGCTGTGTGTTGGCCCTAACCCTCTTCATTATGATCTTCTCTGCCATACTTACGGATGCTTTCCGTGACTATGACACTGGGATCGACATGAAATACCGGACTGATGGCATGTTCTTCAATCTGAGAAGAGTGCAGGCGAAGACGAAGTTACAGGAAGTGACTGTTTGTGACCTCCTATTTGCTGAAGACTGTTTTCTGAATGCCAAATCTTAGTCCGACATGCAAAACAGTCTCACAACCAGTAGAAGACAGAGGTAATGCACCAACCTGCACCAGGAAAGCCTTTTGTAGAGCCTACCATCACAGTAGATGGCCAAACCCTTGTTGCAATGGACAAGTTCACTTATCTCGGCAGTACACTGTCACGTGCAGTCCACATCGATGATGAAACCAACACCAGAATTTCTAAAGCAAGTGTGGCCTTTGGCAGACCACGTGCAAATGTGTGGGAGAGCAGAGGCATCCGTCAACAAACAAAACTTTCGGTCTACAAAGTCATTGTGTTGCCTAACCTGCTGTATGCTTGCAAAACCTGGACGGTGTACATACGCCATGCCAAGAAGCTGAACCACTTGTACATGGGCTGCCTGAGGAAACTGATGAGAATAAGGTGGCAGGACAGAGTCCCAGACACTGAGGTTCTCATACAGGCATGCATGCCCAGTATCCACGTACTCTGATGAAATCACAGTTATGATGGGCAGGCCATGTCAACAGGATGTCAGAAGAACGACTCCCAAAGAAGATCTTTTACGGCGAGATGAAGGAGGAAAAGCGATCTCACGGTAGTCAGAAGAAACGCTGTAAAGACTCCCTCAAGTCACGCTTGAATATTAGCCCTGAGTCTTGGTAGGATCTCGCACAGGATCTCTCCTCCTGGCGCAGTCTCATCCATACTGGAGTTAGAGATTGTGAACGGAGGAGAATTGCAGAGGCAGTGGAGAAGCGAGAGCAGCGTAAATCTCAGAACTGCAGCACATAATCTGTTTATCAAGCGAAACAAAGTGCCATCTCCTGTCACGTGTGCCAGAGACAGTTTAGAACACAAATTGGCCTGATCAGCCACTCACGTACTCACAGAAACCAAACCAGTTACAGATATCATGGAAATCTACTCGAAGGACGAACAACAACAATGGCTACCTACGTTTATGGTGGGGCTACTAGGGGTCATATTGTCTATATAGGCGACCATATACTTGCATTGCTGGGCTATATGGGGTCAAACGAAAAATGATAGTGGCCATAAGTTGAACATGGGAATGGGTTTATAGGGTCAAAAGGGTTTATACGGTCAAAAAGGTTTATAGGGTCAAACGGGAATGGTTGTATACACATACACATACACATACACATACACATTGGCAAACAAACAAACAAATAAACATGCAATTTTTTGGCAATCAATGAGTAGTATTTACTTTCTAAGAGATGTGGTTGGCCCAAAAAATGACAGTTTTTTTCTTTTTATTCTTCTACTTCTTTCTACCTGACCACCATATCTGCCACGATATCTTCAAGGAGACTATTAGGTTGAACTTAGGTTCTTCCTTCTCCTCTTCAGGGATCCAATCTGGATGGCCTAATCTTCTAAATATTCCTGGACCCCTATCCAGTTAGCATTGAAGCGGTGAAAGTCCCTTTCTTTCTTCTGGTGCTCCTTTCTCTCCTTTTCCAAGGTGGACTTAATTTTCACCACTTCTTCCTCCATAACCTTTTTTGCAAGAGCCTTTGCTGGTGTAAGGTCCATCGCTTCCCATCTAACACTACTTATGGACGAATAACACCTTAGAGCCTCTATCTGTTCTAGGAGGTACTTCACCTCCTCCATCCAATCCTCGGCTTCCTTCAACTTCCCGACTCTACAGGTTTTAACTGCTGTCAGCTGTTGAGTTGACGCTCAGGTAACCTTAATTTTTATCACTTCCTTCTCCATCACTTCTTTTATAAGAACTCTTTGCTGTTTTAAGAACTGCCACTTCCTTTCTAACACGAGATAGGGTCTTCGGGTAACGCCAATCAGCCTCTATATGTTCTAGAAGGTACTCCACCCCCTCCATATACTCCACTGCTTCTTTTAAATTCCTTACTTTGCAATGTTGTGTGCTTGCCATCCTTCTTTTCTTTTTTAACTTGACTATGAATGGTACGGCTAGCGAACTCGTCGCTTTATATGCTTGAAGCACGGACGTGAAGGAAAACATTTATCACACACAAATACAACTCTCACTCAGAAAACACATATAAGGGAATGATTTTTTTGGTGGAAAAAGATGAAGACATACACAAGCATACACTAAACATACTTTTCTAGAGATGTGGGTGGCTCTGAAAAGGGCCGTTTTGTTTAGTATACCTGGTGATGTCCGTGCCTCCCAGGTCTGGCACCACAATTATATCTCCCACTCCATCTGTCTCCACTCCAAGGATTGATGGAGACTGGAATGATGAGGGGAGCTGCGTGGCTCCACTGTCTCAATCTTCTGTTTGAGGGACTGTGAATGTTGTTTGCCTCCTCTTCCTCCTCTGTACTCAATATACTTGCGGATTATGTTGTTGTAGCTGCCGCTGCTGAGGTTGCTGTTGCTGCCGCAGGGAAGAGGGAGGATGATTAGCATCACCGTCCCAATCTTCTGCTATAGGGACTGTGAATGTCTGTCTCTGTTGCTGCTGTTGTCGTGGCTGAATCTGCTATGGTTGCTGTCGCTGCCGTGGCTGCTGTCGCTTCTGCTGCTGCTGCTGTGTCCTCGCCATGGGCTTGACAGCACAGTTGTAACGTGTCATCTGGGGCAGCTTTCTTGTTACCCAATTTTTCTTCGCCTCTTCTTCCTCCATTTTATTCATTTCCAACACCTCCAGTTCCTCTAGGAGGTGACGTACATACTACAGGTGTGCCCTGATTTCTCTCAGCTTTTCGTATGTTCTGCTCACTTTTTTTTTATTGACGAGTCTACGAGGGTGGTCCGACTGGTGAATGCACTGCTTTATAAGCTTGAAGTACGGACATGATTAAAACATCCCTCACACAAAAATGAAAACCCTCACACCGAAAACAGAAACAGAAAATGCACGTACCTAAAAGAAAACTATTCTCATTTTTTACAGAACGTGTTTATAGGCACACTTTATACAAACACAACAAACACACATTTTTAGAAGGGAAGAGGAAAAAGACAAAGAATACACCAAACATAAAAACACAAACTGCTATGGCAATCATTGAGTAGTATCTCTTTTCTAAAAGATGTGGATGGCCCTGAAAAGGACCGTTTTGTTTTGGTGAGTAGCCTTAAGGTTTAACGCCTGAGAAGACGGCCCCGTCTCAACACTGGCCTCACCACAGTACAAGGCCGTCTGCTTTTGAAGGAGCAGGTGAACTCCTCTGTCTCCATCTTACACTCCACTTCTCTTTCTTGTTGCTGTTGCTGTTGTTGTTATCTCTGCTGCCGCTGCAGTCTTTGTCTCTCCTCCCAATCTTCTTTTCTTTATTTATCTCATCACGCAAGACAGTTTCCACTAGGTCTTGTGCTATTTTCAAGAAGAGGGTCGTCTTCCTACCTGTGCTTTTTTTGGATCAGGTGGTGCCTGACCGAGTGCATGTTCACCATAGCTTCAATCAATTTGGCAATCTTTGATGTTCTTATTTTAGCTGTTGATGATTCAATGAGGGTGACACGACTGGTGAACGCACCGCTTTATATGCTTGAAGCACAGACGTGATGGAAAATATCCCTCCGATTGTGAACGCGGACGTGAAGGAAAACATGACCCAGAGAGAAATGTGAAAGAGCATGTGCATAGCATTTTGTTTTCAATAAATAAACAAGACAACACCTTTGTTTCAAAAATTAAACATGTTTAATGCTAAGAAGAAGTCAAATACAAACAAACAAACAAACACTATTAAACAATAACGTATTGACAACGTTATGGAATCAAACTTGACTTCTATTGACCTAAGGCACTGTAATTTAGCCATCGATACACACTACGTTTCTGAGCTAAAAACAAGAGATAGCCATAATGTTTACAAAACCATCTTTCTTTTTTATCATCGACTCTAGAGTACTCACAATCAAAACAAGTCACTAATGTGTTAAGGGAAATCCAAGACTGCGTTAATGAAGAAAATACACACCATATTGTCCACACACTATGGAATCTGATCCTTGTAATCTCACATTATTGGATCGAGTGGAGACAGCATTTCTTCTCATAAAGTCAATGAAGTCAAAATATTCAACACTGTGATCGTTGGGAAAGTAGACAGCTAACCAATTGTTTCCTGGTCGATGACTGTCGTCTGTCTTGATGACATAGGCATGAACATCTTTAGGTTTTCGATGAGGAAGTTCATCTTTAGCACACACCACATTATTCCAAGAAGTTGTGTACGAACTGTGAGTCGATTAGTAATGAAGTTCCCAGGTATTCATTCTTTTTTTCATTTTGACAGGTAATGATAAGTCATCAATACACACCTGACATTTTCCTTGAAAAGTTTTTTCAAGTAAGTCGATGATCCACGTGTAGATTCTGTACTCTGTTGCAAGAGAACTTTGATACGTTTTGTCTCCAGAGAAGTCATCAATGGAGGTAAGGAATGATCACCTGTCTTTTCTGAGGAGAGACCATGCCTCATCCAGATATTCTTCCCACTTTTCTTCTGAATTCATCATTACACATTTGTAGTGTTGTTTCTGACTAGGATGATCTATTTGACATCCATAACAATGGTCAGGCCTGTAATTCTTTTAGCCAAGTCCGTAGCAAAACAGGAGACTAAATGTTGTTCTTGTTCTGGCTATCTTGACATCATTGGTGTAGTTGTGTCTTCTTCATTTGTGGTTTTTGACTGCTGCTGTGGTAGTTCTTGATCAAAAACATCATCGTTGTCTATCTCCATAGGTTCTTCGTGTTCCATCTTTTCTAATAATCTAGAATCACTTCTCTCAAACTGTTAATTTCAAGAGTATTGTCAAATTCTGCATACATGATGACATTCACTGTGTTGACTAGAGTTCTTGCAAACTGAAGGTCCACACAAAGTTGGCCTGATTGTATAGGGTGGAAATGTCCTTCGTGGCTGCCTTGGTCTGGAGTGAAATCAAATCCCCAAGAGCATATCCTCCTGCAAAATCCTCGTATTAAATATCGTAGCTGCTATCTGTCTTGTGGATTCAAACAGGGTCAAGTAAGGTCTCAAGTAATTTTTCTGAGAAAAGTTAGATTCAAAAGGTCTGGTGCAAAACGGCTGGCCATCTCGAATGACTTCTGTCTTGGACACTTTAAAGTGTTGGAACTCGAAAGGATTTGATCAATGGAGGGATGCATTACAGAAGATACTAATGAGCAAAAGAAAACATGATCTTCGAGTCGAGAGGCAATTGTAAAAGTTTTCATTTCCAATCGTCGTATCAGATACTTGACTGTCCTTCTGCTCAAAGTTTGACTGATGTTGTTTGCCACTTTAGGTAAGACTTCTACACGGCTCACGTAAAGTCTGGCTTCTTCGATAATGGTTTTGTAATCCTTAGCATTAACCATTAAATGGAACACGGTACTACTGCAAATCAGTCTCAGGCGTGCATCCACTCCGTTCAACAAATACTGTCCTTGCAACCACACGTCCAAATGTAAACGATCCATCAGTTCTAAACTCCGTCTTTTTTTATTTTCTTTCGACGGTCGTTAAATCCCACATTGTGAAAATCGTTCGCTTCATCAAAGGTGTCAGGTTTCTATAACACGGAAGCATCCAAATGTGTGTTCTTGGTTTCTTTTCCGTACGTCAAGAGATTTTCCAAGTACGCTCGGTAAGGGTAAGTATGCATGCTGCTGCTTACCAGTTTGTTATTCAAGTACAAAACTACTTCAGTGAACAAAGAATGCATGAAATACTTTGGCATCTTCCACTGGATTGATGTTGTCCACTTTGAGAACTTAGATACAAGTGACTGTCGTTCAGATCGGCGTAATCTTCGGTTTGTCCATTGATTTAAAATTCAATAGGGACTGAGGTCGTCAAAGACGAAACGAGATGAAATTTTACCCATTGGGATTCTTGCATAGTCATCATGGTGGATTGCATGGCAAACAGATCGAGTTCTGACTTGGAACATTCGTAAGAATATCGGTACATCATTTTTTGTTTCGTTAGTAATCAAACACGTTAAATTCTCTGACTGCTCCTGTTCGTCTTCCTTTCTTATTCTTTTTCTGAACAACGTGTTTATGAGATCTGAAGGGGGTTCGACGACTCTTTCTGTCTTGTCCTTGCTGTGGCGTTGAGGAAGAAGTAATGCCAGGGCCAGAAGTGTGAATAGAATTTTTAGGGGTGTCTCGGCGACCCAAAAGATCTTTTCCAGTTTGAAGCAATACATTTTTTCCTGCCCTCATGAAGGCTTCATTAGGATTTTGTTTGTAAATGAGGACGTTTTGAAGAAATTCTTTTCTTTGCGGTAAAGAGTCATCTTTTAACGCATGCAATCCACGAGTCACCATGGGTTTTAAGATAGGTGCTACCGTACGAAAATCTGATTTTGACATATCTTCTAAACCATGTCCTCGTTGTCGAGCGACACCTTGGTACACAGGATACATCCTGTGTTACCATTCACTGGAGAATAGTTTTCGAAAATGTGGTTTCACCGTGACTTTTTCTTTGGAGAATAGAATATTTTGTCCAAGATCTCCTTTTATACTAATGGTTACTTCTTTTTATAGACGATAACTTGTGAAGCGGCAATCCAAGAATCAAAACTAGGTGGATATCATTTCCAAAGCACTTTCACTTCTTCAAGTCTACGTTGACTACTTTACCTGTTCTTATATCGAGAATGCTTTCGATATCGTACAAGTTGTCTTCTTTCTTGGTCACTCGTTGTAATTCAGGAAAGTAAAATGTTCCTTTTAGCACTTCTCCGTTTATATCTTCCAATTTATAGACAGGAGGATCACGTCCACGGACTTGTCCAGTGCCAAAAAAACAATTCGGTGGTCCTGTTAGGTAAATAACCTTTGTCAAATATGCGTTTGGTTTTTCCAATGCGAACCCAAACTAGTCTTTAACACCTTTTCTTCTTTTTTTCCAATCTTTGACGTTCCAAATAATCGATCAAACACAATCACTTCGTTTTTAGGGGTGACTTCTTCGGAGGCAAATCCGATGCTACGATGGTACGATTGACTGAACGCTGTGACCAGATGTGGTAACACATCGATGTACTTGAGAGTGTGCTGATGTGTTAAATATTTCCACATGCGTTCTTTCAAAGTTCTTTGAAAACGTTCCACGACACTGGCTTTTGTTTCAGGTTTTTCAGTAGTAAAAAATAAAAGTGTCGTTGTTTCAATTCTTTTTGAAAAGCTTGGTTCAGAAATTCGGTGCCTTTGTCTGTTTGCCATCGTAAAGGATGACGACCACGTTGTTTCAAAACCAGTTTTAAAGCTCGTACTAAATCAGAATTGGTTTTCAAAGTCAAATGAACGACCCAAGCTGATTTTGAAAACACGTCAATGACACAAAGCAAATATTTGTAACTAGGAGTGTACGCAACCAAATGAGAGACATCCGCTAAATCTGCTTGCCATTGATGATCGATGCCAGCAACTTTAGTTTGACTTCTGGAAAACTTTCGTCGAATGAGTTTGTGTAACGTGTGCATCGATTGTTTTTGTAACCATTATCGTACCTCTGGCAAACTTACACTTTTCAGTTTGGTTTTAGCTGCCCGATACAATATTTGAACTCCTCCGTAACCAGCAGCATGTGCAGGATTGAGGTAAATACTAGCTAAAAGTGTCTGTATGATCATGGGGTTGACAGCGTTGCTACTCAATACGTCACCCACTGTTCGAGATTACTCTTAGATTCGTGTGGTATTGGTTGTTTGGACGAAGCTTGACATGTCCAACGAACAATAGGAGTCGCTTGTGAAATGGTAACTTTTTTCTTGATGTCTTTTTTTACTTCTGTTTTTCCGTCTTTCTTTTTTCTTCTGCTGATGAAGGTGTTGATATCATCTTTTTGACCCAAGCTTTTATTTCTTCTCGTTGGGGCGTAGGAGAGGGTGTCAACAAGGAAGATGCAATCTTACTAGGTATTGGAGCAGACGGAGTTCGAAACACTGCTCGTGTGTCTTTTTCTTCTGTCATCTCCTTGGCGGTGTCTGCCTTCTTGGTGACTTTTGGATCGCTTTTCATGATCACCTTGAAATCTCTCAGGGTTGTTATAGCTGTTTTGTCTAAAGCTTTCTGGTGAAAAAGGTGAAGACGTTGCAATACTTGTTCGTACCGTTTCGATTTTTCTGCTTCTGACAAATCACTTCGATCCATTAACGACTGTAATTCTTGTTGTAACTGTGACATCTCGGTGAGATAAGGATTCGGAGGTAGATCAGGTATCCGTTGTTCGTACCAGTCAGTTTACGTCCT
Source organism: Margaritifera margaritifera (assembly GCA_029931535.1). Classification (NCBI taxonomy): domain Eukaryota; kingdom Metazoa; phylum Mollusca; class Bivalvia; order Unionida; family Margaritiferidae; genus Margaritifera; species Margaritifera margaritifera. The sequence goes on from JAQPZY010001520.1 coordinate 1,302,107, forward strand.
TCTATAAGATCCAAAGGTACAAGGGTGCTGTATTTCCAGAAAAGGGTGTCTTTTTATATTATTTTTCTTCCCTCATTATCTCATGACTCCTCCTAAAAGGGGTCTAGCAATCGATCCTAACAAAGCAGCAGCCACTTTAAACAACGGTCTTATCAGCATGGGCTGAAATCCTACTCATTGCACTAGCATTTTATTTTTCTTTTGAGCAAGGAGTATTTTCTTTTTCACCATTTGGCGAAGAACATTCCTATGTTTTCGTAATCGTTGTTTCTGTATCTTGGAGTAAGGTACCGTTCCTTTCAAAACATTCAAACAACATTCCTTCCCGGTATCGATGATTTCTTTAGAGGCTGTTTGAATTAATAATTTTTGCATCGGACTATTGGATTTAGTCAGGACTGACAAAACATACCAATGTTTAGCTAAACGAGGGGGAGTCCCTTTTTTGCATTTCTTGTGACGACTACGGTGTGCATTTCTTGGTGCCATATTTTGTATCAGAAGCTAAAAATACTGATGTAAATCTGATCACACACTTCTTTTTATACTGGATCTCGTCTCCACTGATTGTCGGCACGTCGTATCAACTTCATAGTGGGCACCACTCGACGAAGAGGTGTTTCCAATGGACTAAATCCTGCCAGCTCTTGTTTAGACAAATCCAGCAAACTATTGTACCACTCCTGTTATGTCTTGGACTTTTGTCTTAGGTGCGTCCATTTTTTTAGCTGCAGCAGCAGTGGCTAAAGTAGCAGAACACGTCGCCACCGGAGAAGTGCCTTTTGAAATGGTTTTCCATTTCTTCATCAAATTAGGAAACACGGGTTTTAAATCAGGTTTAGCAGGTATCACCATGAAGGGCGAAGAAGAAAAAGAAGAAGTAGCAGGAGGAGACACTGTCATAGCGCTGCGTGGTTTTCTGGACTACCTCTCTTTTTGGCAGGAGGAAATTTTTTTGTTGGAAGAGTTTTTCTTTTTAGTGCTTTTCTTTTTCCTGTGTGCTGCAGTTGTTGTATTTTGCCGTCTTTTGGTGCATTTGGTTTTTTCTTCGCTTTCGATTCGGCATTAGGATCCCATTTCAAACGAGAATAAATAATGACATCTTCTAAAGAAGAACTTCCACCTGGTTTAAAAATGATTTGTTTTAGGGTTTGTGTATCGATTCTTGGACCTGCCAGTTGTGACAACACTGCTTTATGTTTCTCATAAAAGCGTTTGGTTTCATGGGGTATGTGAATGATTCATTGAAGTACTGACGTGCTGTCAAAGTAAAATATCATAAGACTTCTTTAAGACTGGCTTCTAACAAATGTTTACGGACTTGTGCATTTTGTTTCGCGATTGATGCTATACAGGGCACGACTCAATTTGGCAGAAAGATAATATTGAAAGGGGGTCATGTTGAATACTGTTGGAAAGAAATGACGTGTATGATGTTTATATAGTTTTTTTCAGAGAGTTGCCAAGGGGACGTGTAAATGACAGGACCTCCTTCTTAACACCAATGGTGAAATAAACTGGAATGAAATCTCAAATAATCGGGATTTTTGGGTTTTAAGTCGATGAGTAAATACGCATCAGGTGTCTGAGTGGCACGTATAAATAAGCCAAGAGGTTCCTAACTGTTTGGCTTACACTTGCACTTGAGATTTGTCGTTAGGATTTTTAAATAAGACCACATAATGGGCATTGAGACTAATGGTGCGATGGGCTTTACTTTGTTGAAACAAATTTTGAGTAATGTAAATAATACTAGCATTACGATGATGTCCTTTTCGTGTAAACCAAAGTTTAATTTCTTCTTTGTCTTTTTCTAACAAATCATCGAAAATGACAAGATGTATTTGACTCAAGTCAGCAACAATTCTCCTTGATTTGTTAGGAGCAAGAAGTAAGCCGATTGCCACTCTTTGTAACACCACACGATACGTTGAAGTGGACGATTAAACAAGTAACAAATAGGATTTGTGTTCGATCAAACGTTTGACAAATTCGATTTTACCTGAACCACTGGGTCCAGTAATTAACATGTTAAAGGGATGGCATGAATTTCTTTCAGTAGAGTAATCCACACGCTTTGGCGAGGGTACAAGCTACCTTCCAAGGATTGATACCGCCGTGATCCAGAAATAATTGCCGAAACTTGTCACAGAAACGGCGCAAAATGTTCACATCCGATCGGCAAAATTTCAACATTTCTTCTTGAAGTCAAATGGGTTTGTAGCGTGAGTGTGGTACTAAGCGTAGAATGCTTCTCGTTGTTCTGTGTGCATACCGTCAGGGTCGTAATAGTGAACGTCAGGCAAATACGGAAACACAACGTGTTGATTAGCTTCGGTATTGAAAAAGTGTGGAAAATAAACTTTGGCCATTTCTGTCATTCCAAACGTTTTAGGCGTTCTACTCAAAGGCGTGGCCAAATAACTCATGGAATCTTTAAACTGTACTTGACCCACTTTCATGTAGATGAGTTTGGCTCCGTTCATGGTGACTTGGGGACATTCGGTACCTTGTTCTGAATAATATTTCAACATCAATGGTCCGTTGCGTCCTGAGAAATTGTGACCTATGACTGTAGCGTATCGATGACAGTCCCCGTAATGCTGGGTGCCCTATTCACTCCAAGTGTCGTCGGTAGGATCTAAAATCCATTCGGCAAAATTGGGAAGAGTTCGGGGTCCGTCGACAGATATTTTCACGTCCTCCTGGAATCTTACTACAATGGGGAGGTGACAAAATATTGGTTCGTGTATGCACTTCTCACAAGCCCGATGAGCTACTCAGAAATTAGGGAACCTTCTCTTGCGTACAATCAAAGTCAATACATATAAAATCCACTTGTTTCTTTTTCTTCTTGTGCTGGTCTTCCTTGATGTCTTCCTCCGGTTCATTGTCATATTTTTGAATGTAACATTGATGTTCAAAGTCAGCGATTTGGTCACAAAAAACGGCATAAGATACTCACAAGTGGAGCACAATCTCAATAATTAGCACACACTTTTCTGTTGGAGAACTTGTTTCAAACGATGTTGTTCATAACAAGATGGACTGACAAAGGTTCGTTTGCAAGAAGAGCAAAGAATGCATTCTTTTCCTTCAGGAATGCATGGTTTGGACCTAAAATAGCCCCGACATCTCTCTCCACATTGAATGGTTAGTCGCGAGTGGTAAATCCTCGGTCACATTTCTCGCAGTAGTAAGAGTATCCAAGAAATCCTGCGATACTAGTAATGGCATCGAAGTGTTGAAGATGATACACGTGAATGTATTTTCCATCTGGGAAATTGGATCCGTGAAACACCAGAGCTCCGCGAACGATTTGAGGGTGTACTTTCAACATATAAAGAGGAGCCAAGACGTCTTGAAGTTTTTGCATTTCGGGAATGACTCACACGATCTCTTTGGAAATGCTTGCTTGCTGTAATAAGAGTACTGCTTCTCTTAGTTGTTTCGCTCTTTCCGATTGTCGAATGCTTTCCAATGTTGTTTTACATTCTGCTGTCTCGTTTTTCTCGCCATACGTTCGCCCCACGACGATGTCTCGGGCTAAGCACATCTGGTCTTGGGAGCTGTTAATTTGGACGCTACTGCGTTTGGTACTGCCAATTTCGTCCGCCAATAACACTTTTCTGCGTGTTCCGCTACCTCTAGTGGGTGAAACGTGGGTCATGCGAAGAGTGGCTTTTCCATCGTTCATGTTAAACTTGTCATTGAATTGTTGAACGTGTTGAATGTTGTCGATGACTTTGGAAGGTGTTAATTCTGACGGTGTACTAAACTCGATCCAAATAGGAGATTTCAAACTGTCATGATGGATGGAGAGTCTCAAACGATCGTCCTCTTTAGCTTGGCATTGTCGTTTCGGTGTCTCTAACAAGGAATCCCACAAATCTGTAATGAAACCTCCTGCTTTATCAGGTGGCACTTCAGACTTGAACTCTTTAAATTCACTGTGTAGGTTTAAGACGTGGTTTAAAATTTTCTAGAAGTGACTTTTTGCGTCTCTCTAATGTGATAATAATTTTCGGGAATTACTGAACGACTTTCTTTTTTAGTGGCTCTGGACTCACTTGGTCTTGTGGTAGAGGAAGTGGAGGGTGTTAGTTCAAGTTCTCTCATGTCATCTTCGAAATCACTGGCATGTGCTTGGGCTGTCACTTCAGTTAGCGTATGAGACGACACCGAAAGTTGTCGCCTCTTGGTTTTGTTCTTGTTCTGTTTCTCACTGAAATAGTGTCAACGTTTCATCTTGATTGTAAAGTTTGATTTTACTCCATTTTACACACTTGCTTCCTATATATATATAGAGAGAGAGGTTCTTACCCAAAGAGTATATAATTGATTAGCTTTCAAACTGTGAAGATGGAAGAGTCAAAATAGATTGCTTTTCTTGTCAGCGATTTATAACAACAGGCCGCGCCTCTGTCATCAGAGATTTAGAGAGAGTCATTCGAAAGTATACCCCTTTTTCCAGTACGAAAACGGACGACTCCTCAAGATACTTGCTATGTCTGCCAGGGAAAAGGACATTGGGCTCCAGAATGTCCACAATGTCAAAGCAAAGGAATAACAGGAGTAAAGAGAGACAACGGTAAAGATATCTCTTATCTTTGTCAGGAAAAAGGACATTGGTCTCCAGAGTATACTAAGAAAAAAGAGAACAAGCAGTAGAAAAAGCGGAAGAAGGAGGAGAGTTTTTCGGAGGAAGAAGAAGAACCCATCCCCGTCAAGAAATGTAAGAAGTCAAGACCGCTGGAAGACAGCGATGAGGAAGAACCCATCCCCGTCATCCCCATACCAGTTAAGAAATTCAAGAAAAGAGACGGACAGTAAAAAATGGACTTTGGGGATCCGTTATGAAATTTTCATTGTAATTCAATAGAGAATATATCAAAAAGAAAAAGTAAATGTCTCTTTCTCTTCATTTTTATACTATGGAAAAGAAACACACACGCACTCATACACGCACACACCATCAAATGCTGAGGAAAAGGGATTTAAATTTTACTTGATTTGGCAATCATTGACTAATATCTCTTTTCTAAGAAATGTGGGTGACCTGAAAAAGAACCAATTGGTGTTTGCTTTTAATAAACTCATGAACTTGACATGATGCGCTTTAACTGCTTCAATCCTTTTCCACGGCCAATAATATAACAACAACAGGTAGCCTCTTCCTCTTGTTGATGTTTATGCTTTGGTATTATTAGTAGTCACTGCTGCTGGTATCTCAGGGGCAGTGAGTGTGGATGGAGTGATGGACTTTGAACGCTTAGCCCGTGAAGGTTTCTTTCTCTTGGTTTGAGAAAAAGAAGTCTGATACATTTGTCTCAGATACTTTAACTCCGCCAAAATGTCTTGCAACACACACAACGTTTTGTTTTCACTCCCTTCCTTCCGTCTTTCACATTTCAAAGTTTTCCACTTCTATTCTTCTTCTTGTTTTCTTCTTTCTTGTTGTTGTTGTCGTTGTTGCTGTTGAAGAAATGCTTCTTCTGCTTCTCTCTGACGCTGCAAAAAACCTCCAGTTATACTTTCTGCCTCTTTCTAAAATGATCCGCCAAGGGTAATGATGTCGAAGGTGATGAAGTCGGTACTACCGTCGCAGGCAAAAATTCTTGAGAAGACGTCAGAAAATCCACCAAATCCAAATTAAAGTGATCCTTTTCTGGAAGAATGCTAGTTACCGCTACATTCGTAGTCGTAGTACTATCCCTCCGTAGCAGGCGCACCCCAATAGATCGTCTTCCTTTTTTTCAGTCATACTCAAACTGTGTTACAAATGGTAAACTGTACGAATGCTATTGCGCCTATATGCTGAATGTGACGTAATAGTCCGCTCTCTGCTGATTGGTAGAGAAACCATACATTTTGTAACGCGCGTTTGGATTGTTGGAATATTTTAATCCATTTCCATCGGGTCTTAGACTCTATATAGAAGAGACTTGTCCTATGGTGTCACCTCTTCTCAAGACAACTCAAGCAAGATGTGGACTAGTGTAGAGTCATCATCTATCGTATCGGGCATGCTCTTCAACCCAGACTACCCCATGTATGTGAAAGCATCATAGGCTATTACGAAGATTACGACCACGGCAATATGGAAGAGAGGAATTTATGTGGAGAGACAAGGTTGTCTAAAGAGGGTCTTACTCCACGGACCTGCTGCGCGCAGAGGTTACAGGAAAAGAATACCATTGAAGAGGTGTCATATGTGTTAACTCACTTTGGTTAATAACAAAACGGTCTTTTCAAGGAACACCCACATCTCTTAGAAAAGATATGCTCCTCAATGTTTGTCAAACAAATTGTGTTTGTATGTTTATTGGTTTGTTTGTGTGTTTGTCTATGTGTATGTGTATACAACCATTCCCGTTTGACCCTATAAACCCTTTTGACCCTATAAACCCTTTTGACCCTATAAACCCTTTCCCATCTTAAACCTATGGCCATTATCATTTCACATTTGATCCCATATCGCTCCGGCAACGTAAGTCTTTGGCAGCCTATATAGATCCCATATGACCCCAAGTATCCCCACCATTCTACTTACCTATACAAAAATGTATTCTTTATTTTAAAGGATATTGTTATTGGCAAATATATTTGTGCAATTTTTACATTTTGGGGAAACTTGCTTTCTAATCTCCGCTAAATTCCGTATTAGTTTAGATATTTTAGTATTACTTTTAGCCTCGACAATATTTAAATTTTTTCCGAACATATTTTCGGTCTCCGCGAAAGTCCGTATGAGTTTCGGAGTTTTTAGTACTACTTTTAATCTTGGCTAATTTTCTACAATTTTCCGGATTATTTTCAGTCTCCGCTAAAGTCCGGTTCACTTTCAGAATTTTAGTACTACTTTTTGTTTTGGCCAATATTTTTTATACATTTTTTGCGGATTATGTTCAGTTTCCATTAAAGTCCGCTAATGCGCGTGAGTGTGTGTGTGTTTTCCTTTCTCTTTATGTGATCAACTTTTTCGAGGCCTTACAGATAATTAAAAAAGAAAAAAAAAGAGCTTTCAAAGAAAGAATAAGAATAGTTTCAAATGTCCAAGACTTTATCAAACACTCCACAAAATGTCCAAATCACACGACATGAAAGAAACGAAACAAATTGAATCTGAACAATATATTATTTGATAGGTGCTAGTATAGCTGTTTTAGGTATCTTGTTCATTTGGTCAAAATTAAAGTTGGTTCTGTTTTTTAAGCTGATGAGGTGAAAAGAAAGTAAATAAGTAAATAAATTAAAAAATAGAAAGCAAGTCACTATTGACCAAGAGAGTAACACAATTATTGAACAAAATTGTGCCATTATTGGACACATCTCGGCATTGGACAACAATACGTTGTCTATGTATAATCAATTACCGCACTTGCTTTAGACTCGAAAGGAAAATGTTTCGCTAGCGTATCTTTTCTTTCTTTTTGACAACACGAATTAGCTATATTTTTTTAGCAAGATACATAACAACATGTCGAACAAAGTAAAAAAACAATATCAAAACCAGAATCTGTACTGTTTGCGGTGTATGGAAAAGAATTTAGAATGCTTTTTGACTTTCAGATACTAAGAATCATTTTCCTCCGTATCCTTATGTTGTACCTCAGGATTTCAGATTTAACATTACACTTGCAATGAGCCTCTAAAGTGATAGAAGGTGGAAACCAAAACTACGGACTGAAAAAGATGCCTCCAGTACAATGCTATTACCTTCGAATAAATTGCTCAAATGGTTACAGACATAAACAGAAATTCAGTTGCTTTTCTTGCACAACTACATGGCTAAGTAGAGAATTGTCAATATATAACATTCAGTGCAACTTTAACTAACCGCACATTTAATTTTCCGAGGATTAGTTTAAAGGGTGTTTTGATACCGTGTAAAAAGAGTGAGAATGAAATCCAAAAAAAGTTCTTCTACACAGTAATAAAAAAAAAAAAAAAAAAAAAAAAAAAAACCAGTGAGTATACAAGGTCTGTCAAGCATGGTTTATTATCACGATTTCCAAATAAAACAATAATTTACAGAAACCACTAGGTATTTCTTCCATATCCAACAAAAGCAGAAATTAGTAACGTTCGTGTTATAAATCTTTTCAATGACAATCATTATATCTGGCTTGATTTCAGATGTAGTACGATAACATATTGCATGGTAGTGGTCTTAAATTTGCTAACGTACAGTACAATAGTCACTTGCAATTCAACAAAAGGGAGAATTTTTATGCTCGCAAAATGTATGTGGAATTTGTGTTTAATGGTCAAGTAAATATTCAAAATTAAATCAATTACATTTAAGGTATATATAAATGTATTTGCAAGAGCCCCATAACATGATAATACTTGGAGTGGCTAATTCTGGAAAATTATTGTTAGCACTCTATGTAACAGAGACTGAAAGCACAAGTTTTTCTCAATTACATAGTTATCATTCGTCTTTGCAACAAGAATTTACGATGGAAACTGATACTAAAAGATGATGATGATCACGATAGATCATAAACATAAGTAACTAAAGTTACTGGTTGAAATCTACCAAGGTACAAATACTTTGCTTCTAATTGATGACTGGGGGAATTTAGATGACGTTAAAAAGAAAAACAGCTAACTAGGGTAGCTATAAGTGGTAGACATTCTGAAATATCAGTATTGGTGATAGTGCAAAATTACAACCTTGTAATTAAAGATTTCAATGCAAATACGCGTGTATTGGTCGTTCTGTATAGCAAGGAAGCAAACCGCAATGGAAATAATCTTCAATGAAAATGATTTCGTCATATATGATATGAAAAAGCGAGTCAAAACTTTAAAACAGTATGATAGACTGAGACATGAATTTTCGTTTCATTTCAAGGTGTTTACGTGTCCGTACAGTAAAGTGTTTATGTTATGAACTAAATAATGTTTTACATCAGAATGACTCAGCGCTACTTTGTTCATATTGTTACTATGCATGTTAATTCATCTCTTGATAATTTTGTTAATGTTCGAAAGGCCAAGTCAGTACGTCATAAATGTTTAATTCTTTTTTATCTCGTATTTTTTATGCTTTTCCACACTGTATTTTCATTTTATCTGTACTGAATGAATAGAGTGTGGATCTTAATCCACATAACTCTCTAACTGGTGTACCATTTAACTTATCATTGATGAGTCTAGGAAGTTTCTTATGTAGCAGTGTTATGTTAAACCATTTGCCCTTTGGATGATAAACTGTAAACAGTGTCATAGAGATTGATGTCATGCTTCATATCGCCGTAAAGAGTTTCTTTTTTCAGCATAGATATACAATGAATCTGTATCGGTTGTAAATAGTCCCATTCTATTCCAGCACTTGTGTTTCACCTTAATGTTATATTAATTGTCCTGTAACCATTTGAAATACTCTAATACAGTAAATCTACTATATACCTGTTTGTTTAGTTTGATGTCCTTCTTTTTTAGACGGACTAGAATAAAGTTATTGTCAATATTTTTTTATGATGGCGAATGATAGGTCTTTATGACATTTGAAAAATATATTCATCTCCATATATTTAACTGTTGTTCTTTCTTTAAAAGTTTCCATCTGTTTAGCAAAATACAGCTTTATTCGTGAATTTGAGAAAAAAGATCTCAAATTCATTAGTTGAGTTTTGACTCACACGACTTTATTCACGTAATAGTCGTGAAGGTCACCTAAAGTCGGATGGCTTAGGTGTGACATAAAATCATGTACGTATTGGTAATCGTCATCAACATTGTTTGAATCGTTAAGTGATGAGTACAGTTTTTCTATACCAGATAACGTTGTTTCATTGAATCTATCGAAGTACTCATATGGATAGATGTCCTTTCTCAGGCATTTATGTTTCATTGGATCGAAATGTTTCTTTTATCTGAACGAACGTGTCATCCTTTCAATTCTTAGCGAACTGCTCTAAAAGTGTCCCAAACAGCGAAAGCTATCTACCAATCTAATGTTTTTGCCCTTTTTTTAAAACTGTCATTTCCTTGATATTCTTCATGACCTATCAGCTGTTAATCCTTGCTGAATACATACTATTTCTCATCGATATTCGGTATTATCTTTACCACTTCATCTGGATCATTGTTTACAATAATCTTATATAATAGATGGCTATCACATCCAGGTAAGTTGAGAATGAACAAAGGGATGAATTTTTATGTTTGTATTTTAAATAACATTCATTATGAACTGGACCTTTATATAGTTGCACAACACATGTGATATGTATATGTTAATTAAAAATATTTCTTATCCTCTGTAAACACCAGAGGTTTGGTATTTTTGGCCTTAATTTGTCATATAAAATTTTTGCGATCCTACATAACTAGTTCCAAAATACCTGAACGTAATGAAAACTTATATGAATTATTGATCTTTCACATTTGTAAATTGACATTAGGTAGAAACAAAACGCTGATGGAATATGTGCAAGATGTTTGTGTTGTGTAGGATATATCTGATTTCTGTATGCACTATTACAATTCTTTGATGCACATCACTGACACTTCGTGTACGGTACGATGATATCTTGAAAAGCACAATAAAAAACCCAAAGAACTATTAGTTATTTATGCTGATAATTTTTAAATTTTACAATATAACCTTTTTCAGGCAGTATATCGAATTGTCTACAATATAATAGGTATCACTACACTATAATTCTTTCATTGTTTCACAGTTGAGGTGCATTATTTATCAATAGAGACGAACCAAGACGATCATACTGATGTAAGGCATTAACGTCGACACAAGTCAGCAAAAATTATTCCAAATTTGCTGGAAACACTTGCATTTAAAAGAAAAAAGTTTGCATTTGTAGTGTGAGTGACCTTTCCTGCGCCGGCGGAATCATAACTATATGCTTTTTCCTCTAACGCAAAAACACAGACTCTGAGCTCAATAAACATTAATTTTCTCTGTTTAGCAACGCTCCAGGAAACAGCAGAATAAAATATGAATGATTTTCGCAGAGACTGCAATAGTATGCAATAACAGCTGACTGGCTCATTTTGTGAAATGATACCTAAAATAGATTACAAAAGTTGCATCTATTTAACACATTGGCTTTTCCTGTTCATGTAACAACACTGAATCATAATTATGTATGGTTTAATTAGCTCTAGTGCGGTTTGACCCAGAGTTAAATCTATCTACAAGAATAATTGGAGATCGTGTGATGCTATAGGATACAAATATTACGTCCACACCAAACACAATGACTCAGTTCCAATACTTATCACAAAAAGGGAGCTTCTTTGAAATGACTCAGTCAGTTAGAATACATTTTGTTATACAAATATTCAATCTTGCTATATTCTGAAATAGTTATATTTAAAACAATAAATAAATAAAACAATATTTTAAAATGTTGTCATTTTGAGCCAAAATCTCAACTTGAGTTGTTGCTTTGTAAGTAGCATGCTCCCAAATAGTTTAAAATGATACTACGAATCTCCCAATAAGTGGATCTGGAGAAAGTACAACACTTGTAGTAGTTATGGTGAAATATAAGATCTATAGAAGTTCATGGGTTATGTCAGAAAATGTAAAACCGCAGAGCTATTAGCTGCCTTAGCATTGTAATACACACTTTAGAGTGTGATATAATCATTTTAACCTTGATTTCTAATTGTCTGAAGGGATTTACGTTATTATTAATGATGAATTGTAGAATTTGATGCCTTGAGAGTTAAACGTTTAGTATATACCTCATGATAAACCCAACGAGGAGCTTCGATGTATTCTTTTTCATACATCTCTGTCATATTGAACGGACGAATCAAAATCTGTTCCATTGGAGAAAAAAAAAAAGAAAAAAAAAAGAAAAAAAGGTCAAAAAGCAATGTCAGAGTTCATAATTTTGGCCTGAAACAATATCAAATTCTCGCACAACATAGGAAACAAAGAACCACCTGCATGAGTCCAATTGACACTGTACCAGTACCTTAAGGGTGAGTAACGCATTAGTATAACAAATACTGCACGCAAAAGTTTTGTTTGATTCCAAAATGAATTCCAGTATTTCATATGCATCTACATAAACCTCAAATTCTTGTTCTACTGTTTACATGTCCCGAATGTATTAGAATATATGTACAACCAGTGTCTGTTTATATCTTATTAGTATAATAATAATAATAATAATAATAATAATAATAATAATAATAATAATAATAATAATAATAATAATAATAAACATAATAATAACAATAATAATAATAATAATAATATAACAACAACAACAACAATAATAATGATACAACTACTACTACTACTGATAATAATAATAATAATAATAATAATAATAATAATAATAATAATAATAATAATAATAATAATAATAACAACAATACTACTACTACTACTAATCTTTTTTTAACGAGGATAACACATTTGGTCATGAAAGACCCATCTGCCATGTGGTCCGCATTTTTTGTAACAGGTTATGTTATAAAAAAAAGGTCACATACACACTCAGGTTAGCTTGCACACGTACTCACACAGATTCAAAATGGATTAGAATATGTAACTATAATGATCAACAGGTACATATATGAACAAGATACTTTATACAGGTATACACATTTCAGCATGTCCGAAGTCATATATACATAAATAGAATAAAATATGCACATATTATCTCTGGATCCAATGATAATTATTCTGTATTGGGAAGCTTTAAAGTATTATTCCAGCTGGCCAAGAAAGAATTTATTTAATGAGGTTTTAAACGAAGCAAGGTAATTTGAATTACGTATCGTCAGGATTAAGGTATTCCAAAAAGTTCGTTGTGATATAGTAAAAGAGCTTTTGAAATAGTTGGTTTTCGAACACGGAATCTGGAGTTTGTTGTTAGTTGTTGATCGGAGATTACGCTAAGTATTTGATGATCTTAGTTCAGTCAGGATAAAAATATAATGTAGAAAAAGACTGAGTAGAGAGTTATATGTCATATGTGAAAGATATGTATACAGCAGTAAATATTTCACGCTGTTTTCATTGACTAAGGCCCCAACATGCTAACCAACGAAAAAGGTAGATGATCAACACCCAGTCATCTACTATCCAACACCCCAAATTTACTAGGATTGTTCTATGGATCTATCACCATGGATGATCAATGTATATAATGTGTGCACAAATATGAACAATGTATAGTTCATCAAAAATTAAGATTTATGTAGAATTTATTTTCACTCCGAATGCGATATTGAATCATATTTTCACCCATATAGTGATATTGAGTAATATTGATTAAAAAGTGGAACAAATATGTATTTCGTGGCGACTAGTCGACGATCACGGTTCCACAGCTCTCGTCGAATGGCCAAGGAGCAACCACACCCGCTCCTCCTAGTCTGCCGAAGGATCCCCCGAGAACCTCCTTATTTCCTGCAGACCCGTTAGTCCGAACCTTTGGTTCCTCACTACGAGTAAACCAATATCGTCCTCTGAGCCAACATCACCATCGACCGCAGCATCCGGGTTACACGAAACTCCACAAAGTTCAACGACTCCCCGAGAAACAGCTAAAACTACAATGACTGAGCCGTGTAGTACATGAGACAATGATATTCATTACGCATGCGCGCACATGAATTGGCTTCGATAGACATTAAATTATTCCATCAGAACTACTGCACGAGATAATAACAACGTTCGTACATGAATTTGTGTCCGACAAGAATAATCTTTCTGGATTATAATAACTCGAACATTACTCATCTTTGCATGAATGCAACATATAATTGAATTCAAGTTGGCTGTTCAGTTATAAAAGTGACTAACTTAAAATAGGCCATGTTCTATTGTGATAGCGTGATATTATGTGGCATGGGTCTGAATCTCTGTAAACTTTAGAATAAATTCTAAAACATCCAATGCATAAAACATAGAAAGGATAGCAAGAAAGAAGACAGTTTCATTTCCCATACCTCTTCAGCTGAAGATTGTTTCCGTAAAGTGAACAGATTCCTGATGAAACTGATATGTATTGTGATAATACACCGAGATTTTACTCTTTAAGTACCCTGCTTATGGTGAAATCCACGGCCAGAGAACTTGAAGTAATCCGGTTTCTCACAGCCGGCACTCTGCTCGTGCATCAGTGAGTGAACCGAACTTAGTATTTTGAAATAGCTAAGGCTCAAAACAACAACCACTCTCGGGTAATGATGTTAGCGGCGACGAAACTCGAGTACATTTTCGTTCATATATAATGCATTGACATTAAGTACACACAATTCCGTGACAATGAGTACAATCTAATCTTCACGAGCTACTTTCTTTCTTGGTTGATCTTGACTCTCTCTCTCTCTCTCTCTCTCTCTCTCTCTCTCTCTCTCTCTCTCTCTCTCTCTCTCTCTCTCTCTCTCTCTCTCTCTCGTAGTAATAGTAGTAATATTAGTAATTATGATAGTAGAGTAATGATAGTAGTGGTAGAGCACTAGTAGTAAGCAGTTACAGGAGTGGCATAATAATAATAATAATAATAATAATAATAATAATAATAATAATAATAATAATAATAATAATAAAAACAATAATAATAATCATCATCATTATTATTATAGAAGCATTAGTATTAGTAGTTTTCGTGTGAGATACGAGTATAAGATATTGAACACAAAGGAACTATTAAAAGTTTTCTTTAATACGTATGTATGTATATATAATGTTTTTGAAAATTGCACGGTACATTGATTATTTTCGAAAAGAAACAGAAAAAATCAAGGAATAAAATATAAAGCATCGTGTGCGAAAGTTGTAGTAACGCAAGCAGTTCTGTACGCGATGATGTTGGGTGATGCCCTCAAGTGACGCTATTCGATATTATGTAGTTTTCATAACAGGCAGCGGAGAAGACTCAATCTTGACTCAGTCTAAACTGTGTGCAAAATACTGAACACCAAATGAAATTCAACATCCTGTGCTTTGTTACGTTTTACTTTGGAAGAAAACGCATACAGCATCCCCGTGTGTATTACCTTCCATGCTACTTTGTATGCTATAGTATCTCCTGTTGTTTAAATAGTATGTTCCACTAATTGATAAACCAATTTCCCCAGATATGAATCTTATTTTCTGAAGGAAACAATAGTCACGCACTTCCGACAAGTATTAAATACACATTCATACGTACATACGGAGAGAGAGAGAGAGAGAGAGAGAGAGAGAGAGAGAGAGAGAGAGAGAGAGAGAGAGAGAGAATCTAAATTATAATATTTTATCTCACCCTAAATCATGTTCTCCTGGCCCTCATAGGGAAAAATAAACATGATTAAGGCTTTGAGAAACATAACTGTGGCATCCACGAAACAAACGGGAAATACAAAAGTAATTAGAGTGAAGAGATCTGTGTCACAGGATGAAGCCGGGTTGGGACTGGATTAGTGAAGACACCAAAAGCAACTGCGTTAATAAGATGTTTATTTATAAACGCAATTTAAAGATGAACAAATCTGACACCATTATAACCAAAAGATAAGGAAAATCATAAAGTTCCTAACATGGAACTATCAACAACAAGTAACTCAACGAGAAAAATCAAAGATGAATTTAACGAATGGAATTTTAAACAAACGTGAATAGCATCCTATCACCAATCAACAAATAAGAGTATATGATCTACACCCCAATATAAACAAGGTCTTATTAAGTACCAAGGGTGACCAAAGCATGTGATTTATGCGCTTATCAATATGATACTCATCAATTTATCAATTCATCAAGCGATATTGGAATATGTATGAATTTATGAATATATCGTTCATATAACGAAAATGAAATGGGAATGCATGAAATTATGAATCTATCACACATATAGCGACATTGAAATGGGAATGAATGTAATTTTGCACAGATAGCAATATTGAGATAACAATAAAATGGAACACGCAATAAATATAACTATCGTGGCGCCCGTTTGACGACCAAGATGTATCTCCGGTTCCACCCGCTCTAGTCCATGGTCAAGGAGCCACCACGCATGGTCCACCCCTCCCAGTCTGTTGAAGGATCCCTCGAGAGCCTTCACATTAACACAGACCCGTTGGTCGAGAAGCCTTGGTCCCTCGCATCGAGAAAACCAGTACACTCTTCCGAAACAACGTCACCAGACACAGCGTACACGTCACACGAAACCACACAGTTCTGCGACTCCACAACACCAAACCATACATAAGGAACAGCTCTACAGCTGAAGTTTTGCTCCCGTAAAGAGGTAAGCTTTCTGACAAGACTCGTCGTAGTGTAATTTGTTTATATAGAATTCGCTCTATATGTACTCTAGCTGTGACAGATATGCGCAGCAGCTAGGTACGTGAGTTTTCACTGCAGGCAATTTGCACGTGCAGCATGGGGTGAATCGCGCTCAGTATTTCAAAATAACTAGAGCCGAAAAAATAAACAACCCCCGAGTAACGCTCTAGTCGGAAACGAAACCCGAATACATTTTTGATCACATATACATATTGATATAAACGATACAGTTCCGTGACAATCTGATTAAAAAGTATGATTGCTAGAATACATCAAATGTAAGTAAGAAGATGTACGTATTGGACAATAATAGGCCATTTTACAGGTTTCCATTATGCAAGCCGGTTGCCACTTTATGCGGTGATTAAACAAACCAAATAACAGTGCGAGGAATCCTCTGCTATATTCAGATATACTAATTATTTACTCTAACTTGACATGATTTCTATTTTTGCCTACTTTGTAACAGTACTTAGTTGGGAAATTCTAAGTTGCGTAGAATTGATTACCATTCTAATTTCAAAATGAAAAAGAACTGCTATCGTATTTCATCTTTTCACATGTTGACATTGCCTTGTTTTTCAATAACAGATAACATCAATCTGAGCATGAATATCCTAGAACCGCAAACTGGTATACTAATCAGAAACACACAAAAAATTTCTGAATTGCACCAGCATTTCATGTAGCAACTAAGAAGGGTGATATTATAGCTTACACACATGTCGTTTAAAGAAATTAATTATTTCCTGGAATCGGGTGCCTCTGTAAAGGAAGCTTTGGTTATAGTCTTGCGAATGGTTTATTAAAGTTGCTTTCTTCTACCGATGAGAGAACAAAAAATAAACAATGACAAATACGTAGAACATAATTACTAAACCACTACAGGTTAAATCAGGAGCGGACCAACTTTGTGAATTGTAGTTTTACACACTTTAACGTATTGACAATGTTTTTCTTGGTTAAGAATAATATATCTTAATAACAGAAACCAAAAATAAAAGCACGTTCAATCATGCAAAGAAGGCGAGGCTGACAATATCCTAATGATGCTGTAACAAATATTCCATCAAACAAAAGTAATGAGATAAATTAAACAAAATAAAACGTAATGTGCGGGACTGTCATCAATTGCGTGTGTAGCGCCTAATCGTAAAATCATACTAAAAAGAATTAGGCATTAAATGTTCAAGTAACTACAACAACAGTGCAGATTACGACCATTGATATGAATAGCACTATAATTCTAAGCTTATGGCGCAAATGTTGTCACAATACAGGTAGGGACATCTTTTTTGTGAGAGTGAAGCATCTTGTTCATTTGACGTGGTCATAAGTTGAATCAATAGTGGAATTAAGTATGTCGGTTTTATCATACTTTGAACTTTTGGGACGATGGAACTTTGTCTTATCATAAGCATTTCCTGATTCTGCTTCAAGTACTTCGGAACGGAAATTTGCCTTGTCATATAAATTCAAGGTTTGCACCTCTTGAAATTCAGGACGGTGAACGTTAGCTTTGTCATACACAATTTTCAAAGATTCCCCATTTCCTGATGCCATAAATGGAATGTCGTAACATTCTTTGCCGAGCCCTTCATTTTCCTTGAGGTGGTTGGATTTTACGTGTGCCTTTTGTTCCTTATGTACTGTGCTGTATAAACCAGTGTTTTCGTTCTCGTCAGTCGCTTGTGTTATATTAAATTGATCGTCCATTAGGTTTCGACTATTTTCCTTGACTTTCTGGGGTTGAGCATATATCACTGATTCCTCTTTTTGTTCAGTGGACACTTGAGGGGATGTCGCAATCCGGGCCTCCAAAGAAAAACTCTCTCCGAGAACTGCATCATACGAATGTGTCGTCTGAGGAGGGACTTTGACTGCTGATGTATTATTTGTTGTAAAATTTAAGATTGTGTCGTGACCGTTCTTCGTCCTGTAACAAGGTAGATGGCGTTCTTAAATAAGTAAGATGCATCATTCAGAATAGAAATATTATATTAATATATTAATTCAGAGGAGAAATAAAACATAAAAACTCGTAGAAATATAGTAATATAAATATTAGAATGTAATTACAAAATAAAGGCTGCTCCTTTTCTTTTTCTAAATAAAATGTGCTTTCTTTTCTTAAAGTTGATGTCAAAATTGCATTCCCTGGCAAAGAAAAGTAAAGTGACATAAAGACATGCCATTATTTTATGTCTCAAACAATAAGGAATGGGTACAAATATAATCATATATTATTGATTTCCAATATGTTGCTCGGCAGGCACCGTTATCAATCTGGCGAATAGGTCAGTATGGCACATGTAACCTTACACAGTCCACCCAGCAAAAATTTGAGGACTGGCAAAACCAGGTGTAGAGCACGTGCTCATGTTATCCCTGTGTCACTACCAGACGATTTGTTCCCGACCTAAAACCTGTTTTACCTCAAAGAGTGCATAAAATCCAATTGAAAACTGAACACAGTACAAGTTAAAATCTGGGTAAAGTGAGTTTGGTTCACAAAACATCCGCGTCAATGAATAAAATCATTTCTCTATTTACAACAAGTATTTCCCCAAAACGAAACATGTTGATCTGGACGATCTAGGTGGAATTTTATTGTTTGACAAGAACTTGAAATAGTTATGAGCAAAACAGAACACATTGATCATATTGGCTTACAATTCATTTTATGAGAGAATTCAAATGAATTGTATTATTTCCAAAAGAGTGAATTAATCTTCTACATAATTACTGAACACTATATTCATCTACCAGTTATTAATTCGTATAGGGCCCAATGGAAATTCTTTTCGTTGACGATTTACAAAGAATGTTATCTTACCTGCGTCTTCTTAATAAGATGATGATCACGATGACGACGATGATAACTACGACAAAAACACCTAGCACACCTCCAAGTATTGGCCATATTCCTACATATCATACAGAAGGCTTGAGAATTATATAAGCAAGAACTAACCAAGAACATCATAAAATATTAAAATATGTCATTGTTTGTACATACGAACGCACACACACAGATATATATATATATATATATATATATATATATATATATATATATATATATATATATAATTTATGATAGAATAAATAAGACAGATATATTTAATTGTTCATGTAATTGATGGATTAGTTCATGTAATTAACTGGATTTGTCTTCTATATGTATCTATGGATGAATGGATTGAAGTATGACTGGATGGTTTAACCGATTGGTGGACCAACGATTGGCTGAGTGAATTGCCACAATAACATGTACATTAATATGTTAGTACTTAGTCTGTTACGTTTGCATTATGGTATGCTGAAAAATATATAACAATCCTTATACAACTTACATATCTGCTGAAAAGTCAAAGCTGGAAGGAATAGGTACATTTTCATCACTTTGTAGAATAAAAAAAGTAACATACCTAGCTCCCTGCTCTTTATGCTGTTACCATTGGTTGACGTTTTCAAGTTTACCTCTGTTGATTGTCTTGAAGAATCTGGCATGTTGGAATATGACGTGTCCAAAATATTTGTTGCTGAAGGTGGAAATAGAGGGGAGTTAGCATATGCTGTGTGTATTTCTCTCGATGTCATCACATCTACTGTGGATACCTCTTTTGATGAAACTGCAGGGGATATTATACCTGTTTTGTTCAATTCTCTTGCTGGAACTTAATGGATGGATAGATCTATTTAGGACATTTAAGGACTTCAGTCATCTGAACATAACCTTTACATTTATGTTATCCCTCTTTTTCACAAAAATACACGCCATATACTTCACTTAATCAATAAAAATTACATATTAATTCTTATATAAGGAGAATAATTGAGAATACTTATAATTCGCATTCAGTGTTGAACTTAGAAACTACTTTAAAATTCTGATATCACAAAATATAAAATTGTCACAGTTCTATGAGGAACGCGAAATGATCACTTTTCCTTTCTACTTTTCTGTTAAAATTTTCTCATGTGTTTTAGGAATGTTTTCTAAATAATGAGAACCTTAAAAGAACTTAATAAATAGCCAAACATTTAGGGGAATTGTTTTCAATTAAACTGTTCAATTTTGGGTGTATAAACAATAATATATGATTGAAATAACATGAAAATTCCAACGTTTTCTACAAAACGAACGCTCAGCTTTTACCACAAATAAATGCGATGCGTATTTAATACGCATTTGGTTCATCCTCTAAAGATTTAGGCTGCCATTCGGATAGTAAATATCCTAGGAAATTAAATCAAACATAGAATAACTATTTTTAAAGTTAAGAAAAGTTTATTCTGGTGACTAATTAACATGGTACATGTACATATGAAGACATGAGCAAATCCCATCTACCAACCCTACATTTTGATAATTTTCATAAAAAAACAGAGTAGATTTACACAAAGAAAGTCATTGCCGATTATGTATCTTTTCTCATATAAACTTTGTTCTAACTGGACGACCTTGATCTCATTTGTAGCAGTGTATTTCACAGAAGTTCACTGAATTTTCTAGTCATAGTTAAATTCTAGAATATAACATACGAATCATGTGATAATTCATCATATTACCATGTTATTCTTAATTCAAATTCCAAAAATGTATGCTTCTGTACTACTAAAAAAATAACGAGATCATTCATATTTTGTACCGGAATCTGACATTTCTGGACCACTCTTTATAAACAAAATTACCCCTTAGTCCCTTGACCATATATTCATTTATTGATTGTAAACTGAAACAAATGTAACCTCGAGTCCCTGAACCATTCATATTTATAAAGAATACATCAAACCCCTGGACTACATACTAAATTCGTGATTGTGAATAGATTGGAGCTTAAAATGTTTTTAAAACACTTAAACACATAAATAATGGCACAAAGCTAGAATGTAATAAACTTAAAAAATGTTATAGAGGTGATGAACATATTTCATGATATTACATAAAAGCTTAGACCTTGGCAACAAGATACCGTGTGTGTTTGTTTACAAGTCTGAATAGGATTCAAATACATTCAAAGTTAGTTCCGGTGCAAAACATAGTACAAGAGAATACAAATATTAGTTCAGCGATTTCAAACACCAAAATAGATATCCTGCAATGTTTTAGGGAAGATGCAGACTTACAGATTACATTATATAAGGGAAAATTAAAATAAACATAAACAGCTTTGACATTAAGATGATCAAACAGTGTTTTATTAAAAAGGAATAATTTACGTATTTTATTTGGATAAATATTAACATTTGCATACCGCTAAATACATAGTAATACTCATAAATTTTAAAAAGTCAGTCTACAAAAATTCGACAAAAACAGAGATTTAATTCATGGAAGACAAAGTTTGATTTTAAAGGTCAGATGGTGACTCAGTAGGTGTTTTATATTCAAAAATAGGAATGGCAAAATTTAACATCAATTTGTTGGAAAGGATTGAAGAAACGTTTCACTTGAAATAAAAACTCCTGTAATCGATGGGTGTGTTGTTGGTGTTCAGTATACTCTGGATATTTAAGAATTCTTTATTACCAACCTGAAGGTCCAGTTGGTTACACAAATATCATTCAAAAATGTAGGAACAAATTGAACAGAACAAAATTAAATAAAAATGCGCCAAACTGAAATAATGGCTAAAATGCGGAATCTAATTACAATTTACACAAGCAATCTATAATAAATTCAAAATTCAAACTTAAAAAACCCATAAAAACAGCCAGATAAATGTGTATATATGTGTTTATTTAGAGATACATAAAGAGTTAGAATGGTACCAAATCCAGAAGCAATATCAGATCTACAAAAGCAAATTTTTAAAGAAGCGAAGGGAAAAATATTAAAAGGAAAAAGTTGATGTGTACGTTAATCAACAAGACAAATTATGTTATTCGTTACATGAATCTCAAATACTGTATGTTAGGTGCAAATATCACAATTTGAACAGAGGAACAATTTTTATGAGAAATACATCAGTCTGATTATTAATCTGGGAAATATCCACGAAGTATTTGGGAAAAGACATTTGTTTACAAGTTGATGAGCAAATGCGGCTATCGGTAAGACTAAGGAAAATATTAGCAAACGAAGAGAAGTTACAGTTGTTAGGAATTTCAAATCATTCAAGAGATGAGATAAAATCTCGGATATAAATATATCAACACGTATCCGTGAAAATATTATCTTTCGCACAAATAAAACCTAAGCCGGTTGTGCTAACGTTGGAGCTAAGCTTTTGATGTCACGACCATATTACGAGTGTCCATAATGAAATTATTTGAAGACTTGCCGAAAGGAAAACTAAATAGCAAGAAGGCATATGAAGCAAATGTCACGAAAAGAACGTATTACAAAATCATGAAGGGATACAACATTTAATCTCAACTAAGATATTCTAACAAGTAACTGTTCATAAACAGACACGCCAAGGTTTAACAGTGTCCCACAAAAATGTAGAAAATGCAACCTATTAGGGATAAAAATAGACAAACGAGGATAAAAGGCGAAGACGTTTATATGGAAAACCAAAATACTAATAATGAAAATTGAGAAAATAGTTACTCTGATGGAGTAGATAGTTCTGTGAACAAAGAAAAAGACAAAAGAAGTTGTACCGAATGACTTTCAAATCACATACTTTGAGCATAAAATAAAATAGACTTGTCCTAAATACACTAGCATTGTTACAGATCAACAACGGCAAAGTCATAATTTATTTTGTGCTTCTCTTCTGAATTGTATGTGACGAATATGTTGATACAATTTTTTGAAGTATTGTTTACTGAAGAATAAAGAAAATGTAAACAAAAAAACTGTATATACGTATATGTCATTTAGTAACTAGAGGTAACTCTGTTCGCTTCAGTCAAATGAAATATAAGGTTATAGGCAAAACCATATCACATTAGCATGTAATGGAAGCGAAGGATAAACCCTTATGATTCCTGCGCCCCACGTTAAGTCCAGGCTTTTGCGTCCGTCAATGTCTTCTTCTGGCCCTTTAAAGTAATGTGTAGGAAATACTGTGTGTAGGCATGCACACTTGATATACATTTATGAAATCGTAGATGCAATCAAATCTCTATTGATTCTAAACTATGGGAGTGTGTGGAGAGATAAGGATAGCTACAGATATATGCTAATGGATTTTTAGACAAAAAGACAGACAGATGAGAAAGAGAAATTTACACTGAGGAGTGAAATCCTTGCACAGCGTTACTTTACTTCCATTGTATGTGCGACAGCAAGAGTAGTAATATGCGGCGATTGAGGGACAAAAATGGCACTTGTGGGACAATGGGAAATAAACACGGAGATGGCACTTGGGGGACAATGGGCAATTAACATGGAGCGGGCGTTTGGGGGACAGAAGTGTTTATGGGGCAGAACTGTTTATGGGACAGATGTGTTTATGAAGACAGAATATTCACATAGACAAAGATAAACAATTAAACATAGAAACACCGTTGACAATTTTTGATTGGAGATATGGGTGGCCCTGAAAAGGGCCGTTGAGGTTTTTGTTCTTTAATTTCTTCCTCCTTGGGTGCCATTTCTTCCACCAGATCTTAATTTTAGATATCAGAGTTAACGTCTTAGGTTTTTCTTCCTTCTCCTCATCAATAATCCAATCGGGATGGCCCATCTTCCTAAATTTCTCCTGGATCTTGATCCAATGGGTGTTGAGGCGCTCGGAAGGCTTGTTGTTTCTTTTGGTTCTCTTTGTTTTTTCTCTCCTTGGCCCAAGTAGCCTTGATTTTGACCACTTCCTGCTCCATGACTTTCCTGACAAGGTTTTTCGCAGTTTCCAGGGCTGTCTCTTCCACTTCACTACTTAGGGATTGGTAGAACCAATAGGCCTGTATCTGTTGGAGAAGAGTTGCCAATACCCTTCATCAAATCTACGGCTTCCTTCAATGTTCCCACTTTATAGGCTGTCTTTATCTTCATCACTTCCTCTACCAACACCTCTTTAACAAGACCTTTTGCTCTTGTAAGGGCCTCCAATTCCCTTCTTACACAGTGTACAATGGTCGGGTAACACCATTCAGCCTCTGTCTTTTCAATGTTGATGACATAGGCTTGAACCTCTTTAGGTGTGAGATGATGGCGTTCATCTTTAGCGCACGCCACATGATTCCAAGAAGCAGTGTACGAACTGCGAGTCAACAGGTAATGAAGTTCCCAGGTATCCATTCTTTTTTCACAGGTAATGATAAGTCATCAATTCACACCTGACTTTTTCCTTGAATATGTCTGTCAAGCAACTCGATGAACGGGTAGTCTCTGTGCTAAGTTGCAAGAAAGGTTCGATGCGTTGGGTCTCCAGAGATGTCAATGGAGGTAAAGAATGGTCACACAAGTCTTTATTAAAGTGAAGGTTCCTTTTCATCCAGCCTGGGACATAAGGCTGCAACCATCTTCCGCCATCTGGGTCAGTCCTGAGCAATGGCTTGTGCTTCGCCCCAGGAAACTCCCATCTCTTCCAGAGATAAATCATAATTTTCCTTCGCCAGGTTGTCTTTGGCCGGCCACGCTTACGCTTCCCCGCTGGTGTTCATCTGGGAGCTACCTTAGGTATCCGTTCTTGTGGCATCCGCATTACGTGTCCGAGCCATTTGATTCTGCGCATCTTGACCTCCACAGAATGTTGTTACATCCAGTTTTCTCATATAGGCTCACATTGGAGATCTTGTTTGGCCCGTATATGTTGCAGATTTTACGGAGGCAGCCATTGTGGAATGAATTTACATTTCTCATGTCTGTCTTCACAACTTTCCAACACTCGGAGCCAAATTAAAGTACCGACTTTATGCTGGTGTTGTAAAGTCTGATCTTTGTCTTGAGGCTGTACTGTTTTGATCTCCATATAGGGCGAAGTCTGCTGAAAGCACCTCTGGCTTTGTTTAACCTGACCTTTACGTCCTTTTTGGCACCATTGTTGTTATTAATTAGGCTACCAAGGTAGGTGAAGTCGTCTACAAACTCTAGTGCCTCTCCATCGATGGTAATTGGAAGAGTAGCTGGTGCGTTTGTGCACATCACTTGGGTTTTCTTTGCATTGATATGCAGGCCCGTGTGTTTAGCGTATTTGCAGAGTCTGTCAGATTTCTCTTGAAGATGAAAGCGCCTTGATGAGATGACAGCCAGATCATCAGCAAAGTCCAGGTCTTCAAGGTTTGAGAAGGGTGTCCACTGGATCCCTCTGGCATGGTCGGAAGTTGTTTGGCGCATTATCCAGTCGACGGTGATGAGGAACAGAATGGTAGAGAGGATGCAACCTTGTCTAACACCAGACTTTACCTGGAACGACTCTGTAAGAGTGTTGTTAAGGATGACGCTGCATTCGAAGTGCTCATAGAACTTCCCAATGAGGTTGACTATCTTGGATGGTATTCCATAGGCTCTAAGAATCTTCCATAGGCTCTCACGGTGAACACTGTCAAATGCCTTCTTAAAGTCAATTAAGTTGATGTAAACGGGTACATTCCACTCTAGGCATTGTTCAATGATGTTGCGCAGAGCAAATATCTGGTCTATACATCCTCTTCCTTTGCGGAACCATGCTTGTTCTTGTCTGAGTTTAACATCTATGGCTGCATCAATCCTTTGGGGAGAATTCTGCAGAAGACTTTGCTAGGAATGGAAAGGAGTGTTATCCCTTGCCAGTTGTCGCAGTTGCTAAGGTCACCTTTCTTTGGTAGCTTGATGATGAGGCCTTTACACCAGTCTTTTGGGATGATATCATTTTCCCATATTTTTCTAAAGAGGTCAGTCAGCACATATGCAGCTGTGGTTATATCAGCTTTCAGAAGCTCTGCCTGTAGGGAGTCAATACCAGGTGCCTTGCCGCTCTTCATGGCCTTGATGGCTGTTTGGACCTCTGCTTGAGTAGGTGGGCTGGTATCAATGCCATTAATGTCATTTGATGGTGGCGGGTCTGCTGGATCTTGAGGCTCTGAATGGTTCAGTACTTCTTCGAAGTCTTTATACCACTTTCTCAACACCTTCTCTTCTGAGATCAAAGACCATGCCTCATCCAGATACTCTTCCAAGTTTTCTTCTTGACTCATCATTATACATTTGTTGTGTTGTTTCTGACTCGAATGATCGATTTGACATCCATAACAATGTTATCTGGCCAGGCCTGTAATTCTTTTAGCCAAGTCCGTAGCAGAACAGGAGACTAAATGTTGTATTTGTTCTGGCCATCTTGATATCCTAACTGTCTCTTTTTCTTCTTTAGGTTCTACATCAAAAACATCCACATCGCCTATCTCCATAGATTCTTCGTGTTCCATCTTCTCTAATAGTCTAGAATCACTTCTCTCAAACTGTTGATTTCTAGAGTATTGTCAACTTCAGCATAAAAGATGATGTTCACGGTGTTAGCGAGAGCTATGCAAACTGAAGTTCCACACGAAGTTGGCCTGATTTTATATGGTGGAAATGTCCTTCTTAACTACATTGGCCGGGAGCGAAATCAAATCCCCCCAAAGCATATCCTCCTGCATAATCCTCGTACGAAATAGCGTGGCTGCTGTTGGTTCCTAACTGTCCTGTGGCTTAAAACAGAGTCAAGTAAGATCTCAAGTATTTTTTCTAGGCAAAGTTCAAAAGGTCTGGTACACAACGTCTGGCCATCTCGAGTGACTTCTATCTTGGAGATATTGAAGTGTTGAAGTCGAAAGGATTTTGATCGATGGCTTCGTTGAGGGCTGCATTACTGATGATGCCAATGAGCAAACGTTTGGGGAGCTGTCCTTTCGTCGCACAGGATACTTGGCAGTTGTTCTGCTCAAAGTTTGACTGATGTCGTTGGCCACTTTAGGTAACACTTCTACACGGCGCACGTAAAGTCTGGCTTCTTCAATGATGGGTTTTTATTCGTTCGCATTAGCCATCAAATGGAAGGTGGTACTACTGCGATTCAGTCTCAGGCGTACATACACTCCGTTCAACAAATACTTGTCTTGCAGCCACATATCCAAATGAAAACGATCCATCAATTCTAGAGTGTCTGATTTTCTTTCGACGCTCGTTAAATCCAACATTGTGAGGATTGTCATCTGCAGTCAATGCTGTGTCGCTGAAGGTATCCAAGGTGTCAGGTTTCTATACCACGGAAGCATCCAGATTGGTGTTCCTGACTTCTTTTCCATACGTCAAGAGATTGTCCAGGTACGCTCGATAAGGGTAAGTATCCATGCTGGTGCTGACCAGTTTGTTATTCAAGTACAAATCCACTTCACTGAACAAGGAATGAATGAAATTATTGACGGGAGCTACTCTGGCATCTTCCGCTGAATTGGTGTTGTCCGTTTTGAGCACTTTGAGTTTTAGGTACAAGCGACTGTCATGTAATCTTTGGTTTGTCCTTTGATTTCAAATTCGGTAGGGGCTGAGGTCGTCAAAGACGATACAGGATGAAATTATACCCTTTGGAATTCTTGCATTGTCATCATAGAAGGTGGCATGGCAAACAGATCGAGTTTTGACTTGGAACATTCACAAGAATCTCGTTGCATCATTTCCTCAGTTAGTAATCAAAGACGTTCAATTTTTCTTCCTTTCTTATTCTTTTTCTGAACAACGTGTTTATCAGATCTGAAGGGGTTTCGACGTCTCTTTCTGTCTTGTCCTTGCTGTGGCGTTGAGGAAGAAGTAATGCCGGGCCAGAAGTGTGAAGCGTATTTATAGGAGTGTCTCGGCGACCCAAAAGATCTTTTCCAGTTTGTAGCAACACATTTTTCATGCTCTCATAAAGGCTTCTTTAGGATTTTGCTTGCCGATGAGAACGCTTTGAAGAAATTCTTTTCCTTGAGTCAAAGTGGCATCTTTTAAGGCATGCAATCATCGAGGCACCTTGAGATTCAATATAGGGGACACCGTACAAAAGCGGATTTTAACATATCTCCTAAACCATGTCCTCGTTGTCGAGCAACTCCTTGGTACACAGGATACATCTTGTGTTACAATTCACTGGAGAACCTTTTTTGAAAATGTAGTTTCACCGTGACTTTTCCTTTGGAGAATCGAATATTTTGTCCCAGATTTCCTTTTATACTAATGTTGACACTGTAAAAATACGATTTACTGACTGGAAGATAATGAGGATGTACAAATTCATAGTGAACGTGAAATGTGTTTCTACCTTCTTCGTAAGCAGATATAGTAGAATCCACTTTGTAAGGAATGACTCTCAGTAACGGAGCGGCTGTGTTTCCCACCAAGTTGTACTCAACCAGATTGGATTGGAGTAGACAAACAATAAATTCGGTCCTTCGTTCAATCCGACAAGGTAACGAAAATACTTGTGAAATCGATCGTTGTTGTAAACGTCTTTCATAGGAGCTAGTTTGTGTATCCACCCAAAATAGAAAACAAACCAGGATAAAAAGTAATGGCCAATATTTTGCTTTCCGAAAAATGCATTGCAAGATGATGAGCAAGTTTATGATACTCGATCAGGGCGGTTTTGCGAGCTTCCTCCAAGGCTTTGCCAAACTGATCCTGAAAGATAGCTGAAATAGTTTCCACCAAATGTTGGGCATTAAAATAATACCCGACTGGACCAGACGTGATAACATGTCGATGTACTTGAGAGTGTGTTGATGTGTACAATATTTCCACATGCGTTCTGTCAAAGTTCTTTGAAAACGTTTCACGACACTGGCTATGGTTTCAGAATTTTCAGTGGTAAAAAAATTAATGTGTCGTCGTTTCAATTCTTTTTAAAAAGCTTGGTTTAGAAATTCGGTGCCTTTGTCTGTTTGTAATTGTAAAGGGTGACGACCAATTTGTATCAGCACCAGTTTTAAAGCGCGTACTAACTCAGCACTGCTAACGACCCAAGCGGATTTTGAAAACAGTGACACAAAACAAATATTTGTCACCACGAGTGTACGCTGCCAAATGAGAAATTTTGGCTAAATCTGTCCGCCATTGATGATCAATGAAAGCCACTTTGGTTTGACTTCTGGAAAATTTTCGTTGAATGGGTTTGTAAACGTGTACGTCGATTGTTCTTGCAACCATTGTCTTACTTCTGGCAAACGTACACTTTTCAGTTTGCTTTTAGCTACCCGATACAATTTTTGAACTCCTCCGTAACCAGCAGCATGTGCCGGATTGTAGTAAATGCTAGCTAAAAGTGTCTCCATGATAGGGTTGACAATGTCACTCCTCAATATGTCACCCACTGGTCGATACTAGTTTTGGATTCGTGGAGTATGGGCGTTTCGACAAAGCTTGATGTGTCCGACGAGAAACAGGAGTCGGTTGTGAAGTGGTGACTTTTTTCTTGATGTCTTTTTTCACTTCTGTCTTCCCTACTTTCTTTTTTCTTCTGCTGAAGAAGGTGCGGACATTATCTTTTTAACCCAAGCTTTTATTTCTTCTCTTTGAGGCATAGGGGAATGTGTCAACAAGGAAGCTGCATTCTTACTAGATATTAGAGCAGACGGAGTTCGAAACACTTCTCACATGGCGTCTTCTTCTCTCATCCCCGTGGCGGTGTCTGTTTTAGTGGTTTTAGGTTCGCTTTTCATGATCGCCTTGAAATCTCTCAGAGTTGGTTTAGTTGTTTCGTCTAAAGCTTTCTGGTAAAAGAGTTGAAGACGTTGCAAGTTTTCTGCTTCCGACAAATCACTTCGATCCATTAACGATTGTAATTCTTGTTGTAACTGCGACATCTCCTTGGGATTAGGATTGGAAGGTAAATTCGATATCCGTTGTTTGTATCAACGATGGAGTTCCATCTATCATTTGTAAGGAACTAAAGTCAGTTTTCGTCCTTCCATAAGATCCAAAGGTACAAGTGTGCTGCCATTCCAGAGAAGGGAGTCCTTTTATCTTCTTTTTCCTCCCCTTCTTATATTATGACTCTTCCTAAAAGGGCTCCAGCAATCGATCCTAACAAACGAGCAGCTATTTTTAACAACGATCCTATCAACATGAATAGAAATCCTCCTCGTTGCACCAGCATTTTTTTTTTCTTTTGACTGAGGGGTGTTTTGTCTTTTACCATTTGGCAAAGAACGTTCCGATGTTTTCCTAATTTCTGTTTATGTATCTTGGACAAAGGTATCGTTCCTTTCAACACATTCAAACAACATTCACACACAGTGTCGATGATTTCTTTTGGGGCTGTTTGAATGAGTTGTTTTCGCATGGGAGGATTGGATTTAGTCAGGACGGACAACATATCCCAATATTTAGCTTGACGAGGTGGGAGTCCTTTTTTGTTTTGCCTTTCTTTGGACGACTAGGGTGATGATGTGCACTTTTTGGGGCCATCGTTTGTGTCAGAAGCAAAATATAACCGAGGTCCCTCGGATGCCACACTTCTTTTTTATACTGGAACTCGTCTCGACTGATGGTCAGCACGGCATATCAACTTCTCGGCGGGTACAAGTCGACGATGATGTATTTTCAATGGACTAAATTGTGTCAATTCATGTTTGGATAAATCCAGTAAACTTTGTAACACGCCTGTTCTGTCTTGGACTTTGGTTTTATGTGAGGCAATGTTTTTAGCGACAGCCGCAGTGGCTACAGCAGCAGAACTAGACGCCATCGGAGAAGAAGTGACTTTCAATATAGGTTTTCATTTCTGCATTAAATTAGGAAACACGGGTCTTACATCAGGTTTGTCAGGCATCATCGCGAAGGGCGAAGAAGAAGAAGTGGCCGGAGGAGGAGACAACGTCACCGCACTGCGTGGCTTTCGGGAGTACGTGCGCGTCCTAGCAGTAGTACCTCTCTTTCTGGCAGGAGGAGATGTTTTTTGTTTGGGTTTTTTTTTTGCTGTTTTGTTGTTGTTGTTGTTGTTGTTTTGGGAGGAGCTTTTCATCTTGAGCCTTTTCTTTTTTTTGTGTGTGGTTTTTGTATATGGCTGTCTTGTAGGAGATTTGGTTTTTTCTTCTTCTTGGTTTTGGCTTGGGCATTAGGATCCCATTTCACAAGAGAACGAACAATGACACCTACTAAAGAACCATTGCCACTAGGTTTCAAAACGATTTGAATTTTAATTTGTTGATCGATTCTGGGATCTGCTAACTGTGACAACGCACTTTTATGTTTTTTCAAAAGAGCGTTGGGTTTGATGTGGTATGTTAATGATGCCTTGAAGTATTTGACGTGATGTCAAAGTAAACCATCGTAAGACTTCTTTGGCACTAGCTTCTAACAAATGGGCATTTACTTGTGCATTTTTTTCTCGACTGATGCTATACAGGGCACGAATCAATTTGGCAGGAGGATGAGATTGAAAGGAAGTCATCTTTAAGACTGCTGGAAAGAAAATACGTGGTGGATGTTTTTTTAGTTTTTTTTCACAGAGTTGCCAAAGGGGACGTTTAAATGACAGGACCTCCTTCGTGACACCAATGGTGAAACAAAACTGGTACGAAATCTCAAATAATCGGGAGTGGTGGGATTTAAATCGATGAGTAAATACGCATGAGGTGTTTGCGTGGCATCGTCCTACGCATAATTCAGCCAAGGAGTTCCTAACTGTTTGGCTAACACTTGCATTTGAGATTTGTCCCTGGGACTTTTAAATAAAACCAGATAATGGGCAACGAAAGTGATGGTACGATGGGCTTTAATTCGTTGAAATACATTTTGAGTAATGTAAATGATACTGGCATTACGACGATGTCCTTTTCGTGTAAACCAAAGTTTAATTTCTTCTTCGTCTTCTCCTAACATGTCATCGAAGATGACCAGATGTGCTTGACTCGAGTCAGATACGATCCCATCGTCTTCGCGAGGAATTCCTTCTACAAACAAAATGGATTCTCCTTGACTTTATTGGAGTAAGGTGTAATACGATTGCCACTCTTTGTAACACCACACGATACGTTGAGGGGGACAATCAAACAAATAGGATTTGTGTTCGATCAAACGTTTGATAAATTTGGTTTTACCTGAACCACTGGGTCCAGAAATCAACATGTTAAAAATATGGCGCAGATACAAAGCTTCCCAACTTGGACGAACTAACTTTTCGTCAATCACTTTGAGAACAGAAGAGAAGGAAGATGATGCAGCCATGACTGTGGTGTTCAGAATTATGAGAGGAGCATGAAAGACACAATACATTTTATACATTTAATACACTTTTAAAGTGGAACACAAAACATATTTACATGTCGAGAATTAAAACGCGAAAACACATAAAGCAAAAATGAGTCCGTACATCAATGCGGCACACACTAAAAGAACAACAGATGCATATAAACAAGTGAATGTACAACAATAGTCTCGATGGATGTGTATCTCATGAAATCGACATACACGCACTGGTGTTCTTGTCTCTGTGGAATTGAGTGTCTCTAATTTCTCTGGCTGAAAGGTCCTGTCTGCCTCAGACGTACCGATTTGTACGACGATACTGTCGTGAACTGGTACTTGTTCTTCCTCTGTGAAAGGTTCTTCTTCTACGACTGTTTCTAAAATGGTTTCTAATGTCACTTTTGACTTTGGTTGTAAGTTCACTTTTTCTTTTCTTGGATAATTAGTGACACGCAAGGTCTTTGGCATATTGTGCCACTTTTTGTAGCAAAGCATCGAAACCAACACTTTTCCAGTCATGTACATCTTTCCAATCGTTAATTTGTTCGTGTAACCAAATAGCGATACACACTTCTTGGTAAGTATAAAATGTGGATAAAGTTTGACAAATGTCTTCTTCACATGTAGGCACACAACTTGTTTTCATCACGATTCTCAACACCTTGAGCACAATTTGTCTTTCGTGCACCGATAAAGTGTGGATGGTCATGTCTTTGTTGCATGTACTTTTCATTAAAAATAGTCCACAACGAATTTCCTGGGAAACGAAATCCAAGAAAAGTACTCAATAACATACACACCACATATCGTCCAAAATTCAATGGAAACAGTTCGTTTATCAGTAGTCTGTAATCCTCTAAGGTCTGAACACTATCATTGACTTCCTTCCGCGGAATTCGTTCCAAGACTGAAGACAACGGTCGTGGCATGGTCAGCTTTTACATCAAGGTTCACAAGGTTTGTATCTTGGTGATAGTCTCTGAATGTTTCTCCCAAGAATCCGTCTTCTTATACTGTGGAAATAGCAATAGTTTAAAAATCGAGAAATTATTCTGAGTTTGCGTTTCACTTGTATCTTAACAAACTTTCTGTAAATGCGTTCTCGCAGCTCCAAAAGGCAGATTCTGAATATGCTCCTCTAAACTAGTCATTCACAGCCATGTCATCACGTCTTTCTTTTTAATGTAATAGTGATACGTTTGCCAAATGGAATCTGGTGTTAAAGGATATCGAAGAAATTCAGTCACCAACTCACACACCACACGTCGTCAAGAAGTTTCGTCTTGAGGAGATACTTCTTTCAAACTTTTTTGCATTCCTTTAAGCTATGAACGTTTTTCTGAACGTCGTTACATGGAATTCTGTGAAACACTTTCACGTTGTAGATATATGTCATGGTATCCAAAGTCTTCGTTATGGATATGGGCCATTGTTCATTGTTCAAAGTCTGACCATTTGAACACTTTCAAACTAATCAGTATTTTTATAGAATTCAGATACCAATAGTTAAAACGTCAATGTCGTAAAGGAATTAATTGTTCATTGCGTTTTACTTTTATCTGGACCAGCTCTTTGTAAATGCGTTCTCGCAGCTTAGGAGGCAAACGACGAATGTGCTGTTCTAAAGTATCCGACATATTACTTCTTTGGACCGACCAAAGGAAGGTAGTGAAAGGGCGGAGACCATCTGACAAGTTCCAATTATGCTGAATCTGCTTTCGTGAAGTGTCACACCACAGCTGAAACACTGGACTTTATTTCCTTCTCCCAGGTAGACAAAATCCGGCCCTGGCTAAAGCTTTGGGAGTAGGTCATAAAATTTTAAGAGAGCATTGGCTGTCAAATAGGCTGCAATGACGACATTGCTAAAGTCGTCGGGGAGTACAAACTTTGGCTCTTCTTCATAATTGACCAAAATCAATTTTCTTTTCTCCTCCGTTTCTCACATGTTGTATCCATTTGTCTTCCCTTTCACACAAGTAACGGAGCCAACGCATTGCTTTGGCAGAGTATTGACAGCTGGCCGAGAGATAATTGTTAAGGGATATGATCCCTAGCTGGTTCTTGGGCATGAACTTTTTTCGGTACACTAATCCACACGATTTTGCCAGGGTACAAGCTTCCTTCAAAGGATCGACTTCTCCGTGATCCAGAAATAATTGTCGAAACTTTTCACAGCAACGGCGTAAAATGACCACATTGGATCGACAATGCTTTAGCATTTGTTCTTGAAAGTCAAACGGGTCTGATGCGTGAGTTTGGTACCAAGCGTAGAAGGCGTCTCGGTGTTCGGTGCGCATACCATCGGGGTCGGAATAGTGAACGTCGGCAAATGCTGGAGCACAGTGTGTTAATTGTCTTCGGTTTTGAAAAAGTGGGGAAATTACTCTTTGGCTATTTCTTTCATTTCAAACGTTTTAGGCATTCGACTCAAAGGCATGGCCAAATAACTCATGGAATCTTTGAATTGTACTTGTCCCACTTTCATGTAGATGAGTTTGGCTCTGTTCATGGTGACCGTGGGACATGCAGTACCTTGTTCTGAATAATATTTCAACAGAAATTGTCCATCGTATCCCGCGAAATTGTGAGTCATGACTATAGCATATCGATGACAGTCCCCATAACGTTGGATGTGCTCTTCACTGCAAGTGTCGTCGGTAGGATTTAAAATCCATTCGGCGAGATCGGCAAGAATGCGGGTCCTCGAAAGATTTTTTCACGTCCTCCTGGAATCTTACTATAATGGGGACAGTGAAAACAGATAGGTTCTTGTATGCACTTCTCACAAGCCCGATGAGCAACGCAGAAATTAGGGATGCGAATACCCGTCTCTTGCGTACATTCAAAGTCAAAAAAGATAAAAATCCACTTCTGTCTTCTTCTTCTTCTGCTGATCACTCTTCAATTCTTTCTCCAGTTCATTGTCATAGGTTTGAATGTAACATTGAGGTTCCAATTCTATGATTTGCTCACAAAAACGGCATCTTTTCTTTCCAGGAAAAATGTGTTTCTTGGGGTCATTGGTTCGAATCAGCTGTCCACACGTGGAGTACAATCTCAATAAGTTACAAGCACTTTTCTGCTGGTAAACGTGTTTCATGCGATGTCGTTCGTAACACGCAGAACTGACAATGGTTCGCTTGCAAGAAAGGCAATAAATGTGTTCTTCAGGAACGCATGGTTTGGGGGCTAAACAGCCCTGGCCTCTCTCTATGCAATGAAGGTGTTGTTCCCGATTGCAAAATCCTTGGTCACATTTCTCGCAGTAGTAAGAGCATCCAATAAATCCTGTGATACTAGTGATATCATCGAAATGCTCTTGATGATGATACACGTGAATGTATTTTGGGAAATCGGGTCCTCGAAACACCTCTTGAAGTTTCTGCATTTCAGGAATGCCACACATGGTCTCCTTAGATATGCCTGTTTAATATAACAGGAGTTCTGCTTCTTTTCGTTGGTTGGCTCTGTCCGATTTTCGAATGCTCTCATATGCTGTTTTCCATTCTGCAGTCTCATTCTTGTCGGCATAGGTTCGCCCCACGACGATGGCATGGGCTAAGCACATTTGATCTTGGGAGTTGTCAATTTTGACGATACTCTGCTTGGTACTGCGAATGTCGTCCACCAATAACACTTTCCTGCCGGGTCCGCTACATCTAGGAGGTGAAACATGGGTCATGTGAAGTGTGGCTTTTCCGTCCGTGATGGTAAATTCGTCATTGGATTGTTGAACGTGTTCAATTTTGTCCATGACTTTAGACGGTGTTAATTCGGGGGTACTTCAGCCAGAACTCTTTAAAGTTGACTGTGTAGGTGTAATCAGTATTTCTAAATTTTCTAGAAATTACTTTTTGCGGCTCTCGAATATGATAATACTTTTCGGGAGCTACGGAACGACTTTCTTTTTTAGTGGCTCTGGACTCTCTTGGTCTTGTGGAGGTAGAGGATGTTGTTTCAGGTTCACTCATGTCCTCTTCAAAATCATTGGCATGCACTTGGGCTAACACTTCAGCTATCGATGTATGAGGTGGTACGGAAAGTCGTCGTCGTCGTGGCCTCTTAGTTTCTTTTTCTGGTTTCTCACTGAAATTACGTGATCGTTTCATCTTGATTGCAAACTTTTATCTGATTCAGTTTTACACACGCTCTCTCCGTATATATAGAGAGAGCTTCTTACCCTCAGAGTAACTATTAGTTATTCAACTTTCAAACTGTGAAGATGAAAGAGTCAAAACAGCTTACCCTTCTGGTCAGAGATTTAACACAACAGACTGCTGTTGCCATCAGAAATGTAGAGAGAGTTATTGGAAAGTATACCCCTTTCTCCAATAAGACTAAGGACTACTCCTCTCTAGAAAAAAGTGAAGATACTTTATATATCTGCCAGGAGAAAGGACATTGGGCTCCAGAATGTCCACAACGTCAAAGCCAAGGAAAAGAAAAGAGAGACAAAGGTAAAGATACCGGTTATGATTGTCAAGAAAATGAACATTGGTCTTCCGAGTGCTCTAATAAAAAGGAGAGCAAGGAGAAGTGGGAGGAGGCAAAGGGCTCTTTAGAAACAGAAGAAGAACCCATCCCCGTCAATAAATGTAAGAAGTCAAGACGACTGGATGACAGTGAAGAGGAAGAAGAACCCATGCCAGTGAAGAAATTCAAGAAAAGAGACAGACAGTGAAAGAAAAATGGGCTTTAGTGATGTTTTATGAAATTTTGATTGTGATTTTAAAAGAGAATATACCAAAAGGAAAATGTAAGTGCCTCTTTGTCTTGATTTGTTTTATAAAGAAACACACACGCACTCATACACGGTCAAATGATAGAATTTAAGTTTTACTTGATTTGACAATTTTATATCTTTTCTAGAGATCTGGGTGACACTTAAAAGGACTGTTGGGGTGTTTGTTTTTAACAAACTCATGGACTTGACATAATGAGCTTCAACTGTCTCGATCCTTTTCCACGTCCAAGTCCTACTCCTGTTGTTGTTGTTGTTGTTGTTGTTGATGCTGCTTTGGTAGTAGTAGTCAAAGGTGGTGGAATCTTAGTAGTAGTGAGATTGGATGATGCAATGGGCCTTGAATGCTTAGCCCGTGAAGGTCTCTTTCTCTTGGGTTGTGTTAATGAAGTCTGATACATTTGTCTCAGATACTTTAACTCCACCAAACTGTCTTGTAGCAGACTCACCGTTTTGTTTTTACTACTCCCTTCGTTCTGTCCTTCACACTTCAAAGTTTTCTGCTTCTCTTCTTCTTCTTCTTGTTTTCTTCTTTCCTCTTGTCGTTGTTGTTGTTGTTGAAGACATACTTCTGCTTCTTTCTCCCTTTGCAAAAAAGTATCCAGTTCTTTCTTCTGTCTGTTTCTAAAATCATCCGCCAACGGTAATGAAGGTGGTACTACCGTCGTCGTAGGCAAAAATTCTTGCAAAGACAGAAAATCCACGAAATCCAAATTAAAGGCATCCTCTTCTGGAAGAATACTAGTGACCGCCGCTGCATTCCTCGTCGTCGTACTCTCACTCCGAGTATACAAGGTCTCCGTAGCAGGCACACTCCAATACATTGTCTTCATTGTATCAGTCATACTTAAACTATACCGCAATGGTAAAACCGTACGAACGCTGTGGCGCATATATACTGAAGGTGACGCCACACACCCGCTCTCTTCGGATTGGAAGAGGGACCCTACATTTTGTAACGCGCGTTTGGATTGGTGAACCATTTCGATCCGTTTCGATCCGATCTTAGGCTATATATACCAGCGTTTTGTTACATAGTTTCACTTGTTCTCAAGAAAAGATGTATACTACTGTAGAAGCATCAAGTATCGTATCGGGCATGCTCTTCAACCCGGACTACCTCATGCATCTCAAAGCATCATGGGATATTACCAAGATTACGGATACGGCTATTTGGAAGAGAAGAATTTATGTGGAGAGACAAGGGTGCCAAAAGAGCGTCTTAATCTACGGACCTGAAGTGAGTAGAAGTTTGAGGAGAAGAAGACCGATGAAGAGGTGTGATATGAGTTAACTACCTTTGGTTAACAAACTCCAACGGCCCTTTTCAGGGCCACCCACATCTCTAAGAAAAGAAATAAAAAAATTAACAATGGTGTTTCTATGTTTTGTGTTTGTCTATGTCAGTGTGTATATTCTGTCTTCATTAACATATCTGTCCCATAACACTTCTGCCCCATAAACACTTCTGTCCCTATAAACACTTCTGTCCCCCAAGCGCCCTCTCCTTGTTAATTTCCCATTGTCCCCCAAGTGCAATCTCCATGTTAATTTCACATTGTCTCCCAAGTGCCATTGTTGTCCCTCAATCGCCATATATTACTACTAGCAGGACTAATTTATATAGAAATGTGTGCCACCTAAAACAAATCAACAATGATTCCAAGAGAAATAATTACCATTTGTCATATTTCCAAGTACAGTTGTATGATTATGATTCTCTAGAAATGTATTTTTCTAATTTCATGCAGTTCTTTTTGATATTTTGATTATCAATGAAATAATTAAATTTTACTGCATATCAATGAAACTAGAAGTATATGTACGCCCAATTTATTACTTTGTTTTCTGTACTGCAGCCCAGATACACCTCTGTACCCTCTTGACGATGGTGATATGAGCTCCTTAGATTTTAAAAATTTTATTGGAAAAAAGATTTAGGTTTCAATCCGTATGTACCTGTGTTTTTAAACTATGTGCTCGTTGCACATCTGATCCATGAAATAACTATGCAACACTTAATCATGTTACACTGACACAAAAGTATCACAGAGTCCCAAATTCCTAACTCAACTCACCTAGGAAGGACAAAACCACCATTGTTTTTATCGTATATAGAAATATATGTCTGTCAAGAAAGGAATCATGAATTACATGTAATTTGAAGGCAAATCGACAAACACCTAAACTGCGTATTCGACACTGATGGTCGCTTTAATAATATACTTTATATATTCTCTATGAACTGATTAGCAAAAGGCACATTTCACGCAGGTTTGATATGTATAAAAACGCATAGTATTCGTATTATGTACAATAAAATATATGAACTACATAAGATGAGTATTATCACAGACTGGAGGCAATAAAATACACAGAAACGCTCGACTATGAACTTCAGACGCTGGGGCAAACGTATTCAGAGTTTTTCAAATAGAGTTTCGGTGGCTGTTGAATATTTCTCCTCTAAAAAAGCTCGAGCCACATTCTTTGGCAGTCGTACAGTGCGTTTTAAAAGATACGAGGAACAACGCCCCTGAATATTGGAATAGTAATCAAAGTCTAGTAACATGAAACAATGGAAAAATTGTAAAAGCAAATATTTTCTTTTATTTTGACAGTGAAAAAGGTTTCATTCTTTTCGAATGAAATAACTTGAAAGACATTTTGCTACATACCGAGTTTATTTGTTTATTTCATGATAGACTGTCGTCAACTGCGACTCCCAAACGTTTTTTATGTGTGACGTATTCGAGGTTATCATGTCAGCAGCTTTTCCTCTGACATGAACAAGTATTAAATTGCTTTTTTTCTTTATATTCATAAAGTGGAAATATTGCCAAATGATCTAAATATATTCATTAATACATAATACTGATTATGGAGAAACGTTCAAAACATACTCACCGAAAGAAACATTAGAAAGTGAAACTGTAGTTGGTGATATCGCAGTGGAAACATTGACAGTAATAGGGTTCCTTTGGACATCTGTGGTAGTTAGATAATAACATACGCTTTTAATCACAGGCTTAAAATGGTGTTATTTTTTGTTTTCGTTTGTTGTTGTTTTTTTTTTCTTTTTTTGTTTTTGTTTTTGTTAGTTAAACAGAGCTTATGTTACATGTTTCTTCCTTATAATTATGTTTTTGCCAGCTCCAAATATATCAAGGTAAGAGCAAGCGACCAAAGACCAAGAACGTATATCTTGAAGTAAATTAATGACATTCTCCATTAAGGTTTTTGATGGTAGCTCGCACATATTTAACTTTATACTTTGTTAATAATTAAAAGTATTCACTTTATGTCATTCCTAATAATACATGAAACTCTATTTTTAGATGTGAAATATTTTACTTAAATTAGTCGATCTGCATTTGCATAAAGCGCTTCCAATAATTAATTTCGCACAATTAGATATAATGCATTTTTTACTATGTTGTAGTATGGTTTATTCTTCTGGTAGGTATTAAATAAAACACCAAGATATAAAAGCTCATGTGCTTACATAAATGTTTTACAGCTTTGCAAAGAAAGAAATACTTTTCAATTTCGTATTCTGCTTCGACAACATTAACAAAATGATTTTCACGATGATGATTGATAGAGTCTTGAAGGTCTGTTTAAAACTTCATTAAAAAAATTAATTTTCATTCAAAGTAAACATACCCAGTATGCAAAGTGTTTTTAAATTTGGTGGACACTTTTGAAACTCAAATCTTCCAGCGCAGAAGCACAAAAACAGGTCATCACTTTCAGCTGAAACAGAACAAAAATGTTCTTTGATATATATATATATATATATATATATATATATATATATATATATATATATATATATATATATATATATATATATATATACGGATAAGGGATATTTGCTACATAGATTCTAGTGCACCAGGGTTTGGTGTAGATGTATTAACAGTACAATGCGATCGATAAAATGAGCGTGCTTAGTGTTACGTTTAGCGGCCGATAGACGATATACCTCGCTAGTTCATATATGAGGAATATCGTTAGAAACAATACATTTTCTGAGAGGAATTGAATCTGACATACATATACATCTACTATTATGCATTTTCCATTACAAATATACTGAATTAACGGTGATATCGCCGATAGTAGATCGACTCAACTCCCATTCTAAACAATGTCCACCATGTTTGTAAGTGCGAACTACTCTCTTCCTTGATTGGTCAATATTATATGTGACGTAAGTCATGTGACGTTAGAAGTTTGAGCCCGCATACTTTAATTGTAGACGTAACAATCTGGTAGATGAATTTTCTTCTACATTTGATTGAAATAAAGTCTGAGAATAATGTATTTTGCGATGAGATTGTATTTAGTGAAATAAAGATATTAGTGTCTTTCTTTTCTGAACATGGCATGTATTATAATACATTAGAAGATAGAATGATTGTCAGTGCAGAGTCAGCAGGTATATTGTTAACAAACGCTACTATTTAAGCTGCTGAACCCACCCTGTATCCTGCTGCGATCTGTAAAGATGAGATGTCAATAGGGGTCCCAAACTGAGATTTCCCTTTTGGGGTTTCTGACATGGCTACATAGTGCCATATCAGATGGCAGAGGTGGTAGATGAACTAATACCGCCACCTGAATAGTTCGAGACGAGTTCAAATTTTCTAGACTGCATTGCAAATATTTCATTATATTTCTGAGATTCACTGCATAGTTAATACACAAGTTTTAGATAACAGTAGGTCAGGGGAAAATGCTGCATAGCATTTATTAAGTCTACAATAGTCGAAATGCTGAATGGTATATTTTATTTTATGTTAGGCTGAGTTGCTGCATAGCATCGACTATTTCATGATAGGTAAAATGCTAAATAGTATTTGATCAATTACGTATTGGTTTTTTTGCTACACTGCATACATTCTGAATTCTAATAGGTTAAGTCGCTACATAGCGACTCTCCCGTCGAGCAAATAACTTTTTTTTTCAAGATCATTTGCTGCCAAGTAAATAATATCTTACAGAGATGAAATATGATATCATCAAAATAATCGCTGCATAGCGAAGTTGCTTGAATCGCCCACGACGTCAGCTTTCTTTACAGATTCCATGTCGGTGATTTTATTTAATTTATAGTAATAAGTCGCTGCCAATCGAATTCTGTCCCTTTTATTACATAGCTAGCTTTTTAGCCCTGTAATCTGTGAAATTTGCGACATATGAAAATATAAAATTTCCATAACGAGAAAGAGCTGCCAGAATGTTCTTGTTCATGACCAACGTAAGCTGGGTAAATATGTTTCTAGCGATTTTATGAAGTGTAATGATGAAACGGCTTTTACTATTTTTGTGCCGAAAAGCTAACATGGCATTTTCTTATTTGTACCAAACTTTTACCTGAACTACTCTGATAATAAAGTTGCGATGTTCAACAAAAGTTTTTGTAAGCAATTTTTTTAATCGACCTGGTCAAATGAAGGTGAAATACTCTATTGTTGAGTGCAATGATTCTCACGATTTCAAAGATATTATTTGATGTTAAATTCATAAATTGGATACACTCCAAAGTGTAACGTTAAATACTTTATTGGATTGCACCACATTTCTGCATAGCAATCTTTCTATAGATGTAATACATTCCGTAAATAACTACATAGTTATATGTAGTTTGAAATTATGAATTCACTGCAAAGTGAACCCGTTTCGTGGATAATTGCAGTCTTTTCTTAATTACTCAATCAGTGAAGATAGATGTAATAAATTAAATAGAAATTACGATCGATGTTTTCGAATAACCGCTGTAGTTCAACATTGGAGAATGAACTTGAATAAATTTAATTTGTACTAACACTGCTGTATGCAATGGATTTTAGAG
Organism: Margaritifera margaritifera; assembly: GCA_029931535.1. Classification (NCBI taxonomy): domain Eukaryota; kingdom Metazoa; phylum Mollusca; class Bivalvia; order Unionida; family Margaritiferidae; genus Margaritifera; species Margaritifera margaritifera. The sequence continues at coordinate 1,345,071 of JAQPZY010001520.1, forward strand.
CATATAGATAAAAACCCTGGACCTAATTCATTTTCTTCAACGACAATGTCCTGAAGGAGATTTTGATATTTTTCTTTGGCAACGCATTTCATTGTTTTAATTGACTTCTAAGCCATAGATATAATGACTCAAACCAGTGTTAAAATGATAATTTGTTTAGAGAAACAAAATTGCTTTATAATATTGTGAAATCACAGACTAATTATCAGCATTTTGGTTGATTCTTGACAGACTATATGAATAACACTTTAACCCTTTCAGTTGATCTCGTCGTGTAGACTGCGAAAAAACAATTTAGAATTTATGTGTTTTGCCGTTAAAGATTTGAACGAATGCTGAAAGCTTCGATAAAAAATTGCATTAAGCTTCTTCTTTCTCTTTCAGTTAATGTAACATTTTAAAGTTTGTTCCAAATTGTTTGCATTATCTTAATGACCGATAATCTTCACGAATGCTGAATGGATGGTAATCAAATTTTGAAATCCAACATAGGAGTGGTATATTTGTCAATATGCAGTCTAACGTTCACAATTACTGTATTTACGGATGTGAATTTAATTCATGTATATGTAGTTCAGCTATGCGAAGATCTGTGTTGAGTAACCATTTTTCAGTACGTAATTGTCACCCTGATTATAATCAAACAGTGTAGGGTTTTGATGAGAAGGAAACTAGCCTCTAGTTGGTTTATTCTGTGCCTATGTGACTACTTGACCTTCGTTATATGGAGATGTAATGAAGTAATGTATGGCCCTATGCACTTTTACAAACATGAAAATGTTTGAAATTGGTTTGTAAAGGTATTTAAAAAATTTGTTTGGCAAGAGTTTCCTTAGCATCGTAACCTAAACATTTGAGATTTACTCCTTTATAAAAACAAGAGTTATCAGTGTCATTGCATATATCGAATGAATAATAACCACTCTCCTTCTGATAGATGTTTGGTGGGCTGCATCAAGGTGATGTTGATCAAGGGACGATTGGTACGAGTTGAGAAGAAGTGAACTCATGAGTAGGTCAGGTTATGGTTCCGGAACCTATTTGAGATCACGGACGATTGGCATAAACTTAGATAATCTGATCAGACGAGTAGGTCCGATAGGTCAGAGCCTAGCGGATTCTGTGAAAAAAGTTTTCGACGCTGAGAGAAGGTTTGGTCGGTAATCCGCAGTCTTTGGGTCAATAATAACTGTCATGTGCTTAGATAAAGTGTTAGAGCGGTATAGGTCCATACGAAGTGCTAGAGCCTAAGGATCACATGAAAAAGCTGAAAGTTTTGATAGATTACCCGAGCTGTTATTAACATATCGTAATTACGATTAGAGACAATTAGATTACATGGTATCTGATAAATTATGGTGTTAAATTGGCATGATATTTTCCCACAAACTCTCGCATATGTTTCCGTTCATGTGGTGTCAGAAAAAAAATCCAAAACTGATAACTCATCGAATATCATATTTCTTCTTTTCTTTCTTTCTTTCTTTTTCTTATTTAATTTCTCTTTCTACCCCTGATTCATATTTCGTTTTCTCATTCTTCTTTCTCTTATCCATCCTCTTTTCTTATTTCCTCCCTTTTTCCTCCCTGCTAGTTCGTTGTCCATTTCTACCTTCATTCTTCATTCATTCACTCCTAGTCTTCTAGTTCTTCTTCGGTCCTTCGTTCATTCAGACATACGTTTCTTTCTTTCTTTCTTCTTTCCTTCCTGCCTTAGCACGTCACTACGTCGTATCACTTTTTATTATATCATCATATCATTTTGCATATTGCAATTACCACCAGAGAAAATTAGATTATATTGTATCCGATAAATTATGGTGTTAAATTGGCATGATATTTTCCCACAAACTCTCTTGAAACATTGTTATTTATTTGTAGTGTGATTATATATATGTATATATATATATATATATATATATATATATATATATATATATATATATATATATATAATTACGCACAAATTAATAACGGTGCAAGTAATAAACAGTTTCCCAACGTTTCGAACTAAACAAGCTCTTAGTCAGGGGAATAAACTAGTTACATCCACAAGACAAACACTTAGCACAAAAGCCATGAGAAATTCTTGACTCCTACATGTTTCAATGACAGGGAAATAAACAAGCAAAGAATAAACAATAGAAGAAAGAAAGAAGACAAATTTAAAAACTGTCTAAACTACATAACTATATTATGCTGCCATCAGCCGAACAAATTTGTGTAAATAAATTAAAAGAAGTGTCTATCGTGCCTCACACGCAGAGGACCAAAGTTTTTGACCTAATTCGAGGCTTGGAACAAACGACTGACATCATGCGCGCCGAAAAATCAACGTCATCATCAAAATGTACAAAAGAAATTATATCCCGGTAAAGTTATACATGGAGGTACTAAGGAAGTATGTCAGGAGCAAAGTATAGCGGGATAATGGACAAGAGTTCAAATAATAATAATAATAATAATAATAATAGAAATAGTAATAGTAATAGTAATAATAGTAATAAAAATAATAATAACAATAGTAATACATGTAAAGAGTTACGAAATATCTACTTGAGTAAATATTATCGCAAAACTGTGTGTTTGTGTGTGTGTGTTTGTGTGTGTGTGTCTGTGTTTATGTGTGTGTGTGTGGATAGATAGTCAGGTATGTAGGTATATATGTGTGTCTGTATGTATACCGGTGTGTGTTTGTACACGTGCATGTTGGTTTGTACGTAGGTAGTTTTACGTATGTTCCCAAAATTCAAAAACTTTCACTTAGATAACGACAAACTAATTCTAAGTGCATACGTGCAACATTTAAATACCTTTTGATGACATTTAAAAACAAAATTGGTCAGCATACTTCAATAGTTATTTTATTTTTTATACCATCACTTTGCTAGGTCATTGATAGCATCACTTGTGCAACGTAATCCTTAACCCGGTTGAATGCTTTCTTATTTCGCGTCTGGAATATTTCCCAGTGCTACAAGATATATTTACAGCGTCCCCTGTATTTTTCATTGAAAGTCAAATGCTTTTAATTGACTCCTACTGAAGGTTGGCGCCTCAAGTTGTTATTCAGAGCTTAATGCAACCTAGACTTCTCCGATGGCAACATTGATAGGACGTGTACACCACAGACTGTTGAATGTGTAAGACAAGAGCAGGTCCACACAGACCTGATGACACATACCCGCTCTGCACAAATGTAAATATTTACGCATTTACGCAAGCAAAGCATGGACTGACGAAGATAAAAGGCAGTCTCCATAATATGTGTGTGTGTGCGTGTGTGTGTTGTGTGTATATATATATATATATATATATATATATATATATATATATATATATATATTGTTATGTATGTTGAATTTATAATATGTATCCATGATTGTAAGTTGTACTTTAGTCAGATTATGGTCATTTGTAAACAACATGTTTACATAGCATTTTAGTTCAAAACTGGTTTTGTTAGCAGCTGGACTGCTATTTCCATGTCTTGTTGTGACAAAAGTCAGGTACACAAAGTAAATTTCCATTCAAATTACTCATAATCTTATGTGTGAATTGATTGTCCGGTACACACACACACACACATATATATATATATATATATATATATAGATATATATATATATATATACATATATAGATATATATATATATATACATATATATATATATATGTATATATATATATATATATATATATATATATATATATGGGTTTAATAAACAAGAGATCATTCGGGTTCTAAAAGTCTTGTTCTAAACATCATTCTGTAAAGCTGCAAAGAAGCTATTTTAATAATCAGATGTTACAATTGTGAAAACCAGATTTAATTCAAAGAGAGGAATTATTTATTTAAAATATTCATTGGAAAAACTAAAATGCTCGTAGATTTTAGAACTGTTATAGATTTATGTGAATTCATTCAAAACATTCCGGATTACATCATTGTGGTACATCCGGACATGCAAGACTTCTGGTACATCAGGACATTCAAGGCTATTTGGAATTCATTAGGAACATTATATATTTTTGGACTTATGATTAGGACATTTAGGATTATTTGGAATTTAACACAAATTGTAAGTTTCTTTTAAATTTTCACTTTAACCGTCTGGATATAAATTGCTTGTTAATGTTACTTACATTGTTGGTTTCACTTTTTTTCTGTTACATATTTTTAGGCCATAGAGTCGTAACAAAAAAAGTAATATATATATATATATATATATATATATATATATATATATATATATATATATATATATATATATATATATATATGCTACCCCTGTACTACGCAGTAATTCAGAGATGCACTATTGCACTATATACAACGCACAGGTGGTGTAAGCTTCTGTGTTGGTTGTGACTATGGGATGTTAATGTTTACAGCTTGTTTGTAGCCCTGTTGATTAACTCTTAGGCTCGCCAGTAGTAATATGTGACACCTGGGCACCCAACGGGAATTAACATTACGCCGTAGGTTTACATTGGAGGCTTCTATAGCTCCCTACTGGAATAGTAATGTTAGCAATGTCGATAGTTTCAACATGATGGGTTTGTATTAATCTAATGGTTTTTGACATGATGGGGGCTGGAGATGCCCCCACGTGTAACCTATGTACCTAAGCATAGATTAAAATGCTGGCCACTATGGCCGCCTACGGGAATGGTTTTGTTAAAATTTGTAGATACTATCCAACACCAACTTTTTGAGTGCTATCCAACATCTACAGTTTGGGTAATATCCAACACCTACCTTTTGAGTACCATCCAACACCTACTTTTGGGTACTATACAACACTTACATTTTAATTACTATCCAACACTCCACATTTTGAGTACTATCCAACACAATACGTTTTGATTACTATCCAACACGTGTATAGTGACCAAGACACCCTTGGAAGAGATTTTAGTGGCCCTGTAAAAAACCGTTTTTTTTCTGCCACCACTCCTCCTTAGTGGTCGCACCTCCCGGGTCGGGAACCACAACTAGCACATTATTGGCGCCATCTGTCTCCACTCCAATGTGTCTTGGTGGAGACAATGAGCCTAAAAATAGGGTCATTAACCTCCATCTCCTAATACTCTGCTGACTGTCGTTGCTGCTGTTCTTCTTCCTCCCTTTCTCTCAACCTCTCCTAACTCTCATCCAGTTGTGGTTGAGACGCTGGAAGTCCCTCTCCCTCTTATCTTCAACCCAGACTGCGTTTACCCTCACCACTAGAACTTCTCTGATGAACACTTCGCTATTTTGAGTGAGGTCATCTCTCTTTTTAGGTGATGCAAGTTTTAATAACAGCCTATCTCATCTACTCTGCCCAGAACGTCTTCCACTCACTCCATCAATCTGTTAGCTTCTCTCAGCTTTCTTACTTGACAATGTTGCGTGGTTGTCATTCTTCTTTACTGTCTACAGGATAGAGGATGAATGGCAAGACTGGCGAACGCACCGCTTTATATGCTGTAAGCACGGACGTGAAGGAAACATCCCTAGATGTAGTATAGAATAAAAGTTAATAGGAATCACGCGGACCTAAAACAAACTATCCTTCTTTTTTATTGAACATATGTTTATCATTATACAAGAGTAGGAGTGTTTATAGATACACACTATACCGACAAATATACTATCATACTCGGGATATAAGGGGGTTTAAGTTTAAGTTGTCAAAGACATTGACAAAGACATACATAGACATATGAAACAAACATTTGCAATGATTTGAGTAGTATCTCTTTTATAAGAGATATGAATGGCCCTGAAAAGTGCAGTTGGATTGTTGTACTGGATCTTATCGACGATATCCAGAACGATTAGGTATTGCTATAGGCCTGGCTACAGCGCAGGGGCGCCTCTTTTTAACAGGGAGCCTAAAATTAGGTTCATCTGTCTCTATCTTGTCCTCCTCTTCTTCATACTGCTGCCGCTGCTTTTACTTCTTCTTCTCCAATTTGTGATGTTCTTTCATTTATTCTTCTTTTAGCACCGCTTCTGTTAGTTCTCTGCCATATTCAAATATATGCTTGGATTTCAATTCGATCTATTCTGCGCAAGAAGTGTTTTTACTACGTGCATATGCACCATTCAAGATTCAATATCTCTAGGGTCGACGACGTGATAATTGTTGACAAGTCAATGATGGAAAGCACATCGCTTTATATGGTAGAAGCGCGGATGTGAAGGAAAACTTCCCTCAGATTCGGTATGCGGAAGTGAAAGAAAATATTATCTTTTAAGAAAGAGCGACAGAAAGAATGTAAAAGATTATGTTGAAATTAATTTTCTTTAAAAAAAAAACAACAAGTTAACTCTATATTGTTTTCTAAATCAACATTTTAATAAGAAGCTTCTCTAACTCAAACATGAATAAAACTGACAACAAATATTAAAAGTGAACTTCTTTACAAGGTTGACAACATTATGGAATCGGACTAGACTTCTAATGATGATCTAGTACAGTATAATTTTGCCATCGATGCACACTACGTTTCTGTGCTGAAGAAAATCGATAGCCATAGTATTCACAAAACCACCCGTCTATTTTGTTATCGTTTCTAGAGAAATCACTTACAAAACAAGTTATTAAATGTTCTAAGGAGAATCCAAACTACGGTGATGAAGAAAATACACACAATATTGTCCATACGCAATTGAGTCTGATCCTTGTAATCTCACATTACTAAACTGAGTAGATACAACATTTTTTCTCATAAAGTCGATAATGTCGTCTTCCAGATGAGGTAATCCATAGGAATCCAAATATTAAACACTGTGATCGTTGGGAAAGTACACAGCTATTCCAATGGGTTCCTGGTCGATGACTGTCATCTGTATTGCTGGCATAGGCTTGAACGTCTTTAGGTTTTCTATGATGAGGTTCATCTTTAACACACACCACTAGAATCCAAGAAGCTGTGCAAGAACTGTGAGCCAGAAGCTAATGATGTTCCCAGATGTTCATTTTTCACATGTTATGATAAGTTATTAGTTCACACTTGGCTTTTTCCTTAAAAATATTTGTCAAGTAAGTCAATGAACGGGAATCTCCGTACCGTACTCTGTTGCAAGAGAGCTTCGATGCATTTCGTTTCCAAAGATCACAATGGACGTTAGAAATAGTGACACAAGTCTTCACCAAACATGTGTCGTGTTGTTTCTAATTAGAATTATGTTTTGGCAACTATGACAAAGTTCTCTGGTTAGTTGTGTCATTCTTTCAGCCAAGTGACAAGCAAAACAAGAGACTAAGTGTTGTTCTTGTTCCGGCCATCTTGACATCATGGCTGTCTTTTTTGCTTCTTTTTCTTCTTCTCCACTAAGGGTCTGCGACTGTTAGTCTTAATAGAAAACATTATCTAAGCCTATCGCCATAGATTCCATCTTTTTTAATAGTCTAAGATCACTTCACTCAGACTGTTGATTTCCAGAGTATTGTCGAATTATGCATACAAAATGACGTTCACTGTGTTAGCCAGAGCTAGTGCAAACTGACGTTCCACATGAAGTTGCCACAATTTTATAGGCAAAAACGTACTTCGTCCCTGCCTTCGTCTGGAGTGAAATCAAAGCACTACAAAGCATATTCTCCTGCATAATCGTCGTACGAAATGCCGTGGCTCCTGTTGGTTCCTAATTGTCATGTGGCTTTAAACAGAATCAAGTAAGATGTCAAGTAATTTCTCTGGCAATGTTAGATTCAAAGGGTCTGGTACATAACGTCTAAGGTGACTTCTATATCGGACACGTTGAAATGTTGGAACTTGATTTTAGATCGATAGCTCCGTTGAGGTCCGCATTGCCTACGATGCCAATGAGCAAACGTTTTGGTCGTTGACCTTGAAAAGCATGTTCTTCGACCTTGATTTGGAGTACAGAGGCAATGGTGAAGGTTTTGACTTCTACTCGTCGTAGAGAATACTTGGCTATTGTTCTGCTCAGAGTTTGACTGATGTCGTTTCCCACTTTAGGTAAGACTTCCACACGTCGTACGTAGAGTCTGGCTTCTTCGATGTTCGTTTTGTACTAGTTATGCATTAGCCATCAAATGGAACACGGTACTACCTCAATTCATTCTCTGACGTACATCCACCCTATTTAGCAAATACTTGTCTTAGAACCACATGCCCCAGTGCAAACGATCCATAATTTCTAAACTACGTCCTTGTTTGATTTTCTTTTGTCAGTCAATAAATCCAACATTGTGGTCAGCATCATCAGCTGCAAACAAAGGTGTGTCGTTGGCCTTGTCCAATGTGTCAGTTTTTCACACCACTTCCGTACGTCAAGATATTTCTCTTCCTAGGTTTGGTAAGGGTAAGTGTCTATGCTGCTGCTGACTAGTTTGTTATTCAAGTAAACATCCGCTTTTGCTGAACAACGAGTGGATGAAATTGATGACTAGAGCTACTCTGGCATCGTTTTGTGAACTTTGACTTTCAGGCACAAATAACTGTTATTGAGATTGATGTAATCTTCGGTTTGTCCTTTGATTTCAAATTCTCTAGGTGCTGAGGTGGTCAAAGACAACACGGGATGAAGTTCTACCAATTTTTGGTCGTCATGATTGCCGGTGGCATGGAAAACAGATCGAGTTCTGACTTCGAACATTCACAAGAATGTCGGCGCATGATTTGTCTTTTTTAGTTAGAACTCAAAAACCTGCACTTCTCTGGCTGCTGTTCTTTTTCTTTTCTTGTTCTTTTTCTGTGAGGTCTGAAGGGTTTTCGATGTCTCTGTCTGGCATGTCCTTGCTGTGGCGTAGAGGAGGAAGTAATGTCTTTGCCTGAAGTATGAAGCGAATTTATAAGGGTGTCTGGGTGACCTAGGAGGTCTTTTCCAGTTTGAAGCAACACATTATTTTTTTTTTGCTTTTATCAAAGCTTCTTTAGGACTTTGTTCGTCGATAGTACGTTTTCAAGACATTTTTTCGTCTTTTAAAGAACGCAGTCCTCGAGTGACCATCGGTTTTAATATGGGTGCTACCGTACGAAATGCCGATTTTGACATATCTCCTAAACCATGTCCTCGTTGTCAAGAGACGTCTCGATACAAAGAATACGTCTGTTGCAATTCACCGGAGAATCGTTCTCGAAAATGTAGGTTCACGGTAACTTTTCCTTTAGAAAATAGAATATTTTGTCCAAGATCTCATTTTACACTAATATTGAAACTGTCGAATACAATTTACTGACAGAAAGATAATGAGGAAGTACAAAATCTCGGTGAAAGTGTTACGTGTTTCCTCCTTCGTCGTAAGCAGCTATGGCAGAACCCACTTTGAAAGGAATGACTATCAGCAAGGGGCAGCTATGTTTCATACCAAGCTGTACTCGACGAAATTTGAGTACACAAATATCAAATTTAGTCCTTCGCTCAATTCGATAGGGAAGCGAAAATACTTGTAGTATCGATCGTTGTTGTGAAAGTCTTTCATCGGAACGAGAGAGGTGTATCAATCCAGAATATCAAACAAACCGGGAGAAAAAGTAGTGGCCATTGTTTTGCCATCGGGAAAATGTATTTTAAGACGATGAAAAATGGCATGGTATTTGATCTGTACACATCGGCAAGTTTTCTCCAGTATTTTGTAAAAAATGAACATTGCAAATAGTTTAAATCGTATCGATGAATGTCGAGCATTAAAATAATATCCTGTAGGAATTCTCATAGTATAAAGGTTCCACTGAGGACTAAAGATGATATTTTGAAATCGTAATAACAAGGATCAACTGTTCTTGTACTTCTTCGTTGAGGATATCAACGATGAAAGTGTTTTGACCCTGGTTGATATTGATGACTTGAGTAGGATGAATGATTTATACCAAAGCTACTTCCCAATGAGCTTCGTGATCCAATTCTATAGCTTGTGGTAATTTGGCTATGAAACAACATAATGTGTTGTTTGGAACACATCCATAGAACTGTAACTGGGTTATATTACGTAAAATTGGTTATTCATAGTTCGATGGTTCTGGTCTCCGAAGAGTCACACGTTGTCAAAGGATGATTTTCCAAAGAGGGTTCCAAAAGAGGAATGCTGCTGTGATTGGAACAGGACTATTGATTGGCGTTGGAGGCGAGGCTACCGTTGTTGTTACTACTATCGGTAGATTTCAAAGACGGATTGGGACGAAGAAAACTCAATACAACTGCTGAGTAAAATAGTCCACAATTCCTTGTTGTAAACTCAAATTTCCAATCGCTGATTCAATGACACATATACCCCAAACATTTGGCAGAAATAGACGATTTAATTCTTAGGGACACACACGTTCTAGGCACCAAACCCACGTTGTTTTTTTTTTTTTTTTTTTGTTTTTTTGTTTTTTTGTAGATCATGGAGAGAAGAACTTTGAGAACGAGTATAGCTATGTTTAATGGCATGTTTGTAACTTCATCTTCTTTTTATAATCGATGGTTTGTGAAGCGGCAATCCAAGAATCGAAACTGGGTGGATATCCTTTCCAAAGAACCTTAAGTTCTTGGAGTCAATGTTTTCCCACTTACTTGTTCTTCGATCGAGAATGTTTTCGATATTGTACACGTCGTCTCCTTTCTTGGTCACTCTTTGTATCTCAGGCAAGTAATAAGTTCCTTTTAACACTTCTTTGTTAATAGCTGCCAATGTATATACAGGAGGATCACGTTCACGTACTTGTCCAGTGACACGAAACAATTATGTCGTCCAAATAGGTAAATAACCTTTGTCAAAAGCGCGTTTTGTTTTTCCAGTGCGAACCCAATCTCTGGTGTTTAACACTTCTTTCTTTTTCTAGTCTTTGACATTTCAAACAATCAATCAAACAACATCACTTCGTTTTGAGGTGTAACTTCCATCTGGAACACATCCTGTGATATAATAATTGTGAGCTCTCACTAGACGTGGTAACAGGTCAATGTATTTGAGGGTATGTTGATGCGTTATATCAACGATTGTAATTCTTGTTGTTAATGTGACATCTCGGTGAGATTATGATTAGGAGGTAAATGGGATATCCTTTGATCGTACAAACGATGGAGTTCCATCCACCGTTTGTAAGGAACTAAAGTTAAATGTTGTCCTTCCATAAGATCCAAGGGTACAATAGCGATGTCTTTGCAGAAAAGTGTGTCCTTTTTATCTTCTTCTTCGTCATCTCATCACTCCTTTTAAAGACGACAAGCAATCTATCCTTAGCAGCTACTTTTAACAACGGTCTTATCAGCATTGGAAGAAATCTTCCTCATTGAACGAACATTTTGTTTTTCTTTTGACTTTTGACATTTTCTTTTTCACCATTTGGCGAAGAACATGATAATGTCTTTCCTAAACACTGTTTCTGTATCTTAGTCAAAGGCACCGTTCATTTCAAAACGTTCAAACAACATGCACACACAGTATCAATAATTTCTTTAGGTGTTTTTTGAACGATTTGTTTTTATGTTGGAGCAATGGATTTGGTCAGCACTAACACGGCATCCTAATGTTTAGCTAACCAAGGAGTGAGTCTCTTTTTCCTCTTTTGGGAGGTTTCTGTAAGCAAGGGTATAAACTTTGTGACATCTTTGTTTCAGGAGGAAAACATTGAAGTTATTCTTATCCAACACTTCTTCTTCTTATACTGGAATTCGTCTCCGCTGATTGTCGGGACGACGGATGAACTTGACATGAAGTGCTACAGGTGTTCTTAGCGGACTAAATCTTGCCAGTTCTTGTTTGGATAAATCCAGTAAACTTTGTAACATGCCTGTTTGGTCTTGTACTTTATCTTAAGAGAGGTCACTTGTAAGCTGCAGCAGCAGCAGCTAGAGCAGTAGAAGAAGAAGATGTCGACTAAATAGAAGTTTCTTTCAAAATGGGTGTCCATATTTCATCAAATTAGGAAACACTGGTCTTAAATCAGGTTTGGCAAGCATCATCATTACCAGAGTAGAAGAAAAAGTGGAAAAAGAGAAGGTCACCGAGCGAGTTTTTTTTTTATTTTTGAATACGTGCGCGTTCTAGCGACAGTACCTCTCTTTCTTGCAGGAGATGTTTTTTTCTTGGATGTTTGCTTCTTCGTCTTCTTCTTCTTCAAGTGTGTACTTGCTTCACCACCTCTCTTCTTTTTGGTCTGTATTTGAGGCGGTCTGGCCTTTTTAGCTTCTGCATTAGGATTCCATTTTAAAAGCAAACAAGTAATTACACCTCCCAAGAGTTCACTTCCACCTGGTTTCAAAATGATTTTTTTTTTGGTTTGAGTATCGATTATTGCATAAGCCAATTCTGACAAAGCTACTTAAAGTTAAAAAACAAAACGTTTTGGTTGATGTGGAATGTGAATGGTACCTTGTAGTAATTGACGTGCTGTCAAAGTAAACCATCGCAACACTTTTCTGAGATTTGCTTCTAACACGTCTAAATGCACTTGTGCATTTTTTTCAGCCGAATCCATACAGTGCACGAATCAATTTCGCAGGAGGATGCGTCTGAAAGGAAGTCACGTTGAATACTGTCAGAAAGAAAAGATGTGAATGATGTTTTTATAGTTTCTTTTTAGACAGGCGAAAACGAGGAAGATGACGTGTAAATGACTGGACCTCCTTCTTTACGCCAATTGTGAAAACAAATTTGTAGAAACTCTCAAATAATCGGGAGTAGTAGGTTTTAAATTGATGAGTAAATATGCAAGTGGTGATTGCGTGACATAGTCATAAGCATAATTTAGCCAACATGTTCCTAGAAGTTTTGCCAACACTTGAACTTGAGATTTATCTCTTGGACTTTTGTACAACACCACGTAATGGGCATTGAGAATGATGATGCGATGTGCTTTACTGTCTTGAAATACAATTTGAATAATATAAATAATGCTAACATTACAGTGATGTCCTTTTCGTGTAAACCAAAGTTTAATTTCTTCTTCGTCTTCTCATAACATGTCATCGAAGATGCCGAGATGTGTCTGACTAAAGTCGGAGACGATCCTATCCTTTCGCGAGGAATTCCTTCTACAAACAAATTTGATTCTCCTTAGCTTTCTTTTAAAAACATGTAAGCCGTTTGCCACTCTTTGTAGCATCACACGATACGTTGTGGAGGACGATCGAATAATTTTGATTTGTGTTCGATCAAACGTTTTGACAAAATCAGTTTTGCCTGAACCACTGTGTCTAGCAATTAACATGTGTTACGGAATTATGCATCATTTCGTTTTTAAATAATCGTATAGTTGTATGATCTCTGCATAATAGTCTAACAGCTGTCGTCTTGCAGAAAGTACATATACGGTATTTCAATGTGACTCAGTACATTGGACTTGGGAAATATTACGTGATCTAGAGCGTGAGAATTTGTTGAACTTCTGACCTAGATTATATGTTCAATTAAAAGTCAAAACTTTGTTGACTGGTAATAACGTCAGTGCAAAAGTACTTTAGCGGTGTCACGCATAAGCTAGTTTCTGATTGGTTCAGAGAAGGTTGTTTTCTAGAAGGATTAAATTGTTTTAAGTCGCAATACAGTTTAAATTGGATTTCCTTATTCTGTTCTGCGCAGTCGGAAGGCATATAATAGGATGTATTGCTGTGTTTGGCATTCGTTCATAGTTCGTTCAGCCTGAGAGGTCACAAACGAGATTGTTTCATTTTGTGTGTGGATATTCTACTTCGGTAATATTATTATTATTATTATACAGTACATTCTGGATTCAGTACTGTTCTTAAACTTTAAGAATAATACAACTCCATGGAATTATCGGAAACATTTCTAGAACTTGTGTGATATTCCATATTCTCAAGGACTATTTGGAATTAATAACATTTGGATATAACTGATTCTTGTTAGCACATCAGTACAGTGAAGGTTTCATTCGGAACCTACTTCATTCGGAACATTTGGATTAACTTCAGGATCAGTGAATTTTAGAACAATTTAGGACTTTTAAGGATATTCTATACTCTAAGTTATTTTTAATTCTTTCGCTTTGATTGTTTGTTGAAATATTTTAATATTTTAGGAAATTAAAATATTTGTATTTTAAATCTTGAAAGCTTGTTTGAGTCTTTTATTTTGTTACATTACCCCTAGTCGTAACACATGTTAAATGGATGGAGAAGATACAGTGCCTACCAGCTTTGATGATTTGACCTTCCACAATCATTTTGAGAACGGAGGATGCAGTCACAACAGTTGTGTTTGAAATTCTGACATTCTATCAACGACACAAAACATTTTATATATTTTATACACGTTTGAAATATCATAGTGTAAGACAAAAATATATTGTACATGTCAAACAAAGTTATAATTGTTCTTTTCTTTCATCAGTCGCACACAATATCTTTGGCATAGTCAGCTACCTTTTGTGTATAAGCATCGAATCCAAGACTTTTCCAGTTACGTATCTATTTCCAGTAGTAAATCTGCTGGTGTATCCAACTGGCTATACACTCTACTTGACAAGAATGAAGAGTCGATAGAGTACGACGAATGTCTTCTTCACACGGAGGAACACAACTATTATTCATCACTATTCGCAACACTTTTAACACAAGAACCTTTTCGTGCACAGTTAAAATGTTGGTGGTCATGTCTGTGCATGTACTGTTCATACATTGTCCACAAAGAATCTGCTGGTAAACGAAATCCAAAAAAGGTAGTCACTACCACACACACCACACGTCATCCAAAATTAAATGGAATCGTTTCGTCTGGTGGAATCAGTTCTTTTAAAACCAATTGGTAATTTACTATGTCCTGAACACTGTCAGTGACTTCCTTCTACGTAATTTGTTGTAACACCGACGACAGAAGTCGTGGCAAGGTAAGTATTAAAATATCTAAACAGTTGATCAATGTCTGACCATTTGAACATTATCAAAGTAATCAGTCTTCTTATTGTTACGACTTTATGGTCTAAGAAAAATGTAACAGAAAGAAAGTGAAACCAACAAATCAAGTAAAAATCAACAAGCAATTTATTACTAGATAATTAAAATGAAAAATCAAAAGGTCACTTACAGTAATGTGTTTTGAAATCCTAATAATCCAATAAGAATGATTGTTCTAATCACAAGTCCTAAATATAGAATGTTCCGAATTCACGGCTGTGTCCTTGAATGTTATTATGTGCCAATGGTCTCCAAAGTCCTGATGTACTAGTAATCTTGATGTGCTGATGTCAAAATGAAGTATTCCAAAATCTCTGAATAAGTTCACATAAATTCCTAAATCATCAATTAAAAATCCAAAATCCAAAAATTTTTGAGCACTGTTATAATCCAATGAATATTTAAAATAATTCCTCTCTTAGAATTTGGAATGAATTTTCACAACTGTAATAGCTCTTTACAAGACTGATGGTAATGTCAAAACTGAATAAATTTCCACCAAACATGGCATATATAAAGATTGGTCACATGACAGAATGTTCTAGAATATGAGTCATCTTAATGGAATTTTTACTTGTAAACAAAAATCAACCTTGACCTTCAAATTGAGAAAACATATTGATCAAAACAACCTAATTCAAGGACACTAGTTAAACAATTTTTTCCTGATAAACATTAAGATTTAAGCAAATATTAAAGTGAAGAAACATTTATAATTTCCTAAAATATTTATAATATTATATAAACATCATATATAACACCTCCCCTCATAAAGAAAAAGAAAGATTTATGTAATAAAGCTTTCCTTTGAATATACATCTAATACTACAATAACCAAAATTACATAAGAACATGTTTTATGATACCGGACTTAATTACATCAAGCAATATTACATTTCTAGGCACGTGAGAGTGCATCTGCAATCACATTGTCTTTTCCCCTGATGTGTTTGATGTCAATGTTATATTCTTGCAATATTAAACTCCATCTCAACAATCTCCGATTTTTATCTTTCATTTTGTTGATGAAAGTAAGGGGATTGTGATCACTGTACACAATAATTGGAGAAAGAGCTGAGGTAACATACACTTCAAAATGCTGTAAAGCCAATATCAAAGCCAAACATTCCTTCTCAATTGTGGAATAATTTTTCTGGTGCTTGTTTTTTTATTTTTTTGGAAAAATAGCACACAGGGTGATCCACACCACTTTTGTCTTCCTGAATCAATACTCCACCAACCCCTACAGCACTTGCATCAACAGATAATTTAAATGATTGGCTGAAATTTGGTGCAAAAAGAACTGGTGCATTCTTAAGCATGGCCTTTAACTTGTCAAAAGATTCCTGACACTTGTCAGACCAATGAAATTTGGTTTTCTTACTCAATAAACTTGTCAAAGGTTCAGCAATAGAAATCGCATCAGTTGCTTTTTACAAATTGGAACTTGAAATTCAGAGATAGCTTTGACCTTAGCTTCTATAGGTTTAACTTGACCTTGTCCCACAATATGTCCTAAAAATGTGACACAAGCATGGCAAAACTCACTTTTGCTCAAATTAATTGTCAGATTCGCATCGCTGAGTCGATCAAAGAATTTTCGAATGGTTTCCAAATGATCTTCCCATGTGTTGTTGTAGATAATGACGTCATCGATATAAGCGTCACAATTATCAAGACCAAATGTTATCATGTTCATCTTACGTTGAAACGTTGCAGGCGAATTTTTCATTCCAAACGGCATGACTTTATATTGATAAAATCAATCTGGAGTTACAAATGTTGAAATTTCTTTTGCCCTTTCCGTCAGTGGAATTTGCCAGAATCCTTTTAAAAGGTCAAACTTGGTGACATATTCCGCATTTCCAATTTTATCAATGCAATATTCAATTCTTGGGATTGGAAATGAATCAGTTTTGGTGACACTGTTGACTTTTCTATAGTCAGTACACATACGGAATGTATTATCTGGCTTGGGAACAAGAATACATGGTGAACTCCAGTTACTTTTACTTGGTTCTATGAAATCATTCTCCAGTAAATACTGAATTTCTTTCTTCAGATAGTTCTGTTTGAGAGGATTCATCCTATAAGGATGCTGTTTCACAGGCGCAGAATCTACAATGTCAACGTCATGATAAATTTTACTTGTTCGTGCTGGAACATCAGGAAACAAGTGCTCATAGTCATGTAATAGCTGTTTTAGTTCATTTCTTTCCTGTTGTTGTAGATGTGAAAGTTTCTGGTCTAGGTTGTTCAATATTTCTGAATTCCGAAGATTGGTTATACCAGAGTCACTATAGTCTGATTGTATTCCATCGTTGATATCTTCACTGTGTGGGACAGGTACAACTAAATTAACTGAATAATTAGCTGGGCTATCTCATTCAAAATATTCCTTTAACATATTTATATGACAAAGTTGTTTCTGTTTCCGTCTCCCAGGAGTGTTAATGATATAATTTAAGTCATTTACTTTCTTTTCAACGGTATAAGGACCATAAAATTTAGCCTGAAGAGGATTTTCAGGTATGGGAAAGAGAGCCAGAACTTTGTCACCAGGTTTAAAACTCCTTTCCTGTGAATTTCTGTCATACCTTAATTTCATTTTTGACTGAGTAGTGTGAAGATTAGTTCTTGCTACTTCACAGGCCTTTGACAACTTGTATTTGAAATCAGAAACATAATCAAGAAGATTAATCTTTGAGTCTTCATTTGAAAGAAGTTTCTCTTTCAATAATTTCAGTGGTCCACGGACAGTATGCCCAAAAACTAGTTCAAAGGGACTAAAACCCAACGACTCTTGAACTGATTCCCTAACAGCAAACAACAACAAATGAACACCCTTATCCCAATCCTTTTCTGTATCAAAGCAATATGATCGAATCATATTCTTCAAAGTTTGATGAAATCTTTCCAAAGCACCTTGACTTTCAGGGTGATAGGCAGAAGATTTAAACTGTTGGATGCCTAGTTCATGCATAACTTGTTGGAAAATTCCAGACATAAAATTTGACCCTTGATCTGACTGGACAGATTTGGGAAGGCCAACAAGTGTAAAAAACTTCACCAAAGCTTTCACAATAGTTTTAGTTTTTATATTTCTCAGAGGAATTGCCTCTGGAAATCTTGTAGATGCACACATGATGGTCAACAAGTATTGGTTGCCTGACTTGGTTTTAGGTAAAGGACCAACACAGTCTACTATTATTCTACTAAATGGTTCATCAAATGCAGGACTAGGTTGCAGATGAGCCTTAGGTATCTTCTGATTGGGTTTTCCTACCATTTGACAAGTGTGACAAGATCTGCAGTATTTAGAAACATCACTTTTGAGTTTCGGACAATAAAAATGATTCAAGATCTTGTGATAAGTCTTACGGACTCCTAAATGACCAGCTAAAGGAGTTTCATGGGCTAAATTAAGAATTTCTTGTCGATATGACTTAGGAACAACAATTTGATAGCTCACTGACCACTCGTCACCAGCGGGTACATCAGGTGGTCTCCATTTCCTCATAAGGACCCCATTTTTCACAAAGTAACACACTGAAACTTGTGTGGCTTCAGTTTCACTAATAGCCCTCTGAAACAAACAAGATATCTCAGGATCTTGCTCCTGTTCAACGACAAGGGATTGTCGTTTGTCATCCTGATTAGAACAAAGAGAATGAGTTGCCAAAAGAGGATCACTGTGATCAATACCATTTGATTGATCAATACCTGAGAAAAAAGTGACCTCATCAAAAGACTGACCAATACATGTGTCAGCTAAAGGAATAATATCCTGATCAACATCACTCTCAAGAGCTCTTTTTACCATAGCTCTAGTAACTGCACAAGCAGGGTACAAATCAGGGATTTCAGTTTCGACAGGATCAACTTTCTGATCCAAACAAGGCTTGTCAGTTACAAGTGGATTAGCCACAACCTTATCTCCAGCTAGGTCATTGCCTAGTAATAAATGAACACCCTCTATGGGTAAAGAAGTCACTGCCCCAACAGTCACAGGTCCAGAAACTAAGTCTGATGCCAAATTTACACAATGGAGAGGACCATTTACAAAGCCGCACTCAACTCCCTGAACAAGAACACTTTCACTTGAAGAAGACTCCTCAGACAAAGGCAAAGTACCTGATAATAAAAGACTCTGAGAAGCTCCAGTGTCCCTTAATATTTTAATTGGAATAGGTTTGGCAGAATCACCAATAAGTGATATAGAACATTCTGACATGAATGGTTCATAAGCCTCCAAAATAGAATCAGACTGGGGTTTGTTTGACCCAACAAATGTATTGCTTTCAATACAAGACCGTGACCTTGACCTCGTAGAAATAAGAGCATTTGGAAAAGCTCTGTCTTTACTCTGTTGCTTATTTTTCAACTTAAAGCAATCAGAAATAACGTGCCCTTTCTTTTTACAATAAGTGCACGTAGGAAGAGATAAGGATTTCTGATCAGTCTTATCAGATGTTTGATTCCTAACAGTTGTGCTGTTGTGAAATTTGGAAGTACTCGAATGAGATTGAAATGGTTTTTTACCAGAAAACTGCTGAGAGGACGACTTATTGCCAAATGAAATTTTGTGAGTCAAGGAATAATCATCAGCCATACGAGCAGCATTTTCCAAAGTTTCCACATTCTGCTCGTCAAGATAGGTTTTAACATCACTATGGATGCACCTCTTGAACTCTTCAATTAATACGAGCTGTCGGAGGTTATCATAACCTTGATCAACTTTCTTGGCTGAGCACCACCTATCAAATAGTTGTTCTTTATCCCTTGCAAATTCGACATGAGTTTGTCCAGTTTCTTTTCCACAATTCCTAAACCTTTGTCGATATGCCTCTGGTACCAACTCATAAGCTTTCAAGATGTACTCCTTAACCACATTATAATCAGTGCTTTGTTGTACTGACAGTGAAATGTAGACTTCACGAGCTTTGCCAATAAGTACACTTTGTAATAACAAAGTCCAATGCTCTCTGGGCCATTTCAAGTTTTCAGCTATTTTCTCGAAATGAAGAAAGTATTTATCTACTTCTTTTTCCTGAAAAGGGGGTACTAACCTAATATATCTAGTAACATCAAAACCTGAACTTGTGTTTAAAGGAGTGGAGTGTGCTCTGTTTGCCAGTTCCAATTCTCTTAATTTAAATTGCATTTCCCTTTCTTCTATGTGCATCTGCATCTGTCTCTCCTCTTTCTCTCTCTCCCTCTGCATTTGCCTCTCTTCTTTCTGCATTTGTATCTGCCTCTCTTCTTTCTCTCTCTCCATCTGTATCTGCCTCTCTTCTTTCTCTCTCTCCATCTGTATCTGCCTCTCTTCTTTCTCTCTCTCCATCTGCATCTGCCTCTCTTCTTTCTCTCTCTCCATCTGCCTCTCTTCTTTTTCTCTCTCTCTCTGAATCTGAAGCTTTGCTAACTCTAAATCCATCTGGTTCTTTAACTCTAATTCCCTTAATTTCCTGTCAGAACCAGATACAGGCTTTCTCTTCGAACTTAAAGCACTACTATCAAAATATCCCTTTCCTACTAAATACTGAATTAAAATAATCTTTATCTCCTGTTTTGTCAATGATACTTTTGCCTCAGATAGACAGTATTTTCTGGCAAGCTCGAGCAACTCATCCTTTCTCATGCACTCTAACCCCTCCTGGGTAGGTTTTGAAATGAAATTCTGAACATTAGATGCCATTGTAAATGCTTGTTGGTTTCACACAAAAAAAATTCTTTATTAAAAATCTTTGCCAAAGACAAAAAAAAATTCTCCGAGACAAAATCAATATGAATTTCAAAGATAAATTTAATATCTCTAATATGCTTTAAAGAAATTCAATCCCGGAACGACGAGCCCCCAATTTCTATTACGACTCTATGGTCTAAGAAAAATGTAACAGAAAGAAAGTGAAACCAACAAATCAAGTAAAAATCAACAAGCAATTTATTACTAGATAATTAAAATGAAAAATCAAAAAGTCACTTACAGTAATGTGTTTTGAAATCTTAATAATCCAATAAGAATGATTGTTCTAATCACAAGTCCTAAATATAGAATGTTCCGAATTCACGGCTGTGTCCTTGAATGTTATTATGTGCCAATGGTCTCCAAAGTCCTGATGTACTAGTAATCTTGATGTGCTGATGTCAAAATGAAGTATTCCAAAATCTCTGAATAAGTTCACATAAATTCCAAAATCATCAATTAAAAATCCAAAATCCAAAAATTTTTGAGCACTGTTATAATCCAATGAATATTTAAAATAATTCCTCTCTTAGAATTTGGAATGAATTTTCACAACTGTAATAGCTCTTTACAAGACTGATGGTAATGTCAAAACTAAATAAATGTCCACCAAACATGGCATATATAAAGATTGGTCACAAGACAGAATGTTCTAGAATATGAGTCATCTTAATGGAATTTTTACTTGTAAACAAAAATCAACCTTGACCTTCAAATTGAGAAAACATATTGATCAAAACAACCTAATTCAAGGACACTAGTTAAACATGTTTTTCCTGATAAACATTAAGATTTAAGCAAATATTAAAGTGAAGAAACATTTATAATTTCCTAAAATATTTATAATATTATATAAACATCATACATAACATTATAACATTCAGATACCAATGGTTAAAAAGTCTATGCCGTTTTTGGACGCAATTGTTCTTTGCGTTTCACTTGAATCTGTAAAATTAGCTGTAAATGCGTTCTTGCGGCTCCAACAACGCACCTCACCTCGTGAAGAAGTCTCTTCTTGAGGCGATACTTCTTTTAAACGTGTTTTGTAATCCTTTAAGTTTTTGTCCTCTGGAATTCTTTGTAGTATTCCAACCTTGTGGGTAGAAGTCGTGGCATCAAAACTCTTCTGAGTTGTAGGTAGTTAATCAAAAACTGACCATTTGAACACTTTCAAAGTAATCAACCCTTTTATGGCATTTATATACCAATGGTTAAAACGTCTATGTCGTAACGGATGCAATTGTTCTTTGCGTTTGACTTGAATCTTGACAACGTCTCTGTAAATGGATTCTCGCAGCTCCAAAGGTAAACTACGAATTTTCTCTTCTAAAGTATCCATGAGGATAACGACCATAACCCACCAAGTAAATATAGTGACAGCATGGAGACCATACGACGTGTTCCAGGAAAGATTAATCTTTATATTCTTTATTCGTGGATATTCACACCACAACTTAAACACTGTACTTCCTCGTCCCAAGTTAATAAATCCTGCTGTCGCTAAAGTTTCGATAGTGGGTAAGCCATCCAGATTTTTAGGCCATTTTGTAATGTCTGGAATCGCCATCCAAAATCAAAATTTTGAATTCATCATTCTCGATGAACGTATGAACTCAAAATGATCCTACTGTCTTGGAACTCTCTTCTTTTTTATAGTGCAGATCGGTCTATCCGTAAGGTAACGTGTTGTGGTCGGGATTGACGGTCTGCTATACTTTTTCCAAGGGTCTACTAACGATTTGGTGATCTTGCAAACGTACACATTTGTGAGGATCCAACCTTTAAACGCGAAAGTCTTGAGCTTGCCTTGACTTTAGGCCGTTTTTTATGACCTCAAAGTTCGCAACTTGTCAGTCCTTTCACTTTGCATTTGGTACAAGGTTGTTCTTGTTTGTCTCGGAACTCGTTACTGTTATTTTTGAATCCACCTCTGTCAAAGCTCAAAATAGTGTCTTCGGGATGTTCGTCGTTCCAAGCTCATCTTCAATGTAAGGGTGATAGCTTCCAGAGCGATCGATGTCCATGCAACTATCGGCGTCAAAGTAAAGGACTCGATCTCCTAAGGGTTCCAACACAGAATAGAATTTTAAACGGGCATTGTCTGTCACATAAGCAGCAATGATGACATTACCAAACTCGTCGTGTGTTGCATATCCTTCGTAATTCACCAAGATCAAATCTTCACGTACGATTTCCACATGTTTAATGAGTTTTCTTTTATCGCCGATGAGTTGAAAGTATCGACTTGGATCTACCAAGTATTCCCTCTTTGGTAATATCTGACGTTGAGCCAGTTTTCCCCACAAAAAATTCTAAAGACTTTTGCAAACGATCTTCTTCCTTCGTTCTTTTCCAGGTGTTCCAATGTGATCCGTTCTAGGGATCGGTACCGTTCTTTAAATTCCTCTTTGTTTTCTGGAGTCTGACACCAAGAAGGATAGCCGCTACCTTCTTGCTTTAATTTCAGAAATTCGTTGACGTAGCCTGAAAAAAATTACTAGCCTCGAGTCTTCCTACTGCTGTTGTCGTTCTGTGGTAAGAAAGTGTCACATTTTGTATACATTTAACGATCGATAGCATAACAAAATTCGAAACTCACTCACGTTCCTGTCAAAGCTTGTTCTTGATCTGCGTGGCAGCAATGGTGCTCTTGATTACATGTTTCAGCATACCTACGGCATAAAGGAAACATAAGCTTTCCGTGGCAATTATGGGGTAAAATAGGATGGTACAAGTTCGTCGATGGCAACACTTTACATTTGATCAAAACTTCGTATTGGTGAATGTGTTCAACTTCAGTTTGTTCTGTCAAACTTTCAGGATGATCATTGGGGAATCGACCATATTTACATACCTAAGGATATAAGAAACACACGTCAATGTACTTGATTTGCTCTCCCTGAAATTCGTCCACGTCGTGCAACACGCGTGTAGCATTGGTTTGTCATCAAAACAAATTGTCGCGTGGATTCAAAGGTTTGATACCAAACATATCGTAATCTTTGACGATACGTTTAAATTATGTATCTGTTTTTGTTACCGTCGATCGTAGTTGTGTTCCCACATTTCTATCACTTTATATCCTTGACTTTCTAACTCTGGCGTCTTTGATATGTTTCGTCGTACACAACTCTTTCATGGTGAACTCTGAGAAAGGACTTTTCCAGGTCTCGTTAAGTAAAACAAGTAGGCATGAAATAAACGTCCCTGAAATTCGTGGACTATATATGGGCTCCAATTTTCTTTTCTCCAACGTTTCTAGCATGTTCTCTCCACTTGTCTTGAGTTTTACACACGTAATGCAGCCAGCGCAAAGCTTTGGATGAATATCTACGGCAGACAGAGAGATAGGACTGAGTTGGTATGATAGCTAGCTTGTTCTCCGGCATGAACTTCTTTCGGTAGACTAATCCACACGCTTTGACAATGGTAGAAGCTTCCTTCAAGGGATCAATACCTCCGTAATCCAGAAACAATTGTAGAAATTTTCCAAAACACCATAGTAAAATATTCACATTGGATCGACAATATTTCAAAATTTCTTCTTGAAAATCAAAACGGTCTGAAGAGTGAGTATGGTATTAATCGTAGAAAGCTTCTCGTTGTTCTGTTCGCATATTGTCGGGGTCGTAGCAGCGAACTTAAAGCAAATGCGGGAGAACGACGTGTTGATTAGCTTCGGAATTGTAATCGTCTTTTTTGGCTTCGTGCCCTTCAAAAAGGAATCGGTAGATTCCGAAACCGATTCGGCTGGTTTCACACAGTTTTGCACTGTTGTTTAACACTGTTTCTTGCATATATATATATATTACATAGATAGATTTAGTAGCAAGAAAACGTCCCTTTTCATTTTTAGATTTTGTTCATTTTGAAAGAAGCAATATCTTCTGAATATAATGCAGCTTAATTCGTGCAGATATTGTGAATATAAAGCGAGATACAACGGCTGAATGCATCAAATAGCAAGGCTTTGACGGTAGAAATTCATTTTGTGTCGTTATTTTATACGATAATAAACCATCGTGGCGCTTCTGATATTTATATATATATATATATATATATATATATATGTGTGTGTGTGTGTGTGTGTGTGTGTGTGTGTGTGTGTGTGTGTGTGTGTGTGTATGTGTGTGTGTTTATATCTGGCGAGAGAGATAATATTAACTATAAAAAAGCATGCAATAACTACGTTTATTTGTTAAGTTTCCTTTTCACGGCGACAAAGTGGCACGCTTTGATTGTCAAATAAACCATCCGATTGTTGTGTCCTTTCAGTCTGCATTATGTTCATTCATTTATTATAAAGTGCAAGCTTCCCTCCCAAGAAAAGCACACAAAGTGTATCTTACAGGTACATTTTAAAGATCCGTTTGATTAAACCTAATGCAGTTTTTACACAGCAGTATAAATATGTAGAGTTTTAATGTGATTTTATAACATGAAGTTACCATGTTATCTGTTTTTATTCCACATTAAGATTCCAAACACAGTAAAGACAGCATAATAATTCC
Source organism: Margaritifera margaritifera (assembly GCA_029931535.1). Taxonomy (NCBI): domain Eukaryota; kingdom Metazoa; phylum Mollusca; class Bivalvia; order Unionida; family Margaritiferidae; genus Margaritifera; species Margaritifera margaritifera. The sequence continues at coordinate 1,370,192 of JAQPZY010001520.1, forward strand.
TCCTAAAACTTACCTTTGAACTAAGGAAGTGATAACAGTGTTTGTTAGTTAGTGGATAGATATCGTATTGCAGATACACGCGTATGGTTTTCTTAATGGCTTAGCTTTGTCCAATTACAACCCATTTAATTAAAGGGACCCTAAAGGGGTGGCTAGTTTGTTTCATGGTGTTTATTTACTAAAACTTGCCAAAAACAAAATGTGGAAATCACCGTATATTAGTATATTACTTTCTTACCAAATCCTTTGATTTGCACTCAGTAATACTTTATCGGTTCTTAACAAAATATTAACCAACGTAAATTAATAAAAAATGCCAATTAAATGGTTCGAATGTAAAATAAATTTTAAAAAATTTGCTAAATAAAATAAGATCAATGCATAATAATGACTTTTATGTATAGGAAAAGGACATCACTAAAGTAAAGAACCCAAATAAACGTAAGTTTAAATATAGTCAACATCTTTATCTGCCCTTAACAAATTAAACAAATTTGAACGTGAAATAAAGTAGAATTTCCTGCTAGAGATGAATACCAAGGTTGAAAAGAGAAATAGCTTTCAGCATTATATATTATGGAGGGCTACACAAAATTGGTCTCAATTTCCCACAAATGTCATTATTTGAGGGATACGTCGCTTAACTAGATGGCAATTTTCATTACAAACTGATAGTGGTAGCTGACACATGTGTAAAATATCAAACAACATTAAGAACAAGAACAAGAACATTATATATTTAACTAATACCTAATAATCCTTTAAAATTTGTATTCGTTTCTTGATTCTTTAAAGAGTAAAAACATACATGATCTAGGGGAAATGTTAATTCTTCTTATGGTATTTATCCAGGCGTATTCCCTTAGGATGTGTCCTAAAAGTTCTGCGTTCGTTTCATTTGGAAGGGTTGCGTTGTTTTGTTGACAATCTTTTAAAGCTTCTACCCAGGTAAATTGTGGTGTACTTTGGATGAACGGAGATATGGTATTAGAATCTGAAACAAAATAAAGAAAAAGTTACATCAAATGCTACGAGGGATATTTGAAACGTTCTGAATATTTTGTTAAAACTTTTTTGTTTCTTTAAACCTGTTAACAAATATAATGACAATCGAGAGATAAAAATAATGTTTGATAAAATAATCTACAGCTGCACGTCCATCATGCTTGACAATAGCAGATATATGCGTGTAATTTAGCATAGGTAAATGACAGTGACGTAAAAATGTCTTGAAGTAGAACAATTCTGCTACTGAGCAAAGAGCATACTGTAAAATCTGGGCGACTTGGATAAAGTTTACGGATGTAATTCACTATCATATTCGAAAATGATGAAGTTACCATCTTAAAAGATTAACATTTTTTCTTATGATCTATTACTTGCATTGAAGGCAGTTTCAATGTTTGGATATGTTTAAACAGCTATCATGTGTCTCATATTTGTCCAAAGAAAAGCATGGTCTTTTCTGTACAGAATCTGAAAGGTGAAATGATGAACATGGTGTGGCATAATCAATATAAAGGTAATCCTCTCGAACACCTTCAGGTTTGTTAAAGTTGAGTCATCTACGATAAAAATAAACTCATGGTACAAGGAGTATCTTTAATGTCATGCTTGCATAATGTTTTGTTTTAGTGCTCATAAAATGCTTCTTCTTGTCATGTTAAATAATCTGAAGTTTGTATCAATGTACAACCTATGTCGAAACTACTTGCTATAGTGTTCTCTGTGTATTCTATCCATTTTCTGCAGTACTTGTGTTGTATTCTGTTTCCTTATCTTCATTTTCTGCAGTACTCTGCATCATTTTCTACTTTTGTCTCTAAATTTCCTTTTTGTATTCTACCGTAAACATTATAGCAAAGTTTACATCAGCTGCTAGTTATCTAAAGCTCAGTTTTGCCTTTCTCTTTGACTTTCAAAGATTTATTCTAGCATTTTATTTCACCAATTACATATCAAATTGTTTATCATTACTGGTAAGTGACATTTTCACGTCATCTTCCAGTTAAGTTTTCTAACAGGTAAAAATCGGGTTTAGTTAACTTTTCAAATTTTCTCACTGAATAAATGGAGCAGACAAAAACATAATGAATCTAAAATCAACATGGAACTTGGAAAGGTAACTTCACAAAACTTATAAGAGTTGAACTTGGTAGATACCTTTGCAAATGTTCATAGAAATTCATAGAAAGAAGAGTCCAAAATGTTGATGACTATGGAAAGATCACAAGAAGATCATGAAGTCACACTATGTGCATGAAAAGGAACAAGGTCAAAGAGCACGATATATTATTTAAATGGTGGTGGAGTAGCTGTTTTAGGTATCTTGTTAATTTGGTTAAAAAGTAAAGTTGTTTCTTCACAGTCTTCAACATACTTTTATAGAAGAAGTTGGATTTAAGAATCAACAATCAAGCGAAGCACAACAGTAGAGCCAATACGAAGTACAACAGCATGCTGTCCCTAGCGAACACATAACCGAAGATTATGACAATAGACTGTGCAAACATAATTCATTCCCAAAGAGGTTTAAAGGTTTAAAAGAACATTAAGTATGCACAAACGTCTTATAACATTAGGGTTAGATAAACAGCAAAATGTCAAGCGAAAAAAAAAATTATTAACTCTGTTTACAATGCGGCGCTTAAATCTGTTCTCGTGGTTATATAGAACATGCTTTAAAAAGTTATTTATATGTCAATATGTCCAACATCAACAATGAACACTAAATAAATTGCAAAACTGAGTGTTCCATTTTCGCTTAGTTCACAATCGACTACATGATAACACATAGACTTTTATCTAACAAAGTTGCAAGTACAGTACAAGCCAATGTTAAGTCAAATATACATTGCTAACTGTTTCGCAAGATACTTAACAAGATGTCTAGTGAAATAAAAAAATTATAAACACAATTTACTGTGCAGCATTCACCTCGGCATTTAGTGTTGTTTACATAATGCTGTTGAAAAAGCTAAAAATGGATCTTGAAGAACTTGTAAAGCTAATCATTCCATTTAGTTTAGCCAATTCACAGCAGTCTACCTCACAGCAAATGGGTTCTTGACTGACAAAAGTGTTAATCATTAAACTCTTGTTTAATTCTTGTAGATAAATAGTGAGTCACTTCTACGAGAATGTGTGAAAATGCATCTGAATGAATAACACAACGACGTATGCAAAAATCAAAATGATAAGACAATTATTTGATCCATGATATCAAATACTATGATAGTATGAGAAAGAAATACAAAATAGCATCAACAATTTAATTGCCTGGAGGCAGGTACGGAAAAAGGTTCGGCTGGCGTTTCAGCAGCTGTATTGTGCTTATCAGCAATAGCTACTGTAATATTCCAATAACATTTAGCGGATTTAGAGCAGCAGTTTAAGAATTGTTTAAACAGAAATCAGGAAGAATTAAATAGAGAAACAACAATAGCAGAAAACTAACTTTTGCCTTTAACGGTGCATTATTTGAAAATCAAGACAATTATATTACAATCAATGATCCCCCTTAAAAATAAATATGCTTTATCAATCCAATTGATAACCGCAATGAAAGAAACATTAGATTTGACTGTTCGATACTGCAATATTTCTGATGAACTCAAAAATCAATATAGTTTACCACATAATTGACAAGAATGAAAAAAGACTGTTTTAATTTATGATGGTTATTACAAACTAGAAAGTATATGAAGAAAGTCAAAGAGAACATAATTGCAAATGATGATAATGAAGAAGGTATTGACATTTAAATTTTAACACACACCTTAAATTTCAGATAACTACGAGTAAAAATTACACAGTGTTCATAACCAACTACATTCAAAATTGATAGCAATCAGTAGCGAACAAACTTTAGAAGCATATACTGAATCAGATAAAGTTTGGGGGCTTTTAAACCCAAATAATTAGATATTTTCCTCGACCAATTCAGTAAAACCAAACATTACTCTAATGTTTATTATTAGTGTTCACTTGAGTTTTTGCAGTTAAAAATGTTATTCACGGAGTTTGTTTCATACAATGTCAATGGACATTACAAACAATTACAGAATGGTGGAATTAACAGATTAAATATAAACATCAGAGATGAAGATGAAAAAGTCATAGAACTGCACGGTATGCCATTAACATTTGTTTTCCATGGTAAGTACATAGAGTTGATTATGTATACAATGAACGGATAAAATCTCTTAGAGGTTCGATTTATTCTTACCTTGAAACATTTTTATAGGAACGTAGAGAAAAATGCTGCGCTAGGTGAAACAGTTAATATTGACTTAAACCTGAACAATAATGTCATTTACCACTTTAGTAGATCCAGTACAAACAAACTGATCCGGTTAAAACAAAATTTTTGCACAATTGTGTTCATAATCAAATACGTAAGACTCTTTAGAACAGTAATTTTAATGAAGTCACGACGTCTAGAGAACAAGTCGACAAAAATTTAACTAATATGAGTGTTTCTGAAAGAGCTAACAAAGTCACAGAGTGGCAAAATAGATTGATCATAACGACAAAAGGCTTTAGATACACGGGAGTCTTTCAGACAGGATCCAATACTGTATCCACTGCTACACATGACTTTCAAACAGTAAGAAAAATAGCAAATGATTTCCCTAACATCAAACAATATTTACGACCAATGGAAGAAAAAATAACCACTGAGATAAATACATGGGGAAAATTTAAAAAAAACAAACAAAAAAACAATATCTGAAAACTATCGAACTTTACAAACTCAGATTGAACAATTACAGAAGGACTTGAATCATTAATTCCAACCGAATGATCAAGAATTTAGAAAGATAACGAATGATTCTGGCACAAAATACACCGACCTGAATGTCAAGATAACAGTTAATACTAACAACTTATCAAAGGCGCATAGAAATAATGATTTCAGAGACATAACCAAAAAGAATATGGAGAATACAACCACAATAAAAAGTTTGTATGCAATCACGACTAGATCTAAGAAAACATCTTACAATCTATCTATTAAAGATTTAGTCATAAGATCAAAACAAAAAAAGAGGTTCCTTTCACAATTGGTAGAATCGATATATGTAAAGCCGCAATGACCGATAACATACACACTCAACCCTAAAATGGGCGTAAATAATATCGCGTTATTGGATAGAAGTGGAAAATATAAACAATATATATAATGGGTACTTTGATGATAATACTAAAGTAATGCCTAGATGTATATTGCTTAACCACTTTTACATTATACCGAGTCAGGAGAGTTCAGATGGTATTTCGATAAGTGTTAATATAAGAGATGTAGTTTCAGTTGTTTAAAAAGGAGAGAAAGAAGACGGAAAAAGTGTCGCTGAATCCTCATATTTTATTTATAACACTCTAGTGAGAGGATTGTTATATCTTTTTCAAGCTGAAACTACATCTCAAACATTATCTGAACTATATGTGATTAACTATGCTACATTAAGTTTTGCTAAATTCAAGATATATCTGAAATGAATACTACATGGCTGTATTAAACTTAATTCAAGCTTATACACAATTTTAAATGACTTGTATTTTGCATCTGTTTATTTTATTTCTACCACGTTTTGACTTTTTTCATTTTTTCATTGGAGTATATGTAAATACTCGACGTAGTATTAACTGATTAGAAGCTAATATATACAGTTTATAGAATCACCTATTTAGAAACAACAATGTTTTGTAATTGGATTACAAACCAAGAAAGACCTCATATTTATTTTTCCTTCAGGTGGTATAGCCAAAACTGGCAGCAATATCACGAGTTGCTACTTATAAATACGACAGCATTAACAATCAATCGTTTACAGGCTGGAACTATATGTTAATTATTTATTTATATTTTTTTTAATTATTTTTTGTAACCTAATGAAGCTGATGAAAAATTATACACTATTAATTAATAGAAAGTAGCAGAGAAAACTTCATAATTCAATGGAAACATATCAAAGACACTTCACAACTTGAAAGAACGTTTGAAAAAACCATGTTAGCTGATTCTGTATTTATGATACGTTTTCTCCATATGAGTCTACTTATAAGGATAATGATAGAAATGATTTAAAAGATCATGATAGCAAAACAAAACATAAAAAACAAAGGCAACCTAAACTGAATTATTTTCATTAACCTTCTGATAGCCAAGTAAAATGCGAATACATATTCATTGCGTTTGTGATCGGTGTTACTGTGTATTTTGCTTGCAAGTGTTATATAAAGAGCGAAGATGTCTATGTATTACAAATATATAACTCCTAACAAGCAGAATAAAATACCGCTACGAGTTAAAAAATCTCAAACCATCACATCATTGTATCACATATACACATAGCAGCATTATTTCTGAAGATTTTGAACAGCTATCAATACCAAAGCTATCTCCAAACATATTGATTGTACCGAGTAATTTCTTTGTGTCGTTTGATATGAAGGTGAAAAGAGATGTTTACAATACAATGGCAAATAATGTCGGTAGAATGCTTTTAAAACAAATCACCTTATCGTACGGAAGCGATGATCTTTTCGTCTTTATGATTACAGTATATTCACGACATACAAAGATGTGTTGTTACCTATTTATGTTAGAGCAAACAGGATTGAACAAGGTTTAATGAATGATAAATTTAAAAAGATGCGATTTGGAAACTGGAAATTCACAAAATACAAGTACTGTAGATGTGACTTCTAGATACTAATAATTCACTGTCCACTGTTTCCATGTGCTCCTGATGATTTCAGATTTAACATTACACTTGGAGAAGCAGCTTAAGTGATAGAAGGAGTCAATCATGATTACGAGCTGGCAAATATTTGTTTGCGAGTACGATACGATTGCCGCTGTATTAATTGTGCAATCAGTTAATGATAAGTAAAGAACTAGAATTGCTTTCTTCTACGATTATATCACTGTGGATAAAGTTATCGACATAGCAGCAAATACAGCTTTAATGAACATCACACTAAAATCTCCCAATCTGAACTTAAAGGACGTTTTAATTTTGAGCAGAAAGAGTGGAGAAATTTATCCTGAATTTTACAACTCAGCAATAGAAAAGATCTCTGCGACTATAGAAGTCTTCCAAACATGCTTTATTCCCAGGGCTTTGAATTGATACAACGGTTTACGGAACTCACTAAGTATCTATTTGATGAAAAACAAAACACACGCAAAACTAGTAACGTAAGAGATGAAAATTGTTTACAGCCATTCATTGTATCTGGCTTGATTTTAGAAGTACACAGCTGACTTAAATTAGTAAATCTACCACAAGGGATACACGTTCGAAAAAAAATAAAAAATTAACTCGTAGTTCATCTATTTTGTGTCTCATAGTCAAGTTAACTTTCAATGTAATCAGTAAAAACCAATTATAATTTAGGAATGTACATATCTTCTTTTTTTGAGGGGTGGGTTTCATCTTCTGTAGCAAGGATAACAATGCAGTGGAAACAGTGTTTGAAGATAACCATGTTATTTCAGATGAAATAAAAGGGGAACGTGTAGATACTTTAAAGAAGAACACAAGAAATAAACATTTAATCAGATCTGAGTTTCCTTTTCATTACATGGTACTTACTTTTCGGTAAGGTAAAGTGTTTCAGTTATCTACTAAAGAACGTTATCATCGTACGAACTCAGCGCTACTTCGTTTAATTTGATGATATACATAGCGTGATTGTGTGACCTGAGCAAAATTCATCGCTAGACCTTTTTAGGTTCGAAACGGTAAATTTCAAATTTCTTTTATATTTCCTTACCATCCTTCATAAACCTATCGACAATAAAATCCATGCAGAATTAAATATATGTCTCATTGTTATTCGTTACTATTTTAAACTTTTCGTATTAATAATTTTACAAGCGCCTTGATAAATGAATGATTTTCATAGCATGACAAGTTGTGACCGATGACAGGAATTTTTCACATCTAAAATTTGGATTGTGTTTGTTATGGCTAGCCCTTTTCTCTATTCCAATTCTAATTCACTCTCGCAATAGAAAGTACTAGCATATTATCTGGTTATAATTTCATTACACTCAATTCAGTACTTACTCAAAGCAAATATATATTTCCTTCTGTGAATTTTTTTAAGTCACTTCTAAGATCAGTATTTCAATGTTAAGTCTAAAAGTAATCAGCTTGTTACAAAATGAAGGTCGAAGCAATAATATTATCGTAGAACTAACCCGCATGTAAAGTTTGAGGTAGATTTATACACAATTTGAGACATTTTATAGAAACGAGGCAACAGTCTCAGTGGTAAGAGGCGGATTACTATTGAATTTTATAGGAAAAGACAACTGCTTAATTGAACATACTTAATAGGAAAACAAAGAGTTAAAAGAGTCCTTCGACAAATCTAATCCATAATCAAAGAGTATCCTGGCAGGTGACACTCATAAACTCTATGTATAAAATAATGCTACTTACTGATACAGAGATGGATCATATGCTCCTGGCAGTTGAAGCACTCGGTTGTGTGTCCATTGACTCCATTCAATATTGCCCCGCAACAAACAGTTGGATATGTTTCGTCTGCAAGAGAATACTAAGACTAATCTGTATAACTGATTTGGGAGTGCTTTGTTTATGTTTATTGTCAAATGTTTGAGCATCTATTTTAAGCCTCTGTCTATAGTATTAGGAATGTTTAATTAACACACTCACTTGAAACATTTATTGCACATTGCAAGCAAAGTGTCTACAGTAACGATTTGTAAAATATACACAAATAAAATTCATTTTGTGAAGAAAAACAACAACAAAAGAAAACAAACTACAGGAACATTTCTTAACAGGAGAATGTGATAACCATATGACTAGAAACAAATAAAAGAATGCATGAAGTACAGGTAACATCTATATTTCTTTCAAACATTGTGTATAGTATATTATAGTTCTTTTTATTTCCTTTATTTGCTGTTTGGGTTGTACACATCAGAGGAAAAAGAGATGCACTCATGCTTGTGCTATTTTGTTTTACTAAAGACATATATTCAAAAATGTCCTGACCCTATTTTCCAGCAGATTGTATGCTCTTGCATAACTGTATAATGAATTTCTCACTCTTCGTGTATGAAAATGTAACCAACATAAAAATAGTCTTACTTGTAAAGGCCTGTATACGCTCGTATTTTGCATTTAACCAAAAGCAGTCTTGTGAACCCTGAACGCTCTCATCTGTAAGTTCGTAATACGGTGTTCGCACAGTGACACCCGGTAATCTTCCGCCATGGTTCGTGCATGTTTTGAATGCATTTTTCCAGTCTTGGCTTTGATTGTAATAAATGCTAGTGTGCCCTGCAGGTAAAGAAAGTTTTGATCTGTTATAGTACACACATTGTAACTGTAAAAACTCAATAGATATTTTCTAAAGAGGAACCCTTAATATGGCATTACAATACCGAAAATTGTATATTCCAACAGTTTGGTCGACCCACAAAATAGACGGATTGCAGTTTATGGTTTTGTATCAACTGTTCACCCATAGCATGTTCCGCTTCCAAATATTACCACCCCTATGACCTGATTTAGTTCACGATGTCCATTCCCTCATCCTACATTCAATGTAAACGTTTCCATCATCTTCTTTTGTGTGCTCTATTTTCATATCTCAACTTAGTATCCTTGCAATATCAACACAAAAAAGACCAAAGCAAACACTACCATCAGTGCCTCTTGTTCAATGTCAACTACCCTATCACTAGTATTTGAACCTCCTCCATCTATATTTATGAAAATAAATTAAATATATACCCACTGCAACTGTATGGTCCTCTCAAAACATTACTAACTCCAATGTCCTCTTTTATGACTAAAATCCAACATCATTATGTTTGTCAATTTATAAAAATAATCTGCATTATTCAAATTGCTACTTTAATTTCATACCAAACCGTTCAACCACGAACTTAAAGAAAATAGATACGATTATCTGTAAGTTAGATTTGCAATAGAATATATTGTTATGTTAATTCAAGCATACTAAATTGAGAGAGGGCATTTGATACGAAACATAGCATACAAAAGGAGATGATGAAAAAGTTGAAGATCATATTGAACTTCTATAATCAGATAATTTTCGTAATTCGCGATCAAAAATTTTAGGACAGTATATTTGATTCTAATAGACTATACCATTAAGAAATGCACAACATAAGTGATACAGAGACAACTTTTTCACGCGAAATATCTAGAAACCTCTTCGTTATAATTAATATAAAAAACTACGTTATGATGCGATTAGAAAGCAATTTATTTGTATTATCTTTACATATTTTTTCCAATGATACAAATTATCACCTTCGCAAATAATCTCGGGAGTTTCATCTCCGTAAGTAAACGAAACAATGATCATCAAGAAATCATAATGTTAAATTAAGAAAAATACATGAATGAAGAATAAGAAACCATCTTATTGTTATATTCTCAGCTTTATACATACAATAAATATAGTTTAAAAGAGGGATTTAATTCCTGAATGAACGCAAAAATATTCCCTCATATTTTAAAAAAAGCACACACGGTGCTTTAAATAGTATTATACATGTCTTTTCTACCTTAAATTTAAAGGGAAAAAAACACGTTGTAATTTCCTTCATGTGTGTCACTTCTGTATTATTTATTTAAATCTTTCTGAATTTAAATGGAAAAATATAAATCAAAACAGGAAGTATCTTAAAAAGGTGCACTGCAGTCCACAAAATAATTAAATGTCTCAAGCAAACGTAAAATGTATGGTCAAATTCCATGCGCTAATCCATATTCGCGGACCGGGCTTCAGAAAATTAAAAAATGTTCATTTTGCATTGGACGATACTGGACCCTTGCTTTGTTCTCATTTGTTGCGAAACATATTTACAGTGTAAGCTCTGAAAAGTTGAATCACATTAACGGAGAATCCACCTAGCAACAAAAACGGAGAGCTTTATCTTTTCCAATCAAACAGCTCCCATGCACATACATTTGTAGCCATTTATACTGTTGATATCTTTTCTCTGGATGCAAAATAATGCAACCAATACAAACAAGCTAACTGAATAGAGTGTATTTTGAAAATGCAAAGTGTTTCCATACAGAAGTTTATCGTCATTAATATAAATGCTACTACATTTCACAATCAACCAACCAGAATGCGCGTTATATTTGCAGATGTGCAGAATTATTAATAATATTAATATTATTACATGCCTTATTATTATTATTATTATTATTATTATTATTATTATTATTATTATTATTATTATTATTATTATTATTATTATTATTATTATTATTATTATTATTATTATATTATTATTATTATTTAATCTTTTTCTTTCACAATCTCTTATTGGTCTTCTTTGGGTTTATGTGTTTACCTGAGACGGGAAAACTTTCTGTGTCCGTAGACCTAAAAGATTGTATTTAATACCTTTGCTGTTCCAAGTAGTGTCATTTATATAGTGGTTATGATTTCAGTTATATTCCTAGCTTGTTTAGGCTCTCTCATACGGTGCATAGCGTTAGTAGTAGCAGAAGGAAAGTGTGGGGAGACTCGACCTTGCATCACTAGTCGGTGGGAGCGTTTGGCGACTAATATATGTGGTCGTCTCCACTTTGCATTACTAGTCGGTGGGAGCTTTTTGTGGGTGGGTCGCGGTGAGGTCCTCATTTTTACTAGTCTGTGGGAGCATTTGGAATCTGGATCTAGGTGGGGCCTTTGCGGTCGTGGTAGGTCTTGCCGGCTGGGCGGCTTTCACCAACATATCAATTAGAGACGCTTGAGGTCTTAAGATCATGGAGTCCGTACGCAAGCGTTTACAATTCGACTCACTTGGTAGTGTAGAGTCACCCTTGGAAGATGAAGGCATCACATTTGAATGCGAAAGAGACCCAGAGTCCTTTGGTTATTTGTTTCCGGTCTCTGTCAATATTTATCTGACTCGCTTAGGAGTAACAGACTTAACCAGATATGAAGATATGACTGGGTTGATGGTCCTTTCCTAACGCTATGAGAATACAGCAACCCTCCACCCTCTATAGACGTTTTAAGGAAAATTTCGTTAGGGTCACGGAAGAATAATTTATGGAGTATGTAGATGCGCTTGAGGATCAGTATGAAACGGACCAACTCATGAGGGTCAGTACTTATGCCAACGGACCCATACCTGACGGCATGATACCCCAACCCATTTTATACGCTGCCGGAGCGCTTGGCTTGGGTAGGCTACAGGATGAATAGTAGACACAGCTTAGGTTGTACCCTCGCCTAACTTTTCATGAGATCGGCGCGGCCCTCGGATCGCTCTTGCGCTAAAAGCGCTTTTTTTCGGCAGCACCAATAGCCACTGCAGCATAAGCTTTTCTAGAGGGTCGTATAATTATTTAATTCATTCAAAATGAGATTAAACTCATCTTTAGACAAGGAAGCATCGCGGTAAGCATCATAAACCAAATCTGCGATGGAGTCAAGCTTACCCTTAGCCAAGACCCGAATTTGATCACACTTTTGAGCCTTGATTCTGGGGCGTCGGACGGTAAATTGCTCTGCCAGCGAAACGAACCCACACACGAGTGATACGTCTTCTAATGGGATAGCGAGAGGCACAACTTCTATACTAGCAAGCATCAACAACGCCTGCTAGTCCTACACATATGGCTACGGTGCAAGATACCCCCGCCATACCGTCGACAATGTTGACAGCTCGTTCATACTTTAAACATAGTGAGCGTCGCTGCTCAATCTCAGCCTTGAGCTGGGCCTCTATATCACCGATCTTTTTAAGTTGGTTATCTTCAGGAATCAAACCAGGAGGAGAGCGATACATTATGATACAAATTTATTGGGCATTTTAAATCGTTAGGTAAGCATCTCGATGAGTAGTTTAACACCAACAAGAAGCAAAGTTTTTGATGAAGTTTGTACCATGTTGATAAAATAAATTTAATATGATTGATTTGAAGACTGAATGACGGTTATATAAAAAATAGCATCAGTTGTTATCTTATAATAGCACAACGATATTGGAGTACTACGTCGCTTTTTTGACGCCTAACAAAGGAAACGTCATACACATTACCGTAAATATCTCCTGCAGAAACACCACCCATAACTGTAAAGCGATAGATGGTAGGATCTCCCCCTGACTCTCTGTGCTCAGAGTAACATAGGGACCACTGTTTCTATATTGGGGTTTCCTCTAAAGTAAGTGAGATGAGGCCTAACACCTTCTGATGTCAACGCAAAGCACAGCTGCGTCAATACTGGCCTTGTTAGCAGCGTCTTGGGGATCGGTAGGCTCTCCTACAACTACTGCATTATTTTGCATTCGTATTTCAGCGACCCGCTAACGGAGCAGTGACATCAACAACTCCAACGGAGGTTGCATGATCAACATATGCTTTGGTAGCAGTATCTGTAGGATCTGTAGGCTCTCCTACACTTACTACTTTATATGAATTCATGTTTAAGGGTCCTGATATAACTACCTCCTGTAGAAACTTATGTACTCTATTGATCAACATAGGCCTTAGTAGCAGCATCTTTTGAACCAGCAGGATCACCCAGACCCTCGATGTTATTGTAGGACCAGTCATAGTACCACCTGCTTTAGCCAGCCGAGAAAGAGCCAATTCGAGGACATGCGTACGTACATCAACAACCATATTTCCAACCGCGTCATATGTCTGATAGTTTTTGGTATCAACATAATTTTTGGTAAATCCGTCTTGATCATAGGTAGGTTCAGCAAAGATGTGATTTTCTGTGCATTCATCCTGGTTTTAGTGGAATGATCAACGTAAGACTTGGCCGTAGCGTCTTGAGGGACTACAGGGTCTTCAATGGACGTACTTGTGTTTTTACCCATATCCAAGGAACGATCATGTCATCACCCTTTTCGGACACTTTTCCCTCGTCTTGATCATCAACATAACACTTTATACGAAAGCTTTTGGTTATCGCATATTGAGCGCCTAGAGGTTCTGCCACGGACACGATCCTATTTGAGGTCATATCCAAGAGGCCAGTTACGCTATTGGATACCCTTCCCGCGTCTTGGCGGTTTACATATTTTTCTAAGGTTGCGACTGCGGCGTGACATATTGTTTCCTAACCGTGTCGACGCCAATTGATTGGCGGGACCCGGCGGTTAACGTATTCTTCTAAGGTTGAGACCGCGGCGTCGACGTATTCTTTTCTCGCAACATTTTGTTCATTATCAGGGGACCCCGGACCCATAAATCCTTTTGCCGCTACGTTTAGGTCACCGGTTTTGGTGTCACCAGCCTTGGCCACCCGTCTTGCTCATCAACATACCTTGTCGCGGCCATTTTGTACAACCGTGCGAGGTGTTGTTTTTGAGCCATGTCCGTGTCATCGGCGTACTCTTTTGCGGTCGCGTCCTGATCGTCGACGTACTTGTTTACCTCAACGTCTTTTTTATCGGCGTCCTTTTGTGTGTCCGCATTTTGGTCGGCGATGTATCGCTTTGTGGCCACGTTGCAGAGGGCCCGCCTGGGCAACCTCCTAAGCCTGTGGCCTATCAAACGGCTTGCCGCTGTCGCGCAACGTGCCGTCAGCCTGGAAGACGGCGAGGTTGCCTGGCGCCTCTACGCCGACCGGGCGGGTCAACAGCTAGGAAAAGTCCACGCCTGATTCCTTCAGGTGCCCAGGTAGTTTGGCTCGGAATCGCCAACGTGGTATGATAAAGCCAGCTAGGCCTTGGTAGCACACTGGACGAGGTCCGCGGGAGCCCTGGGTACTGCTTCGTCTTTCTGCGAACGTCCGAAGATGTCTATCGGCATGGCGCATATGGCCACAGTCGTCTTGTTTCCAAAGAAACCGCAGGTTCAGCAACAGCGCCACATACAGCAGCGATCTGGGAGTAGGATTCCGATTCAGCACCTTTAGCACCGCAATGGATAAGGCCCCTAATTTTTAGCCCACTTACATCGTTAAAACACTGGTCTGCAGCCAAAATGCTTCCGCAATAAATGTTGTCAAACTTTACTAATTCTGGGTCACTGAGAACGCAAATGATGCTTAAAATTGTTGATTGGCTCTAGTTTTAAAGATATGATACTGGGTCAGTATATACGACCCTTGACTTGGGAATGGCGGAAGACAAGTGAGTCATAAAGGGAAGGGATCTCAATTTAAACCAGAAATGAATAAAATACATCTTTGACTGGATCTATGGATAAATCTATGACTGGGCTTGGACAGTACTTGCTTTTTAGGCAAAACAATGAATGATGCAATCTGAAGCTGGTATTGCGTCATACATGATATGAATTGCATCATGTTATTCCTATAAGTCATGGATGATCGGTCATAACTAAGTTTACATCACTCTGCTGAACAAATTGCCCTATATCAGCTCTACAAATCATACAGTGTCGTGCTCTCTTATTTGTCAGTGTTTGATTTTGCAAAGGGACACATTTCTGTTTAGCTAAAGTGAGCAGAGATGCCTCGCACTTGTGTGAACAATGCAGATAGCTTCTACTATGCTTGTGGTGAAGTGACTTTTGCATCACAAAAGCGCAGTATAACCACTATGGTTAAGAAAGCCTATCACCTTTATTTTGGCTGCAACATTGGAGATCAGGACAAGATGTGGGCCCCACACATATGCTGCAACACTTGTGCAACAAAACTTCGCCAGTGGTTGAACAGGAAAAGGAAATCTATGCCTTTTGCAGTTCCAATGATTTGGATGGAGCCAACAGCTCATATCAGCAATGTTTACTTCTGCATGGTGCCTCCAGTTGGGAAAGGTGTGTCAAAGAAGAAAAAGTGGGATGTGCATTTTCCAAACATTCCATCAGCTATACGCAAAGTACCCCACGGAGAAGGACTGCCGGTTATTGATGCACCAGAATCATTCTCACTTGAGTCAGACGAGGAAGAGGAAGAGGATGAAACTTCTACTCCTGAGCCATCAATGTCACATGACCCATATTTTCTCCCATCTTCCTCCTCTGAACCACACCTCATAACACAAGGTGAACTGAATGACCTTGTCAGGAATTTGGAACTACCCAAGAGTTAGGCAGAACTGTTGGGCTCGAGACTTCAGCAGTGGAATCTCCTGGCAGGTGATGATATGGTTTCCATATTCCGTGACCGTCAAAAGGATCTTGTCCCATTCTTCTTCATGGAAGGTGATCTTGTAGCCTGCAACAACATCGATGGTGTGATGGCAGCCTTCAACATCGTTCATGATCCAGATGAGTGGAGACTGTTCATTGATTCTTCGAAGACGAGTCTTAAAGCTGTTTTGTTGCATAATGGCAGTGTTTTGCCATCAATTCCAGTTGGTCATGCAGTCCATATGAAGGAAACCTATGAAAACATGAAACAACTTTTCAGGTGCATAAACTATGACCAACATCAGTGGCAGCTTTGTGGCGATTTCAAGGTTCTTGCTTTCTTGCTTGGTCTGCAGACTGGATACACAAAGTACTGCTGTTTTCTCTGCGAATGGGATAGTCGTGCGAGAGATTCCCACTACATCAAGTGAGATTGGCCACTCCAACATCATTAGAGCCTGGGATGAAAAATGTTCAGCATCCACCACTTGTTGAATCAAGGAAGATTTTGTTACCACCCTTGCACATCAAGCTGGGTCTGATGAAGAACTTTGTCAAGGTCATGGACAAATCACAAGCAGCTTTCAAATACCTGAAGCTAAGATAAAGGAAGGTGTCTTTGTTGGTCCTCATATTCGTGAACTTCTTTGAGATGGTGCATTTCACTGTGCACTGCGTGGCAAGGAAAAGACGACATGGAAAGCCTTCCAGTTCGTTTAAAAAACAATTCTCAGACACAACAAGGCAGACAACTACAGGTAGTTGGCGGAAAACCTCCTCAAGGCATACAAAAGCCTTGGTTGCAACATGTCACTAAAGATACATTTTTTGCACTCTCATCTAGATTTTTTTCCACCGAACTGCGGAACAGTGAGCGACGAGAACGGCGAGCGATTTCACCAGGACATTGCAAAAATGGAGAAACGCTATCATGGCAAATAGAGCCCATCAATGCTTGCAGACTATTGCTGGATAGTGACAAGAGATGCTCCATTTAATGAATACAAGAGACAAGCCAAGAAGCGCCGAGAAGACACTGAATAAGGACTAAACAACGTACTTATATATACATAATAGTTGTTTTTTTTACTTTTGTTTATATATATTTTTTATTTTTATAACCCTTTTGCTTTTTTTAAGGTGTTACATAAACAGGACAGGTGAAATATTACCATAAACACATGAAAAGACCTAGGTTTCCAATTTATGATTAAATGTCTACTATGTACACAATATACATAGTGGTAAAATGTGTTATGTATGATGTTTATATAATATTATAAATATTTTAGGAAATTGTAAATGTTTCTTCACTTTAATATTTGCTTAAATCTTAATGTTATCAGGAAAAACATGTTTAACTAGTGTCCTTGAATTAGGTTGTTTTGATCAATATGTTTTCTCAATTTGAAGGTCAAGGTTGAATTTTGTTTACAGTTAGAATTCCATTAAGATGACTCATATTCTAGAACATTCTGTCATGTGACCAATCTTTATATATACCATGTTTGGTGGACATTTTTTTTAGTTCGACATTACCATCAGTCTTGTAAAGAGCTATTACAGTTGTGAAAATTCATTCCAAATTCTAAGAGAGGAATTATTTTAAATATTCATTGGATTATAACAGTGCTCATAAACTTTTGGATTTTGGATTTTTAATTGACAATTTTGGAATTTATGTGAACTTATTCAGAGATTTTGGAATACTTGACATCAGCACATCAAGATTTCTAGTACATCAGGACTTTGGAGACCATTGGCACATAATAACATTCAAGGACACATTCTATATTTAGGACTTGTGATTAGAACAATCATTCTTATTGGATTATTAGGATTTCAAAACACATTACTGTAAGTGACTTTTTGATTTTTCATTTTAATTATCTAGTAATAAATTGCTTGTTGATTTTTACTTCATTTGTTGGTTTCACTTTCTTTCTGTTACATTTTTTTTTTAGACCATAGAGTCGTAACAGAAATTGGGGGCTCGTCCGGGATTGAATTTCTTTAAAGCATATTAGAGATATTAAAGTTATTTTTGAAAGTCATATTGATTTTGTCTCTGAATTTTTTTTGTCTTTGGCAAAGATTTTTAATAGAGAATTTTTTTGTGTGTGAAACCAACAAGCATTTACGATGGCATCTAATGTTCAGAATTTCATTTCAAAACCTACCCAGGAGGGGTTAGAGTGCATGAGAAAGGATCAGTTGCTCGAGCTTGCCAGAAAATACAGTCTATCTGAGGCAAAAGTATCATTGACAAAACAGGAGATAAAGATTATTTTAATTCAGTATTTAGTAGGAAAGGGAATTTTCGAAAATAGTGCTTTAAGTTTGAAGAGAAAGCCTGTATCTGGTTCTGACAGGAAATTAAGGGAATTAGAGTTAAAGAACCAGATGGATTTAGAATTGGCAAAGCTTCAGATTCAGAGAGAGAGAGAGAGAAAGAAGAGAGGCAGATACAGATGGAGAGAGAGAAAGAAGAGAGACAGATACAGATGGAGAGAGAGAAAGAAGAGAGGCAGATACAAATGCAGAAGGAAGAGAGGCAGATACAAATGCAGAAGGAAGAGAGGCAGATACAAATGCAGATGGAGAGAGAGAGAGAGAGAGAAAGAAGAGAGGCAAATGCAGATGCAAAGAGAAGAAAGGGAAATGCAATTTAAGTTAAGAGAATTAGAACTGGCAAACGGAGCACACTCCACTCCCTTAAATACAAGTTCAGGTTTTGGTGTTACTAGATATATTAGGTTAGTATCCCCTTTTCAGGAAAAGAAGTAGATAAATACTTTCTTCATTTCGAGAAAATAGCTGAAAACTTGAAATGGCCTAGAGAGCATTGGACTTTGTTATTACAAAGTGTACTTATTGGCAAAGCTCGTGAAGTCTACATTTCACTGTCAGTACAACAAAGCACTGATTATGATGTGGTTAAGGAGTACATCTTGAAAGCTTTACATATCCAAGGGCATCCCGAAACTTCATCGGGCCGGTGCTGGTCAGATCAACGGTGGCGAAGATGTGTGGCGCCTCGGTCGCATCGGTAAAAAAAAAGGCGATGCTCGTGCCAATCCATATCGGACCTTCCCCAGGCTGTAGGCGTCAGTCACGCAAAAGAGAACGATCATATTGGCGTTATCGCGGATCACCTTTGGGATGCGAGCGTACCGCTGGGCCAGGCACAGCACGTCAGCGCTTTTGTTTCTCCGCGGCTTAAGAGGTTGGTGGAATTTTTTTGCCCCTCCAGCATCACGTCATTGTAAACGATAATGTTATTCTTGTCGTGATCAAGTTCAACCGGCCCTGAGGCGTCGTCGACGCTAGAAAAGTACAATTAACGGGTCTTGTACGACGTCGACCTCGTTTATTCTAGGCTGCTCACCACTGACAGCGCACAGCAGTGCGATCTTCTTGCGGGCGGTTGCGTCGCTAATCAGTCGCAGAATGGCGTCGACCTCGTTTATTATAGGCTGCTCACCACTGACAGCGCACAGCAGTGCGATCTTCTTGCGGGCGATTGCGTCGCTAATCTGCCGCAGCACGTCATAGCACGCTTGGTCGTCTGCGCTGAAGGCGACCACGTACAGTCGATCCCACTTAATCAAGTGGCAAAAAAATAGTGAAAGCCTGCAGCATCTCCTAAATGCTCGCATATTGTCTGCGCTGCCGGTGAAAGATTGAAAGATCGAAACAGCCGCATGGTGATCCTAGCCAACGGCAGCCCTCTTGGAGGCATGCGCCGTGTGCAGCTTTAAAAATGTCACGTTTGTGGGTGCCGCCAAAATAAAAGCCTCGAAGAGCTACTAGGGCTGCCCTGGAGTAGGTATCCCAGCGAAATGCACTTGCCGCGCTACAAATACTGCGGGTCAAGGACCCAGCTGGATCCCCAAGCCGGTCGAGGTACCGCGTGGATGCCGCGTGTTACAGATACGACCTGTCGGTACGACATGAGGAACCGGTACAAGGCCGACGTGGAACTGATCCGCACTGGTCGTTAGATACAAACGTTATACTCGACCGATGCAAAATCCCTAACAAGCCCGTCATTTACCACTTCGATAAGTCCCTGATGATGTGGGTGATCGGCCGCCTCGCCGTGGGTTCGTGCGAGAAGAGTTGCAGGTGGTGCCTGATGATACCCAACTACCTCACAGGGATATTCTCACCCAGCGAAAAGCTCGTTGAGGCAACTTGGAGGTCTCAAGTTATACGCCATGTATTCAGAGTACCTGTTAAACGAGCAGATAGTGGATATTCGATCTCTGCGGGATACGGGGATCCTGACGGAGTATCTGGCTTGGACGTACTGAACGACCCTCCCCTGCGTGCTGCAGATCTGGTGGCAAGAACCTTCATCTAGTGATGGTGCAGCGCCTGCTAGCCGGCTTGTTCTGGTACCTCGTCCGCAAAATGCTTAGGTCTCAAGTAAGGGTTCATAAACTCTTCAAATTCTTTGTCGGCCTCCACATTTGTTTGGACGTGGCCATACCCTCGGGTTGTAATCTCATCGTGTCCGATCCATTTTTTCGTACCCAGCGGGGACAGTCTTGCCGTTTTCACGCTATACACCCCTATCTGGTGTTTTTTGCTACGTATGGCTGCGTTGGCGTGACGAAATTCCCTTCTCTGTGTCAGGCTCTCAAGATATAGCTTATGCCGGAAGTCAATCTTAACCGTCAGTCGTGCTACACCCTTAGTCCTTCGAGACTCTACACTGTCTGCCCGCAGGATAGACTACATCTTGGGGCGCAGGCCTATAAACTCGGACATACGGACGTCATTATATTCATTGTTAAACTTTCCTACTTTATCTTTTTGTTAACGTAGCTATGAAGGGGGTGGTCCTTTGTGAAGTCACTCGTATCATAGAGGTCAGCGTCCTTTGCCATGTTCCAATAGATATCTTCCGTCTCTATCGCCAGCAGTGTACTGTCGGTATCGGTGTAAAGGAGATGGGCCTTAGTACCGTAGCATGCCTTTATGTGGTTATAGTAAAGGTCATACTGGGACTAGGTTCCTTTAAAAGCTGACCGGTGTCATCACCAATGGGGCGAGGATTGGCTAATACCTCTCGGAGGTATACCATCTCTTTCTCCAGGGTTTTGATGAGTTGAAACACTGCGTCGATTCCTCAGGGGGTTTAGTTTTGCCATCACATCGTTTAATGACGTTGCAGAAGCCGCATGGGAGTTGGCTTGATGCTTTCTAAGAATCGCTGTAAGTGGGGTCAATCTCTTCCCTTTTTACTGTGTTACGTCTAGGGGTTAGAAATAGTAACAAAAGAAAGACTCAAACAAGCTTTGACAATTTCTAAAATATAAATTTAATTTCCTAGAATATTAAATATTTCAAACAAACAAAGTGAAAGAATTAAAAATAACTTACAGTTTAGATTTTCCTAAATAATCCTAAATGTCTTATTGAATTTTGATAATCCGGAAGTTAATTCAAAGTAGTCCGAATGAATGAATGTTCCGAATTAAGTCACTAATGTGTTGATATGCCACAAGAAACACAGTTTTAAATCCAAATGTTATTAATCCCAGGTAAACTTCTGTGAATGTAGAATATTGTTAAGTTCCTTGATGCATAGTACTTAAATCCAAAATGTACTATGTAGATAATAGATTTTCACCAGCTGATTTTACATACAACAATAATCTTCCACAGTAACCTTATGATTCTTGGTGAACTGCTAAAGAATGAGGAACGCAGTGATTAAATCCTATTATAGAGCCTCTTACTGTGCAAAAATGAAAAACCCTTAACTCTGAAACTAGGTTCTAACATTGTCGAGTAAACAAATTATTCTAACCAATCAGAAACTAGGTCGCGCATGATACTGCTAAGAGTGCCTTCGCACTACACGCGTGACTCACCATTGTGGGTTAAGCTGACCGACATAATTATTGATTTTCCCTGCACTTAGCATGACTCGTGTAAACATGTTGACGTTTATATGTACTTTAGCGTAAGCTACTGAATTAGGGAATTATAATACAATGGTTATAAACCCAAATGAAAACTATTATAATTTAAAGATAATACATAATGCCGTAACAACTGGCACGTTAAGGGTCTCGAGGTCAGCATAGATAACGTATGGTACGAGCATCTGATGAAAGAGGTGCTTAAAGTTTATCTGGGAGAAAGGACCGCTGAAGTTTTGATCCTATGCCTCTGCAGTCTTTAACGTGACTCTCAAGAAGGTCAAGTCTGGAGAAGGCGTGAAGGCATCAGCAGCAGACGTGCTTTCGCCTTGTGTATTTGCTAATCCTATAAGACATCCTGGAAAGATTCTTTGTCCATACGTAATGCTGCATTTCATCCTCGGATAGCACTTGCAAGTTGACCCTCTTATCCAGATTTTTATCGGCGATGCGAATAGGGTAAAGGGAGTATTCCCAGCCAAAGTCGGTGACGACGATGGTGGGGTTAAGGGTCTCAAACTTGGTAATGTCGGAAATTATCATAGGAAACTTAAGTTTGTCAAAGCCTAGCATTCCTTGATATTTACTGTAATTGTTATCACGTTCGGGGTGGGTCCTGGAGAGGATACAATGGTGAAAGGATGGCCCATTCACAGCATCAGGTATCATTGTTTTTTGCGTTGATGACTGCCCCTAGGGGAGCCTACTTGGGCGTGGGTATGTGACTTTTGCCTGGAAAAGGGCCGAACTGCAAGATGTAAAGCTTTATCTCCTCACATCGAACTTATCGCCAACCTGAGCCCCTTGTTGGTAAACTTTTCTAATCTCTCCTCGATCGTAGTTATGGCATTAAGGATCAGCTCATCGAGGTCATCGTCTAACAGCGCTACTTCGGCTCGACTGGCCGATAAGTAGGCCGTCAAGGAGATACCTTCCCCCTCTGCTATAATCTTTTCTAACTGAATCTGAACACTAAGGTTAAACTTGACGCCCTTCTTTCCAATCAATCCGGGGGTCAAGGCCCTGAGTAACTTAGAGAGGTCCACTTCTAGAGGGTAACCTCTATGTATCATGGCTTGATAGTCGACGACGATTTTATCCTTTCCGGAACAACAATCTTTTTGTATGAGAGTGGATAGGGTATCGTCTAGCAGGGACTTTGGGATGGGTCTTTGCTGTCTTACGGGCCTTCCGCCTGGCCCGTAGTTTAGCCGCTTTGGATAGCCTCGGACCCGGTATGGGTGGCTGCAACGGAGTTGGCTTTAGCCGCCTTAGGGGCTGGAGTTAATTACGGCCGTAGATCATCTTGTGTGTAGGATCGGCCTTTGCCTCAAGCTCATTAAGTACCTTCCAGTACTGTCGGCGGGCCTTTAGTTGTATGCCTCTCAATTTGTCGGCCTGGTGACAATCTCCTTATCTGTTGCATATGCGATGGACGGCAAGAGTGCCTGCTCCGAATTTCCAGCAGGTCAGGAGTCATATTCCGTCTCTGTATCTCTGGGTATAAACGGCCTAGTAAGTTAAAGCATTTCCGACGGGCATCCAGACGCATGACTGTGTTCCTTTGCGGCCCATGACGGTATATCACAGGAACCTGCATCTCAGATAGATGTGTTGGTAATAGACGCCTACCCACCGCCAAGGGCAAGGCCTACCATGACTGCCAAGGCCTACCTAGGCCCACCCTCCAAACGCTAAAATCTATATGGACTCGGTAATTAGACCACGTATTCTATGATAACGTACAATATAACAATGATGATTTTTGCATACCTATCAATACTAACGATTGAGATACATTTAATAAGTTTAAACTGTCTCTATTTCATCTTACAGTATTGCTAAATTAAATGATTGCATCCTCTGATATGTACGGATTGATAAACTGGTTGATGACTTTGTTTCTCCGTATACAACTTTGGTGGAAGATAATTGTAATCGGTAAGTATCGTCATCTAATACCAGGGAACCGTCATTCTGGGGTTATGATGATTGCAACAGAACAAAACATATTAACTGTCTACATATACGTAGGTTCAAACATACAAACTCATCTATGAGAGACACATGTAAGACATTATGTTAAAAAAATATTTCTGTATGCAGTCCAACATTGAGAAAGACTAGACAAAATTAGAGGTCATCGTTTGTGTTTTTAATCTTCAGAAGGAACCTATTTATTTATGCAATTGGGAGACCCATTTATCATCCAGTAAAGAATGGTACAATTTGTTGAAATATTTACTACACTTGGACATGGACAATTTAAAGGAAACTGTAGCAAATATGGACATGTTGATGATGTAGATGACATTGATACGGACACTTTGAATTCGCCTATTACTAATAAAAGAAAAACATTGACATCATTAAATACATAAATATAAAGGTCCAAGTCCCGATGGCCTCCCTGTAATTTCCATAAAGCAGCGATATATAGCATTGCCCCTTATCTGAATTCTTTGCTCAATAAAAAAATAAGAGAATGGTCAACTAGTATTTAATGTTCAATTTATATTAATCGAAACAATATTAATCCAACTAATAATCAAAGCATGTCTCTCTCATATATATATATATATATATATATATATATATATATATATAGATATATATATATATATATATATATATATATATATATATCTGAACGACCAATCTCAAGCAGTTTTTAAGAAGTCTTATAATACATTTGGCCACACATTTATTTTGTATGTTATGATACAAATATACATATCAAAAGCAGCTGACAGAATGTATTGCTAGTCAATTTTTCAAAAGATTGTGATATAGTACATCGTGGCAAATTGTGGTTTCTTTGTGTGGAAATGGATTAAAATTGAAAAATGCTAAATGTTTTGCAAAATATGTAGTCAGATCTAAATTGTTGTGCAATAATGCATAACTGTTTGACTGAGTATTTTAGAGTTCCATAGAAATTTGACAAGGATGCAGTTTTAAATTTCTTTTACACAATTGTATTCTCACGCTGTATAATATTATTTACAATTGAAAGACTCCTGTGAAACAGGAATATTCATTACAGATGTTATGCCTGAAACCTGAGCCTTGGTTTATGCAGATATAGCTAATTGTGCAGATAGACATCATTGATAGCTACTGTGATCCATCAGGCATGAAAATCAATTGCGCAAAAATAAAAAACGGTCTTTTAGAAATGGTTGATACTTGAAAAAAGACCAACAATAATTTCAAGGCTAACCTATTGACGTTGATTCTTTTTATAAGTGTATAAGACCAGTCTTTAACCCTATACATAACAAAGGTAGGCAGAACAAGGAAACAAATATGTTGCACAAACATTTATCTATGAATATCAATTTGAGACATTTTACCATACAAATGTATTGAAACTTTGTTATGCAGTGATTACACCAATATTATAGGATGGATGAATAGGGTTCAAATACTATTTGAGGCCGTGCAGCAAAATGTTGATTAGAAATATGTCAATGTATCCACTTTGTGTGTGTCTCTGAGCGCTCGTGCGTGTGCATGCGTGCGTGCGTGAGTGCGCGCTCGTTTGTGTGTGTGTGTGTGTGTGTGTGTGTGTGTGTGTGTGTGTGTGTGTGTGTGTGTGTGTATAATGCAGGTGACATTCAAGACTATGCCAATATGCAAGAAACGTCAAAAGCATACTTGTTATGTATGGATTCGGATACTGTTCGTAGCATAGGGTGCTACACTAGCCTCAAACGTGGCACTATGGGTTCAAGGGGAATTATCATTACGGCCTCCATCATTAAAAAGGATGGCGCTCTGGTTCCTGGAAGTTAACATTAGTTCATAGGTTTAATAATTGTGGGCTGGTCTGGTTAATAACGGGAAATGCATTGTTTAAAACGTCCATAGGTTTAACATTATAGGCCGGTCTGGCCTCAATGGGAAATGTAATCTGAAAAACGTTCATGGGTTTAACGTGATGCTCCGGTCTCGACTCAAGGGGAAAAGTAATACCTACTGACCAGCATCTGCACATACTGACAAACACGCAGTCTTACTGACCAACGCCCATTTTTACTGACCAACACCCACACCAACTGTCTAACACACAATTTTACTGACCAGCACCCACATCTGCTAACAAACACCCAGGTTTACTAACCAATACACCGTGCTACAGACCAGCACCCATATCTACTGACCAGCACATGCACCTACTGACCAACACGTCTTACTGAATAGCATCCATTCCTGCTGACCAGCACCCACATCTACTGACCAGCACCCACACTTACGAACCAATACACAATGTTTCTGACCAGCAGCCACATCTACTGACCAGAACATATACCTACTGACCAGCACCAGTAGGTGATACTTACCAATATGCAGTCTTACTGACTGGCACCCACACCAACTGACCAGCGCCCACTTACTATACAAATACACAGTGTTACTGACCAGCACCGACATCTACTCACCAGCACATACATATACTGATCAACAATTACACCTACTGACAAATACTCATACCTACAAACAGATGTGTAAGGGTGTGATGTAAAGTAAGATGGTAAATTTATGAGGATTTATTTTAGACAGGCACTCACCGTTTACAAAGCAAACAGACAAAGTGAAGTCCCTTGTTCAGAATGTTGGCTAGTGGATACATGCATATATATATACACCTCAGATTATGTTGGAATTGTCGGTAAATATATATATATATATATATATATATATATATTGTACTGATGTTATAAATATATGTATTCAAGGGACCAAACTCATAGTAAAATTAAAATGGCCTTGACTAAAGTAGTAACAACATTGGAAACTGATTTGAAATTTCGCCATGACTAAACAAATCTGGACAAAAAAGATAAATGGTCCAGACTGAAAGTAACACTAAGATTCACAAACTAATACGGACTTTAGAGGAGACTACAAAATTCGGTATAGTATATTAAAAAAATATGGCCGAGACTGAGAGTAATACTAAAACTCAAAAGTGATACGGAATTTTTATAAAAATCGGCAACAATTTTCGAATATATCAGAGACTAAAAATAATGCTAAAATTCTAAACTGTTACGGACTTCGACGATGACTGAAAAAATCGGGGGGAAAGTTTAAACTATGGCCGAGACCAAAAACAATACTAAAATTCGAAACTGATCTAAAAAAAAAATTTAAATTTTCAACACAGATATTTTAGAAATTGTAAAAATATTTTTTTAAATTGTAAAAATATTGTATAAAGTAAAACTTCGATTATCCGAAAATCAATTACCTTGATTGTTCGCACGTATAGACTGCTACAGTGGCACCATATATATATATTATTTGTTTTTGTTTGTTTATTATTATTTATCTTTTTTATGATGCGCATATATCTACAAATGAAACTAATTTCCCGGTCATGACGCCGACATATAACAGAGTAACATAAACCAGAAACAAACTCGATCGAGTATAAGCTCATGCAATTATATTTACAATGACATTATGAATTACTAAATTATCTTCTTTAAAGTAAAACTAAATGTGATTTAGAATTTCGAAAGCGAGAGGGGAGGGGGAGGGGCGGGAGTAATTTTGATAATAAGAGAGAAAGTTTATTCTTATACCCCATTGTCGCTGAGTGCCGCTATGACCATGTGAAATTTGTCCTACAGAAATCTTAAGCTAATCAAGCAGGATTAAAAACTCATAACGATCTGATGAAAGGCATTATGTACCCCAAGCCTATGCAATTAACTGTCGATCAACGATCAAGGGCGACTTAACGGGTGCTGCAAAGTTAATCACCTACCGGAACAGGTGTGACTAGAATCCATGTCAGCCGAGTTTACCTTGAGCAATGCCCTTAGCCAATTGTTCACAGTTTTACTTTTGACCTAAGTTTGATCATCCGGACGATTGATTGTCCAGATGAAATCCATATCCCCAGATAAGTCCGAATAATCGCCGTTTTACTGTAGTTGAGATTAAAAAATAATCATACAAATTACTACCGTAGTCTTTTTTGTCAGTCTATGTCGACCTTGTATGAATTGTGGTGTGCAAAGGATGAAAAATGAATAGTGAAATACAAATCAAATGCATACATGCATAAACAGCACATGCTTACAACTATCACGTTTAACTTACCACCAGTGGAGAAAGATTGTCCTAATAAATCTAGAAGAATCATCCACATTAAAGCTTTCTCAAACATCGTTTCTACCCCCGTCCTCTGTCTAACTGGGGCCCAAAAGAAGAAAGGAAATTAAATTTGTCAGTTCAAAATCGAGGCCAGAGAAAGATTAAACTACAAATTGCAGCTACACTGGAATTTCTTTTATCACCAACAGTCCAAGTCTTGATTGCACGGCAGATCCAACGTCAGATATTTAGGGTGTGATATCGGCTAGCAGTAACCTGAAGCATTGTACGTTGACTGACATAAATGGTAGGGTGTAATCATACGATAGGGGTTTTAATACATGTCATTCTATATTAAATTTATAATGTTTACACTGAGTCACATGCTGTTGGTGTATAGCAATCCTATATCTCAGATTTATGAATCAGAACTTCAAAATGTTCTAGACAGCTGCATTCCTAATTTCGGTACAAATATTTAAAATGCCCACAAATTAAATCCACTAAACTTGTAAACATATCCTGGTATTTACACTTAGCTCTTTTTTTTTTCTTAAGTCATGCTATGGCATTCCGAATACAGTGACTGGTTACATATTTTAATTTATTTTGACATAAAATTGAAAACAAAAATGAATAAATTCTTTAATTAAGAAATAAAGTATTGTGTACTTGAGGGCCGGATGATTCATTTTAAATTATATTTTCATACCTTGCGATGAAATATTTAATGATGTTGTAATAGTTCTTTGATGCATATGCCGCTTTTGTACGTCATACTAACGATCAGATACTTTAAAACTTGAACTTCATTACAATTGATCAACAACAAATTTGTTTCTACAACCTTTAAGACGCGCTCTCCATGCCATATTGTTTGTGTCATGTAGTCTTTTGAAACGGAGAGAACTGGAAAATCTGGAGAAAACCAACAAGCTTTGATAGATGATCACGTTTTCTTGAAAGTGTTGAAATGGAGAACAATACTGGGATTACAGATTACTGTATCCTAAATCATCCAATAATCCATTAGTGAAGTCACGTTATCCAGATCATCAGCTAATCTTACAATCAAGTATGGTCAACAAATGATCTTTTTACAGACGTGCATTATTTTTCAAAAGCTCAGAAGAATTCTTTTCCACTAAAAAATGACGTTAATTAGTATCCAAATTGTGATGACTTTTGCGACATATTTCCAAGGACAAAATTTACCAAGAATTTACTATTTCAGAAATGAAACTATACTAAGGACACTACTCTGTATCCCTGCAGGAAACAGTTACATTAGACCAGTAAATTATATTTATTTTATTCGCTAGTTCCATTAGAGAGAGTCCATACTTGCCTCTATTAGCCCCTGTTCACATAAAACGTAGATTTAAGAGACAATATGACTGAATGTTCCGAAGATAAAAAAATAACAGCACAATTTTCTGCATGGATTACACTGGTCTACATTATTTTAGATGTCGTCTGCTTCAGAGATAAAATGTGCTATTTATTAGGGATTTTGATGTGCTGAAATCAAATATGACAATTAAAACAACTGATTGGCTACTGTTTCCAAGATATTTAAGTTTTTACATTTTACGTGTATGTATATTATGTACATATTAGACTTTTAATCATAAATTGTAAACCTGGGTCTTTTCATGTGTTTATGGTTGCTTCACATTATACTATTTCACCTGTCCTGTTTATGTAACACTTTAAAAAACAGCAAAAGGGTTATACAAATAAAAAATATATTGAAACAAAAGGTACAAAAAAACTATTACGTATATATAGGTACATAGTTTAGTCCTTATTCAGTGTCTTCTCGGCGCTTCTTGGCTTGTCTCTTATATTCATTAAATGGAGCATCTCTTGTCACTATCCAGCAATAGTCTGCAAGCATTGATGGGCTCCATTTGCCCTGATAGCGTTTCTCCATTGTTGCAATGTCCTGGTGAAATCGCTCCCCGTGCTCGTCGCTCACTGCTCCGCAGTTCGGTGGAAAAATCTAGATGAGAGTGCAAAACATGTATCTTTAGTGACATGTTGCAACCAAGGCTTTTGTATGCCTTGAGGAGGTTTTCCTCCAATTCCCTGTAGTTGTCTGCCTTGTTGTTTCCGAGAATATTTGTTTCCACTAACTGAAATACTTTCCATGCCGTCTTTTCCTTACCACGCACTCCACAGTGAAATGCACCATCTCGAAGACGTTCACGAATATGAGGACCAACAAAGACACTTTCCTTTATCTTAGCTTCACTTAACCTTGGAAAGTTTCCACGGAGGTACTTGAAAGCTGCTTGTGCTTTGTCCATGGCCTTGACAAAGTTCTTCATCAGACCCAGCTTGATGTGCAAGGGTGGTAACAAAATCTTCCTTGATTCAACAAGTGGTGGATGCTGAACACCTTTCATCCCAGGCTCCAATGACAGTCGGAGTGGCCAATTTCTCTTGATGTAGTGGGAATCTCTCGCACGACTATCCCATTCGCAGAGAAAATATCAGTACTTTGTGTATCCAGTCTGCAGACCAAGCAAGAAAGCAAGAACCTTGAAATCGCCACAAAGCTGCTACTGATGTTGGTCATAGTTTATGCACCTGAAAAGTTGTTTCATGTTTTCATAGGTTTCCTTCATATGGACTGCATGAACAACTGGAATTGATGGCAAAACACTGCCATTATGCAGCAAAACAGCTTTAAGACTCGTCTTCGAAGAATCAATGCAAAGTCTCCACTCATCTGGATCATGAACGATGTTGAGGGCTGCCATCACACCATCGATGTTGTTGCAGGCTACAAGATCACCTTCCATGAAGAAGAATGGGACAAGATCCTTTGGAACAGGGAAACCCTAACATCACCTGCCAGAAGATTCCACTGCTGTAGTCTCGAGCCCAACAGTTCTGCCTAACTCTTGGGTAGTTCCAAATCCCTGACAAGGTCATTCAGTTCATCTTGCGTTATGAGGTGTGGTTTAGAGGAGGAGGATGGGAGAAAATATGGGTCATGTGACATTGATGGTTCAGGAGTATAGGTTTCATCCTCTTCCTCTTCCTCGTCTGACTCAAGTGAGAATGATTCTGGTGCATCAGGAACCGGCAGTCCTTCTCCGTGGGGTACTTTGCGTATAGCTGATGGAATGTTTGGATAATGCACAGTCAACTTTTTTTTCTTTGACACACCTTTCCCAACTGGAGGCACGATGCAGAAGTAACAATTGCTGATATGATCTGTTGACTCTCTCCAAATCATTGACACTGCATAGATTTCCTTTTCCTGTTCAACCACTGGCGAAGCTTTGTTGTACAAGTGTTGCAGCATATGTGTGGGGCCCACATTTTGTCCTGATCTCCAATGTTGCAGCCAAAATAAAGGTGATAGGCTTTCTTAACCATAGTGGTTATACTGCGCTTTTGTGATGCAAAAGTCACTTCACCACAAGCATAGCAGAAGTTATCTGCATTGTTTACATAAGTACGAGGCATCTCTGCTCACTTTGGCTAAACAGAAATGTGTCCCTTTGCAAAATCAAACACTGACAAACAAGAGGCACGACACTGAATGATTTGAAGAGCTGATGTAGGGCAATTTCTTCAGCAGAGTGATGTAAGCTTAGTTATGATTGCATCATCCATGACTTATAGGAATAACATGATGCAATTCAATTCATGTATGACGCAATACCAGCTTCAGATTGCATCATTCATTGTTTTGCCTATAAAGCAAGTACTGTCCAAACCCAGTCATAGATTTATTCATAGATCCAGTCAAAGATGTATTTTAGTAATTTCTAGTTTAAATTGATATCCCTTCCCTTTATAACTCACTTATCGTCCGCCATTCCCAAGTCAAGGGTCGTATATACTGACCCATTATCATATCTTTAAAACTAGAGCCAATCAACAATTTTATGCATCATTTGCGTTCTCAGTGACCCAGAATTAGTAAAGTTTGACAACATTTATTCCGGAAGCATTTTGGCGGTAGACCTGTGTTATCCAAATATTGTTTGCCTTACGGTTATGTCTCGAGTCTACGATGTTTTGGTGTCTGTATTTATTTTCCGTCCAGGCCGATGGATTGGTGTTCATTCAAGAGTCAGTGGACTTGTCTGGGAATGCAACGCATCTGTAATCCGGCCTTTGTGTGTATGTACTTCCTAAATGATCGTATATAGGAT
The DNA here is from genome assembly GCA_029931535.1 of Margaritifera margaritifera. Taxonomy (NCBI): domain Eukaryota; kingdom Metazoa; phylum Mollusca; class Bivalvia; order Unionida; family Margaritiferidae; genus Margaritifera; species Margaritifera margaritifera. The sequence continues at coordinate 1,402,523 of JAQPZY010001520.1, forward strand.
GTGCGGACGGTTTTTGTCCTTTTGTGACCCCAGCGGAACATCGATTGGTGTCTTTTCTTCTTGCCAAGGTTCATTTTCTCTTCTTTTCTTCGCACCATTTATTTTAGAATCTACTCTGTACAGGAACAAGCAATTTCTTATCTATATCATCAAACTTGATATTTCTTGCACATCAAGTTTCTTAGGGAGAGAGATATCATTGATTAAAGTTTCTTCTTTCTCACGCATTGATTTTACATATTAATCAGACGTGGCGGATAAATGTTTCATCCCTGCTTCTCTTACTTTTAAACAAAGCGCCAAATGGTCATGGAAAAATTAGATGAAAAATGGTGTAATTTCTAATGAAAAGTTTTATTCATAATAGTGACGTCATGTCGAAAGACATGTTTTCTCGTGAATATATTATTCCTTTGCCAGGAAAAATGCAAATTTCTGTTTTATGATTTTATTGAATATCTTACTATATCTACCAGTTAAATTACAAGATTGCAGACAAGGATGGAACTTGCAGTAATAGCTGAAGTGAGAATATGTAAAATGACAGGCATGTGCTAATCGATTAAGGACATTTTGCCCTTCGCTTAGTTCTTAATTGCTCGATTGAATCCAACTAGACTGGAGGTTTTTTTTAGATCGATATTAAAAATGAGGACTATTTTGAAAGGAGTATCTTCACAGTAGACACAATATATTGGTGACATCTGGTATTTAAGGGGATTTCAGTTAATATAAATGAGACTCATGGCGTTTTGACAAGATTATGCGCGAGATTTTCAAATCGACAGCGGTGGATCTGTATTGTTCCAGACTGAACATCGACCCGCTTCATATGACAAAACCGGATATTAGTGCAGTTTCGCAATAAAGCAGACTGAGGCATGATTTCGGCTGCCCTCTTACGTCTGAAGAATAAATATAGCTTTGATGTTTTGCCAGAATACGCCCCTCCCCGATAAAACAAGCAATGCAGTTGTAAACACTGCCGTCACACATGAGTATTGAAATTACAGTGTTAATCTTAAGATTAAGGGAAATGTATCTTGTACAAAAGAAAGATTTTATTGCAAAGTTATGTACTATATTAGTATCAATTTCATTGGATTTGACTGGATAATTTATACTGGCAATACATGTTTGACCAAAAGTTAGCATTACCTCCTTCATCTGATATTAATTTTCCATTCTTCGTCTTCTTAGAAAAGTAATCATCAAGTTATAATCGTGCACGACTTGTTGCACACCTATTGCCACTATGTTCTTTACTCAGATATTAGGTATTCATACATAGTAATAGCCATATTTATGGCAAGATTTTTGTTCAAAACTGATTTATATGTTTGAATGATTTTCTTGCGTTGCTTACACGGGTCAACATTTTCAAACCATTTGTTCGCCTGTTTAAAAGAGTGGACATCTACTACTTGTCAGTCTGTTAAACTTAGGGTAAATCTGTAACTATTACAGCTTTAAATTGGCATGGCTTGAATGAGGGGAGCAAATGATAAGCATTTTCCTTTATTTAATGTATATATTTTCAATTGCTACAGACACACTAAACCTGTTGAATCTGAAATTGAGACCAATTTGCTAAAATTACTAAGCCTTTTCTATTGAATCTGAAATAATAATTTAAAAAAGAAAGAACGCGCCTTGCAGCCTGATTTCTAATATTAAATGAGCAAATGAATATATACATGAGTGGCGATCAATCAGCACTGAACTAGTTCAAAACGCCAAGTTTCAGGACGATTAAACTCACCAAGTTTATAGATTTAAATAGTTCTAAAAACGTCCTTATTCAATCATTATTTTTGTTTAACTTTATAATGATGTGTTAAGTCTGATACAGGACAATCATTTTAAACTCTCTAGAATAAATTGTCTTAAAGGTTGGTGTAAATGAGGAAGCCATTATTCAAAACTTATGATCATCAAAAAATATAAAATGGAAAACAGCAAGAGGTTAGATATGTAAATCTCATTGTTCATTCATTCTTTTTTCCTTTACGACAATCTAGATATTACATCAAACAATGTCGTATACTTATTATGAGATATATTACTATATGACAGAAAACATAAACATAAACAGCCATTAATAGATTAAGAGTTACTATGGCTAGTTATAGATGATAGTGTACATGTATATAATAAGTCCTAGTTTCTGTCTATATAAATAGTTTTCTCTTCAAAGAAAATCGGTAACATATCCATTCACTCTAGCGCTTTCGTATGATCGTCATGGTTGCTCTTCAGATAGGTCCACTGGACTTTCAAAGTTTTTTTGCAAGTAAACAATTTCAGTGTTATGAATTTATAATTGAATTTCTTAAAGGGGTTCTTAAAAGGAACGTAGTTTAACTTCGATGGAAAATATTAACGTAATAAATTTTGGAAATAGTTTAATCGTCACCAGCGCAACTTTTCTCCACGATTATAGTTTGAACATAAGTTGTTTTTCCATAATATCTGCACAATTTATCGAAATGTCTTGGCGAAGCAAACCTGTGCTAAAAATCTACATTGTTGAAATTAGTATTTATTCTACAAATTTCAATATACAAGCCCATTTTCGACAATCTATTTTTATGAGAATAAATTTGTAAACAAACTATTTATCGTAACAAAAGTAAATCCTTTTCTTCTCTATAACAATTACCCATAGATAAATCCTTTTTATTTGTATCTGTATCGTAATTCAGTTGTAACTTCTCAAATACCAGTACAATCTATTATGATTCCTCTTTGAAACAGACGATACTGGTCCAACACTGTACAAATGAAACCTTATCACCTAGATCACATCTAGATGCTAGATACGTCTTGCACTTCATTCTTTGCAACATTCCGACTCTAGTTTTTCAATGCAAGAATTGGGACTTACTGTTGTTATCTGATAAAAACATAACTAAACTACCGCTGACGAAGCTTAGAAATATGATAGAATATACCTCGCTACACAAAGAATATTTGTAGCGGGATGAGGAGATAAAAGTCAAATCAAAGAAAGAAACTTAAAAGCTCTACTACATTCAAAACAGCTGACACGGCAACTTTTACTTCAACAGCCTAATTCTATAAGATATGTACGTTAAAAGATACAAAATTAAATTATACAACCTTAGCAAAGGTAATTCAATGCAATAATATCATACGTGTTGATTAACTTTGAGAAATTCTTTTAAGCATAACATATTTAATATCAACAGCATTTCCGGCGACAGCGATGGCATCTTTGTCACTGTTAAAATTTCGTACTAACGTTTGTGTAGGTCAGTAACTGGGGAATACTAAAACTTTCCTTTTGCATATCTAACCAATGTTGCTATATGTATCAAATCAAACTGTAGATGCTTGTATTGCTATCACTTCACAAACTCTGTTGCTTATACTTTCCTTCTGCATCTCAAACCAATATTGCATTAATATTATTATTATTATTATTATTATTATTATTATTATTATTATTATTATTATTATTATTCAAAAAGTATTATTGCTTATGTCTCAATATTTACTTATTCTCCCTAAATTTTAAAAGAAAAGGGAGGATATTGTGATACAATCCGTAGGTAGGTCCATACGTCTTTCTGTACATAAGTATGGTCGCACCTATGTACAAACACGTGTGTAATGTCTTGGAAATCGGATACACCGTTCAAACTAAACGAGTGAAACTTGGGTCAATGATAGTTCTATGGGTGTAAAATGTGCCAACACTTCTTGAATTTTGATCTCTTTCTATGGATGTGGTAATAAGAGTTGAGTTGCTTTTATATACATTTCCAATAACTCCTGAGATGTCTGTCTTACATGTCTAACAACTGGCGTGTGAACAAAAACACAAGTGTTAAAAACGTTTCAGACTGTAAACACTGGGTTATGCCATGATCTTCTTCCACGGGAAGAAACTTAGTCACTGGGCATAAAATATAACCCATGAGATCCCCGCCCTATAACCATCTATCCACTTATTGGTTATTGTAAACGAATATATTAGTGCAACTGAAATTAACACCGGGATTCATTTTCTTGGGTTCTTGTATAAGTTACCTTTGTATAATGGGAAGTTCAATCGGATATCTCTTTCATGGAAAATGCTAGCGTCAGCAGAAGTTCCTGGATGCTAGCTTTTTGATATTGCCTTTTCTTCAAAATGTCAACTAACTTCCATCAGGTTATTTTATTTATTTTATTTATTTATTTATTTAAAGTATATTCACTGAGTATTTTGTATTATATTATAAGATTGTTACATTCCAGGTTGTATTGCAATGTATTCGTGCCAAGGTATTCTTGTATGTACTCTTTGTACAGATCAAGAATATGGCATGAAATACTAGTACCTACCCTTGCGGCAATATTTTCACAGTATCCTAGACCTCGATCTTGAAAACCACAAGCAAAATTCAGAGTATCATCAACATGTAAGTGTTGTGTATCTAACCGTCATCGTTTTCAGATTCAGGACCTTAGAATTCTTCGATATCAAAATCTCCACCACCCTCCGCCATTTATTAGATTATTTAAAAAGCAAACAACGGGATAAGTCACGGCCAGACTGGAACATTTATTGCGAGCAATTTGTAATGTTTCTCTAATTTTTTTTAAATATTTGAATGATATATCGTACAATTTTACTAATACGATTGTTTCAAATATATGAATGACATATCGTACAATTTTATTAATACTATTGTTTCAAATATATGAATGACATATCGTACAATTTTATTAATACGATTGTTTCAAAACTCACTACATTACTAAACAAATCATATACTGATAGGTAAACTACGGATACCAGCTCCAATAGTCCAGTGGTTAGAGCGTCGGCCTCGTATGCAAGAGGTCCCGGGTTCGAATCCCGGCCAAGCCATTGTTAAAAAAAATGAAAAGTGGCATTAAGAGCTACCTCGTTTGATGCTCAACACTTCCTTGGAGCGGGCAAGATAAAAAAATGACAATAAATAGATTTCGCGCCATCCGCTGCACACCAGGACGGAGGTGACAAGTATGCTACTGGTGCAACTACCATCAAAGTACGGGCAAGAGATAACATCACCAGCAGGGAAACTCGAGATGGGAAGATATCAATGGCACATCCTTGGAGGAGAGAGATCAACAGACAGACACAGAATCTACTTCAGTGGGCATGAGAACAAGCATGAACATGGAGTTGGGTTTATGGTACACAAGGACACTGTGAGTGCTGTCATGGGTTGTCGACCAGTGTCTAACAGGATGATTACAATCCGCGTGAGGGCATCTCCCTTTAACATCACTATCATACAGGTCTATGCCCCAACCCAAGAAGGATATTCTGGTTATTCAAGGAGACTAGAATGCTAAGGTAGGAGAAGACGCACAAGCAGACTGGCGAGACGTCTGTGCTCCATACTGTAACAAGCAGACCAATGAAAACTGATTACATCTTGGTGAGAAAGCACTTCCGGTCTAGCGTAAACATTGCCAGAACACGTAGCTTCCCAGGAGCTGATATAGGAAGAGACCATGACTTGCTGATGATGACTATCAAACTTCGTCTGAGGAAGACCAATAAGCCAAGACCAGTTAGGATCAGGTTCGACCTTGAAAAACTTAAAGATCCAAACGTGGCATTTGAAGCATCAATAGGCGGCAAATTTGCACCACTCACAATTCTGGGACATGAAGAAATAAATCTAGACTCCTTGATCATCACCTTCAACAAGGCAGTAATAGACACAGCCGGAGAGATCCTTGGCAAGCATCGTAGAATAAAGAAGCCTTGGGTCACAGCAGATATCCTCGACCTCTGCGATGTGAGGAGAAAACTGAAGAGTAAGCGAGGAGACCATGAAGGAGCAAAAAAATACAGGGAGATTAACAACAGGATTAAGAAGAGCATAAAGAAAGCAAAAGAAAGCTGGTTAGAGGACCAATGCAAGGAAGTCGAGAAAAGCCTGAACCAGAATGACAGTTAAAGGGCATACCAGTTGGTGAAAGACCTGACAACAGAGAAACAGGGGTGATCTAATACGATTCAGGACAAGGCTGGTAAGAGTCTGACAGAAAACCAAGACATTCTTAACAGAAGGAGCTTTACAACCAGGAGACTTCTGGAGACCAAGCTGTACTAAACGAACCACTGACCACAACAGAAGTTGACCACACGATCCTCAGGGACAAAGTAGAGGCTGCAGTAAAGGCGCTAAAGAAGGGGAAGTCAGCTGGGGTAGACAATATACCAGCAGAATTTGTTAAAGCAGGAGGAACTTCTATGATAGATGTCCTCACAACAATCTGCAACCAAATCTGGCAAACAGGAGAATTGCCCACCCCATGGACCCAGTCTCTGATCGTGACTCTTCCTAAAAAAGGGAATCTACAACTGTGCCAGAACTACCGAACAATCAGTCTCATCAGTCACCCAAGCAAGGTTATGCTTAAGATCATCCTCAATAGACTGAAACCCCAAGCAGAACACATCACTGCGGAAGAACAGGCAGGTTTCAGAGCAGGACGTAGCACTACAGAACAGATCTTCAATCTTAGAATCCTCTGTGAAAAATATCTCCAGCATCAACAGAACCTCTATCATATCTTCATTGACTTCAAAAAGGCTTTCGACAAGGTATGGCATGCAGCCTTGTGGGCCACCATGCGGATATACAACATAAACGCAAAACTAATCCGCAATATAGAAACCCTGTATGACAAAGCGACTAGTACAGTTCTCGTCAATGGCAACATAGGAGACTGATTCAGAACCACAGTCGGAGTCAGACAGGGGTGCCTTCTCTCACCCACTCTCTTCAACATCTACCTGGAAAGGATCATGTTCGACGCATTGGAAGACCATGAGGGCAGTGTCAGTGTTGGAGGCAGAACAATCACCAACCTGCGCTTAGCAGGAGAGGAAGAAGAAATGGAAACCTTAGTGAACCGTCTCAATCAAGCATCACTAAGATATGGGATGGAGATCAACGGTGTAAAGACAAAGCTAATGACAAACAACCCGAGTGGCATCCAAAAGGAAATAAGAGTGAATGGACAGAAGCTGGGCACAGTAACATGCTTCCAGTACCTAAGTGCTATCGCCTCTGGTGAAGGTTCAAAACCTGAGGTTCTTTCCAGGATTGCGCAGACAACTGCTGCTCTGTCTAGGATGAAGGATATTTGGAAAGACGGCAACATCACGCTTGGGTCCAAGATCAAGCTTATGCGCTCCCTCGTCATGTTCATATTCCTATATGCATGTGAGACATGGACCCTAACAGCAGAATTAGAGAGAATAATCCATGCCTTAGAGATGAGATGTTATCGAAGGATCCTGAAAATCTCATACTTAGACCACGTCTCTAATGCGGAGGTGCGCACTAAAATCCAAGGTGCAATTGGACCTTATGAAGATCTGCTCACCACTGTAAAGAAACGCAAACTAAGATGGTATGGTCACGTCTCACGCTCAACTGGCCTGTCAAAGACAATCCTACAGGGCACAGTGAGAGGAAAGAGAAAACGAGGCAGACAGAAGAAGCGATGGGAAGACAATATCAAAGAGTGGACAGGCATGGACTTGCAAAGTCCCAAAGAGCAGTGGAGAACAGGGCGAAATGGAGAGAGATTGTCGCAAAGTCATCAGTGGCGTGCCTACGACCAGCAAGGTTACGGGAGAAATGAAAAAAAATGAAAACTACAGATAATTATATGGTACGATGAACACGTGTAATTCTTGAGAACTGACTTCCTCTTATTTGCCAACACGTGGGAGGAATCAATTTGAGGTATGTTATTTTGTGTCAGAAACTATTTTGAAATATAACTATCGCCGCGCCTCTGTCATTCCGTCCGTCACGATATATCCTTCTAATTTTCGACATAAATTCAAGAAGCCCTGTCTCATATCTCCAATGACATAAATTTATATATATATATATATATGTATATATATATATATATATATATATATATATATATATATATATATATATATATATATATATATATATCAGACATCCCCTTCCCCGATGATATCTGGAGAGTAGACACTATGTCACAAGGTAATTACTGCCAAAACATTTTTTGCTAGCAGGTGTAGAGTGGGCCCTTCTGGTGACAAGAGTAGACCTTTTTTTCCACATAGTTCCTTTCCTCCTAATGCACGTTCGACAGGGTTGTATGCAGGCACGTGCCAGTTGAGTTCTCCTTGATCCCTAGTCCTCTCCTTCGATGACACCAATCCAATGGATTTACATCCTTCACCATCTGGGTTGCCCGAGCCGTGATAAATTATTTATTAACATAAGTAATATAATGAAATTTGAAATTAAACTGATGCATTTTCGCACTGATAACTGTTCTGGCTGTCAAGTTCAAGAAGCAATCTATATTGAGCAATGTGAACATTTAATTGAAAGTTTTAATGCTTCCGACTGCATCGCATTACTATCTGCTAAAGTAATTCTTAAGGCGGTTTGTTGTTTTTGCTGTTGTTGTTGTGGTTGTTGCTGTTGTTTTGTTGGGGCTTTTTAAGGCGCACAGTATCTGGGACTGTATGTTCTTGTATATACAACACTAGTTACTGGAATCAGTTGATGTGGGATTTGCACCATACCAATCTGCAGCTCAGAGTTTCAATGTCCTCTTCAACCTTGTATGACCAGTGGCTAAAATTAGCAAATCGAAACAAACAACAGACAACGATTCACAGAAGCATGTAAAATGTTAGCTTATCCTATTATGGAGCGAGTGGGTGGGTAAGACATTTGTACAGGCCTTTCACATACTGTTTGTCATTGGAAACTGTGCTGAATCATCCCGAAGTTAAGATGCAACAGGGCTACAACTGTAGAGGTTTATATTTTGCATAGTACACTTTGTTGTTTCCCTTATACAATGAAATCACCAACACAAAATGTTTTACATGTAAACTAGTAAGTGTTTTCCAAAAGGTGCAATAATGATCTTGTCTATGCTGAATTAAATACAACTCTCATTAAATTGATAACTGTTATTAACAGCAGACCTAGGAGTAGCCCACTACTAGTATCAATTCTGAAATAATAACACTAACGCAAATAGTGGGATAAGCTGTCCACGGCTCAAGGAAATCCAATAGTGTGATACCATAGATCCCGAAAGACAAACTGACATGCTTACACTAAGGTAACTGAGCATATCAGCGTCTCTTTGGTGACAAAGGTGACCAGTGCGCCTAGGTTCTACGACTCAGACATGATCAGATATACCGGTGGGTTATGAAACTGATTACTCATTCCCGCCCAAATACATGCCTCCTCGGTTACTCTTTCTTGAAATTTACATAGATAGGTAAACTTGTCTCTGAAAGCAGATGTATAGTGGGCACCTCAAGTGACGAGAATAAATCCTGTATTCCACATCATTCCTTCACTCCTTATGCGCACTATGTAGGGTTGTATGCAGATACGAGCCAGTTGAGTTCCTTGATCCATATTCGTCTGCCTGGATCAAACCATTCCCGCGGGCTCACGCCTTTCACCGTCCGCCACATGAGTGGGCGTATAATCCACTCACCACCAATTAATCAGTGAAGAGATTGTGTTTAAACTCGTATCTGTACATTATCAATGTCCTGAACAACCCAATCTTGACGTTTACACCTGGAGACGTTGCAATGATTATTACAAAGAAACTCTTACCATATCACATACACACGCTTATATACACAGACGTATATATATATATATATATATATATATATATATATATATATATATATATATATATATATATATATATATATATATATATATATATATATATATATATCCGTCACTTACGTTAGGCATCAACTAATAAATAAATTGAATTTGAAACTGCTTGACTCGCTGTGGAAATTAACTGGCATCTCTATTCATGGTGATATCATCTGAGTAAATTACAATAAAACATTATTATAAACTCTAAAGTCCTGGCCAAGGTAAATAAAGCTTAAATATGTATTTTATCAATCAGGTGTTTAGAAACCATGTTACTCTATGTTGCATTACAATGCAGGTGGGTGCGGTGCGGTGGTTGGGGATGCAAGGCCTCACAGAATTGACAAGCAGCCATACCAGACTTGCTTCTGTGTTAAATAAAGCTCAGAATTAGCCGTCTTGTATTTGTAGAACTTTGACAAATGATAGAGTTATTGTGAAATGGTCAATTTCACCATAAAATCTTGTTAATATACTTGATTTCTACTAATTCAAATGTGGACCCTGATACTGTCCCTCCAGTGTATGATTATTGGATGCAGGTATTATGTACAGTATATACAGTGTATCTGCAAAAGGAGAAAACAAAACTGCAAAGCATCTGGAATATTCCCACTAGTTAAACTGTAGGAATTCTCTTGGAATTGTGCATATTATATTTAGGTGCCGTATTCTTCCATATTGTAATCTCTCTATTTCTGCATCACAAAATACTGAATTTGGAATCATATTTACATTTTTCATACGCTCATCCCTATATATTATTCCGGTATAATGAACTGAAAGACAGCTGTAAAGTAACCTAATATAATACAATATAATTTATGGCAAATGGTAATTTTCAAAAGGAAATATTCTATCAAATACATACATGTTGCCCAGTATTACTGCCTAACGTGCACTAAGATCTTTTTACCGTTTAATCTGGCGACACTAGGCTGCAATACCACGGATAGTATCAGTTACAGTTAGGGCTGTGTAGTCTTGAGGGAATTTCTTGCATTTGAAACTAATGCAAAGCATCAGTTGGTCATTATTAGGGAATTTTTAAAAATGTCATTAAAACTTATGCTGAATTTAATTTTATGTTACTATATAAAAATGTGCAAAGGAAAATGAAAACTTATTACGTATAGCCTAACATAACATTATATATCAATGTAAGACGAGTTAAGGTTTGATAGCTTATTTTGCACAGAATGAATATGATATTCTGAGGCCAAAACTCTAAATAGCTTAAATCTTACCTTTATGTAGCCTATTAATTTCAGTATTGACTTTTCTGCAGATGATTTGCTCAGATGGAACTTCCAGTATGTGTTCATTATCGTGATTACCACACTCAATCAATCATCTGAAAATGTAGGTCCACCTCATCTACATAACTGCATGAGGTTGTTGAGCGATTCGTCGTTTCAACATGGAAACCTTGTGGCACATAAATAGACAAAGATGGCGGTTCCATCTTGTATGTACTGTACAGTTCCCTGTTGGTATTCACACTCATCAAATCTAACGTTATTTTACCACATAATAAATTGGAAGCTATAAGATTTTTTCCATCATTTTAAACTACTGTAACTTTATTGAGAAATTATTACATGCCTTTCATATACAGTTTATCACTGAAAAAGGAGCTAAATCAACCAGAAGTTTAGATGTAACAGGGCCACAACTGCTGAGATTGATATCGTATACTGGATTACCTCCCCTATACAGTAAATTCAAAAGTGCTCTGCATAACGTACAAATTTATTTGTCAATGCTACATTATTAATTAATCTGATAACTGTCATTAATTTATTTCAATAGAGTTAATTTCCTGGATGTTAAAAACTCATGACAATGTCCCTTTGGCATCATTAAATGCCCTCAGTCCTGTTGGACCATACCCTCAATATAAGGTAGTATTACATATAATGCGTATTTCTTCTCTAGCTCCCGTGAACAACGTTATATAGAATGCAGTATAAAGATTCCAAACATACAACCAAATATATATTATTCTACACGAAATGGGAAAAGTAATATGCAGCTAATATTAGCCACTGGGTACATACTTGCACTCAGGGATTTAGCATAGAGGCTCAATATTTGAATGGTGGTCAGATCTGGTTAGCGTTGGGATCTGTGTTTTACATACACATACTTGTATTGTGCTGATTATTTGAAGTTCTCCTGAAATTAACTTTGTACATACCAGTTTACTGAAATTATTAAACATCGTATAACTCTTCTAATTGATCATATCTGACACTTGATTTAAAACCTGTTGTTATTTGTAATGTACCTACATCAAAACAATTACACTAGCATACACAATGAATAACATGGTTAAGGGAAGTGATCAGAGAAATGTTAAGCTTAACTGTGCACAGATTCTATAAATGGTCAAGGAGTAAAGCATGAAATTGATATAAGCTAAAACACAACAGTATACGGTAATGGCACAATATTAATTTAGATAACCAAATAAATGAATGCTACACCATATATATCCTCGAGCAATCACCTATCGTTCACTTAACGTGAATTTTAACGCGTTCGTTATAATATTGTTATAATCTATTCAAGTAACCATAGAAAGTGTTCAACTATATCTACTTCATTTAATCATCGTTAAAAAATGTGGGCATTCATGTACATTACTTCAGAATTACAGTTTTTCCGAACGTGTGTAAGTTTACTTATTTCCGGAATGTGCATCCATGGTTCGTGACACTGACTAAAAAGTCACGTGGCATATGACCGGAATGTGCCAGTTCGGTCAAGGTATGGATATTATTATTTTATAGCGTCTCCATATTTTTGAAATAAAAAAAAAATTTAACAATGAATTTTTTTTTTCGTTAATTCTATATGCAGTTTGTACATTTACATTACTGCTTGCTTGTTCTTTACCATATAAATACATTTCTCAATAGACTGAGAGAGACAGACAGACAGAGACAGAGGGAGAGAGAAATTTAAAAATAGACACTGCTGAATGGATACACATTTTATTATAATAAATTTAATGTCTTTTGATGTAGAATATATGTTCATTATGAAATAATAATGAAACGAAAAAGTCTGTAGTGAATATAAATTTCGAGTGTAAATTTTTCTTACCATGTATAAGAACCCCACATGATTAAAACCAAATATTTACATTGGCTATCCAGTTGTATAAATTCCCAAAGTGGGTTATCCTGTTCAAAATATGTAAATAAAGCCATCATGTGATCGGCGGCGCTATCTTTATCATATAATAGAAAATTCAAGGCCAAAATGTCTGACACAAATAAACCATTAGTGAAAATATAGATTTTCATTATGATTTTTTTAAATTACATGAAATTACCTGTTTGAATCTCATTTTGTCTGATTTTACTGTTTAATGCATTCCGGTCACTCTTTGAGAACGCTGGTGACACATTTGATGACGTCATTATCTCGAAACAAGCGCGTTAGGTCGCGAGAAACAAGGCGCACGATTGAAGGACTCTTATGACATCGGGTGGTTGGTTGGACCAACCAACCACCCGATGTCATAATATATATATATCATTACAGCTTCACTTCTTCATAATTGTAAAACCAGACAAGATAGTAGCTCTCACAGAGAGGTAAAATTAATTTTCCTACCTGAACATTAGCTTCTTCGATTAAACTCTCTTTATGACGAATTAAAATCATAATATATATATCCCTTTTGCAATTTATTTGTCAACAATAGCGAACTACTCTTACCACGTTTCCTCAGAATATTATAAAACAAAAACTGGAAAAATCAGTTCTTCGTGTTTCTATATTGGTTCAGAAGCAATGTGTCTTAGATTCTGATATAAAAATTATTCCGTTAAAAATACAAATACACGAAGAATATAGCTTAGCTGCTTGATATTTTGAGTGTTACTCGTACTAAGGTAAATTGACCTGGATGTAGCTTCAGCAGTGATAGCTAGTTTTACGACCAGATAACGCACTCACACCTTAAATGAAGGTAAAACCAAATATCTTTTTGACCCCACTCCTCTTATATATCCGGTATCATTGACAAGTCGACTCATGTAACATCTTAGCTCAATTTAGTGTGTATACATGTATGTATGTCTTCGTGTGCTTAAATAAACTGATAAACCTTCTGGGATCCGGCAATACTATCTATCGAATAGTGTAAATAGGTTATGTCAGCAAGATTTTAACTATTAATATTATGTTTGTTTTTCATTATATTTGAAACGTTCTCTCTCTCTCTCTCTCTCTCTCTCTCTCTCTCTCTCTCTCTCTCTCTCTCTCTCTCTCTCTCAACACCCCATTCTTGAAATACTTGTATTTCCCCAGACAAAAGTTTATTTTTTACATCATTAAACTGTTAAATGTGTGTGTGTGTGTGTGTGTGTGTGTGTCTGTGTGTGTGTGTCTGTGTGTGTAGAAAGTATAGTATCGTACAGGTGAGGAATTTATATTTCGTCCCTGCTGAGATTTGAACCCGGGGCCGCGAGTTACGGCACACATCACCTTCCCTGCACACACTAATCCCCATACCCTCTCAACAATGCGCACATTTCCAAACAAGTATGGCACCATTCGGGCATTCTTTCTCCATATGATTTCACTTCATGTTATCATGCATCCTCCTGTAGGATCCAGAGATAGCACTTTTCGCTATGTAACGTTATGTAACAGCGCGTGTGTGTGTGCGTGTGTGTGTGCGTGTGTGTGTGTGTGTGTGTGTGTGTGTGTGTGTGTGTGTGTGTGTGTGTGTGTGTGTGTGTGTGTGTAAAGTGGAATTATATAATGAGCTCACACCTGAGGAACGATACTGGCTTCTGCAACTTAGAACTGATGAGGAACTTGAATTTGGTCTAAATGAATAAATGTAACCTTTCCAATGCAATCTTATCAAAATTTCGGTCAAGCATCAGTTTATGACCCGTCAACAAATATTTACTACAGTATTTACCCAAGTAAATGTTCCATATCTCTTTACTTGAATTATTAGTATTTGCTATTCTTCTTATTATTAGTATTATTATTATTATTATTATTATTATTATTATTATTATTATTATTATTATTATTATTATTATCGTCGTCTCTTTTTCAGAGTTCCGCTGCAATATTCTAATGACACACATTTTCTCGAATACCTTCTATACACAACTTTACCGTGATATATAAACTTTAGTATATACTGTAATGTCCGGTCTTAGATGGCGTTGATTTTCGCTAACCATTGTGTCCGTCCTTTGACCCTAACATGTAATGAGATAAAAACAATTTGGTCATCCGTTCCATAAAAACACAGTTACACATATCACCCAGACTTTGATTGTTTTAGCAAATTTTGCTATTCAGACAACAATACAAACTATAAATGTAAGTTATACGTTCTAAGACCGTTTTTTCGTTTGTATATGTTTCCTTTTTCATTATTTAACTCATATTTGTAGATTACTAAATTCATTGAAAAATATAATACTTCAGACTTTCTCTCTCAATTTGTGTCGATTGTTTGTCTTCTATGTCTCTCGCGTGAAGTTACCTGGGCAAGCGCAGTATGATGCTTCCTACATACGACACAAAACGCTGACGTATTGAGTGATTTGACCAATTTTTAAATTAACCTTTAAACTCTATAACACAAACTGTGCAAATCGGATCCTTTTGAAACTTTCACCTAATGAACAAGAACTTACATGGTTTACGTTATATAAATTATCTCCTATAACATGCAGTAAATACCTTATGTGGAGAAAGATATTATATCCAGGTAAAGACAAGACTTGTAAATTTAAAGCACTATGTTTTGTATGATGTTTATATAATATTATAAGTATTTTAGGAAATTATAAATGTTTCTTGATTTTAACATTTGCTCAAACCTTAATGTTATGTATAAGGTTTACAGGTTTAGCTATTGTCCTTGAATTAGGTTGTTTACTTAGTATTTGAGTTCAAGGACAGTTTTGGTAAACAAATTATTGATTTAATTTTAGGTCAGGGTTGATTTTGTTTACAGATAAAACTAGAATTTCCTTTAGAGTCGTGTGTTAAAAGTCACATACACCATATAATTTTCTAGAACATTCCGTCATGTGACCTATCTTTATATATACCATGTTTAGTGGACAGTTTTTAGTTTCGACCTTACCATCAGTCTGTAAAGAGTCATTACAGTTGTGAAAAATCATTCCAAATTCAGAGAGAGAAATTATTTAAAATATTTATTGGATTGTAAAAGTGCTCATAGACTTTTGGATTTTGGATTTTGAATTGATGATTTTTGGATTTATGTGAACTTATTCAAAGATATTCTGGAGTACTTCATTTTGGTACATCAGCACATTAAAGACTACTGGAACATCATGCCATTAAAGACTGTTGGCACAACAACACATTCAAGGATACTGAAATTCATTCGGAACATTCTATATTAGGACTTGTGATTAGGAGACTTATGATTATTGGATTATTTGGATTTTAATTCACGTTATTGTAAGTGTCTTTTGATTTTCATTTTAATTATCTAGAAATAAATTGCTTGTTGATTTGTACTTGACTTGCTGGTTCCACTTTCTTTCTGTTACATTTTTCTTAGACCATAGAGTAGTAACAAGTATTACTTTTGATCACTTTTAACCAAAACCATAATGTCAGTTGGAAAGAAACTACATAGATGGTGCCTTTAGAACTTAAAAATAAGAGACAAAAACATATTTAAATAATATTAATTTTGTCTTAAAATATACATCATACACAAAATCTTTAGTGTAGGAAAATAGCACTCTTAGACCAAAACATTAGACTTTTACGGGTATACTAGTTTACATTTTTTACATTGCAAGATGAAGTAAATAGGTGCATTTTATCCATACCGATCGAGATTTAAATATTGTCTAGTTTATTCTCAATCGGTAAATAAAAAGTTGCAAATTAAGAGTTTCGTACTTCTTTTAGCGATGGTTTCTCAAAACTTCATACGTTCCATCTACTCCTTTGTTTTCACTTCCGCTAAATTTCACTAGATTTGATCAGTACGAATCTTCTCGATTTGGGCATTGCGCTATTGATTAGGAGTTTCCAATCCATAGCATGTACACCTTCATGATATTTATGTATGCTATTCGGTTGCAGTCCATTCTGTTCTTATACGTAAATCCTGCGCTCAAGGATTAGGTCGTTGGGTGTGTTGGTGTCTCATAAATCAACTTACTTTTTTGTTGAAAACCTATATTATACAGGGGGAATTTCCTTCTTGAGATAACTCAATCAATTTTGTTCATTGTTTTAATATATATGTTTATATACTCTTTCGTGTCACATTTTTTTGTTTAACATTTTAAAAAAAATGTTTTACTATATTATGATGTCTTATTACCATTTTTAACATGGACATAACCTGTTTTTTTTTCCAATCTTAGATCTCTTAAAACAAAAATCACGGCGGAACATCATTTGGCCAATTGTGAAAGCTATTTTGAAAACGAAACTGTTCCATTAGGTTATAAATTTCATCATAAACCGTTCTTCACGTGCTTTGACAAAAGATGGAACTCAATTATTATTTCACTTCTTAGAAGCTTCTTGAACTTCTAAAAGCTAAATTTCTACATCAACTCATAAAATTTGGTACACTTATTAAGTTTCAAACTTAAATTCGCCAAGGAAATTCTGATCTAAACATAACTACATGGGAAAACTGAATACATCTCTAACGAACCCACAAAGGCAATTTGCAGAAAAAAACAAAAAAATTTAGGGGATCACATAGTACAGAGAGATTCCAGCGAAGTGTTGTTCACGGAAGCATCGAAGACGCAGAAGAATATAAGAATCGCAAGAAATTCCTATACGCAAAACGAAATGTCACAACTGTCGTAAACTTAATCTGGGTTGAGCTGTCTGACGCTGACATAAGTCTTCTCTACACAGGCCTCAACTTTTGTCCCTTCCATTAAACGTATATTACACTCTAATTGAAAGAAGACTTCGATAGTTTTGCCTGTGAATGAGACACAATGATAATCTTATTGACTAGGGTCTATGATCATCTAGTACGTGCCATTAACTTTGGACAGGACCACAAATGCAAAAACATACAAATGTAAAGACAAGCGCTGCCTAATCTGCAAGCAGATATGCCCGAGACCAAATCTTAAACTTGGCAACAGGAGTTACATTTACCATCAATTAGAAGTTAGGAATTTTAGACAAAAAAGTAATCTATTACCTGACATGCAGCATCTGTACTATCCAATATGTTAAAGGAACGGTTGATTTCAGAACATGCATTATTAACCACAAGAGTCATGTTGGCAAAAAAAAAAAATCAACGTAGTACTGGCCAATTACTACAACTCAACTGGACATTTAGTAGAGTCCCTCAAGCTGCTACTCTTTGTGTATAACCCGGGTTAGACCGATATAGAATGGACACTTAAGGACCAATACCAAATTCTGCGACTTAGAGTTCATAGGCAATTTGAACTGTATGGAAAATCTAACCTTCCCAAATGCAGTCTTGTTCAAATTTCAATCAGGGATCAATGTATCAACCGTACCAAGATCTTTGCCCCAATATGTATCTATATAAATATTCCTGATCTCTTCGCATAAATTATTATTATTATTATTATTATTATTATTATTATTATTATTATTATCTCATTTACAGTATCCAGCTACAACATTCTCACTTCCGTTACTAACTTCTCCGTTTGTAGATAACCCCGCAGATTCAAGCATATACTAGTTCAGATTTACTCTCGGCTTTTTGTTTTTTTAGCGTTTCTTTTGTTGGTGTAAGTTGTTTCTTTCTCACGCAAAGGCTTGATTAGATCGAAATTTTGGGAAACGTTTTTTTAAACTACATATATATATATATATATATATATATATATATATCCGTACCCATATAAATTGTGTTATAGAGTTTACTGCACGAGACCTTTTGAAACCTTAAGAAAAATTGCACAGTCTTTTGATTTGATATTCGGATATGACAACAAAAATGAGTTCATGTCCCACAATTCTACATATATTTTTTAATTTATGATAAGGCCTTTAGTTCCATAAAGGATTCTCAATTTTCAGCATAACCACATAACCACGGTTATATAACCATAGCATGTTTTCTCCTCGATATAGATTTCCACTAATGATAATACGTGCATACAACATTAATCTTTGGATAATCTTCTGGCTAACGATACGAATCATCTTTACTAACTGCAAAACGTCTTCAGAAACAGGCGGAAATTTAAAGCTCAGTCTATCTTTATAATGATTCTGTGTCTTCCATAAGTAAATAAAGATAAAAATAATATAAGACACACATACCATGTAGTGAAAATCAGTCCCAAAACCTCCAAAAAACAGATGATGCTTGAAATATCAAAGTAAAAAAGAATAATTGCCCAGGTTTTTATAAATTATGGTTTACTATTCCTACTTTATTTTCAGAACAGTTACTTCATGCAAACGGAAACTCAGTCTGCATAATGTGTTAAATTATGCTTTGGCCAAGACGCAAACAGGTGCTAATAAAAAGCTCAAGTTAAAATCGCGGGCGTCATAAACATTTTAGTGGAAGACTTAGATTTGAATTTGTTTGATTATGGTGATCCAAGACCTCTCGATCGTTGACTTGTTATTCCCAGTAATTCTTCTGTCCAGTAACTAACTTTTTTCCTTCAATGCGACTTAACAGATATTAGTTAAGAGCCAATTTGGCAGACGTCGCCTCACAAGGCTAATTGCTGTCTCACCCGCAAATGTTAAAAAAACTGTTTAGACACTACCTACATAATTGTAAACTATATTTGTTTTTTCTTTCAATAATAATTATTTAATATTCAGGCCCAATTCTTTGCCAATTAACTCTATCTGACATCCATGGCAGCGGTCATCATAAGAAGACTTGCATCCACGCTTGAATTCAGCAACCCAAGTTTTCACTTGAGGACAAGATACACGACATAATCCATAAAACATCAACTGATTCCTCTGGATTTCTTGGCCCCAATTTCTTCAATGAAATGATACTTAAATGCAACTCTTTACCTACTTTTGGAAGAAATCTCACCGTGCCATTTTAAGAGATGTCATTTTGCAATAAGAATCAAGTTTGACAACACATTCAGTTTCTCCTTGTGTGACAAATTTATAAAAAATAAATTTTTACAGTCTCCATGTGTGACAAATTTATAAAACAAATTTGTAGAGTCTCTATGTGTGACAAGTTTATAAAAAAATAATTGTGTACAGTCTCCATGTGTGACAAATTAATAATAATAATAACTGTGTACAGTCTCCATGTGTGACAAATTTATAAAAATAACTGTGTACAGTCTCCATGTGTGAAAAATTTATGAAAATAACTGTGTACAGTCTCCATGTGACAAATTTATAACAATAAATGTGTACAGTTGCCAAAATGGAATAGGAGACTAGACTGATGAATTACTGAACACCCTTTATACACGCGAGCTTTTAACTAAGACTCCAACTTTAATACAATTAGAAAGAAAATTCTCAGAACTGTGTACCATTCTATTTGCATGAACAAATTTAATACTAAATCAAATTCTCGCTGATTTGTCGCATGTACAGTGATCCTGTATCGTAATCCTGATGCTGTTCAAATACTGCCTAATTTGAATCTGCCACTGTAAGCCCTTTGTTTCTTTTTCCCCGATCCTGACCCTAGTAAATCTGGACAAACAGTAATCCAGGGATCGTAAACCAAATTTTCTTCCTTGTATAAAGACCGCATGTAGGACGTTTCGTTAGAATATTCAAAAATGTCTTTTCAATTCAAGCTTTGGTACCTTTAAAGTTTTGACTTCTGTTAAGAACCCATGGAAAGGAACAATACAAAAGTCCTATTTTCCACCTGGATTCCATATATTATATTACTTCATTTCAATGAAACGTTTGAAGCAGCGATAAGGACATACATATATAATCGTACTGACAAACGGTTGGAAATCGGAAGAAGGGAATCATAACACTGGGGAAACAAACAATATCCGTGAGAATAACGACACGTAAGCTTCAGCTTTATGTATCATAAAAAATATATCCTTTTAACAATAGGAACGCTTTGGAAATATTTGTAATTTGTAATTTTATTTTTTTATTTTTATTTTCGTTTGTTTTTTTTTGTTTTTTCTTCAGTTATTACACTGTCAATATTTAAAAATGATTATTGATATCCAGATACTTCAGCATTAACGTTTCCAGTACAAAATAATTATACATAATGATGAAATTGAGATGCCATCTTAATTTATAGAGACAAACAAATTAAGACAAAACAAATGGCACTGTTGTCTTTAGAATTTGCTCTCTTAAGATCGATTACATACATGTTTTCAATATAATAGATTGACTAATTGGTATTGGACAACACATCTAAGATTATATCGTACCGGGGCAATTGGAGTAAAGTATCATTCCCAGAGACTCACCACATTGGCCATCCCAGCCAGGTCTGGGCAGGATTTGAATCTGCATCCTTCTGGTCGCTGACCACAGAACCACCGAGGTTCCTCAAGGCATGTCTCGTGTTTCGTGTACATATCTTGCACCGGCTCACTGTTCGCGCTTTTAGGTTTCTGGTCTATTATTTATAAATGTGCCTAATCTTATTAATATATATCGCGTCTATAGAAATACGCTGTAATACCCTTGTTGTAGTGCATTGTGTTGATATAAATACGCTGTAATAATTTGTTGTAATGCATTGTGCCGATAGAAATACATTGCAATACTCTTGTTGTAATCCATCGTGTCTATAGAAATACATTGTAATAATCTTGTTTTAATCCATCATGTCTATAGAAATACATTGTAATACTCTTAGCGTAATCCATCATGTATATAGAAATACATTGTAATACTCTTCTTGTAATCCATGTGTCTATAGAAATACATTGTAATACTCTTCTTGTAATTCATCGTGTCTATAGAAATACATTGTAATTCTCTTGTTCCAATCCACTGTGTTTATAGAAATACATTGTAATACTCTTCTTGTAATTCATCGTGTCTATAGAAATACATTGTAATACTCTTGTTTCAATCCACTGTGTCTATAGAAATACATTGTAATACTCTTCTTGTAATTCATCGTGTCTATAGAAATACATTGTAATACTCTTGTTCCAACCCACTGTGTTTATAGAAATACATTGTCATACTCTTGTTGTAATCCATCTTGTAGATAGAAATACATTGTAATACTATTGTTGTAATCAATCATGTAGATAGAAATACATTGTAATACTCTTCTTGTAATTCATCGTATCTATAGAAATACATTGTAACACTCTTCTTGTAATCGATGTGTCTATAGAAATACATTGTAATACTCTTGTTGTAATTCATCATGTCGATAGAAATACATTGTAATACTCTTGTTGTAATCCATCATGTAGATAGAAATACATTGTAATACTATTGTTGTAGTCAATCATGTAGATAGAAATACATTGTAATACTCTTGTTGTAATTCATCATGTCGATAGAAATACATTGTAATACTCCAGTTGTAATCCCTCGTGTCTATAGAAATACATTGTAATACTCTTCTTGTAATTCATCGTGTCTATAGAAATACATTGTAATACTCTTCTTGTAATCCATGTGTCTATAGAAACACATTGTAATACTCTTGTTGCAATTCATCGTGTCTATAGAAATACATTGTAACACTCTTCTTGTAATCCATCGTGTTTATAGAAATACATTGTAATACTCTTGTTGTAATTCATCGTGTCTATAGAAATACATTGTAATACTCCTGTTGTAATTCATCGTGTCTATAGAAATACATTGTAATACTCCTGTTGTAATTCCTCGTGTCTATAGAAATACATTGTAATACTCTTCTTGTAATCCATGTGTCTATAGAAATACATTGTAATACTCTTGTTGTAATTCATCATGTCGATAGAAATACATTGTAATACTCTTGTTGTAATCCATCATGTAGATAGAAATACATTGTAATACTATTGTTGTAGTCAATCATGTACATAGAAATGCATTGTAATACTCTTGTTGTAATTCATCATGTCGATAGAAATACATTGTAATACTCCAGTTGTAATCCCTCGTGTCTATAGAAATACATTGTAATACTCTTCTTGTAATTCATCGTGTCTATAGAAATACATTGTAATACTCTTCTTGTAATCCATGTGTCTATAGAAATACATTGTAATACTCTTGTTGTAATTCATCGTGTCTATAGAAATACATTGTAACACTCTTCTTGTAATCCATCGTGTTTATAGAAATACATTGTAATACTCTTGTTGTAATTCATCGTGTCTATAGAAATACATTGTAATACTCCTGTTGTAATTCATCGTGTCTATAGAAATACATTGTAATACTCCTGTTGTAATTCATCGTGTCTATAGAAATACATTGTAATACTCTTCTTGTAATTCATCGTGTCTATAGAAATACATTGTAATACTCTTCTTGTAATCCATGTGTCTATAGAAATACATTGTAATACTCTTGTTGTAATTCATCGTGTCTATAGAAATACATTGTAACACTCTTCTTGTAATCCATCGTGTTTATAGAAATACATTGTAATACTCCTGTTGTAATCCATCGTGTCTATAGAAATACATTGTAACACTTCTTGTAATCCATTGTGTCGATAGAAATACATTGTAATACTCTTGTTGTAAAAAACTAACAGGACTGAAATAATTGTTGCCATGCACTTTAAAGCTAACATACTGCCAAGACATCTAACACTTTGAAAGACAAGAAATTTAAGTGCAAAAGCTACACAAAAAATAAAACTAGCAGCAAATATATGATATTACTACAAAGAATAAATTATAAATACACAACTATGGAACTAAACTATTGGACTAATTAAATTAGCACAGCAATGACTCTTTTATGCAATATAATACAATATAGACTCGAAAATCATCGTTTACAGGCAGCACATGAACAGGAGTCACCCATCCCATTTCTGATTATCGTCACAAATTTGTTCTTAAGGTTTAGTAATTCTAAAAGAGATTTTCAAATTGTAGCAACCTTTGAACGAAGGGTGAATTTCCATACTTATGTGTCCTGACCCTTGGTATATCAAGAATATGTTCATACCTGAATGCTTTGCATTTGTATTTTTGAAACTTCAAGAGACATGATTATAATTCCATGTCATTTAAAAGATGGAAAATTAATAAAGACTCGTAAGAGTTACCATAGGTAAAGGATCTTAAACGCATTGCTTTTTCTGAGTTGCTTCATTTTTTCTGGTGTTTTTTTTTTTTGTTTTTTTTGTTTTTTTTAGAATACATGCGCCATGACAAATGACAGTGATTGAAAATAGAGAGTATGAAGGAATGGTAGATGGATAGTGTATCATGCCTGATTTAAAGGTTGCCAAATTCTTTCATAAACTCGTATTGCTAAATCCTTTTAGAGATGTTTAAATTTGCTTGGTCATCCATATCTTTTGTATACACGTTTAGGAGCTTCCATTGGAAGTGTGCTTATCTCTCTATACCTTTCCAATCTACTACCTGGAGACTATCTTCGTTATAGGCGTTTCGGTGCGATTTTCTCAAGGCATGGGAAAGGGAAAAACAGTCACGTCACATAAATTGCTACTGTATTACCATGAGTAATCATGCTGATGAATTTGAGCCCTTTCAAACATGTTATAAGGTGATATTTCTCTATTAGGCCAGTCTATATTGATTTGTCCATAGTTTTCATTTATGCTCATTATGTTTCATAGTCCCTGAAGGGATTACTTTTCCTGGTTCCTTCTACATTTTGCTGAACAAAATAGTCATACATATTTCAAAGGTTTCAGTGATATTATTGTTTCGACAGATTCAAATAAATCTTCAACCCTACTTTGGAACTGGATCTATTGTCCTGATCTTGTCCAGATTTTTTATTTAAATTGACATTTCGTTGAATGTCAAGAGTTTTTTTCTACGTCGTAATAAAATGGATTTGCAAAAACTCCGTTCCTTAGAGCGCCATTTCTATTGAATCTGCCTTTCAACTCCACTTCGTCACTTCGTTTTAACCTGCAAAATACGCATTGTTTTCCATTAAATGGAATATGTGTCTACAGAAAGGTGGATAAAATAGAAGCAAAACAATTTTGTATGATTGAAAGGCATTTGTCATATAACTAAACATATTCTGAATGGTAGAAATCTTAAAGTCAAAACAATCATAGAAGCAGATACTCAATTTAAAACATAAAGCAATATAAAAAGACCAGGTAATGAAATAATTGTTACACAGATAACAAGCACCAAGTTTTGCCTTTTGAGACATATGCGAAGGGAATGAAAATGGGAAATGTGTCGCTCATGGTATGTATCTATATATCTAGTAACTGATATCAAGAGAATCTTTAAAATGTTTACAAGAATAAATGCAATTTATTAATATATATATATATATATATATATATATATATATATATATATATATATATATATACGGTAATATAATGACTTTAAAATTATGTAATATTCAAAACGTATTCAGACAGATAAATTATTCATACTCTGAGATTACCTAATTAGTCAGACATTCACTATTTCAGATTTTCTAACTGAAAAAAAGATTTGCAAAGAAGTGGTGATAGAATCATATATGATTTTTTCCCGTCTTTTGATGAAAACATTTCTCATGCTTGTCTAAAAAAAAAGAAATCTCATTCTAACCGTCTGCGTTTGAGTACCACAACTGTTGTGACGATCATCAAAATCATAATAACTGCACCACAAACACCGATAATCACAGGCCATACTCCATGGTCTGTAAAATAATGCATTAGTATATTAGTTGTGAAGGAAATAACGCTGTTACACGTTTAATCATCAATATCAGAACATTGTTTTTTAAATATTATAGTATGATTAGTATTTCCATATTGTTAATTTTGCACACAGATACAAAATGACGAAAGTTTCCTTTATCACTTTGAGCTATTGGCTGTGTCACGACTTTGTTATTTAGAGATATTTTTACAAATACAATGTATGTAAAGATATTGATCATTATTTATATATATATAACAAACGAAATTTCATCGAAACTGTATCTTAACTGATAGGAATAGAACAAAGTATAAACAAAATAGTGTCTCTTATCATTTACATCGGAGATTTTGGATACACTTTGAATTGCTTTCTTTTTTAACAATTACTTTTTATTTTGTCCTTGTATTTGTCACTAAGTTATATAGGGTATTACATACGCCATATGAACATTGTATCTCTCTTCCTTCTTCCACCTACTAACATATACGTAAGCACGCACACAAGCACTCATCTCCATTTAACATGTGCCACTACAAACCTGTTGTTTTTTCCCCTGGTGTTGGTAAATTCGTTGAACTTCCAGCACTATTAAAAGTTGAAAATACGGACACCTTTAAAGACGATGAAATTGAAACAAGTCCTTGAGTTGATTCAGATCTGACAATAGAAAATGACGACTCTGTAACGGATCTTGAACTTGCACTGATGCATTCTGTAGCTGATTTTGAGCTTGCGGTAGGTGAGGCCAGTTTATATGTGGTAGAATCTGTATGTGATTTAGATCTTACACTAGATAAATTGGATGGCAATTTGGTAAAATCGGTAGCTCCTTTGGAACGTTCATTAAAAGATGGAATTGCAAATGTGGCCAGTTCTCTAGTTGATTCCGTGCTTGCATTAAAAAGGGTCGCTGGAACTGTGGTAAGATGTGTAGTTGATTTAGAGTTTGAAGTTGAGGAAGGTATCACGCATGCGGTGAATTCAGTACTTACTGATACAAGTGATGACAAATCTTTTGCTGCTTCATCGCTCGATGTGGGACAGCACGATGGAAATATAGTAAATTCATTATTTGATTCAGAGCTAATCGTAGTGGTTGTTAAAAAAGTAGCAAATTCTGTGATTGATTCAGAGCCTTTAATATAAGACATAGTTGAAAATAAGGTTAAATCTACAGTTGTTTCAGAGATAATATTAGAAGACGCCGCAAGAAGTGCTGTGAATATTGTAGTCAGTTTAGAGCTTTTAGTAGGAATGACCCATGCAAATGTAGTAATTTCTGTAGGCGATTTGAAAGTAACGTTATCAATGTGCGTTGAAACTTTGGTGAATTCTGGAGTAAATTTAGAGCTTGGAGTAGGAATGACAGATGTCAACGTGATAAAGTCTATCCTTGATTTAGAACTTTCAGTAGCAATGACTGATGCAAATGTGGTGATTTCTGTGGGTGATTTAGAACTTGCATTTGAAGTGGTAGGTGTGAATGTGGTAAAATCTGTAGTTGATTTAGAGCTTTTAATATGAATGGCTGATGCAAATATGATGATTTCTGGAGGTAATGTGGCAGTAACAGCAAAAATGTCCGTTGGAACTATAGTGAATTCTGTGGTTGATATAGAACTTACAGTAGGAATAGCCAACGTGAATATGGGAGATTCTGTACTTGATTTAGAGCTTGCATTAGAAATGGTCGATATGGATGTGATGAATTGCGTAGCTGATTTAGAACTGGCAGGAACAATGGCAGATGTCATTGTGGTAAATTGTGTAGTGACTTTAAAGCTTTCTGTAGCAATGTCCGAAGTCAAAGTGGTAGATTCTACAGGTGATTTAGAAGTTTCAGTAGACATACCCTTTGTCAAAGTGGTAAATGCTGTTGGTGATTTAGAGGTTTCAGTAGACATACCCGATGTGAAGGTGGTAAATTCTGTAGGTGATCGAGAGGTTTCAGTAAGCATACCTGATATGAATGTGGTAAATTCTGTAGGTGATTTAGAGGTTTCAGTAGGACTGGCTGATACGAATCTGGTAAATTCCGTATGTGATTTGGTAGTATCGGTAGAAATATGCTTTGGAACTGTGATGAAGTCTTTTATTGATTTAATGCTTGCTGTAGAAATGCCTGATGTGAATGTGATTAATTCTCTAGTTGAATTTGATTTTTCATTAGGAACACCCGATGTCAATGTGGCTAATTCTGTAGTGAATTTAAAGCTTGAAGTAGGAATGGCCGATGCCCATGCAGTAAATTCATTACTTGATTTAGAGCTAACACTAGTGGTTTTTGGAAAGATGGCAAATTCTCTAGGTAATATATAGGTTTCAGTAGGCATACCCGATGTGAATGTGGTAAATGCTGCAGGTGATATAGAGGTTTCAGTAGACATACCCGATGTGTCTGTAGGTGATTTAAAGGTTTCAGTAGTCATATCCGATGTGAATGTGATCAATTCTGTAGGTGATTTAGAGGGTTCGGTAGAGATATCCAATGTGTCTGTTGGTGACTTAGAGGTTTCAGTAGACATATTCAATGTGAATGTGGTCAAATCTGTAGGTGATATATAGGTTTCAGTAGGCATACCCGATGTGAATGTGGTAAATTCTGTAGGTGATATAGAGATTTTAGTAGACATACCCGATGTGACAGTAGGTGATTTAGAGGTTTCAGTAGGCATATCCGATGTGAATGTGATGCGTTCTGTATGTGATTTAGAGGGTTCGGTAGACATACCCAATGTGTCTGTTGGTGACTTAGAGATTTCAGTAGACATACCCGATGTGAACGTGGTAAATTCTGTAGGTGATTTAGAGGTTTCAGTCGACATAACTGATATGTCTGTAGGTGATTTACAGGTGTCAGTAGGCATATCCGATGTGAATGTGGCAAGTTCTGGAGGTGATTTAGAGGGTTCGGTAGACATATCCAATGTATCTGTTGGTGATTTAGAGGTTTCAGTAGACATACCCGATGTGAACGTTGTAACTTCTGCAGGTGATTTAGAGGTTTCAGTAGACATACCCGATGTGTCTGTTTGTGATTTAGAGGTTTCAGTAGACATACCCAATGTGTCTGTTTGTGATTTAGAGGTTTCAGTAGACATACCCGATGTGAATGTGGTAAATTCTGTATGTGATATAGATGTTTCAGTCGACATAACTGATATGTCTGTAGGTGATTTAGAGGTGTCAGTAGGCATATCCGATGTGAATGTGACAAGTTCTGGAGATGATTTAAAGGGTTCGGTCGACATATCCAATGTATCTGTTGGTGACTTAGAGGTTTCAGTAGACATACCCGATGTGAACGTGATAAATTCTGTAGGTGATTTAGAGGTTTCAGTAGGCATACCCAATGTGAACGTGGTAAATTTTGTAGGTGATTTAGAGGTTTCTGTAGACATACCCGATGTGAATGTGGTAAATTCTGCAGGTGATTTAGAGGTTTCAGTAGGCATACCCGATGTAAAAGTGGTAAATTTTAAAGGTGATTTAGAGGTTTCAGTAGACATACCCGATGTGAATGTGGTAAATTCTGTAGGTAATTTAGGGATTTCAGTAGGCATACCCGATGTGAACGTGGTAAATTTTGTAGGTGATTTAGAGGTTTCAGTAGATATACCCGATTTGAATGTGGTCAATTCTGTAGGTGAATTAAAGGTTTCAGTAGACATGCCCGATGACTCTGTAGGTGATTTAGATGTTTCAGTAGGCATACCCAATGTGAATGTGGTCAATTCTGTAGGTGATATATAGGTTTCAGTAGACATACCCGATGTGAATGTGGTAAATGCTGTAGGTGATATAGATGTTTTAGTAGACATACCCGATGTGTCTGTTAGTGATTTAGAGGTGTCAGTAGGCATACCCAATGTGTCTGTTTGTGATTTAGAGGTTTCAGTTGACATACCCAATGTGTCTGTTTGTGATTTAGAGGTTTCAGTAGACATACGCGATGTGAATGTGGTACATTCTGTAGGTGATATAAATGTTTCAGTCGACATAACTGATATGTCTGTAGGTGATTTAGAGGTGTCAGTAGGCATATCCGATGTGAATGTGGCAAGTTCTGGAGATGATTTAGAGGGTTCGGTAGACATATCCAATGTATCTGTTGGTGACTTAGAGGTTTCAGTAGACATACCCGGTGTGAACGTTGTAAATTCTGTAGGTGATTTAGAGGTTTCAGTAGGCATACCCGATGTGAACGTGGTAAATTTCAGAGGTGATTTAGAGGTTTCAGTAGACATACCCGATGTGAATGTGGTAAATTCTGTAGGTGATTTAGAGGTTTCAGTAGGCATACCCGATGTGAACGTGGTAAATTTTGTAGGTGATTTAGAGGTTTCAGTAGACATACCCGATTTGAATGTGGTCAATTCTGTAGGTGAATTAAAGGTTTCAGTAGACATGCCCGATGACTCTGTAGGTGATTTAGATGTTTCAGTAGGCATACCCGATTTGAATGTGGTCAATTCTGTAGGTGAATTAAAGGTTTCAGTAGACATGCCCGATGACTCTGTAGGTGATTTAGATGTTTCAGTAGGCATACCCAATGTGAATGTGGTCAATTCTGTAGGTGATATATAGGTTTCAGTAGGCATACCCGATGTGAATGTGGTAAATGCTGTAGGTGATATAGATGTTTTAGTAGACATACCCGATGTGTCTGTTGGTGATTTAGAGGTGTCAGTAGGCATATCCGATGTGAATGTGGCAAGTTCTGGAGGTGATTTAGAGGGTTCGGTAGACATATCCAATGTATCTGATGGTGATTTAGAGGTTTCAGTAGACATACCCGATGTGTCTGTTTGTGATTTAGAGGTTTCAGTAGACATACCCAATGTGTCTGTTTGTGATTTAGAGGTTTCAGTAGACATACCCGATGTGAATGTGGTACATTCTGTAGGTGATATAGATGGTTCAGTCGACATAACTGATATGTCTGTAGGTGATTTAGAGGTGTCAGTAGGCATATCCGATGTGAATGTGGCAAGTTCTGGAGATGATTTAGAGGGTTCGGTAGACATATCCAATGTATCTGTTGGTGACTTAGAGGTTTCAGTAGACATACCCGATGTGAACGTTGTAAATTCTGTAGGTGATTTAGAGGTTTCAGTAGATATACCCGATGTGAATGTGGTAAATTCTGTAGGTGATTTAGAGGTTTCAGTAGGCATACCCGATGTGAACGTGATAAATTCTGCAGGTGATTTAGAGGGTTCAGTAGGCATACCCGATGTGAACGTGGTAAATTTTGTAGGTGATTTAGAGGTTTCAGTAGACATACCCGATTTGAATGTGGTCAATTCTGTAGGTGACTTAAAGGTTTCAGTAGACATGCCCGATGACTCTGTAGGTGATTTAAATGTTTCAGTAGGCATACCCAATGTGAATGTGGTCAATTCTGTAGGTGATATATAGGTTTCAGTAGATATACCCGATGTGAATGTGGTAAATGCTGTAGGTGATATAGATGTTTTAGTAGACATACCCGATGTGTATGTTAGTGATTTAGAGGTTTCAGTAGGCATATCCGATGTGAATGTGGCAAGTTCTGTAGGTTCTTTAGAGGGTTCAGTAAGCATACCCGATATGAATGTGATAAATTCTGTAGGTGATTTAGAGGTTTCAGTAGGACTGGCTGATACGAATCTGGTAAATTCCGTATGTGATTTGGTAGTATCGGTAGAAATATGCTTTGGAACTGTGATGAAGTCTTTTGTTGATTTAAGGCTTGCTGTAGAAATGCCTGATGTGAATGTGATTAATTCTCTAGTTGAATTTGATTTTTCATTAGGAACACCCGATGTCAATGTGGCGAATTCTGTAGTGAATTTAAAGCTTGAAGTAGGAATGTCAGATGCAAATGCAGTAAATTCGTTACTTGATTTAGAGCTAACACTAGTGGTTTTTGGAAAGATGGCAAATTCTCTAGGTAATATATAGGTTTCAGTAGGCATACCCGATGTGAATGTGGTAAATGCTGCAGGTGATATAGAGGTTTCAGTAGACATACCCGATGTGTCTGTAGGTGATTTAAAGGTTTCAGTAGTCATATCCGATGTGAATGTGATCAATTCTGTAGGTGATTTAGAGGGTTCGGTAGAGATATCCAATGTGTCTGTTGGTGACTTAGAGGTTTCAGTAGACATATTCAATGTGAATGTGGTCAAATCTGTAGGTGATATATAGGTTTCAGTTTGCATACCCGATGTGAATGTGGTAAATTCTGTAGGTGATATAGAGATTTTAGTAGACATACCCGATGTGACAGTAGGTGATTTAGAGGTTTCAGTAGGCATATCCGATGTGAATGTGATGCGTTCTGTATGTGATTTAGAGGGTTCGGTAGACATACCCAATGTGTCTGTTGGTGACTTAGAGACTTCAGTAGACATAACCGATGTGAACGTGGTAAATTCTGTAGGTGATTTAGAGGTTTCAGTCGACATAACTGATATGTCTGTAGGTGATTTACAGGTGTCAGTAGGCATATCCGATGTGAATGTGGCAAGTTCTGGAGGTGATTTAGAGGGTTCGGTAGACATATCCAATGTATCTGTTGGTGATTTAGAGGTTTCAGTAGACATACCCGATGTGAACGTTGTAACTTCTGCAGGTGATTTAGAGGTTTCAGTAGACATACCCGATGTGTCTGTTTGTGATTTAGAGGTTTCAGTAGACATACCCAATGTGTCTGTTTGTGATTTAGAGGTTTCAGTAGACATACCCGATGTGAATGTGGTAAATTCTGTATGTGATATAGATGTTTCAGTCGACATAACTGATATGTCTGTAGGTGATTTAGAGGTGTCAGTAGGCATATCCGATGTGAATGTGACAAGTTCTGGAGATGATTTAAAGGGTTCGGTCGACATATCCAATGTATCTGTTGGTGACTTAGAGGTTTCAGTAGACATACCCGATGTGAACGTGATAAATTCTGTAGGTGATTTAGAGGTTTCAGTAGGCATACCCAATGTGAACGTGGTAAATTTTGTAAGTGATTTAGAGGTTTCTGTAGACATACCCGATGTGAATGTGGTAAATTCTGCAGGTGATTTAGAGGTTTCAATAGGCATACCCGATGTAAAAGTGGTAAATTTTAAAGGTGATTTAGAGGTTTCAGTAGACATACCCGATGTGAATGTGGTAAATTCTGTAGGTAATTTAGGGATTTCAGTAGGCATACCCGATGTGAACGTGGTAAATTTTGTAGGTGATTTAGAGGTTTCAGTAGATATACCCGATTTGAATGTGGTCAATTCTGTAGGTGAATTAAAGGTTTCAGTAGACATGCCCGATGACTCTGTAGGTGATTTAGATGTTTCAGTAGGCATACCCAATGTGAATGTGGTCAATTCTGTAGGTGATATATAGGTTTCAGTAGACATACCCGATGTGAATGTGGTAAATGCTGTAGGTGATATAGATGTTTTAGTAGACATACCCGATGTGTCTGTTAGTGATTTAGAGGTGTCAGTAGGCATATCCGATGTGAATGTGGCAAGTTCTGGAGGTGATTTAGAGGGTTCGGTAGACGTATCCAATGTATCTGATGGTGATTTAGAGGTTTCAGTAGACATACCCAATGTGTCTGTTTGTGATTTAGAGGTTTCAGTTGACATACCCAATGTGTCTGTTTGTGATTTAGAGGTTTCAGTAGACATACGCGATGTGAATGTGGTACATTCTGTAGGTGATATAAATGTTTCAGTCGACATAACTGATATGTCTGTAGGTGATTTAGAGGTGTCAGTAGGCATATCCGATGTGAATGTGGCAAGTTCTGGAGATGATTTAGAGGGTTCGGTAGACATATCCAATGTATCTGTTGGTGACTTAGAGGTTTCAGTAGACATACCCGGTGTGAACGTTGTAAATTCTGTAGGTGATTTAGAGGTTTCAGTAGGCATACCCGATGTGAACGTGGTAAATTTCAGAGGTGATTTAGAGGTTTCAGTAGACATACCCGATGTGAATGTGGTAAATTCTGTAGGTGATTTAGAGGTTTCAGTAGGCATACCCGATGTGAACGTGGTAAATTTTGTAGGTGATTTAGAGGTTTCAGTAGACATACCCGATTTGAATGTGGTCAATTCTGTAGGTGAATTAAAGGTTTCAGTAGACATGCCCGATGACTCTGTAGGTGATTTAGATGTTTCAGTAGGCATACCCGATTTGAATGTGGTCAATTCTGTAGGTGAATTAAAGGTTTCAGTAGACATGCCCGATGACTCTGTAGGTGATTTAGATGTTTCAGTAGGCATACCCAATGTGAATGTGGTCAATTCTGTAGGTGATATATAGGTTTCAGTAGGCATACCCGATGTGAATGTGGTAAATGCTGTAGGTGATATAGATGTTTTAGTAGACATACCCGATGTGTCTGTTGGTGATTTAGAGGTGTCAGTAGGCATATCCGATGTGAATGTGGCAAGTTCTGGAGGTGATTTAGAGGGTTCGGTAGACATATCCAATGTATCTGATGGTGATTTAGAGGTTTTAGTAGACATACCCGATGTGTCTGTTTGTGATTTAGAGGTTTCAGTAGACATACCCAATGTGTCTGTTTGTGATTTAGAGGTTTCAGTAGACATACCCGATGTGAATGTGGTACATTCTGTAGGTGATATAGATGGTTCAGTCGACATAACTGATATGTCTGTAGGTGATTTAGAGGTGTCAGTAGGCATATCCGATGTGAATGTGGCAAGTTCTGGAGATGATTTAGAGGGTTCGGTAGACTTATCCAATGTATCTGTTGGTGACTTAGAGGTTTCAGTAGACATACCCGATGTGAACGTTGTAAATTCTGTAGGTGATTTAGAGGTTTCAGTAGATATACCCGATGTGAATGTGGTAAATTCTGTAGGTGATTTAGAGGTTTCAGTAGGCATACCCGATGTGAACGTGATAAATTCTGCAGGTGATTTAGAGGTTTCAGTAGGCATACCCGATGTGAACGTGGTAAATTTTGTAGGTGATTTAGAGGTTTCAGTAGATATACCCGATTTGAATGTGGTCAATTCTGTAGGTGAATTAAAGGTTTCAGTAGACATGCCCGATGACTCTGTAGGTGATTTAGATGTTTCAGTAGGCATACCCAATGTGAATGTGGTCAATTCTGTAGGTGATATATAGGTTTCAGTAGGCATACCCGATGTGAATGTGGTAAATGCTGTAGGTGATATAGATGTTTTAGTAGACATACCCGATGTGTCTGTTGGTGATTTAGAGGTGTCAGTAGGCATATCCGATGTGAATGTGGCAAGTTCTGGAGGTGATTTAGAGGGTTCGGTAGACATATCCAATGTATCTGATGGTGATTTAGAGGTTTTAGTAGACATACCCGATGTGTCTGTTTGTGATTTAGAGGTTTCAGTAGACATACCCAATGTGTCTGTTTGTGATTTAGAGGTTTCAGTAGACATACCCGATGTGAATGTGGTACATTCTGTAGGTGATATAGATGGTTCAGTCGACATAACTGATATGTCTGTAGGTGATTTAGAGGTGTCAGTAGGCATATCCGATGTGAATGTGGCAAGTTCTGGAGATGATTTAGAGGGTTCGGTAGACTTATCCAATGTATCTGTTGGTGACTTAGAGGTTTCAGTAGACATACCCGATGTGAACGTTGTAAATTCTGTAGGTGATTTAGAGGTTTCAGTAGATATACCCGATGTGAATGTGGTAAATTCTGTAGGTGATTTAGAGGTTTCAGTAGGCATACCCGATGTGAACGTGATAAATTCTGCAGGTGATTTAGAGGTTTCAGTAGGCATACCCGATGTGAACGTGGTAAATTTTGTAGGTGATTTAGAGGTTTCAGTAGATATACCCGATTTGAATGTGGTCAATTCTGTAGGTGAATTAAAGGTTTCAGTAGACATGCCCGATGACTCTGTAGGTGATTTAGATGTTTCAGTAGGCATACCCAATGTGAATGTGGTCAATTCTGTAGGTGATATATAGGTTTCAGTAGGCATACCCGATGTGAATGTGGTAAATGCTGTAGGTGATATAGATGTTTTAGTAGACATACCCGATGTGTCTGTTGGTGATTTAGAGGTGTCAGTAGGCATATCCGATGTGAATGTGGCAAGTTCTGGAGGTGATTTAGAGGGTTCGGTAGACATATCCAATGTATCTGATGGTGATTTAGAGGTTTTAGTAGACATACCCGATGTGTCTGTTTGTGATTTAGAGGTTTCAGTAGACATACCCAATGTGTCTGTTTGTGATTTAGAGGTTTCAGTAGACATACCCGATGTGAATGTGGTACATTCTGTAGGTGATATAGATGGTTCAGTCGACATAACTGATATGTCTGTAGGTGATTTAGAGGTGTCAGTAGGCATATCCGATGTGAATGTGGCAAGTTCTGGAGATGATTTAGAGGGTTCGGTAGACTTATCCAATGTATCTGTTGGTGACTTAGAGGTTTCAGTAGACATACCCGATGTGAACGTTGTAAATTCTGTAGGTGATTTAGAGGTTTCAGTAGATATACCCGATGTGAATGTGGTAAATTCTGTAGGTGATTTAGAGGTTTCAGTAGGCATACCCGATGTGAACGTGATAAATTCTGCAGGTGATTTAGAGGTTTCAGTAGGCATACCCGATGTGAACGTGGTAAATTTTGTAGGTGATTTAGAGGTTTCAGTAGATATACCCGATTTGAATGTGGTCAATTCTGTAGGTGAATTAAAGGTTTCAGTAGACATGCCCGATGACTCTGTAGGTGATTTAAATGTTTCAGTAGGCATACCCAATGTGAATGTGGTCAATTCTGTAGGTGATATATAGGTTTCAGTAGGCATACCCGATGTGAATGTGGTAAATGCTGTAGGTGATATAGATGTTTTAGTAGACATACCCGATGTGTATGTTAGTGATTTAGAGGTTTCAGTAGGCATATCCGATGTGAATGTGGCAAGTTCTGTAGGTTCTTTAGAGGGTTCAGTAAGCATACCCGATATGAATGTGATAAATTCTGTAGGTGATTTAGAGGTTTCAGTAGGACTGGCTGATACGAATCTGGTAAATTCCGTATGTGATTTGGTAGTATCGGTAGAAATATGCTTTGGAACTGTGATGAAGTCTTTTGTTGATTTAAGGCTTGCTGTAGAAATGCCTGATGTGAATGTGATTAATTCTCTAGCTGAATTTGATTTTTCATTAGGAACACCCGATGTCAATGTGGCGAATTCTGTAGTGAATTTAAAGCTTGAAGTAGGAATGTCAGATGCAAATGCAGTAAATTCGTTACTTGATTTAGAGCTAACACTAGTGGTTTTTGGAAAGGTGGCAAATTCTGTGATTGATTTGGAGTTTTCAATATAAGGGGTCTTTGAAAATAAGGAAAGGTCTGTAGTTGCTTCAAAGTTAACAGTGAAAGAAGTTGTAAGAATTGTTGTGAATTTTCTAGTTGATTTAGGGCTTTCAGAAGGAATGGCTGGTACCATTGTGGTAAATTCTGTAGCTGATATTGGGTTTTCAGTACCAATGGTCGATGTAAGTGTAATGAATTCTGTGGGAGATTTGGCTGTATTAATTGAAAAATGTGTTGGAACTGTGGGGAAGTTTTTAGTTGATGTAAAGCTTGCAGTAGAAATTGTCGATGTGAATGTGGTGACATCTGTGGGTAATATAGAGCTTGCATTTGGAATGGCCAATATGGATGTAGTAAAGTCTGTAGCTGATTTAGGGAATGCAGTAGAAACAACTGATGTAAATGTGGTGAATTCTGTAGTAAATTTAGAGCTTGCAGTAGGAACGGCCGATATCAATGTGGTGATTTCTGTAGTAAATTTAGAGCTTGCAGTAGGAATGGCCGATGTCAAGGTGGTGATTTCGGTAGTAAAGTTAGAGTTTTCAGTAGGAATGGCCGATGTCAAGGTGGTGATTTCTGTAGTAAAGTTAGAGCTTGCAGTAGGAATGGCCGATGTCAAGGTGGTGATTTCTGTAGTAAATTTAGAGCTTGCAGTAGAAACGACAGATGTCCATGTGGTAAATTCTATACTTGATTTCGAGATTTCAATGGGAATGACCGATGTGAATGTGGTGAAGTCTGTGGATGATTCGGTAGTAACAGTATAGATGTGCCTTGGAACTTTGGTGAACTCTATAGTTGGTTTGGAGCTTGTAGTAGGAATAGCCGACGTATTGGTGGTGACTTCTGCAGTTGATCTAGGGGTCGCAGAAGAAATGGGCAATGTATGTGTTGAAAATTCTGTATCTGATTTAGAGCCTTCCATTGCAATTGGGGATGCAAATGTGATGAATTCTATGAGTGGTTTGGTAGTATCAATTGTAAACTGCGTTTGAACTGTGCTGAATTTTTTAGTTGATGTAAGGCTTGCAGTATGAATGTCAGATGTGAATGGGGTGAATTCTGTAATCGATTTAGACGATGTAGTAGAAATAGCCGATTTGAATGTTGTGAATTTTGTTGTTGATTTAGAGTATGTTGTAGGAATGGCTGATATGAATTTAGTTGACGCAGAGCTTGCAGTTTGTAAATTGGATATAAATGTGGTTAAATCGTTGATTGGTTTTGAGCTTTTGTTAAAATATATCCTTGCAAAGGTTGTCCATTCTGTAGTTGATTCAGCGCATGCATTAGAATGATTTGTTAGAAAAGTTGTAAGATCTGAAGTTGACTGAGAGCTTGGAGTAGGTGGAACCATCGGAGCTGTGGTATGTTTAGTAGTTGCTAATATAAATATGGTAAGCTTTGTTGTTGCTTTAGAGCTAGAAGTGGGAAAAGCCCTTGGAAATCTGGTAAATTCATTATTTGATCTAGAACTAATATCAGTGGTTGTTGGAATAATGGTAAATTGTGTAATTGACTCAGAGCTTTCAATATAAGAGGGCGTTGAAAATAAGGTGACGTCTATAGTGCCATCAGATCTAATTGTTGTTAATTTAGAGCCCTCATTAGGAATGTCCAATGCCAATTTAGTAAATTCTGTTGTTGATTTGGAGCTTTCAATAGGCATGACCGATGCAAATATGTTCATTTCTGTAGGTGATTTGGTATCAAAAGTAGAAATGTTATTTGGAATTGTGGCGAATTCAGTGGTTGAGTTAGACCTTGCTGTATGTTTACCCGATGTTAGTGTGGTGAATTCTGCGTTTGATTTAGAGTTTGGGATAAGAATCGACGATGTTAATATTGTGAATTGTGCTGTTGATTTGGGGGTTGCAGTCGCATTGGCCGATGTAGTGAATTCTGTAGTTGAGCTAGAGCTTGCAGTGGGTATGGTCGATGTGAATGCAGTGAATACTGTAGTTGCGTTAGAGCTTGCAGTGGGTATGGTCAATGTGAATGTAGTGAATTCTGTAGTTGAGTTAGAGTTTGCAGTGGGTATGGTCGATGTGAATGTAGTGAATTCTGTAGTTGAGTTAGAGCTTGCAGTGGGTATGGTCGATGTGAATGTAGTGAATTCTGTAGTTAAGTTAGAGCTTGCAGTGGGTATGGTCGATGTGAATGTAGTGAATTCTGTAGTTAAGTTAGAGCTTGCAGTTTGTATGGTCGATATGAATGTAGTGAATTCTGTAGTTGAGTTATAGCTTGCAGTAGGTATGGTCGATGTGAATGTAGTGAATTCTGTAGTTGAGTTAGAGCTTGCAGTGGGTATGGTCGATGTGAATGTAGTGAATTCTGTAGTTGAGTTAGAGCTTGCAGTAGGTATGGTCGATGTGAATGTAGTGAATTCTGTAGTTAATACAGAGCTTTCACTAGGAATAGCAGATGCGAATGTGATTAACTCTTTAGCCGATTTAGAGTTTGCAATAGAAGCGGTCGATGTGAACGTGGTGAATTCTGTGGCTGGTATAGAGCTTGTAGTATGTAAATTGGAAGGAAATCTGGCTAAATCGGTTGTTGGAATAGAGCTTTCATTTAAAGAGATCATTGCAAGTGTGGTCAAATTTTGAGCTGATTCAGTGTTTGCCACAGAAAGGGTCGTTGGAGATGTTCTATAATATGTTGCTGATTTTGAGTTTGAAGTACAAGGCGGTATAGAATAGATGGTAAATTCAGTACCTGCCGATATTAGTGTAGCAAAAGCTATCGTTGGTTCAGAGTTCGAAGTGGAAAAAGCCGTTGAAAATTCATTACTTGGTTTAGATCTAACTGTAGTAGCTATTGGAAAGGTGTCAAATTCTGTGATTGCTTCAGAGCCTTCGATATAAGAGGTTGCTGAAAATAAGGTAAAAGCAGTTTTTGCTTTAAAACTAGAATCAACAGCGGTCGTAAGAACTGTTGTGACGTTTGAAGTTGACTTAGAGCTTTCGATAGGTAAGGCCGATGCTAATTTGATGAAATTTGTAGGTGACTTGATAGGAAGAGTAAAAATGTGCATTGGAACAGTAGAGAATTCTGCAGATAATTTAGAGCTTGTAGTAGGAATGGCCGATGCAAATGTGCTGAGTTCTGTAGTTGGTGTAGAGCTTGCGCTAAGAATATCCGACTCGAATGTGATGTATTCTGTAGTTGATATTGACGTTGAAGTGGGAATGGCCGATATGAAAGTAGTTAAATCTGTAGATAATTTAGAGCTTGAAGTAGGAATGTCTAAAGTCATTGTGATGAATTCTGTAGTGAATTTAGAGCTTGCAGCAGGAATAGCAGATGTGTATATATTCAATGCTGTAGTTAATTTGGAGTTTTCGATAGGAATGACCGATATCAACGTGCTGAATTCAGTAGTTGATTTAGATCTCGCACTATAACCTGCCGATGTGACTATGGTTAATTCTTTAGCTGATCTAGAGCTTTCTGTTGGAATGTCAGTTGTGAGGGTGATGAATTCTGTAGTTGATTCAGTACTAACAGTAGAAATGTTCATTGGAATTGTGAAAACTTCTGTCACCGATTCATGTGTTGCCGTAGTTTTTGTCTCTGAACATACAAAAGAAAAAGAACATACAATGTGTTGTTTTAATGAAATTTCTGACTTCGATTCTTGTTGAAAATAATTCGTCTTCCCGAGTGATAGAAAACATGCAGTTCGACATTGATGCGACCTAGACATGAGTAAATTAAAGTACTTGTATCATGCAACAGGCTTTGGAACTTAGGTGATAACATAATTTCTAAATTAGATAATTTAATCAATTATACTGAAAGTTGAGAATCCTTATCAAAAGAAGTTATCCACGCCTACAATATCATAAGCCTTATCAAAAGAACTTATCCATGCCTACAATATCATAAGCAAAAATTAACCGTAATTTTCAGTTAGAATCATATGTGTATTACTGGTTGAAATTAATCTGAGCTGAATTTTTTATTTATTTATATTTACGGTAGAAGTACACTTAAATCTGAGTGTAATCATATGAGTGTAATTCTAAATGGAAGAATCAAAACTTAACGGAAAACATTATAGAGTGAGATCTTGTAATATTTCTATTTCCATGTACATCATCGTTTTTAGCTGTACAAAGAATATTTGTTTCTACACTGTTACTTGTAATATTTCTATTTCCATGTACATCATCGTCTTTAGCTGTACAAAAAATAACTGTCTCTACTCTGTTCTTTGTAATACATAGCCATATTTCTTATATTCTTATGTTCCCTAAAACATTCAAGTCGATGGCGCCTATTTTTATTTTTGTTTAAATTATCTTTCTATAAATTTCATAGCTTACCTGCTATACAAAATATTGTTTGTTTTTCTGGACAGTCGTAGAATCGGATGGATCCGTTGCAGAAACAAATAGGAATTTGATCACCACCTATTATATGATTATACGAATTAAACTTAAAAAATCTTCTCAAAGGAAAATCTTAGTGAACAATTCCATGGAGAACGGAGACATCTGAAGCAGGTTATGAAATAAAGTTTTAATTCTGCAAAAACAAATCCGTAGCTTCACAAAACCTATTTCAAAAAATTATTCATGCACAACGTCAATGTTGGTACATTTGAAATATCGGAATTATGCAGTCGCGGTTTGAAAGTTTTTTCTTGTATACGACATCAATGGCATTCATTTTAATTTGATCAGTGTACTTTTTAACATCTTCCGTTGATCTGATCGTGTATAACACGATCTGATGTTTTGGAAACCAATCTTAGGTTTAGATTATGACATGTTGTGTATTTGCTAGCTTCTCTAAGAACTACGTGATAACTAGTTACAATATTAATATTTTTACTGAATGTTAATATTTCTAGAAGCTTTAGTAAATTGACCAAACCAGGAACCATGTGATTTCGAGATAAATAATACAACTATCAATATTTTCACCCAATGTTTATATATTTTGCATCTAAGTCAAGCATATAAACTTATTTATTATTTCATTTCTGACGTTAATTAGGCGTACTCTCATCACTTATTCATGAGAAACAAAATATATTTCAAAGGCAAATTTACTCACCCACTTCTGCGTTTGTATTAAGCCGTCGCACGATGGTTGTCCAAAATGTTAGAGAGTCATTTATCTGGAGCTTTTCTAGAAAGCCCTTATTGTCTTTAGACGGCAGGGAAAGATCGTGAGATTTACAAAAGCTAGAAGCATTAATCCAGCTTTGATTCTCTTGAGATTGGGTAACTTCTGTAACTGTGTGCCCATCTGAAAATACCTGCAATTTTTAACAGGTTGACAAAATATATCTTTATTGAATAATTTTTCATCTTTTTTACCCAAATCTCGAACGCTTGAAATTGACATACCTACGTAAAGAATGAAAACGATTTGGAAAGAGTTCATATGTTTTGTTACAGTAGACAAATTTCTTGTTAAATGTTTTGAAGTTCATCAGTTTGAAATACACTCTAAAACAATGTTGAGTCTAAATCGACTGATCCGAATGCAATAGAGCCAATTATGAATGTCATTAGAACAAGAGCGAACATTGCATATAGGGTTGATAACTACTTCAACCTTAGCTAACAACCTCTCGCCATGTGTAACGTAAAGATTAAGAAAGAAATATTTATCTGGGGCTGAGCACACGTATAATAATTTTCTCACCTTTAGTACACAAATATCTGTGGTAAGTTGATCCATTGCATTCCACACAGTCCACTTTTGTTATATTGCCGAGTTTCCTAATAATTTCGCAACATTCGATGGGATATTTGTCCTCTAAAAATAAACATTAGATCAAACCTGAAACTGTATTATATCCTTAGTACTAGAGATATACCTGGCTAACATTTAATTACATTATGCAATGGCGAAAAGCAAAATAAAACGTTACATGTGTATAATCTTATTGCCATCACTAGAAAACAATATGAAATATGTACATGGATCTTGCAGATTTATTAAAGTTTTAATTACAGCTTTCTAACATATTCCAAAATTGTCTAAAGCCGCGAGTCAACCTTTTGTTTAACTGACACTTTGGGAAAATTGAAATAAACTACTGGATCCGTCTAAAATGTGAAATATAAGATCATTATCTTCAGACTGCAAATTTAGTTCACAACCGAAATTTTCTTTTCTAGACAAGAAAAAATAAAGTAGCAGTTAGGTTCAAGATGTGATGCTCAATTATGGGAACTAAGCATTGCTTAAGTAAAATCAAAATATTTTACCTTTGAAAATTTCAACACGATCGTATGTAGCTCCCATCCAGAAACAATTGGGATAATGCTGAAGACTGTTATGCAAAACATTATACTTCAATCTTCCGTCTGTTGAAATTGTTCCTGGTAAACTACCATTGTTTGACTGACATGTCGGAAAGACCAGGTTCCATCTTTGGTTTTCAAATTTTAACAACTTAAACTCTACGCCTGAAATGTATTGATATGAATGTCGCAGTTATTTTTACAAACTTTACTTTGTAACTGATCCTTTAAAACAACACCATGCAAAATAAAAAAGATCAGATGATAGACGGCAAGTGAAGGTGAGAGAAAAATCATTTTTATGACTTGTGGAAAGACATCATTTGAAATATTGCCAGATATTTAAGATAGTGATTGAATTTTGTAACTAGACACCTACAGGAAAGGGACATGTGTCCTGGCCTGTTTCACCATTACGTATCATTAGGCTATGTTCCTATGTTAAAACCTTACCGAAATATTTATCGGTTTTTGTTATTGAATTTTTATTTAGCGGCACATCAACACTTGAAAGGTTATATCGTGCAGAGGTAGTTGGTGTAAAGTGTCTTTCCCAGAGACACGTCATAGGTATCGACCTGGCCTGGTCTGGGCAGGTTGTGAAACCCTTGAAACCCGCTGACATTTTCCTTTGCACATTTGGGAAATAGTATGATAAAGAATCATCAAAAAGAATGGGGACTAGAAGGCTATATTTTGTGGATAGATAGATAGATGGACAGAGAAATTCAGCTTGGCTTTGACTAAATATACAGATACAACGTTATCAATATTACTATCATTGTATTACATTTGTCTACATATAGAAATACACTGAAGTTTCATCTGGAATATGTTGTTTTTTATGGCGTTATTCCAATACTGGCATTTCCCCCGTTTGACTTGTTAGAAAAAACAATATATGTAGCTTTATGGAATTATAAATTTGCTTACGAACTAAAGGCGGGATGAAAAAGAGGAACATGAAAGCATGCCAAAGATCCAATATCGTTGTCCGTTCTGCATGAATACAGTAAAAATCGGTTTTTTCTGCATTAAAAATTTAATGTCCTATTGATCAGCTCAATTAGTAGTAGTAGTATCGGTAGTTACAAAGTTACAGGGACAAACAACTACGCTATATGTGTAATTATTGTCAAGCTGTGCTGTATCCACAAGTAAATAATTATTATGAAAATGATAAGTTAGAAAAGCCAGATAAAGATCTACAAGTAATTTAGATGAAGTATTATGGGCAGGGTAAAGAAAATGACAAACGCATTTGTAACACATTCATTGATTCATTTCATGCTGCACATTATATGGTTTCTTTCTTATTGTTCTTTCTAATAGTATATGTATAAATTTGTCCAAGATTAAAAGATTGGAAAACACTACAAATAGTATGAATCGCATCAAAGTTGACTACCTCTATTCATCTGTAGTAAGTGGACTGTACACAAAGTAAATTGAGATAATTTACTTTTGCCTTAAATTGGGAAAAAAATTAGGTAATTTAATATTCCCATATCACTGAACAGCACTTCCCTTTAAGAGATTTTAGACAGTCGA
The DNA here is from genome assembly GCA_029931535.1 of Margaritifera margaritifera. Taxonomy (NCBI): domain Eukaryota; kingdom Metazoa; phylum Mollusca; class Bivalvia; order Unionida; family Margaritiferidae; genus Margaritifera; species Margaritifera margaritifera. The sequence goes on from JAQPZY010001520.1 coordinate 1,447,233, forward strand.
ACACTGTTTTCACCATCGCAGACAGTCAGACAGAAATAACGCACAATACGCAAATACGAAACATTCCTTACATAATTTTATTTACCTTAACAAGGACGTTACTTACCATAGGTCCATGAATATCCAAGTAAATACAGAAGGACACCGCAAATCCACACTTGCGCCACCATTTTGGCTTGTCATCGAAAGAGATTTTGCAATCAACCCGGAAGCAGTTATGATATCAGTGATGAATGATTCTAAGGTAGATTACATGCCAGTGTTTCTATGCAGGTAAATGCTTTTGTGTCTACATGCTAACCTATTCTTTCTTTTGAAGTTGTTATTATTTGGTAATATTTGCCATTTTTTCGGAGTAAGCATAGTATTGTTACCTTGTATTATACCAAAAGACATCTTCTGGCTCACAGTTCGTACACAACTTCTTGGAATCCAGTGGTGTGTGCTAAAAACGAACTTCCACATCGAAATCCTAAAAATGTTCAAGCATATGTCATACACACAGACGATAGACATCGACCAGGAATCCATTTGGTAGCTGTCATCCACACAGACGACATACATCGACCAGGAACCCATTTAGTAGCTGTCGTTTTTCGCAAAAACCACAGTGTGGCACATTTTAGTTTTTATGGATTACATCTTCTGGAACACGATATCATTGACTTTATGAGACGAAATGCTGTATCTATTCAATTCAGTAATGTGATATTACAAGGATCAGATTCAATTGTGTGTGGATAATAATATGTGCATTGCTTTCACCAATGCAGTCTTGGGTTTCCCTTAGAACATTAGTGACTTGTTTTAACCGTGGGTACTCTAGAAACGATGATAAATAGAAAGATGGTTTTGTGAACATTATGGCTATTTGTTTTCTTCAGCTCAGAAACGAAGTGTGCATCGATGGCAAAATGACGGTGTCTTAGATTATTGCAAGTCGAGTCTGACTCCACAACGTTGTCAACCTTATAAATACGTTCATATTTAATGTGTCAGTTTGTATTCCTGGTTTGAGTTAGAGAAGATTCGTATTATTATTAACCATATTGATTTTGAAACAAAATGGTGCTGTCTTGTTTTTATATTGAAAACAAATTGTGTTAACATGCAATTTCATGTTCTCTCTATCGATCTTTGTTAAAAATAGAATGTTTTCTTTCACGTCAGTGTACCGATTTTGAAGGCATGTTCTCCTTCACGCCCGTGCTTCTGCCATATAAAGCTGTGTGTTCAATAGTCTTGCCACCCATTGTTGACTTGACAACAGCAATGCAACCATCTAAGATTGCGAAAATGAGCGAAGTCCTTGCAGATTTAAAGGGTAAGACACCATCTGATCGAGAGGAAAACGGAAAAGAAGTTCACTATTTTACTCAAGATGGCACAAGATCAAGTAGAAGATGTCCTGCGAGAGGAAATTCAAAGGGAAATAGAAGAATGGAAAGAAAAGCAGCAGCAATAGCAGCAACAACAGCAGCAGCAGTGAGAAGAGGTGGAGGAGTTTATAAATGGATACATATGAGTTCTCTGTCTCCTACAGAAAGATAAAACAATGTACTGTACTCAAGACCATTGTGAGACCAAGCCGTCCTGGATATCGTCGTCGTTAACCTCTGAACGGTCCATGACGACAACCCTACGGCCCTTTCAGGGCAATCCGCGTCTTTTAGAAAAGAGATAAAACATTGCCAATTGTGTATGTTTGTGTATGTTTATTTGTTTGGATATAGTGTGTATGTGTAAACTCTCCATAACCTTAGTGTCATGTTAAACATATGGGCAAAACAAATAAGAAAAATGGTTTATTTTAGGTCAGCGCGATTTCTCTTGACTTGTATTCTGTAAAATGCCTACAAATGTTTTCCTTCATGTCTGCGTACCGAATAAGTGCCATGTTTTCCTTCACGTGCGTGCTTAGAGCATATAAAAAGGTTCTTTGGTCAGTCTTGCCATTCATAGTCGATCGTGTAAAGAAGAAGAAAGAAAAATGGCCAGCGAACATTGCAAGGTGAAAAGTTGATGGAAGACATCAGTTTGACGGAGAGAATGCAGCATCTCCTGAGTCGGATGGAGGAGACGGAGCGTTATACCGACAAGAGACGCCTAAAGAGGGAGATGACCTCCTTAAGAATCGCCAAGGAGTTTGTTAGAGAGGTGCAGAAAAGAAGAGAAAAAAGGAGCGGTAGAAGAGGAAGAGGAACTTCGAGCGGCTGAATGCGAATTGGATGAGGATCCAAGAAAAGATGCGACAACCGGGAGATAAGGATTGGATCCCTGACGAGGAGCTATCACACCAGCAGCAACAGCAGCAACCTCTGATTCAACAAACAGAGGATTGGGAGATAGAGACCAATGAACCTAGTTTTAGGCTCATTGTCTCCACCAAAACATCTTCAAGGAGTGGAAACAGATGGGGACAAAGATGTGAGGCCTGCGGTGCCAGACCCGAGAGGTGCAACCACCAAGAAAGAGGAGTAGTGACAGACATCAAACGAACCTTTTCAAGGCCACCCCGATCTCCCGAAAAGAGGGATACTACTCAAAATTATTGCACATTTGTGTATGTTTATGTATGTCTAAGTCTATGTTTACAACTAAAACTTAAAACCCATTACCCGTCTGTTATGTTTGTATGTGCGTATGATGTGTCTATATAAACACTCCTATCCTTGCCTGCTTGTGTGATAGTATAGTATGTTTGTGTGACGGTATGGTGTGTCTATAAACACTCTTACCCTTGTGTGATAGTATGTTCGTATGTATGTATGTAAGTATAGCGTGTGACTATACACACTCCCACCCTTTTATTGGATAGTAAGCGTGTGTGTTGGATTGTAATCAAAAAGCGGGTGCTGAATAGTAGGGGTGTGTGTAAATTGTACTGAAACAGCGGGTTCTAGGTAGTAAGGGGGTGGGGATTAGTTGGATGGTAGTTTTAAAAAATGTTAACATTACAGTTCCCGTAGAGACCTAGAAATGTTTCAACATGGAAACGGTCTATAAGGTAATGTTAATTTCCGTAGAGACCTAGACTGCCCCCACATATCAAATTCTTGTAGAGACCAAAAGTGCCCCCTCCATGTTAAATTCCCGTAGGGACCTATAAATTTTTCAGTAGACAGTCAAAGTGACCTCCAACGTTATATTCCCGTAGAGACCAAGAGTGGCATCTAATGTAAACCTACAGCGTAATGTTAATTCCCGTAGAACCCTAGGGTGGCAATTATTACTACCAGTGTATAGTAAAACTTGAGCTCTGCGTCGTTATTTTGCTATAAAACCCGATGTCTGCTTCACTAGGTCCTCTTAATTACTGAGCTCTGTGTCAATAATAAGACCTGGGCTTTTCGTAAGTTTTATGCATGAAAACATGGGCTCTGTGACATAATTAGGCAGTAAAACCCGAATTTCGCATTGTTATTGTCCAGTAAATCATCCTCTGCATCATTAGTCTTTGTAAGACCCGAGAACGAGGTTTTGGACTGTTTTTGTCCAGTAAAACCTGACAACTACGTCATTAGACTGTAGTAATAACATAGATCTGCGTTTTATTTGTTTCAGAAAATCTTGGCGTTACGTCATCATAGTGTAATTAAACCTTTACCTCTGCGTATAAGTGTTTAGTAAGATATTTGCGTCACACATATCATTTATACATACCATATTACGCAGTATAGTAGTATTTTAGCTGACTGATTTAGATTACTGACTTATTTAGTTGTGCTGTTTGATTGGTCATCATGGTAGACAATATTTAACGATGAATGTTCGTTGTAATTTATATCCGTGACGGAGAGTTGAAGAGTGGGTGAAAACACAACGTCAATAGGTTCTGGTTTATGCTAGATTGACTATTGGCTATGTTTCTCGTTCACAGTAATTTTGGTGAACGATAATTCCAGATAATAACTTTTTGGTATTATAAAATAAGACTTTGACCATCATCTTGTTTAAAGCCTATGTTATCCAAATCTACTATGGAGTAATACCTTCTATCGCTGGATAGACCCATCCAATAGTTCCAGTATTTTACGTTGGTAATTCATATAAAACCATTTGCTATTCAGCGAGCATGATGCAATGAGTAATGTGATCATTTACGTAAGAATTTAACTTCATATTTTACAGGATTTACTGAATCAGGAAACTTTAAAATTGAATACACATTGCATGAACAGCAGAAGCAAGGGCCCTTCTTTTATAGTATGTAATCGACTTTCAAACACCCTGGTTTCATGATTCCGGTCAAATATGACTTCAATTGTTATAATTACAAATAGTTTTGAACATAACGACTTATCCAAAAAATAAATAATAATCATATATGTAACCATTGTTTACAAAGATTGTTAAAATACACCAGAACGGCGCATAAATTCATTAATATCTTTCTGCTGTTGTAAACTAATAACTTCTAGTTTTCTGCGTCACATGATGCGATTTTCACCAATCGAAATGCTTGTGACAAAGGTTTGGTGAAATATGTAATTGATAATGAATAATAAATACTATCACTATCTAAAGGCATCTGTATAACGTCTCTTGCCAAGCATTATGTAGTATATATCATTTCAAACCAGTAGATGCAACAGTAGGGTTCAACTTAATTGTATGTTCTAGGGTACAGTGGTAATCCTGTAGATTAGTATTATTTTTCGGGGGGGGGGGAGGTCTTTGTTTGTTTTGTTTTGTTTTGTTTTGTTTAGCAGGTCTTTGTGCCGTAATTAAATGTATCCCCATCGTCCATGCTTGTGATATAGTCAATACCCCTTGCTTTCTACTAAAATACTTTTATTAATCAACGCTCGTGCTATTCAGGCTGAACTGGCGAATATAACAGCATCTGTGACAAGTAAATATCAAATTTTTTATTTTCAATGATTTGCATAATTGTGGAAAAAAAAAAGGTTCTGAAGTTATTAACGATTTGTTTTTTTTTTTGCCCGGTGATTAAAATTGGTTATGTTTTGAATGTGCTGTTTGGAACCGGCTGGATCTGGAAAGAGAGATTTCCTAGGCTATGTTATACAGAATATATTCTTTTCATGAATGATGTATTGCTTTACAGTTCCCAGTCACATCCAGCAGGGTAAAGAGTTGCCTTACCACTCAGATTGTGTATAATTTCCATTCAATGCTTCCTTTGAAGTAACATGTATGGAGTTTGTTTAAATTGTGTACCTTTGAAGTGGATGCTGTCATCATCGTAAAATGATACGTACATTTCCTTTAAAACTGAGTTTAACATATTTTTGATAACCATCTGACATGGGCCTGGAACTACTTCTCGATTTTACATGTTTGTCATTTGTGCTTGAGAATTGTATTTTGTGCAGCGTCTTCAAGGATAAAATGAATAACGAAGGCGAACAGACACGCCGATTAACAGATACACAGAAATAATGACAAAGGGAAATCAGGAATTGAATATTACAGACATAACCAAACTAGTATCCTTTATAAATACTGATAAATAAACACACAAGTGAATTAATTAAATGATTATTAATTTCAATAAATAATTACATTAATCAGTCGATCAATAAATAAAATTATATTCACTATATCGAAGAATGTCAAATTTGTAAATTCCCTGAAGACTTGCAAGTTATCAACTAATTTGCCTATCAGAAACTTCGGTTATATCTGTACAATCATTTCTCTCATTTTCCTAATCGAATTAATGTACTGAATTAGAAATTATAATGGTGATTATTTACTTATTTACTTATCATAGACAGTACGAAGGAGAAATGTTATTCATTCCCACAAACAAACATATATTGCAAAATTGTTACAACAAACCGACAATTCAAAGATTTTAAAAAAATGAAAATCTATGATACTAAGTGCTTTTTCGATTTTCAAGAAGAGGAGAAAAGTAACACACACACACACACACACACACACACACATATATATATATATATATATATATATATATATATATATATAAATTCTTCATGTTCGTGATTACATATCATAAAGGTAATCAATGAAACCATCAAATTTATTAACTAGGTGATTTTCAAATTACTTGGGCATTTCTGTCTCTCTTTTTTTTACAGATTATTTGTCAAATTTCAGAATTCCTCTGTATGTCAAAATTTTACAACTTCTTTCAAATAAAACCTTTTGATCCATTTAAATTAAATGGACTGTAATTGCTCAATTTTCCTGGGCGATAATTTTTCAAAAATAAGGATCTTAATTTTGTCAACAAGTTTCCTGATTAATGACTGTTTTTCTTTCTTTATTCTGATGTAACTGTTTACTCTAATATTTGAGAGTATGCATTCGAAGATTTATGCGGAAATAAAGTTGATTTACAGCAATAAAGGAATATTAAATTGTGTGCAGTGTATTCTGTTTTATTCAGTCTTTCTCGAGCCAGGCATATATAGTGTCAATGACACGTAGCGGACACGGAAGGTAAGTATGGAAGAACTGTCCACTTGAAAGGTCTATACCTGTCCATTTTCATTGCACTTATTTTATTCTAGTTTTGATGAAAGTTAGATTTTTATATGTAGCTTTGTAAACGACCGGCCTTCATACTCCGAATATAACATATCAATTAAAGACAATTTTGTGTAGTGTGAAACGCTGCGTACACGGTAAGATTTATCATTAAGGCTACAGGTTATCATTAAACAAATGATGCGTACACGGTAAGATTTATCATTAAGGCTACAGGTTATCATTAAACAAATGATGATTCCATGCTGCAGTACACGTATCTATCTTGAAATTCGGATAAAGATAATGTTACCAAGTACATTATCAGCACAGATTTGCACCTCTCTCTCTCTCTCTCTCTCTCTCTCAAATCTACAAAACATTCGACCACTGATTTGATGTACAATCTTTTTTTGCCAATACAATGTACCCAAAAAATGTATTTGAAGATAGGTTGTAATTGTGTACAACTCTAAATACACTTTTTTCCTCATTTGTAAATATTAATGTTTATGTTATATTTCATACCGGGGGCATATGTATCTATCTCTGACATTGCATTAATACCGAATTACTGTTTGCACCTACATTTAGCCGAAGTCAATATATGCAGGTATACATTTTGTGTCAATATTGTAGCTATATCTTTCTCCATCCCTAAGTGCATAAAATCGTATATATTTATTGTATTTTCAAAAAATGGGAGGGTTTTAGAAATACACATTCAAAGAGGAAGTGGACCTTAATTCAACATATTTCTTTGATTTTGTAAATATAAATTGTGAAAATATTGCGCAATACAGATCGTGCAAACATATCAGATTTAGGAATGAAGAAAAGACGTATGGAGTCAGTAAAAACTTTTATTTTATTTTAAAAAGTGTACAAGGGCGTTGGTCATTGATACGAAAAATCAGTAATGTCCAGATATTAATGCATAATAAGCTTATAGAGACTGCTGTTAAAAGCTTGGTAATGGATGCCTACTAGAACTTAGGGGTTAATGGTCAACTTTTTGTTTTGTTCACGAAATGAAACAAAATATTGTTATCTCATTCTGTCCCGAAAAATATTTGCAAGAGTAAAACAATGATTTCCGCTGCAAATCTTGAAGAAGGGCTATAATTCCACTAAGTACTGAATTGAGCACTTATTGTTGGACTTCTCTGTTATTATTATTTCACTTCTTTATATCAGCTTCAATTTACAAATAAGGAGTTTTTTTGTATTCAACCATTGTTTTGATGTACAAGCAATCTTGCTTATTCTGACTGTGTATTTGAAAGATAACCGAGGGCATAGGTTGTATGTGTGGAATTTTGTTTTCTACACCTGCGTCCTAAATTGTAAACTTCAAATATTGTCGTTATAATTATTGCTTAGCGGGTGCAAGTGTATCTGCATCAGACACTGCAGTTAGATAAAATACCTCAACACCTGTATCAACACTTGTATTCACAATTTGACCAAAGTCTATATATATCCGAGATTATAAAGCTTCTTTCTCATTTATACACACACACGCGAGCGCGACCATGCAGATATAGAAATCAAGATATATAGAAGTTATTAGGGGATAGGTGCCCAAACCCACGGATCCTGGGTTCGAATCTCCGTAGATTACGAAAAAAATTCTCTAACCTGTATGATAATCTTATTTATTCGTATCTAAAATTATGTTAATGCTATCAAGCATTCTCCTGTTGAATACAGGGATAGCACTCTCCGCTCTGTTTGGTGTATATTTGTAATTCTCTATAATAGCTTCTATATACCTTGATTTCTGTACTAGGAATCCACATGGACTGTGTACTTAGATGAGAATTAATTACTGGGTCGACATGCGGTTATGTCGGCTTCACACGAATGCCTATACCACTATAATTTTATCTTGAAAGGTGAGTCTTCTGGACCTGAATCTAATGAGGGAATTACCAGTTTTTAAATCTAAACAATATTTTACTGACAAACTTATTTAGTCATTAAAATAACGAAGAGTTTGTGTGTGAGTGTGTAATGATGGTGATCATGATGACTGTATTGATCATCGTGATAATACAAAAAAATAAAAATAACATTTGATTTGGATATAAGTTTAGTTAAGTAGATTTAAAGATTCATTTCGTTCACAATACACAACATTTACTCATAGTGTGTGGTACCTATTAGTTACTATATCGCTATTCCTTTACTTTTTGGTCATCTGCTATATTTTCCCAGATTAATAGTAGGGGTATATAATATACTAAGGAGATAGTATTTGTAGCCACACACTTTACCCAATTCAGACTCTTCTGAAATAAGCAAATATAATGTATTAAATGACTACGCACCATTTCAACAGACCTCGTTTCAGTTGAAAACAATTACTCCCGCCTAAGCCTTACGAAAACGAGACAGTATTCGAAATCATGTAAGAAATAAACTAGGGTACATAAGCAATAAAAAATAAAACACAACAAAGCGAAGGTAAAAGAAATAAAGACAAAATTGAATATGAAGGTCTTGAAAAAGAATGATCTTCATTATAAATCAAATGTCGTCATCTCACAACCAGCTACTATATTTATCAAAACAAACTTATAAAAAAATTACAAACAATTCGTACCAAAAATGACAGAAATTTTATCAAATAATAGACCATATATATTTCATAACACCAGCTGGAGGTGATTTTATGTTGGCATGGTCTCATTTTATGGACGTTCCTACATCTTGTGAAATAGATGAAATGTGTATACCAGTTGCACCACATAAACGCTATCTCGCTAGATTGCTTAATCAAATCACGTTGTTCAGACGGTCTACCAAAAAGGAACAAATCTAACAAAATTTGTCAAAAACCTGCACAGATGAGTTCTAAAGACACAAAGTTGTCGATGACTAAACTTCCTAATAGTATCAGTAGTAATGCGATGGTAAAAAAAAGGTATAACCTGAATATAGGCCACTTACAATACACATTGTATACCAACCCGTATCAAATATAGGCCACTTACAACACACATTGTATACCAACCCGAATCTAATATAGGCCATTTAAAACACATGCGGTATGCCGTGTAACCTGAATGTAATATAGGCCATTTACAACACACGATGTATACCATCCAACCTTAATTTAATATGGGGAATTTACAGGACACGCTGTATACTGTACAACCTTAATGTAATATAAGGCATTTACAGGACACGATGTATACCATCCAACCTTAATTTAATATGGGGCATTTACAGGACACGCTGTATACTGTGCAACATTATTGTAATATAAGGCATTTACAGGACACAATGTATACTGTACAACCTGACTGTAATATAAGGCATTTACAGGACACGATGTATAATGTACAACCTGACTGTAATATGGGGCATTTACAGGACACGCTGTATACTGTACAACCTGACTGTAATATAGGGCATTTACAGGACAACGCAGTATACTGTACAACCTTAATGCAATATAGGGCATTTACAGGACACGCTGTATACTGTACAACCATAATGTAATATAGGGCATTTACAGGGACACGATGTATACCGTACAACCTGACTGTAATATAGGGCATTTACAGGACACGATGTATACGGTACAACCTGACTGTAATATAGGGCATTTACAGGACACGCTGTATACCGTACAACCTTAATGTAATATAGGACATTTACATGACACGCTGTATACTGTACAACCTTAATGTAATATAGGGCATTTGCAGGACACGCTGTATACCGTACAACCTTAATGTAATATAGGACATTTACATGACACGCTGTATACTGTACAACCTTAATGTAATATAGGGCATTTGCAGGACACGCTGTATACCATACAACCTTGATGTAATATAGGGCATTTACAGGACACGATGTATACTGTACAACCTGACTGTAATATAGGACATTTACAGGACACGATGTATACTGTACAACCTTAATGTAATATAGGGCATTTACAGGACACGATGTATACCATACAACCTTAATGTAATATAGGGCATTTACAGGACACGATGTATACTGTACAACCTGACTGTAATACAGGCCATTTACAGGACAACGCCGTATATCGTGTGACCAGTAATTTATACCGTAATCTAATTTAATGTTGTTTTAACTGTCTGAATAGTAAAAGCTTGAAATCTACAGATCTTGACAAAATATGTCAAATCTAAATGTCGTCACAGGCATGGCTCCCAATTATACACCTGGAGAATGGCTCCCAATTATACACCTGAAGAATGGCTCCTAATTATACACCTGAAGAATGGCTCCCAATTATACACCTGGAGAATGGCTCCCAATTATACACCTGAAGAATGGCTCCCAATTATACACCTGGAGAATGGCTCCCAATTATACACCTGGAGAATGGCTCCCAATTATACACCTGGAGAGCGCAGAGGAGTCAAAAGTATATTTCCGCGTTGCAATATCCAATTTTTGCAAGTTGCTTATAGAAGTTGCAGCAGGACCTAGTTTGTTAAAGGTATGTTAAAGGTAAGGGTAGCCGAAAATTAATGTAGAGCGAAATAAAAATACGTTATAGTAATAACAAAAACAGCAAAGGGCGACTTAATAACCTCTGTTTTTTTTATTTATTTTTTTTTTTTTTTGTTATTTTTTTTTCCTCGCGGTTCATTTACTATTTAAAGAACTGGGATTATTTGTAAGGATGTCTCTTTAAGTGATAGCATTTAATGTCAAATAAAAATGAGCTTGGCTTAAACTTGGGAGTAAAAAGGTCAGTGGAAAAAAACTGTGAATGAGTATTCTGGCAGATATATATATATATATATATATATATATATATATATATATATATATATATATATATCTATATATATATATATATATATATATATATATATATATATATATATATATATATATATATATATATATATATATATATATATATAAGATTTTAAAAGAGGATGTATAGTCTACCAATGTTGGGAGTGCTGTACTTGAACATGGACAGATTACAGGATGAGGACTAGCTGTGGTACAGGGTGAGTACTAGATGTGCCACAGTATGAGTACTAGCTGTGGTAGTCCACATATGGTAAGAGGCATGAAGAGGCTAGAGAACAGAGCAAGAAATCATTTTAATAAAGTTGTATGTGAACTGAAAGCAAAACTAAAACCCATTTAGAGGATAGGGTGTCGATGTGCTAAGCTTAATATAGCATTATGTTTACTATTACACGTTTTAATATGAGTTGCTTCGCAGAGGGATAATATCACAAGGTGAATATGATGATAGGCTTGACGAACTACTGGCCAGTGGGGATTGTCAGCCATCTCCAGCACTTTTAACTTTGTCCAAACAACAGACGGCTCCAAGCGAACTTGCTAATATTTCACCTCAAAGTGCAACAAGTTGAAGGCCTCTCCCCGTTCTCGCTCTTGAGCAGCAGAAGTGCAGGAGCGGGTGCTTGCTGCACACGTGCATGTTGATAATGACGCCGGCTTTGATATAGATCACATTTACTATAAGCATGGAGAAGGTAATCTTTGCAACGAAGGACAAGTGCACAGTTTCACAATAGCGAACGCGGCGGGTTGTTAATCCTAAAAGTTCGCGCCCACTGGCGGTCCTCCTTGCACATACCAAGCCGAGATAATGTTCTTTGTCGAGATAAGCCGGCTCAATCACGGTTACAAGAGCATTCTCGCAGCAATCGACTGCAACAGCCGCTATATCTACATTGAGCCTCTAAATAGCAAGCGCGACACAAAGGCCCAGATTCTAGCCCAGACTGCAAGCTACGGACTGACAGCGGGACTGAGTTTCGTTGACCACAACTTGGCCGAGCCAAAACATCACCCAACACATTAATTGTTTCATCTCACTCTCCGAACCATGCTCGACCGCTGGTTTTTGGTTACCGGCAAAAAATATTTGGTGGACGCACTCCTCAAAATCATTGGGGCGTATAACAGCCGTAATCACCAAGGTATCGGACAGGCGCCCACAAAATTTGACTCCGAAAACATTGGCGCATATACGAGCGGACGACCGGACACGTGCAACTCTTTCGCGATTCGGAGCGAGGTCGTCTCCCTCTTCAAATGTCTCTTGTGGCGGTAGCACTCCACTTCTTTCACCCTACACAGGAGATGATCTACTCTCTCCATTAAACTGATGGCTTATATTAACTTGCCCACCTTTCAATGTTCTACTATTCTTCTTTTACACAGGCTTGACGATGAATGGCACAACTGAAGAAGAAGAAGAATTTGAATTAGAGACGTTTATCTGTCCTTCAGATATACACGTCTAACACCCCGAGAGTGTGCGAATCACACACTTAGGGATTTAATTGTGTGAATCGTATACTATTTAATTGTTTGTCAAATATATTGCCCGGCTGCAAACCCATTTAACGCATTACTGCGTGCACTGCACGCTGATTAATTGTATGTCTGGATAGAAAGGCTGCACGGATTCGGCAAGGGAGACGCGTAGCGGAACAGGAGGAAGCTGAAACGCCACGAACGTACACAATCAAAATCAAATTCTGCCCAGTTAGCTGAATCGGGCTGTTCCTAACAACCAAGTGTGTGTTAACCACAAATTGTAATTTAAATAAATCTAAACAGTTTTAGCAATTTTCCTACTTTATAACACTTTTAGAATTTATGTATATAGTGTACATTACATTTTCCGAAAACTAGATCAATAGCGGGTTAATGTAACCCATTAATTTTTTTTTTCTGATCTTAATTAGGTGTGCGAATAGATAGTATTTGCGTATTAAAAGAAAAAAGAATACCCTTGGGAAAAAGAGGCAATTCTTTTAGCCCTTAGAAGGGCTGAGGGATAACCTCTGTTGCTGGAGTCAGGTATGGCCTCAGGTAGTCGGGCGGCTCAAACTTGCGTCTAATGCGGCATTTGGAGCTACCTGGATCGATAAGGTGTGCAACCACAAGGTGTAACATTGGCGGCCAGACTGTGACGGGCTGGGACTTGATCTTGCATGCTTCAATCCATTCATTTAGCATCAGCGTGCACCCACTATACTTTTCCCAAAAGGCTCTGATGTTTTCAGCTGCCTTAGAGCAGCTGAATTTATGTGTCTTGTTTAAACTTCCGTCACATTTGAGTCTCTTGAAATATGCAAAGACCGTCCCGAAATCTTCAACGTGATGTATCGTTGCTTCTCTATCCTCTAGGAACTCACCAAGTCCATTATCTTAAGCCTAGTCGTAGAGGTACGACGACACTAGTTGTTTAGGCGTGGGCGATGGCGGATGCTTCTGTTGAGTTTTCTTTGCCATCGCTCTCGTCTCTGGCTGTATTGTCAGCGTTCCCTGCATCTGTGACACAGGCTGCGTCGCTACTGCTTCACGTGGTGGGTGGGATTTTCTCCTTTCGGCCTCCTAATTCCGGGTTATCTCTTGGGCCTTTTGTTTTCTTTAATCTTCCTTCTTCTACTCCTCCCTTCCCTGCATTGCCCCCTGCTGTGTTGATGTTGCTGCTGGTGGCATTGAAGTTTGCTTCCCAGCTTCGGGAAGTGGTGTTGTTTTTGGGGGTGGAGGTATTGTTGGCCTGGATACGACAGAAGGAGCGCTCGGTGTCGACTTAGTCTGCGTAGTTCGCTCCTTCTGTTGCACATGAGTTTTTCCTTCCTATCCCTGTCTTTTTTTTTTTTTTTTTTTTGGGGGGGGGCTGTTTCTATTTCTTCTATTGTAGTTGGAATCCTCCTGCCAAATCAGCAGAAATGTTGTTCGTCTAGACTGAGCCCTTAGACTCCACCCTGATACAATGCTAAGACTGCATTCAGGGCCTGGGTCGGTATCATCGCTTCCATCTCTAGCTCTATTCTTACTACGTCTTACTTGGTACTCCGTTAACTGAGAATATACTTACACAACTTTCATTTGATTGATTGATTTGAATTTAACTCGTGTGTGGCCATTCTGCCATGTACGAGTATACACCCCCAATTGAATTGTGTGCTTAGCACACTTCTTTAATTCTCGTCAAGTGGGTTGCGGGGCTACAAACCCACTTTACGTATTACTGCGTGCAATGCACGCTTTTTACACACCACTCCCCGGCTGCATGGTTTCCCCACTATGGGGGTTCATTAAAAGCGCGATCTGGGAGGTTGTGTACAATTAGTTTTACCTGTACATATGAATAGAGCCACAATGTTTACAGGATTACGGGTGTGGGCTCGGAGCACTACTTAGTGGATGTCTGGAGCGGCAGGCTGCACGGACTCGGCAAGGGAGGCGCGAAGCGTGACGGAAGCACTAAAACGCCTTGAACGTACATGATCAAATTCTGCCCAGTTAGCTAAATCGGGCTGTCCCTAATATCAATTATGTGTTATCCACATATTGTAATTGCAACTGAATTTTAGCAGTTTTAACAATTTACCTAATCCCTGTCATTTTTTTAAATTTAGTGTACATTGAGTACATCCAATTTTCCGAAAATATTTACAAAATTTCCGGGTTAATGTAACCCTATTGATAAAATTTGGAATCTGAATTTGAAAATAACAAGTGGTTCTTTTGGAACGGTGTTTAAATGGATCGTATTTGCATATTACAAAACAAAACTTGTTACAGAAACGGGTTTTCAAGACCAAAAAGAAACCCCTTTGGCAATTGAGGCAATTATGTTAGCCCTTAAAAGGGCTGAGGTGTACCCTCTGTTGCTGGAACCAGATATGGCCTCAGCTATTCGGGCGGCTCGAACTTCTGTCTGATGCGGCCATTCATGCTGTCTGGGTCGATTAGGTCAGCAACCACTAGTTCCTTCATCAGCGGCCATACTGTGACGGGCTGTGACGACATCTTCCATGACTGCATTAATTCATTCAAGATGAGTACAGCTAGCGGGATTGGGCACCCACTAGACGCCTCCTCAAGGGCTCGGATGTTTTCAGCTTACTTGGAGAAGCTGCATTTATGTGTCTTGTTTAGAAACCCGTCACATCTTAATCTCTTGGAGCTTGCGGAGACCGTCCGGAAGTCTTCTGTATGAAAACTCGCTGCTTCCCTATTCTCCAACAGATCACCCAGTCCCATTTCCATGGCTTGGTCGTCGATGTACGCTGACACTTGTTGTTTGGGCAATGATATCTGAGGCTGTTTCTGTTGTCTTTTTTGCCATCGCCTCGTTTCCGGCTGCATTGGCGGTGGTCCCTGCTTTTTCGCTGCCGGCTGCGTCGCTGCTGGTGTCTGGGCTTTTCCCCTCTCAGCTTCTAGTTTCCTTGTTACCTCTTGTGCCTCTTATTTTCCCATTTCTTATTCCTTTCTCTCATCTTCCCTTCCCTGTCTTGCCCCCTGCCGAACTGGTGTCGATGTTTTTGGCAGTGGAGATTGCGTCCTAGCCTCGGACAATTTCGAGGCTAGGAGTGGTGTAGTTAATGGAGGTGGAGGTACTGCTGGCTTGGGTTCCACGGTGGTGACACTAGATATCGGCTAAGTCTGCGCTAATCGCTGCTTCTGTTGATCCTGCGGTTTTCCTCCATGTCCCGGTCTTCTTTGGAGGCTACTTCTATTGCTTCTGTAGTTGCAATCCTCCTCCTATATAAGCAGAAGTGTGGTTCTTCTTACTTGGGCCCTTAGGCTCCACCCTGATGCAATACTAAGGCCTAAACCTTTGATTGCATTCAGGGCCTGGGACGGTAGCATGACTTCCATCTCTAGTTTCAGTAATGCTACGTGTTGCTTGTTGCTATGTCTAATTGAGAATCTGGCACACAGAAATCGTCCCTAACACAAAATACAAACTGGACAGAAATCGCGCAGACCTAAAAGAAACTATTTTTCTGATTTTGCTTTATTCACCTATGTTTAACATTACACAACGGAAAGGGAGCATTAATACAAACACACTTAATACATACACACTATACCCACAACAACTCTATACCCACAAACACACATTTTCTAAAGGAATGGGGTTTTTTTTAAATTTAAGTTTTTGGTTTCTGACCATGTGCATATGCACCAGGGCTTCACTCAGTTTAGCGAGCTTCAATGGTATATTTATTGTTGACAAGTCAACAATGGGTGTAAAAACTGAATGAATGAATTTTTAATTTAAGACGTGTTCGGTCATTCGACCATGTACGTCTATTTACCCCTAAAGCGTGCAAGCACGCAGTAGGGGGTTAAGGTGTGTGCACAGCACACTATCTAATTATGGTCAAGTGTGTTGCTAGCTTGCAAGACACTTGACACGTTAAAGCTTAAAAAACGCTACTGTCACACCCCTCCATCGCTGCAAGGTTTCCCCCCTAAGGGGGTTCACTGAAGGCGCGATATTGGCGGGTGTGTATAATTGTTTATACCTGTACATAGGACTAGAACCACAATGTTTACAGGTATGCAGGTGTGCGCAAAGCGTACTTAATTAATTAATTCCTCTGTTGATGTCTGGAGTGGCAGGGAGCACGGGCTAGCCAAGGGAGGCGCAATTCTTTGGAGTTACAAATTTATTTATTTATTCAAACCATTCAGTTATAAATTTTGCAGTACATAGTGTACATAATTTTCCAAAAAATAATACCAATAAGCGAGTACAAGTTACTCATATCATTTTAGTATCACGCACAAATTACTAAATTAGAGGTTGTATTTTTGACGGTGGATCGAAATAAGTCAAATTTGTGATATAAAGAGTCTAATCAAAAGGGGTTTTCAAAATTTCAAAAGAAAAACCCATACAGTCAGGCAATTTTGATCAGTCTGCTCGGGTGGGAGAGCCCTCCATATATGGTCTGCTCTCAGGCTCTCCCAGTATATATCGGCAGGCTGGCTCGATTCCGGCTGTCAAAAGCAAATCGTCTGAGGCTGGAGCTATCTAGGTCGCCTGTCTCTGCGGGTGGGCGCACGGTTAACCTGGGTCTGCGTCGTATGCTGCGTCAATGTAGCTCGCTCCCCTGGTTTCTGCGTTATCCTCCCTGCTCCTTCCTGGTTTCAGCTCGAGGCTTGGCAGGCTACACCTGCTGCGTCGGGGTACTTCTGGAGAATATTTGACAGTCCATTGTACTCCTCGACTCGGCGTCTGCTCTTAAGGGGCTTTGGCTCTGGTGGTGGGGGTAGGTTGGCCATCTACTGTGTCGTACTGCCACGTATCTGCACGTATGCCCCTATCTTCCTGTATATCAGTAGTAGGCTCGTCATTACGTGCATGTGCCACTCCGTATGAAACCACAGGTGACCCCCTCCCGTTCATCCTACCAAAGCCGGTATCGACGATATACGGTACGATGTGACTTGCTGGACAACTGGCTCCTGACTGGAATGACGGAATGGAATGACGAATGTACGGTGTAAAAACTGGTGAACGCACAGCTATATATGGGATTAGCACGGACGTGAAGGAAAACATCCCTTCGATTCCGTACGCGGACGTGAAAGGAAACATTCTATTTTATGCAAAGACCGATAGAGAGACATGTGAAAGAGCATGTCGACACAATTTGTTTTCAACACATAAACAAGACAACACCTTTTTTTTTTTTAAAAATCAACATTTTTAATAATTTGAAGCTTCTCTAACTAAAAACAGGAATAAAAACGGACACAATTTTAAAAATGAACTTATTTACAGGGTTGACAACATTGTGGAGTCAGACTTTACTTCCAACGATCTAAGACACTGTCATTTTGCCATCGATGCACACTTCGTTTCTAAGCTAAAGAAAAGAGACAGCTATAATATTCACAAAACCATCTTTCTATTGTATCATCGTTTCTACTCACGATCAAAGCAAGTCACTAAATGTTCTAAGGGAAATCGAAGACTGCGTTGATGAAGAAAATGCACACAATATTGTTCACACGCCATGGAATCTGATCCATGTAATCTCACATTATTTAATTGAGTAGATACAGCATTTCTTCTCAAGATGTCCTCTTCCAGATGAGGTTATCCATGCCAATCAAAATGTTCGGAAAGTAGACGGCTACCCAATGGGTTCATGGTCGATGACTGTCGTGTGTGTTCATGACATAGGCTTCAACATCTTTAGATTTTCGATGGGGAAGTTCGTCTTTAGTACATAACATTGGAATCCAAGAAGCTAATGAAGTTCCCAGGCATCCATTTTTATTCCACAGGTTATGATAGGTCATCAGTCACACCTGACTTTTACTTTGACAAGCTCTGTCAAGCATGTGCATGAACGGGTAGTCTCAGTACTCTGTTGCAAGAGAACGTCGATGTGTTTCATCTCCAGAGAAGTCAATGGAGGTAAGGAATGGTCACGCAAGTCTTTATACCACTTTTTGAAAATCTCTTCTGAGATGAAAGTTCATGTCTCTTCCAGATACTCTTCCAACTTGTCTTTTTAACTCATCATCAAACATTTGACGTGTTGTTTCTGGCAATAAAGATTGATTTGACATCCATAACAATGTTCTCTGGTCAGGTTTGGGATTTTTTCAGCCAAGTCAGTAGAAAAACTAAAGACTACATGTTGTTCTTGTTCTGGCCATCGTGACATCATGCCTGTATTTTTATCTTCTTGTTCTGGATTTTTTTAAAATCCTCATCGCCTGTCGCCAACGGCTCTTCGTGTTCCATCATTTCTTTTCTATTAGTCCAGGATCACTTGTCTCAAACTGCTTATTTCCAGCGTATTTTCAACTTCTGCATACAAGATGACGTTCACTTCGCTGGCTTGGTCTGGAGCGAAACCGAATCCACACAAAGCATATACTCCTGCATAATCGTTGTACGAAATACCGTGGTTGTTGTTGGTACCTCATTGTCCTGTGGTTTTAAACAGTGTCAAGTAAGATCTCAAGTAATTTGTCTTAGCAAGTTATGTTCAAACGGTCTGATACAGAACGTCGGGCCATCTCGGGTGACTTCTATCAAGGACACGTTAAAGTCCTGGAACTCGAAAGAATTTTGATCGATGGCTCCATTAAGGGCCGCATTGCTAACGATGCCAGTGGCCAAACGTTTTGGTAGCTGTCCTTGGAAAACATTATCTTCGATCTTGGGTTGGATTCCAGATGCAATGGCAAAGGTTTTCACTTCCACTCGTCTTAGAGGGTACTTGATTGTCGTTCTGCTCCGAGTTTGACTGATGTCATTTTCCACTTTAGGTAATACGGCGCACGCAAAATCTGGTTTCTTCGATGATTGTTTTGTACTTGTTATCATTAGCCATCAAATGGAACACGATACCATTTCGATTTAGTCTCAGGCGTACATCTACTCCATTTAACAAATACTTGTCTGCCATCCACATATCCAAATGCAAGCGATCAATCATTTATAAACTGCATCCTTGTTTGATTTTCTTTCTGCGATCGTTAAATCCAGTACTGTAAGGATCGTCAGCTTCTGTCAAGTCTGTGTCATTGAAGACATCCAATATGTCAGGTTTCCATAAAACGGAAGCATCCAAATGTGTATTCTTGGATTCTTTCCCGTACGTCAACAGATTTTGCATGAACGCTTGGTAAGGGTAAGTATCCTTGCTGCTACTCACTAGTTTGTTATTCAAGTACAAATCAACTTAGCTGAACAAAGAATGCATGAAATTGTTGACTGCAGCCACTCTGGCATCCTCCCCTTGATTCATGTACAAGTGACTGTTATTCAAATATATATAATCTTCGGTTTGTCCTTTGATTTCAAATTCGATAGGTGCTGAGGTAGTCATATACGACACAGGATGAAATTCTACCCATTGGGATTCTTGCATCGTCATCATCGTCGGTGGCATGGCAAACAGATCGAGTTCTGATTTGGAACATTCGCAAGAATCTCTGTGCATCATTTTGTCCTTTTTCAGTTAGTAATCTTAAACGTCTAATTGTCTGACCGCTCCTGTTCTTCTTTCCTTATTCTTTTTTCTGAACGTGTTTATGAGATCCGAAGTGTTTACGACGTCTCTTTCTGCTTTGTCCTTGCTATGGCGTAGAGGAAAAAGTAATGCCTTGGCAAGAAGTGTGAAGTGAATATACAGGGGTGTCTCGGTAACACAAAAGGTATTTTGCAGTTTGAAGCAACACATTTTTCCAGTAAAGCAGAAATGTCGTGCTGCATCGCTTTCGCTAATAGAGCGGCAAGGCACACAAACGGCATCGCTTTCAATTGTAGAGGAGCTGCATCGCAGATGTCACAGGTATGGCATCACTATGGTCGCAAGGCATAGCATCGCACAGTTAATCCCTCACTCGGTTGCTGTGCCGAATTCGTCAATATTTTTGAAAGTGTGTTGTACTCAAAACTGAACTTGGAGTCCATAGTGGGTCCCTCACTCTTGCTGTGTTGAATCATTCATCTTTTCATACTGGAGCTCAGAGTGTCCGTACGGTAAAATGTTGTAGTCTGGAAGTCAAACTCGTTTTTGGTACACAATCTGAGACACTTTTTCTAAAGGTTGACTGACGATTTATTGACTTTGCAAACGTACAAATTTTTGTGGATCCAACGTTTTCACGCGAAAGTCTTGGTCTTGTCCGGATCGTGAAGCTTCTATCAAGATCTTAAAGTTGACTACTTGACTTGAACGATAGTTCAGTGTCATTCCTTTGACTTTGTACTTGGTTTGCTCTTGTCTATCTCGGTCTCTGTATTGGCATCCGTAAATTTTGGGGCCACCGCTAGCAAAAACTTACAATAGTGTATTCTGTGTGTTCTTCGGTCCATGCTCCTCAACGGTCGTCTTCAATGTCAGGTTGATTGCTACGAGGGCATTCGATGAACATACAACTATCAGTGTCCAAAAAAAGGACTCAGTCTCCTAAACGTTCCAAGGCATCATACAATTTTAAACGGGCATTGGCTGTCACGTACGTTGCAATGATGACATTTCCAAACTCGTCAAGGGGTGCAAACTCACCGACGCTCCTGTGAAAGCGCGTTCTTGGTCATTATGGTGACAAGGTTGGTCTTCATTACACACTTCAGCACACGTGCGACATAAAGGAAACATCTGTTTTCCCTGGCAAAGATGTGGTAACACATCATGGTACAAGTTCGTCGCTGGTAACACTTTGCATTTCATCAAACCTTCATATTGACGAATGTGTTCTACGTCGATGTATTCTGTCAATATTTCAGGGTGACCGGTGGGGAATCGAGCATATTTACACACTCAATGATACAATGAACAGACATCACACCAATGATACAAAGAACAGACATCACACCAATGATACAATGAACAGACATCACACCAATGATACAATGAACAGACATCACACCAATGATACAATGAACAGACATCGATGCATTTGATTTGTTCTTCTTTAGTTTCGTCTAGATCATTCAGTAAGCGTGTCGCATTGGTCCGTCCTCCTAACAAACTGTCTCGATGATTCAACGCCTTAATGTCCACCACGTTGTAATTTTCAGCAATGCGCCAAAATTCTGGATAGATTTAGAAATGTCGGTCGTAGTCTTGTTCCCACATTTCTATCACTTGGCATCATTGACTTTCCAAATTCAAGCGTTGTTTGTACGTTTGCTCGTACAACTCTTTCATGGCAAACTCTGAGAAAGGACTTTGCAGCTCTCGTTGAGGAAAACAAGTAGGGCATCCGTGAAATAAACATCTTTCCGGATCATACACTCATACACCGTCTGTGGGTTTTCTAAACCCCAACGATCCACGGAAAGACTTCCAATTTTCTTTTCTCCTCCATTTCTCGCATGTTGTATCCATTTGTCTTCATTTTCACACAAGTAATGGAGCCAGCGCAAAGCTTTAGCGGAGTATCGACGGCTGACAGAAAGATAGGATTGCGGGGGTATAATAGCTAGTGTGTCTCGGTCATGAACTTCTTTCGGTAGACTAATAGCAATAGTAGAAGCTTCCTTCAAAGGATCGATACCTCCGTGATCCAGAAATAAGTGTTGAAATTTTACACAACACCGTCTTAAAATGTACAAATCAGATGTGCAATATTTCAACATTTCTTCTTAAAAGTCAAAAGCGTTAGACGAATAAGTTTGGTACCAGGCGTAGAATGCATCTGGTTCTTCTGTGTGCATACCGTTATGGTCGTAGTAGCAAACGTCAGGCATATGCGGGAGCACAACGTGTTGATTAGTTTCGGTATTGAAATAGTGTGAAAAATAACCTTTGGCCATTTATATCATTCCAAATGTTTTAGGCATTCTACCCAAAGACATGGCCAAATAACTCATGGAATCTTTAAACTGTATTTGTCTCACTTTCATGTAAATGAGTTTGGCTCCATTCATGACGACTGTTGGAAATTCGGTGCCTTGTTCTGAATAATGTTTCAAAAGAAATTTTCCGTCGTATCCTGAGAAATTGTCAGCCATGACTGTAGCATATCGATGACAGCTCCCGTAATGCTGGATGTCCTCTTCGCTCCAAGTGTCTTCGGTAATGTCTAAAATCCATTCTGCAAAATCAGCAAGAGTACGAGAACCCAGAAAGATTTTTTTTCGTCCTCCTGGAATCTTACTACAATTTGGACAATGATGAATTAAAGGTTCGTGATTGCATTTGTCACAAGCACGGACGTGAATTCCAGTCTCTGGCGAACATTCAAAGTCAAAAAAGATAAAATCCACACGATAGTCTTCTTTTGTTTTTTTCTTGCTCTGATCTTCCATTGATTCCTCCTCGAGTTCATTGTGTTACGGAATTATGTATCCTTTTGTTTTTAAATAATGGTATAGTTTTATGATCTCTGCATAATAGTCTAACAGCTGTCGTCTTTCAGAAAGTACATATACGGTACATGTGACCCAGTACATTGGTCTTGGGAAAATCAATATTGTCGGTTAAGCATGAGTCATGTCACGTGAGTAGCGCGTGAGAATTTGTACTTTTGAACTTCTGACCTAGATTTCGCAATCCCAGAGGAGTGATTCATTTTGTTGACCAGAAATTAGAGTTTAAGATCACAATTCTGATGTGTTTGTTTGAGACGTAGAATAATTGGGTTTTTATTTGATTTACGCAGTCAGAAGCTATATAAGATGTATTGGAGCGTTCGTCATTCTTTCATAGTACGTTCAGCCCGAGAGGTCATAAACGAGATTTGTTCATTTTGTGTGGTATTCTGCTTCAGAGATATATTATTATACAGTACATTCGTGATTAAGTACTGCTACTTAAAATTTAAGAATTATACAGCTACGTTGGAATTAGCGGAAACATTTCTAGAACTTGTGTGATATTCCATATTCACAAGGATTACTTAGAATTAATAACACTTGGATATAACTGATTCTTGCTGCCACTCCAGCACATTGGAATAATCTTCATTCGGAATAATTTGGATTAACTTCCGGATCAGTGAACTTTAGAACAATTTAGGATTTTTAAGGACATTCTATACTGTAAGTTATTTTTAATTCTTTCACTTTGATTGTTTGTTGAAATATTTTAATATTTTAGGAAATTAAATATTTGTGTTTAAATCTTGAAAGCTTGTTTGAGTCTTTTCTTTTGTTACATTACCCCTAGTCGTAGAAATTGTCATATTTTTTAATGTAACATTGATATTCTAATTCAATGACTTGGTCACAAAAACGGCATCTTTTCTTTCCTGCACAAGCGTGAAACTTTTGGTTATTCGTTCGAACATGTTGTCCACATGTAGAACACACTGTCAATAATTCACAAGCACTTTTCTGTTGCTGAAGTTGTTTCGTGCGATGTTGTTCATTGCAAGTAGAACTGACAAAACTTTGTTTGCAAATCAAGCATGGAATTATTTTTCGTCCTTCATGAAGGCAATGCTTGGAAACTAAACACCAACGACATCTCTCTCCACAATGAATATGTTCCTCCCGATGGCTAAATCTATGGTCACATTTCTCACAAGAGTAAATGTATCCGAGAAATGCTGTGATACTTGTAATGGCATCAAAATGCTCTTGATGGTGATACATGTGAATGTATTTTCCATCTGGAAAATCTGGTACTCGAAACACGAGATTTCAACATATAACGAGGGGCGAAGACTTCTTGACGTTTCTGCATTTCAGGATTTCCACACACGGTCTATTTTGAAATGTCTGCTAGCTGTAAAAAGAGTTCTGCTTCTCTCCGTTGTTGTGGTTTCTTCGATTTTCGAATATTCACATGATCGTTTCCATTCTACTGTACCATTCTTCTCGACATAAGTTCCGCCCACGACGATGGCACGAGCTACACACATTCGATCTTGAGAGTTATTAATCTGAACAATACTTCGTTTGGTACTGCGAAGTTCATCCACCAATGACACTTTTCTACATGGCCCGCTACCTCAGGGACGTGAAACAGGCATCATGTGAAGAGTCGCTTTTCGATCTGTCATGTCAAACTCATCGTTGGATTGTTCAACGGGTTTAATTTTGTAAATAATTTTGGAGGACGTTAATTCTGCCGGTTTACTAAACTCAAAAAGGACATTGGTCTTCAGACTGCTAAAAGAAAAAACAACAAGGAGAAGAAGGAGGAGAGTTGTTCAAAAACAGAAAAACCCATACCAGTCAGGACATTCAAGAAGGCAAGACAACTAGAAGACATTATAGAGAAAGAATCCATGCCAGTGAAGAAATTCAGAAAAAGAGACAAGCAGTCAAAGATAGAAAGATAGAAAGAAAGAAAATGTGTTCTATTATGAAATTTCATTGTATTTCTGATTTCAAGATAATATACCAAAGAAAAAAGTGTATCTTTGTTTTGATTTGTTTGCTCTTAGTAAGGATAAGATTCTCAAACACACTCACACACGCACACCTTGTATCATGGAGGGATTTAAGTTTAACTTGATTTGGCAATCATTGAGTAGTATATCTTTTCTAAGAGATATATGTGGCCCTTAAAAGGACCGATGTTTGTTTTTTTGTTTTTTAATAACAAAAAAACTTTATGGACTTGACATCATCAGATTATAACGGTCTTAATCCTCTTCCATGGCCAGGTCTTACTAATCTTGCTGCTCTTGCTGCTTTGCTAGTGGTAGTAGTAACTGCTGCTGCTGCTGGCATTTTAGTGGCAGTGAGAGTTGATGTAGTGATAGAAGGTTCAAAAATATTGGCACATTAAGGTTTCTTTCTCTTAGGTTGAGCTAAAAAAGTCTGATACATTTCTCTCAGATACATTAAATCTGCCAAAATGTCTTCTAACAAACAACATCATTTTTGATTTTTTTTTTACCGTAACCATCCCCCATGCATGACTACTAACGAAAGGAAGGAAAAGAATGGATGAATTGATGAATGAATGTTTTTTTCTTTTAAAAAAAAAAAAAAAAAAAAAAAATCTTATTTTAAAAAAAAAAAAAAAAAAAAAAAAAAAAAAAAAAAAAAAAAAAAGGTTGTTTCTTTTTAATTATTACATGCATGACTGTATAATCTGCTTTCTCTAACGCTCTCTCTAAACACCCACACTGGTACCGATATTCGGAAAAAACAGTCCAAGGAGTATCAGAACAACGCACCAATGAAACAATAATAGGACCCTTACAATGGCCCCAATCGAACCTAAGAGTATAAGGTGGTCACAAGTCCAAACCATCAGGGGCCAACTGCACAATGCGGTATATAGTTCATGCTTTATCCCAGATCCACTGAAACTACCTAAATAGGAGCCTCTCAATGGCCCAAATCGAACCTAAGAATATAAGGTGGTCACAAGTCCAAACCATCAGGGGCCCACTGCACAAAGCGGTATATAATCTACAACTTAAACCCAGTTTCCAAACAAAAAGGCAGCAAATTCAATTGCTAACAAGAATCTTAAAAACCTTGACCCAAAACCCTTAGACAATATAAGGTGGCTTAAAACCAAAAGCCATCAGGCCCAGCCGCACAAAGTGGCAACGATTACTTCAACAACAACACTACGACATGCATAGAATCAAGTATAGGGCAAAGCTCCTTGGACTTAACCCAACTTCAACACGGTACCAGTCAGCCAATCATATAGAGTTCATTAAAATTAAAAATTTTTAAAATAGCGACACGTGCAAGACGACATCAATATTTAGGCAAAATCACACCCTGGACCACAGACACTACCATGTGACGCAGAAGCTCCTCTCTGGCCGTTCCTGACTCCGCCTTTTCCGCGCCCGGACATTACAAAGCAACAGACAGTGTGCTGGGCACACAATTAAATGGCGTGAGGGCGATTCGCACCCCCACGCCGATTAATTAAAGAGCATGCGGTGCATGCAGTAAAGCGCAAGCGGTTTTTACAGCTCTGTTTAAACCACTTGACGAACCCCAAACTGATGTTACAGCAACAGTTTGGGGGCAAATTAAATAGTGCGCTGTGCGCACATTAATTCCTCGCACATGACCAAATTGGTCGCACGCGAGTTTAATCCAAATAAGTAAGATCATTTTGTTTTCACTCCCTTCATTCTGTTCACTGTTTAAAGTTAACCTCTTCGCTTCTTCTTCTTCTCGCTTTCTTTTTTTTTTTCTCATCTTGCTGTTGTTGAACAAATACTTGTTCTTCTTGTTTCTGATGTTGCAAAAATCTATTCAACTCTTCCTTCTGTTCCTTTCTGAAACCATGAACCGTTGGTAATGATAGACAAGAAGGTGAAGGTATTACTACCATCTATCCAATGCAAACTATTTTACTGTCGGTCTTACACCACATGCAAAACACAAACTCATCACAAAGTCAAGATTTTGTCATGTCTGAAAAATATTTGACGTAGTTCTAATGAAATTTCTGTTCATGCTTTCTCTTTTTTTATTTTGGTTGCAGATCCAACTCAGGAGACAGCATTTTGAGAAAAATCAGTGAGTACACGGCCAACTGATGACTCGAACAGAAGAAAATGACAGAACAAAAGCAATACTAGCTAATGAAAAGCAAGCTATAATTGTGACCAATGAAAATGCAGGAATTAAATAATATTCAACCAATAGAATTGAAGGCCTTCTATTTGCTCTGTGGCTGATTTTTCTCCAAAATGACGAATTCATTACGAAGAAAAGATGTCTGCTTGATGATACAAAAATGTTCAACGATTCCACACATTTGTGAATGACAGAAATATTGGAGTTTTTCATATTTCAATTGGTGCTCTGATTTTTCTCAGAAGTATGGTCTAATTCTCAGAGCTGCTCTGATCAAATCAGAGGAGTTGGCATCTCTGGACATTGCCCAGCAACCAGTGTCAATTCTGCAAAGCCCAGTGCCCATTACCGCAGGATCAGTGACAGACCTTCTACAACTGTCATTAGATGTATATCCAGGTCACCAGCACCAGGACCCAGTGACAAATCTTCACTGTTATCCGACACACTACCTGGTGACTGGTGATCAGTACCCTGTGTCTGATGCCCAGTGACTCGTCACTGGGCAATGACTAGCCCAATGATGTTAACCTTTTCGGAAAGTCTTTATTCAGGAAATTCAACTCCGAAGGGAGATCTTGCTTTAATTCAAGGTCTAATAGTGCAAGACAATGACGGTGCTTCCCTTGTGTCAGGAAAGCAGAGCCCAACAGTTCAAAGTCTTTTCCAAGTGCTGTTGTAAATGTTGGCACACAGCAAACCATGCATTTATGTTATTGTTACATTATCAGTTACTATGGAAATATATTATATATCGTATATACTCGCTTATAAGTCGACGTTTTTTACTTAGAATTTGACTCATACAGAGTAGGGGTCGTCTTATAAGCGCGACATTAAAAAAATCAAAAAATCTTAGGGTAATGTTGTAAACTCAAGATGTTTGCAGTACATAAAAATACTGTCAATTCATATATTTTTACGTTTTCATGCCACTATTCCTATGCAGTAATGCATATATGGTATGCACTGTGTTTATCCGTTTCATAACGGTATTCATTACACAATACATGCATCTACAGTTATTTGGATTTTATTAATTTGAAAATATTACCAGTAAATTAAATACTACCTACCGCAAAATGAAGTGTCCATCAATGTTTACCGTGGGTGTTTACTAGTAAGTATATTGCCTCCATTTTCGTGCAAGTCCGAACAACCTGTATTTGTATTAATAGTTGTGTTTTGCTGTATAAAGACTGTGCTTGATGTAATAAAAGTTTTGATTTAATTTGTATTTTCCTTTTCCACAAGTCAGATTTAATTCCCAAGTGATATTTCCCAAGTTATCTGGCAGTGCACGTGGGCCGATAAGCCTTTGGCTTGTAAAGGGACTCACTTTGTTTTCAAGTTGACAATCAATTTTGATTGAGCCGCCAAGCTATACTTGTTCAGTGCCAAGTAGAGTTCTACAACTTCCTGTTCATATACTTTGACCTTAATCCCTTTGCCACACTCTTTGTTTACCCACGTGACAACCCTTTGATCAAGCCGCGAGTTCAGTGCCAAGTAACAAAGGGTGGCTATTTGAACTCCCTGTGATCTTGCCGCACAATTGACATGTGTTCAGTTGCAGCCTTTAATAGATTTCTGACTTTATGATCAAAGTGTTACTCACAGAGCCCAAGCTCAGTCTTTGCATAAGCACCCGTATATGACAGTAAAGCCGAAAATCGGGGTCGGACGAGATTTATGATGACTAGACGACGACGATTTACAATGACTAGACGACGATGTAGGATTTCAGAACTTTATCAGACAATGAGGATTAATCCTTGAACTTTGTACCAGATGACATTGGATAGTGACAGTTATAGGATACCGTGAATCACAAAAAAGTGGACTTAACTTTCATTGTTTATTTGTACGACGTGTGGAATTAATATATTACGGGATATTGTGAATATGATCATTCTGATTTTCTATTTTTATACCGGTATGTGACCTATAATTGAATTTGTGGATTTATCATATAAATAGATTTGGAGTCGGACGATGTTTACGATGACGGGATGACATTGGAGGAATTTAGAACTTTATTTGGTAACTCTGATGATGAGGATGAATTCTTGGGCTTTGAACCAGAGGACATTAGACAGTGATATTTATAGGGTACCAATTTTATACCTGTATGTGACCTATAATCCAATTCATGGATTTATAATATAAATGGATTAAAAATGTTAAGCTATATGGATTTCATTACACGAAGATGGACAAAATGTAAGTTGTAAATTTATTTGTACATATTCAGCTCAATAATACAATTGTATTTATTCTACATTGGTTTTTGTTTTTATTTGTCCTATCTATCTATATGTCTATCTATCTATCCAGTTTGGCTCGTTTATTTTTCCTAAGTGCAGCTCTGACTCAGTGATGACATGTCACCCCTTGCAGACGGATTTAATTTGCAAAAAACACCTCGACTTATAGGAGGGTCATAGCTGAATTGGCTTTTTGCAGCCATGAAAAGGGGGTTCGACATATAGTCGAGTCGACTTATAATCGAGTATATACGGAACCTAACATCTGTCAAATATGGAATTATGAAAAAACTATCCTAAAACAACATATTATATTGATATGTTGGTGTACTATTGATGTCACCAAGTGTAAACATCAAACTATTTGGATCTGGTCCAATCATGCAAGAATACTTGACAAATTAATCTGCAGTACTGAAAATGGAATAAAAAAACATTAAAATATCAATGCAAGAAAAAGTCAAAAGTAAGTCTTTTGATTCAAGTTCTTTATTAACATTCGGATCAAACTATGTACATTGCTTTTTTTATCAAATTATGTACATTGCTTTTTAAAAACTGAATAATTTCAATGTAATTGCAAGATTTTACTTTGAACCAGTTGCTTAGTTGAAAAGTTTGTTTTAGACTAAACTGTAATTTTTGTCTTACAAAAAAATTTAAATGAAGTCGGTGTGATTCCAAAAACAGAACTGATATGAGTTTACATATAAAATTCATATCTACAAGTGCAATGCCAAACTCAAATATATAATAAAATAAGACTTTTTAAAACACGTGCTTTGGCATATGTAACAAATAAAAATTTAAATTACTAGGTCATATTAGGTCTATGAATGACCAAATTCATCAAATAGTGACATATGCATACATAGAGCAACATAGTAAAGTAACCTCATACCAATAATACTGTCTAAAAATTAATTTGACAAAATTACATCATACAATGATCTTTAATCATGTGTAATAATCTTCTACCAGGAGACACAAAAATTAAATTACTGTTTTATGCATGCAGGGGATTGAAGAAATGTGGAGTTCTTTTCAGTCATTCAATAGACAAGATCCAACTTTATTTTTTCTGAATTACCTGTACATTTAATACTAAAAAGAAACATTCAGACATCAGTGTACATTAGTGTATCACCCTTCTTGACCTTTGCATACAGCCAAAATATTTTAAATTTCAATTCAGACAAAATATTTAAACTCATTTAAATGCATTATCCATGATGACCCTGGTTCCGTTTTACTTTAAAGTATTGAACCTTTTAGACCCAGTGATTGCCTGGGATTGTTGATTTCCTCTGTACAATATTTGAGCACATTTAATGAATGTAAAAAAGAAATAGACATTTTGGAAAACAATTCCCACAGATCAGGCAGAATTTCTGAAGAGTGACAAATTATGACATTGTTCTGCATTTCTCCACAAGGGTACTCTTCTCATATGGTGAAAAACGATGTAGGTTGTGTATCTGAGACATATGAACTTAAAAACTTTAATTGATGTCATGATACCTATGACACAGGTGACATCTCTTAAAATCATATTTAGTAAATTTTATGTATACCCCGAGTTATACAAATGCCTCCCTATGACACATGTGACAGCTATTAAAATCATTTCATCTGCTCTAAGAGGTTATTATAAATGGGTCCACATTTCAATAATCCCTAAGGTGTTGGTATTGGTCAACATTTCAATGACCCCTAATGGGTTGTTATAAATATGTCCAAATTTCAAATGCCCCTAAGGGATTGTAATAAATGGGTCAACATTTCAATGACCCCTAAGGGGCTGTTATAAAATGCATCCACTGTATTCTCATATTTTACATTACAAGTGACTGACGATAATGATTGACCTTTAAGTTTTTTTACAACTACTGCTGCTACTAATAAGCACAGAATATAAGTTTAATAACCAATTATATTTATTGGTGTTGATGTGAACACCAATTTATGATATGGAATTGATTCTTTCAGTTACAGGTTTCTCATCAATTTCAGAAGAAAAAGAGCATCACCGTCTAAAATACATGACTAAATTAAAAAGCTAGAGACACCCGAATAATTGCTGAAAGGTATTTAACCTAAAAACTACAGACAACAACTTCTGTATTCAAGATTGTATGGTATATAACTCATCTGAGATAATTTATATTTCTTGCTGACAATATGTAAATATTACACATTTCTGGATATTAATGCAAAATCCTTGGTATTTTATTAAATTAATTCCAAGTGCAGACAAGTAGTAAAATATATTTGATGGCATTTACAAGACTTAAACTGAAATGAAAGAGTTGTGAGGTAAATTTCAGTTCAAAATATAAATGCACTCTTTGAATGGATGCATTGACCTTGTCATAAAATGTATAAAGATCATTTTGAATTAAACAATTATATAAGCAGTTTTCTTTGCATCCATGCAAGTGTGCATATATTACTAAATATTTTGAAAATAAATGTGTAAGAACAATACAGTCAAACCTTTATAAGAGAACCACCTGTACAATACAGTCATTGGCAAAAGACAGCCACCTATATATCACAACCACCTGAGCAAGACAGCCACTTTTATAAGGCAGTATTATTTTTCAAGACCCACCCTATCATATTCCATATAAATTTGACCTCCTTGAAACACCCCACAAACAATGATTCTTTTGTAGAAACATATACAAAACCCCTTTAAACACTCAACAAACAATGATCCTTTTGTGGAAACATATACAGGACATCTCCAATCCACAAATTTACATGCAAAAAAAAAATGTCATTTTTAGTTTTTAAAAACATGAAACTTGATACCCATGTATCACAGTAAAATTAGGAAGAAATCTGGAATTATTGCATGAATGGAACTGTTCTACTGTGAAACTGATCATGGGAATGTTGCCTATAATGGAAACATGGAATTGTACCCCAAAATTGACACTTATCACAAAAATATACCTCAGAACAACAAGTATGATGAGAATGTACCCCAAAATGACAAGTATGATGAGAATGAACCCCAAAATGACAAGTATGATGAGAATGTACCCCAAAATGACAAGTATGATGAGAATGTACCCCAAAATGACAAGTATGATGAGAATGAACCCCAAAATGACAAGTATGATGAGATTGTACCCCAAAATGACAAGTATGATGAGAATGAACCCCAAAATGACAAGTATGATGCGATTGTACCCCAAAATGACAAGTATGATGAGAATGTACCCCAAAATGACAAGTATGATGAGAATGAACCCCAAAATGACAAGTATGATGAGAATGAACCCCAAAATGACAAGTATGATGAGAATGAACCCCAAAATGACAAGTATCATGAGAATGTACCACAAAATGACAAGTATCATGAGAATGTACCACAAAATGACAAGTATGATGGGAATGAACCTTATAATGATAGGTATCATGGGAATGTTGGCTACAATGGAAACATATGGAATTGTACCCCCAAAATGACAAGTATCATGGCAACATACCCTATAATGACAAGTATCATGGGAATGTACCCCAAAATGACCTAAAAATGACAAGTATCATGGGAATGTATCCCATGTCCAAGCTACATGATTCTACGTGATTCCTTAATCCAATTAGTAGTGGAAGGCTCTAAAACCAAAAAGAACAATATCCTAGTCTGACTCCGGCATCACAGCCCACGTATGAGTTAAACAATCTCTTTTCCTTGAAGATTTGTACGCAACAGACGTGCAATTTTAATTGACAAAAAGTGTCTTCGTTCTTCAGTTTCAAAACATATTTTCAGTATTTCACCTATATTATTGTTTCAATCGGGTTGTAGTCTCCATGGTCCTTGCTACAAGTGAGTGTTATCTCAAACTTATTTTGTTAAATTTAATTCTTTTTGCACCATGCTTGGTAAGTGGTCCTTTAGTTAATTGTATCCCCCTTCATTGTACCTGTGCTAGCGTAAAGGTATAGCCGACCCTTTTGCAGTTCTGGATTTTGTTTTCTGCATAAATTTAAGAATAGTAACAGGTAATGTAATTACTGCTATTTTAAAATGGACAAGTATTATGGAAATGTACTCCAAAATGGACAGGTATCATGGCAATGTACCTCAAAGTGGACAAGTATCATGACAATGTACCCCAAAATGGACAAGTATCATGGCAATATACCCAAGAATTACATGTATCATATGGGTTATACCCCACAATGACAAATATCATGGCAATGTACCCCGAAATGGACAAGTATTAGTCTAACACGTGAAACCCCAAAGTGTTCTGGAAAACACTGGTCTGCACCCCAAGGTGTTCTGGAAAACACAGTGGTCTGCAACCCAAGGTGTTCTGGAACACACTGTGGTCTGCACCCCATGGTGTTCTGGAAAACATTGTGGTCTGAAACTCCAAGGTGTTCTGAAAAACGCTGTGGTCTGAAACCCCAAGGTATTCTGAACAACACTTTGGTCTTAGTTTAAACATTTACAGAGTCACATTAATTTAGTATTTTGGAAACAATGAATTGTTTGCACTGTCATGAAATGTATGTGCAACAGTCAAATGTAAGAATAAACTGAAAGAGGAGATAAGTGTATCATGAATGCCCTCATTATTAATATATGATCAAAATTAACCAATGATACGAATTGAAAATGGTATTTTTCTGAAAATCAATATTGTGAAATAAACTTGTTAAAAATATAATAATTTCTTACAATATAACTCATATTACTCAGACATTTAAAGTTAATTAATACAAAGATTAAAAAATGACTAATTCATCTTCAAAGTAAAGTTCAACTATACTATGATTGGATTATGTTATGATGCTAAAAAGATACACTAGGGAACATATTAAACTAATTTACAAAATCAGATGCATTTTTTTTTTCTTTTTCTGATTGATTCCTGAAAAATTGTAACAAATCTGACATAACAGATATTACTAAAAGACATTCCACACACTATACTCTCCTTGAACTAGTGGATCACAATTTTACTTCTCATACACAGGTGGTTCTAAATAAAAAAAGAAAATAAGAAGAACTTTTGTGAGCATGTAAATATTTGGAACATTCAATTAGTGGACCATTGACAAATCATACCTTTTATGCAAGGATAAAACTTTGTGATCTTTAGAAAAGAACTTCATTCCAACTTCGGTTGCAGTGTAAACTGATATTATAACAAAAGCATTGAAAACAAAAATTAATATCTTACAACAAAAAGAAAGAAAAATCAGGCATAAACATCTATTGCTTGACTTTGCACAAAGATCTACTGCTTGACTATGTATAAACATCTATTGTATGACTATGCATAAACATCTATTGCTTGACTATGCATAAATATCTATTGCTTGAATATGCATAAACATTTACTGCTTGACTGTGCATACACATCTATTGCTTGAATACGCATAAACATTTATTGCTTGACTATGCATAAACATCTACTGCTTGAATATGCATAAACATCCACTTCTTGACTATGCATGAACATCTATTGTTTGACTATGTATGAACATCTATTGCTTGACTTTGCATAAATATCTACTGCTTGACTATGTATAAACATCTATTGCTTGACTATGTATTAACATTTACTGCTTGACTATATATTATCATCTACTGATTGACTATATATTAACATCTATTACTTGACTATGCATAAACATCTACTGCTTGACTATGTAGAAACATCTATTGTTTGACTATGCAGAAACATCTATTGCTTGACTATGTATTAACATTTACTGCTTGACTAGGTATTAACATCTACTGCTTGACTATGCATGAACATCTATTACCTGACTATGCATGAACATCTACTGCTTGACAATGTATTAACATCTATTGCTTTACTATGCAAAAACATCTATTTTTTGAGTATGTATTAACATCTATTGCTTGACTATGTATTAACATCTACTGCTTGATTATGCAGAAACATCTATTGCTTAACTATGCAGAAACATCTACTGCTTGACTATGTATGAATGTCTATTGCTTGACTATGCACTATGTATGAAGTACATGTAAAGTAAGAAAAGTAGAAACCAAAACTATACACGGTGTACAATGAGGGACTAGAAAAATGTCTTCTGGTCCCAAATATATTACACTTAAAAAGCATTTAAAACTCTAGAATGTCTTCTATGTAAATGAGATGATTCTTTCAAAGTATAAAACATGGCTATAAGAATAGAGGATGCTGTGTTCTTTTCATCCTTTCTTGTGCGGAAAGTAAACAACATATCCAGCATTATCTGCTAAGCAAGTAAATCAGCTTTATTAATCAGCTACTGTATGTAATACAATAAACTGACAAACTTAACCTCACATGCTAAGTAAATTTCGTTTATAAAAATGAGAAAATTATCTCTGCACAAAGTATAATTGAATTAAGAACATGAATATCCAAGACTAGTTATGGTTTTTAAAAGAAGCATAATATATTATATGCAATAATTTACCAACCCACCTTACATCAGTAATTTCAAAGAAAGTGTCATAACAACCAACCTTATATCAGTAACTTCAAAAAAAAGTGTCATACCAACCCATCTTACATCAGTAACTTCAAAGAAAGTGTCATAACAACCCACCTTATATCAGTAACTTCAAAAAAGAGGAAAGTGTCTTAACAACCCACCTTACATCAGTAACTTCAAGTGTCATACCAACCCACCTTACATCAGTAACCTCAAGTGTCATACCAACCCACCTTACATCAGTAACTTCAAGTGTCTTAACAACCCACCTTACATCAGTAACTTCAAGTGTCAGACCAACCCACCTTACATCAGTAACCTCAAGTGTCATACCAACCCACCTTACATCAGTAACCTCAAGGAATGTGTCATACTAAACCACATGTCAGAGCAAAAGTAACAACATGACACTCATTGTGCACTGCATAGAGTTTTAGATTACTGTGTCAAAAGTAACATAACACCATCAACTCATTGTGCACTGCAGGTTTAGATGTACTGTGTCAAAAGTAACAACATAACATCAGCAACTCATGCACTGCTGAGCATTTTAAATCACTGTGTCAAAAGAAACAATGTAACACCATCAACTCATTGTGTACTGCATAGAGTTTTAGATCACTGTGTCAAAAGTAACAATGTAACAACATCAACTCATTGTGTACTACATAGAGTTTTAGATCACTGTGTCAAAAGCAACAACATAACACCATCAACTCATGCACTGCATAGTTTTAGATTACTGTGTCTAAAGTAACAACAAAACACCATCAATTCACTGTGTACTGCATCGAGTTTGAGATCACTTTGTCACAAGCAAGAATAATTTTAATAAAAACCTTTGCTTTTGATGGCATCTAAATGGCATAGGTTTGGGATTCTTTTTTTGATTGTTAAAAGAAATTCAAGACTGAGATATAACCAATAAACTATGATGAATTATTATTATTAATTACAATGCTACATTGGTATTCAGACTTGATTAGTTGCAATTACAATGCTACTTTGATATTCAGACTGGATTAGTTCCAATTACAATGTTACATTGGTATTCAGACTGGATTAGTTCCAATTACAATACTACATTGTTATTCAGACTGGATTAGTTCCAGTTACAATGCTACACTGGTATTTAGACTGGATTAGTTCCAGTTACAATGCTACACTGGTATTTAGACTGGATTAGTTCCAATTCCAATGCTACATTGATATTCTGACTGGATTAGTTCAAATTACAATGCTACATTGGCATTCAGACTGGATTAGTTCCAATTACGATGCTATATTGATATTCTGACTGGATTAGTTTCAAATACAATACTAGACTGGTATTCAGACTGAATTAGTTCCAATTACAGAGATAGTTACTTCTACTTTAAATGAAAAACAAATCACCATTTTGTTTCATAGTGATAAAGGAATGAATATTGATTTCTAACATAAAATCCCATAATACATTCGCAATTAAATAAAAATTATACCAGAAAGACAATTACATATTATCTTATCAGTAAGCAATTTTTGTACCACCATCAAATATTGGTCAATTTAACTCAAATATTATATCATAAGCAGTAGAAAAATTGAATTCTGTCAATACAGAATTCTAGCATTAACTAAGTTCTTTGAATAAAGTCAATTGTTCTATCATTCTGAAAATTTCAATCAAAATATAAACAAATTTAAAAGACAACAATAACAATGTCAGACCATCCAAAAGACAACAATACCAATGTCAGACCATCTTACTTTAAGTTGTCTTCTTTCGAATCTGATAAAGTGTCTTGATCCAACAAAACAAATTCTGTGTCATCCAAGGTGCTTGTATCACTAGCAGATGTCTCTTCCGATTCAGCTCTTTTCTCCAAATTTTCAATTTCTTCCAAAATATCAATAAGAAGAATCTGACTGATTTGAATTTCTGCACTGTCATTTAAGTCTGTGTCTACAAAGGAATACTGACTTACCTGTCCTTGATCTATTTCAGACTCTGAATTTATCTCCCCTGAATCATGACTGGTATGCTCAATTTGTTGTCTACCTTGATTTCCTACAGTCTCAGAATTTTCAGATAAGACAAAGAAACTTTCTTCCACAGATAGTGAAATATTATCATTAATGAAGTTTGAATCTCTGGAACTAATAATCTTATCAGTGTCTGTCTGTTTGTCTACTTGTTCAACATCAGTATCAAGTAAATAATCCCTGTACAACTCTGAGCTTAATCCCTTGCTCTGGTTTGGTCTCTCTGGGAGTACTGATGGACCTGAGACTGAGTCCTTTGTTTCCCTGCCTGATGCATGTTCCAAGGGTGTGATAACATCAATATCTGCAAGCAGAAAATCTCTTTAATGTTATGACATTAACGAGAAATGAATTCATGAAACAGAGATGTCACACTATTTCCTGAAACATGACCTAAATGCAAAACTCAACCAAGATGTGATGGATAAATGGATGGACAGATGGTGAGGCAAGAGTAACACTGTAAGCTCCCACCACTGTTGCAGGGCCTAAAAGAAAGGTTTTCAAAATTAATTGTAAATCAGAATTGCTGAAATGGTTGGAATGCTAAAATCACTGAAAAAAAAACAATAACTGATAAAAGCAAAAGTGAAAAGAAGGAACAAGTGATTTATCAAATTATATGAAATTCGATGTAAGATTTTAAGAAAAAAACATGAATGTACAACCACTGTGTCCTTGACCGCTGACCTTTTAACCACTCTACTTCTGTGCTAATATGTGACAAATCTGAAAACAACACATGTATTGAAATGGAAGATATAGTCCATTCATATAGCTATTAACAATCTACTCCACCCCAACCCCCACACAAAAAAATAATTCACCCTGTGACCCTGACCTTTGATACCTCAATCCATCATCCCCAAGTATGTGCCATGTACACTGGTAAATCTGGTTAAAAGTCTAAAGCCCATCCATCGACACATGATGTAAGTTTTTCTTTCTACAAAATATAAGAAACTGACCAATGTAACCTTGACCTTTGCCTTCTGACCTAAACACCTGTAGTGATATTTATATCCCATGTTAAAAATCTTTACTTTCACTTCAATTTATTCATGGCAATAACAGTAATGCCAATTCAAAACTTTAACCCAGGGGTGCACAAGTCAAACATTTACATGGGCCAGAATCGACCTTGATTGGAACTAAGCTGGCCGCACTGCAAAAGTTTTGCATCTATAATAAAAGCTTCACTACACATGTGTAAAGGACATGGGTCACACAAAATGTGCTTGTGGGCCACATGTGGTCTGTGGGTATGATGTGCACCCCTGCTTTAACCAATGGCCACCGACCTAATATTTACACAAAAATTCCCTGTGAATTTGTTCTCAAGCTTGTTGGCCATCAACCTCTAATCATATTTTCCTCCTCCCTCCCACCCCCACCCCGTGATGCATCTGTGGGCCAAGTCTTATGATGATCCCCTACTGAAAACATAAAATATTGCCTTTAAAAAAATAATTTACCACAGGTTTGATGCTGGATAGATGGATGAAAGGACATTGTCACTGTTATGTCTTGCCTTCTGTAACAAGGCAACAAATATCACTGGTTACGGTGCTCATCTTGATGTCAAAAAAATCTATACATTTATCATCTTGCCTGTGATGATATCACTGCAGCCCTTGTAACACATGACTGAACAACCCTGTGATGTTGACCTCTGACCTTTCAATATTTCATGTATGAAAACAAAGATATAGCCCTTCATACAATTCTTAGCAATCTTATACCCCTCCCCCCAGCCACACAAAAAACAAACAAATCCCCCTGTTACCTTGACCTTTGACACCTGGATCCAACATCCCCAAGGATGTACCATGTACATTGGTGAATCTAATTATAAGTCTAATGCCTATCCACAGCTACATGATATAAGCATTTCAGAAACAAATAGCATACAAAACTATCACCATAACCATTCACATTCAAAATCCTAAAATCCAAAATGTTATTCCTGAAGTACATTATCATAAACTTATATAATTGAGTTCACATCAAAATACTTCTGTCTCACAGGATGGAAGTCAACACACTTGACAAGAATGTGTTCCACTGTCAGTAGACATTGGCAGAGTATGCAATCTGGTCAAGGTTCACCCTTCACAAGGTATGCATGAGTCAAGTATGGATGGATATACATGTGAAAACACATATTCATTGCTGGCTAGACAAAATATCATTCAACAATACAACTGTTTGAAATATGAAGTATGATTAACTAATTTTAAAATTACACAATGGCCCCTCACTTAAAGCACCTCACTTAAAGCCCCTCACTTAAAGCCCTCACTTAAAGCCACTAAGTATAGCCCTGTCCCTTGTTATAAGTGTGGTCATGGATTCCACAGGGTCTTTTTGTAATGGGAGTATGGTCATGGATTCCACTGTCCCTTGTTACTATGTAAGTATGGTTATATATTCCATTGGGTCTTTTTACAATGGGAGTATGGTCATGTATTCCACTGGGTCTTTTTACAATGGGATTATGGTTATGGATTCCATTGGGTCTTTTTACAATGGGCATATGGTCATGGATTCCACTGGGTCTTTTTACAATGGGAGTATGGTCATGTATTCCACTGGGTCTTTTTACAATGGGAGTATGGTTATGGATTCAATTGGGTCTTTTTACAATGGGAGTATGGTCATGGATTCCACTGGGTCTTTTTACAATGGGAGTATGGTCATGGATTCCACTGTCCCTTGTTATAATATGAGAATGGTCTTGTATTCCATTGGGTTTATTACAATGTGAGTATGGTCTTGGATTCCACTGGGTTTTTTTACAATGGGAGAATGGTCATGGATTCCACTGTCTATTGTTACAATGTTAGTATGGTCATGGATTCCACTGGATCTTTTTACAATGTGAGTATGGTCATGGATTTCACTGTCCCTTGTTATAATGTGAGAATGGTCATGGATTCTACTGGGTCTTTTTACAATGTGAGAATGGTCATGGATTCCACTGTTCCTTTTTACAATGTGAATATGGTCATGGATTCCATTTGGTCTTTTTACAATGTGAGTATGGTCATCGATTCCATTCAATAGGTCAAATTTTGATCCATAATTACTTCACTTATATTCTGTTCTTGGTTTATAGGAAACAATTATAATGTGATTTCACATTGCTAAATATTCTATGTTGTGTATTTCAATACACAACCTTGATGGAACATCTCTCAGCATAATGCTCCCTAACTTATACACAGGTCACTTTTATGGCTTTTGGTCATTGTTATAATGATTGAACACTGCAACTAATGTCAGGTGAAATAATGATGGATGAGAAATAACAAATTCCCAACACTTCACAATAATACTAAATAGTCACAAACCAGAATAACAAATTCCCAACATTTCACAATAATACTAAATAGTCACAAACCAGAATAACAAATTCCCAATATTTTACAACAATAATAAATCGTCACAAACCAGAAATTGCATATTTTTGCCTGGCAAGAGAATCTAAATTTAAAATCTGTGGTCAAAAGGAAAAAAAAAAATTTCAAATTTTTAAAGCCTTACCTTTAGTAACAGCAAGTCCAAAGGAAATGTATTCTGTAGATTTTCCACTTTGCTGTGATGTAAGAGACCCAGTAAGGGGTATCATACTTTGTGTATCTTCACTGTAACCACGGTGATTGGTGTAACCATGGTGATTCGTGTTGGTTGATGTTGATGTTACAGGTGGTAGGGAATTTTCCAGTGAGCTGAGACTCTGTCTGCAACCACAACATAAAAATAATAGCTTCTTTGTAAACTGAAACCGAGTTTTTAAAAAAAAAAATAAGGGGGTGAAATAATTTTTTTAGGGACATAGGATTTAGTGATTTTCTTTGCAAAAATGCAGGTTATAAATTTGGCTAATTATATTTTAGTGATTCCAGATCTAGAGATGTTATAACTGATAAGATGATACTTTTTGGTGATATTTAATTTTTCCACTCTTAGACCACTAAATTGCTAACATTTTTCCAATGATTAAAACACCCTGTGTACAGTATGGCAATTTTGGCAGGGTATAAATGTGTTTGTGTTTTCTGCATTCTCTGAAATCATGAAAACAATGCAGCTCATATTTTCATGTATCACTCATGTTATTGGGAAAGGGGGAGCAGAGTTTGAAAATAAAATGCAGTGAAACTTCTCAAGACTGAAACCTCACTAAACCAAAATCCTCTTAAAACTGAAACATTTTTTTGGATTCTATTATTTCCTTCTTTAACTTCAATAAAACCAGTTTAATAGAGCGAAACTCATCCTCTCTGAAAACAAAAACAAACTTTCAGTCCCCAATTTCATTATTGGCACTGAAATGAACCCCCATTTTGAAGTTGGTCAGTGGTTCAGAAATATCCCAGGACTATAAGTAAAACAAAGCTGGACAAACATAATTTATTAGATTACAGTCAATGTAAAACAAAGCTGGACAAGCATAATTGATTAGATTACAGTCAATGTAAACAAAAGACCAAATCAGTAGCCTTTACATCTGGCTGACAGCTTTTAAAGTTAACTGTAATATAGTGCCAGTGGAGATTATGTTTATATGTCAATCAGCTAACTATACTCAATACTATACACCTAAAACTTAAAAACAAGGCTTGCACCCTCACATTTGATATTTTTGCCAACAAAGACCAATAAGAGATTGATATCTCATATTTATCCGCTAGTAACATTTTATTAGATCATATAAATTGACATAAAAGCACAAATGCATGTGTTGAAACAAAATTTGTGTAAATACTTACAGTATAATTATCAACAGAAACAAGATCATTATATTAATTAACTGTATAGTAAGCTCTAATTAATATATATATATATATATGCTATTATAACTAAGTGGACATAACTTAATAACTGTATAGTAAGCTCTAATCAACATATATATTGCTATTATAACTAAGGGGACATAACTTAATAACTGTATAGTATGCTCTAATTAATATATATATATATGCTATTATAACTAAGTGGACATAACTTAATAACTGTATAGTAAGCTCTAATCAATATATATATTGCTATTATAACTAAGGGGACATAACTTAATAACTGTATAGTATGCTCTAATTAATATATATATATATATGCTATTATAACTAAGGGGACATAACTTAATAACTGTATAGTAAGCTCTAATCAATATATATATATGCTATTATAACTAAGGGGACATAGCTTATTAATTAACTGCATAGTAAGCTCTAATCAATATACACATGCTATTATAAATAAGGGGACATAACTTATAAATTAACTGTATAGTAAGCTCTAATCAATATACACATGCTGTTATCACTAAGGGGACATAACTGCATCTCATTTTATTTCAAATTTAAGGACCTCAGTAAACCAAAACTTTATGTGGTCTCATAGGATTTTGGTCTTGAAAGGTTTCACTGAAGATATAAATTATTTTAAAAGTTTCAAACCAACATGATCTTCTCCATCTGATAGAAAATCAACTGTATTGTAGTCTCTTAACCTGCTAAATCTAGTTAAACACATGACACTTAATATGCACTGCTACAAAATGTCCTTTTTGTTTTTGGTTTTTTATTTTCCTTCCTTTTGGAAACATACTCGACAAAACTATGAAGGTCCCTTCTACTTTACCAAGATCTTTATGAGATAATCAAAATAGTGAAACTTTTAAAACAAGACAAGGACAAAGTTACACTGATGACCAGACAGCTGCTGAGAGGCAGCACATCTCAATGCTTTTTTAAGTTATTCATTATCCGCTATTACACATCTCCCAATCTAATCCTACAGACCATCGCTCCAGCCTTAGTACCAGCAACAAGAACAGTACACAGTCAGGGAGGCCAAGAGAGAGACTCTGACCCAATACTCTCCAGATCATTCATGGAGATCAACTTTTCCTCATAGTTTGGAAGCAGGACCACTATCAGACATTTTGGTTAGGTAGGATCTCTGACCTAATATTCTCCAGATCCTTCATGAAGGTTACCTATTCCTAATGGAGTCTGGTGCTAGGGTTAGTATCACACATTTTGGGCTAGGTAGGAAATCTGACCTAATGCTACCTAAATCCTCCATCGAGATCAACATTTCCTGACTGAGTTTGGTGGCAGGGCTAGAACCAGGCATTGGGTCAGCTGGGATGCTGACCTGATACTCTCCAGATCATTCATGGAGATCAACTTTTCCTTTG
The DNA here is from genome assembly GCA_029931535.1 of Margaritifera margaritifera. Lineage (NCBI taxonomy): Eukaryota > Metazoa > Mollusca > Bivalvia > Unionida > Margaritiferidae > Margaritifera > Margaritifera margaritifera. Next base: position 1,491,469 of record JAQPZY010001520.1, read on the forward strand.
GAAGTTTGGTGGCAGGGCGAGTACTAGACAACTAGGTATTGTATGGACTCTGACCTCATACTCTCCAGATCCTTCACGAATATTAACTTTTCCTGACAGAGTTTGCTCGCAGGGCTAGTACCATACATTTGAATCAGGTTTTCTGTTGCTACAGCAGGTGAGATACAAGGAATCAACAACATTCACATGCTGATCACTATCTAACTGCATCATTATTGCTGGGTCACAACAGACTGTGATCTGATGCTGCTGAGGTCATCCATGGGGATAAGCTTGCCCTGGCCCAGTAGGGTGGCAGGGCTAGTACAAAACATTTGGGTCATGTCTCCTGTTGCTATAACAGGTGAGACACAAGGATTCTATAACCTTTACTAACTGTTCACTATCCAACTGCCTTGCTATTATTGGCGCCCAACATGAGGATTGTGATCTGATATTACTGAAATCTTCCATGGAGACAAGTTCGCCCTGGCCCCAGTTTGGCTGCAGGGCCAGTAACAGACATCTGGGTCAAGTCTCCAGTTGCTATAGAAGGTGAGAGACAAGAAATCAATAATCTTTACTTACTGATCACAGTCCAAATGCTTGGCCATTGCTGGGGACAAAGACAGTGACCTGATACTGCCAAGATCTTCCATGGGGATAAGTTTACTCTGGTCCAGTTTGCTGGGAGAGGTGGGATAACCAGGCAAATACGTACAACTCTCCTGCAGGTGTGCACACTTCAACTTCATGTTGGACCTGTTAAAAGACAAACAATACCATAATTAAAAAAGTGTTTTCATTCCGAGAAGGCCACCCTGTACGGGATAAGATGTCCTCATATCTTTCTTACCCTCATCATCTTACCAGTCTTGTAATTAAACAAACCCTTGCCTTAACCATGTTACAGTGACTAACTCCTAAAGCAATGGTTAGAAGTGATTAACAGATTAGTTTTAATCCTGAACTTTAATAATAATTATAGTCTGATAATATGTATTATTATTACAATGAAACCAATCAGGAGAGACAACAAAAAGTGCTATCTAAAGTCAGGTGCTCTCTCATTACACATCTTAAACTTATATAACATCTCTCCTGAGATTGAGCTGCTTTCTCCAGCTTTACTTTAATTCTCTACAGCTTTCATCTGTAATTTTGTAGCCCTGAGAAGTGCAGCATTTACATTATTATTATTACTATTATTATTATTATTACAGTTGCTCTTGAAGTTCGATGATGACGCCCTCCAACTCTTTACGATCTTTCTGACCCTCCTTTTCCAGCTGTCTAATGGTACATGCCATATCCTGGTTCTGTTGTTGAATAGCATCAAGTTGGTTTTCTCGCAAGCGCAACAACTCTTCCAAGTACCCCTGTAACAATGAATTTTGTGATTACTACATTTGTCCCTCACAATAAAGTCCCTCACTATACTCATGCCCCTCAAACAATGCACCTGTGTAATTTCAATCTAATTATATTGGCCAAATTTTGTTCTCTACTGCATAAATTTATTTCATTGTGTTTAGTTCTTGCCTCAATGAACCATGGCAGATCAGATGTTAGTATGCCAGCCTCACAACAAAAAGACTATTGATCTGAATCCTACCAAGCTAATTTACAGTCATATGATGATCCACTAAGACAAACTCAAAATAGTGCCATCAGAAAAAAGAATGTAACAGAAAAGTTAATGTTGAACAGTTGGACGAGAAAACAATGGACACTGTGACTGCTGTGTCTTGCTATCTGCTGCACTCAATACAAGCGAATCAAAAGTTAAATCTTTGTGGTTTCCTTTATTTCACCATAAATTGGTGATAAATAATGTTTGAGATTTCTTAGTTAGAAATATGAACATTATATAGATAATTTTCCAATTAATTTTTTACATAACTCCTTTGTAACAACAAGGAATTTTTCTTGGCACTTATAACTCTACATAACACTGCCTGTATTGATGACTCTACATAACACTGCCTGTATTAATGACTCTACATAACACTGCCTGTATTGATGACTCTACATAGCACTGCCTGTATTGATGACTCTACATAGCACTGCCTGTATTGATGACTCTACATAACACTGCCTGTATTGATGACTCTACATAACACTGCCTGTATTGATGACTCTACACAGCACTGCCTGTATTGATGACTCTACATAACACTGCCTGTATTGATGACTCTACATAACACTGCCTGTATTGATGACTCTACATAACACTGCCTGTATTGATGACTCTACATAACACTGCCTGTATTGATGACTCTACATAACACTGCCTGTATTGATGACTCTACACAGCACTGCCTGTATTGATGACTCTACATAACACTTCCTGTATTGATGACTCAGCATAACACTGCCTGTATTGATGACTCAGCATAACACTGCCTGTATTGATGACTCAGCATAAAACTGCCTGTACTGATGATTCTACATAGCACTTCCTGTATTAATGACACTACATAACACTTCCTGTATTAATGACTCTACATAACACTTCCTGTATTGATGACTCTACATAACACTTCCTGTATTAATGACTACATAGCACTTCCTGTATTAATGACTCTACATAACACTGCCTGTATTGATGACTCTACATAGCACTGTCTGTAATTAAAGCTCATAGAAGTGTCTAGCAGGGGAGGTAATGTTTAGCATTTCAGAAACTATTTGTTTCAATTTTATATTTGTACTCCTTAAATCTTTACTAACAACCAAAATAATTATCTTGCATATTAATTGATAAACTGGTGTTTGACAGCAAATAAGTACATTAAATACTATTCAAAAATAAAATAATAGAGGTAAAGTGCAGAGATATAACACAACATCCAACCCAGGCTGATCCAGACTAGATCTGAACCCAATGATTGTTAGCCTGGCATGCTACACACCAAGCTACCATACCTGAAGGGCCAAATACCCCATTCTCAAATGGTCAAATACCCAATTATCAAATGGCCCAATACTCCATTCTCAAAGGGCCAAATACTCCATTCTCAATCATCGGGTCATTTTGCTTTCAATGGAAATAATATACCAATTCATTTTTTTTACCTTTTGTTCACATGCATTTCTGTACTTCTGGTCCAAGAGCCTGTATTTCTGTACATAACCTAACTCTTCTTCTTTCATTCCAGTGCTAACTCTGCTGTCAATACTGGACTGAATACTCAGGGTATGTAACTCTTCCTCGTCATGAATGATACTCTCCCGACTAGAAAATATAACAATTCATATATACCATCAGACAAATAAAACATGATAATATATTGTTATATATGCATACCACAGGTCTGTTTACACTAACCAATGTCTGTCATTAGTTTCCAAATGTCCAATTCATAATTTCTGTCACCTGTCCATACCAACACTGACAGCTGATTTGAAGAACCTTACAAAGTATGCAAATTTATTCCTGGCTAAAATGATCTTCTAATCAGCTGATCCCTTGCCTTCTATAACAAAAAGTGTTTATAAATTGACTGATACAAGATATAAATTCTTTATGTATACCTTCATCTCTTTTGTATAAATTGACTGATGCAAGATTTCAATTCTTTATGATTATCTTCATCTCTTTTGTATAAATTGACTGATGCAAGATTTCAGTTCTATATGTAAATCTTCATCTCTTTTAAACCATCACAATTATTCAGCGTGATCATAAATTCAATTCCTTTCAAATTATTTTATTTGTAAATAGTTCATCACAACACCAAGCACATGGTCTCACTCATAATCATACAGATGCCTGATATGAGTACCATACAGCAGTCCCAAATGCTTCTGTGATAGGGCTGAATAGATTAATAAATTAATACAACTCTGTCTTGCATCATCTTTGCAAGAAAGACTCTGCCCATAAAATCGATACCTTCAATAGCAGCCCATAGTTTTGTGAAATATTCCAAAGGAACTACAATTTTATATATATATATATATATGAAAGATTTTGGTCCAAACTAGACTTTTTCCCATATTCACATAGCCACTTGATTACTGGTGATAATTATTAATATGTTATAATGACATTAATTATGGAATTTATCATTAATAATAAGAAAACACTGATATATTTCTTGAAGTACTTGAAGATGTGCAGATTTCTGTTCCAAATTAACTGTTGCTTCAGTTTTATTAGTATCTATTCATTTTATTACCTTATTTCCTTTTCAATATTTTATTATTTAAAAATATATTCTCTTTCCTAAAATTTTTGCATCAAAGTATTGAAGTACTTTTTTATCTTATGATTTTGTTATTTTTTTTATATACAAAAGTATAGTTTTTTAACAATTAACATATGTTAGGCCTCAAGAAAACATAAAATTTGAGTCAAGTCTGATGGTGAACTAGCTCCACAATGAGTATTTTGTCAGTGATAATACAAGTTAGTTTTATCCTTCTATCTTTTCCATTTCAGACTAGAATGCATGTATATTGTTTTAAGATTTTGTAAACACAGACACAATGCCTAGAATGCATGTATATTGTTTTAAGATTTTGTAAACACAGACACAATGCCTAGAATGCATGTATACTGCTTTAAGATTTTGTAAACACAGACACAATGCCTAGAATGCATGTTTATTGCTTTATGATTTTGTAAACACAGACACAATGCCTAGAATGCATGTATATTGTTTTAAGATTTTGTAAACACAGACACAATGCCTAGAATGCTTGTATATTGTTTTAAGATTTTGTAAACATAGAGACACAATGCTCAGAATGCATGTATACTGCTTTAAGATTTTGTAAACGCAGACACAGTGCCTAAAATGCATGTATACTGCTTTAAGATTTTGCAAACGCAGACACAGTGCCTAGAATGCATGTATACTGCTTTAAGATTTTGTAAACACAGACACAGTGCCTAGAATGCATGTATACTGCTTTAAGATTTTGTAAACACAGACACAATGCCTAGAATGCATGTATACTGCTTTAAGATTTTGTAAACACAGACACAATGCCTAGAATGCATGTATACTGCTTTAAGATTTTGTAAACACAGACACAATGCCTAGAATGCATGTATACTGCTTTAAGATTTTGTAAACACAGACACAATGCCTAGAATGCATGTATACTGCTTTAAGATTTTGTAAACACAGACACAATGCCTAGAATGCATGTATACTGCTTTAAGATTTTGTAAACACAGACACAATGCCTAGAATCCATGTATACTGCTTTAAAATTTTGTAAACACAGACACAATGACACTCATCATATGGTGAATGTGACTGATGTTAGGACTAACATCAACAAAGAGCCAAGGGGAAATCATTCAACTGTAAAATATTGAGAAGTCTACAGATCAGGAGATGGGCTTTCACGCCTGCTTTGTCTTGTACTTTGGGACTGTAGGGTATAGAAATAATTACGAAAACATAATTACCAAATAAATGAATGGAAAAATTAGTCAGCCTATGTCAAAAGTCTGACAAACAGAGTTAGCAACCAGTCATTTGAGTTCATTATTCAAACCTGTCTAGCTAAAGAAATTGGTGGTTTTGTGTTTTGTGTTTAGTATGTATGTATGTATGTATGTATGTATGTATGTATGTATGTATGTATGTATGTATGTATGTATGTATGTATGTATGTATGTATGAGTGTGTGTATGTATGCATGTATGTATGTATGTATGTATGTATGTATGTATGTGTGGGTGTGTGTGTATGGATGGATGGATGGATGTGATACATACTAAGCATCCAATTTTCAACCAAAGATGTTGTATGATTTACCCAAGTGTAAGTAAACTTTAATGCAGACTACTGAATTTCATATAATTTTTTTGTTTATGCCTGTAAAGCCAATCAGCCACTAACCTTTGTTCAAACTTCAAGTATGGTGAATAGTCAACCACCATTGGTGTGGACAGATCAAGGTTGTCTCCCTTTAAACAGAAGCTGTCAGTGAAAAAAAGAAAGATCAGAAGCTAAAAGTTACTAAAATAATCTAGACTGGTTTCTTAATAATCATTTTACTTGCAATATATACTAGAGTAACAAAACCTGAAACTAACATCTATTAGACTGCTTTCTTAATCATTTTACTTGCAATATATACTAGAGTAAGAAAACCTGAAAGTAACATCTATTAGACTGCTTTCTTAATCATTTTACTTGCAATATATACTAGAGTAACAAAACCTGAAACTAACATCTATTAGATTGGTTTCTTAATAATGTATATTTATCAAAGAGCCCAGGTGAATGATTTAATTTTGATATCACTCTATGGTCCATCCAGGAATTAAAAATAAGAATTCAAAAATGAAATGTCCAGATTTACTGAAAATTAAAACTTATGGTAAAAAAATAAGTTTCAAAAAAAAATACCAAAGAAAATTAATTCTACTCAGAAGAGAGTGTAGCCAAACTTTGTAATTTTCACATATAATAATGCATTTATTATAATTTTCATAAATGATTTTCTTTCAACTCCATTACTGTATGAAAACAAACATGGTTAGCTGGATGACACTTAACACGCTATGCACTAACTGAATGCACCTTATATAATGGCAACTGTGAAAACAAGTAATTATAAATGGCATATTATATAATGGCAACTGTGAAAATGAGTAATTGTAAATCGCATATTATATAACAGCAACTGTGACAATGAGTAATTGTAAATGGCATATTATATAATGGCAACTGCAAAAACAAGAGTAATTGTAAATGGCATATTATATAATATCCAACTGTGAAAATGAGTAATTGTAAATGGCATATTATATAACAGCAACTGTGAAAACAAGAGTAATTGTAAATGGCATATTATATAATGGCAACTGTGAAAACAAGAGTAATTGTAAATGGCATATTATATAATGACAACTGTGAAAACAAGAGTAATTGTAAATGGCATATTATATAATGGCAACTGTGAAAACAAGAGTAATTGTAAATGGCATATTATATAATGGCAACTGTGAAAACAAGAGTAATTGTAAATGGCATATTATATAATGACAACTGCGAAAACAGGATTAATTGTAAATGGCAGATTATGCAATAGCAACTGTGAAAACAAGAGAACTATGAATGGTATATTATATACCAGACCCGTGTTTAACAGTCCTCCATGTAGGGACTTGTCAGGCATGATTGACTCTGGCGATTATTGACCAGTGGGTCTCAGTGAGTGGTAACTTTGGTCAAGGTACACAGCCTTGAACTAAACTTACTGAGCAGAAACCACATTTTTCTTATTACAGTTACAACAACCATGCCCTCTAGCTTCTTGACCTTAGAATATATCTATAGGTATTTGTATTACATTAAGTGTAAACCATCAATGAAAATTGGCCAAGGAACTTACTCTGAAACAAAACTTATCTTGCAAACACATTTTTCTTTGAGTCGCAATGACCCTGACATTTGACCTCTTGACTCCAATATCAATAGGCCTATTCCATACCTTAAGTACAAGTCCACCCACCCCAAACTCTAATCTGGTAGAGAGCTAAAGTTATTATGCCAAAATCATTTTCCTTTTCAATCAGTTATCTTTTGGCCCCAAAATTAATCAACTTCTTTTGTACCCAACTTAATTTTTGTGTAGAAACCAGCTTTGTTCTTTCAATCACAGTAACCTTGACCTTTGATCTTTTGACCCCATGTGAAAAGGGTTCATCTCTCCTTCAAGTGCAAGCCATCCACAAAGTTTGTCCCAAGTATGTCATGTAGAATCAATGATATTGTGCCGAGACCATTTTTCTTCTTTCAATCACAGTGGCCTTGACTATTGACTTTCTCACCCCAATATCTATGGGCTTTTTCCTTACCCCATGTGCAAGCTATCTACAAAGTTTGGTTCCGGTATGTGACATAGACCTATTGTTATTGTGTGCAAACCAATTTTCTTCTTTTAGTCACATTGAGTTTTATATTTGACCTCTGACATTTTGACCCTGAAGTCAACAAACTCCCTTCCCAAGTGCAAGCCTTCCAACAGTTTGGTAACTGTTGACTGTATAAAACTGGAGTTATTGTGTGGAAACAACATTGGTAACAAATGGATGGACAAACATTATAGCATAATATGCTCTGCCTTACGGCAGGTGCATACAACTTCTTAAGTAGGAAAGACAAATGTAGATCATAAAACACTCGCATAGTTTCACCATAAAGATAGAAATATCAAATTCTGAGAGGAAAGTTCAGAACTTTGTCTAACACTATCAAGATACACTGAAATAATCAATAACCTGACCTAGTTTTGACAGAAATAATCAATACCCTGACCTAGTTTTGACAGAAATAATCAATAACCTGACCTAGTTTTGACAGAAATAATCAATACCCTGACCTAGTTTTGACAGAAATAATTAACACCCTGTCCTAGTTTTGACAGAAATAATCAATAACCTGACCTAGTTTTGACAGAAATAATCAATACCCTGACCTAGTTTTGACAGAAATAATCAATACCCTGACCTAGTTTTGACAAAGTCTATATTAGAACATACTGAACACCATACAAACCTAAAGTCCATAGCATTCAGTCCAAGAAGTTCAGCAAAGAGAATTGGTGCATCCTCAGATAACATTATGGCCCCATCCAAATAGTACATCCTAAAATGAAAGGAAGAGAATCGTACATATTTCTCAGATAACATTATGGCCCCATCCAAATAGTACATCCTAAAATGAAAGGATGAGAATCGTACATATTTCTCAGATAACATTATGGCCCCATCCAAATAGTACATCCTAAAATGAAAGGAAGAGAATCGTACATATTTCTCAGATAACATTATGGCCCCATCCAAATAGTACATCCTAAAATGAAAGGAAGAGAATCGTACATATTTCTCAGATAACATTATGGCCCCATCCAAATAGTACATCCTAAAATGAAAGGAAGAGAATCATACATATTTCTCAGATAACATTATGGCCCCATCCAAATAGTACATCCTAAAATGAAAGGAAGAGAATCATACATATTTCTCAGATAACATTATGGCCCCATCCAAATAGTACATCCTAAAATGAAAGGAAGAGAATCGTACATATTTCTCAGATAACATTATGGCCCCATCCAAATAGTACATCCTAAAATGAAAGGAAGAGAATCGTACATATTTCTCAGATAACATTATGGCCCCATCCAAATAGTACATCCTAAAATGAAAGGAAGAGAATCGTACATATTTCTCAGATAACATTATGGCCCCATCCAAATAGTACATCCTAAAATGAAAGGAAGAGAATCGTACATATTTCTCAGATAACATTATGGCCCCATCCAAATAGTACATCCTAAAATGAAAGGAAGAGAATCATACATATTTGTCAGATAACATTATGGCCCCATCCAAATAGTACATCCTAAAATGAAAGGAAGAGAATCATACATATTTCTCAGATAACATTATGGCCCCATCCAAATAGTACATCCTAAAATGAAAGGAAGAGAATCGTACATATTTGTGAAGTGACTATCCTAATTAAATCACAAATGCCTAAGATCACCAAATTAAATCATGAATGAGAGTTTTATGTTCTTTGGTACAAGCTATTTATTAAACTGCTCTGATGGAATGGTCTTTTGTACACCTCATGAGTATTTATTAAACTGCTCTGATGTTATGGTCTTTTGTATACCCCATGAGATTTTTATTAAACTGTTCTGATGTTATAGGCTATTGTCTACCTCATGAGATTTTTATTAAATGGCACATTATGCAACACATCAAAAATGACAGAACATTCATAGCTATGGCACATTATGCAACACATCAAGAATGACAGAACATTCATAGCTATGGCACATTATGCAACACATCAAGAATGACAGAACATTCATAGCTATGGTACATTATGCAACACATCAAGAATGACAGAACATTCATAGCTATGGCACATTATGCAACACATCAAGAATGACAGAACATTCATAGCTATGGCACATTATGCAACACATCAAGAATGACAGAACATTCATAGCTATGGTACATTATGCAACACATCAAGAACATTCATAGCCATGGTACATTATGCAACACATCAAGAATGACAGAACATTCATAGTTATGGCACATTATGCAACACATCAAAAACATTCATAGCTATGTCACATTATGCAACACATCAAGAATGGCAGAAAATTCATAGCTATGGCACATTATGCAACACATCAAAAATGACAGAACATTCATAGCTATGGCACATTATGCAACACATCAAGAATGACAGAACATTCATATCTATGGCACATTAGGCAACACATCAAGAATGGCAGAATATTCATAGCTATGGCACATTATGCAACACATCAAGAACATTCATAGCTATGACACATTATGCAACATAACATTCACTAGTGAATTTTCAGTAAATTACTAAGTAAAATTATTAGAAACAATGGTGAAACATTTCCTGTGATACAGCCCTTATAACAGAAAAAGAAACAATTCATGAATAAATGACACAGAATTCCTTTAAATATGAATATGCTCTTTTACAAAAGATTCAAACATTCCTTAGCAGGGGATTTATTCCTTAGTGTGGGATTCACAGATTCCATAGTGGGAGATTCACAGATTCCATAGTGGGAGATTTATTCCTTAGTATGGGATTCAGATTCCATAGTGGGAGATTCACAGATTCCATAGTGGGAGATTTATAGATTTCTAAGCAGGAGATTTATTCCTTAGTAGGGGATTCACAGATTCCATAGTGGGAGATTCACAGATTCCATAGTGGGAGATTTATTCCTTAGTACAGGATTCACAGATTCCATAGTGGGAGATTTATTGATTTCTAAGCAGGAGATTTATTCCTTAGTAGGGGATTCACAGATTCCATAGTGGGAGATTCACAGATTCCATAGTGGGAGATTTATAGATTTCTAAGCAGGAGATTTATTCCTTAGTAGGGGATTCACAGATTCCATAGTGGGAGATTCACAGATTCCATAGTGGGAGATTTATTCCTTAGTATGGGATTCAGATTCCATAGTGGGAGATCCACAGATTCCATAGTGGGAGATTTATATATTTCTAAGCAGGAGATTTATTCCTTAGTAGAGGATTCACAGATTCCATAGTGGGAGATTCACAGATTCCATAGTGGGAGATTTATTCCTTAGTGCGGGATTCACAGATTCCATAGTGGAAAGTTTACAGATTTCTAACCAGGAGCTTTATAGAGTCCAAAGTGGTAAATATATAAATTCCTTAGAAGGAGATTTATTCCTTAGTGGGAAATTTATAAAGTTTCCTTAAAGGGAGATTTCTAGATTCCTTAGTGGGAGATTTACAGTTTGTTAAATTCTGCATCTTTCCTCTGTGCATTACCTTGTGAACCGGGTGTTGTGTATGGCTGTAGTTAAGTACTCAGACAACCGCTTTTCCATCAACACACATCTCAACCAGGCTCGACCCTGAAATAAATAAATAGTACAGTGTGTCTTTGATGTGAAATTATGAAAGAAGTTGAATAACATTATTTGTTATGAACTATAAGCAATAAGTGGCATACTGTATTTTTCAGTGTTTCATACATTTAACATCCAAAGAACATGAAATTGAGATTGTATTCATAACATAACAGTAAGTACTTTGCATAATCAATAATGTTGCTTAGAGTGGCACGCTGTTATGCCACTGTTTGCTGTGACATGCTGTTATGCCACTGTTTGCTGTGTGACATGCTGTTATACCACTAATAATGACGAAATGTTCATTGATTAAACAAGTTAAAATTGAATTATTCACTCTACTTTTCACCATGTACAACTACTCCATTAAATGAATTAGGACTGAATTATTCATGGTACATTTCATGTACAACTACTCCATTAAATGAATTTGGACTGAATTATTCACTGTACACTTCATGTACAACTACTCTATTAAATGAATTTGGACTGAATTATTCAATGTACATTTTACCATGCAAAACTACTCCATTAAATGAATAAGGACTGAAGTATTCACTGTACTTTTCACCATGTACAACTAATTCATTAAATCAGTTAAAATTGAATTCACCCTACACTCCACTATTCAAAAATACTTCATTAAATACATTAAAATTTACTCCACTGTACACTTTACCATGTACAACTACTTTATTCTCCACTTTACCATGTATAACTAGTTCATAGTACACTTCACGATGTACAACTAGTTCATTCTCCACTTCACCATGTATAACTAGTTCATCATACACTTCACGATGTACAACTATTTCATTCTCCACTTCACCATGTATATCTAGTTCACTGTACACTTCACCATGAACCACTATTTCATTCTCCACTTCACCATGTATAACTAGTTCAATGTACACTTCACGATGCACAACTATTTCATTGATGCAAAACTAGCCTTTACAGAAAATAATGATATTGTTATGTAAGATAATGAAGGCAAATTAAATATAAGAAAATATCTGAAACATTTAATGCTCCAAATATCTATAATAATTGTTGAAACCTCTAATGTTCCAAGTATTTAAGATAATTACTTAAAACCTCTAATGTTCCAAGTATTTAAGATAATTACTTAAAACCTCTAATGTTCCAAGTATTTAAGATAATTACTTGGAACCTCTGATGTTCCAAGTATTTAAGATAATTACTTAAAACCTCTAATGTTCCAAGTATTTAAGATAATTACTTAAAACCTCTAATGTTCCAAGTATTTAAGATAATTACTTAAAACCTCTGATGTTCCAAGTATTTAAGATAATTACTTAAAACCTCTAATGTTCCAAGTATCTAAGATAATTACTTCAAACCTCTCATGTTCCAAGTATCCATAATAATTGTTGAAACCTCTAAAGTTCCAAGTATCTAAGATAATTACTTGAAACCTCTAATGTTCCAGGTATCTAAGATAATTACTTAAAACCTTTAATGTTCCAAGTTTCTAAGATAATTACTTAAAATCTCTAATGTTCCAAGTATCTAAGATAATTACTTAAAACCTCTAAAGTTCCAAGCATCTAAGAAACCTGTAATGCTGCAAGAATCTATCATAAGTGTTGTAAGAATATTCCTCCTGTCAATCTATATATACCAAAAGTCTCCATGAAAACTGAGGAGCACCAGGAGTGGAGGTTTTTCTTAATTCAAACTTCATAACATTTTCTTAATGTTACATCAGAGTTACATCAGAAATTACTCAGACACTGGGGGGGGTTGTAATTCTCAAATAACTGATACTGAAAATATGAGTGGAGTCAGTACTGAATAAAAATTCTTTTATAATGGCCACCTTATTTTAAAAGTGGTATGAGGGTGGGCTTCATTTTATTCATTAACAGCAATTTGGCAACACAGGGCTGAGCAAATCCCATAGCCAGGTGTCCCAGACTATTGATTTTTAAAGCTGGGCAAGTACAATTTTCCAAGTTGCTAGTCCGGAATAAATGCTTTTTTCCTATTTTATAGGAGCCACAGTGGCTCAGTGGTTAGCATGCCAGACTCATGACCAAAAGGATATGTGTTTGAATCCTACCATTGGACCAGCCTGGGTCAGCTACAAAGGTGTGTCCTTGGGAAAGGCACTTTACTCCAATGGCCTTGGCACTAAATGACCTACTTGTGCTACTGTACCATAAAACACCAAACCAAACCTATTTTAAAAAAGTCGGGCAAGTGCTTATTTTCATTTCACTTTATCTACCTTCATCTGGCCATACATGCCCTCAGGGCATACTATATGCTAGATTTTACCCCTCTCCATGTATTTATTTGCATCCTGTATCACACCAGCCAGTGGTTGCTGATAACTGCATGTGCACACGTTCTATTACAGCTTGACTACATATTGAGCCAAGCAACCAAATTATTGGCCAATCAAAACATGTGAAACAAAACAAAGCCAGTATGATTAATTAGCAGTGCTTTAAACAGCTTCACTGCATAGTGCTTACTCAGGCCTGATCGTCACGAATGATGCATCCTTTGATTTTAATCCAGCAAGTCAATCCAACAAAATTAATGAAAGGCACTATACCAACATAGTGTCAGTTCCCTTTATGAACTTTTGAAATGGCAGTGATGATTCATTAATTTTTTACTGATTATACAGATGATTAACTTTCATGTCCGATATTGTGTTTGAAACCAAAGAATTTGTGAATTATGCTAATTAAGGAGCTGTCTCTGTTCAACCAAAATGTATGTTATGATCACTTTACAAGTAGTTGTCAAGCAAGGTGATATTTACTAGATGTGGATAAAATGAGTTTACTAAATTATTTTCACAAAGAAGTTAATAAGGAAGATTTGGAGAAGGAAAATTCATGTGAATGTGGAGGGATAAAACATAAGACTACCACTGAGTGTAAAGTAATTATTTGTCCACTACCACTGAGTGTAAGGTAATTATTTGTCCACTACCACTGAGTGTAAGGTAATTATTTGTCCACTACCACTGAGTGTAAGGTAATTATTTGTCCAAAGAGATATAAACCAGGCTCTGTGGCAGCAAAATGTCATTGGGTTGAAAGTCCCAAAATGTCATTGGGTTGATAGTCCCAAAATGTCATTGGGTTGAAAGTCCCAAAATGTCATTGGGTTGATAGTCCCAAAATGTCATTGGGTTGATAGTCCCAAAATGTCATTGGGTTGAAAGTCCCAAAATGTCGTTGGGTTGAAAGTCCCTTGCTTGAATTCACTGACTGTCATTGGGTTGATAGTCCCTTGCTTGAATTCACTGACTGTCATTGGGTTGATAGTCCCTTGCTTGAATTCACTGACTGTCATTGGGTTGAAAGTCCCTTGCTTGAATTCACTGACTGTCATTGGGTTGATAGTCCCTTGCTTGAATTCACTGACTGTCATTGGGTTGATAGTCCCTTGCTTGAATTCACTGACTGTCATTGGGTTGATAGTCCCTTGCTTGAATTCACTGACTGTCATTGGGTTGATAGTCCCTTGCTTGAATTCACTGACTGTCATTGGGTTGATAGTCCCTTGCTTGAATTCACTGACTGTCATTGGGTTGATAGTCCCTTGCTTGAATTCACTGACTGTCATTGGGTTGATAGTCCCTTGCTTGAATTCACCGACTCAGAAGGAAAAATGTTTTGCAGTTATTGACAAATTCAGGATTGAACCAATGACATTAGCCAGCTTGTACAGAAAATCCCTGAAATTAGAGTCGCTGACATTCCCCTAGGAGATGCCCTTTCAAAACTAAATGAGACTGAAATGAAATAAACGAGAGCTCTCATAAACACAGCCTACAGCCTAGACTGTTAAGGAAATGCAGTGTGCATTCCAGGAGAAGAATGGCGTTGAACTTGGTGCTAATTATAAGAACCAATTCAGGGCAAGAGACTTCATTCTATTAATGGATCAAGTCTTGAAAGAAGAAATTACAGAAAGTCTGAATTCCAGTTAATTTGTTTCCAATCTTGCTGACAGAAGTATTGATGCTACCATATTGGAGCCAGAAATAGTGCATATAAGACAATGGAACTGAAAACCTCTGATGTAATAAAATGTATAATATATATGTTTTTAAAAAATCTAATTCTTTCAAGAAAAAAATGTTGTACATTATTTTGTTTGTTCTTTCTGTGTCTTAAAGTGCATATATCTCAACCAATCTTGACAAGTGATTTACATTTTGTCACAAGTGAAAAGGTAGGTGGGACAAGTGAATTTTCTGAAATCACTTGTCCTGGACATGTGCATTAAAAAAATGTGCTCAACCCTGTGGATGGCCTAATTTTAAACAGTATAATTCTTTTAACCCTCTATACATATTATCTATATCCCTATTATGACTGCTTATATAAAGTTTAGTCAAAAGGTTCTCAGAAATATCAGGGTAATTGAATTTTGTTTTTTTTTTGCGTTAGACAACTGGCTCACTCCCGAAGACCCCAGTAGGGGAAGCCATAATTTAAATTCGTGTAGCTTGGACAACTGACCCACTCCCTGAGAACACAGTAGGGGAAGACATAATTGAAATTCGTGTACCTCTGACCCACTCCCTGAGAACACAGTAGGGGAAGACATAATTGAAATTCGTGTACCTCTGACCTACTCCCTGAGAACACAGTAGGGGAAGACATAATTGAAATTCGTGTACCTCTGACCCACTCCCTGAGAACACAGTAGGGGAAGACATAATCGAAATTCGTGTACCTCTGACCCACTCCCTGAGAACACAGTAGGGGAAGACATAATCGAAATTCGTGTACCTCTGACCCACTCCCTGAGAACACAGTAGGGGAAGACATAATCGAAATTCGTGTACCTCTGACCCACTCCCTGAGAACACAGTAGGGGAAGACATAATTGAAATTCGTGTACCTCTGACCCACTCCCTGAGACTCCAGTAAAGGAAGCCATAATTTTTATTTTTTTTACCTTTGTCCTCTGGCTAATGCCAAGAGACCCCAGTAAAGAAAGCCATAAATAATATCACCTCCTGCACATTTTAAGCATGTGGACCAAATAACCACCAAGTTTGTGAATTTTCTGCAAATGTTTAGAAGGAGATATCATATAGGATGGACAGCCAGACAGATAAACCGAGAGACCGAGTGTATCATAACATCCCCAATGCTAAAGCATTGCTATAATTAGATTTCTGCTAACCTTGGCAGTGGCTGGCTTCACATTATCAAGTGAAGCAATACCGGATATACAACTGCGAGGTACACTTTTACATGCTGCCTGAATGTATGACCAGAAAGACCCTGGTTCCTCTGTGCCATACCATGACTTCTGGGCTGAAAAAAAGGTAAAGATAGAAATCAGTAGTCAACGACAAACCAATATATGCTTGCTTTTCACCAATATTTATTCCAAACATACATATCACATGCATATTCTAAACCTGTATTTATTCCAAACATACATATCACATGCATATTCTAAACCTGTATTTATTCCAAACAAACAAATCACATGCATATTCTAAACCTGTATTTATTCCAAACATACATATCACATGCATATTCTAAACCTGTATTTATTCCAAACATACATATCACATGCATATTCTAGACCACTATTTATTCCAAACATACATATCACATGCATATTCTAAATCTGTATTTATTCCAAACATACATATCACATGCATATTCTAAACCTGCATTTATTCCAAACATACACATCACATGCATATTCTAAACCTGTATTTATTCCAAACATACATATCACATGCATATTCTAAACCTGTATTTATTCCAAACATACACATCATATGCATATTCTACACCAGTATTTATTCCAAACATACATATCACATGCATATTCTACACCAGTATTTATTCCAAACATACATATCACATGCATATTCTAGATCTGTATTTATTCCAAAGATACATATCACATGCATATTCTAAACAGCTATTTATTCCAAACATACATATCACATGCATATTCTAAACCTGTATTTATTCCAAACATACATATCACATGCATATTCTAAACCTGTATTTATTCCAAACATACACATCACATGCATATTCTACACCAGTATTTGTTCCAAACATACATATCACATGCATATTCTAAACCTGTATTTATTCCAAACATACACATCACATGCATATTCTAGATCTGTATTTATTCCAAACATACATATCACATGCATATTCTAGATCTGTATTTATTCCAAACATACATATCACATGCATATTCTAAACCTGCATTTATTCCAAAAATACATATCACATGCATATTCTAGATCTGTATTTATTCCAAACATACATATCACATGCATATTCTAAACCTGCATTTATTCCAAACATACACATCACATGCATATTCTAGATCTGTATTTATTCCAAACATACACATCACATGTATATTCTAAACCTGTATTTATTCCAAAGATACATATCACATGCATATTCTAGATCTGTATTTATTCCAAACATACACATCATATGCATATTCTAAACCTGTATTTATTCCAAACATACATATCACATGCATATTCTAGATCTGTATTTATTCCAAACATACATATCACATGCATATTCTAAACCTGTATTTATTCCAAACATACACATCACATGCATATTCTAAACCTGTATTTATTCCAAACATACATATCACATGCATATTCTAGATCTGTATTTATTCCAAACATACACATCACATGCATATTCTAGATCTGTATTTATTCCAAACATACATATCACATGCATATTCTACACCAGTATTTATTCCAAACATACACATGACATGCATATTCTAAACCTGTATTTATTCCAAACATACATATCACATGCATATTCTAGATCTGTATTTATTCCAAACATACACATCACATGCATATTCTAGATCTGTATTTATTCCAAACATACACATCACATGCATATTCTACACCAGTATTTGTTCCAAACATTACATATCACATGCATATTCTAGATCTGTATTTATTCCAAACATACATATCACATGCATATTCTAAACCTGTATTTATTCCAAACATACATATCACATGCATATTCTAAACCTGTATTTATTCCAAACATACATATCACATGCATATTCTAAACCTGTATTTATTCCAAACATACATATCACATGCATATCCTAAACCTGTATTTATTCCAAACATTCACATCACATGCATATTCTAAACCTGCATTTATTCCAAACATACACATCACATGCATATTCTAAACCTGTATTTATTCCAAACATACATATCACATGCATATTCTAAACCTGTATTTATTCCAAACATACACATCATATGCATATTCTACACCAGTATTTATTCCAAACATACATATCACATGCATATTCTACACCAGTATTTATTCCAAACATACATATCACATGCATATTCTAGATCTGTATTTATTCCAAAGATACATATCACATGCATATTCTAAACCGCTATTTATTCCAAACATACATATCACATGCATATTCTAAACCTGTATTTATTCCAAACATACATATCACATGCATATTCTAAACCTGTATTTATTCCAAACATACACATCACATGCATATTCTACACCAGTATTTGTTCCAAACATACATATCACATGCATATTCTAAACCTGTATTTATTCCAAACATACACATCACATGCATATTCTAGATCTGTATTTATTCCAAACATACATATCACATGCATATTCTAGATCTGTATTTATTCCAAACATACATATCACATGCATATTCTAAACCTGCATTTATTCCAAAAATACATATCACATGCATATTCTAGATCTGTATTTATTCCAAACATACATATCACATGCATATTCTAAACCTGCATTTATTCCAAACATACACATCATATGCATATTCTAAACCTGTATTTATTCCAAACATACATATCACATGCATATTCTAGATCTGTATTTATTCCAAACATACATATCACATGCATATTCTAAACCTGTATTTATTCCAAACATACACATCACATGCATATTCTAAACCTGTATTTATTCCAAACATACATATCACATGCATATTCTAGATCTGTATTTATTCCAAACATACACATCACATGCATATTCTAGATCTGTATTTATTCCAAACATACATATCACATGCATATTCTACACCAGTATTTATTCCAAACATACACATGACATGCATATTCTAAACCTGTATTTATTCCAAACATACATATCACATGCATATTCTAGATCTGTATTTATTCCAAACATACACATCACATGCATATTCTAGATCTGTATTTATTCCAAACATACACATCACATGCATATTCTACACCAGTATTTGTTCCAAACATTACATATCACATGCATATTCTAGATCTGTATTTATTCCAAACATACATATCACATGCATATTCTAGATCTGTATTTATTCCAAACATACATATCACATGCATATTCTAAACCTGTATTTATTCCAAACATACATATCACATGCATATTCTAAACCTGTATTTATTCCAAACATACATATCACATGCATATCCTAAACCTGTATTTATTCCAAACATTCACATCACATGCATATTCTAAACCGCTATTTATTCCAAACATACATATCACATGCATATTCTAGATCTGTATTTATTCCAAACATACATATCACATGCATATTCTAAACCTGTATTTATTCCAAACATACACATCACATGCATATTCTAAACCGCTATTTATTCCAAACATACACATCACATGCATATTCTAAACCTGTATTTATTCCAAACATACATTTCACATGCATATTCTAAACCTGTATTTATTCCAAACATACATATCACATGCATATTCTAGATCTGTATTTATTCCAAACATACACATCACATGCATATTCTAAACCTGTATTTATTCCAAATATACATATCACATGCATATTCTAGATCTGTATTTATTCCAAACATACATATCACATGCATATTCTAAACCTGTATTTATTCCAAACATACATATCACATGCATATTCTAGATCTGTATTTATTCCAAACATACACATCACATGCATATTCTAAACCTGTATTTATTCCAAACATACATATCACATGCATATTCTAGATCTGTATTTATTCCAAACATACACATCATATGCATATTCTAAACCTGTATTTATTCCAAACATACACATCACATGCATATTCTAAACCTGTATTTATTCCAAACATACATATCACATGCATATTCTAGATCTGTATTTATTCCAAACATACACATCATATGCATATTCTAAACCTGTATTTATTCCAAACATACACATCATACGCATATTCTAGATCTGTATTTATTCCAAACATACAAATCACATGCATATTCTAGATCTGTATTTATTCCAAACATACATATCACATGCATATTCTACACCAGTATTTATTCCAAACATACATATCACATGCATATTCTAAACCGCTATTTATTCCAAACATACATATCACATGCATATTCTAGATCTGTATTTATTCCAAACATACACATCACATGCATATTCTACACCAGTATTTGTTCCAAACATACACATCACATGCATATTCTACACCAGTATTTGTTCCAAACATACATATCACATGCATATTCTAAACTGCTATTTATTCCAAACATACATATCACATGCATATTCTAGATCTGTATTTATTCCAAACATACATATCACATGCATATTCTAAACCTGTATTTATTCCAAACATACACATCACATGCATATTCTAAACCTGTATTTATTCCAAACATACACATCACATGCATATTCTAAACCGCTATTTATTCCAAACATACATATCACATGTATATTCTAGATCTGTATTTATTCCAAACATACATATCACATGCATATTCTACATCTGTATTTATTCCAAACATACATATCACATGCATATTCTAGATCTGTATTTATTCCAAACATACACATCACATGCATATTCTACACCAGTATTTATTCCAAACATACATATCACATGCATATTCTAAACCTGTATTTATTCCAAACATACACATCACATGCATATTCTACACCAGTATTTATTCCAAACATTCACATCACATGCATATTCTAAACCGCTATTTATTCCAAACATACATATCACATGCATATTCTAGATCTGTATTTATTCCAAACATACATATCACATGCATATTCTAAACCTGTATTTATTCCAAACATACATATCACATGCATATTCTAAACCTGTATTTATTCCAAACATACATATCACATGCATATTCTAGATCTGTATTTATTCCAAACATACATATCACATGCACATTCTAGATCTGTATTTATTCCAAACATACACATCACATGCATATTCTAGATCTGTATTTATTCCAAACATACATATCACATGCATATTCTAAACCTGTATTTATTCCAAACATACATATCACATGCATATTCTAAACCTGTATTTATTCCAAACATACATATCACATGCATATTCTAAACCTGTATTTATTCCAAACATACACATCACATGCATATTCTAAACCTGTATCATATGGATTCCTATTTACCTTTAATCCTATGGTTTAGAATCTGCTCCAAGATTGCAAAGAAATTTGTTAGCTCCTCACATTCATCATCTACTGTAGTCAGGGCAGCCTTATCAATCAATGTCTTGATGGCAAACCTGAAAAAATAGAAATTTATTAAAGCAAGCAAGAACACTCAGCATAATACTCTGTTAAGACATAATGATCCAACAATAATGAACAGTGTTTTAACATTCTAATTCACAGCTATACATTAAAATACAGTGTTTTAACATTCTAATTCACAGCTATACATTAAAATACAGTGTTTTAACATTCTAATTCACAGCCATACATTAAAATAGTGTTTTAACATTCTAATTGATATCTAGAACTTACAATACAAGTACAGTAGTCTGTACATTCTAATTCATAGATCGAGTTTAAAATACAAGTACAGTAGTCACTACATTCTAATTCATCGCTAGAGTTTAAAATACATGTACAGTAGTCTGTACATTCTAATTCACAGCTACAGCTTAAAATACAAGTACATGTTGTCTGTACATTCTAATTCATAGCTGTACATTCTAATTTATAGCTACAGCTTAAAATACAAGTACAGTAGTCTGTACATTCTAATTCACAGTTATACATTCTAATTCACAGTTATACATTCTAATTCACAGCTACAGCTTAAAATACAAGTACATGTAGTCTGTACATTCTAATTCATAGCTGTACATTCTAATTTATAGCTACAGCTTAAAATACAAGCACATGTAGTCTGTACATTCTAATTCATAGCTCTACATTCTAATTCATAGCTACAGTTTAAAATGCAAGTGCAGTAGTTTATACATTCTAATTCATTGATACAGCTTACTTGATACAAGTACAGTAATCAGTACATTCTAATTCATGTCTACAACTTAAAAACAAGTGCAGTAGTCTGTACATTCTAATTCATGGCTACAACTTAAAAACAAGTGCAGTAGTCTGTACATTCTAATTCATAGCTACAGTTTAAAATACAAGTGCAGTAGTGGGTACATTCTAATTCACAGCTGTACAACCTAATTCATAGCTACAGTTTAAAAAACAAGTGCAGTAGTCGGTAAATTCTAATTCATAGCTACAACTTAAAAACAAGTGCAGTAGTCTGTACATTGTAATTCATAGCTACAACTTAAAAACAAGTGCAGTAGTCAGTGCATTCTAATTCATAGCTACAACTTAAAAACAAGTGCAGTAGTCGGTACATTCTAATTCACAGCTGTACAACCTAATTCATAGCTACAGTTTAAAAAACAAGTGCAGTAGTCGGTAAATTCTAATTCATAGCTACAACTTAAAAACAAGTGCAGTAGTCTGTACATTGTAATTCATAGCTACAACTTAAAAACAAGTGCAGTAGTCAGTGCATTCTAATTCATAGCTACAACTTAAAAACAAGTGCAGTAGTCAGTACATTCTAATTCATAGCTACAACTTAAAAACAAGTGCAGTAGTCAGTACATTGTAATTCATAGCTACAACTTAAAAACAAGTGCAGTAGTCGGTACATTCTAATTCATAGCTACAACTTAAAAACAAGTGCAGTAGTTAGTACATTCTAATTCACAGCTGTACAATCTAATTCATAGCCACAACTAAAAAACAAGTGCAGTAGTCGGTACATTCTAATTCATAGCTACAACTTAAAAACAAGTGCAGTAGTTAGTACATTCTAATTCACAGCTGTACAATCTAATTCATAGCTACAACTAAAAAACAAGTGCAGTAGTCGGTACATTCTAATTCATAGCTATAACTTAAAAACAAGTGCAGTAGTCGGTACATTCTAATTCATAGCTACAACTTAAAAACAAGTGCAGTAGTCAGTACATTCTAATTCATAGCTAGAGATTAAAATACAAGTGCAGTAGTCTGTATATTCTAATTCATAGCTAGAGATTAAAATACAAGTGCAGTAGTTGGTACATTCTAATTCATAGCTACAACTTAAAAACAAGTGCAGTAGTCAGTACATTCTAATTCATAGCTAGAGATTAAAATACAAGTGCAGTAGTCGGTACATTCTAATTCATAGCTACAACTTAAAAACAAGTGCAGTAGTTGGTACATTCTAATTCATAGCTACAACTTAAAAACAAGTGCAGTAGTTGGTACATTCTAATTCATAGCTACAACTTAAAAACAAGTGCAGTAGTTGGTACATTCTAATTCATAGCTAGAGATTAAAATACAAGTGCAGTAGTCTGTATATTCTAATTCATAGCTAGAGATTAAAATACAAGTGCAGTAGTTGGTACATTCTAATTCATAGCTACAACTTAAAAACAAGTGCAGTAGTCAGTACATTCTAATTCATAGCTAGAGATTAAAATACAAGTGCAGTAGTCGGTACATTCTAATTCATAGCTACAACTTAAAAACAAGTGCAGTAGTTGGTACATTCTAATTCATAGCTACAACTTAAAAACAAGTGCAGTAGTTGGTACATTGTAATTCATAGCTAGAGATTAAAATACAAGTGCAGTAGTCAGTACATTCTAATTCATAGCTACAACTTAAAAACAAGTGCAGTAGTTGGTACATTCTAATTCATAGCTACGACTTAAAAACAAGTGCAGTAGTCAGTACATTGTAATTCATAGCTAGAGATTAAAATACAAGTGCAGTAGTTGGTACATTCTAATTCATAGCTACAACTTAAAAACAAGTGCAGTAGTCAGTACATTCTAATTCATAGCTAGAGATTAAAATACAAGTGCAGTAGTTGGTACATTGTAATTCATAGCTAGATATTAAAATACAAGTGCAGTAGTCAGTACATTCTAATTCATAGCTACAACTTAAAAACAAGTGCAGTAGTCAGTACATTCCAATTCATAGTTACAACTTAAAAACAAGTGCAGTAGTCAGTACATTGTAATTCATAGCTACAACTTAAAATACAAGTGTAGTAGTCAGTACATTGTAATTCATAGCTACAACTTAAAAACAAGTGCAGTAGTCAGTACATTCTAATTCATAGCTAGAGATTAAAATACAAGTGCAGTAGTCAGTACATTGTAATTCATAGCTAGAGATTAAAATACAAGTGCAGTAGTCAGTACATTCTAATTCATAGCTAGAGATTAAAATACAAGTGCAGTAGTCAGTACATTCTAATTCATAGCTACGACTTAAAATACAAGTGCAGTAGTCAGTACATTGTAATTCATAGCTACAACTTAAAATACAAGTGTAGTAGTCAGTACATTGTAATTCATAGCTAGAGATTAAAATACAAGTGCAGTAGTCAGTACATTCTAATTCATAGCTACGACTTAAATACAAGTGTAGTAGTCAGTACATTCTAATTCATAGCTACGACTTAAATACAAGTGTAGTAGTCAGTACATTGTAATTCATAGCTAGAGATTAAAATACAAGTGCAGTAGTCAGTACATTCTAATTCATAGCTAGAGATTAAAATACAAGTGCAGTAGTCAGTACATTCTAATTCATAGCTACGACTTAAATACAAGTGTAGTAGTCAGTACATTCTAATTCATAGCTAGAGATTAAAATACAAGTGCAGTAGTCAGTACATTGTAATTCATAGCTAGAGATTAAAATACAAGTGCAGTAGTCTGTATATTCTAATTCATAGCTAGAGATTAAAATATAAGTGCAGTAGTCAGTACATTCTAATTCATAGCTAGAGATTAAAATACAAGTGCAGTAGTCAGTACATTCTAATTCATAGCTACGACTTAAATACAAGTGTAGTAGTCAGTACATTCTAATTCATAGCTAGAGATTAAAATACAAGTGCAGTAGTCAGTACATTCTAATTCATAGCTAGAGATTAAAATACAAGTGCAGTAGTCAGTACATTCTAATTCATAGCTACGACTTAAATACAAGTGTAGTAGTCAGTACATTCTAATTCATAGCTAGAGATTAAAATACAAGTGCAGTAGTCAGTACATTCTAATTCATAGCTAGAGATTAAAATACAAGTGCAGTAGTCAGTACATTCTAATTCATAGCTAGAGATTAAAATACAAGTGCAGTAGTCAGTACATTCTAATTCATAGCTACGACTTAAAATACAAGTGCAGTAGTCAGTACATTCTAATTCATAGCTAGAGATTAAAATACAAGTGCAGTAGTCAGTACATTCTAATTCATAGCTAGAGATTAAAATACAAGTGCAGCAGTCAGTACATTCTAATTCATAGCTAGAGATTAAAATACAAGTGCAGTAGTCAGTACATTCTAATTCATAGCTACGACTTAAAATACAAGTGCAGTAGTCAGTACATTCTAATTCATAGCTACGACTTAAATACAAGTGCAGTAGTTGGTACATTCTAATTCATAGCTACAACTTAAATACAAGTGAAGTAGTCAGTACATTCTAATTCATAGCTACGACTTAAAATACAAGTGTAGTAGTCGGTACATTCTAATTCATAGCTAGAGATAAAAATACAAGTGCAGTAGTCAGTACATTCTAATTCATAGCTACAACTTAAAATACAAGTGTAGTAGTCAGTACATTCTAATTCATAGCTACGACTTAAAATACAAGTGCAGTAGTCGGTACATTCTAATTCATAGCTAGAGATTAAAATACAAGTGTAGTAGTCAGTACATTCTAATTCATAGCTAGAGATTAAAATACAAGTGCAGTAGTCTGTACATTCTAATTCATAGCTAGAGATTAAAATACAAGTGCAGTAGTCTGTACATTCTAATTCATAGCTAGAGATTAAAATACAGGTGCAGTAGTCAGTACATTCTAATTCATAGCTAGAGATTAAAATACAGGTGCAGTAGTCAGTACATTCTAATTCATAGCTAGAGATTAAAATACAAGTGTAGTAGTCAGTACATTCTAATTCATAGCTACAACTTAAAAACAAGTGTAGTAGTCAGTACATTCTAATTCATAGCTACGACTTAAAATACAAGTGTAGTAGTCGGTACATTCTAATTCATAGCTAGAGATTAAAATACAAGTGCAGTAGTCAGTACATTCTAATTCATAGCTACAACTTAAAATACAAGTGTAGTAGTCAGTACATTCTAATTCATAGCTAGAGATTAAAATACAAGTGCAGTAGTCTGTACATTCTAATTCATAGCTACGACTTAAAATACAAGTGCAGTAGTCGGTACATTCTAATTCATAGCTAGAGATTAAAATACAAGTGTAGTAGTCAGTACATTCTAATTCATAGCTACGACTTAAAATACAAGTGCAGTAGTCGGTACATTCTAATTCATAGCTAGAGATTAAAATACAAGTGTAGTAGTCAGTACATTCTAATTCATAGCTAGAGATTAAAATACAGGTGCAGTAGTCAGTACATTCTAATTCATAGCTAGAGATTAAAATACAGGTGCAGTAGTCTGTACATTCTAATTCATAGCTAGAGATTAAAATACAAGTGCAGTAGTCAGTACATTCTAATTCATAGCTAGAGATTAAAATACAAGTGCAGTAGTCAGTACATTCTAATTCATAGCTAGAGATTAAAATACAAGTGCAGTAGTCAGTACATTCTAATTCATAGCTACGACTTAAATACAAGTGTAGTAGTCAGTACATTCTAATTCATAGCTAGAGATTAAAATACAAGTGCAGTAGTCAGTACATTCTAATTCATAGCTAGAGATTAAAATACAAGTGCAGTAGTCAGTACATTCTAATTCATAGCTAGAGATTAAAATACAAGTGCAGTAGTCAGTACATTCTAATTCATAGCTACGACTTAAAATACAAGTGCAGTAGTCAGTACATTCTAATTCATAGCTAGAGATTAAAATACAAGTGCAGTAGTCAGTACATTCTAATTCATAGCTAGAGATTAAAATACAAGTGCAGCAGTCAATACATTCTAATTCATAGCTAGAGATTAAAATACAAGTGCAGTAGTCAGTACATTCTAATTCATAGCTACGACTTAAAATACAAGTGCAGTAGTCAGTACATTCTAATTCATAGCTACGACTTAAATACAAGTGCAGTAGTCGGTACATTCTAATTCATAGCTACGACTTAAATACAAGTGTAGTAGTCAGTACATTCTAATTCATAGCTACGACTTAAAATACAAGTGTAGTAGTCGGTACATTCTAATTCATAGCTAGAGATTAAAATACAAGTGCAGTAGTCAGTACATTCTAATTCATAGCTACAACTTAAAATACAAGTGTAGTAGTCAGTACATTCTAATTCATAGCTACGACTTAAAATACAAGTGTAGTAGTCTGTACATTCTAATTCATAGCTAGAGATTAAAATACAAGTGCAGTAGTCAGTACATTCTAATTCATAGCTACGACTTAAAATACAAGTGCAGTAGTCAGTACATTGTAATTCATAGCTAGAGATTAAAATACAAGTGCAGTAGTCAGTACATTCTAATTCATAGCTACAACTTAAAATACAAGTGCAGTAGTCGGTACATTCTAATTCATAGCTAGAGATTAAACTACAAGTGCAGTAGTCAGTACATTCTAATTCATAGCTACAACTTAAAAACTAGTGCAGTAGTCAGTACATTCTAATTCATAGCTAGAGATTAAAATACAAGTGCAGTAGTCAGTACATTGTAATTCATAGCTAGAGATTAAAATACAAGTGCAGTAGTCAGTACATTCTAATTCATAGCTAGAGATTAAAATACAAGTGCAGTAGTCAGTACATTCTAATTCATAGCTAGAGATTAAAATACAAGTGCAGTAGTCTGTACATTCTAATTCATAGCTACAACTTAAAAACAAGTGCAGTAGTCAGTACATTCTAATTCATAGCTACAACTTAAAAACAAGTGCAGTAGTCAGTACATTCTAATTCATAGCTAGAGATTAAAATACAAGTGCAGTAGTCGGTACATTCTAATTCATAGCTAGAGATTAAAATACAAGTGCAGTAGTCAGTACATTCTAATTCATACCTAGAGATTAAAATACAAGTGCAGTAGTCTGTACATTCTAATTCATAGCTACAACTTAAAAACAAGTGCAGTAGTCAGTACATTGTAATTCATAGCTACGACTTAAATACAAGTGCAGTAGTCAGTACATTCTAATTCATAGCTACGACTTAAATACAAGTGCAGTAGTCAGTACATTCTAATTCATAGCTACGACTTAAATACAAGTGCAGTAGTCGGTACATTCTAATTCATAGCTACGACTTAAAAACAAGTGCAGTAGTCTGTAAAGTCAGATGGAACTTTGTCACAGATATGTTTCTTTCTACTACTGTAAAAGTCAAAATGGTTTGATGCTGCTGAGATCAACATACAGTTAATTGCCTCCAACCTGCTCATTTTTTTCTCCTGCTGGTAATAAAAATGCAGTTTTATTTGCCTCATAAGAGCTTTTTTTCTTTCATGATGATAAGATAAAAATGCAGTTTACTTGCCTCCTATCTGCTTTTCTTTCATGCTAACACAATGAAAATGCAGTTTATTTACCTCCTACCTGCTTCTTTTTTTCATTCTCCAAAATACTTTTTATTTCCCCTTTGTTATTCTCCAAACACTGTTCCATCAGGAAATAATAGTTCTTGCTGTAGTGACATTAAGAAGTACAAGGCTTCTTTGTAATTATTAAATAAGATTCTACATGTATCAAAAACTATGTCTTGTCTTTCTCAGAGTTATGGGCTTGGATTTTAATTTTTGCTTGCACGAAAAATTCGAATTGATGCTAAAGATGACGAAGATTGATAACATTATGCTTGCTATGTCATGATTTTTCTTTTTAAAAAAATAAAAAGTTCCATGCAACAATGTATCTTGCCAAGAAACAACATGACTTTTGGCATGGAACAACATGACTTTTGGCACTGAACAACATGCACTGCCAAGGAACTACATGTACTGCCACAGAACATGTATTGCCATGAAACATATGACGGCAGCAGCATGTCCTGCCATGGAACAAAATGATACTCAGCTGTCTTAGTGTATCCTTGGAAAAGGCACTTACAGTGGTGTAGCTTCCATTTCCTCAGCATGATATAGCCAATAATGTGTTAAAAGTGACATTAAAACAATCAAAAACAAAAACAACATTATGGCAACAACATTGCCAGTTTGAGATACATGTTTGGAGACTGGAAGGAAAATCATGGAACTAGCACTTTATTTTGGATTACACATCCCCCTCAATAACTCACAAGCAAATGGGTCCATGACCATCACCTTAGAATAAGCAAGGGCATGAAAATGTCATAAAGACTCAAATTTTAGTTAACACTAACAGTTGGGGGAGAGAGGTACTAGGAACTTTTATTGATACAGGTGAATTATAATCTCCTTTGTCCTACACAAAAATTTGTATAATGCATTGCAATATTATTGGATATTATATAAAGAAGTCAATTAAAGATAATAAGGGCTTGAACTAAATGACATTACAGCACTACCAGAGTTGACAGCAAAAAATATGGGAACTATGATAAATTAAGATTAATAATTCAAAAACTATGCAAATTTTCACATCTTGTATCATGTTGTCAAATCAAAATTATTTAGCATTAATTCAATCCATTAGACAGTCTAAAAACATCATTGTTTTTCATAAATTTGAGCAATAATAATGCTTGTTCACAATGAGTCTGTAATTCTGCCATGCAGAGTCAGATCAAAATGACGATTTGTGTAACCATGTTAAGTAGTGCATGAAAGGGCTAATCAGCAATGAAAATGCAATTATTTCCATAACCAACATAAAATTTGTACTCACATAAATAAATGAACTCACAGTTTGTGAGACATGATTCTTTACATTTTGTCATTTATTTATCTAATTTTTTATATTATTGAAATGGTCTATGAAAACTGAGCAAACAGTAAAGCTTGTTTCCAAATTGTAAATGGATTAAAATACATTTTGGAGGCATCTGTCACATTAAAAAGGGCTAATTGAAAAAGAAAGTAGATCCTTGGTGAGAACCCAACCACACCTTTCATCATGGCATATGGGCACCTTACCATTTGAGCTACCAACTATTGTTTCAGAAATGTAAAAGTTGCACGTGTATAGCTTACAATGTCAATCACGACGTTGACATTCTTCATAAATGCACAAACATCTAATCTTTCATACCAAGTTCATTTGACAAGCATCTAATTTTTCATACTAAGTTTACTTGACAAGTATCTAATCTTTCATACCAAGTTCACTTGACAAGCATCTAATCTTTCATACCAAGTTCATTTGACAAGCATCTAATCTTTCATACCAAGTTTATTTGACAAGCATCTAATCTTTCATACCAAGTTTACTTGACAAGTATCTAATCTTTCATACCAAGTTTACTTGACAAGTATCTAATTTTTTATACCAAGTTTACTTGACAAGTATATGATACATTTCTTTAGTTGGCATGCATTCACACAATTTGTATGTAACCACTTTAGTTGGCATGCATTCACACAAATCATTGTATATAACCACTTTAGTTGGCATGCATTCACATACATCATCGTATATAACCACTTTAGTTGGCATGCATTCACACACATCATTGTATATAACCACTTTAGTTGGCATGCATTCACACACATCATTATATATAACCACTTTAGTTTCCATGCATTCACACAAATCACTGTATATAACCACTTTAGTTGGCATGCATTCACACAAATCATTGTATATAAACACTTTAGTTGGCATGCATTCACACAAATTATTATTATAACAACTTTATATATGAATAATACAAAGCATCTGTCAGAGTTTCTAATAACTGATAAGTAATTATCATGCACATTCCAGTAGCACAGCAAAATTACTAAATGATGGGTACAGTGCAATACTTGATATCTAAACCTGTTTTCATTTTATATATCTGGGAATTTGACTGATCAGGTTTTGCTAGGGGTCTTCTTTTAAATTTTCTCTTATGCCTGACAGACGTTGCAAAAGGGAAAGATGGAATGGGTGGTCTTGAAGAGATTTTCCTAAGTGCTATACAATCATCTTAGGCATGCATCAGCCATGTAAACTGCAAAATAATTATACTACACACAAAAAAACACAACTCCAGTCAAATTTGGGGATATTTTTCTTGCCCTGATATTGGCACAAGAAAATCTTCAAATTAAAAAATTCACACCATCTTTAGTAAAGGCAATTGATGCTTCTGAGTCATGGCAAACTTTGCAAACACAAATATCTTTGAGTCCTAATAAAATTCCAGCTATTAAAACATTTAGGAAATTGTGTTAAGAATTTGCATTGTCTGAATGCTTTTGCCCGCTTGTTTAACTTGGGGAGAATTCTTATTAGGAGACTGTGTTCAGAATTTGCATTGTCTAAATGTTGTATTTTACCCATTTGTTTAGCTTAGGGAGAATTCTTATTAGGAGACTGTGTTCAGAATTTGCATTGTCTAAATATCTTTACCTACTTGTTTAGCTTGGGGAGAATTCATATTAGGAGATTGTGTTCAGAATTTGCATTGTCTAAATGTCTTTACCCACTTGTTTAGCTTGGGGAAAATTCACCTTACTGATAATACTGATAAAGTGGCTCAAATTACATTAATCCATGATTCTGAAAACAGACTGACAAAACAACATAGGTAAAATATGTACCTGCCAGCCAGGTGTGGACACTATTTACTCAAGGCAAAATATGTACCTGCCAGCCAGGTGGGCACTTTTTACTCAAGGTAAAATATGTACCTGCCAGCCAGGTGGGCACTTTTTATTCAAGTTGAGAAGTTAAAAGAGGGTTAAATACTGTTCATTGTTAATACTTTGTGCATCTAAAAAAAAACAACTTATCAACATGTAGAAAATCCAATAGCTAGGGCTTTACAAATTCTATAGGGCAAGTTTACTGGAAAATTTTAATTACTCTTTGGGTATTAAGCTTGCCCAAAATATGATAACAAAATATCACAAAAAAAGTTATTTAAAAAAAAATTTGTAAAAAAAAAAAAATTGAATTTTTTTTATTTTGCAAATATAGAACTTTTTATCTTTCTTTGCACCATAGCACCATATGTCATTAATTAAAGTTATCAAAAAAGATCTATGTAAATAGTACATGTAGACAGATGTGTAGATAAGTAAAAAGGAAGGCTTGGAATGCATATATAGTTACAAGAGCAAGGACAGACATACATATATAAAATAAAAATACACAGATAGAGGGACAGGAAGATAAGGGAAAATACATCAAATTGAAAAAGATATATGGAGGATTAAGCAACAAGCTTGAGTTTATTTAGAGTTACCTCCTCTTTTTCAATAATATTTACTTTTATAACGTGGCTGATATAGTTAATGAAGGCATGTAGTTAATGAAGGCATTTAGTT
This sequence comes from Margaritifera margaritifera, assembly GCA_029931535.1. Lineage (NCBI taxonomy): Eukaryota > Metazoa > Mollusca > Bivalvia > Unionida > Margaritiferidae > Margaritifera > Margaritifera margaritifera. The sequence goes on from JAQPZY010001520.1 coordinate 1,524,719, forward strand.
AATGATGTCATGTAGTTAATGAAGGCATATAGTTAATGAAGGCATATAGTTAATGTAGGCATAATTTGCAAACATTGAAACATGCTAATGAGATAAGATAAAATTATACATACAATATTATAATAATAATGTCAGACAGTAACTAATAAATGTTTACAGCAGAAACATGTTACTGTATACTTCCAAATCAACAAATGAGAAGAAAAAAAAAGAAAAACAAAGTATAAAGATGTTGGCATTGATGGAATGGGGAGGGGATAGATAAATGACTTCTAACTTCAGCTTGGGTGGTACATGTATATATTTATAATAACCAAATATGTAACGGAGATATAACAGCTTAAAGTGAAGACATGAGTAGTGATCAGGCAAATCTCTTAGCTGTAATTATGTACTTATGGACTGCCTTGAACATCTCGCTGACTTCAACCAATTGTAAGGGGTTACCCATTAATAATGAAGTTGTATCTGGAATATGGGGCAAAATTCCTATTGTTCGGTTTCTGAGAGTAATATATTTAGTACAATCTAAGAGTAAATGCTCTGCGGTTTCTGGTTCACAGCATGAACGTCTTTTGCTAGATGACAAATGGTTCTTGAAAAGATCATCGTTTAATAAACTACAAGTCTTGTGTGCATAATTTGTGCTATTCTTTCTCCTTGATAGTAATAGATTGGGACTTTTCCTAGATTCATATTTAAGTGTGATTTAAGAGTACAACAAATGGTTGCTTCGAATTTCAACAGAGAGAAGATTCCATTCTGCAACAGACTTTGATAAAAATGAACTTTGGTATAGATTTGTCCTGGCAAAGGGCATTTGGAGGTTTGTTCCATCCTGAAGTTGTCTATTACTTACCTGCTGGACACTCAGCAGGATTAAAGCCCTCATGTATCCTGGAGCTATGCCATAATACATTTTTAAAAAAGTTATCATTCTATGTTTGAAGCGCCTTGTTGAAAGTGTTTCCTATTTTCTCTCCTATAAAATTCTAGCATATGATGTGGATTTTGTTGCCACACAAACAATTCTACCTGCTTCAGCTTGTATTTTATCTACTGTAGTATCATTTATTTTCGTGGGGCTCAATTTTCGTGGTTTTGTAAAAAAAAGACATTTTCGTGGGTACTTAAATTTGTGGTTTTGCCTGTCAAAGTTTGCATATTACTAAGTGTTTAATTTTGTGGTTTAACCTCTACAAATACCCAAAAATAAAGAATAAAACTCTGCTGACGCAAATTGATGATACTACAGTATTTGATCTTTTTCATACTGATTGCAGTTATCCCAGATAATACCCCAATACTCCAAAAGAGGTCTCATAAAGGTGAAATAAAGAAGTTCTAATGATTTACTATCAAGTTTAAATTTTAAACTTCATAGTATGTCTAACCTTTTCCATGCTTTTGTAGTTATTTCCTGTATATGTATATGCCAAGACAAGGATTCATTTAAAGTTAGGCCCAAGTGTTTAGGAGAAACCGAGTTATAAGCACCACAAGAAGCACCAAACTTGAGTATTTTAACAAATTAGCTAATAAACTCCCAAGTTTTCAATATTGGTCCAACACATTTCTAAAATAGAAAATGAATGTATCCATTTATGATACACAATAACCAATATTTTCACTCTAGTCTTGATAAAGCAAACCTATTCAATAAATATTTTTTGAAGAATCCTTGGTAGATGATATTTCCACTACCATTCCTTCTGTACCTCTTCCTGACATTGGCCTTAATAATATTCAAATTAGCGTAAATGAAGTAGAAGATGTTCTTTCAAATCTCAACATCATAAGGCAGAGGGTCCTGATAAGATCCACACTAGGTTACATAAAGACAGCAATTGCATATTATCGCAATATTTATCAGAAATATTCAATAATTCACTCTAATCTTCATATTTTTCAATAGCATGGAAAGAGGCTAATGTTACTCATATTCATAAAAATGGGGACAAAAATGTTGTTTAAATTACAAACCTATTTCACTACTAAGTTGCTTGGGCAAAACAGTTGAAAAATGTGTCTTCAAACACTTGTACAATTATCTTATAGCAAACAACCTGATTAGTTATCTTCAATCCGGTTTTACTCCAAAAGATTCGGCTCTCTTACAACTGTGTGATATGTACAATACTTTTTGCAAGGCACTTGACGAAGGCAAAGAAATTATATTGTGATATTAGTAAGGCCTTTGACAAAGTCTGGCACAAAGGTTTAATTCATAAGCTAAGAAATATTGCAATTGGTGATGGATTTTTGGAATGGTTTGAAAATTATCTCTCAAACAGGATGCAAAAAGTTGCAATAGAAGGTTGCACTTCAGACCACCATGTCAGGGCTGGTGTGCCCCAGGGATTTATAGTTAGACCACTGTTATTTTTAATTTACATTAATGATATTGTCAAAGATATTCAGTCCAGTATAAGACTGTTTGCTGATGATACATCATTGTCAATCACTGTTGAGGACCCAACTCTGGGTGTTGATTGTTTGAATGAAGACCCAACCCTGGCTGTTGGTTGTTTGAATGAAGACGTACTTTAAATAAATTTATGGGTTAATCAATAGTTAGTAGATTTTAATCCAAACAAAACCGAATCAATGACCATATCCAGAAAATCTCAAATCTCACCCACAACTTTTAATGAATGACACAGTTATTAGATAAGTTTTGGAAATGGCTAGATTTTTAAGAGAGATAGAGAGATGTTTAGGTAAAAGACATTAAACTGAAAAATTAAACAGCCAAGAACAGAACTGTGTTAACTTAAATTATTTTTCATTTTTAATATACATTTTGTCTGTTTCTACATTTCCACTTAAAGTTCAATTTAAATATTCATCCAGTAAGAAAACAATGTAAAACTGAGTCCCTCACTGAAATATTCCAATGTCAATGAATTAACACTTTGTTTTTTTAATGGGGAGCATTGTGTCCACTCACATGTTTGCTTCTGCTTCCACATTGTCCAATTTTCACCTTGAAATTGGCGACATGCATCTAAACAAGCTGACTTTTCAGAATGATTTGAGAAAAACATTTTTATCCATTGAATAATTTGCCAAACAAAAAATATGTATTGGTCTCCTGTAATAATCACATAAACACTGAATATGTATTGGTCTCCTGCAATAATCACATAAACAATAGATGATAAACACTGCTTGTGGATGCTAGATTTCCTGGTGAATAATCATTAGAGGCAAGTGCCTTTTATTTTCAAGCACACCAGTAAAAGAAATCTCACGAGTTATATTATTAACAATTATCACACAGTTACCTTTAAATTGGTGACATGCTTAAAAACAATTTTTGACATGCTGATAGTTTAGAGTCTGAAATCTTGGCAATTTTTGTGCTTTCAAACTGCCCGTGGGTAGGTTAGGACTTAAAAGTTGGTGAACCCCATACAAAATTACAAGTAAGATATAACTGATAAGGTAAAATATAAGTATGTTTTCCCTACTTGTCAAAACTTGCTTTGAACGGTACATATTCACATTATCCTGTCTGTGTGTGTGAAAATGTGGGACTGACCATGACACAGACAAGATGGATCTACAGACTTTGACAGTATATCATGTAAAAAAGGATCAATAGATGAAAGGAACTCCGGCTAGTTATGTAATTAAAGAATGTGGTACATATAAATGTGAAAAAAGGTACTGATATATGTACTGTGATGAGATCGCAGGGTAAAAATCTTGCAGAACATAAAGCATTATGAACTGAACATGACCTCTCTATTTTTTGGACTTGCCCATGGTAGTCCATCACAGCAGTGGTCTTGCAAGTCAGGTTTTACTGTCTCATGTAAACCCATGCAAAGTTATATGAAACTATATATGATGATGGAACATCAGTGGTATATGTACATGATTCAGTATGTATGTATAACATATGTCTGTACTCTGTTAAATCACATGCAACTTATAATGTATACTACTGCATTGATATGCATGAATGCTAGTAATTTGTATGTCTGTACTCTATTAAAACACATGCAACAAAGTGCAAGTGCATCAGTACTACATTGTAGAGTTTTCCACAGACCATTTTAGGATGGTATCGCACCATGCTATTTTATTCCTGCACCTAGCCATTATTTTTCAACGCATGACCAGTTTTTTTCAAGCGCCTAGCCATTTTTACATTCCACCAAGCCTCTTTTCTAACAACTTGCCCTTATATTGACTGTGAAATGCCCCTTTCCATGTCTCATGCCCCTTTCCATGTCTCAGTAATGCTTATGTGCTTGATATAATTTCTATGGTCATAAATGGTAGAGGTCATTCTCTATTACAAATGCTTTCAGCAGTGTTTCCATTCGCTTTAACAGCATTTGACATGCCCATGAGTAGATATTAATATGATTATCTATTGCCTTTTTCGCGTCTCACTAATAAAAACTGTCACATATATCTATGATCGTATGTGGCAATACATATGTGCCCAAAGTGGATTAACACCACATGATGGAGGTCTTTGTTTATTTCAACTGCTCGCAGCAGTGTTTCCAATCAATGAACAGCGTTTAGTATGCCAATGATTACATATGACTAAAGGGAGTATCATTTCCAACTTGAATTCTCTTAGTGGACAATGGCTTGGTCTTGTCAAATTTCTTAATTTAAAACAACTTGCTGATTATTGTCTATTCATCAGAGAAGCTACAACTAATTAAAACGTTTTGGCATTGTTTATATTTTACAATATGTATAGACTGTCATCTGTCAACTGCTATTTGATGAACATTTTCTATTCATATAACATGAATGTATAAATCATAATCATTTGTATAGTTTGACTTTTTATAATTAAAGTGTTGTATGCTATTTATAAATGTATTAACTACGACAAAAATTTGAAAATTTATTGTGCTGAAATTTTTCTCCTAAAAGTACACATCAATTTAATCAATGAGTAAAATAATAATAATAATAATTATAATTATAATGACAATAATCTATCTCTACCTTTATTATTATAAGTATTATTATAAATTGGATGCTACACTGCAATGAAAAACAAGATTGTCCTTCAAAAAGCTAAAAGTGCGCTGAAGGTGCCCTCTGTGTATTGAAGGTGCCCTCTGTGTACTGAAGGTGCCCTCTGTGTATTGAAGGTGCCCTCACCAGAGGATGATTACCAATACCATACCTTTCAGATTCTGTGGGAAACACTAGTATTGATAATTTGCAATGTATGTTTGTAAGTTATTGTTTGAAATAGTCAATAGAGCTTGTGTTTACTATATTCTACACTTATGCACCAACTTTATATAAAGATTACTTTAACTTGCGCACTCTACGGTACTATACTACAGTACAGACCAGACTATTTTAAAGTTAATATTGTTACAATGTAATAAATATTGACAGAATAAAATGTTCTTAATGTACCTTGACTTAAACTTTTTATATAATATCTAGTTTTATTCAGGATAGTGCAGGGACTAATCATTGCTGCATCGATGCATCACGATTAAAAAGCCGCCAATTCACATATCGATACATACAAACTAGTATCAATTTCCATCAAAAACCAGGTGTTTGGCAGTAAGTTTAGGACTCACTGTACTAATTTTCAGCTCCCATAGTATACCTATGGAACATCATGATATTAAATTCAATAACTTTAAATTTCTGGATGCTCATGATCAGACCTATATTCATCAGTATAGACCCATCCTTGATGCAAGCTTTTATGTGGAGAAAGTCATATGTCCTGCAACATTTTCTTGATCTACATGTGATTGAAACATGTGTTTTCAATTCCACACCTAAGAATCAGGTGCAAATGAGTTTTCCAAAGTCTGTAAAAGGACTGAAATTCCATCTATAAAACATTGTCTCTATTTTTTCAGACACACTAGGATAAGCTCTCAAAAGATTCTTTTTACTCAAATTTTATTTTCATTATCAACCAATCCTGGCCAGCCAAAACCCATCAGTAGTTGGTCACACAGTGTTTTGTTCAATGAACTTCTCTCTAAGCGCTATCTCTGAGTTCAGGAGTATGTAGCTGTGACTTGTGTAAGTGGTCTGAACTAGTCAAATATGAAGCTGACAATCACATACTATAGTGGTCAACAGGTCATATATAAACAATTTACTATACATAGGTATACACTTTTCAACATGTCAGAAGTCAAAAATACATAGATAGAATTAAACATACACAGATCATCTCTGGATACAATGATACAATTCATACAATTCTGTATTGGAGGCTTTAATATATAATTCCAGCTGGTCAAGAAAGAATTTCTTTAATGCGGTTTTAAACAAAGCATGGGAATTTGAATTATGTATCTTCAGGGGTAAGGTATTCCAAAAGGTAGGTTCTGATACAGTAAAAAAGCTTTTGAAATGGTTGGTTTTCAACCACGGAATCTGGAGTTCGTTGTTAGTTGTTGATCGGAGATTATGCTCAATATTTGATGATCTTAGTTCAAATAGATTAGAGATATAATCTGGAGAAAAATCGTTTAGAGACTTACATGTCATGATTCCTTTAAAATAAAGAATACATATTTTTGTATAGGTAGCCATTGTAGATGTGAAAACAAAACATTTGAGGGAGTTGTAATAGGAAGTTTCAGAATTATTTGCACTGAACTTTTCTGTAGATGTGAAAACAAAACATTTGAGGGATTTGTAATAGGAAGTTTCAGAATTATTTGCACTGCCCTTTTCTGGAGTGTCAATTCTGGATAGATTATAATTGGATGTGTTCCCTCATATGGTACAGCCGTAGTCTATCAATGTAGTATATATCCCGAAAAATAAAGTTCAAGCGACTGTGGAGGTAGAAATTTTGACAGTAATTTTAAGAGAATTATTCTTTTGACAACCATTGCATATACGTGATCAATATGTGTATTCCATCCAATGTGCTGATCAATGTAGATACCGAGATGTTTTTGATTTTGAACACTAGACAAGTCTAAACCATTTAGAGTCAGAAGTAGAGGTTGATTTGAAGTTTATTTTCAATGGAGTCAAGAGATTTACCAGATGTATGTAGGATAAAATGTTATGCATTTATTCTATATTCATTAATTTTTACAATATTTTTTTAAAAATCCATTTCAATATAATGGCACAAATTTACAAAAGATACCATGAAGGATACAAGTGCCTGAATGACTAAACACTTGCTTTGAAATATATGATATAATATCATGATATGTTTTGTATTGTAATGCCTTTACTGCGATACGTATTGTGTCACCACGTACATGTATCGTCCAAGCCCTAATTCAGGATATGTTGCAGGATCAATGCCAGCCAAATATGTTCATGAACTAGTGTAAGTTAAAAAATTGCAAGTCACTGGCAAGCCTAGAATTTAACAAAACTTTCCTTGTAGCCTGAAGCCCCAAGGGGAATAGAAGATTGAGAAATTTACTAGTCCTGTTGAATCATCACTAATCCTTCCCACAAAACCATACATGCCATATTCCCAGACAGCGTTTGGGGATTACAGGGACTCAATAAAGTGATGCTGTCCAATTGAGAATAAGTTATCTTTTCATATAAGCCATTTGAAAATTACTGAAAATTCAAATTTGATTAAAAAAAGTATAACATATATGTTTCATCTAAAGCTATTAATGCACTTGCAAACCAAAATCAGTTGGTAGTTTTAGCATTGTCCAATATCATCACCACACACACGCATGACCAAACTCATATATACACAACAACACAGACATTAAATTTAAAAAAATATACCAAGTTTCTGGGGGTTTTTTGCACTCAGAGACTGGATACCAATGTTGCTCAGACTTCCCTGAAAATCTTGTTTAATTTTTCTCAGCATAGAAAATGATCTTTCTGCATCTGCACTGCTGTGAGTGTGTGTTGGACATGCTGGATAGTGTTGCTGTGTGGACAGATGTTATATGCTCCGGAATGACTGATGTTGATAAGGTGTTTGCAGTGTGTGCAAAAATAAAATGCTTCCCCTTGTAGCCAGAGTTTCCTCTGACCCCTCCCACCCCACTGTCAGAGGAAACTTGGACTATTCCTTCCGCAGTTGTTTCAACATTTAGTCATCAGAATTATATCACATTTGTACACTGTCCATCTATAGAAATAATCACATTTTGTGTTTTAAATATGGAGTAAATTCCAACTTCAAAGAAATGCTGTCGCTGATCATGAACTTGCCAATAATCTTTAATAAAGATGACTTAAACATTCTCATTCAAAGCAATGATGTGAAATAACTTTTGTTGTTCAATAAGCATCTCTATGATTTACCTAACTTCAAATGAATTGGGTTATTCCACTTAGTCTAGTTCACCTATGCAAATTAGCCTGATGGGCTCTCCCACAGCAGTGTTCAAAGGACTTGTCACAGCATTACCATAGCTATTCTCAGCCAATTAAGTAATTTGCGATATGATGGTTGCTTACCATTTAATTCCCTCCCTGATAATCAGTGAGAATAGTTTTACATGGGCTCTAAGCAGAATTGTTTATACAGACCACATTCTATGGACATGTATAGTGGTGGTCCAAAAATATCTCACCCTACCTCTCTCTTTTTTTCTTTTTTTTTCTCCTATGATTGCTGAAAATCGTATTTTTCTAAACACGACAGTGTCGGATGATTTGGCAGTAAAAAATCATGTTTTTCACGTGACATGTCGTGTTACGACAAGTATGCAAAACTATGTCAGACACATATCTAGATTAACAACACTTTCATTTCTTAAATATCACATATCTTGCTTTAGAAAACCATCAAAAGTTATTTGGAAATATTCACTACAAGTTCACAAGAAAAACAATGATTCTCCAGAAATTAACTGTAAAAAAAAGATGACACAGTAAACATTTGTTAGAGTCTCCTCATCCAGAAAAAATAAATAACCTAATAAGAGAAAAAGACCCAATTCACACTGATTATTACATATCATAACTCTACTGACAGATGATTTAAGGCAGTATCAGTTGTGCTACAGTGACAGCAGGGTGAGAAGATCTCTCATTATAGGCACTACACCGGTTTCACACCACAGATATGAACCATTTAACAAAATATGTATCTCTATGATGTTAATCCTTTAAAAAAGGAATGGTTAATAATAATAGGGCTTTGGATAACCATAGCACTACAATGACAGCTTGACAAGATTATAAGTCTGGTTTACAGTCTTTTAGTCTGAGTTTCCTCTGACTTTTCCTACCCCATTTTAAATGTTCTGACACTTATGTTGGGGCGCGAGTTGCCTATCGAAATGTTGGTATTCGCCAAAACTACATGGTGTTGGCATCGGGTAGTCACTTACTACCGGTCCTAGGAAACTTACATGACCTTACATCGAATAATACATGCATGAAATCAATAGGAAGATGATTTATCTTCTCAGAAATTATGAGTATAACATTCGTTATGTGTTTAATTGACAGATTCATCAGACAGACACCACTTGTCAACTCGATTTTTGTTAGTATCACGTGACTACTATTTTGATGTGCTCTCTGCATGATGCATCTGGCTTTATCCAGGTTGCTGCAACAGCAACAGGTTTCTGGTGGTTTTCTCGTAAAAAAAATATTTGAAAATAATGTGTCTTTTCATTTTATAAAAAACATCACATGACTTTCATTTAGTATTTTCACAGTTTGAAATTCCAATAGTGCATGCTGATTTCTGTTGTGTGACAGTCTGGTAACATTCATATTAATTAGGTTACATTCTTTTTTTATTTCAAATTGTAAGTTTTCAATTAAGCTAACAAAATAAAAAAAACAAAAAAAACATTTATCCATATTTCAAGATAAAGACCACTAAATAAAATTTATTCACTTCCAATATCTCTATTGCATATAATGATTTTCACTGTGCATCAGGTCAGTCACATTTAAGTGAAAAAATCTTTTAGTAAATTTGCACTAATAATTAAAGTAAATATTCATTTTTTATGTTTTGATGTCAATTTATCAACAAAAATCATATTTAATTCAAATAGTGATGAAAAAGTGTTATTATGCATTTTTTAAATTTCCATTGCGTTCCATTTTTCCATTGCGTATTTTAGTCATAATCTCTTGTGCTGGCAGCAATTTGCAGTAGCCAATCCGATCTTTAATAATTTAGTTCTGGTTATTAAGACATTTGATCATTGCACTGGTGTACAAAAATCAAATGTATTCATGATCAGGAAAATAGCTGGTATTATCCTGAGTTGTGAGTCAGAATTTTGCCATTTTTATGGTCTTCTGACCATGATTGGATAGACTGGATTGTATTAATTTCATCTGTTTCTGTTCTTTCTTTGTTTTGTATATATTGCCTTTGTTTGTTTTTCCTATTTCTAACTAGTCAGCAGGACTAGTTACATGCAAAATTCCACTAGTCCCCCCAACATTCTTACTAGCCTTAGGCAACCAGATATTGATGCCTCCCAATCTCTGTTTGTTTTTTTTTTCTGAACCCCTGCTGGGGTCTCTTGAAACAAATGTAGTCTGAGCCCCTGCTGGGGCCTCTCGAAACGAATGTAGCCACGCACATAGAGTATGTTAAAATTAGGAAAGGATAAACAAAAAAGAAAGAAATGAACCACATGTTTGAAAACTCTGACTTGTTTTTCTCAATATTTATGAGTACAATAAGACACGGCAGAAACTGCAGTTCTATTTGTTTAAATGCAGTGATTCTATTGATAACGAGGTAGTGGCTGCAACAAGAACAAAAATACTAACGCTATATACTAGATAGTAAAACTTGTTAATTTAAGTATTGTTCCACCAGACTATCTTCGTCAATCTCGAGCGATTATTTTATGAATATGCAAATCTCAAAGAAGGAGAAAAATGTAAAGCAAATGCATCAACAACAGCAACAATTAAATACTACTAAAGGAATGAGGAGGTGGTGTAGGATGTAGAATCTAACTGTTCAGTACTTCTTTGTTTATAAAAATACCTGCAGACAATGACTAGATTTCTCCTCTGCGCTGATATTTGTCTGGATAAAATCTTCTGTCTTGAATCTGATTCTTCTATCATCGGCATTTTGGTCGTCTTTTTGTTGTTGCTTTTTTTCTAAATTCCTTCAGCACCACCACGTAAGGAGTAAACGAAGACCACAATGAAACCACTGCGTCGATCTGTCCACCATTTTATCCAAAACAACAAGGTCATGTGACCAATCATATGACCATTGACATGCTTGATTGATCACATTACAGGCAAAAGTATGTTCCGCCGTTTGCTTCCAATCAAATGGACGTGGCATTATGTGTTGTTCGACTGTGACTCTACCATCCCTACTGTGCTAATTCCCAAAGAAGCGTGCCAATAAATTCAGATATTGCTCTATATTGGCAGTTTGTATCTGTATTTAAAAACTTACTATCAGTGTGGGTACATGAATGATTCTTGAAAGTCTCAATACAAAAAATGTACTACACACGCTGTAGACTCTACACGGAACAGTCCACATTGTGCCAGAATCGAATTTTGTGCTGCTTGATTGGGATTCAAGATATTCCGACGGTGCTGATTCCCCAAAAATCATGCCTCATATATTCAGTGAGACTCAATTTTTACTTATAATTCAGAGGTTGCCACCTGAAGAATTAGACAATACGGAAAACATATGTGAGCTCTCAAGAAATTGACATATTTAATACACAACATTTTACTATTCAATATTTAAACAAAATTGAAGAATTCATAGAGTTTCAATAGCATGAAACTATCGCTTACTTTACTTTTATTATGACGCGGCATATAGTGCTTCTAATGTACGAAAAATGGTTCACTGTTTCGAAGGTTCATTGATTCGAAGGGTCGTCAGTCCGAAAGAAGGATTCAATGTTCCGAAGGTTCAGTCAGTGGCGGCGCGAAAGTTTGAGGCATGCGGAGGCAATGTTCTTTAGCGGCGCCCACTCTAAACCATAAAAGCATGTGACGTGTTATGGCTTGCAATCATGTATGTGTTAGATAATATTTACATTTTAGTCCATCTTATACACTGGATCTGGACAGGAGATTTTCCTCAGAAATAATAACGGACAAAAACGAAGCAAATCTTGTTTTCTGATTATTTTTTCCCCTACATTTTTATTATCTGCAAAATTATAGGAATGGCGTATCTGCTGCCTCTTCTGTTCTGTTGCTTTTTAAGTGGGTATTTTTCCCCAAATATCTACAAATCGACTGTTAAAAAATGATCACTGAATGTCTGTTTGACCAGTATTACGGATAGTACAAGCAAGGTCATTGCAGTCGTGTAATTGTCGTACAAAATAACTATAGATTTATTCTGAATCTGCACATTTTCACTCATCTCTATTGACTTCTTTTATACACCCGCTATATCGAGGAATGTATATTAATATGGTTTTCCGTCTGTCCGTCCGTCCCTCTATCAGTCCGTAAATTTTCCGTTATTATCTTGAGTTCTATTCGTCTGCTTGACATGACACTTTACAGGAATGTTATTCTTGAGTAACGAAGGAAAACTATTCATTTGGAGCCGAGTCCATTAAATATACAGATCGCAGCGGCTAAAAATAGCTCTGTCCGTCAGTAAACTTTTCGTTTCTGGATGATAACGTGATTTCTATATATCCGATTGTCATGCAACTTCTTAGTAATATTTCTCGTGTGAAAAGGACGGACACTATCGATTTGGGGATTGGTTCAGCCAAGGTCAAGATCACTGCGCCTAAAATAGCTTTCCGTCTGTCCGTCCGTAAACTTGTTCGTTTTCGGATGGTAACTTTAGTTATATTTGACTCATAGTCATGAAACTTACTAGCAATGTAGTTATATTTGACTCATAGTAATGAAACTTACTAGCATTGTAGTTATATTTGACTCATAGTCATGAAACTTCATAGCAATGTAGTTATATTTGACTCATAGTCATGAAACTTACTACCAATGTAGTTATATTTGACTCATAGTCATGAAACTTCATAGCAATGTAGTTATATTTGACTCATAGTCATGAAACTGTAGTTATATTTGACTCATAGTCATGAAACTTACTGTTCTTTCTTTTTTTCTTATTTTTTTACTTTTCATTTGTAATGCTTTACATGCTATACAGGATGATTGTGGTGCAAGCGTACTCATTTCTCTCATCACCTGGTCCGAGATCTCCTGCCGCCACATAATTTATTTCTCGAGAGATCTCGCGGTTTGCGAACCTTACTTTTCTTTTGTTGGACTTATTATCGCAGTAAAGTTGTTAAAGCGCTAGGTTCGTGATGTGAAGCAATAATGCGACTAACTATTATGACGTAACAATATAACATGACGTCACATCATTGATGTTCTGTCATATCAGTATTAACAATCCTCTTTTACCCTTTCGATTGCGATGAAGACGTATATCCTTCAAACTCATGTTTGGACGTCACAAGAGGAGACATCGAAAACATAGTTTTATCATATGATCTCGATGTTATTTACATCCATAACGTCATTTCATTTTTATGATATGTAACACGATACATCTCACCATTACTGATGACGTCACTTAAAGCATATGTTTAAATGTCCGAAGTATCTCAAAGATGTGAACAACGTATTTTAGCGTCATATGATAAACAGAATCTTTTATTATATACTTAAGTGTGAAATAAAGAAACTTATCGACGAAATAATTCTCATTTTTTTCCATCCTATATTTTCACATGTGAAAAATATATCCTTATATTTTCACGTGTGAAAATACAAGATTTCCAGTCATGGCATGAGACGCTAGATTGTGTATACCTGCAGCAACAAAAACGAGTTCTTGAGAGCTAGAACAAATAAATAGAAACTGCATTACATTGCAGACATGGAAATTAATCTTTCCTGAAGAAATCTGTCTCGACGCCGTTCGCGTCTCTGTGAATTTATTTTCCCTAACTTCCTTGACAACAGTGATAAAACCGCTGTGACGCATTACTGAACCGAACTTGCTTTGTGGTCAGATATGATCAAATAGTTTACAAAAATGTAATTTACTGCGACAGATTAGGTCATCCCAATCCTACTGCTCTCTTAAATCACTGATATTTATATGATCAGCCCATAAAGTGAGGTGAATTTACGACAAAGGGGTTGTTGTTGTGCTGAAGAGAGAGTTTAATCTTCTAAGCTTCGATTCTGGAGTAAGTTTGGTATATAATAAAAAGAAAAGTTTCTTTTCCTGCGTAAATACCGGATATACCCTCGAACAGTCATATTTCGTGCCCTGAATTTTAGCGCGTTCGTTATAATATTATGAGAATCTATTGAAATAACCATATAAAGTGTTCAACTATATCTTCTTCACTTAATCATCGTTAAATACAAATTTGGGCATTCATGTACATTAGTTCAGAATTACCGTTTTTCCGAGCGTGTGTAAGTTTACTTATTTCCGGAAGTGCATCCATGGTTCGTGACACTGACTAAAAAGTCTCGTGGCATATAACCGGAATGTGCCAATTAGGTCAAGGTATGGATATTATTAGTTTATAAGCGTCTCTGTGTTTTGAAATAAAAAAAAAAATTAAGAATGAATTTTTTTCCCGTTCATTCTATATGCAGTTTGTGCACTTACATTACTGCTTGTTTGTTCTTTACCATATAAATATATGAATCAAGAGTGAGAGATTTTAAAATAGACTGGTGAATGGATACACATTTTTGTTATAATAGATTCAATGTCTTTTGATGTAGAATATATGTTTATTATGAAATAATACTGAAACGAAAAAGTCCATGGTGAATATACATTTCCAGTGTAAATTTTTCTTACGTTGTATAAAAACTCCACATGATTAAAACCAAATATTTACATTGGCTTTGCCGTTGTATAAATTCCCAAAGTGGGTTTTCCTGTTCAAGATATGTAAACAAAGCCAACATGTGATCAGGGGATCTATCTTTAGTATATAATACAAAATTCAAGGCCAAAATGTATGACACAAATAAGGCATTAGTGCAAATAGAGATTTTCATTCAGATTTTTTTTAAATTACATGAAATTACCTGTTTAAATCTCATTTTCTCTGATTTTACTTATTAAATACTTGCTGTCACTTTTGAAGAACGCTGCTGACACAGTTGATGACGTCATTATCTCGAAACAAGCGCATTAGGTCGCGAGAAACATGGCGCACGATTGAAGGATACTCCTTAAAATATCATGTTTTTTTGTACCACACGATGAAATATATCCGGTATTAACGTTGGAAAAGAACTCCGTTTTCCATGTTTGTTTTTTTTATTTTTTTATTTTTTTATTTTTTTTTAAGAGTTCATTTTAGCCATTTTTCATTCTAAGTCTTAATTTACATTTTGGCATGCTTGAATTCTAACATGTGCTTTGTTTTATAAACTCGTACACTAAACTCACTTTATGAATTCTAACATGTGCTTTGTTTTATATACTCGTACACTAAACTCACTTTATGAATTCTAACATGTGCTTTGTTTTATATACTCGTACACTAAACTCACTTTATGAATTCTAACATGTGCTTTGTTTTATATACTCGTACATTAAACTCACTTTATGAATTCTAACATGTGCTTTGTTTTATATACTCGTACACTAAACTCACTTTATGAATTCTAACATGTGCTTTGTTTTATATACTCGTACACTAAACTCACTTTATGAATTCTAACATGTGCTTTGTTTTATATACTCGTACACTAAACTCACTTTATGAATTCTAACATGTGCTTTGTTTTATATACTCGTACACTAAACTCACTTTATGAATTCTAACATGTGCTTTGTTTTATACTCGTACACTAAACTCACTTTATGAATTCTAACATGTGCTTTGTTTTATATTCGTACACTAAACTCACTTTATGAATTCTAACATGTGCTTTGTTTTATACTCGTACACTAAACTCACTTTATGAATTCTAACATGTGCTTTGTTTTATAAACTCGTACACTAAACTCACTTTATGAATTCTAACATGTGCTTTGTTTTATAAACTCGTACACTAAACTCACTTTATGAATTCTAACATGTGCTTTGTTTTATAAACTCGTACACTAAACTCACTTTATGAATTCTAACATGTGCTTTGTTTTATAAACTCGTACACTAAACTCACTTTATGAATTCTAACATGTGCTTTGTTTTATATACTCGTACATTAAACTCACTTTATGAATTCTAACATGTGCTTTGTTTTATACTCGTACACTAAACTCACTTTATGAATTCTAACATGTGCTTTGTTTTATAAACTCGTACATTAAACTCACTTTATGAATTCTAACATGTGCTAAATGTTTTAAAAACTCGTACACTAAACTCACTTTATGAATTCTAACATGTGCTTTGTTTTATAAACTCGTACACTAAACTCACTTTATGAATTCTAACATGTGCTTTGTTTTATAAACTCGTACATTAAACTCACTTTATGAATTCTAACATGTTCTTTGTTTTATAAACTCGTACACTAAACTCACTTTATGAATTCTAACATGTGCTTTGTTTTATAAACTCGTACATTAAACTCACTTTATGAATTCTAACATGTGCTTTGTTTTATAAACTCGTACACTAAACTCACTTTATGAATTCTAACATGTGCTTTGTTTTATATACTCGTACACTAAACTCACTTTATGAATTCTAACATGTGCTTTGTTTTATATACTCGTACACTAAACTCACTTTATGAATTCTAACATGTGCTTTGTTTTATAAACTCGTACACTAAACTCACTTTATGAATTCTAACATGTGCTTTGTTTTATATACTCGTACACTAAACTCACTTTATGAATTCTAACATGTGCTTTGTTTTATAAACTCGTACACTAAACTCACTTTATGAATTCTAACATGTGCTTTGTTTTATATACTCGTACACTAAACTCACTTTATGAATTCTAACATGTGCTTTGTTTTATAAACTCGTACACTAAACTCACTTTATGAATTCTAACATGTGCTTTGTTTTAAAAACTCGTACACTAAACTCACTTTATGAATTCTAACATGTGCTTTGTTTTATAAACTCGTACATTAAACTCACTTTATGAATTCTAACATGTGCTAAATGTTTTAAAAACTCGTACACTAAACTCACTTTATGAATTCTAACATGTGCTTTGTTTTATAAACTCGTACACTAAACTCACTTTATGAATTCTAACATGTGCTTTGTTTTATAAACTCGTACATTAAACTCACTTTATGAATTCTAACATGTTCTTTGTTTTATAAACTCGTACACTAAACTCACTTTATGAATTCTAACATGTGCTTTGTTTTATAAACTCGTACATTAAACTCACTTTATGAATTCTAACATGTGCTTTGTTTTATAAACTCGTACACTAAACTCACTTTATGAATTCTAACATGTGCTTTGTTTTATATACTCGTACACTAAACTCACTTTATGAATTCTAACATGTGCTTTGTTTTATATACTCGTACACTAAACTCACTTTATGAATTCTAACATGTGCTTTGTTTTATAAACTCGTACACTAAACTCACTTTATGAATTCTAACATGTGCTTTGTTTTATATACTCGTACACTAAACTCACTTTATGAATTCTAACATGTGCTTTGTTTTATAAACTCGTACACTAAACTCACTTTATGAATTCTAACATGTGCTTTGTTTTATATACTCGTACACTAAACTCACTTTATGAATTCTAACATGTGCTTTGTTTTATAAACTCGTACACTAAACTCACTTTATGAATTCTAACATGTGCTTTGTTTTAAAAACTCGTACACTAAACTCACTTTATGAATTCTAACATGTGCTTTGTTTTAAAAACTCGTACACTAAACTCACTTTATGAATTCTAACATGTGCTTTGTTTTATATACTCGTACACTAAACTCACTTTATGAATTCTAACATGTGCTTTGTTTTATATACTCGTACACTAAACTCACTTTATGAATTCTAACATGTGCTTTGTTTTATATACTCGTACACTAAACTCACTTTATGAATTCTAACATGTGCTTTGTTTTATACTCGTACACTGAACTCACTTTTTGAATTCTAACATGTGCTTTGTTTTATACTCGTACACTAAACTAACTTTATGAATTCTAACATGTGCTTTGTTTTATATACTCGTACACTAAACTCACTTTATGAATTCTAACATGTGCTTTGTTTTATATACTCGTACACTAAACTCACTTTATGAATTCTAACATGTGCTTTGTTTTATATACTCGTACACTAAACTCACTTTAAAATACTGTTTCTTTTAAAGTGCTTTGCTTGTTTATATGTTTGTTTGTTTGGGGATTTTTAAGTTCTGAGCCATGGGATTTGGCTCTAATTATAATTGTGCATTGTACTATGCGTGTATGTCTTGCAAATCATGTTTATTAAATATTGTATGCAAGGTCATTAAAATTAAAAAGAAAAGCCCATTTGACCTTATGTTTAAGCTTGTTTTAATCACGTAGACTGTAAATAAATATTATCTTACATAAAAGCTGTCATTACATAACGGTTCACGCGTTGCTCAGGACAATACTGTCTAATGACCTAGTGGAGCTTGGGGATTTGTCAGTTATTCTGATACAAATAACCTATGTATAACAACTATTATTACATAACGGTTCTCACGTTGCTCAGGACAATACTGTCTAATGACCTAGTGGAGCTTGGGGATTTGTCAGTTATTCTGATACAAATAACCTATGTATAACAACTATTATTACATAACGGTTCTCACGTTGCTCAGGACAATACTGTCTAATGACCTAGTGGAGCTTGGAGATTTGTCAGTTATTCTGATACAAATAACCTGTGTGTAAGATACAAGAAACCCCCTTTTTGTCTGGACTGTGTATAAGATACAAGAAACCCCCTTTTTGTCTAGACTGTGTATAAGATACAAGAATCCCCCTTTTTGTCTACACTGTGTATAAGATACAAGAAACCCCCTTTTGGTCTAGACTGTATATATGATACAAGAAAACCCCTTTTTGTCTAGACTGTGTATAAGATTCAAGAAAACCCCTTTTTGTCTAGACTGTGTATACGATTCAAGAAACCCCCTTTTTGTCTAGACTGTGTATAAGATATAAGAAACCCCCTTTTTGTCTAGACTGCCTCTTTATCCAGCTGGAAAATAATAAATATAGTACTGAGGTTAATCTAAACTACTTTAACACTGACCTTAATCTAAGGCGTGGATGCACATGCGGACGGACACACAGACAGACATGTACACGGATTCCCAAGTGATTGCTGTGTTGAGCTTCCGCTAAGATGGCTTGACAAAAATAACTTTTATTGGAATGTGCTGTGGGAATATTACGTACGAATTGCATTACAAGTGTTTTTGTAAATTACGCTTCATAGTGTACATAGGAACATTAAATACTTATTGTACGACTGCGGTTATCTTATCCGGTGTTTTCCGTGTTCTAAATTCTGTAACTTGTATTCCACGGATGGGAGTTAACAAGTTTACTATTGATTAATGACGCCAGATGCTGCCTACTATATCAAGTCGAATAGATCAATATCACTCACTAATGAGAGAGAGAGAGAGAGAGAGAGAGAGAGAGAGAGAGAGAGAGAGAGAATAATATAGTAAGTAACATGAAGGATATATATTAACAACTGCTAATATTTATCGTGCCATCCTGTATAAGAACAATACAAAATAAAATTTTAAAAAAATTAAATTGCTGGATAAAATGAACCAGCCTGAGGAAATGTTTTGTTTTGATTGAGAGAGAGAGAGAGAGAGAGAGAGAGAGAGAGAGAGAGAGAGAGAGAGAGAGAGAGTAAATAGGGAATAGTTTTTCCATATCGATACAAAGAATGAAATGAAATTACTGACATTGAAAATTTATTGAATTTATTGTGTCGTCCTGTAAATGAACAATGACGAAAACATCGAATTGCGAAAAGAAAAAAAAATGAATAAATGCAAGGTAAAGAAAAGAAAGAAAAAAGAAAAAAGCCTCTAAACTTCCTAGCAATTGCTCCGTGAATTATATCCAGCAGTACACCCTCGTACTGTCGTCCGTGTATTCAGTCTGACATATCCTAGCAACATTTTGCACATATAAATTCCATAAGCAGACTAAAATGATTGTCGACATGTATACTGACAGATGATGCAACATTACAAGAAAAGAGAAACAAAAAATGGATGCTGGGAATGATGTGACCTAAGTTAAAAAAAAACAGAGTTGATCATATAAAATCGGAAAGAAAGCCGCGATCATACAATAAATCAGTTAAACAATATTTTCTCGTGTGATAACAGTGATATTGTAGACTCAAAGAGTATTGGCAGAGAATAAAGCACCCTCGATTTCTCTACCAGTACCCTTTTCGTCGCCCCACCCGACAATATATCTGGTGTTCCACTCGCGCATTCTTGTCTCATACATTTTGCTGAAAATCTCAAAAGAAAATTCTAAGTTACACATTTTATGGCTCCGCTCAATATTAAAAATTATTTTACTTGCCTCAGTTACAACTGGTGTCCAAAAAAGAAGACGATATGTACGATATCGAAAGCATTCTCGATCGAAGAACACGTAAAGTGGGTAAACGTCGACTTCAAGAAGTGAAAGTAAGTTGGAAAGGATATCCACCTAGTTTCGATTCTTGGATTGCAGCTTCACAAGTCATCTTATGTTGGCACCCCCTAGCCCCATCCCAGCATATATAGCTGGTTAGGGCCTGGAGTAAAATTCAGCATTGGTTTTGAGGTATCTAGAACCTAAAGTAAAAGAATAAATAATATAATTATATAGAAAATACAACAAGGTGTCTAAATGCTTGTGGTTTTGGATTTGTGTGTGTGTGTATATGCTAGAGTCTCTCTTTCTCTCTCTGTCGGGTTATATTTATTTCTAATAAGGTTGAGAATAAATTTTGGAATGGATTGAAAATTGTGACTACGCGGACGTAATTGAAAACTATCGACACTCGGGTTCTGTATTGTATTTATAGCTTGTTGCTTGGAAAGGGATTGAAATTAGTTTTTGCGCGGACGTGATTGAAAACTGTATCGAAATTTTGGTGGAATGGTAGCTTAGTGCTTCATGTAGGATTGAAATCAGTATTTGCGCGGATGTAATTGAAAACTGTATCGGAATGTGGGCGTTTTTCAATATCAACGTGGTGGGACAGAGATCTTTTTCCGTGGGATTTCGTGTGTCCAGGTGAATACTTTGATCTGGGATTGTTACCATTGGAGTACAGTCAAAGTCATCGACTATAAAAAGAAGAAGTAACCATCAGGCCGTTAAACACAGTAGCTATCTCTCCTTCTCAGAGTTCCTCTCCAAGAATGATAAAAACAGCATGTGTGGGTGTTGTGTAAAGAAACGTGTCCCTAAAAATCAAATCGTCTTTTTCTGCCAAATCTTTGTGGTGTATTGTGTCATTGGCGCAGCCATTGTAAATTTGAGTTTGCAATAAACAATTGTGAATTATTTTACTCAGCAGTTATATTGGTTATCTTCTTCCCAGTCCTTAGTTCAAATATACCGACAGTAATACAAGCCCCCAAATTCACTAGTTTGAGATAAACGGCCACTAAATATTGTAGCCCTTCTCTCTGCCCATGTGCGTGTGTATGTCAAAATGACTCAGTGACAACATTTTTGTCAGTTTCAAAACATGAGCCTATAAATGTTACAGTTCAATATTTAGTGTGTAAATGTAACAGACACGAATTCTTAACATGATTGCAAATTCACTCTAGTCAACCTGCACTGCAATCAGATCATAGGCATTATTTTGCCACACTACCTAGAGCAAAACACTTCGTCACTCATTATAAGTAATTTCATTGGCTAAAAATATTTTCTTACCGCGTTCGCTTTGAATGGCCTTCAGTTACTATTGACACTGTGAGAAAGTTAGACGTGTTTTTTCTGTGCCTAACCGATAGTCGCTTTAACGCACAACCCAATCGTACAATGTGTGATCAATGGAAATTGTGTCAGCCTTAGGTCAAAATACATCACTGAATGTTTGGATGTAATATTTTGTGAGAACTTTACATCTACGTTTTCGAAAGTAGGATTTTAGTAGACATCTTGTGATATTTTACCCCCCAAATGGTGGATTTTTCCTATCGATGTGATTTTTTTAAATAGGATGGGTGTTTTTGAAATTTCTTATGGAAAATATACCATAAAAAAGTAAGTGCCTTGATATTTTTAAAAGTTGGAATAAAATACTCTCTCCCTCTCTCTCTCTCTCTCTCTCTCTCTCTCTCTCTCTCCGTCGTAATGTCAATTCTCTCTGTTTCACAAACACACACAGACACACCTAAGTTTCTTATAAAATGATTGAGATTGAAATCATAATGGTATCTGTTCCCGTTTTAAGATACCTTTCCAAAAATGTTGGCAGTAGTCACAATGATAACGTGAAATGTTACTTTACTTTTGTCATTTTTTCAAAAACTTGCACCCTTAAAAATTGTAAAACGATTTTTCTTCAATAGGTAAATTTCATGGATTATATAAAATCTTGAGTTTAGTTGTGCTTGTGCATGTCAGATATCTTGGCTTTGTCTTATTTTGGCACTGCAATGTGTCACGAGAAACATTTATAACATTAGATCTACCGTTTTCCAAAGGGAAAAAAAAAACAAAAAACACAGCTTTACAGTGTAAGAATGACTTGAATAGAGTATGACTCGTATTATTCTGCACTCTCATTCTAGAGCCAAAATATTAATTAAATAAATAAAAATGTAACAATGTATGCCCTATTTTTTCAGTCAGTCGATTTCAGACGGTCGAGAGAATAAGGCATCTTTTTCTTACTGTACTCCCCTTCTATAGTTTAGGGAAATGTTGTAACACTGTTTGTAGCCGCAAGGCGTGTGCAGCAAAACATGACATATCTTAGTCATTCGACAAGAAATATAACACTTCTTTTTTTAAACTGATGAATGAAAAAAAAAATTGTCAATGAACATTTCTATCATAGAATTAACCCTTGTCTTCAGAAACTCATAAAAAGGGTAACCTCTCTGACGCAAACCATAGGTTTTGGAAAAAATTACCTCGTTCATTGGACAATATTTTATTGTGTGCACTATGCTCACAGTAGCTAAAGATTCGCGTGGCTAGGCCAATCAGTACGAAACGGCGTGTATGCAGGGCAGTAAACTTTAGTCACTACTAGCTTTTAGTACGTAACTGTGTTGAAATTACTGTTTATCTTTATTATTGTGAAAGAATGTTCAAGTTATGCTACTTTCGGTGCACAATGCTAGCAGTAGAAGGTCAAAACAGTCCACGAGACAGGATAAATATCAATAGAAAAGTGGATTTGTAAACATTATGGTTATCTAATTTCTTTAGCTTAGAAACGTATTGTGCATCGATGGCAAAAATGACACTGTACTAAATGATTGGAGCTTTAGTCTTACGTTTCAACGTTGCAAACCTTGAATTATTGCCAATGTTTGTATGTTTGTGTATGTGTTTGTGCATGTTGTTGACAACTAAAACTTAAAACCCCTTTACCCCTTCTCCTGTGATAGTATGTTTGTATGTAAGGGTATAGTAGTGTGTCTATAAGCACTCCTACCCGTGCCTACCTGTGTGAGATTGTATAGTATGTTTGTGAGGGTATTTATATTATTATGTGAGTGTATATTATTACTACTTTTAGTCTTGGCCAATTTTGTTTTTACTTTTTTCCGGATTTTTTCTAGTTTACGCTAAAGGCCGTGACAGTTCGGAAGTTTAGTACTACTTTTAGTCACGTCCATTTTAGTGTTATTATGACTTGGTTCCCTTGATTAAAGCTATTTATAATATCGGTACAATATATGCAAATTTACTGACACCTCCAACATGATCTGAGGTATAGTTTTGCTTTATATCTAAATCTGCACTATATATGTATAGCCAATAGGCGGCAGGTAACTACACACAGCGTGTTAATGGTGTAGTGTGAGGTGTTGGATACGATATGACGGGATATTGGTCACTACACACGGCGTGTTGATGGTATACGGTGGGATGTTGGATAGTAGATGACGGAGTATTGGTCACTACACACGGCGCTTTGGATATTATAGTGTGGAGTGTTGGATAGTAGATGACGGGGTACTGATCACTACACACGGCGTGAAGATTGTATAGCGTGGGGTGTTGGTTAGTAGTTGACGGGGTATTGGTCACCACACACGGCGTGTTGATTGTATAATGTGTGGTGTTTCCCGTTTGACCATATACACACTTCTGTTCCCATAAACACTTCTGACCCCAAGTGTCTCTTCATGTTCATTTCCCGTATGGGTCTCAAGAGCCCTCTCCATGTTAATTTCCCATATATGCCCCCAAGTGCCCTCTCCATGTTAATTTCCCATATATGCCCCCAAGTGCCCTCTCCATGTTAATTTCCTATATATACCCCCAAGTGCCCTCTCCATGTTAATTTCCTATATATGCCCCCAAGTGCCCTCTCCATGTTAATTTCCTATATATACCCCCAAGTGCCCTCTCCGTGTTAATTTCTAGTATATGCCCCCAAGTGCCCTCTCCATGTTAATTTCCCATATATGCCCCCAAGTGCCCTCTCCATGTTAATTTCCCATATATGCCCCCAAGTGCCCTCTCCATGTTAATTTCCCATATATGCCCCCAAGTGCCCTCTCCATGTTAATTTCCCATATATGCCCCCAAGTGCCCTCTCCATGTTAATTTCCTATATATACCCCCAAGTGCCCTCTCCATGTTAATTTCCTATATATGCCCCCAAGTGCCCTCTCCATGTTAATTTCCTATATATACCCCCAAGTGCCCTCTCCGTGTTAATTTCTAGTATATGCCCCCAAGTGCCCTCTCCATGTTAATTTCCCATATATGCCCCCAAGTGCCCTCTCCATGTTAATTTCCTATATATACCCCCAAGTGCCCTCTCCGTGTTAATTTCTAGTATATGCCACATACTGCACCCAGTCGCCACATATTACTACTGCTGTGGAACGCCCAAATCCCGCTGCCAATGTAAACATAGAAGATTTAACGTTTTATGATCCCAATTACAACATTGGATTTGCACAGCGTCTATGACAACTTCTTGAACCCTCATTATCGTTTTCGTGCACGATTCTTCTCAGTCATAGATTTGGATTTTGCAGAGATGTTCTCAAGGGTATTTTCGGAACCAAGCACACAGTCACATTATACCGAAAGTCTATCAGCAATGATGCAATTTGGAGTGCTGCTGGTGTTGCTGATGGTAAAGTTATGTTGTCAAAATTGACATTGTTATCGTTTAAGAGTTCTGGAAGCACATCACCACTGTCATTTCTCACGCTCACCACAGACTCGTATGAAGGCAATGTTCAACAGTTGTCATGGCAAATAATTACCCAACAAGGTGTCAGCTCACCAAACATTATTCATAGCGTTTCGAAGCATAACTCGGGCGCGCGGTGGACAGCATATTGATCAAATGATATTTGACCATTTAGGTGTGAAGTTTCTTTGCGGTTAAACGGTCATCAGGAAACCATGACAGAAATTTGCTTGATTTTACCCACATTCATGTCTCAGGTGGATATCATAAGCTGTGGTCGTTCATGAGCCGGGATCAAAACGTTGACACCAGTCTGCAGATTTCCCAGAAAGACTTGGCCACGCTGTACCCGATTTATTACATTTTGTTGGAACACCTGGACCTGTACAGAGTCTGTGGTCGACATACACTTTCATACACGTGTAACTCAGGTCCCCGCCGGAGGTTACAGATGTATTGATGTGATTCTCTCCGACAAGACTCTGTTGTTGGAGGGCGTAGGTGGCCGGATGAGGGTCATTGACGCGCCTGTGGAAAACCCGTAATTGTTGTAGTTGTTGTAATTGAACATCGTGATTAAACATATCATATCAAGAATTTAATGTTAGATTTAGCCTATACCAGCTTGCGAAAATAAAGAGCGCAAAAAGAAACGATTGCGGGGTCACACTAAAACTTTCTCAGGAAAAGTTAACTGGAATTATTCCCGTGTGGCTAACCCAGGCAAAACTTGATCAGCTTAATGTGGCCAAACAAAAGAACACATCAGTGACATTAAAGTTATCCAAGTCAGAGGTGACACAAATGTAAAAGACCGGTGGAATATTTCCATTCCTCGCGGCCATCCCAGCGTTGTTAGCGGCTGCGGCTCACGCGGTTGCAAAAGCGACTGCGTTGGAACCGCACCCGGGATGGCTCTAAAAAGGGCGGTTGGAGGCCGCATAGTGTCTCGTAAACAAATATAAAAAAAGACTTTCGACTACTCGGGACGACTCGCATAATTCTGCCAGGCAGAGGTCTTCAACTAGCAGGTACGACTCGCAAAAGACCGCGCCGTTAACCAATCTTGACTTACTCGCTATGACAAAGTCGGTCAAGAATTTCCGATGTGTCTTTGTGAGGAATACACTTGCATCAATGATCCCCCGCACACGGGAAATTGGCATCATCAACCTGGATTGGACAACAGGACCTGGGACTCATTGGGTCGCATACGTGGTAACGCCTCGACATCTTTTGTATTTCGACTCGTACGATCTTGCACCGCCACTTGAAGTTGTTGATTATTTACATGACGACAGAGTCGTCTACCGCTGTTTTATTCAACGCTACCGTTGTAAACTCGTCTGGAAGGTCCCATATGTGGACATCTTGTTCTTGAAGCAATGTGTGCACTCGAGCGTTCACCAACACCACAAGCGCTTTTGATTTTACATTGATACTTAGAAAGTACGCTTAATAGTATACACAATGCATATTAACATTTATTGACGTTACACAACCAGACGCGGCGCTGATGTCGATCTGACCAGGTTTGCCATCAAAGCGGATTTGATCGAGTTTACCAGCCGGGTTGTTGTTGACGTCAACCAGGGCGAGCTTGTGTTTTTCCAAGAATAAACTGGAAAATTTAAGACGTATAACATGGACATTCAGGATGTTGTTATAAAGCCGCGAGGCTCTATCGCAAAGAACTTCGCTGAAATCACTGAGAACCAGGGAACCAGAGACTCTGGCATGTCAGTGTTTTTATCAAAGGCTACATTGATGTTTCTGAGGTTGAGGCAAAACAACATGTGGATGCAAAGATTGCAGAGGTGCCATCACTACTACGCGTTGTTAATTCATAGGGTAGATTCAGTGGAATATTAACCAAAGAAGGATCTGAAAAATATGATGGTATGGCAAATGGTCGATTTCTTTTCGTTCCTGTTGGGTATGCTTTCGATACACCTAATCGTAATATCTTAAAGGTGATTCTGGATCGTATTTATTTATTATAAACGGATTTAGAGGTCTGTTGGGTGTATTGACAATAGTTGTAAATAATTTCTTGCATCGTAAATTAATGGCACGTATTACAGAAGACAATGTTAAAGAAAGTTTCATATATACGGTATCATTATTATTATCATTATTCACCGGAGATGACATTCAGTTCCAAGGACTCAACATCTACCCGGAAGGGCACCTAACCGTCTTTGGCGTTTGTGTTTAAGATTTCTTATTACATGTACGTAATGGATTTTGAACGCGACGACGATGTTGCGAAATTTGGGGACGGGGTGTTTGACCAGCTGACAGCGGATGTTAACATTGATAGAAATTTTGTTCCACTAGTTGATGAATATCTGCTTCAGAATGATGTTACCAGACCCTCATATACACTGAAATATAATCTACGCAAAGGTAAAATAGAAATTGATAGTTGGGACCACCCGAATGTGCTATTACCAACTCGAGGCCAGATTGTAGTCATAGCATTAGCACGCGAAAACACAAGACAAAAATTGACATCACCATCAGGCGTGAAATCAGCCAAAGACTGTTTCTACAGCGATGAGGTGAAATTCACCGCTGAATGCACCCCGGTTACATTCCACATTAATTATGTTAAACAAACAATAACACAACTAAGATGAAAAAGATCTCGACTGTTATTCAACAAAGATGCACTTGTCCGCGTAAAAGTTCTTGGACGAAAACGATTGTTAGAGGCATAAAACAGAGGCGTAATTAGTGTGTTTCTAAATGAACGTGTTGCCAAACCCCAGGAACGCACAATCGCCAGAGACTTAAAAGATTACCCCGGAAAATATTTTCTACGATTGCATGACGGTTGTACAAGTGAAGAAAAGTGCTTGTTTGGTCGTGCGTGCACGTATTGCAGCTGAACAAGGCCATCAAGACGAGCAGTTAGTCTCCATGATGACAATATTAATAGAAGAACTTTGATAGACCCTCAAAGCTATCGACGCGAAAAAATAATTGAAGCGGAACAACAACTGCGAGATGAAATCATCAAGAGAACCGCGCTGCTCATGAAATACAAACGCGTGTGTGTGTTTGTTGTTGCTATTTATGGACTCGCCGCGGCAACAAAAGTTGGCCTTGGTGTTGCTGGGATTGTTACCACGGCAACCATGATAGTTACACCAATCGGAATTGTTGTCGGAGCTATATCAATAGCAACCAGTGTCTCAGGTGGTGCTGGCAAAATAATTTCGATACCATTACATTCACGAATACGTATTTATTCAGAACTTCTTGCGGCAGCACACAGTAGTCTCAATACAATCAGTACACTGTACTCAGAGGCTATAGCGTGAGTGATTTTGAGACCGTATTGGTGGAAATGGAAAACCATCGACGACGTGTTGCACAGATCCGAAACGGGCGCTAGCGACCCAAAACAAATAATTGATTTACAGGCAGTAAAAATCGAGGAAATGTTTGCCAGTGTATATCAATCTGTCTGCTAGCAGATTTTGCTTAGCAAAATCGTTTACGTTTCCGAAGGGTACAACCATTTACGCCAGCAGATCAGCAGATTTTCCTACGCAGAATCGTTCACGTTTCCGAAAGATAACCACAATGACACCGCTATTGGCAGCATATATAAAGACAAACTTGTCTGCACCTGCGGTTGCAGCGTTGTCGTCGCTGTAGCAGCGGTGTCGCCGCACACAGTCCCTCCGCACCCGTAAATAATAAACTCGCGTGTGATGTGAGGGGTAAAATTAGTAGCAAAGTCATGGTATATAAAAGGCTCTGACCTATAGCAGAAACCGGGATCTAAAAGCCCCGTTGTAATACTACTGATTCACAAAACACACACGCACACACTTGAACGTCCTATAGAATGATTTATATTTAAACCACAATGGTGTATGTTTACATTTGAACATACCACTCTAAAATTTGCAGTAGCGAAATGTGTACTTGAAATAGAAATCTTGGTGATACGTGGGTATTTTTTTTTTATTTTTTTTTTTACTGCATGGCTTCAAGCAAGCGATATCTTTAGGACATTTTTTATTTTTTACCTCATTCATTTGACAATATTTCATTGTGCAATATGGTCACAGTAGCTAAAGATGCTACTCGTGTGGCAATATCAATCAGTACGAAACGGCGTGTTTTTGGGGCAGTGAACTTCAACCACTGCTCACTTTTAGTACATAATGTATCTAGGTCAATCAGTGCGAAACAGCCTGTTTGCTTGTAATAAAACACTTACAGAGAATGGAAATCTGAAGGGTATATGATGATACAAACTGGATTAAAATATTAAAAAAATAGAGTATACTTTTTCTGAAGAAAACCCATTTAAATGTTAAGCTTTAAATAGAATGTTTATATGGAGTAATACTTTAAAGCAACACATCTAATCCCTTTAAAACGTAATTTAGCTACGTCAATCAGTGCGAAACGACCTGTGCAAGGGACGGTAAACTTCAGCCACTACTCGCTTTATTACGTAATGTAGCTAGGTCAATCAGTGCAGAACGGTTTGTTTAAATGACCGTTAAAGCTATCCTGTACCTGTGTTATAGAGGGGAAAACACGATCATACACATATACGGGAATTTAAAAGAAGATATTCAAGTTTTGTGAACTTTATGGTTATCTCTTTTCTTTAGCTCAGAAACGTAGTGTACATCCATAGCAAAATAATACTGTCTTAGATCTAGTTTGACTCAACATCGTTGTCAACCTTGTAAATATGTTCCTGTTAATCTTTTGTACATGAACAAGGAAGGGACAAGCCATAGTCCTTCCTCTTCATTTTTAGTGAGTGGGACTTAATAGAAAAAATGTTGATTTTTAAACCTAGTGTTGACTTGTTTGTTTTGTGTGTCTCTTTCAAAAGTTATTTAATTCTCTCTCTCTCTCTCTCTCTCTCTCTCTCTCTCTCTCTCTCTCTCTCTCTCTCTCTCTCTCTCTCTCTCTCTCATACACACACACACATGTTGACAGACAGACATGTTCCTTATGTTGAAAACAATGACGTCATACGACATTTCTGTTTAAGTGCAGACCGTCGCGTATTGCTACACTGCTACAAACAGACCCTCACCCCACATGATAAACTTATGACGTCATATGGTTTTTCCGTTTGAGTGCAGATCGTCGCCTATTGCTACACTGTTACAATGTAGCCATGAACCAAGATGGCGCCTATGTTAAATTCCCGTTTGTCCCCATAAACTTTCGACCCTTTGTCGCTCACAATTTATAGAGACAAATATTTCCACGTTAAATTTTCATAGACCCCTATAACTGTTCGACCTTTATTAATATGGGACTCCCGTAGACCCCTCAATCGCGATCCTACACTACTTATGGACATTTTTGTCCATGTGAACTTCCCATAGACCCCATAATCTTTGTACCCCTTTTAATACAGGTTTCCCTTAAACCCTCAAGTGGCACACTATACTCCTGTTATTCTTAGCTAAAAGGTGTTCAAGTTGAACATAGACTGCTCTTACTAAAATATTGGACACAATACTGAGTATACTCACATGCCTGTAATTGTTGGAAGCAGCCCTACTATTCCTTTTGAAAAGAGGACTAACTCTAGCTAATTTCAGTTCATCGGGCACTAGACCAACAAGTTGTTCTCCGCCATTTTTTTTTCTTCTGACATGACTGGTGGTGGACCAGTCACCAGTCATGTCAGAAAAAAACAAACAAATAAATAAATAAATAAAAAGGCGGAGAACAACTTGTTGGTCTAATCAGACATAATACCTCTTGATCAGGGGCGTCAAACATACGGCCCGCCAGACGCATTATTTATTATTATTATTATTATTATTATTATGTATTATTAATTATTATTATTTATATCAAATCTGGCCCGCCATAACAAATGAGTTTGACACCACTGCTCTAGATACAGACAAGTAACAATGTATGTAACTGGAATCGTCAAAACACTGAAACGGGTGAAGGGGATGAGGAAGCCAAAATAAAAAATCAACTGGCTTGTGACGACAAGGAGAGAGGTTAGCTGCCAATCGGATTTATGTGGTTTGTTTAAATCTTATTGCAGGCTTACAATATATATATATATATATATATATATATATATATATATATATATATATATATATATATATATATATATATATATATACACTGCACATATATTTGTTTTCAAATTGTGGTGGGGTGAGATTTCTCACACACACACCCCACCACCACCCACAGCGGACGCACTAGCGGATATTGATATTGTAAAGGCCTGTACTTTTACATGGATTAAGGTTACTTAATTCTTTGTAAACAAAATCGTCACTTGGCGGTTGAAGTTGGAGTGTGTTATTATGAAGATTTCTTACCCTGTAAAACTCTTTCTAAATTGTTGAAACTGTTGTAAATGTTTTTGAAGGTTGTGGCAATTTCTCCAAGAGAGTAGATGCTACATTAATGAAGAAGTTATTAAAATGATTAGAAATAGCAACGGGTCTATGACACTTGCAATCCTCAATAGTCAGTACAATATTAGCATTATCGTTTGATTTATAACTGTAATCGAGCTATTTCTACTTTTGCCATGATTTCTTTGGGCTATTTTTATTATCTTCAACCTGTTATATCAATTATATTAGTTGCAATAAAAAATTATCTTGCATTAAGAAAAAAATATTTTAAAAAAAAAATTAAAAAATCCTTGGTTCAAGAGAGAAAATCCCAGCCCACTCCAACGAAATTTAAACTGTCGGTCCCGAAGTTTTCCGTCGCATGTTCCAAGACGGTCCATGTTTTAGTGATTAGTTATAAATTTCGCGCGTAAATGTTGGCCCTTAGCGCGTATGGGGTTGTCTTTGAAGAAGCTCGTTCTTAGTTAAGGCGTTGGGAGGATTTTGTCACAAGTGAGTATCTTACATGATTTATACATTGATTTAGAATTGTATGCTGCCATTAGAACGTATTGTCAAGTCAATGGAAGGTTTTGGTAATGAGAACCTTTAATTTAGGATATCCAAAATGGCATCTTCGAGATTTGACTGATGTTGCACGTGCATTTACAATTTGAATAGGGAAAGCACAATTTCTCGTCTTTGAATTGCAGACGTTCTTGGTGTAATACAGAGAGTATTACACCAACAAAGTCTGCAATTCAAAGATGAGCAATTTAGCATGTATATAATATCGACAGGGCCGGCTCAAGGCAATTACTTGCCCTCCCCCACAATTAACTTTTGAAAATGAATATTGTACATTTATTCTTTTCTTCTGTTTTTCTCTATCTTTTTTTAGACGCTTATTATCTTCTAATTTACGCTATTTCTCTTTTTTTATTCAGTTTATTTGCCGCCCTCCCCCCCCCCCCCACCACCACCAAAAAATTTTCCCGTCATAGGCGACCGCTTAGTTTGTCTAGCTGTTAATTTGAGATTTTAAAAAAAAAAAAGTAGTTACATTTCCAATCCACATAACACCGAATTAAGCTGATAGAAGGTCCAGGAGAAATGTTAAAAAGCACCCCCCCCCCCCCTAAAGGGGGCCTTGGAGCAACTGCTGCATTTGCACCAACTTTAATCTGGCCTTGCATTCATGGAAGTATGTATAATGCAATGGCGGATTTTAAAAGGAGTGAGGAAAAGTCGTGGCCCCTCCCCAATCCTCGAACAAAATGAGTGCCAGACAACCGGAATGTTTCCTTGAGTAACTTCTTGACAGTTAGATGGTTAAAATTATGCTTTGGAAATGCTTAAGGTCTATTGGTAGTGTGCAGTTCATTACTGGTGAGTGGGGAATGGTACTATGAAGAAATGGCTATATATTTTGGTAATAGTGATGTCCTGTTTCCTTCAGTAAGGTACTTGGCAGTGAGTTTGTGAAAGAATAAATTCCATACCATTTTGTCTACGGACTGAAGCAGTGTGCATCAATATGGAGTTTGTATGTGCTGAAACAAAAATGTCACTGAGGCTTGTAAATAATCCATTGAGTGGCAGGGAGAAGTAGATTTTTTCAAAAATCTTGAGAAATTGAACATACGCTGTTTGTCTGCAAATACTGTTTGTAAATCAAAGACATTTTAGTTTGTAGAGAAAACCTGGAAAGTAGAACCTAATAAAAGGTATGGAGGTCTGTACTAGATGTAAGTGGCATTTTATGAGAAGCACAATGACAGAAATGTCTTGTTAATATTAATAATGAGAATAATCTCAGTGATGAACATTATGATGATCCCCAAGGTGAACAGTTTGAAATATTTTATATAATCTCTGGTCATATGTCTTTCTGTACATTTGTCTGTATCTATTCTGGCCTGGCTGTATTCAATTAAAATTGTAATTTTGTATTGCAACCATGGCAAATGCACAATAAAATGCTCACTAGTTCCCTTTTATGACTTTCAGAAAGCAAGGTTACAGGACTGCCACCATTCTATATCGTTGGGGCTCCCTGAAGTAAAGCAGAAACTGTTGAGATGTCACTGACATGCTTTTCAGACAGTCTAGGTTTATCATTCTGTAACCATCCAGAATGTCTACAGACCATTTTTTTTTTAAAGTAGCATTTTTACTGTTGTGAAAATGGCAGTCGAATACATTTCTAAACTAGTTTAAAACAAACTCCCAGGGTCTTCAATAGAAGCGTATCCTCAGATTTTGACGCTTGAAATTTAAATTTTACCCGTTTTTGACACAAAAAAAAATCCAACCTGTCTGTTTTTATGATGCATGTTGATTTATCCGGATTATCACTCTTAATTATTCTTGATTCGCCTCCATCATAATTTCCTACTGAGTGCACGTTGTCCATAACAAATTTACTGTATGCGCCAGTAATCGACATTTGCTAGACAACACCTTATCTGCCAATCATATCGCACCTACAGTACACGCATCATGTTTAATGGAAAATCCACATTCCCACAGGGGACCTTAATCTTTCACGGACCGGATATAGTGGCCATTGTGACTTGTAGTGGACAGATTAAGTTTTTTTGCCCCAATTAGAAAGTCACAGCAATATAATTATGTAATCGTAGATGTCCACAACATCTTGTGGAACTTGCCAGTCAGCTCAGCTACAGTACACAGTGCAGAATGCTCTTTTTAAGTTGTACACAATGTCGTTTAATATCCAAAGACTTGCCCACTAAAACACATTCACATACGTGTATTGCAAGAGATGAATGATAAATTTCCAAGCAAAGAATCATGAGACTATTTAGGTGCTTCACCAAATATACAGTTTAATTATAGTAATTTTAATAAGAGAATGAGAGAAGGGGAGATTTTACTTTTAAACAAAAGGAAAAATAAATCACACATAAGTATTAGCGGGTTTCATTGCGTTAATAAAATAATTAAATGCAACACACGCAGTGATTTATTTTTTCATTCCCCCAGTCACTTTTAAATTGTTTGCTTAACATGTTCCCACACAATGCATGGCACTATCTAGTATACAACTTCTACTAGTCCGGCCTGTTTAGCATGTGTGACCCAAATATACATGTCCGTTGTGACACATTTTCTCAGGAACTAGACATGTGTTTACTGTCACCATAGACCTACTGTTTTTATGCAGACTCTATGAAGCACATGAAGCTGCATTCAATAACCAATAGTTTAACAAATATTCTAGGATTGCTGGTTTGGTCATCAAAGTTTAATATTACCAAATTGATGGGTGAAAATGACGAAGTATATTTAAATATTTTTGGTAGAAGATAAATTTGTATGTATTATTTTCATTTAATACAGATGCAATTTATTTGGTACAGTACATTCTTTCAATCCACATAAATACTACGAACTGTACCCAAATGTCAAGTGAATATTGTAATTAACACCAAGTTCAACACCGTTCTTCTGGAATGCACAGAGCATTTCCATATTAGACCATGGCTTTCCAACATGGGTAGGGTGTAGGCTGTGATAAAGAGAACCATCATTTTGTTTTTCAGTTCATTCACATTTATTTTTAAAATGTACATTCCCTATGGAGCGTCTGCAAATTTTCAATTTGGATTTTCGGATCATGCTGGGTAGTGTCTGGCATATACTCTGCTGACAGGCCTTGCGAGGTCCAGAGCTATAATGAAACTTGATTGGTTCAGTCCTGAATTTGTCAGTTCCATGGACAAAAACTGGTTGAATTTCAAACCTGAGCCAGTATGGGGTATTGTTTCTGATGACTGCAAACCATCTTTCCTTCCATTTCTGTCTTAGTAGTGTCATATTTGATGTTTTGCTGCCACAGAGACTACCTTATGTTTCCTTGGAGAGATAGTTACCTCCGATTCGGTGGCAGCCTTTCATTTTATCTCTCCACTTTCATGCGGATGTACCTTCCTCGCAAAAATAATTAAGTAGACTCATTTTATTCACATAATAAAGATGATCTCACTTGGCAACTACTTCTAAAGTTGTTATAACATACATTTTGCAGTTTATTTGCAGTAGTACAGTTTTAATTAAAGTATAGATACAAAATCTTAATAATGCTCTCTCTCTCTCTCTCTCTCTCTAAGACACATATATCAGAAACTAACATACATGTATGTAGTACCCCTGCCCATGCACACAGATCTGTTATCAAGTGCGTATTGAATGCATCTTTTTTACACAACATAGAAATTCGGTATGAGAAGGAACTCCACTTTGTCATCGTCTTTATATTTCTGGAACAGTACATGGTCAGTTAGCTTTTAGCAATTATTTTTGTTTTTGTGTGTTCATGCAGCAACCACCAGAACTATGCTTTCTCAAGTTTTAATTACTCCTCTATAATGCTGTAATTGGATGTCAGAAGAATTCATACATTTTGTTAAAGAGCACTTGTGCATGGGGTAACCATTGAAACTTTTGCGATTTTGTTTCACTTCAGTCTGGTATGAATGCGATTTTGTTATTAATATTTTTTTATGTTTATCATTCTTTTCACTGCAGGGGGTACAATATCGCTGACTTTCATGTGATCATTAAAAAAAGTATGTCATGCGAACTGCATCAGAAATAAGGACATGAGTGAATCTGTAGATTCCGATAGTGTAGTATTAAAAAAAAAAAAAAAATTAGATTCATTGTGCAAAATGTAGTATTAATATAGTTTTTGAGGCATTGTCATTATGTTAATATTGTCTAAAATTTGATCTGGCATTATGTATCATAAATTATATTCGTTAGAACTAGCAGATGTTTATCATTAAATAAATGATCACATTTTTTCAATATCAAAAAGTAAGCAAACTGCACCTGAAAGAAATAACAATTTACATAAATCGGTGCCTGTCTTTCTCTCTGAACCTCTTAGAGCATGTTTGCTGGGGTCATAAACAGTAAACCACTCATTTTATTGAGACCACATCCACTCTGCAGTGGTCATCGAATGCAAGAAAGTGTGGTGTGCAGAGCTATTCTCCGCTATATACCACAGCAACTCCCATCATGGTTAGTGGAGAGGTGGGGTTTTTTTCTTCATAATCCTCTCCACTCTCTCTACGCCCCCACCGCGAAACATGGGGAATTTAAAAAATCTCACAAGTTGTACTGTATTTCACAAATGTTGTGGAATTTTCTTCTCTCTGAACAGTATCGACCACAGCTGTACTTTCTACATGGAAACTTTAATAGCCACCGGGTTACCGATAACTGTCAGGGGACTGTTAACAGGAAGAACAATATGGCGGCCTTCATTACATTATTGCATCGGGTTATTTGCTACATGCAGTGTACTTAAGGCCCCATGTGTATGCAAAATGTAACGCTTGTTGCATCTTGTTTGATCTTTTTGCAATATGATAAGTACAATACAATAGCTCAATTATAACTGTGCTTATCTGTTGTGTATGCTATACAATATATTGCTTCTTTTAGTTCATATAAATACCTTTTAATCAAAACGGGTTGTACTTGCACATTTCATTGACAGTTTTATAAGTGAATAATGTAGGATTTTCTACTTGCTATGTTCTGTACATGATATTTGGGTATAACACACCAACTCATCCTATGAGCATGTTCCACATTACCAACAGCCCTTAAAATGCAGGAGCATCTGGTGCCTTTGCCTCCTGGGCCCCGACCAGGGGTCCCGTCCCACAGACCTCTCTCCTACTTGTTTGCTCTTCCCCCATGCACATGTACAATATTTCTGGATCCATCCCTGTGCTGTGTGGGGGTACCTGAGTATACTAGTAATTTGTTGTTTACAGGGTAAGAAACGTTTTTTAAAATCCATGGTTGTCCCTGCAAGATACCATAGGGCTTTTAAAAATTTCAGGATAGAGTCAGAACTAAAGAATATGGACAGGTACACTGCTCATGTAAATAAATTATTTAAAAAAGCTTGACAAACTTGGGAATAAAGTTGCAGCAAATTCCCAAGTCCATATACAATTTAAAGCATTCACAGGTATATATATGCATGTATATATTTTCTGATATTCATAAATACCATTGTAAATACTACTGCTGCAACTACTGTACTATTATTATTATCATTGTGTAGATAATTCTATCCTTTTCAGCTCAGTGCAGCTAGTTTCTGGGATTATTTTATTTATTCATTCTCTCTCAAATTTTTGACAGCATGACATTCCTGTATCTACCTCCTAAGTGTTAGTCAGGTCCCGGTGTCAATGTCTTACTCGTGGAGTGATGCTGCTTTCCACACATGTGAGCAGTTCAAATCCATGGTCAACAGATGCTGAATACACAAGTGTTCTGATGGTTATTAATACCAAAAAGTGAGTGTTCTAAAGTATTGAATGTCATGGATCAATAGAAGAGAGATTATACTTGCTATCTGGATACAAAGGTCAGTTGAAATTAGTGTATTAGTAGTGAGCAGCCCAACGATCCATATTTATAACAGATTTGACTGTCTAACATGAATTCTGCCTAATACGGTTGCTCTACACCAACAGACATGTCAGAAAAAAAAGGCAGAGAACAATTTTTTGGTTTATCAGGTTACCTGATAAGTTACTTAAGTGCTGTTGGCTACCCAAGATATTAGGGGTGAAACGATGCATTGATACTTTCGCCATATCAATACACATCGATACAAGAGGTGAAGAATTTATACAAAGTGACACTAACCCTATAGAAGTTACTTTAATCATCAGCAGTCATGAATAATTATTAGTCATTTGCCTTTATATTCTTTAGACTGAGAATTTATCTCAGATGGCCGTCACAGGCACAGGCACTAATGTTTGTCAGTAAAAAAGAAAAAGAAAACTTGAAAACACCCACTCATCTTTTACAAATTAACACAAGGTTACATGGTTCGAAATGTGTTCCCCCCCCCCTTTCACCGATTACATGCTAATTATTTTATTCCATCAGCATGTTCAGCCACTGATAATATATATATCAACGTAAAGGAGAATTTTCAAATTTGTTTCCCATGTATGATTGAACTCCTTTACTGATCATTTAAGAACCACTTTTACGCGAAGTTTCTCTTTTGCTTCGTATCTTGCCTATATGGATAGAATTTAAAGGCTACACTTCTGGTGTGTCACTCCGTGAAATATGTTATATTAAATTCTGATTGGTGGTTATTGTTTATTGCAGTCCAGGGTAAACAATAACCACCAATCAGAATTGACTGTAGCTTATTCACTGTGTGACACACTGGAAGTACAGTAGAACCTGTCTTGAAAGACCACCCCTTCTGCCACAAAATAATGGTCTCTCAAGACAGGTGGTCTCTCATAACAGGTCATAACACTATGTAATCAATAAATCTGTGCATGGAGATCCTGGTCTCTCAAGACAGGTGGTCTCTCATAGCAGTGGTCTCTCAAGACAGGTTTTACTGTATTGGCATCCAAACTCGATCCAGGTAGATACAAAGCAACAGATACTTTGTTCAGGATGTTTATTAAATGATCTGTAAATTTCTAAAGTCGTACATGGAGAACACGTTTGGAATGTTTCCTTTTACGTTGATATAGGTAATCAGTGACTAAACATGCCAACAGGATAAATAAAATCAGCACAGAATCAGCAAGGAGGCAGAATTTTTTAATTTTGTATAGAAGGGGAGTGGGCATTGTCAATAGTTTTCCTTTTCACTAACAGAAACGAATGCCTGTGGCCACGGCAGTTTCACATCTGCAGGAAGTACAATGTGATAGATTCTGATTGTTAGTCATCTCCACTCCCACACCTGGACTTGCTCTAGATAAGATTTCCCTTGCAGGTGGAAATTGCACTATTTCTTCAGTTTTGAAGATAACACCATCACGTCTTTCAAATTTAAGTGAAGACATGAAATTGATAATAAGATGTTGTAAAGGCATTCATGCAGTGCAAAACAAAGGGTGTGGTTACCAAGATGAATCCTGGATCCTATCAAATGGAATATCCTCAAATGGCTTAAATGATGGAATTAAAATCACTAACAACTAATATGTAGTCTGTTTGGATGTACTTTTTTAATATATTTGTCAAGGATGAACAGATGCTAAATCTATGTCTGTAATCTGCATACTAGAAATACAACCAATGTCTACACATAAAACAGCACAACCCTACCACTGATAGACCTTCTAAAGATGAAAAGACCATCAAGTTGATATGTGTATCGATAATGTATCGTATTATAAGCTATGTATCATGAATCATATCGATATGCGGCACAGGTGTATCGTTTCACCCCTACTTTATATAGTCCTAATTGCACACATTGCTTGTAAATCATCATCAGTTTGATTAATGGAAAGTGTCAGACAAGTTTACACACTTATTTAATCTATTTAATTAGGATCAGCAAATAAAAGATAATCAAACAATTCCCTTTTTTTATAACACTGTCTTGTTGTATGTCAGCTTTCTAGTTGTTGGCCACCACTGATCACAAACTTGTCCATATTTTATGTTGATCTGACTGATGTTATCATTAATCCAATACTATTAATCCTGTGTCTGACCTGTTAGGGAACTGTAAAGTATCCATGTGGGAATTATGTTTAGCCATTAGCCAACAAGAAAATATAGTAATTGCAACAACAATTGTGATTGGTTTGAATATTTAAACTTGCCATATTCCTTTGGGTAAAGTTGGCCAGGTGAAGCAGCTGCCACATTCACTGTAGCAAGTGTCCATTTCTTCACCAAACCAAGGAGGAAGTGTAATATTTAATCAAAGGCCTTGAGTATGACATGCCTAATATGAAACATAACCTCTAAAATTTGTTGGTGTGATGCAAAAGGACAAACATTTACAAGTCATTTATGGGTTCATCTTGATGGACTGGTTGTATGGACTGTAGTTACTTTAATCAGATGATGAGTAGCTGATGCATGAGGATTTCTGTGGCTTCTTTTCGAAAGCAATCCCCCAACATTCAAATACAGATTATATGGAGATGCAATTTAATGATGTGATGTTTGTCACTGGAAAATATATAAAATTCCATTATCATTGCAAGCGGCAATGCATCTGTGCCCAGAATGTATGCATTTCATTGTGTCTGCTGATTTACACTACGTGGCAATGCATAAAGGAGGTCTTTATTTATTTGAACTGCTTCCAAGGTGACTAACACGCATGGTTCAAAATCTGCTTCTCATAATCCGTGCTTATTTTTTTATTCCGTCAGCGTGTACAGCCACTGCCAACATATATCAACTAGTGCTTATTAGAAGATCAGTAAAGGTGCCAAATTATACATGGGAAACAAGTTTGGAATGTCGCCATTATGTTGATATATTTTGTAAATGACTGAACATGCCAACACTGGATAAAAAAGTAGTTTTACTTTTTCCCTGACAGAAACGAATGCCAGTGGTGGTGGCAGTTGTTTCTATCTGCAGAAAGTACTGCATGAGCGATTCGCTTGTTTGTCTTCTCTACTTCTGCACTTGGACCTGACCTATTCTAGACAAGATTTTCCTTGCATGAGTAAATTGCACTATTTCTTCTGTTTTAAAGATAACTCCATAATGCCTTTGAAATTTAAGTTACGACAAGAAATTGATAATAAGACATTTTTAAAGTATTCATGCAATGCAAAACATAGGACATGGTGAGCAAGATGAGTTCTGCATTCAATCAAATGGAGCAGCTTGAAATGGCTGTAAAAGGTTGAATTAGAATCACTGACAACTAGCAGGTAGTCAGTTTGGAAGTATTTTTGTTGTCTTGTCATGGATGAAAATGGCATATGAAAAGATGACAAGTCGTAAGGTATGTCTGTAATCTACATACTGGAAATATGATCAATATGTCAATACATGAAATGGTACTACCCTACCACTAACAATCATTCTAAAGATCACAAGACGTTCAAGTTGATGTTTTTAGCTGTGCATGGGTACATACCGTATTTTATGTATTTTTTCGTACACGAAAAAATAATTATTTTTTTCAGAGAACGAAAAATTATATGTAAAAAAAATATTATTAATTTGGAGTACTGACCATGTACGAAAAATAAAGGGTTCGGACCTAAACAAGATCTACCGTTATGTGACACACGATGCTGGGTAACCTAACATCACTAACGCAAAAGTAAACATACATTGCTTTGTCTAATTTTGCTCTCAACCTAATTAGTTTTTATTTTTAAAAAAATACCCCAAAAGACTTTTGTTGTTATCAATGAATATGTGTAAGTGTGTGTGTGTGTGTGAGAGAGAGAGAGAGGACAACGTGTCGGTGTGTACTAGATATTGTCTTCTTACAGCAACAGTAACCTCATTATGAAATCAATAACAAATAAAATAACTCTAACCTTTTTCGTTTCTAGTGAATGCGTGTACGAGAGAGAGATGAAAAAGTGTTCTGTCTGTGTGTAAGATCGCACGCAGAGCTGCATTTTATTTTTAGTTGTTTGAGAGAGAGGGGTTGCAATGTGATTTTAATCTTTATTGTTCAGTTACCTGTCGATTGTGTTCTTCCTCATTTACACACGTACAAGAGCACTATTATATTCCATTGGCAATTAAAACCTGAATAAATAAATTGTTCTTGTTGTAATTAGGATGTTCATTGTCACAAAAACCAAGTGGCTATCCAGAGGTATTACAAGCTAATTTAATGTGCCTAGACCTTTAGCTTGGTCATTTCCAGTA
This sequence comes from Margaritifera margaritifera, assembly GCA_029931535.1. Classification (NCBI taxonomy): domain Eukaryota; kingdom Metazoa; phylum Mollusca; class Bivalvia; order Unionida; family Margaritiferidae; genus Margaritifera; species Margaritifera margaritifera. The sequence continues at coordinate 1,567,077 of JAQPZY010001520.1, forward strand.
AATACCAGATTGAAGACCAGATTCGCATTGACAGTTCAAATTAGTGAGGCTCTCAGTAGGGAAATGAGGCTACCCATAGGGTATTTAAAAGGTTTCCGACAAAGCCATTGTCTCAACAACAGTATTGACGTATCAGTTGGAAAATGACAATAATAACAGCTGTTGGTTGAAAAATGTGATTTTTGCCATTCAAAATAAATACGAATGGCAAATGCATTTAGTAGCCAATGGAATATATATATATATATATATATATATATATATATATATATATATATATATATATATATATATATATATATATATATACAGAGAGAGAGTACAGACAGACAGACAGACAGACAAAAGAAACGAAAACATGTGTACGTGGAAATATATATTATAAACACAAAATGTTATTATTCACAAACGTATAATCTGCGATCCAACCATAAGCGAATAAACAAAAAATGCAATAAAATTATGTAATGAAAAATTCAGAATGTTCAAGAGTTCTATAAATCTCCCAGCTCAAAGCCCTCAATCCATTCATCATCTTCGTCGCTAGAGAGATTTTCCAGTGGAGCTGCATTGTCACTCCTTATACAGTGGTCCTCCCTACCATTAACTGCATTTGAAAGTCCAGTTACTTTAAAACTGCTAATTATCATGTCCTTTTTCTTCTTTAACTCCTCATTGGCTTCAAAAATCCAATCGATCATCTGCTGCTTTGAAGGGGCTGGAATTTTTTCAGTCGTCTCTTTACCAGCCTCCCTGGTTGCAATACTTTTGGAAGTTTGGTCCTTCATATAGCTTGACCATTTTTTCCGCAGCAGTCCCTTGAACGGTTTATTTAAATAGACGTCCAGTGGCTGCAGTTTACATGTGCATCCACCGGGAATTACCGCCATTGTTGTTCTTGATTTTTTCATGGATTTTTTAACTCCATCAGTCAAATGGCCACGGAATGAATCCAACACTAGGAGAGAAGGTACGCGCTTCGTGTGTGGTTTCCAGACTTCGTCAATATACTCCAGCATGAGGTGTTCGTCCATCCAGGCTTTTTGTTGAACCTTCACTACCACTCCCTTGGGGATCTTAAGATTTTTTAATTCTCTTTTTCCCCGAAAGATTATCATTGGTGGTAACAAGTCACCAGATGCCAGGCATGTCAAGACGCAAGTTAAATGGCGCTTGTCACTGCCAGTACCTCTAACACGCACCTCTTTCATTCCGACTCTATCAATTATCTTCCCGGGTACCAAGTCGAAATACACGGGTGTTTCATCCATATTTCCAATTAAATGGTCCTCAAATTCCTCCTCCTCCCGCATCCTTCTCATATATTTTGTAAAAGAGTCTATTTTTTCCTCCAGGTCTCGCGGTAGTTTTTGAGATATGGAGGTTCTGCATCTCAGCGCAAGTCCATTTCGCTTGAAAAAGCTATCGACCCATCCTCTCGAGCCCTGAAACTTTGGGTTTTCCTCCTGAATAACAGTAGCCGCATAATTTTGTAACATTTCAATTGTTACAGGCACGTGATGGTCCCGCATACACAGCAACCAGGATAAAATTTCCTGCTCCTTCTCATACGAATACGTCAAGGGTCGACCAGCACCTGGGATGGATCCTTTTTTTGTCCTTCGAATATTTGTTGAAAATTCCATTTTCATCCAGCTGGACAAAGTACTCGGTGTTAGGTGGTACTTAGCAGCTATGGGCCTAATTCCACATAGTTTCGCCTCCTCAACAATTCTGATTTTATCAGTAATCTCCCATTTCTTGTACTTTCCTCTTACTGGTGACTTGGTAGTACAAGAAAACTGGTTCATGTCTCGCAAATCTTTGCTGTGGTCCAGTTTGTCTACTGCAAGGTCAGGAACAGCATCATTGGTCTCCGTTTCACTAGCAGTTTTTGGTACGCTGGTGTTATCTACTGCACCTATGTTAAATTTGTGCAGTTCAGCATCGTCTTTTTCTATGGCAATTGCCGCAACAGTGAGAACAGATAACTGACGGGCTACACCGTTGTCTTTTCTAGGCCGCCCTGGTCCAATCTTCTGCTTTTTTTTTGGTGGTTCAGCGCATTTAGGTGTCGATGAAACAAAGGTCTCTCCCTTTGGCAGGGGTTTGAAAAAATTTAATAATGAAGACATCTCCAAGCAAGAACAGTACAAGCACTTAAAATATATTATATAAGAATCAAATTCGCTGAGTCAATGACTTTCGCATTTATGCTTGAAAATGACTAGGTTTTTATAGTTTTTATTGCATTGCTATAATGAAACAATGAGACTGATTGCCCCTTGGCATGTACTGACACGCTTTAGATATTATTTTTATTGGATAACAAAACATCAAATGGCTTCTGAACTCGTTTTAAAATGCGCGTGGTGCTTTGTTACAGTGACCGACTTAATAAAGAGCACTCATTAACAATGTTGTTTAAGGATTATGTAATGTAAAGGCCATTGTCCAGTTGTTAATGAACAGCAGCAGCTATTATAATGACAACAACAGATCATACACATCAATCATTATATTTTCTCGCCGATAAAGAAGACAAAGAAAGGCGGTTTGATGAATGAGAATAGATTATCAGTTAACAAAACAATTACCCTTTCCAGATGAGATTATCAAAGGCCTTTGTACACGATTATAAATGGTGATTAATTCTTTATTTCTTGATCTCATGTTTCTTTATTGGATGCCTCAATTAAACATTTACGCGAAGTTTGCAACATAAAGCACCTTAATTGTAAATTAGTTTAATCTCTTATTCATTGTTGTAAAAATAAAAAGGCAATATTTTTGTTATATTATGCAAATGTTAATCTTCACAGCGGATCTTTTTTATGTATGAAAATTTAAAGGATTTAACGAAAAATACGAAGTGCTATGTACGAAAAAATTAGATACATTTAATTATTTATTATTTTTATAGCTATATGGTGTACGAAAAATTAAAGGGTACGAAAAATAACATGAAATACGGTAGACGAAATTGGCAGGCATTGTGTGATCTCAGATAACACATCGATTGATGCATATCAGATGACAAGGATTCACTGGTGCTCCTTTTTGCATGAAGGTCTGGAACCTTTTATGCTTGGCAGAGTCAGAGGGTATTACGGAGTTTACCATATTCCATGTAGGAAAAATATTATTGCAGACAGTCTGTCCAAGACAGGCTAGATAGTTCTCATGGAGTGGTCTCTGCATCAAGCAGTAGCAGAGTCCCTATTCAGTCGGGGGAGAGGGGCCTTTGGTGGACTTGTTTGATATGAAAATGAAAACAAGCTCCCATTTATGTCTTCAGCTTAAAATGGGATGAGCTGTTTGCTTATGCATTCCAATACTGCTCAGTTCATACTGATAGCTACTCTCTGGCCTCAACTTTTGTGATTCACAGACTTCTCAACCTGTTGATAAACCAACCCAGGTCATTACCTACTGTCACAACACAGGGGTTCTCTTTGCAACAGCCTTCAGATTTTCCACCTTCAAGCCATCTATCTGCCAGGAGAAGTTTTCGAGCAATAATTGGGTTGCCAGACCAGGAGACAGACTACCTCCAAAGTCTGTGATGCAACGTGGAGAATCTTCTGTGATTGGTGCAGTTGGAAGCGCATTAATCCTAGATGTCCCTCTTTTACTGCATTAGCAGATTTTATAATCTTCCTTTTTGAGGAGAGAACATGCTTGGTCTCCACTATCAAAGGTTATAGGGCAGCCTTTTCGAACATGCTGAGATTTTCCAAGGGTATGGCCCATGCTTTTATGGGCCTTGTCTGAACCCCTTGTGAACCATTGGGTGAATCTTTATTTGAGAATATTGCACATTGTTTTTCTGCTTGCTTCATCTTATATGAGGAGAAGAAGCGAGGTACGTGCCTTCACTATAGAGGAGGGGCGTTTATGGTTCAGTGGTAGTTACTTTTCTCCATTAGTTGGGTTTTCTAGACAAAAACCAAAATTCAAATCTCCTATAGAGATTCCCAATCTCAGTCGTATCTGCACTGGGGATGATCAATATAGACCGCTTTGCCCATTAGGGTACTTAGGTTCTATTTGGCAACTTCAAAAGGGTGCAGGAAGGGTAGGAAATGTCTTTTCCTTCTGTTGAAGGTCTCCACCGATATTTCAGCATCCACCATATCTAAGTGGATTACACTCACTATCAAGAGACCTCATCAGCCCCTGACTGAGAGGGATCTTTCATTCATGAAAATCAAAGCCCGTGAAATTGGGGCTATCACTTCCTCATGGGCCTATTTCAATCACTTACTGTTGGAGGATATTATGAAGGTTGCATTTTGGTGATCTCATACAACCCTCACCTCCTGTTACCTTTGGTCCTTAATATGCTAGAGTGAGGATATTTTTTCTCTTGAGTTCAGTTGTTGTGGCACAAAGTGACCCAGACTGCTGTTGGCTAACAGCAGTGGATTTGTTCTACTGTAAGGTAATTTATTTTTTACTCCCTTGGAGGTCATCAGCCTCCCTCCTAACTGACAAATTCAGCTACACAATAGTGACCGTTAGGTGTCTTTCTAACTTTATTTATGCAATACTTGCCTGTAACTATTGTCAGATGCCCTCCTCCCACCCTGCTTTGATGTCCCTCAATAGTCAAGGTCCTAAAAAGATTGAAGCACATGGGTTAATGACATGGAGTCAGACTGGGTCTATGACATGGAGTCAGACTGGGTCTATGATGCACATATTTTAGAACTTTATTAAGAATGCGAGTACGGTACATCTGTCATGGACATGGGTTTTCCATATCTGAAAAGGTAAACTTCATAACTGGCAGGTAAGTATTAGATTTATTATATAAAACATAGTATTAATAAATTATGTTAATGTTTTCTAAAATTTGATTTGATTATATGTGTTATATAATAATTTCGTCAGAACTAGCAAATGTTTATAATTAATTAAATGATCGTGCTTTTTCAATATAAAAAAGTAAGCTTATTGCTGCCGAATGAGAATGCATTGAATAATTTTCATTCACATGTGAATGAAATTTTAAAATAAATTGGTTTAAGGTCTTTTCAAATTGCACAAACTTCAACAGAAATAAGTGAATCATGAATGCACCGGTAGATTCCAATAAGGTAGAATTTAGAAATAACAAAACACTGAAATTTAGATACTTCAAGTGATATCTAGTAATACCAAGTTCACATGTCATTGCCATTATGTTATCTAAAGTGTGATTTGGAAAAATGAAAATACATCAATTAATTTATACGGGCAATGATGTAGATTAATCAGTGCCCCACCATGTACTCTCTTTCTCTCGATGAGACTCTTGAGGGTGTGCCTGCAGGTGTCATAAACAGTACAATGCGCCCACTTTATCAAGACCATGTATACTCCACAATGATCGTCTGATGCGATTCCACAATAAAGCATGGTGTGCAGAGCTGTTTTTTTGCAAGAAGTCAGGGCAACTCCATCAGGATGTAAGGGGTAATAGTGATGGGGCTTTTTCTTTATCATCTCTACCTCACTACAACGCTTGGAGAAATAAAAAAATTTGTTAAGCTGTGCTGTAGTTGCATTCCATCAGATATTGTGACTTCAGTTTTTAGCCCAAAAAATGCATTTTGAATTTTGAAATGATTTTGTTTCTAAAATAACATTAGCTGTCAATAAAGAAAGGAGTAAATGTGTGCGTGTGTGTGTGTGTGTGACTTCCAGATGATATAAAAAAGAAAAACTTGCTCCTCGTGGACAAGCAAGGTTCTCCCCCACCCCGCCGGGTAACATTTATTATGATTGAGAACTTTTTTTATACCTTTTTCTAGCTCAGGTAGGTGTTTAGTTATCACTATCTTTGCCGATTGGTCTGATTGTGATTCTGTTCTGTTGTTTTAATACAGTATCTAATGATCAGATATCATATTCCATTTGATTTGACTTTTGCTATTTTTATTCTCTGGAAGGAGGTCACACAACAATCCTTACATTCAGTTATGTGCGTTTAGTGATTGAACACATTTCACTCTCAAATGTCAGTTTAGGATAGAATTCCTTATTATTATTACTTTATTATTAGCATCTTACCAAGCTGGTTTTTGCTAAATTTCATCTTCAATACCCAAATTAAATGTTGCTGACATCACTGCCATTAAAACATCAGTATTGTGGTCTGTCCCCCCCCCCCTTCTACATTGAGACCTTTGGCAGCTAGTGATAAGGTTCACACACCTGACCAATTAAATCCCCCACTTTGAATGCTAGAGCAGCACAACTGGGCATTTCCACTGGGAACTGGGCTCACTTTCCAGTTAAAACAATGGAGGCCTTAGAAATATAATGGCTACATTTAAAGTTACCTAGCCTTGCATGCCGACCATTTTTCTGTAGCCTCTTTCAGCCTGCTGAAGGATGAATCTCGGTCAACAGCCACCCTTTAACATTTGTTACAAGCAGTGGCCAAAGCATCTAGGCATGCATTATCCTTCTCCACCTCCATAGGGATGTTGTAAGGGCTACTGCCCTGGAGACGGATACCCCCTGTGGAAGACTCATCTCCATGGCTTCCCAGGATTTGAAAGACCAGCAACACCAGTCCCTCGCATCCCCTCCTGGCAAAACCATCTTATGCCTTTCCACCCTTCAGGATGATTCTGCAAGTACTTCAAAAGTAAGGACCGCACTGCTCAGCTCAGCTCAGCTCATTTTGATAGCCCCTCTCTGTCCTCGGTGATTGTGGTTCAGCGATGTTATTGACCTGCTGGTAGACCAGCCCAGGCTGTTACCCCAGAGGAGAGACCTTCTGTTGCAGCACAGGGGCTGTCTTCTCCATAACAACCTGCAGATTCTACAACAGTGTCCATTGCAGAGAAGAGCTGCATACTATGAGATCGACACTGTCTAAATCAGGGATGTAAAACTCATTTGCAATGGCAGGCCGGATTTGATATAAATAATAATAAATAATCATAAATAATGAGTCTGGCGGGCCATATGTTTGACATCCCTGGTCTAAATGAATACGACTTCCTGACCATGAAACTGAACAAACATGAAACAAGACAAGCGATCCAATCCAAAGCATTCCACAATAATGTCCATTGCAGGGAAAATGTATGCTTTACTGAACACACCCCATCTACATAAATACACCTTCCTGACCATAGAAAGGAAAAAACACGAAAAAACAAGTGATGCAACCTAAAGAATTCTACAACAGTGTCCACTGCAGACAATATGTGCACACTACCATGCAGGCCCATCAACATGCACATCCCTTCCTGACAATGGAATGGAATAAACACAACACAAGTGATTCAATTTAAAGGATTTCAGAACAATGTCCATTGCAGCAAAGATGTGCCAACTACTGAACAGGCTCCATCTTCATATGTATTCCTGTCCATGGAATGGAATAAACACGAAACAACACAAGTAATTTATCAGTGGCATTCCACGGTAATGTCCATTGTGGAGAAGATGTGTGCACTACATAACAAGCCCAATCTACATGAATATGGCATCATGACCATGGAATGGAAGAAACATGAAGGAGATGATAGTGTTAGGGACCCGCTGCCAATAATCGTGTTAGAAATGAAAAATTAATGAATGAATTGACTAGTTTTGTGCATTTTATTGCATCCTACAGTATTTCAAATTTGAAGAGGGGACAAACTGCCGGGGTGTGTTCCCCAATTAAAAAAAAATATATAAAAAATCAAATGCAGCCAGTAGTCCCGTGGGTTTTAGAACCTTTAACAGTTAAGTAGTCTGAAAACAACATTTGGTAGTTCCAGGTTCTCTTTGAGAGTGGTTAACTAACTACAGAATGTAGGTCTCAGCAACCTAGTTTTGTTGATATGTGACATAACTAATTTTCCATATGCACTTGACATGTCTGTTTGGTAGTAAATAGGTTAAAAGGTGTTATAATTTGAGCACAGACACCATACATACATGCCAACCATTACACTTTTGGTGTAATTATTACACTTTTTTACTTAATTATGTCTTACGCTTGCCTGTATATTGATTACGCTTTTTTGGTACATTAAAAAAATATAAATAAAGCAATAACAAGTTGCGTTTTTAATTTGTGTTATCACCTCTTTAAACAAATATATCGTATAAATTTGAGAATATTCTAAAAAGAAGACTGCTGCTTAAGAATAGTGTAAGAGTACATTTGTCCATTGTAGACCTACATGGATCTTTTTAAATTTCAAACATGTCGGATCATAAAAATGACAAATCAACAGTGCTTTACAAATTTAAAAAGAAGAATACGAGTGATGTAATACAGCACTCAGGTTGAGCACATTGTCATGGTCATTACAGAATTTGTGGACTTGACTTTATGATCATTCCGCGAAAGTTCAACATGTCGACTAGTTAAAGTGAGTGTTGTATATAAATAATTTGTCAATATGTTTCGTGTTTGTATTCTGGTACTAATCCACACAGATTTTGACCATTTGTGATAAGAATTTTAACCACCCACAGATCCAGGTTAGTAGCAAAACTTGATGTACATTTTTCATACTTTAAAAATATTTTTGGTTTCCTCCTCCTTCCCAAAAGACACCTGGAACAGAATGATGTTATAAGGGAAAGTAACGGGCATCATTTTAAAGGATCAGTATTGAGCATCATTTGAAAAAGGATATAGTTAACCCTAGCTTCTTGCAATTTAAAAATTTGGTTCTTGCAATTTAAAAATTTGGTAAATGCCTTGAAAAGTTTTAATCAAGTTGAATTAAATGGAAACTTAATTTATGGACATGAATATATAAGGACGACAAAGTCTGACAACTAATCTGTTTTGTATCAAAATAAGGATCTTGTATGCTTTGGACTGCTTAGGTACTTTGTGATAGTTGATACAAATGATGAGAATTCTGATGTTGTTGGTCTTGTAGAAGTTTCATCTTTCATTTTGTATTGGAGTATGTACAAACCACTGGAAGATAATGACAGACTATGTGCCCTGCCAGTGCCACAGTTTTCCAACTGATGGAGTTGTAGCTTTAAACCGTTTTGTTTTACATAGGCACACATTCAAATGAACTCGTTACACATGCCCAAGTTTTGCTCACTAATACATGTAATCATACAGTTTCATGGGGGACCTCTAAAATATATGAATAAATCGAAGGAAACAAAGTGGAAGGAATGAATGCAAATTCATAACTGCTTGAAACAGTATTTATCAGTTAAACATTCTTTCATACAGTTGTGCAATATATTAGTAGTTTCTATCATAACATTTAAAAGTTTTTTAAAATGAAACCTCTCAATAGAGTACCATGATGTGCTTGATATGCTGTTCAGTTTCTTTTATAATAGCACTTGGGGCAGAGGGTGGCTGAATGGTCTAAAGTGCTCACCTTGACATATCACCGACATTTTTTCTTGCCTTGCACAGTGAACTAAACCTTGTGGCATTAGGGGCTTGCCTATGGTATGTATACTGATATACCATGGCACTGAATATGGTATACAACACTTTAGTCATGGTATATCAGTATACATACATTCTTCCCAATATCTTAAACAGCTTCAAAGCTTAAAACCTCGATACAAAAATCGAGTACCTTGATCTTCATGATAGAACCATGAACACGGTCAGGTCATTATGGGTTACAGCACATTCAGTTTCATCCCTCTAAATATGGGTTTTTAGTTCAAGACTTGGCAAGAAAAATATGTATATTGGGATTGATGTGACCATAGCTTTGAGACTAAGATTATGAAAGTCACAAAAAAAGTCAAAATGTTAAATTGAATTTTTGTTATAATACTATTAAATGACTTTAAAGTTAAAGCAAAGACATGACAAGTAAGTAGGCATGAGAAGACTGTGACCTTGAATTTCCAGATATGATCTTGATAGTGGTCCAAGACACACCATACAAAATATTTCATTTTCATTACTTAAATGGCTTCTGAACTACAGCCTAACTATAAAAAAATTACTTTGACCTTGAAAATTGGATCAGAAATAGCATTGTGAGATATGACCTTAGGTCATGATGCATGAATATACAAAGTTTCAGCTCGATATTACTTATTTCTTGAGAATTTCTGAGCTAGAGCCCTGATACAAACTTAGATAATGTTGATCTATGATCTTAACCTTGAAGAAAATACCATGAAAAATAATGACACATTCAGGAGTTGTACCTTCAGTGGCTTTAGTGTTGCAGTCCCAATACAAAAAGTGATTGAGATTCACGTGACTTTGATCTTGCTGATTGGACCATGCCGTTGATACACATGATTGGTACAATATACATCCTCAAGCTATGATTTTACAGGGTGAAACATTTCTTTCCATTATCTGTAATAAATTGACATCTTCTGGGTGACGGTTTGGACACAAAAAATGATGATGATTTAAAACCTGGCCTTAAAGATGCCGTAAAAGTGTCAAGTGACAACATCAAATTGTAGCTATAGCTAAATATAAAGCTTTAGGTCGGTTACTTTATTTAAAATTTTGCGAGTGACATCTCCAAACAGATATAGTAATGACCACCTTTGACTGTGAAATGAGAACCATGAAAGTGGTAAATTTTACAGCCTTGTCTTGCATATGTAAAAGTTTACCAATTTTCCTACCACCAATTCTATCAGTTTCAGATTTGAAAACAGTACGCTAAAATAATAATAATAATAATAACGACTTTATTTAAAGAAGCTCATTTGGTCAACTGACCAGTCTTCTATGAGGTCTTCTACAAATGCATGTATATGTTGTACAATTTTTTTCAAGTTGTGTCTTTAAACAAAACTGTTATTAAAAACTAGATAATTGATCGACTACTACTATAAAATATTTACAAGGCATCAAGAATGAGTACATACAGGATTCATGCAAAGATTAGTTTGAACCCCTGTAAAACATTACAGCTGAGAACATTATTAATAATAATAATAATAATAATAATAATACTTTATTTATAGAGGGTGACTCATTTAGTCAAGGACTATTCTCCCTTGAGGCCCTCTTGAGAAGAGTATAACAATCTGCATCATGCGAAAGATAATGGTGATTACTATTTATTTTAACATTTCTTTAGTATTAAAAATGCTGAATTCTATTATATCACTGTGTTAAAGAAGAGTAGTACTGAATTACACAAAATCGTACAAATAATTATTTCAGTAAATTTTGACTAAGAAGCTTCTTAAAATCTAGGGAAGAGTCAGCTGACCTTGTATAGGGTGGAATGGAATTCCATAGTTGGGCTCCAGAAAAAACAAAACTCCTTTTTATAAAACTCTGAATTTGGTTTAGGTAAATATAAATTGTTGTTTAAGATGGATCTTAGTTCATATGTATGTACATTTTCCACAGATTTAAAATTAGCTTGAAAATAATTGGGAGCCAACCCATGTAAGGATTTGTAGACTAGTAAACACTTTTGAAGCTGAGTTCTCTGTTGAAATGGAAGACACTTGAGGGTTTTAAAAAGATTTGTTTATGGTGTATCTAAGTCAGCATCAAGTATAACTCGAGCTGCTGTTTTTTGAAATTTCAGTATTTCTTGATTTCCTGTATCACTATTGCCCCAGATAGAATGGTCATATTCTAGACGTTGCATGATGTAGGCATTGTAGAATATATCTTTTTCTGTTCTTGATGGAGACAAGATTTTATTCTGTTCAAGAGATAAAGCAGAGCTTACTTTTTTAATGACCTGATCAACTTGTATTTTCCAACAGAAGAAATTGTCTATCATAATGCCAAGTAGTTATTCATTTTCAGACTGTTCTATATCTATTCCTTTTAGCATTACTATGAAGTCGTCTTTCTCAATTTTTACTTTGGCTCGAATTCCTGTGATCATTTCTTTTGACTTGGCTGCATTTATCTTCATACCATTGTGCTTACACCAGTTATTTACTTTAACCAATCCTGATTTAATTTAGTGCTAAGGTCATGGCCAGTTGATCCAGTGTTATATAATGTTGTCATCTGTGAACATGTTGGTGGTGGATAGCTCAATGTGATATGGTAAATCATTGATGTACAGCAGAAAGAGTAATGGACCAAGAACTGACCCTTGTGGAATACCTGACTTTACGAGTTTCTTATCTGAAAGCTTATTTAAAACAGAAACTTCTTGTTGTCTGCCTTCAAAATAGGATTGAAACCAAGTTAAACTTTCATGGTTCACTTGATATATACTGAGTTTTTCCAGCAGGATTTTGTGATTAACAAGGTCAAAAGCCTTTGTAAGGTCAAGAAACACTGTACCTATCAGGTTACCATCATCAATTGCTGTTAAACAATCATTCACCATTCTAGTTAGTGTAGTCTGGCATGAATGTCCTTCACAAAAGCCAGATTGTTGTGAATGTAGTAAAGTAAAAGATTCCAGGTAGTTTAAAAATTCTTTACAAACATGTCTTTCTAATATCTTTCAAAGTGATGATAAAACTGATATAGGTCTATAGTTAAATCCCGTCCTTCATTTCTTAATATCTTTCTTTGTGGAAATCATGCTGACGTTATCGGAATCGGAATCACTGCCACTATTGGTGACGCTAATTTCTGATTTTCGTAATCAGACCAACATAGGGCTAGCGGGGCGCAGGATAAATTTACGTTTCTTGGAAGGTGGTGTGTTCATTTTTTTTTTTTTTTTGTGGACCCCTCTTAGACTTCTAGCTATGTTAAGCTATCAGCCCTTAAGGTGTCCCCCTTTGTGCCGAAATGTTTTAAAGGTTTTTTATATCTGTTTGTACCCCCATAAAGTCTGTTGTTGTGGGTTTTGAAAAAAATCAAAAAGAATTTTGAAAAGAAAATTTTATTGTTACTTTTTAGACTAGGGTTCCTTTTTGTATATTATTTTTGAAGGGCGTACTTGATTTGAATCCTGTTTCCAGGCTCCCAATCGTTCCCCCCTAGGCCTAAAGAATTTACTCCATGGCTTGTACTCCCCTCCTCAGGTATTGCCCTTGCGGCTGGTTTCCTTGCCATGTTATAAAGGTTGTTTTCAGTGATCCTTGCCAGGGATCTTTTAAAGTCCAGTGTATGCTATATGTATGTTGCTATATTGTGTTATCGTGTGCTATAAACCCCTGTATTCTTGTTTGGACTGGCTTTTTAGTTTCCAAATTTTGTTGTAGTTGTTAATTACTTTTAAAGAAAAGATAAAAAAATATATACATATATATAGTTCCAAAATGTATAATCTCTTAAAGGAGATTAAAAGTTGGATGCTGGTGGCGCAAAATTTGTTGTCCCATGTTGGAGGTATTATGGTTTGCAGATTTTATTGGTACCTTTCCTCCATCCATAGGCCATACTTGTGCTCCCCCTGTGTCCTTTTGCTCTGGTTTCTAATACCATATTTAAAATTTCCAAATTATATTTCTTATTTATGGTATACAAGTACAAAAAAAGTATGGTTGGTTTGTGTGTCTGAGATGCGTATAGGCATGATATAATTTCGCAGTTGTTAGTATATGTTCTTGTTTTCCCCTTGTTTTCTTGTTTTGTAATGTTTATATCGGTTATGCCTCATTTTTCGGGTACTCTGATGTGACCCTTACTACTTCGCGTTAGCCATGTAGCTTCGGTGTCACTCGTCCTCATATCCTACTTTGAGTTACATACCCCCCCCTGTATTTAAATCTGTTTCCGTTTTGTTCCTATCTGTTTGTTAGATTATGTTAGTACTGCGAAGTTCCTGTTAAATGTTAAAAAACAATGGAATACATTTCTAATTTAACTTGACACTTTTCAGGGATGAGGGGTCCAGCTCCTTTTAAGGTACTCCCTTTAAGAGGGAATTTATCCTTCGCCCTCATCCCGCTAGTGTTTTATCATCTATTAAAGTATACAATCTTATATTAGATTATTTTAACAAGTTTTTAAAAACCTTCTACCCCTCTATAGCATTTTATCATATTTCTTGTAATATACTCTACTATGTTATCATATAATTTTTTATTCCTTATATTATGGGTATATAATAAGTTTTCTTCCTTGTACACTCCATTTTCCCTTTTTATCATATTGATTATTGAAGCCCTCTCCTGTTCTGTATCCTTACATTTTAGGATTACATGTGTTTTTGTGTATAACGCATTTTTACACAAAGGACATTTTATTATTACAGGTGATATATGCCTTTTAAAGGCCACATCTCCCGTCAACCACACATCATGAATATATTTATATATTAAACTTTGTTTATAATTTGATTTAATCCCTTTCCATTTTTTCCATATTGCCCCCCATTGTTGCCCCGGATTTTCTTTTTGTACCTTATGTATGGCTTGTTGGTTTACACCCTTCATTATGTTTATATACGTTAAAATATCTTTCTCTTCTTTCCATATTTTAATATCCCCCCTATATTTCATGATAACATTTTTTATTGGAAGCAGTTTCCTCGGTGGTTCAATTGTTTTAATTAGTTTATTATTTCTATATATTTCAGGCTTATTATTAATAAGAAATCCATAATTATATATATATAAAGCCGCCCACACGTATTCCTTTTTCTCCCATAGGTTTCTTATTCTGTTTATAATATACGCTCTTTTTCTATATTTCAGGTATGGTATACCCAATCCTCCCTCTATTTTTGATTTATATAGATTCTCTCTTTGGAGGAGGTGCATCCCCCTTCCCCATATAAAATGAATTATCTTTTTATCTATAATTTCTAACCATGTGTCCTTAAAATCAATAATTTGCATAATATACCACAGAGTGCTGTATATATAGGTATGTGCTACTTGTACCCTTTCCATTATATTTAAAGGTGTACATATCCATAAGTCAATTTGTTCTTGTACTTTATCTTTTAAAACATTAAAATTAGTTATTCCAGCGTTTTTCCCAAAATACACCACTAAAGCTTTCACTTTTTGTTTTATTAATTCTGGTGGTAAACCTGGGTGATTCCCACGCCAATTTCCTATTAAAATTATTTCAGTTTTCATATGATTAATTTTTGATCCCGATGCTTTCAAAAATCAAAAAATTCTTTTTCCAAATGTTTAAAAGAAAAGCCATCGTTTATAAAATTTGTGCAGTCATCTGCATGTTGAAGCATTTTAAATTCATTTTTTATATTAGGTATTTTTATTCCTTGTATATTTCGATTATTATTTATTTTAATACATAAAACTTCAATTGCTAATACATATAGCAGCATAGACAGGGGACATCCCTGTCTTACCGACCTTTCAATTTTAAAACTTTTTGTTTTGGCTCCATTGATCTGTACTACCGATGTTATGTTTGTATACATTACTTTGATCCATTTACAAAAGATGGGTCCAAAACCATAGTTTTTTAAAATATTCTCTATATAGCTATGTTCTACACGATCAAACGCTTTTTCCTGGTCATATAGAATCATAGCTCCTTTCTCTCCTTTATTCTCTATATACTCTATTACATTTTGTATATTTAATAGATTATTTTTAATACTCCTCCCCTCTTCCCCACAACTTTGATTTATATTTATTATTTTACCCATACACATTTTAAGTCTATTAGACATAATTTTACTTAAAATTTTATAATCCGTATTAAGTAAAGAGATCGGTCTCCAGTTTTTTAAATCTTGTATATCCCCTTTCCCTTTATATATTACCGTAATTATTCCCTCCTTCATTTTACCTGTCATTTCTTTATTTATCAAGATATTATTATATACATATTCTAAAATTGGAGTTATTTGTATTTGGAATTTTTTATAAAAATCTGCAGTGAGGCCATCTGAACTGGGTGATTTACCTTTATTTAATTGTATTATAGCTTTTTTAATCTCCTCTGCTGTTATGAAGTTTTCACATATATTTCTATGGTCTTCATCTATTTTTATAAATTGTACATTCTTACAATAACTATCTATTTCTTCATACCTTATGTTTTGCGAGGTATACAACTCTTTATAAAAATCATGTATTTCTTGTAATATTTCCCCCTTTTCCTTAAGTATTATATTATTTTTCTTTAGAGTTTCCATGTTTTTCCTTTTTCCCCTCCGTATTTCCTCCCTCCTATATATTCCCTTTGCTTTTATGTACATACTATCAAATTTCCCCGCTCTAATTTTATTACCTGCCCTTTTATATTTTTGTACATTCTCATATTCTTCCTTATATTTATCCTTTTCCTCTTCACTTACATCTTTATTTATACATATATTTTTATACCTTTGTTCCACCCCCCTTATTTTATCTTGTTTTATAGTACTATATATCTTTGCAAGTTTTTTCATCAAATCTTTTAAATCTTCCCATGCTTTGAGGATATCCCTTGTACCTTCTGTATTAAACCTATTTAAAATTTCTGTTATTCTGTCTGTATATTCACTTTCCATTAGGATAGAATTGTTGAGTTTCCAATATCCTTGTCCCCATTTATTTCTGTATTCCATATTTATATTTAGCATAACCGGATAATGATCAGCTATTTTATCCCTTTGAATTTCACACATTACAACTTTATTTATTTCTGTTTTAGATATATAAAATTTATCCAATCTACTCCCTTGTCTGATTCCATATTCATATGTATATTCTCTTTTATCAGGGTTTAGTTTTCTCCAAACATCTTCTATCTCATTTTTTTCTATAAAGTTTTTTATTATTTCCCCCCTTCGTGCATTTAATTCTTGCCCTTTCATACCCCCGGTCCTATCTAAATTATTTGTTACCCAATTAAAATCTCCTCCAATTATGAAATTTTCCATAGAAAAGTCTTGTATATATTCTGTTAAATCTTGTATAAATTGTAATTTTTTTGTTATATTTGTCCTTATATTGTTTGATACTGGCACATATACATTTAAAATATGCCATCCATTTATTTTTATATGTTTTAATCTCCCATTGAATTTCTTTTCAGTTATAATTTCCTCCCATGTTAGATTTAAAGCTTTATTTTGTAAAATTGTTGCCACCCCTGCCCAACTTTCATTATTACTGTTATTTTCTAGCACTATCCCATTTAGTTTTTCCTCTATCTCCCTTTTTAAATTTTTATCTATATTATGTGTTTCCTGTAACAAAATTATATCAAATGATTTTGTTGTTTCTCTTAGTTTTTCTAATTTATCCTTTATTCCATTTATGTTTATTGTTATCACACGGAGGTTTTGTCCCTCCATGGTACCATAAAACATTTGTTGTTAACGTTCCAATTTTGTTTTTTAAATTTATTTATTTTATTTTTAAACATTTCTACAATTACTGTGTCACATTCAGGTTACTCTCTGATTCTATTTCTGTATCACTCTCTAATTATGTTTCCTCTTTTGGTTTTAACTTAGTTTTTGACTTTTCCCTATACTGCTCAATTGTTATCCTTTTTTTCCTCCCTGTCTTTTTCCCCTCCCTCGGCAGGGAGGCAGATCTCCCTGATTTGGGGGTTTTTGGAGTATTTTTCTTTTCATCTGAGTCCTCTCTTGAGGGCCATTCTGCAGAGACTGTAACTCGTCTCTTTCTTTTCTGTGACATTTTTGGTGTGGAGGTTGTTGGGAATGTCCCATCCACACTCTGACTGATCTCTTCTTGCATTGTTATATGGGCCGTTTGCTCCTCCATTTCCTTTTCAGTGTATTTGGGAGCACAAGCCACTTCTTCTGTCTGGGTTTTCCCAGTGCCATCTTCCGAGTCATTGAAACTCGGTTCAATTAACAGGTAGTATGGTGCCTTACTCTGTTCCTTCAGTATCATTTCCCTTTTTTTTTGCTTCAGCATTTTTTTCTTTTTGTTTGTTATTTTTCTTTTCCCATTTTGAGTTTCGAAGGGCAGCGAGTTCTTATTTTCGAAATCTTCCCATTCAAGCACTATGTCCCCTTGATTTGATTCTTCCAAAGTCTTTCCCAGATCATTCATTTCCCCCTGGGTTTTGCTTTTGTCCCCTTCCTGTTCAGGGTCTTCACCCTCTAGGGCTTCAAAGTCGCCTGAGGGTGTACTAACTGGTATATGTGCTGCTTTTGCCGCATATGTATTTTCCTGTATGAACGGCGGGTTTTTACAGTCCCTGGGCACATGCCCGGTTTGCCTACATCGGGTGCAGGGTCGGTGATAAATACACACCCTGTACCATGATTTCAACAGGAAACCCATAACGTAAAAAAAGGTTGGTAATGTCTTTGCTTGCTCTGTCTCCATTACTACAACCCTTACACCTGTTCTTATATTGGGATAACCCCAGTAAGTGGCACTCTTTTCTTTTTGCCAAAGTATTTTGAATTTAGATTCTAGTTTGTTCGTAAGTTCCTTAGTTGGAACTTCCAACGGGAGTCCAGTAAAATGGACTTCTACCATCTTTGCTTCTATATTTCTTTCTATAGTGGGTGCCCTGACTACTTTCATTGGCTTCCCCCTACAAAGGAACTCTCCTTCAGGTAAGATAGGAATATTTCTTACTGCATACAAGTAATACCGCCCTCTCCCTCCATTTTGTAGGGCACCTATTTCTTCCACCGGTATTCCTTTCTTTACCAATTCCTGCAGGATTTCTGCTGGTCTAGGTCTTTCCATTTCAGGCCAGTCCTGGCAGTCCAGCATTTGGCACCCAGAAAACCTGTGCGCCAAGAGGACTCTATTGCCTTCATTATTTTCTATTTGGGTCTTAAAATATTCTTCTAATTTTTTCCCCATTTTGTTTTGGCTTTTAAACTATTGTTTATCTCACAGTTGCAATAAACTCCACTTCTTTCTCTAGTCTAGATTAAATGTTTTGGTTTCTATTCACACTAAAACGAACATCTAAACCATCAAATGTTCATTTAACACATTTAACTAGACAAAATTTTCCATGCAAAACTCAAATATTCAAACAAAAGGTGGCTTTTAAATAACCACTTCAAGTAAAGTACATTCAAAAGACATTCAAACAAAACACAGGTTTGTTTAAATATTCAAAAATAAGACATATCAGAAAGAAAAAGAAAGACAAAGAAAGAAAAGTGCATTTGAAAACAAAACAGACAATACCTCTAATACCCAAACGGCGTATCAGGGTTCCTGCAATCCTCATGTACTGTAAAGATTTTGGATTTTTTCACAGATCGCTGGTGAGCGATCCGTGAGTAGAATTCGCCCTAAATTTTTCTCGTCAACAACTTTCCTTCGCAAGTATCAGTCATTTTTCACATGAATTTTTAATGTAATATGTGTAACTGCTTTGGCTGGTAGTGAAAATAACTGAAATATATATAACACACTACCAGTAGACTCCATCGTCGCTGGCCAATCACGTGACTATCTCTGTGCAGACAAAACACGCACCAAAGGTCGTGCACTGGCAGTTGCGCAAGCCAGGTACAAAAGATAATGGTTAAGTGAGTGTGTAATTATCCTGAATTATCTTAATAAAATACCCAAGAAGAGGTAAGAACAGGTGTCATTTGAGTAATAGGGCTCTGGATTAGGTGACAGGATGTTTGTTTAACAGATTAATTTTATAAGGGTGGTGGGAAACATCAAAGCGTAGCGGCACAAGAGCGTAGTGTAGTGGCAAGTTCTAAAGCATCAGGAGTTATCAGGGGTTGAAACGATAGCGTAGTGGGCCCACTACGGTAAAAGGCCCTGGGGAGAACACTGGTTCTGACATCAAGTTTATCTAGTTTATTTAAAATGGATTCTAGACTTATTTTACGCACTTTGAAGTAGTTTTCTTTGCCGAGTTTTGATGAAATATGCTCATTTAATTCATCACTTGAGAATCTTTTATGAGCTGTGAGATCCACAAGTTTTTCGTTGATGTTCACAAAGTAATTATTGAGTGCATTTGCAATCTCAAGAGGTTCTTGCTGAATGTTACCATTTTCATCAATATTACTTCCAAATGGCAGGTTTATTTACAGATTTGCCTTTTAAGTCATTGAAGGTTTTCCAGAGTTTTGTAAGGTTCTATTTCATAATACTATCTGATATTTCAGTGTAATAGCAGGTTTTCCTTGCCTTTTGAATCATTGACTTGACCCTATTTCTCCATAATCTGTAATTGTTAGTATTTTTTAATTTATGAAATCGATTTCATGTCTTAATAGCATTCAATATATCACTTGTGATCCATTTGGGTAGATTTTGTTGCTTGACTCTCTTGAAATTAATTGTAGTATGACTGTTCAGGGTGCCAGTAAAGATATCTATCCAAATGTCAAGAGCATCTGATGGGTCATCATAAGATTCAATTATTGAACAAGGGATATCTTTAAGTTCTTTAAGGAATATTTGTGTATCGAATCTTATTGTTATTCGATACTTGATATATACTGTAATGACGGTAAGTCTTGGGACACCCATAATTATTTTCAAAAGTAATTTTTTTTATGACCTATAAAAGTTGGGACACGAAGTGAAAGCAATTTTTTCATGTACTATAAGTCTTGGGACACCTAAAACATTTTTTTTTTTCCTACTGATCGATCGGCGTATTTTATTGATCGTAACCTCATGTAAAATAAACATGACTTCGTGTTTGTTAAGGGACTCTTATTATGAATTATTACATGGAAATGTTATAAATTATTATAATTTGTTTGAAGAGTCTATAAATATATTGAATTTTTCTGTTTTCATATTATTTCTACAAAATTAAAATATGTATAATTTAATCAGACGATGACAAGAACTGATCATTAGCGGTATGTTATACTTATTCAACAATAACTTCTCCCTTTTGTGCTCTAGTTTACTATTGTCAGTTTATGCCTTATTGAATTAAAATTGTCGAAAGTCACCTGTAATTATAGGGTTTTTTTCCTCCCCAAAAATGGAAATACCTAGTTCATTAAAAAATGATACCAGTATGAGAACAATGAAAATTGTTTTTATTTCAACTCTTGCATTTATTGTGTGCATGTTTACATCATGGCGTCACCACGTGTACATTGAAGATTTTACTTGTGATGAATGAAGTACATACATTGGATTCGAATCATAGGCACCACTGCACTAAACTCAAATATTATGTCTAAAATACGATAAAGAAGTTTAAGAAATTATGCTTTTAAAATATAAACTCCGTGGTAGTTTGCTTTGATGTAAGCGACCTTAAATAAGTCCCTGTTTACACAGCTACGGTAATCGTGCTAATATTGTGCAGTAGAAGCCAATCACACATCAAAGTGCCGGCATGGTCTCAGGACAAAATTTCTCTTTACCCAAGCCAATTTCAAGGTTTTAACAATTAACTGGCCAGGATTGGTGTCGGAAAACAAAAGACAAATCTGCCAATTATAAACAAAGGAGACACCAAAACAACCAGCTTGTCGAAATCAAAAGTGGAATGAATAATGTGTGGAAAATTACGATTTTGTGAAGCAGAAACACAAAACTAAAATGGATCAGTGATGATCTTAATTGATCTATATTCAGAATTTTAACATATGTTACGATCATTCTTTCATGAATATATGACAGTTATTTGAATTTATACTGGTTATGTGCTTTATATAATTAAACACGCGTGCCTTTTCATATAGATTACAGTACTTTGTAGGATCACTTATACCACTGAAAAACAGTAACTGTTGTGCGCGTAAATCCAAATAAATGTAACAGCAAAGAACTTGTAGCTGAAATGTAATCTGGAAGAATGCGATTTGGTAAAAACGATGAATAAAGCAAAATCTGCATCAAATATTTTTGGGAATAAAGAAGGCTATAAGTGACTCCAAATACGATTTGCACTGTGTAAGTACTGTTCACTATAGTACAGGTCTTCATTAAATGTAAGCGGCCCGTGAATCATGAAGTCTTTATTTACCTTTACAGGGCTGAGCAAATTTTTTTTTCATCCACTAGTCCCGGACTAGCGACTTGGAAAATTTACTTTCCCGACTTCAAAAATGAATAGTCCGGGATGTCGGGCTATGGGGTTTGCTCAGCCCTGAAGATGATTAAGAAGAACCTGCAAGTCTTCCCTCCCATATTTCAACAGAGCTGCCCTCTCATGAGGAAAGTGCCTGTAGTCAAATGCTCTAAAGCATCTCTAAGGTTCTGCTTATGTCTCTTTGGAGAAATAGCTACCGCACATTAAGTAGCAGTCTTACGTTTTATCCCTCCACTTTCACAAAAATGTTCCTTCTCTGAATCGCCCTTATTACCTTCCTTGCGAAAATAATTTAGCAAACTCATTTTATCCACAGAGTAACTATCAGGTTGCTTGACAACTACTTCTAAAGTGATCATAACATACATTTTCTCTTTTAAATACGAACAGAAACAGCTCATTAATTACCGTAATTGTTTCGCTTCAAACGCAATATCGCACGTGCAAGTTAATCATCTGTATAATCAATTAAAAATTAAAGAATCATTACTGTCATTGAATCAGTTCATAAAGGAAACCAACACTGATGTCGGTAAAGTACCTTTCATTAATTTAATTATACTGACTTGCTGGATTAAAATCATAGTGAGCCGCTCATGAGGATCTGGCTTGGTAATTGAATGAGCTGATCGATGCTGTGTGATGTATGTCAATCTTCCCATTTTGTCTTTACATTTTTTTTGTGTCTACAAGTTTTGGGACACTGAAAATTTAATATATTTTACATGTCTTGGGACATGAAAAAAAAAAAATTTGTGTCTTAAGACTTGCCGTCATTACGGTATGTGATGATAGGGTTTACTTTTTTACTTAATTTTCATGTAGAGCATATATGATAATGATTACTTATGGCGTATTGGGGAACTGCAATTTCTATAATGTTGTCAGCATTGTTAGTATATATGTGATCGATTAGTGTTTTAGATATTTCTGTTACTCTAGTGGGTACATGAACTAGCTGTTGACAATTCAGGGTATTCATAGTTATAATCCAGCTTTGATTGTTGTCATACAGCAAATTGTAATTGAAGTCACCTATTAAACAGACTTCTTTGTTTTCTATATACAAAGTTTCCAGCTTACTTTGAAATAGGGTATACCAACGATTGTCAGCATTCTGTGGTCTATATACACAACTTAATACAAATGGTTTTTGGACATTATGTCTGATTTCTAGCCATTATGTCTGATTTCTAGCCAAATTATTTCCATACCATTTTCCTTAAGATCATATTGTCATTTGAAAGGAATGCTGTCCCTTGTGTAAATGAGAAGTCCACCACTCGTTGGGAAAAAAAGTGTCTTTTCTTTGAAAACTGTAGTTAGGAATATCAAGTTCATCATCGTGAAAAAGTTCATGTAAGAAGGTTTTGCTGAATGCAACAATATCAGTTACTGAATTATTTCCTGAAAGAAGTAATTTGATTTCATTTAGTTTTGGAAAAAGATAATGGATGTTTAAATGACAGATTTTGAGACCTTTTTGCTTAAGCCACTGATTTTGAAACAATTCTAAGTTCTGATGGTCTTGAGATGAATGGCATGGAATATCAGAGTGAATATTTTCTCTATCAATATATGAACCATGATATTCCTCTAAATTATCTTCATTACAGTGTCTTAAATCGTGACTATCAACTGTTTTCAGAAGATTTTGTATCGAGTCTTGAAACATTAGCACTTTCAGCAGTTATTGCAGTAACAGTTAACATATTATGATCACTCCGATTGATATAGGCAATTACTGGGATTGCACCAGAGGTAATTCCATGGGCATCATCACTCACCGGGGTATCTATAACTCGTCCTCTATCATGACAGGGAGAATCACACATAGTAGATGTTGTAGTTTATAGCAAAGTAATTCAAGGGAAAATGTGGACCAGAAAAAATTGAGATCCTGTTGACCATTAAAGTGCTGGTCATGACATAAGTAAAGCCATGCCACTGGTAGAGGTCTTGTACTGCTTGTTGCGAATTAAGTCAT
Source organism: Margaritifera margaritifera (assembly GCA_029931535.1). NCBI lineage: Eukaryota > Metazoa > Mollusca > Bivalvia > Unionida > Margaritiferidae > Margaritifera > Margaritifera margaritifera. Next base: position 1,590,863 of record JAQPZY010001520.1, read on the forward strand.
TTTTCAGGTAAGCAACTGTTTACACATCCGGGTACTTTGGCTTGACATGAGTGGTTGCTAAACTAAATTTGAATGGTACATTGGGTCTTGGAACAAGAATTGTGTCTAGTTTTAACCTTGTGTTCATCAAATAAGTTTTACAAATGCATGTTTATGATAGGCACTACCTAGAAAACTCAAAATGACTGACTCCGAACATGGTTCATCTCGAGATGACGATTTGATTTGGCAAATACTGGCTGATGATAGTGAAGATGACAGTGATTTTGAAAGTTTTGAAGTATATGAGATTATTAGAGCTGGGAAAGTGTTTCTGGAAATGCCAGTGAGTGATTTCGAGCCCGAAAATGATGTGGAATATGAGTCTGATGTACGTGCTGGATGGACAAAAACTGACGAGATGCTGGTCAACCCCAGTTAAGCGGTATTTCAAAACTAAATGTATAAATAGAGAATATCAAGCCTATAGACCATTTAAGGCTATTTTTTTAATTAGAATTTCTCACATCTGTATATAGATAAAATGAATCTTTATGCACAGTAGAGAATAAATGGGGCAGACTTGATTGACAACAGCCACATGAGAAAATGGAACCCTATCGCACCTGTTGAATTGAAACTTTTTTTTTTGCATTGGTTATGGATCTGGGTTTGGTACATAAATCTGACTTTGATTTTTACTGGACAGCTGAGTATATCAACCCCATACTTAAGCCACAACAAAATGAGTTGGGATATATTTCTAAATACATGTATTCTAATCAAGTAACACCTGAACAGGTAATGAACTTGACAGGTGACTGTCTTTGTAAGCTCATAAGTGGACATTAGATGATGATGCATAATCTAGAACAAATGACAAGAAAACTGGAAAGCTTTGTGAACATTTATGAAGGACTTTAGGGGATGTAAATTTGCTTGTGGTGTTCCTTGACTGGATGCTCATTAACTGTTACCTATTCTACACCTGTGATTTTCACAACTTGGAATTAAAGTTGTAACAGACATACGTATTCATGGTTGAGCCACAAGTGAATAGAGTATATTTTTTTTTAGACATATCTGAACTTTGTCATTAAAAATGATACAAAAATACAAATGAAATATACAGGTATTTTATATATTTACCTATAGTTGCACATGCAAATATGATAAAGTTAATATGTAACTTGCAAATATGATAAAGTTAATATGTAACTTGCAAATATGATAAAGTTAATATGTGACTTGCAAATATGATAAAGTTCATATGTAACTTGCAAATATGATCAAGTTAATATGTAACTTGCAAATATGATAAAGTTAATATGTAACTTGATGCTTATAATAAAATTTGGACATCAATGATTATTTTTCATATAGGGTTTGTGTATCTATTATGTACAGTAATTAAAATGCAGGCAATTTAAAAGCAGACTGCAGATTTAATTTCTTTTCTCATACAATTCAGCACTGAGGGATCTTGTGCTATGAAACTATATATATACAGCACTTCAAGGGTTAAGTGTGAAACTTGATAATCACAATGTCATCAGTGGTCACCAGTCAGTGATCTTGTGAGGGAAACAAAAAATGATTGTGGATTTTATTTTAAAAAATTTGCAGTGAACTATGAGATATACAATACTTGCTTTTTAATTTCATTGACAATATACAGTGTCTCACATTAATTAATATTGTAACATTTTCCATCAGAATCGGATTCATGTTCAAAACTTGCTGTTTATGAAGAGAATACATATTATGGCAAACCATACACTTGTTTACTTTTCAATTCCCATAAAACGTGTAAAATTTATGTAGATAAAAAATCGGCTGGTTTAGAAGCCAATCTACTGGTCAGAATTTGTAAATCTACTGCATTTGATGTCCTGGCTCTGTCACATTATGCTGGTGAGATATATCCAGTTTTAGGTTCGGTCACATATGTCGAGATCATCTAAGAGGGCAACAAAAATGCCAGCAGATACACCATAATTTTTGTCCATTTTCAACATTTAACTTCAGTAAGATATTTCCAAATTTTCAGAAAATTGGTGAAAATGCCATCAAAAACCCACAAAAGAAACTGAAGTTCTGCATTAGTAGGAGAAAAATTAGTCTGATCATCCTGCAGTAAATTCCCCAACGAGACTACACCTTGCCAACATGTGAACATGGATTTTCAAAAATATAATACAGAATTTGGTCATATTGTCACTTGTACTGGTATGGACCAGTCTCTCTAAAATCATTGATTTTATAAATGTTTGGTTATCGTGTTTACAGAAAGAGCACAGAGTAGGTACACATTACATATGTTTCTTGGAACATTTTACAATATTTTGACAACTATCCTCTTTTCCCAGACCATATTTCATCTTTATTTTATAATGTGAGATAGGTACAGAAACATAGTACAATCAAGTGTATAATACATGTTAAATTTTGATGTTTGATTTAAAATCATTTGAAATGGGTTTGTAATGTTCTCCTTGAGCATTAGATTCAAGTTGTGATTGATATTCTGTCTGGATTGATTTTTAATAGCAAGAATGGAAAAAATTACTTCAATCTTGCATTTGTTTTCTATCCTGTATGTATTTTCACTTGGGACAGACCAATGATATCTAAATGTATAAAATTTGGCTTCTTATTTTACAATGATTCATATTAATGGCTTCCATTATATTCTAAAAGTGAACATTTCCAGTTTGTTGTCAAAAATCTGAGGAATGTGAATCTATGGTCAAATAAAAAGAAAGATACATTCATGGAAACTTGCCCAAACCTTACACATGGGGAACAATGTAAAATCAGATTTGTGATTACATTGGACAATAATAAAGATCACAATAAAGTGATGAACTCCATACATTTTTACATCCTGTTAATTTGGTTCTGATAAGACACATTTGCTTAATTACAGTATTGATTCAAAATTAATAATGATTGGGTAACAATATTTGGTCATTGTATTTTGTGCTCAAATTTCGCAAATGTCAATATTCTTTAACTATGAGGTACTACAGGTTTAAAGTTCATGTGCATATGAAGTTTGAAATTTTGGAGCTTGAGTATCAGGCTGGCAATGATTTAAAGAAAAACAACAAATCAAACCATCCGGGGTTATATCAGCTTCCTATTCGGGGTATGAAGAAGATTTTGAAAACCTTTTCAGTCCAATTTGTTTGTCAAAATAGAGAATGTTTAATAGTTGTTTCATATAGTAAAAGTTTGACAACTCCAACATCAATCACTCTAATACACTACATGACTCAAATAAGTAGCTCAGTCCTGATGTAATACACTCGAATGTCAGTGACATTGTAAAAGCAGATTTTATAAATACACCATCCAAAAATTTGGTCCTGGTGCAGATTCAATCTTGAGGTTTGTATGTTATTATATTAAAAATAATGAATTATTATAATATAAATGCCTTATTGAAGGATACTGTATGCACATTATTTTTGGCACAATTATTAAATGGTGATACATGCCATATGTTTGGGCTATTTTCCACATTTAACTTTGGTCATATATTTCCAAATTTTCGGAGAATTTGTGAAAATTCCATAAACAGTGGCCACCAAAACAATTGAAGTTCTGCATTAGTAGGAGAACAAATTTGACCATCTTACAATAAATTCACCAATGAGACTATGCCAGCATGTCTCTAGTCCTTTCTTTGCAAATGGTTTTCAAACTCTCAAATTTTGAAGTTTGAGTACAGAATAGACAAATGAAATGCTTTAAAATCTCTGTGAAGGGCATCATATTGGTTTAACATGTCTGGATGGAACTATTTTTTCTCTTGTGTTTTCTCTATTAAAATTCCATGTCTTGCCTGTGGTGTACTGCAGACAAGACAAAAATAATTCAGATAGGATTCAATACATACTTTGACTCTCAAGCTCAAGGAATTCACTTCAAAATCTCCAAACCAATCTATTCAGAAAACAATTTTCTTTTGGAGAAAATATAGCCCTCTTAGATGAGCTCTAGATTTACCAAGATGTCTTTCAATACAATATACTTTTTATCTTGCAAACACGTGAACATGGATTTTCAAAATTGTAATACAGAATTTGGTCAGATTTTCACTGTCACTTGTATGGACCAATCTCTGATTTGATTGATTTACAAATGTTTGGTTATTATATTTACAGAAAGACCACAGAGTAGGTATGCATTACCTTTACTTTGAAAATTGTACTATATTTTGACAACTATATTCTTTTCCCAGTCCATATTTCATTGTAATTTTGTAATGCGAGATAGATGCAGAAACATAGTACAATCAACTGTATAATAATACATTTTGAATATTGATACTTGATTTAAAATTATTTGGAATGGGCTTGTAATGTTCTCCTTGAGCATGAGATTCAAGTTGTGATTGATATTCTGTCTGGGTTGATTTTTAATAGCAGGAATGGAAAAAATTACTTCAATCTTGCATTTGTTTTCTATATGTATTTTCACTTGGGACAGACCAATGATATCTAAATGTATAAAATTTGGCTTTTTTTTTTACAATGATTCATATTAATGGCTTCCAATATATTCTAAAAGTGAACATTTCCAGTTTGTTGTCAAAAATCTGAGGAATGTGAATCTATGGTCAAATAAAAGATAGATACATTCATGGAAACTTGCCCAAACCTTACACATGGGGAACAATGTAAAATCAGATTTGTGATCACATTGGACAATAATAAAGATCACAATAAAGTGATGAACTCCATAAATTTTAACATCCTGTTAATTTGGTTCTGATAAGACACATTTGCTTAATTACAGTATTGATTCAAAATTAATAATGATTGGGTAACAATATTTGGTCATTGTATTTTGTGCTCAAATTTTGCAAATGTCAATATTCTTTAACTTTGAGGTACTACAGGTTTAAAGTTCATGTGCATATGAAGTTTGAAATTTTGGAGCTTGAGTATCAGGCTGGCAATGATTTAAAAAAAAAAAAAAAAAAATCAAACCGTCGGGGGTTATATCAGCTTCCTATTAGGGGTATGAAGAAGATTTTGAAAACTTTTTCAGTCCAACTTGTTTGTCAAAATAGACAATGTTTAATAGTTGTTTCATATAGTAAAAGTTTGACAACTCCAACATCAATCACTCCAATACACTACATGACTCAAATAAGTAGCTCAGTCCTGATGTAATACACTCTAATGTCAGCGAAATTGTAAAAGCAGATTTTAGAAATACACTGCATCCAAAAATTTGGTCCTGGTGCAGATTCAATCTTGAGGTTTGTATGTTATTATATTAAAAGTAATGAATTATTATAATATAAATGCCTTATTGAAGGATACTGTATGCACATTATTTTTGGCACAATTATTAAATGGTGATACATGCCATATGTTTGGGCTATTTTCCACATTTAACTTTGGTCATATATTTCCAAATTTTCCAAAAATGTTTGATAATTCCATAAACAGTGGCCACAAAAACAATTGAAGTTCTGCTTTAGTAGGTGAACAAATTTGACTATCCTACAATAAATTCACCAATGAGACTATGCCAGCATGTCTCTAGTCTTTTCTTTGCAAATGGTTTTCAAACTCTCAACTCCAAAGTTTGAGTATAGAATAGACAAATGAAATGCTTTAAAACCTCTGTGAAGGGCATCAGATTGGTTTAACATGTCTCGATGGAGCTATTTTTTCTCTTGTGTTTTCTCTATTAAAAATCCATGTCTTGCTTGTGGTGTACTGCAGACAAGACAAAAATAATTCAGATAGGATTCAATACATACTTTGACTCTCAAGCTCAAGGAATTCACTTCAAAGTCTCCAAACCAATCTATTCAGAAAACAATTTTCTTTTGGAGAAAATATAGCCCTCTTAGATGAGCTCTAGATTTAACAAAATGTCTTTCAATACAATATACTTTTGATCTTGCAAACAGATGAACATGGATTTTCAAAATTGTAATACAGAATTTGGTCAAATTATCACTGTCACTTGTATGGACCAGTCTCTGATTTGATTGATATACAAATGTTTGGTTATTGTGTTTACAGAAAGAGCACAAAGTAGTTATGTATTGCATTTACTTTGAAAATTGTACTATATTTTGACAACTATATTCTTTTCCCATTCCATATTTCATCGTAATTTTGTAATGCAAGATAGATGCAGAAACATAGTACAATCAACTGTATAATAATACATTTTAAATATTGATACTTGATTTAAAATCATTTGAAATGGGCTTGTCATGTTCTCCTTGAGCATAAGATTCAAGTTGTGATTGATATTCTGTCTGAGTTGATTTTTAATAGCAAGAATGGAAAAAATTACTTCATCTTGTATTTGTTTTCTAAATCTAAATGTATAAAATTTGGCTTTTTTTAACAATGATTCATATTAATGGCTTCCATTATATTCTAAAAGTGAACATTTCCAGTTTGTTGTCAAAAATCTGAGGAATGTGAATCTATGGTCAAATAAAAAGAAAGATACATTCATGGAAACTTGCCCAAACCATACACATGGGGAACAATGTAAAATCAGATTTGTGATTACATTGGACAATAATAAAGATCACAATAAAGTGATGAACTCCATACATTTTCACATCCTGTTAATTTGGTTCTGATAAGACACATTTGCTTAATTACAGTATTGATTCAAAATTAATAATGATTGGGTAACAATATTTGGTCATTGTATTTTGTGCTCAAATTTCGCAAATGTCAATATTCTTTAACTATGAGGTACTACAGGTTTAAAGTTCATGTGCATATGAAGTTTGAAATTTTGGAGCTTGAGTATCAGGCTGGCAATGATTTAAAAAAACAAAGCAAATCAAACCGACTGGGGTTATATCAGCTTCCTATTAGGGGTATGAAGAAGATTTTGAAAACTTTTTCAGTCCAACTTGTTTGTCAAAATAGAGAATGTTTAATAGTTGTTTCATATAGTAAAAGTTTGACAACTCCAACATCAATCACTCTAATACACTACATGACTCAAATAAGTAGCTCAGTCCTGATGTAATACACTCGAATGTCAGCGAAATTGTAAAAGCAGATTTTAGAAATACACTGCATCCAAAAATTTGGTCCTGGTGCAGATTCAATCTTGAGGTTTGTATGTTATTATATTAAAAGTAATGAATTATTATAATATAAATGCCTTATTGAAGGATACTGTATGCACATTATTTTTGGCACAATTATTAAATGATGATACATGCCATATGTTTGGGCTATTTTCCACATTTAACTTTGGTCATATATTTCCAAATTTTCCGAAAATGTTTGATAATTCCATAAACAGTGGCCACAAAAACAATTGAAGTTCTGCTTTAGTAGGTGAACAAATTTGACCATACTACAATAAATTCACCAATGAGACTATGCCAGCATGTCTCTAGTCTTTTCTTTGCAAATGGTTTTCAAACTCTCAACTCCAAAGTTTGAGTATAGAATAGACAAATGAAATGCTTTAAAACCTCTGTGAAGGGCATCAGATTAGTTTAACATGTCTGGATGGAGCTATTTTTTCTCTTGTGTTTTCTCTATTAAAAATCCATGTCTTGCTTGTGGTGTACTGCAGACAAGACAAAAATAATTCAGATAGGATTCAATACATACTTTGACTCTCAAGCTCAAGGAATTCACTTCAAAGTCTCCAAACCAATCTATTCAGAAAACAATTTTCTTTTGGAGAAAATATAGCCCTCTTAGATGAGCTCTAGATTTAACAAAATGTCTTTCAATACAATATACTTTTGATCTTGCAAACAGATGAACATGGATTTTCAAAATTGTAATACAGAATTTGGTCAAATTATCACTGTCACTTGTATGGACCAGTCTCTGATTTGATTGATATACAAATGTTTGGTTATTGTGTTTACAGAAAGAGCACAAAGTAGTTATGTATTGCATTTACTTTGAAAATTGTACTATATTTTGACAACTATATTCCTTTCCCAGTCCATATTTCATTGTAATTTTGTAATGTAATGCATAACTACAAAGTAGTTATGTATTGCATTTACTTTGAAAATTGTACTATATTTTGACAACTATATTCTTTTCCCAGTCCATATTTCATCGTAATTTTGTAATGCAAGATAGATGCAGAAACATAGTACAATCAACTGTATAATAATACATTTTAAATATTGATACTTGATTTAAAATCATTTGAAATGGGCTTGTAATGTTCTCCTTGAGCATAAGATTCAAGTTGTGATTGATATTCTGTCTGAGTTGATTTTTAATAGCAAGAATGGAAAAAATTACTTCATCTTGTATTTGTTTTCTAAATCTAAATGTATAAAATTTGGCTTTTTTTAACAATGATTCATATTAATGGCTTCCATTATATTCTAAAAGTGAACATTTCCAGTTTGTTGTCAAAAATCTGAGGAATGTGAATCTATGGTCAAATAAAAAGAAAGATACATTCATGGAAACTTGCCCAAACCTTACACATGGGGAACAATGTAAAATCAGATTTGTGATTACATTGGACAATAATAAAGATCACAATAAAGTGATGAACTCCATACATTTTTACATCCTGTTAATTTGGTTCTGATAAGACACATTTGCTTAATTACAGTATTGATTCAAAATTAATAATGATTGGGTAACAATATTTGGTCATTGTATTTTGTGCTCAAATTTCGCAAATGTCAATATTCTTTAACTATGAGGTACTACAGGTTTAAAGTTCATGTGCATATGAAGTTTGAAATTTTGGAGCTTGAGTATCAGGCTGGCAATGATTTAAAAAAACAAAGCAAATCAAACCGACTGGGGTTATATCAGCTTCCTATTAGGGGTATGAAGAAGATTTTGAAAACCTTTTCAGTCCAATTTGTTTGTCAAAATAGAGAATGTTTAATAGTTGTTTCATATAGTAAAAGTTTGACAACTCCAACATCAATCACTCTAATACACTACATGACTCAAATAAGTAGCTCAGTCCTGATGTAATACACTCTAATGTCAGCGAAATTGTAAAAGCAGATTTTATAAATACACTGCATCCAAAAATTTGGTCCTGGTGCAGATTCAATCTTGAGGTTTGTATGTTATTATATTAAAAGTAATGAATTATTATAATATAAATGCCTTATTGAAGGATACTGTATGCACATTATTTTTGGCACAATTATTAAATGGTGATACATGCCATATGTTTGGGCTATTTTCCACATTTAACTTTGGTCATATATTTCCAAATTTTCCGAAAATTTTTGATAATTCCATAAACAGTGGCCACAAAAACAATTGAAGTTCTGCTTTAGTAGGTGAACAAATTTGACCATACTACAATAAATTCACCAATGAGACTATGCCAGCATGTCTCTAGTCTTTTCTTTGCAAATGGTTTTCAAACTCTCAACTCCAAAGTTTGAGTATAGAATAGACAAATGAAATGCTTTAAAACCTCTGTGAAGGGCATCAGATTGGTTTAACATGTCTGGTTGGAGCTATTTTTTCTCTTGTGTTTTCTCTATTAAAAATCCATGTCTTGCTTGTGGTGTACTGCAGACAAGACAAAAATAATTCAGATAGGATTCAATACATACTTTGACTCTCAAGCTCAAGGAATTCACTTCAAAGTCTCCAAACCAATCTATTCAGAAAACAATTTTCTTTTGGAGAAAATATAGCCCTCTTATATGAGCTCTAGATTTAACAAAATGTCTTTCAATACAATATACTTTTGATCTTGCAAACAGATGAAAATGGATTTTCAAAATTATAATACAGAATTTGGTCAAATTATCACTGTCACTTGTATGGACCAGTCTCTGATTTGATTGATATACAAATGTTTGGTTATTGTGTTTACAGAAAGAGCACAAAGTAGTTATGTATTGCATTTACTTTGAAAATTGTACTATATTTTGACAACTATATTCTTTTCCCAGTCCATATTTCATCGTAATTTTGTAATGCAAGATAGATGCAGAAACATAGTACAATCAACTGTATAATAATACATTTTAAATATTGATACTTGATTTAAAATCATTTGAAATGGGCTTGTCATGTTCTCCTTGAGCATAAGATTCAAGTTGTGATTGATATTCTGTCTGAGTTGATTTTTAATAGCAAGAATGGAAAAAATTACTTCATCTTGTATTTGTTTTCTAAATCTAAATGTATAAAATTTGGCTTTTTTTAACAATGATTCATATTAATGGCTTCCATTATATTCTAAAAGTGAACATTTCCAGTTTGTTGTCAAAAATCTGAGGAATGTGAATCTATGGTCAAATAAAAAGAAAGATACATTCATGGAAACTTGCCCAAACCTTACACATGGGGAACAATGTAAAATCAGATTTGTGATTACATTGGACAATAATAAAGATCACAATAAAGTGATGAACTCCATAAATTTTAACATGCTGTTAATTTTGGTCCTGATAAGACACATTTGCTTTATTACAGTATTGATTCAAAATTAATAATGATTGGGTAACAATATTTGGTCATTGTATTTTGTGCTCAAATTTCGCAAATGTCAATATTCTTTAACTATGAGGTACTACAGGTTTAAAGTTCATGTGCATATGAAGTTTGAAATTTTGGAGCTTGAGTATCAGGCTGGCAATGATTTAAAAAAACAAAGCAAATCAAACCGACTGGGGTTATATCAGCTTCCTATTAGGGGTATGAAGAAGATTTTGAAAACCTTTTCAGTCCAACTTGTTTGTCAAAATAGAGAATGTTTAATAGTTGTTTCATATAGTAAAAGTTTGACAACTCCAACATCAATCACTCTAATACACTACATGACTCAAATAAGTAGCTCAGTCCTGATGTAATACACTCTAATGTCAGCGAAATTGTAAAAGCAGATTTTAGAAATACACTGCATCCAAAAATTTGGTCCTGGTGCAGATTCAATCTTGAGGTTTGTATGTTATTATATTAAAAATAATAAATTATTATAATATAAATGCCTTATTGAAGGATACTGTATGCACATTATTTTTGGCACAATTATTAAATGGTGATACATGCCATATGTTTGGGCTATTTTCCACATTTAACTTTGGTCATGTATTTCCAACTTTTCGGAGAATTTGTGAAAATTCTATAAACAGTGGCCACAATAACAATTGAAGTTCTGCATTATTAGGAGAACAAATTTGACCATCCTACAATAAATTCACCAATGAGACTATGCCAGCATGTATCTAGTCCTTTCTTTGCAAATGGTTTTCAAACTCTCAACTCCAAAGTTTGAGTACAGAACAGATAAATGAAATGCTTTAAAATCTCTGTGAAGGGCATCAGATTGGTTGAACATGTCTAGATGGAACTATTTTTTCTCTTGTTTTCTCTATTAAAAATCCATGTCTTGCTTGTGGTATACTGCAGACAAGACAAAAATAATTCAGATAGGATTCAATACATACTTTGACTCTCAAGCTCAAGCAATTCACTTCAGAGTCTCCAAACCGATCTATTCAGAAAACAATTTTCTTTTGGAGAAAATATAGCCGTCTTAGATGAGCTCTAGATTCATCAAGATGTCTTTCAGTACAATATACTTTTGATCTTGGAAACACGTGAACATTGATTTTCAAAATTATAATACAGAATTTGGTCAGATTTTCACTATCACTTGTATGGACCAGTCTCTGATTTGATTGATTTACAAATGTTTGGTTATTATATTTACAGAAAGAGCACAAAGTAGGTATGCATTACCTTTACTTGAAAATTGTACTATATTTTGACAACTATATTCTTTTCCCAGTACATATTTCATTGTAATTTTGTAATGCGAGATAGATGCAGAAACATAGTACCATCAACTGTATAATAATACATTTTAAGTATTGATACTTGATTTAAAATTATTTGGAATGGGCTTGTAATGTTCTCCTTGAGCATAAAATTCAAGTAGTGATTGATATTCTGTCTGGGTTGATTTTTAATAGCAAGAATGGAAAAAATTACTTCATCTTGTATTTGTTTTCTAAATCTAAATGTATAAAATTTTGCTTCTTATTTTACAATGATTCATATTAATGGCTTCCAATATATTCCAAAAGTGAACATTTCCAGTTTGTTGTCAAAAATCTGATGAATGTGAATCTATGGTCAAATAAAAGAAAGATACATTCATGAAAACTTGCCCAAACCTTACACATGGGGAACAATGTAAAATCAGATTTGTGATTACATTGGACAATAATAAAGATCACAATAAAGTGATGAACTCCATAAATTTTAACATGCTGTTAATTTTGGTTCTGATAAGACACATTTGCTTTATTACAGTATTGATTCAAAATTAATAATGATTGGGTAACAATATTTGGTCATTGTATTTTGTGCTCAAATTTCGCAAATGTCAATATTCTTTAACTATGAGGTACTACAGGTTTAAAGTTCATGTGCATATGAAGTTTGAAATTTTGGAGCTTGAGTATCAGGCTGGCAATGATTTAAAAAAAAAAAAATGACAAATCAAACCGACTGGGGTTATATCAGCTTCCTATTAGGGGTATGAAGAAGATTTTGAAAACCTTTTCAGTCCAATTTATTTGTCAAAATAGAGAATGTTTAAAAGTTGTTTCATATAGTAAAAGTTTGACAACTCCAACGTCAATCACTCTAATACACTACATGACTCAAGTAAGTAGCTCAGTCCTGATGTAATACACTCTAATGTCGGCGACATTGTAAAAGCAGATTTTATAAATACACAGCATCCAAAAATTTGGTCCTGGTGCAGATTCAGTTTTGAGGTTTGTATGTTATTATATTAAAAGTAATGAATTTTTATAATATAAATGCCTTATTGAAGGATACTGTATGCACATTATTTTTGGTACAATTATTAAATGGTGATAAATGCCATATGTTTGGGCTATTTTCCACATTTAACTTTGGTCATATATTTCCAAATTTTCTGAAATTTTTTGATAATTCCATAAACAGTGGCCACAAAAACAATTGAAGTTCTGCATTAGTAGGTGAACAAATTTGACAATATATACAATAAATTTACCAATGAGACTATGCCAGCATGTCTCTAGTCTTTTCTTTGCAAATGGTTTTCAAACTCTCAACTCCAAAGTTTGAGTATAGAATAGACAAATGATATGCTTTAAAACCTCTGTGAAGGGCATCCGATTGGTTTAACATGTCTGGATGGAGCTATTTTTTCTCTTGTGTTTTCTCTATTAAAAATCCATGTCTTGCTTGTGGTGTACTGCAGACAAGACAAAAATAATTCAGATAGGATTCAATACATACTTTGACTCTCAAGCTCAAGGAATTCACTTCGAAGTCTCCAAACCAATCTATTCAGAAAATGATTTTCTTTTGGAGAAAATATAGCCCTCTTAGATGAGCTCTAGATTTACCGAGATGTCTTTCAATACAATATACTTTAGATCTTGCAAACAGATGAAAATGGATTTTGAAAATTGTAATACAGAATTTGGTCAGATTTTCAGTCACTTGTATGGACCAGTCTCTGATTTGATTGATATACAAATGTTTGGTTATTGTGTTTACAGAAAGAGCACAAAGTAGTTATGTATTGCATTTACTTTGAAAATTGTACTATATTTTGACAACTATATTCTTTTCCCATTCCATATTTCATTGTAATTTTGTAATGCGAGATAGATGCAGAAACATAGTACAATCAACTGTATAATAATACATTTTGAATATTGATACTTGATTTAAAATTATTTATAATGGGCTTGTAATGTTCTCCTTGAGCATAAGATTCAAGTAGTGATTGATATTCTGTCTGGGTTGATTTTTAATAGCAGGAATGGAAAAAATTACTTCAATCTTGCATTTGCTTTCTATATGTATTTTCACTTGGGACAGACCAATGATATCTAAATGTATAAAATTTGGCTTTTTTTTACAATGATTCATATTAATGGCTTCCATTATATTTTAAAAGTGAACATTTCCAGTTTGTTGTCAAAAATCTGAGGAATGTGAATCTATGGTCAAATAAAAGATAGATACATTCATGGAAACTTGCCCAAACCTTACACATGGGGAACAATGTAAAATCAGATTTGTGATTACATTGAACAATAATAAAGATCACAATAAAGTGATGAACTCCATACATTTTTACATCCTGTTAATTTGGTTCTGATAAGACACATTTGCTTAATTACAGTATTGATTCAAAATTAATAATGATTGGGTAACAATATTTGGTCATTGTATTTTGTGCTCAAATTTTGCAAATGTCAATATTCTTTAACTATGAGGTACTACAGGTTTAAAGTTCATGTGCATATGAAGTTTGAAATTTTGGAGCTTGAGTATAAGGCTGGCAATGATTTTTTTAAAAACCCGACAAATCAAACCATCGGGGGTTATATCATCTTCCTATTAGGGGTATGAAGAAGATTTTGAAAACCTTTTCAGTCCAATTTGTTTGTCAAAATAGAGAATGTTTAATAGTTGTGTCATATAGTAAAAGTTTAACAACTCCATCATCAATAACTCTAATACACTACATGGCTCAAATAAGTAGCTCAGTCCTGATGTAATACACTCTAATGTCAGCGAGCGAAATTGTAAAAGCAGATTTTATAAATACACTGCATCCAAAAATTTGGTCCTGGTGCAGATTCAATCTTGAGGCTTGTATGTTATTATATTAAAAATAATGAATTATTATAATATAAATGCCTTATTGAAGGATACTATATGTACATTATTTTTGGCACAATTATTAAATGGTGATACATTCCATATTTTTGGCATATTTTCCACATTAAACTTTGGTCATATATTTCCAAATTTTCGGAGAATTTGTGAAAATTCCATAAACAGTGGCCACAAAAACAATTCAAGTTCTGCATTAGTAGGAGAACAAATTTTACCATACTACCAAAAATTCACCAATGAGACTGTGCCAGCATGTCTCTAGTTCTTTCTTTGCAAATGGTTTTAAAACTCTCAACTCCAAAGTTTGAGTATAGAATAGACAAATGAAATGCTTTAAAACCTCTGTGAAGGGCATCAGATTGGTTGAACAAGTCTGGATGGAACTATTTTTTCTCTTGTGTTTTCTCTATTAAAAATCCATGTCTTGCTTGTGGTGTACTGCAGACAAGACAAAAATAATTCAGATAGGATTCAATACGTACTTTGACTCTCAAGCTCAAGGAATTCACTTCAAAGTCTCCAAACCAATCTATTCAGAAAATGATTTTCTTTTGGAGAAAATATAGCCCTCTTAGATGAGCTCTAGATTTACCAAGATGTCTTTCAATACAATATACTTTTGATCTTGCAAACACGTGAACATTGATTTTCAAAATTGTAATACAGAATTTGGTCAGACTGTTACTGTCAATTGTATAGACCAGTCTCTGATTTGATTGATTTACAAATGTTTGTTTATTGTGTTTACAGAAAAAGCACAAAGTAGGTATGCATTACATTTACTTTTAAAATTGTACAATACTTTGACAACTATATTCTTTTCCCAGTCCATATTTCATTGTAATTTTGTAATGTGAGATAGGTACAGAAAAACTACAATCAACTGTATAATAATACTTTTTAAATATCAATGCTTGATTTAAAATCATTTGAAATGGGCTTGTAATTTTCTCCTTGAGCATAAGATTCAAGTAGTGATTGAGATTCTGTTTGGGTTGATTTTTAATAGCAAGAATGGAAAAATTTAGTTCAATCTTGTATTTGTTTTCTATATGTATTTTCATTTGGGCCAGACCAATGATATCTAAATGTATACAATTTATCTTTTTCCTACATTGATTCATATTAATGGCATCCATTATATTCTAAAAGTGAACATTTCCAGCTTGCTGTCACAAATCTGAGGAATGCAAATCTATGGCCAGATTAAAGATGCATTTATGGCAACTTACCGAATGCCTCACACTCTGGGGGACAGTGTAAAATCTGATTTGTGATTAAATTGGACAATGATAAAGTTCTCAATAATATGATAAACTCCATGAATGTTTACATGAGGTTAATTTGGTTATGATGAGATACATATGCTTAATTACAGTATTGATTCAAAATTAATATGATTGGGTAACAATATTTGGTCATTGAATTTTGTGTTAAAATTGCTCAAAGAACAATATTTAGCTTTGAGGTACTACAGGTTTAAAGTTCATGTGCATATGAGGTTTGACCTTCTGGAGCTAGATTAATAGGCTGGCAATGTGATTTTTAATCAAATCTGACAAAATCAAACTGTTGGGGGTTACAACAGCTTCCTATTAGGGGTGTGAAGAATATTTTGATGACCTTTTCAGTCCAACATTTGTCAAAATAGACCATATTTAATAGTTGTTTTACATAGTAAAAATTTGGCAACTCCAACAACAATCACTTGAATACACTGCATGACTCAGAAAACTAGCACAGTCCTGATGTAATACTCTAATGTGTGTGACATTGTAAAAGCAGAAACTACAAAGTAAACTCGAACCAAAATTTGGTCCTGGTGCAGATTCAGTTTTGAAGTTTGATTTTATTATTATATTAAAAATAATTTTTATTAGAATATAAATGCCTTATTAAAGGATATCGTATACATGTTACTTTTGTCAATTTAATATCATGCTTCCTTAAATCCTTACCAGACATGAGCATCAGTTCAAAGGTTTTGACAGGCACATACTCTGAGAAACCAGACATCGGTTATAGGATATCCCAAATATGATATCAAATTGCTTTCTATTTGTTGATCCATTAAACTGTCAAATAGACACCAGAACGAAGTAAAATTCAAGGTCACTCGGTCTAGTTTACACTTTGTTGTAATCACAGGCAATCAATAAGAGGTGTAACCAACTAAGCTTGTTAAAGCTCAACTGCCTGAAGGCTATACTGCTCACAGTTGTTTGGTTAAATAGGGGTAGAGAAGGGCAACTTAATCCTTTCATGAACACTGTGCGCTAAATTTCAAAGATTGGCTTCTCAGCACAAATGCATTGTTTGTAATTCTAAAGTTTTTTGTTTTTTTTAATTGGTAGCTTATATATGCCTAGATGAGACAATAAGTATCAGTTTTACTGCTTGAGAGAGAGCACTACTCATCACGTCAAAGCGTAAGCATAATAAGGATGACAAACTGTAACCCTTGGCCAGTGTTTGCAGACAAGAAATTTGCCATACATTACCATGAAGCAACATGTTGATGGATTTTTGACATCATTAGAAGCTGTGTATCTTGGAGATGCACCTGATTTTTGGCTCCTCTACAACGAGTTTCATACAACCATCTGTGACAACAGTCACTTCAAAGGGATAGAACTGTAGTGTTTGTCATATTACAGTGACTTTCCAGCCAAAGCAATACAGTGTAAATGGATTATTCATACAAAACATACATGAATAGATTCTTGGACGATGCGATTTTAAATCCATTCACCGTGTTTGAGCCTAACACTATTCCTGCAAATGCTAGTAACATGCCATAGCTTGGTTATGATCATGTGGACACTTCGATTCCTCATCATGGTCAACCAAGAGAGCAGTGATGCAGTCATCAGTCCTGATGAAGTGATGAGTGGGATATTCTCAAGTACATTGTTCAAAACAATTATAGAGGACTGCCAGCAGCTGAATTACTGACAACCACGAGAGAGCAGTGACACAGTCATCAGTGCCGATGAAGTGATGAGTGGGGGATTCTCAAGTACATTGTTTAAAACAATTTTAGAGGACTGCCAGCATCTGAATTACTGACAAAAGTTGTTCCAATGAAAGGACAGAACCTGAATGTGATTCATTTTATAGAAATTTCACAGGTACTTCCAGTGTCCAGTGAGGAGTGTGAGTGCAGATTTTCACACCCAAATTTATCAGAACAAAGATGCAGTGCAGGCTCAGAGTGTTGATACTCTTGGTGGACTTGTGAGAATAAATCTTGTTGCTGTTGATATAAAAGTCTTTGATCTGATGCCAGAAGTCAGGAAGTGGAAGGGAAATTGAAATAGACATCTGTATCAACAAAACAAAGAGAATGTTTTTGCCAAACCGACACACTTTAAGTGAGTGAATTTACCATAGTGTATATGTGGGAACATTATAATCACTGATGGGAACACTGTGTAAATACGTTTTTTAAAAAACGAAACAACCTTGTGCGGAAATTCATTTCAAATGATAGAGATAAACTTGTGGTTTGCTGCTACCATCTGATGAGACCTATAGACGGGTTGAAAGATTGTATTTTTATTGAATATATATTACAAAAGGCAGATTTATCTGTCTATGAAGTCTGTCAAAATGTCTTGTTGAACTCTGGGGAGGGGGTATTTAAGGATGCATGATCAACTTTTCCAAATTTAATCTGGTCAGATATGTCCAGTTTTCATTTTGGTCACATGTGTAGACATTGTCTGACAGGCCAACAGATGTGCCATATTTTTGGCATAGTTTCCACAATAACTTTGTTCACAGATTTACACATTTTCTGAGAATTTGCAAAAATGCCATAAAAAAATCCCACAAAATTGCAACTGAAGTTCTGCATTAGGACGAGAAACATTTTGATCATCCTACAATGAATTAACCAATGAGACTATGCCAGCCTGTCTTTAGTCCTTTCTTTGTAAATGGTTTTCAGGCACTCTTAACTCAAAAGTTTGAGTGTAGAATAGAGAAATTAAATTATTTAAAATCAATGTGTAGGGCAAGCGGATTGGTTGAACATGTCTGGATGGAGCTATTTTTTCCCTTGTGTTTTCCCTATTAAAAATCCATGTCTTGCTTGTGGTGTACTGCAGACAAGACAAAAATAATTCAGATAGTATTCAATAAATACTTTGACTCTCAAGCTCAAGGAATTCACTTTAAAGTCTCCAACCCAACCTGCTTAGAAAGAAAAGGTTTTAGGGAGAAGAAGAAAGAAAACCTTTTTAGATGAGTGGTAGACTCAACAGGATATATTTATGATCTTATGAACATATGATTGAGTAGAGTTTCAAAATTGTGTACAAAATTTTGGTCAGATTTCAGTTACAAGTTTGGACCAGTCCCTAAATTGATTGATTTTGCAAATGTTTGGCTATTAAAATTTCCATAAGGAGCACAAAGTAGTATACATTATATATGCTGCTTAAAATGTTTGACAGCATGTTGACAAAATATTGTCTCAGCCCACTTGGTATTTTAGCCTAATTTTGTAATGTGAGATGGGTATAGAAACATACCAGTGACAGAACCAGGACATCAAACAAGTAGATTTACACACATTTATCTGTAGATTGGCATTTAAACCCGATTTTTTATCAAAATGATTTGTATGCATTTTAAAGGGATTGAAAAGAAAAGAAGTGCCTTTTTGCCATAATATGTATTCTCTTCATACTCGAACAAAACAGCAAGTTGTGAACCTGAAACAGATTCTAATGGAAAATGTTAAAATAATAATTAATGAGCCAGTGTATTGTCAATTAAATGAAAAAGAAAGAGTTGTATATCTTACAGTTCACTGCAAAGATTTTTTGTTATATCAAATCCACATATATGAGATGGACTTTAGATGTATTCCTGAGCCTCATGTTTCTTAGCCAGTGGTTTTTTAGCATTGGGAGAAAGTGCATGTTTTGGCATTTTGACATGAATTGAACTAAAAAATAGATAAGATGCCCTGAAATATTCTTCTAAAACATCTTGAACAACATAATAACAATAAACAATACCAAAATAAAAAATACTGAAGTTTTTCTCCCAAAATCATGTTTTGGTTTGCCTCTCCTTTTAATTCACCTTTATTCAAAGACTTGAAAGTCATCATCTAATAATAATAATAATGTCTTTATTTAAAGAGTTTAACTCAATTAGTTAATACAACTAATCTCCCTTGAGGCCCTCTACTAAAAAAAAAAACCATTACAAAGTATTAGTCGTATTAAGGCAAAGTATCTTCATGCAAGTTTTTTCTCTCTCGAATAAAAAATTACTATTTACAAGTTAACACATCTACAAATACATACTAAAATACATTATAAAAGTAGGAGGATTTAACTGTATATATACATTTTTGTTTCATCTCTCCAACAACTGTTTTGAAATGACTTGAAGCAGGATCTTCATGTATACATAGCAGTTTATATAAGTGTTATACTCTGTCAAATAAGATTATTAGGTACAAAAATAGAGAGGTTCATACTCTGAGTTTATATATATATATATATATATATATATATATATATATATATATATATATATATATATATATATATATATTTATAAATATGCTAATAAAAAGATGCAAAACAAGCACAAGATAAATTTGAAGAGTAGCATTGTGATAAATCCCAGAACTCGATCTTGAACTTACATTTTTCTTGATAGTTTGCTAATATGCAAGTTTGAAATATTGCATGTATGCTTTTTTTAAGGATTTAACTGAATTAGCAGATCAAATGTGAGCAGGAGGCGAGTTCCATATTTTACCCCCTGAATACTGCAGACTTTCTTTGAGTTGTTAAATACAAGGTTTTGGTAATTCTAAATTGTTGTTAAAAATTTGATCTTAGATTATATAGAAGATGTTTCATAGAATAATTTAGTCATGTATTCTGGAACATCTATTCTCTCATCAATTCTTAACCATTTTAATTCTGTGAACAAGTCTGATGAGGATGCATTTAAGGGGACATTAAGAATCTACCGAGCTTTTCGCTTTTGAAGCCTGTGAATTCTGTCTAGTTGGGAACTAGTACAATTTCCCCATATGGCCGAACAATAGTCGATACTATTGACCCATACTGTAGTCAATCATTGGAATTATATAAGCATTATAGTAAAGAATTCTGGAGTCCTTTGGCAGATACTTCTTAATTCTACTGAGCAATACAATTTTAGATGTGAGGGACCTAGAGACACTGTCTACTTGTTTTTCCCACTGAAGACTTCTGTCAATGTTTACACCTAATTCATCCTTTACATTTTCAATTGCTGTATTAATAATGTACAGTGATATATCTTTCTTTCTTAACTTTGCACGTTTTTTAGATGTTCCCATAAGCATGCATTTTATCTTAGATTCACTTATTACCATCTTATTTTGCTTTGACCACCTCCTCAATTGACGTAAGGTCTGAACTTAGTTTGCACTCCAGGGTGTAGATATTGCTACTTGATGAAGAAATTGTTGCATCATTTGCAAACATGTCAGTATTTGTATGTTGTGTACAGAGTGGAAGATCATTGATAAATAAAAGAAAGAGGGGGGAAGCCAGTACGGAGCCTTGTGGAACCACCTTTGATCCCTTTCTTACTTATAACACTTGATAAAATATTTGTATTTGGATTGTAAAAATCCACATTACATCAATAATGTAATCAATTAACAGCTTGTTGAGTACGCTTCATAAAACATCCCCCATTTGGTCTTAAACTCTCCAGATTGCAACAATTATGTAATCAATTAACAATTTGTTGAGTACACTTTTAACCTTCGTAATCTGATTGCTGAACCACACATCATTGCAACGGTCATTGTGCTATAAAATTTCTGGTCCCCAGTAGACTGGTTCCCACTGGTTTCTGTAATTTGGGGATAGAATGTGTAAAAATACTTTTGTTGTCTATTAAAAAAAAAAACTTAATTTTTCAAAAGTGGTAGATTTTAACTATAAAACGGTATATGCAGTAGACATCCTTTAAAATGGTATTTTTGTCCTACTGCCTATAGAATCAGATGTTTGATGGAAACATATTACAATCAAATGTGCAATAAATTGGAAGTATTGATGCTGGATTTGAGATTGAACTCTCACTTTTTCAAGAAATTTATGGCTTTTACAAAAGTGGGAAATAGAGTGATCAGTATGCTAAACGTTACTGTGCCATTCAGTACCTGCTATGCAAATACTATGCACAGAATGAACAGGAAAATGATACGGTTTCATCAGGAAACATTTTGAACTTTGCCAATTCAGCATGTTTTCTCACAGACAAAAGGGTAACAGTAACCATCCATATATGTATGGTATTTGTCATATAATAAGCCCAAGGCAGTCATGAATTTTCTTTTTAACTACAATTTTTTACTTTTTGTTCACTGTGAGCCTAGTGTCCCATCTCATGCGCACTTGGGCCTCTTATATTTCCTTGATTTATTTAAGTATGTTTCATTAACCCTTACACAGATCAACTCAATTTTTGAAATAGAGACAAACCTTGAATAACAGCCTGTTCAAATATTTCCTTTTTATACTTTCATGTCAACAGGCAGGTTGTATAATGGATTTACTTTATCCATCTGTGCGTGTCCATCTATCTTTCTTGTCCATGCTATAAATCCTATACTGCGTCTCTTATTAACATTAAACTTGCACTATGGGTGAACTTGAGATGAGCATGTGTTGTGTGCCAAAACTGGGTCACTGTGATCTACTTTTCAGATTTTATTGAGGACCAATGGTTAAAAATTGTTTGGGCACTAATTGAACTACATTTTCACCTGTTGCCATCAAACTGGGATTAAAGGATAGATGTTTGTTTCTTACTGTGGCAAAATTGCTGTGACCTAATTTCAGGACATTAAAATTGCTTCAACATTTTGTTCATCCTTCCTGTCTGGGATGTAAACCCCTTTTTATAATTAAACATAATTACATAAAACCGTGCTGTGTGTGTGCATATTGGGATGAACATGTTGCATAAAAACTGGATCACTGTATCCTACTTTCCAGAATTTATTAACAATTGCTTTAAATTTTTTATCCATGCTTATGCTAACACTTGGCCTATTGTAACCAAACTTCTACTAGGAGTGCAACTTAATTAGGAAGGGCATGTTTCAAACAAAATTGGGTCACTATATAAGGATGATTCTGCTATATTAATTAGGGCTGACTGGAGGCCCCAAGGGCCATGATTGGTTGATAATGAAAAGTACAATTTTAGTAAAAAGAATCTTTTGGGAGCTTATCTTACTTATAGCTGAAAAGAATAGGGACAATGTTTTATTGATGGAATTTTAGTCCTTTTACAGACAAGAGTTTAGTGTAAAGGATTGAAGCTGGGAGGGATTGGATCTAGTGAAAATACAAAAGACAATTACATAAATGAGATGTTTGTTTATAATGCATATACATGTAAATAATTAATTAATCTGACACCTTACTCATGCAGATTAAGTCCAACAGTGAATATAATGGAACGATACACAGAAAGTTCAACAAATGATATAAGAAAATATCGTTCCATGGTAAAAGTCATACAGGTCATGTATGCGTTAAGTACCGACTATTTCAGTAACAAGCCTTGTTTTTTAGAATTTGATTACACATACCTTTAAATGGCAATTATTCACTTTATTTGGTGTAACAGGATGAAGCCATGTTGGATTGGATAAGCGAAGACACCGAAAGCAATTGCGTTAATGAGATGTTTATTTATAAATGGAACTTAACGATGAATGATTCTGACACCATTGTAACAAAAAGATATAGGGAAAATGATATAGTTCCCAACATGGAACCAATCAACAACAAGTAACTTTAACGAGAAAATCAAATAAAGATCAACAAACAGAACTTGTAAACAAATATGAACACTGTTCTATCACCAATCAACGAATGAAAGTATATGATTGACACCCTAATACAAACAAGGTCTTATTTAGCACCAAGGGTGACCAAAGCATGTGATTTATATACAATTACGAATAATGTATCATTAATATCATTTATCCACAAGTAGGACGCATGTATTATGAACTTATCAATATATCACTCATTTAGCGATATTTGAAATATGGATGCACGAATTTATGAATTTATCAATCTATCAATCCATCAATATACCACTCATTTAGCAATATTGAAATATGTATGCATGAATTTATGAATCAATCACTGATATAGCGATATTGAAATGTGAATGTATGAAATTTTGCTCAGATAGCAATAGTGAAATAACAATTAAAACATGGAACACATGTATATATATTGTGGCATCCAGTTGACGACCAAGATGTATTTCCAGTTCCAACCGCTCTAGTCAATGGTCAAGGAGCCACCACGTATGGCCCGCCCCTCCCAGTCTGTTGAAAGGGTCCTTCGAGATCCTTCTCATCCAACACAGACCCGCTGGTCGCGACGCCTAGGTCCCTCACATGAGAACACCAGTACTCTCTTCCACACCAAGTCACCAGACAGCAGCGCACACGTCACAAGAAACCCCACAGAGTTCTGCGACTCCACATCACCAAACCATACAAAAAAAAGCTAAAAGTATAACAACTGAACCGTGTGGTACATATGGCATGGTTAAGTACTTTTGCATTGATATATGTTGCGCATGCGCGCACATGAATTCGTTTCGTTACACATTACATTTCATCATTCAATGCATGCAGCGTATAATTAAATTCAATCCCTCTGTTCAGTTATAACAAATGACCAACTTAAACCAGACTATAGAATTTCTAATAGCATGGCGTTATATGACCCAGGTATTGACTCTCTATAGAATTTACAACATTCTACAACATATGTGCACTGTTGAAAAGATGGCAAGAGAGCATATAGCTGTATTCATCCCATAAATATAAATTTTTTGTTGACTAGCTAGAGTCTGGATAGTTGACAATACATATTGGTAATGGTTGATAGAAACATTTTTTTTATTTGAATTGCTTATATGCAACACATGGCTTGAGATTCATTGGCCAAGTTTGCCTGGTAGATAGTTTTGGGGATCAATCCCAAGAGTTCCAGGTAAAGGATTTTTGGGATTGATCCCAACTTTGACTGGAAAGAGACTGTTTATTGATCAATCCAAAAGATATTTGGGGATCAATCCCTAGTGTGCCTGACAAGACATTTTATGATTGATCGCAACTTGGCATGGTAAAAGAATTTTCGGATTGATTCCAAATCTGCTCAGTGAGAAACATTTGGGATTGATCTCAAGTTTACCAGGCAAGAGATTGTTGTGATATATCCAATGTCTCTTTGATGAGGTTTATTTGTTTCAGGGGTGGGGGTGGGGAAAGGGACTGGAGGTATCAATCCCAAGTGTGCTTAATGAAAAAAGTGTGTGGTTAGGTCAGTCCTACAAAATGAAACCGAGTTCAGTTAAACACTGTCTCTCGCCTGTGGACAGAATTATAATAACATGGTTTTCTGCTTATGCAGGTGTGAAAGAAACCCTAGAATACCAATGTACAAATATTAGGTATATAGGCATGTTGTAACATTATACCAAAGTTTAGTTGGATTATTCAGCTTGGGTGCAAGAGATACAACTTTGAAAAGCTTTGAAAAGCTTTACCACAAACTCTTAATGTTTGTGCTGCCAATTCCAGCAAGACACAAAATAGTACCATTTCAGGATAAAACCTTAAGGCATAATACATGAATACAGAAAGGATCAAAACATTACAGCACCTAAAAATCCCAGAAGCAAGACTTGCAACAAAATTGTATACAATTTTGTTCAAAATTTTGTATTGTTCAACAACATTTGATATCAACAGTTGAATGCATTTAATCTCATTTTGTATGGAATGTATAACTATTACTAAAAAATGAATATTTGTCTGATATTAAATTAGTCTCTTTTAGGAGGTTATAAACTATATAGACTAATCAATTTTGAAAGGTGCATTTCAATAACCTTTCATT
The DNA here is from genome assembly GCA_029931535.1 of Margaritifera margaritifera. NCBI lineage: Eukaryota > Metazoa > Mollusca > Bivalvia > Unionida > Margaritiferidae > Margaritifera > Margaritifera margaritifera. Next base: position 1,616,496 of record JAQPZY010001520.1, read on the forward strand.
ATCAGGCGATTTGGTAAGCTTACTACGTGTTAAGAAAGTTTTGTAATTTCTATACATCTTCATATTTTTGGTAAAGGTTGGCAGAGAGATAACCAGTTGAAAATGCTAATTATTTTTTATATGCTTCAGTCCAATTATACCAAAACTCGTCATTTATGCGACCATTTTTAAAAATAAATATCAGTTATTATAGAGTTTTATTATGTCTTTGGCTGTGGAAAATTACTTCGACCCCATAGTGCATCAAGGAGCTATCTGTCAATTGCAGATGGCACCTTGATGTACTAAGGGTCGACTTATGGCTACTATTTGGTATTCAAAAGTTTCGGTTGAATACAGCAAGTGAGGTATATGATTTTCAAGAAACTCTAACACAAAATCTTAAAGTTGATGCTGTCCCTGCTGGAAAAGAGATACCTATTCTTAGGCAAGACAAAAAAAAAAGATCTTTCAGTCAGATACATTTTCGAAATGATTATGAGTTTGCCCCATGACGGGTATATTTAACAAATTTCAAGACTTACTGTTGACAGATGTAGTCATTTATTTATCTTACAAACGTTTTTGTATTTATTTTTGGCTCACCTAGCTGTAAGACCAAGAGAGCTTATGATATGCATCTGTCTTGCATTGTGTGTAAATTGTTAGCCAACAATTGTGTTACCACTCACTAAGTTGTATTTATCCAAAATTTGTACCAGACTTGAAATATGGGCTTATAACATCAAGATCTTGGATGGGTTGAAATTTTGAGCGAGATGCATGCATATTAATGAGATGATCTTGCATCTGATTGGTTTACCTTGTTACCATGGTGGAAGCCATATTTCTGATCTGATTAAGATAAAACTTGGAAGATATGCTCATAGTATCACAATATTGGACAATGTCAATAATGAGTGAAATCCATGCATATTAATGGGGTGTTTTTTCCATCCGATTGACTGAGCTTACTATCACTCTGGGAGTCATAATTCTGTTCCAACTTTGTATATGGGCTTATATTTCAAAGATCTTTGATGATTTTGATAATGAGTAAGATCAATGCATATTAATGAGGTGACCTTGCGTCTGATTGCCTGAACTTACTACCCCTTTGGAAGCCATATTTTTGATCTGATTTTGACCAAAAACTTCAAATAAAGGCTTATATGACAAGATCGTGGATGAGTTTGATAATGCATGGCATCCATGCATATTAATGAGGTGATCTTGCATGTTATTGTTTGAGCTTGTTACCACTTGAGAAACTATTTATGATCTGATTGTGATCAAACTTGATAAATGGGATTTGTGATCAAACTTGATAAATGGGATTATATCATAAATATCTTTTATTAGTACAATTATGAGCAAAATCCATGCATATTAATAAGATAATTGTGCACCAGATTAGCTGAGCTTATCAACATTTTAGCCACTCTGTTTCTGATTAAATTTGTTACCAAATCTAGTAAATAGAATTTTATCATCAAGATATATGATGAATTTTATGATGATCAAGATTTACAAATATTAATCAGGTGATCTTGCATATGATTGGCGGAGCTTTTAACCTCTAAGAATATTTCGGATCCGATTTTAAACAAATGGTAAAAAGGATATCATATAATTGTTGGAAGATTTGTATTATGAGTGAGACTTATGTATTAGATAATCTTGCATATGATGAGGTTTTTACCACCCTAGAGACTGTAGTTTAGGGCTACCTTAGAGACTATAGTTTAGGGCCACCCTAGAGACTATAGTTTAGGGCCACCCTAGAGACTATAGTTTAGGGCCACCCTAGAGACTATAGTTTAGGGCCACCCTAGAGACTATAGTTTAGGGCCACCCTAGAGACTATAGTTTAGGGCCACCCTAGAGACTGTAGTTTAGGACCACCCTAGAGACTATAGTTTAGGGCTACCCTAGAGACTATAGTTTAGGGCTACCTTAGAGATTATAGTTTAGGGCCACCCTAGAGACTATAGTTTAGGGCCACCCAAGAGACTATAGTTTAGGGCTACCCTAGAGACTATAGTTTAGGGCTACCCTAGAGACTATAGTTTAGGGCCACCCTAGAGACTATAGTTTAGGGCCACCCTAGAGACTATAGTTTAGGGCCACCCTAGAGACTATAGTTTAGGGCCACCCTAGAGACTATAGTTTAGGGCTACCCTAGAGACTATAGTTTAAGGCTACCCTAGAGACTATAGTTTAGGACTACCCTAGAGACTATAGTTTTGATAGGATTTTGATCAATATTGGAAACAATGCCCATGTCATCAAGATCTTGGTTGAGTATGATTATGATTGAAATCCACACATATTAATATGATTACCTTGTATCTGATTGGTTGAGCTTGTCAGCACTCTACCAACTATATCTCTTGTCAGATTTTAATTAAACTTGTTAAATAGTTTTATATTATTAAGATGTTGGATGAGTTTGATTATGAGCAAGACCAGTGCATATTATTATGGTGAGATGTGCATATATTAATAAGACTCTCTGCATCTGATCGGCTGCGCTTTTTACCTTTAGTACATAGTCTCTATTTCTCATCCAGTTTCTATTTAACTTCGATAAATAGGTGTTATCACCAGGATCATGGATGGCTTCAATTATCAGCAAGATACTATGCATATTAATTATATCTTTATCTTTAGAAAGAATTATTATCAGTGTATAGTAAAATAGGTTAAATCAACATGATATAAAATTTGGGAGATCGTTTACATAGGTTGTCTTCTTACGATATTACGTAAACCTTCTTCTTGAAAAATTAAACTGTTAAATTATGTAAGCATGTGAGCGATATCATGCCAACTATAGGCCTCTTGTTATCAAAACCCTGTTTGTGTATTCTAACACTATGGGTTAATTTAAAATGTTCATTAGTTTTCTTTTTTTTTTTTTTTTTTGCTCAGTAATCTGTTTGTGTTTCAAACTTTTGATCCGAGTTCACAAGGTATGTAGGTCATTTAATGCAAGTGTGCATTCATTGGTAGGTATATCATGCACATTATCCAAAATTAGTGCAGACACAGATCTGATACCGTAAGAGATGTCTGGAATTGTGCTGTAAATTATCCAAAATTAGTGCAGACACAGATCTGATACCATGAGAGATGTCTGGAATTGTGCAGTTCATGATTAAAATTTGGTTTTAGAAAAGGTAGGTCCATAGGTTCCATGCACCATGAAAATTCTTCAAGAGCCACATCCGTTAAAGTTCTTTTTTACTTTTAATTTTTATATACGATAAAACAACAATGTGATGATAGATGATGATAGCAGATTAGTTTGGGGTAAATTTTAACACTTGATTCTTCCTCCTTTTTCTTAATTTTATCTACATAATATTTAAAAAGGAAATAATGTTATGGCCCTTTCTTTTATAGCAGAAAAACAACAACAAATAACTGCACACATATTTTTTAACATGACTAGGCTAACTTAATACTTCATGCATGTTGAGACTTCTTCAGAATACACATTGAACTACCAAAATGCATGATATACTGTTTCCATTCAAGGATATTGTTAATTTACTTTTATTTTTGCTGAATATCCTTGAAGACAATAGTCATAGTATGCGAGTTAGCAGCATGAAAGTTCATTACCACTCTGGTTATTTAAATCTATACAATTCTATGATTAGGATAAAGTGCCAGGATTTTATTTCAGTGCAGACTCATTCCTCAGTATCAGTGTTCCCATGTTTTTAATGGCTATTGTCTTCTTCTTATGCTCCACAAATTCAATGGTATAATCTGAAATAATAAAGAAAATGTTTGACTTTACAAGTATACCACTCAATTTTTTTTCTCTGGTCTGTAAAAAGTATGATAGAAGAGAACAACCATAACTCTAACACAGACTCCATTTTATGTCTAACATTATCAGTCAGCATTCTTAAATACTCCCAGATATAGATTTTATATAATTGCATATATTGGTAAATTTGATATCATATAATTGCATATATTGGTAGATTTTCAGAAAATTGATATTTGATCAACATTTATATTTTGGTATCATAATTGAGCTGAAATTTATTATCGTTATTATTATTGTTATTATTATTAATATTAAACTTGCACGTATATGTCTAAAATCACAAAAGCAGGACACCAATTGACCCTATATTTTGCCCACACTGTATCATCAAGACTAAACACACATGGATTACTGTTAAGAGTGCCATACTGCAAGAATATATAGCAATCTAGAACAGTATATTTGATGGATATTATTGATAACCATACTAGCACACATAAAGGAAACAAAAACTTTAATTTTGTGCATTGAAAATTGCCATACTTCATTTCTACATGTATCCTCAGATCCATTTAACAGTCCCTGGTACCAATAGTGCACACTTGCTATCTGACACATAAGTTTATGCTACACTGAAGTGGTGCTGAAATATAATCCTATGTGTGAAATATTTATAAACTGAGCTAAACCCAAACTAAAAGACAAATTTTTTAACCCTCTTGCACCTAGTTGCCATATTGGCAGATATATAGTCTTCCACACAAATTTACATGAGGAGACTAGGACTAGTATAGGATATAATCATAATATCCCCATCTGTGGGAGGGGGGGGGGGGGGCTGATAAGAAACAAATGAACAGCATCAAATGTTATGCACTGTGAAATGCTTACGCATGATACATCAGAAACTTTATCAATCAAAGTTAAAATAAGATATACTGTTGTACTTTAAAACTGTGTATGTCAGTAACTGATCTTCTCGTGTATCATATGAAGATATCATTGAAGAACCTTTATTTCCTAGTACTTCTTGTCATTATGTTGCATATGATTCCAGTTTGTATATACTGTAAAATATCTCGATAAGAAATTTAAAAGGAACCCCCAAAATGCATTTCACCCATAATTTGTTATAACTTTGTTACAACACAGATTTGTGCTTTATTAGGTATGTGAATTCACTTTCTACTAACCATAAATTCATTATATCTATGTCTGTGCAACTAATGCTTTACTGTACAATAATGAATATGGCAATATCAATCAGCAACAAAAAGAAAACACAATTAAACATTATTTAAAATTGTATAAACTCTTGAATGGCAGTAAAAAAAATGTACCACTTAAATATGAAAGCTCTTCACTTTGAGTGTAATTTGACTCAAATTAATTAAACCACCTACATCTACATTGAAGTCATAGTGATCATTCTCCATTGTGAGGGACATTTCCTAAATAAATAAAACAAGGTTTTAGGTTTGAGGAGTCTAATACCTACAAGTTTTAGGTGAGCTGTGGCAATATTTCTGTACATTTCTTGCTGTCACTTTTGTGCTTCTCAAAGTAAGTGACTAGTGGTTTCAAAGACTGGGTAACAGCTTCCAGAGCACTATAAAAGGCCATCTACCTAATTTCAATAACTTCTTTCATTGAATACTGGCATGAATTAAAAACATATTGAATTTTCTTAAATTCCAGAGTCCTTGAAGAAGTATTACTGAATTAGTGAAGCAAGTCTTTGGTTCCCTTTTGAAATATTGTCTTTAGGTAAGTTACTTTTTCAGCAGCTTTAGCTAAAAATAAGTTTGGCTGAACACAAGTTGAGTTTATGTGCCATACTATGAATAGCAATACAGTGAGGGTTCATCTGTTTAGTTCTTGTTGCTACACCACTTTTAGATCGTGTCACAATTGATGCTCTATCACTCCCAAAGGCAATAACCTTCTCCATAGAAATGCCCCTATCTTTAAGAAAATGGGATAACAAACCAAAGACCTCTGCTGTTGTATCAACTTCCTTCACTTCAAGGTTACCAAGAAACAATGTTTGTGCATCTAAAATGTCAACGACAACTTTGCCATAAACAAGTTTTTTCTTCACAGATATGTCTGTACTTTCATCTATCATTATTGTCACCAATTAAGAAGAAGTGTATAAAATGATAAGTTTAATGTGAAAAAAGTTACTGGGGTGGATCAAATTCCTGTTAAAAGCTGGAGCACCAATCCTTGTTGGCCATATTACAGATCTAATTAACAAAACTTTACAGTCAAATATTTTTCCTGATTGTCTAAAGGCAGCACAAGTAGTTCCAATTTTCAAAAAGAACAATATTCTTGACAAAAGTAATTACAGACCTGTCGGCATTCTACCTATCATATCCAAACTATTTGAAAAATCAATTGAGACCCAGTTATCATAATTTTTTTAGAATTTTTTCACAAATATTTGGGTGCTTGTCGTAAAGGTCATGAATGCCAGACCACTCTTTTACGTTTACTTGAAGACTGGAAGAAAGCACTTGAAAACAAATATGTAGCTGTAGTTCTGACTGATTTGTCCAAGGCTTTTGACTGTCTCCCTCATGATATTCTCTTATGCAAGCTTAGGGCTTATGGGTTGTCAGATGGCTCAGTTGGACTCTTAATGGGCTATCTCTCAAATCGTAAGCAGCAAATTAAGATGCAGGGTGTCTTGAGTAGCTGGACTGAAATTCAAAAATTGGTGCCTCAGGGGTCAATCCTCGGACCTTTACTCTTTAATTTTTTATCAATGATATTTTTTATTTTATTAAATATGGCTCTTTATATAACTATGCTGATGATAACACTGTGTCGTTTTCTGAACCGGACTTTGACACTCTGATTGACACAATTGAAACAGAATCCAACATTCTGATTGACTGGTTCACTGCAAACAAAATGCAAGCCAACCCTGAAAAGTTTCAATAACTAGCGGTGGATAAAAAGACATTCAGTATGAAGCCTGTACTAAACATAAGCAGTGCTGTCATAAATTGTGAAGAAATTGTTAAATTGCTAGGAATTTACAATGACTACAAACTACAATTCGATCTACATGTAAAAAATCTCGGTAGGAAAACTTCAAGGCAACTATCTGTCTTGAAATGTATTGGTCAGAAGTTAACTAGACTCAACAAACTGAAAATCCTACATGCTTTTATCCTCTCCAGTTTCATTTCTATCCCTTGGCCTGGCACTTCTGCAGTGACATGAACACTACTAAACTCGAAAAAATACAAGAGTGTGCTCTGAGATTTGTGTATGATGATTACACATACAGCTATCATAAGCCATTACTAAAGGCAATAATGCCAGCCCTGAAGGTGCACAGACTTAGGGCTATGGCTCTAGAAACTTTTAAAATTCTGAACAAATTAGCCGCAAAATGTTTGGATGATTTGAGATGTGTTAAACAAAATAAATACAATTTTAGATATTCAAATATTTTAGATGTCCCAAGAATTAAAAGCTCCACATATGGCAAAGTCTTTTAGATATGCACCTGCTGTTTTATGGCATGAACTACCCTAATCACGTTAGAGAACAGTCAGATTTTAATTCCTTTAGATCATTATCCTGGAATGGTAAAAACTGTAAATGTAATATATGTATCTGCAAATAAAGCGTCCCCATCCTGCCATGATGACAAAAACTAATATTTGTGTTACCATTTTGTTTTACATGTCCTTGTCTTATGTACTATCAGGTGCCAACTGTGAGCTCCTTTCTTTTAAGTAATGCATAATCTGCATTTCAGCCTGCTTTTAGTCCAGAATTGGTGCTTTTGACTCTTTCATTTAATATAAATTTCGATTGTTAACCTGTAATTTTGTAGTAAATTTTTTTTTTTTTTAGATGACCTAAATACTGAATTCACTTTTAATTACTACGATTTTAAAATGCTCCGCTTGTCTATATTTTAAGTTATGCACTATGTGTTTTTGTCCAATTATATCTATGTATTATGTTTGTATGTCTTGCAAATCTTGAGACAAGGGATATGATTAAATGCATTAGACACTCTTAAGTCAAGATATATATTATATATATATATATATATGTAAGGTTCAAGCTTCATTAAAATATCCTTCTTAGTTCAAAATATATATCTGAATATGGACTGACATCACTGATTTATATTTTCCCTTGCCATGACCTTGAACTTGAGGCAGGGACCATTGTTCTATGTGACACTCTGCCTAACCATGATATACAACTGGGTAAAGTTTCATTAAAATATCTTCTGCAGTACAAAAGTTATACAAGGATACAAGTCATAGCTTCAATTTTCCTTGATTTGACCTTCACTCTATGCGACACACCATCCATACTTGCCCAATGCTTCATTAAAATGTCTTAAGTGATTCCAAATTTAAGCTCCAGTCACCAAATTATATTTCCCATTAACATGACCCTGGTCTGGTGTTTCAAGGCACATAACACAAGTGTTTTTTAGTGCCAATCCAACTGAAGTGAAGTCTTTGCAGAAGAACACACCATGGTAGCTGATCAAGGCTGATGCAATGGTAGGATTCAAACCTGCACCCTGTCAATCACAATTCTGGCACGCTAACAGCTGAGCCATCGCAGCTTCTTGCCATGACCTTGACCTTAAGGCAGTAGTCGTAGCTATGCTATGCAACACACCCCACTGTGCATGAGTCATCTAGGGAGAGGTGTATATTAGTTATAAAAATTACAACATAGGATTGAACTGATGATCACTCTAATCAATGTCTCAGATTTTTTTAACACTGATGCAAGCAACAAAATGAAATACTTTGAGACAGTACAAGAAATATTGACATTATGAAATTGTAAGAGACTGACATTTAGTGATTTAACTTTGTCAATGACAGCATATACATCCATTTATGTGGAATTTACTTCATGAATTTCCTGACTCAGATTCTCATACATCCCATCTGGTGCATTTAAACCAGACTGGTTTGGTTTATGCTCTTCAAACTGTCGTAACATGCTTCTCAAGACATGGACTTTCTGCTCTACTGACTGAAGTTTTGGATAATGGTCATCCAATAGTCCTTTAAGTTCTGATAATTTAGCCTTTACCTCATCTTCCATCTATATGATGTAATTAGCATCACAGACCTGAAGAAAAATGTCTATTACAGACTCTTAGTGTATTTATTATGATAAATAAACAGAATTCAAGTACTAAATGTTAAGGTGAATTGGAACAAGCAGGAAACAAGCATTAGCTTTTTTGTCTCCTTTTCATTATTTTATTTCTTAACAAAACCACTTTGGATAAATTCTCTGTCTCCAATATCAGCAGAAATAAGATGTATACATGGGCTTAAGATTGCACACTTTCCTTCCAATTTTATAATATAGAACAAATTAAGAGATATTCCCTATACACAGAATATCGTCATAACTAGTAGAACTGATATTTGGATCACCTTCCTGCAAAATCTGATTGAGCTTATACGACTCAACATCCAGGATGCATTGTGGTCTTGCTTCATCTGTCCACATTTTATGTTTTAAAATTCACCTCAAAATCCATCTATCACTAATTTATAAAAAAAAATGTTGCAGAGAACATTCTACCATGAAGACCTTTCAGGTTTGCACAAAATCATGTCCATCCACCTTCAAATATTGCTGCCACTACTAAATGCAGAAAACTACAAAGGACTTGCCTTCTGAAAATCGCACAGAAGAATGCAACTAAAATTTGACCGAGAGCAAGATCCAAGTAGCTACAAATAATGATTCACTATTCAATACAACCACCAACAAGAGGTCCATTGGGCCTTAAATTTGTACTAAAGAAAAAATTAAGCTGTCAGAAGACAGAAAAGCTTGCCAGCACAAATGCATTCATAAAAAGAGTTTTGTACTGGTGGTCAATAGTAAAGATGATCAATACTGAGTGATGATGAAGACAAAGTGTTGGATGTCACAGTTACTTTTTTTCTTTGATATAGTGATGCTGTATATCTCAAGATGTAAGTTCGTATTCAGTGCAATGACTGTGCAGCACAGAGGTACAAAGACAAGTCACCTAAACATCAAAGACAAGTCACCTAAACATCAAAATTGTACATATCGGTAATCAATTATGCATATGTAAGTCACCGTGGCCTTCTTTTGATATCACAGTTAAGTAGTCCTCATAATGCATGCATGCATTAAGTATCAATGCTCGAGAAACTCCCCTAAACATGAAAAGTATACATGATCACTGGTGTGTAAAAATTAGCCATCGTAACCTGCTTTTGGTGTGGTGGTTTAATATCCTTCAAGATACATGAACAGATCTATTGACATGACCATATAAGTAACAGTGTCTAAGAAACTTGGCTAAGTGTAAAAAGTATACATGATCACTGGAGCATGAAGAGTAGGTCACAACATCCTGTTTTCAGTATGGTAGTGTAGTAATCTTCAAAATGCACCCACAACTCGGTTTTCATGACTGTACCAGCAACGGTGTCCCAGAAACTGATATTAACATAAAATGTGTGCATGATCACTAGAGTGTGAAAAGTTCAACAGAAAGGCAAGCAATGACCTTTAACTTGACTCCCAGGTCAAGTAGTCTGGTTTTCGAACTTGTTCACAATAGCATAGACATGTTGGCAATCAGATCTGTACCATCTTCATCCAGGGCCAATTTACATACTTCGAGAGGTGTTTTATGAAAACCCATGTCAATGCCTCCATTCTTTCAAAAGAAGTATTAATAAAAGATCAGCAATAGCCCCCATGGTTGCCATACTGGCAGTAAGATCAACACGATTGCTATTCAAGACATACTGCATACTGTCGTACTGTTCTAGTGAAAAGTCAATACTAAAACAACCATCCATTTTGGAGAAGTACCCAAAACAAGATTTTCAAGATGGTCACCAAGGCAGATATTTTGGAGGCTAGATCAGCTTCATTTTAAAATAGGACCATCCACATAGTGCAAGTAGTGGGGTCAATATGACCATCTGTTCAGGGGAAGTAGCAAAAAGATTTTCAAGATGGTGACCATGTTGTACCTAGGATCGGCACCATTTTCATTTCACACCCTTATCATGCCATAGGAAGTCTTTTAGCAAAAAGAAAAACATATCAATCTTTGTAGAAGGCCTCATGGAAGATTGGTCTATTGACCAAATGAGCTTCTTTAAAAAAAGCCATTATTATTATTATTATTACTATTATTATTATTATTATTATTATTATTATTATTATTATTATTACAAGTTTGTTAGTTTCTGTAACAGTAGGTATGTATAGCAGTTTAGTTTTGAACATTTCTCACTTTGTGTCTAATGTGCAAATTTAATAATAAAGTTTAATTACAATGTTATATAATTTTCTCTAGTATATATATATATATATATATATATATATATATATATATATATATATATATATATGTGTGTGTGTATGTATTTATACATATATATATTGAGAGAGAGAGGGCAAAAGTACAAGACAGATGTTACTTTGTTTGCAAGTGTCTGAATATCACCATATCTTTCACCTTCAAATGTTTTGCAATTTATAATGAAAGATAATACGACACTGAGATCACAGGCAGAGGCTGATTTTAAATGGTGTAAAGCACTTTGCCACAGACCAGTGTTGGTTTGGCGGACTGTTAATATCTTTGTGTCTTCCAGTCAATAACATATCCACAAGTAGCATGGTTTTGGATTTCATATTTCCACTTTTCCTTAAGATTTTTGCATTCTAGAGTCAGGTTCATGTGGAGGGCCTTGCTCACTGTCTCAACACAAGATTTTTGCATTCTAGAGTCAGTTTCATGTGGAGGGCCTTGCTCACTGTCTCAACACAAGATTTTTGCATTCTAGAGTCAGTTTCATGTGGAGGGCCTTGCTCACTGTCTCAACACAAGATTTTTGCATTCTAGAGTCAGTTTCATGTGGAGGGCCTTGCTCACTGTCTCAACACAAGATTTTTGCATTCTAGAGTCAGTTTCATGTGGAGGGCCTTGCTCACTGTCTCAACACAAGATTTTTGCATTCTAGAGTCAGTTTCATGTGGAGGGCCTTGCTCACTGTCTCAACACAAGATTTTTTGCATTCTAGAGTCAGTTTCATGTGGAGGGCCTTGCTCACTGTCTCAACACAAGATTCCAGTACCTCCTTTAGTACATAAAAGGTTATTCCTATTTTCTGCCAGTTCTTGTGTTCTTCTGTCGAGAAATAATTCAATGCCTGTGCGAATTCTGGTGATTGACTGGATTTGTCTATTTTTCTGGACTGACATCCTTCAAAGAAAGAAATGATAATTATACACTTCATAAAGATGTTCAATAAAAATTACACTTCATAAAGATGATCAATAACAATTTTTAAAATCCTGTACATAAATATACTAGGATGATTTACAATCATTGTTTATATTTTTCATTTATAACATACCAGGTAAAATATTTATTTTTAACTGGGTTCATTTATTCAGACCCACCTAGTTTGTTATGCTTCCATAAATTTGCCCATGTCAAAAGCATCTCATTTTAAAAAATATATTCATGGACTAAAGTTCCTTTATGCCTTTTGGAAGCTTCACTATTCTGAGACTCAGTTGTTGCATTAGTATACATTTATGTGATTCAACATTAACACTGATTATGTCAACTTCAGGGATGGGGCAGTGTATACTGTACCTAATTACATAGAGCAGAGTACACTACTCAATTACTCTGTACTCTGGTGTCCTGAAAATCCAAGTACTAGTACCCATACTCACACTCTTATTTTTAAGGAATTAAAGTACTTGTAATTGTACTCTTCCTCTGAAATAGAAATGTACCCAAGGGTACACTTTGAAGTACAGTACAGCTCTTGCAATTTTTCATTTCTCCACCCATTGCAGTGGGGTACTTAATCCCCTCCATGCTCACTCCATGTTGAAGCTCCATGGAGGAGGAGTAAGTACCTAGCAAATCACCGACGCGACTTGGTTGACACATGCAGTATACCTCCACCATAGAGGGGGCTGGTAGACATTACTGATTGACACTTGAAAATCCAATGCATTTAGACCACCTATGGAAAGACTGAGATGTCGGAGTGATTTACAATCAGGTAGCAAATGAAGAATAAAAAACCTTTATGTTGGATATATATTTGTACCAACAACAAAAAATTTCAAACAAGTCTTTTATATTTAATACATGTGTTTGGAAAAGGCTGGTCTGTTTCTATGCATGACCTCTATTTGCAGTTATTGCAATTTAAAAAATGTATGTTCATTCCTTATTGAGTTTAAACAAAGTAGCCTAACAATTTTACATCATGATCAGCGGAAAGCATATATCACTGACACTTCAAGGAATTTTTAATTTTTACTTTATTCAAAGAAATCTGAATCAACTTGCTCACTGACCTGATGAGAGGCACGGCTTTCGGCTTCCCCTGAATGGCATAAATGTACCCCATTATTTTTTGCAAAGGTAAAGTATTCCAATGAGATATGGACAACTGCAAATGACAACCACGGTTATTTAACCCTGGTAGTTCAGGAACCATGTAATTAATAATGGCTGTAATAATACTGCTGTACCTGATAATAGTACATTAAAAACTTTCAGATGTACATGTAGACACTGTAGAAGATTACAAAACTAAATGTGTGAATTAAGTAGACCTTTGACAGTTGTGCTCAAATTAGCTGAACATTAGAAGATATCTTAAAAATAACATCTTAAAAAACCTTGAGTTGTAAAGAAAGTTATTCTAAAACTGTATTCATCTTTTAAAGCAATCACAAACATTAAGTATTCAATACTTTGATGATATGCATTCAGTTTGCATATAATAGTGGAGCTGGCCAAAAAAAATTATATTTAGCATGAGATCACTTGAAAAATCTATAAATCCATGAATAAAAGCCTAACTTTTGAACATTGTTTATATTAAAAAAATATTTCGTTTGTTTCATTTCTAAATGATGTGATAACAAAATCAAGTCCACTGCAGGTGTTGGTAAAACTGCAGTTGGATTTATCCTACTTACATGAATAATAATACTGAGATTATACGATTCTGTTGGGAAATGAGGCAAGAGTCATGTTCTGGACATAAACTGAAAAGTAAATGATGTTGAACAAGCAATATGCAAGGAGGGGATTAACTTTCACAAGGTGTTAATACTCATATCCGATCACAGTATAATGTTGCGATTTGATGAAGAAATGATGCTGGGAATTATATAACCACCTGACAATGAACACTGGTTTCTCGCATTTGACGACATTTTCATGCTCATGAAGTAATAATGAACTAAAATAAAATTATATACCGATTCAGATCTCGTTTTCACTTTATACTTGCATGTTCAGTGCAACCTCAAGCAGCCACAATTAACACTCAGGACTCTTTATTTGGTGGTTCTTTGCAACAAAGTATCCAATCTAATGTTATATATACATGGATCTTTGCAACAAAGTATCCAATCTAATGTTATATATACATGGCTCTTTGCAACAAAGTATCCAATCTAATGTTATATATACATGGCTCTTTGCAACAAAGTATCCAATCTAATGTTATATATACATGGTTCTTTGCAACAAAGTATCCAATCTAATGTTATATATATACATGGCTCTTTGCAACAAAGTATCCAATCTAATGTTATATATGCATGGCTCTTTGCAACAAAGTATCCAATCTAAAGTTATATATACATGGCTCTTTGCAACAAAGTATCCAATCTAATGTTATATATACATGGCTCTTTTTTTCTTCACTGATATCGAGGAGAATTTGTGAAAAAAGGAGCCATTATTTTTATGTGAACAATACCGCTCTTCCCTGTGCTCCATTAAGAAACGTGGAATGTGGCCTTAGCTCATCATTTTGGGACACAATTTGATCAATATGGAATACAATTTGACTGCTTTCTGCGGTTTTACAGATTTGCCGAAGTTAACTAAACTCTTGACACATCTTGATTGTCAATTATGTCTGTTGCAGTGGAACCACATGTACAATACAGGTCAATCTGCATTTGAATGTTGAAGTAAGTAGTTAATTTAACCTGATGTTTTGAGTACCAGTCGCACAATATACGTCACAACCACATCTTGAAGCCAACCACTGTATCAGACATTTCAGACCTCACTGAAGAAGACTTTAGGTGGAAGACTTTGGAATTTTCTGTTTCCAAGTAATAAGACAAAATCTCTTTGAATGAGATTAGACTTTATAGGATCTTGCAGTTTTGATACACATGTGGACTGGTACTCAAACCAAGAGGTAAAAATAGCTCCGACTCATACGCTGTTTGATACACATTGTCTCGGTCTGACTGTCATGTACACAGCAAAACGTAAATATGCTTCGAGTAACATTGAATTTTGCAGATATCTTTGTTGCTATTTTATACTCAGTGAGGAAACAAATTTGAGACTGCAAAGTAATACTTCTAATTTCCATTTCTTGGAAAGTTGGGTGGTCCAAAGATCATCTGATGCTTTTAGCTACTGGGTCTGATGAGGAAAACTGCAGGTCCTGGACCTAAGACCACCGCTTTTTTCAGGTCATGATCAACATCATTGCTCCAATATTTAAAGGCCCCTATGCCAGGATGCTTTATGAAAATGTTGGTCAAATTCTGCTCGGCAGTTTTTGGAGATAAAGATGTTTCAATGTTTTTTCTACCTTAGTTGTGGATTGGCATTATTTGTATACAATTTATGCCAGAATGCTCTTGTGAAGTTTGGTCAATTTTCTGTTAAGCAGTGTTTCAAAAAACATTGTGTATATATTTGTCTATTTTAAGCACGAGTGGCCATATTAGATGGCATATTAGCATCATTGTTATAAAATTTATATCACTCTATGTCAGTATGCGTTTTGTCAAACTTGGTCAAATTCAGCTCAGCTGTGTTGGAGAAGAAGTCATTTATATGATTTTCTATTTTCAGTAACAGTGGCCATAACTGATGGCAAATCGACATCATTTATATAAATGTGAAGGTCTTAATGCTTGGATGCTTTCTGTCAAGTTTAGTTAATTGTATTCAGTAATGATGAAGAAGTAGTAAAATAGGCTTTCTATCAAATTTGGTCAGATTCTATTCAATTGTTTTTGGAGAAGTTTCATATCTGATGGTGTCATGTTTGATGGTGGATCAGTAACATTTGTACAAACTTGAGAGGTCTTCATGCCAGGATCCTTTCTGACAAGTTTGCTTAAATTCTATTCCATGGTCTTGGAGACGTTGTTTAAAGGTTTTTCTATATTTATGTAATGGTGAATATGTTTGATGGCAGATCGGCATCATATAACTTGGAAGGTCTTCATGACCGGATCCTTTCTGTCAAGTTTGATCAAAATTCTATTCTAGCATGTGTTCTTTTTAGGAAGGTGTTTCAAGGTTTCTCGCATTTTAGCTGCTTTTTTAATTTAGTTTTACTTCAAGCATATTTGAAGGCAGACCGGCATCATTTGTATACACTTAAAAGCCCTTCATTATTGGATGCTTTCTATCAAATTTTTTCAAATTTTCTTGAGTACTTATTACGAAATCTTTATTTTAATACTATTTTTAGTAATGGCAACCACATCTGATAGCAGATTAGCATCATTTACATAAATTCAAAACCCTTCATGCCAGCATGATATGTGCCTAAGTTGGTCAAAATTGGTCTAGAATAGCAGTTGTTGGATCCACAACAGCCAAGGACCATATGATAAACTAAACAAATGGAGACAATTATGAAATAAATTTCCACTGTGCTAAGTATTTTGAACATTTCCAAATGACTCAAATGAAGCGTGCTTTTCTCTTACAAATAACTGCAATTTTGAGCTTATTTAATATACAACTGTATGTGGATTAAAATAAAACAATAAACATAATAGGGAACAAAATTGTATCAAGAATTAACTGGAGAACAGCAAATCCTCTTTCTTTGTTACTGTAGTTTTATACCCAGAGTGGTCCCCACTCTTCTAAGCTAGGTCAGCTTCAAGAGATGCAACTACCACCTAACGACTCACGAATGTATCCAGTGCTTCACAAAGTCAAAGTCTGTCAACCAGGAGCTCTGAAATTTAGTTTTTCAGTGCTTTGCTTGCTTCGCAGATGGGTCATCCTTACCTAAATCACAGCTGCATTTTGACATTTGCCTCCAAAACTGAATCATACTTGTACACTATTCTGACTACCTAAATAATCATCGTTTGCATTTCATATATAAAATCCAACTTGAAAGAAACACTGCCGCTGATCACGAACTTGCAAATAATCTTTAGTAATGATGCTTTAAACATTCTCATTCAAGACAATGATGTGTAATCTCTTTGATTTACCAAACTTCAAAATGAATTGGGTTGTTCCATTTATCCAAATTAGCCTAATGAGCTCTCCCACAGCAGACCTTTCAAAGTACACAACAAGACATCACCTTACCTACTGTCAGCCAATTAAGTAATCTGTGAAATAGTGGTTGTTTATCTCTGACCACCTTCATTCTTAATTGCCTCTATCACAATCAGCTGTATAAACTGCCCCGATGATAGTTTTACATGAGCTCTAATCTTTTTTTTTTTTTTAAACATGATCAGGTCGGGAGTTTAAAGGCAGTCAAAAATCATGTTTTTCATTAGACATGTTGTATTATGGCAGGTATGTCAAGTACTTTTTACTTAAAGGTGCTAACAAGACTTGTGTAAAAAACACACAAGTTAAAAAAAGGTGAAGAAAAGGTACGTAAACAAATGTCTTGAATGGCCAATCATTTAATTAGGTCATCTGCATATGAATATAAATATACATACCAAATTTCATTGGTCTACCGCAAGTGGTTTTTGCTTATCTGCTTCTGACCATTTTAAAGCATGAAAAATTTGATGGCCCTAAATTCCAGCATCACACGAGTATGCTCCCTTCTGCTATCGCAGTTGAGGTATAACAAACAACTTGGAAACTTGCTTATTTACCTTCAGCCCCACTTGTTGTTTCATTAGCTTGTGTTGCCCCATCCCCAGTATCCCCAATGTCTTTAGTCTCCCGAGTTGTATCTACAGTCACAACAGTTGTTTCGTTAATTTGTGGTACCCCATCCCCAGTATCTCCAATGTCTTTAGTCTCTGGAGTTGTATCTACAGTCGCAACAGTTTCAAGATGTTTTCTGTTCATCTGATTTTGTCTTTTCTGGTCTTAGGTTTCTCTCCAGTCTTTGCTTAGCTGCCTCCTTCATCTCCTGCTGTTTCTTTTTTCTTGACTTTGATGGCATCCTGACTAAATCTAAAAACAAGAGGCCCAAGTAATACAGAGGCCTCTCTCCTGGCTATCATCTGCTTAATAGCCAAATGCAAGAGCATAGGTTTTAAACGTAGAATGGGAGTTTGTAAACTCCCACGTGCACTGGCCTAGGGAGAATTAATCGCGCTACCTCCTTTATTTTGTTTCTTATTAGAATGTCGCATAGGTTTTTGTTCTTCCGATATGCCGTTACGAGTTTTTGAAGATAAATCTGAGGAAAGTCTTTCTGAATTTTAATGTATTCTTCTCTAATCAATTTGGCTGCAAGATTAGCTTTAGTGTTGTATGTGATAACGAACGGAATAATGTCTACCGTTTCTTCGTGCAAATTAAGGCCGAACGGGCTAATCGTTCCAAGTTTTTTGATCCAATAAGCCTCTCTTTTTGTGAGATTTTCTGTATTTACCACCATTTCAATGGGAAGGATTGAACAGTCATCCAAAGTGTGTCCATCGCTATTAAAATAAATGGAAATGGATTTATTTTCCTTATGAACTATGTCAAAATGGTGTCTCGTAAAACGATCTCTAAGTGTCAGAGTGGTTTGTCCTACATATTGTTTACCGCATGCATCGCATGTAATCAGGTAAATGATGTTCCTGAAGTCACACGATGAGTTTTGTTTGATTAAAAAAGTTTGATTATTCGTATGACTGGTGAAACCGTTTGTTTCCCTAAAACATGGGCATGTCGTGCATCGTCTGCCTTGACCTGACATAGCTTTCCCTAAAGTGTGCATGTCACCCCTACGTTCATTTAAAGTAGTGTTTTTGATTTGTCTTAGGAATCGTTTGAGTAGCCCCTATCCCTCACAGTTCTGAATAGTGTGTTACTGGCCCTCTGAAAGTCCTCATTTCTTGTACATAGCCTGTGGAATCTAATTATTTGTGATTTTAGAATTCCCGTAAATGTATGTCTAGAATGGAATGAAGATTTGTGGAGTAACTGGTGTGTGTCGGTGGGTTTAAAATAAACTTTCGAGTCAAGTTTTCCCGTCTTTTCAAACTCCGGCCCTTTAAAAATGGTCGTATCTAAAAAAAAATCCACCGAGCTCTCCTTCACATTTGCCTTCAATTTGACCGATGGTTGGAAACTGTTTAAAATCGAGAAAAATGCATCAAATTTCTTTCGTGAAAAAGTCCAAATTAAAAAGATGTCATCCAAAAATCTCAGGTAAACTAGGGGGAGATAATCACACCTTTTGAAAACTTCTTTCTCCCATTCGGCCATAAAGATATTGCGGTAACTTGGGGCAAATTTCTTGCCCATGGCGGTCCCTGAGATTTGTAGATACAATTTTCCATTAAATTCAAAGTCATTATTTACCAGACCAAGTTTCAACAGTTCTAAAATTTCCAGGTCTGGTCTTTTCGGGTCGGGGTTACTCCAGAAACAATTCAGTACTACTTTCAAGCCGTCCTTGTTGTCGATATTAGTGTACATGCTTTCCACGTCTAAAGTAACGAGAAGGCTGTCTTTTGGAACTTTGATATGCCTAATTTTATCTAAAAAATCGTTCGTATCTCGGAGATATGCGGGATGTTTCCTCGCTAAAGGTGCTAACAAGGAATCCACGTATTCTGAAATTTGATAAGATTCTCTCCCCACATCTGATACGATAGGTCTACCCTGTGGAATTTTGAACGGAATAGACCAAGTTTCTGGTTCTTTATGAATTTCTGGCAAAGTGTACATGTGTCTCGGTCTGTGGTTCTCGGGTGGGGTAAGGTAAGCTGCTTGTTTCTTATTTATGTATCTATTTTTCACCAATCTGTGTACAATCAGTGTAATCTTTTTACCCGTTTCGGGATAAATCGGGTTTTGTATTTGTCTGTAATGTTTATCATTACTTAGTTGGTGATGTATTTCGTGTATACAGTCCATTGTATCTAAAATGACTGTGGCCGAACCTTTATCGGCTTTTCTTGTCACAATATTTTTATCTTGTTTTAGAGTTTTTATTGAAGCCAATTCTTCTTGAGTTAGATTTGGTTTTTCTTTGTCATATTTCCATCGTGAAATTTGTTTAAAAACTCGATCCGTAATGTTTCTAATGGTTGAAGGAAATGTGGAAAGTGGAGGGCGCCATTCGCTCTTTCCCACAAACGGGACTCTCTCCGATTTGTTCTTCAAATGAAAGAAATTAGTTATCATCAGTTTTCTAGTAAATTCTTTCTCCTGTTGAGCGATTGTCGCTACATCCACATATCTCGGAGTCGGAACGAATTTTAGTCCTTTATTCAAAACTGAAAATTCTATTTCTGTGCGTCTCCTAGAGCTCAGGTTTACAACTGTTTTCCCTAGTTGTTTACTTATCTCCTTCCTACAGTTTTCTGTACCTGCTGAAAACCCTGCTTAAAAGCGTGCATCTGTTCGTACCATCCGTCCAGAATGCACTGTGCCGACTTCGGGCTCCAGTGAATTCCGTCCAGCTGGAACGACATCTCGTCCCATTTCCCGCTGTACAAAACTTTCACCCCCTCGATTTGAATTTTGGATATACTCTCGTTTAATTTTGATAGGTTGTACGCTTCTGCCGGTTTCCTTGATTGAAGAGTTTGCGAAATTGGAACTTTCGCTACGAAAATCTTGGAGTTAGGGAATCTCCCCCCGAGTAGTTCTCAGCAGGTCTTTCATTGATTGACCTACTACGTTTGTGTTTGTATTTTCTCTATCATTAGTTCCTACGTTAATAATTATTCTTGAAGGTTTTCTCGATATCGATAATTTTTTTTACTAAATCTTGAACACGCGCTATTTTAGCACCAGGGTACGCCTCTACCTGTACATTTTTGTCCGCCAAATTCGTTAAACGAGAAAGATTCGAGTCCCTGATTATCAGATCTGCGCTGGTTATTTTAGGTATGTCCCAATCCGACTTTGGGCCATTGTGCCTCGTTACTCTGCCTGGTTTTGTTGGTGAGCTAACGATAGTGGCATATGTCTGCTTCGGGATTGTCGGAGATGTATTGTGTGACCTTACCGGGGACAACGACAGGCGCCCTGGTAAAAGACTACGTCATAGTGACGGTGACCTTGACCTTACCACCTTGTCTAATATATTCAAGGCGGGGACAGACAGACATTTCGACAGTCGAGTTATAGAATTTAATGCAGCAGTTGCGCTGTTCGCTAGGGGGCTGGATGAATTAATGACCATTTTCTTCTCTAAAGATCGTCTTACCTTTGTCTGCTTTAAATCCTGTTTTTTGTGCCTTTTGGGGGTGTTAATGTTATTATCCCTATCGTTAGAATCTGAAATACGTCTTTTGGAAGGTGTCCGGATTGGTTGCGAGTCCAAAATTTGTAATGGCTGAAACCGATTACTTAGCGTAATTGTGGGTTCCAGGGGATGCTTTTTAGGGGTCGTTTTACGTGGGCTTTTATAGGGCGACTTATAGGTTTCTTGGGTGTTTGTGGGAGGACGAAGATTGGTGTTTGACGGATTTATTTTATGATTGTTCGGCGTTATCGGCAAAAGTGACCGTATAATCGCTTTATATTCCTGGATTGTTTCAAAACGTAATTTCCTCTTTAAATTATGTCTCCCCCCCGTCAAGCGCCTGGTTGGAAAGGGCCCTAATTGTAAACTCTGAAAAGTCCAAACCGACAATCATTCCAATAAGTTCGGAAATCCTGTCTTTGTAGTGTGTGCATAGAGTCTGAGCGACATTAGTTGCCCACATTCTGTTTAATCTCAGTAATTCGTTCTTCAGTGTCGAATTAGACTGTGCCGGTTTCAGAAAATTTTCCAATAGCTTGACCTGTTGATCAAAACCGTTTGTACGATCTTTGCCTAGCGTTTGTGGTGTGAGAATTTTTAAATGATGCAAAGCCTGCAAAATTTGATAGAACAGTTTTATGAACTGGCCATTTGGATTATGTCTTTCTTGCCTTTTATCAAAGAAACCTCGGCGCCCACCTCTATTCATTTTCAAAGCGTGATTGTGATGCATGAATGAATGAATAAATGAATGAATTAATGAAATAGTCAATGAATGCCACCACCAATACAATTTGAAATGAAATTATACCAACCAACAAATAAATGAACGAATGAATATATACCACAATGTTCAATCAATATAGAAAAAAATGTCCTCCGGATACAAGGACTCTGTGATTGAAACTATCTCTCTACTAATTAGGATGAAAAAGCCGGGATAAATAATGGTACTTATCTTTTTTCGGCAATTATCCAGGCGCTCGATCCTTTTTACTGGCTCTCCTCCTAAGAATTAATCCATTACGAATTCCTTTCTAAAAACACAAGAAAATGTTTGGCAAACGGCCCTTGTTACGCCTAAGAGGGCGAAACTTAACTCGTCTTTAACCTTTTAGGCGATTTGTCCACTTGGCGCCAGTATGTGACACGTTCACTGTACGAAGGGTCCAAAATCCCTACAGTCAGCATGATGCTTTCTGTTTAAATTTCTTCTAATGGTGTTGTTTGCATATGTTACGAAAACAAGTGTTCCAAGGTTTCTCCAGTTTCTGTATCTTCATCCATATTTGATGGCACAGTAGTAGATATAAAGGCGGTATTGAATTTTTGGCAAAGTGTACATGTGTCTCGGTCTGTGGTTCTCGGGTGGGGTAAGGTAAGCTGCTTGTTTCTTATTTATGTATCTATTTTTCACCAAT
The DNA here is from genome assembly GCA_029931535.1 of Margaritifera margaritifera. Classification (NCBI taxonomy): domain Eukaryota; kingdom Metazoa; phylum Mollusca; class Bivalvia; order Unionida; family Margaritiferidae; genus Margaritifera; species Margaritifera margaritifera. The sequence continues at coordinate 1,639,202 of JAQPZY010001520.1, forward strand.
CTGTGTACAATCAGTGTAATCTTTTTACCCGTTTCGGGATAAATCGGGTTTTGTATTTGTCTGTAATGTTTATCATTACTTAGTTGTTGATGTATTTCGTGTATACAGTCCATTGTATCTAAAATGACTGTGGCCGAACCTTTATCGGCTTTTCTTGTCACAATATTTTTATCTTGTTTTAGAGTTTTTATTGAAACCAATTCTTTTTGAGTTAGATTTGGTTTTTCTTTGTCATATTTCCATCGTGAAATTTGTTTAAAAACTCGATCCGTAATGTTTCTAATGGTTGAAGGAAATGTGGAAGGTGGAGGGCACCATTCGCTCTTTCCCACAAACGGGACTCTCTCCGATTTGTTCTTCAAATGAAAGAAATTAGTTATCATCAGTTTTCTAGTAAATTCTTTCTCCTGTTGAGCGATTGTCGCTACATCCACATATCTCGGAGTCGGAACGAATTTTAGTCCTTTATTCAAAACTGAAAATTCTATTTCTGTGCGTCTCCTAGAGCTCAGGTTTACAACTGTTTTCCCTAGTTGTTTACTTATCTCCTTCCTACAGTTTTCTGTACCTGCTGAAAACCCTGCTTAAAAGCGTGCATCTGTTCGTACCATCCGTCCAGAATGCACTGTGCCGACTTCGGGCTCCAGTGAATTCCGTCCAGCTGGAACGAGATCTCGTCCCATTTCCCGCTGTACAAAACTTTCACCCCCTCGATTTGAATTTTGGATATACTCTCGTTTAATTTTGATAGGTTGTACGCTTCTGCCGGTTTCCTTGATTGAAGAGTTTGCGAAATTGGAACTTTCACTACGAAAATCTCGGAGTTAGGGAATCTCCCCCGAGTAGTTCTCAGCAGGTCTTTCATTGATTGACCTACTACGTTTGTGTTTGTATTTTCTCTATCATTAGTTCCTACGTTAATAATTATTCTTGAAGGTTTTTCTCGATATCGATAATTTTGTTACTAAATCTTGAACACGCGCTATTTTAGCACCAGGGTACGCCTCTACCTGTACATTTTTGTCCGCCAAATTCGTTAAACGAGAAAGATTCGAGTCCCTGATTATCAGATCTGCGCTGGTTATTTTAGGTATGTCCCAATCCGACTTTGGGCCATTGTGCCTCGTTACTCTGCCTGGTTTTGTTGGTGAGCTAACGATAGTGGCATATGTCTGCTTCGGGATTGTCGGAGATGTATTGTGTGACCTTACCGGGGACAACGACAGGCGCCCTGGTAAAAGACTACGTCTTGGTGACGGTGACCTTGACCTTACCACCTTGTCTAATATATTCAAGGCGGGGACAGACAGACATTTCGACAGTCGAGTTATAGAATTTAATGCAGCAGTTGCGCTGTTCGCTAGGGGGCTAGATGAATTAATGACCATTTTCTTCTCTAAAGATCGTCTTACCTTTGTCTGCTTTAAATCCTGTTTTTTGTGCCTTTGGGGGTGTTAATGTTATTATCCCTATCGTTAGAATCTGAAATACGTCTTTTGGTAGGTGTCCGGATTGGTTGCGAGTCCAAAATTTGTAATGGCTGAAACCGATTACTTAGCGTAATTGTGGGTTCCAGGGGATGCTTTTTAGGGGTCGTTTTACGTGGGCTTTTATAGGGCGACTTATAGGTTTCTTGGGTGTTTGTGGGAGGACGAAGATTGGTGTTTGACGGATTTATTTTATGATTGTTCGGCGTTATCGGCAAAAGTGACCGTATAATCGCTTTATATTCCTGGATTGTTTCAAAACGTAATTTCCTCTTTAAATTATGTCTCCCCCCCGTCAAGCGCCTGGTTGGAAAGGGCCCTAATTGTAAACTCTGAAAAGTCCAAACCGACAATCATTCCAATAAGTTCGGAAATCCTGTCTTTGTAGTGTGTGCATAGAGTCTGAGCGACATTAGTTGCCCACATTCTGTTTAATCTCAGTAATTCGTTCTTCAGTGTCGAATTAGACTGTGCCGGTTTCAGAAAATTTTCCAATAGCTTGACCTGTTGATCAAAACCGTTTGTACGATCTTTGCCTAGCGTTTGTGGTGTGAGAATTTTTAAATGATGCAAAGCCTGCAAAATTTGATAGAACAGTTTTATGAACTGGCCATTTGGATTATGTCTTTCTTGCCTTTTATCAAAGAAACCTCGGCGCCCACCTCTATTCATTTTCAAAGCGTGATTGTGATGCATGAATGAATGAATAAATGAATGAATTAATGAAATAGTCAATGAATGCCACCACCAATACAATTTGAAATGAAATTATACCAACCAACAAATAAATGAACGAATGAATATATACCACAATGTTCAATCAATATAGAAAAAAATGTCCTCCGGATACAAGGACTCTGTGATTGAAACTATCTCTCTACTAATTAGGATGAAAAAGCCGGGATAAATAATGGTACTTATCTTTTTTCGGCAATTATCCAGGCGCTCGATCCTTTTTACTGGCTCTCCTCCTAAGAATTAATCCATTACGAATTCCTTTCTAAAAACACAAGAAAATGTTTGGCAAACGGCCCTTGTTACGCCTAAGAGGGCGAAACTTAACTCGTCTTTAACCTTTTAGGCGATTTGTCCACTTGGCGCCAGTATGCGACACGTTCACTGTACGAAGGGTCCAAAATCCCTACAGTCAGCATGATGCTTTCTGTTTAAATTTCTTCTAATGGTGTTGTTTGCATATGTTACGAAAACAAGTGTTCCAAGGTTTCTCCAGTTTCTGTATCTTCATCCATATTTGATGGCACAGTAGTAGATATAAAGGCGGTATTGAATTTTTGGCAAAGTGTACATGTGTCTCGGTCTGTGGTTCTCGGGTGGGGTAAGGTAAGCTGCTTGTTTCTTATTTATGTATCTATTTTTCACCAATCTGTGTACAATCAGTGTAATCTTTTTACCCGTTTCGGGATAAATCGGGTTTTGTATTTGTCTGTAATGTTTATCATTACTTAGTTGTTGATGTATTTCGTGTATACAGTCCATTGTATCTAAAATGACTGTGGCCGAACCTTTATCGGCTTTTCTTGTCACAATATTTTTATCTTGTTTTAGAGTTTTTATTGAAACCAATTCTTTTTGAGTTAGATTTGGTTTTTCTTTGTCATATTTCCATCGTGAAATTTGTTTAAAAACTCGATCCGTAATGTTTCTAATGGTTGAAGGAAATGTGGAAGGTGGAGGGCACCATTCGCTCTTTCCCACAAACGGGACTCTCTCCGATTTGTTCTTCAAATGAAAGAAATTAGTTATCATCAGTTTTCTAGTAAATTCTTTCTCCTGTTGAGCGATTGTCGCTACATCCACATATCTCGGAGTCGGAACGAATTTTAGTCCTTTATTCAAAACTGAAAATTCTATTTCTGTGCGTCTCCTAGAGCTCAGGTTTACAACTGTTTTCCCTAGTTGTTTACTTATCTCCTTCCTACAGTTTTCTGTACCTGCTGAAAACCCTGCTTAAAAGCGTGCATCTGTTCGTACCATCCGTCCAGAATGCACTGTGCCGACTTCGGGCTCCAGTGAATTCCGTCCAGCTGGAACGAGATCTCGTCCCATTTCCCGCTGTACAAAACTTTCACCCCCTCGATTTGAATTTTGGATATACTCTCGTTTAATTTTGATAGGTTGTACGCTTCTGCCGGTTTCCTTGATTGAAGAGTTTGCGAAATTGGAACTTTCACTACGAAAATCTCGGAGTTAGGGAATCTCCCCCGAGTAGTTCTCAGCAGGTCTTTCATTGATTGACCTACTACGTTTGTGTTTGTATTTTCTCTATCATTAGTTCCTACGTTAATAATTATTCTTGAAGGTTTTTCTCGATATCGATAATTTTGTTACTAAATCTTGAACACGCGCTATTTTAGCACCAGGGTACGCCTCTACCTGTACATTTTTGTCCGCCAAATTCGTTAAACGAGAAAGATTCGAGTCCCTGATTATCAGATCTGCGCTGGTTATTTTAGGTATGTCCCAATCCGACTTTGGGCCATTGTGCCTCGTTACTCTGCCTGGTTTTGTTGGTGAGCTAACGATAGTGGCATATGTCTGCTTCGGGATTGTCGGAGATGTATTGTGTGACCTTACCGGGGACAACGACAGGCGCCCTGGTAAAAGACTACGTCTTGGTGACGGTGACCTTGACCTTACCACCTTGTCTAATATATTCAAGGCGGGGACAGACAGACATTTCGACAGTCGAGTTATAGAATTTAATGCAGCAGTTGCGCTGTTCGCTAGGGGGCTAGATGAATTAATGACCATTTTCTTCTCTAAAGATCGTCTTACCTTTGTCTGCTTTAAATCCTGTTTTTTGTGCCTTTGGGGGTGTTAATGTTATTATCCCTATCGTTAGAATCTGAAATACGTCTTTTGGTAGGTGTCCGGATTGGTTGCGAGTCCAAAATTTGTAATGGCTGAAACCGATTACTTAGCGTAATTGTGGGTTCCAGGGGATGCTTTTTAGGGGTCGTTTTACGTGGGCTTTTATAGGGCGACTTATAGGTTTCTTGGGTGTTTGTGGGAGGACGAAGATTGGTGTTTGACGGATTTATTTTATGATTGTTCGGCGTTATCGGCAAAAGTGACCGTATAATCGCTTTATATTCCTGGATTGTTTCAAAACGTAATTTCCTCTTTAAATTATGTCTCCCCCCCGTCAAGCGCCTGGTTGGAAAGGGCCCTAATTGTAAACTCTGAAAAGTCCAAACCGACAATCATTCCAATAAGTTCGGAAATCCTGTCTTTGTAGTGTGTGCATAGAGTCTGAGCGACATTAGTTGCCCACATTCTGTTTAATCTCAGTAATTCGTTCTTCAGTGTCGAATTAGACTGTGCCGGTTTCAGAAAATTTTCCAATAGCTTGACCTGTTGATCAAAACCGTTTGTACGATCTTTGCCTAGCGTTTGTGGTGTGAGAATTTTTAAATGATGCAAAGCCTGCAAAATTTGATAGGACAGTTTTATGAACTGGCCATTTGGATTATGTCTTTCTTGCCTTTTATCAAAGAAACCTCGGCGCCCACCTCTATTCATTTTCAAAGCGTGATTGTGATGCATGAATGAATGAATAAATGAATGAATTAATGAAATAGTCAATGAATGCCACCACCAATACAATTTGAAATGAAATTATACCAACCAACAAATAAATGAACGAATGAATATATACCACAATGTTCAATCAATATAGAAAAAAATGTCCTCCGGATACAAGGACTCTGTGATTGAAACTATCTCTCTACTAATTAGGATGAAAAAGCCGGGATAAATAATGGTACTTATCTTTTTTCGGCAATTATCCAGGCGCTCGATCCTTTTTACTGGCTCTCCTCCTAAGAATTAATCCATTACGAATTCCTTTCTAAAAACACAAGAAAATGTTTGGCAAACGGCCCTTGTTACGCCTAAGAGGGCGAAACTTAACTCGTCTTTAACCTTTTAGGCGATTTGTCCACTTGGCGCCAGTATGCGACACGTTCACTGTACGAAGGGTCCAAAATCCCTACAGTCAGTATGATGCTTTCTGTTTAAATTTCTTCTAATGGTGTTGTTTGCACATGTTACGAAAACAAGTGTTCCAAGGTTTCTCCAGTTTCTGTATCTTCATCCATATTTGATGGCACAGTAGTAGATATAAAGGCGGTATTGAATTTTTGGCAAAGTGTACATGTGTCTCGGTCTGTGGTTCTCGGGTGGGGTAAGGTAAGCTGCTTGTTTCTTATTTATGTATCTATTTTTCACCAATCTGTGTACAATCAGTGTAATCTTTTTACCCGTTTCGGGATAAATCGGGTTTTGTATTTGTCTGTAATGTTTATCATTACTTAGTTGTTGATGTATTTCGTGTATACAGTCCATTGTATCTAAAATGACTGTGGCCGAACCTTTATCGGCTTTTCTTGTCACAATATTTTTATCTTGTTTTAGAGTTTTTATTGAAGCCAATTCTTCTTGAGTTAGATTTGGTTTTTCTTTGTCATATTTCCATCGTGAAATTTGTTTAAAAACTCGATCCGTAATGTTTCTAATGGTTGAAGGAAATGTGGAAGGTGGAGGGCACCATTCGCTCTTTCCCACAAACGGGACTCTCTCCGATTTGTTCTTCAAATTGAAGAAATTAGTTATCATCAGTTTTCTAGTAAATTCTTTCTCCTGTTGAGCGATTGTCGCTACATCCACATATCTCGGAGTCGGAACGAATTTTAGTCCTTTATTCAAAACTGAAAATTCTATTTCTGTGCGTCTCCTAGAGCTCAGGTTTACAACTGTTTTCCCTAGTTGTTTACTTATCTCCTTCCTACAGTTTTCTGTACCTGCTGAAAACCCTGCTTAAAAGCGTGCATCTGTTCGTACCATCCGTCCAGAATGCACTGTGCCGACTTCGGGCTCCAGTGAATTCCGTCCAGCTGGAACGACATCTCATCCCATTTCCCGCTGTACAAAACTTTCACCCCCTCGATTTGAATTTTGGATATACTCTCGTTTAATTTTGATAGGTTGTACGCTTCTGCCGGTTTCCTTGATTGAAGAGTTTGCGAAATTGGAACTTTCGCTACGAAAATCTCGGAGTTAGGGAATCTCCCCCGAGTAGTTCTCAGCAGGTCTTTCATTGACTGACCTACTACGTTTGTGTTTGTATTTTCTCTATCATTAGTTCCTACGTTAATAATTATTCTTGAAGGTTTTTCTCGATATCGATAATTTTTTTACTAAATCTTGAACACGCGCTATTTTAGCACCAGGGTACGCCTCTACCTGTACATTTTTGTCCGCCAAATTCGTTAAACGAGAAAGATTCGAGTCCCTGATTATCAGATCTGCGCTGGTTATTTTAGGTATGTCCCAATCCGACTTTGGGCCATTGTGCCTCGTTACTCTGCCTGGTTTTGTTGGTGAGCTAACGATAGTGGCATATGTCTGCTTCGGGATTGTCGGAGATGTATTGTGTGACCTTACCGCGGACAACGACAGGCGCCCTGGTAAAAGACTACGTCTTGGTGACGGTGACCTTGACCTTACCACCTTGTCTAATATATTCAAGGCGGGGACAGACAGACATTTCGACAGTCGAGTTATAGAATTTAATGCAGCAGTTGCGCTGTTCGCTAGGGGGCTAGATGAATTAATGACCATTTTCTTCTCTAAAGATCGTCTTACCTTTGTCTGCTTTAAATCCTGTTTTTTGTGCCTTTTGGGGGTGTTAATGTTATTATCCCTATCGTTAGAATCTGAAATACGTCTTTTGGAAGGTGTCCGGATTGGTTGCGAGTCCAAAATTTGTAATGGCTGAAACCGATTACTTAGCGTAATTGTGGGTTCCAGGGGATGCTTTTTAGGGGTCGTTTTACGTGGGCTTTTATAGGGCGACTTATAGGTTTCTTGGGTGTTTGTGGGAGGACGAAGATTGGTGTTTGACGGATTTATTTTATGATTGTTCGGCGTTATCGGCAAAAGTGACCGTATAATCGCTTTATATTCCTGGATTGTTTCAAAACGTAATTTCCTCTTTAAATTATGTCTCCCCCCCGTCAAGCGCCTGGTTGGAAAGGGCCCTAATTGTAAACTCTGAAAAGTCCAAACCGACAATCATTCCAATAAGTTCGGAAATCCTGTCTTTGTAGTGTGTGCATAGAGTCTGAGCGACATTAGTTGCCCACATTCTGTTTAATCTCAGTAATTCGTTCTTCAGTGTCGAATTAGACTGTGCCGGTTTCAGAAAATTTTCCAATAGCTTGACCTGTTGATCAAAACCGTTTGTACGATCTTTGCCTAGCGTTTGTGGTGTGAGAATTTTTAAATGATGCAAAGCCTGCAAAATTTGATAGAACAGTTTTATGAACTGGCCATTTGGATTATGTCTTTCTTGCCTTTTATCAAAGAAACCTCGGCGCCCACCTCTATTCATTTTCAAAGCGTGATTGTGATGCATGAATGAATGAATAAATGAATGAATTAATGAAATAGTCAATGAATGCCACCACCAATACAATTTGAAATGAAATTATACCAACCAACAAATAAATGAACGAATGAATATATACCACAATGTTCAATCAATATAGAAAAAAATGTCCTCCGGATACAAGGACTCTGTGATTGAAACTATCTCTCTACTAATTAGGATGAAAAAGCCGGGATAAATAATGGTACTTATCTTTTTTCGGCAATTATCCAGGCGCTCGATCCTTTTTACTGGCTCTCCTCCTAAGAATTAATCCATTACGAATTCCTTTCTAAAAACACAAGAAAATGTTTGGCAAACGGCCCTTGTTACGCCTAAGAGGGCGAAACTTAACTCGTCTTTAACCTTTTAGGCGATTTGTCCACTTGGCGCCAGTATGCGACACGTTCACTGTACGAAGGGTCCAAAATCCCTACAGTCAGTATGATGCTTTCTGTTTAAATTTCTTCTAATGGTGTTGTTTGCACATGTTACGAAAACAAGTGTTCCAAGGTTTCTCCAGTTTCTGTATCTTCATCCATATTTGATGGCACAGTAGTAGATATAAAGGCGGTATTGAATTTTTGGCAAAGTGTACATGTGTCTCGGTCTGTGGTTCTCGGGTGGGGTAAGGTAAGCTGCTTGTTTCTTATTTATGTATCTATTTTTCACCAATCTGTGTACAATCAGTGTAATCTTTTTACCCGTTTCGGGATAAATCGGGTTTTGTATTTGTCTGTAATGTTTATCATTACTTAGTTGTTGATGTATTTCGTGTATACAGTCCATTGTATCTAAAATGACTGTGGCCGAACCTTTATCGGCTTTTCTTGTCACAATATTTTTATCTTGTTTTAGAGTTTTTATTGAAGCCAATTCTTCTTGAGTTAGATTTGGTTTTTCTTTGTCATATTTCCATCGTGAAATTTGTTTAAAAACTCGATCCGTAATGTTTCTAATGGTTGAAGGAAATGTGGAAGGTGGAGGGCACCATTCGCTCTTTCCCACAAACGGGACTCTCTCCGATTTGTTCTTCAAATTGAAGAAATTAGTTATCATCAGTTGTCTAGTAAATTCTTTCTCCTGTTGAGCGATTGTCGCTACATCCACATATCTCGGAGTCGGAACGAATTTTAGTCCTTTATTCAAAACTGAAAATTCTATTTCTGTGCGTCTCCTAGAGCTCAGGTTTACAACTGTTTTCCCTAGTTGTTTACTTATCTCCTTCCTACAGTTTTCTGTACCTGCTGAAAACCCTGCTTAAAAGCGTGCATCTGTTCGTACCATCCGTCCAGAATGCACTGTGCCGACTTCGGGCTCCAGTGAATTCCGTCCAGCTGGAACGACATCTCATCCCATTTCCCGCTGTACAAAACTTTCACCCCCTCGATTTGAATTTTGGATATACTCTCGTTTAATTTTGATAGGTTGTACGCTTCTGCCGGTTTCCTTGATTGAAGAGTTTGCGAAATTGGAACTTTCGCTACGAAAATCTCGGAGTTAGGGAATCTCCCCCGAGTAGTTCTCAGCAGGTCTTTCATTGATTGACCTACTACGTTTGTGTTTGTATTTTCTCTATCATTAGTTCCTACGTTAATAATTATTCTTGAAGGTTTTTCTCGATATCGATAATTTTTTTACTAAATCTTGAACACGCGCTATTTTAGCACCAGGGTACGCCTCTACCTGTACATTTTTGTCCGCCAAATTCGTTAAACGAGAAAGATTCGAGTCCCTGATTATCAGATCTGCGCTGGTTATTTTAGGTATGTCCCAATCCGACTTTGGGCCATTGTGCCTCGTTACTCTGCCTGGTTTTGTTGGTGAGCTAACGATAGTGGCATATGTCTGCTTCGGGATTGTCGGAGATGTATTGTGTGACCTTACCGGGGACAACGACAGGCGCCCTGGTAAAAGACTACGTCTTGGTGACGGTGACCTTGACCTTACCACCTTGTCTAATATATTCAAGGCGGGGACAGACAGACATTTCGACAGTCGAGTTATAGAATTTAATGCAGCAGTTGCGCTGTTCGCTAGGGGGCTAGATGAATTAATGACCATTTTCTTCTCTAAAGATCGTCTTACCTTTGTCTGCTTTAAATCCTGTTTTTGTGCCTTTTGGGGGTGTTAATGTTATTATCCCTATCGTTAGAATCTGAAATACGTCTTTTGGAAGGTGTCCGGATTGGTTGCGAGTCCAAAATTTGTAATGGCTGAAACCGATTACTTAGCGTAATTGTGGGTTCCAGGGGATGCTTTTTAGGGGTCGTTTTACGTGGGCTTTTATAGGGCGACTTATAGGTTTCTTGGGTGTTTGTGGGAGGACGAAGATTGGTGTTTGACGGATTTATTTTATGATTGTTCGGCGTTATCGGCAAAAGTGACCGTATAATCGCTTTATATTCCTGGATTGTTTCAAAACGTAATTTCCTCTTTAAATTATGTCTCCCCCCCGTCAAGCGCCTGGTTGGAAAGGGCCCTAATTGTAAACTCTGAAAAGTCCAAACCGACAATCATTCCAATAAGTTCGGAAATCCTGTCTTTGTAGTGTGTGCATAGAGTCTGAGCGACATTAGTTGCCCACATTCTGTTTAATCTCAGTAATTCGTTCTTCAGTGTCGAATTAGACTGTGCCGGTTTCAGAAAATTTTCCAATAGCTTGACCTGTTGATCAAAACCGTTTGTACGATCTTTGCCTAGCGTTTGTGGTGTGAGAATTTTTAAATGATGCAAAGCCTGCAAAATTTGATAGAACAGTTTTATGAACTGGCCATTTGGATTATGTCTTTCTTGCCTTTTATCAAAGAAACCTCGGCGCCCACCTCTATTCATTTTCAAAGCGTGATTGTGATGCATGAATGAATGAATAAATGAATGAATTAATGAAATAGTCAATGAATGCCACCACCAATACAATTTGAAATGAAATTATACCAACCAACAAATAAATGAACGAATGAATATATACCACAATGTTCAATCAATATAGAAAAAAATGTCCTCCGGATACAAGGACTCTGTGATTGAAACTATCTCTCTACTAATTAGGATGAAAAAGCCGGGATAAATAATGGTACTTATCTTTTTTCGGCAATTATCCAGGCGCTCGATCCTTTTTACTGGCTCTCCTCCTAAGAATTAATCCATTACGAATTCCTTTCTAAAAACACAAGAAAATGTTTGGCAAACGGCCCTTGTTACGCCTAAGAGGGCGAAACTTAACTCGTCTTTAACCTTTTAGGCGATTTGTCCACTTGGCGCCAGTATGCGACACGTTCACTGTACGAAGGGTCCAAAATCCCTACAGTCAGTATGATGCTTTCTGTTTAAATTTCTTCTAATGGTGTTGTTTGCACATGTTACGAAAACAAGTGTTCCAAGGTTTCTCCAGTTTCTGTATCTTCATCCATATTTGATGGCACAGTAGTAGATATAAAGGCGGTATTGAATTTTTGGCAAAGTGTACATGTGTCTCGGTCTGTGGTTCTCGGGTGGAGTAAGGTAAGCTGCTTGTTTCTTATTTATGTATCTATTTTTCACCAATCTGTGTACAATCAGTGTAATCTTTTTACCCGTTTCGGGATAAATCGGGTTTTGTATTTGTCTGTAATGTTTATCATTACTTAGTTGTTGATGTATTTCGTGTATACAGTCCATTGTATCTAAAATGACTGTGGCCGAACCTTTATCGGCTTTTCTTGTCACAATATTTTTATCTTGTTTTAGAGTTTTTATTGAAGCCAATTCTTCTTGAGTTAGATTTGGTTTTTCTTTGTCATATTTCCATCGTGAAATTTGTTTAAAAACTCGATCCGTAATGTTTCTAATGGTTGAAGGAAATGTGGAAGGTGGAGGGCACCATTCGCTCTTTCCCACAAACGGGACTCTCTCCGATTTGTTCTTCAAATTGAAGAAATTAGTTATCATCAGTTTTCTAGTAAATTCTTTCTCCTGTTGAGCGATTGTCGCTACATCCACATATCTCGGAGTCGGAACGAATTTTAGTCCTTTATTCAAAACTGAAAATTCTATTTCTGTGCGTCTCCTAGAGCTCAGGTTTACAACTGTTTTCCCTAGTTGTTTACTTATCTCCTTCCTACAGTTTTCTGTACCTGCTGAAAACCCTGCTTAAAAGCGTGCATCTGTTCGTACCATCCGTCCAGAATGCACTGTGCCGACTTCGGGCTCCAGTGAATTCCGTCCAGCTGGAACGACATCTCATCCCATTTCCCGCTGTACAAAACTTTCACCCCCTCGATTTGAATTTTGGATATACTCTCGTTTAATTTTGATAGGTTGTACGCTTCTGCCGGTTTCCTTGATTGAAGAGTTTGCGAAATTGGAACTTTCGCTACGAAAATCTCGGAGTTAGGGAATCTCCCCCGAGTAGTTCTCAGCAGGTCTTTCATTGATTGACCTACTACGTTTGTGTTTGTATTTTCTCTATCATTAGTTCCTACGTTAATAATTATTCTTGAAGGTTTTTCTCGATATCGATAATTTTTTTACTAAATCTTGAACACGCGCTATTTTAGCACCAGGGTACGCCTCTACCTGTACATTTTTGTCCGCCAAATTCGTTAAACGAGAAAGATTCGAGTCCCTGATTATCAGATCTGCGCTGGTTATTTTAGGTATGTCCCAATCCGACTTTGGGCCATTGTGCCTCGTTACTCTGCCTGGTTTTGTTGGTGAGCTAACGATAGTGGCATATGTCTGCTTCGGGATTGTCGGAGATGTATTGTGTGACCTTACCGGGGACAACGACAGGCGCCCTGGTAAAAGACTACGTCTTGGTGACGGTGACCTTGACCTTACCACCTTGTCTAATATATTCAAGGCGGGGACAGAGACATTTCGACAGTCGAGTTATAGAATTTAATGCAGCAGTTGCGCTGTTCGCTAGGGGGCTAGATGAATTAATGACCATTTTCTTCTCTAAAGATCGTCTTACCTTTGTCTGCTTTAAATCCTGTTTTTTGTGCCTTTTGGGGGTGTTAATGTTATTATCCCTATCGTTAGAATCTGAAATACGTCTTTTGGAAGGTGTCCGGATTGGTTGCGAGTCCAAAATTTGTAATGGCTGAAACCGATTACTTAGCGTAATTGTGGGTTCCAGGGGATGCTTTTTAGGGGTCGTTTTACGTGGGCTTTTATAGGGCGACTTATAGGTTTCTTGGGTGTTTGTGGGAGGACGAAGATTGGTGTTTGACGGATTTATTTTATGATTGTTCGGCGTTATCGGCAAAAGTGACCGTATAATCGCTTTATATTCCTGGATTGTTTCAAAACGTAATTTCCTCTTTAAATTATGTCTCCCCCCCGTCAAGCGCCTGGTTGGAAAGGGCCCTAATTGTAAACTCTGAAAAGTCCAAACCGACAATCATTCCAATAAGTTCGGAAATCCTGTCTTTGTAGTGTGTGCATAGAGTCTGAGCGACATTAGTTGCCCACATTCTGTTTAATCTCAGTAATTCGTTCTTCAGTGTCGAATTAGACTGTGCCGGTTTCAGAAAATTTTCCAATAGCTTGACCTGTTGATCAAAACCGTTTGTACGATCTTTGCCTAGCGTTTGTGGTGTGAGAATTTTTAAATGATGCAAAGCCTGCAAAATTTGATAGAACAGTTTTATGAACTGGCCATTTGGATTATGTCTTTCTTGCCTTTTATCAAAGAAACCTCGGCGCCCACCTCTATTCATTTTCAAAGCGTGATTGTGATGCATGAATGAATGAATAAATGAATGAATTAATGAAATAGTCAATGAATGCCACCACCAATACAATTTGAAATGAAATTATACCAACCAACAAATAAATGAACGAATGAATATATACCACAATGTTCAATCAATATAGAAAAAAATGTCCTCCGGATACAAGGACTCTGTGATTGAAACTATCTCTCTACTAATTAGGATGAAAAAGCCGGGATAAATAATGGTACTTATCTTTTTTCGGCAATTATCCAGGCGCTCGATCCTTTTTACTGGCTCTCCTCCTAAGAATTAATCCATTACGAATTCCTTTCTAAAAACACAAGAAAATGTTTGGCAAACGGCCCTTGTTACGCCTAAGAGGGCGAAACTTAACTCGTCTTTAACCTTTTAGGCGATTTGTCCACTTGGCGCCAGTATGCGACACGTTCACTGTACGAAGGGTCCAAAATCCCTACAGTCAGTATGATGCTTTCTGTTTAAATTTCTTCTAATGGTGTTGTTTGCACATGTTACGAAAACAAGTGTTCCAAGGTTTCTCCAGTTTCTGTATCTTCATCCATATTTGATGGCACAGTAGTAGATATAAAGGCGGTATTGAATTTTTGGCAAAGTGTACATGTGTCTCGGTCTGTGGTTCTCGGGTGGGGTAAGGTAAGCTGCTTGTTTCTTATTTATGTATCTATTTTTCACCAATCTGTGTACAATCAGTGTAATCTTTTTACCCGTTTCGGGATAAATCGGGTTTCGTATTTGTCTGTAATGTTTATCATTACTTAGTTGTTGATGTATTTCGTGTATACAGTCCATTGTATCTAAAATGACTGTGGCCGAACCTTTATCGGCTTTTCTTGTCACAATATTTTTATCTTGTTTTAGAGTTTTTATTGAAGCCGATTCTTCTTGAGTTAGATTTGGTTTTTCTTTGTCATATTTCCATCGTGAAATTTGTTTAAAAACTCGATCCGTAATGTTTCTAATGGTTGAAGGAAATGTGGAAGGTGGAGGGCACCATTCGCTCTTTCCCACAAACGGGACTCTCTCCGATTTGTTCTTCAAATGAAAGAAATTAGTTATCATCAGTTTTCTAGTAAATTCTTTCTCCTGTTGAGCGATTGTCGCTACATCCACATATCTCGGAGTCGGAACGAATTTTAGTCCTTTATTCAAAACTGAAAATTCTATTTCTGTGCGTCTCCTAGAGCTCAGGTTTACAACTGTTTTCCCTAGTTGTTTACTTATCTCCTTCCTACAGTTTTCTGTACCTGCTGAAAAGCCTGCTTAAAAGCGTGCATCTGTTCGTACCATCCGTCCAGAATGCACTGTGCCGACTTCGGGCTCCAGTGAATTCCGTCCAGCTGGAACGACATCTCGTCCCATTTCCCGCTGTACAAAACTTTCACCCCCTCGATTTGAATTTTGGATATACTCTCGTTTAATTTTGATAGGTTGTACGCTTCTGCCGGTTTCCTTGATTGAAGAGTTTGCGAAATTGGAACTTTCGCTACGAAAATCTCGGAGTTAGGGAATCTCCCCCGAGTAGTTCTCAGCAGGTCTTTCATTGATTGACCTACTACGTTTGTGTTTGTATTTTCTCTATCATTAGTTCCTACGTTAATAATTATTCTTGAAGGTTTTTCTCGATATCGATAATTTTGTTACTAAATCTTGAACACGCGCTATTTTAGCACCAGGGTACGCCTCTACCTGTACATTTTTGTCCGCCAAATTCGTTAAACGAGAAAGATTCGAGTCCCTGATTATCAGATCTGCGCTGGTTATTTTAGGTATGTCCCAATCCGACTTTGGGCCATTGTGCCTCGTTACTCTGCCTGGTTTTGTTGGTGAGCTAACGATAGTGGCATATGTCTGCTTCGGGATTGTCGGAGATGTATTGTGTGACCTTACCGGGGACAACGACAGGCGCCCTGGTAAAAGACTACGTCTTGGTGACGGTGACCTTGACCTTACCACCTTGTCTAATATATTCAAGGCAGGGACAGACAGACATTTCGACAGTCGAGTTATAGAATTTAATGCAGCAGTTGCGCTGTTCGCTAGGGGGCTAGATGAATTAATGACCATTTTCTTCTCTAAAGATCGTCTTACCTTTGTCTGCTTTAAATCCTGTTTTTTGTGCCTTTTGGGGGTGTTAATGTTATTATCCCTATCGTTAGAATCTGAAATACGTCTTTTGGAAGGTGTCCGGATTGGTTGCGAGTCCAAAATTTGTAATGGCTGAAACCGATTACTTAGCGTAATTGTGGGTTCCAGGGGATGCTTTTTAGGGGTCGTTTTACGTGGGCTTTTATAGGGCGACTTATAGGTTTCTTGGGTGTTTGTAGGAGGACGAAGATTGGTGTTTGACGGATTTATTTTATGATTGTTCGGCGTTATCGGCAAAAGTGACCGTATAATCGCTTTATATTCCTGGATTGTTTCAAAACGTAATTTCCTCTTTAAATTATGTCTCCCCCCCCCCCCCGTCAAGCGCCTGGTTGGAAAGGGCCCTAATTGTAAACTCTGAAAAGTCCAAACCGACAATCATTCCAATAAGTTCGGAAATCCTGTCTTTGTAGTGTGTGCATAGAGTCTGAGCGACATTAGTTGCCCACATTCTGTTTAATCTCAGTAATTCGTTCTTCAGTGTCGAATTAGACTGTGCCGGTTTCAGAAAATTTTCCAATAGCTTGACCTGTTGATCAAAACCGTTTGTACGATCTTTGCCTAGCGTTTGTGGTGTGAGAATTTTTAAATGATGCAAAGCCTGCAAAATTTGATAGAACAGTTTTATGAACTGGCCATTTGGATTATGTCTTTCTTGCCTTTTATCAAAGAAACCTCGGCGCCCACCTCTATTCATTTTCAAAGCGTGATTGTGATGCATGAATGAATGAATAAATGAATGAATTAATGAAATAGTCAATGAATGCCACCACCAATACAATTTGAAATGAAATTATACCAACCAACAAATAAATGAACGAATGAATATATACCACAATGTTCAATCAATATAGAAAAAAATGTCCTCCGGATACAAGGACTCTGTGATTGAAACTATCTCTCTACTAATTAGGATGAAAAAGCCGGGATAAATAATGGTACTTATCTTTTTTCGGCAATTATCCAGGCGCTCGATCCTTTTTACTGGCTCTCCTCCTAAGAATTAATCCATTACGAATTCCTTTCTAAAAACACAAGAAAATGTTTGGCAAACGGCCCTTGTTACGCCTAAGAGGGCGAAACTTAACTCGTCTTTAACCTTTTAGGCGATTTGTCCACTTGGCGCCAGTATGCGACACGTTCACTGTACGAAGGGTCCAAAATCCCTACAGTCAGTATGATGCTTTCTGTTTAAATTTCTTCTAATGGTGTTGTTTGCACATGTTACGAAAACAAGTGTTCCAAGGTTTCTCCAGTTTCTGTATCTTCATCCATATTTGATGGCACAGTAGTAGATATAAAGGCGGTATTGAATTTTTGGCAAAGTGTACATGTGTCTCGGTCTGTGGTTCTCGGGTGGAGTAAGGTAAGCTGCTTGTTTCTTATTTATGTATCTATTTTTCACCAATCTGTGTACAATCAGTGTAATCTTTTTACCCGTTTCGGGATAAATCGGGTTTTGTATTTGTCTGTAATGTTTATCATTACTTAGTTGTTGATGTATTTCGTGTATACAGTCCATTGTATCTAAAATGACTGTGGCCGAACCTTTATCGGCTTTTCTTGTCACAATATTTTTATCTTGTTTTAGAGTTTTTATTGAAGCCAATTCTTCTTGAGTTAGATTTGGTTTTTCTTTGTCATATTTCCATCGTGAAATTTGTTTAAAAACTCGATCCGTAATGTTTCTAATGGTTGAAGGAAATGTGGAAGGTGGAGGGCACCATTCGCTCTTTCCCACAAACGGGACTCTCTCCGATTTGTTCTTCAAATTGAAGAAATTAGTTATCATCAGTTTTCTAGTAAATTCTTTCTCCTGTTGAGCGATTGTCGCTACATCCACATATCTCGGAGTCGGAACGAATTTTAGTCCTTTATTCAAAACTGAAAATTCTATTTCTGTGCGTCTCCTAGAGCTCAGGTTTACAACTGTTTTCCCTAGTTGTTTACTTATCTCCTTCCTACAGTTTTCTGTACCTGCTGAAAACCCTGCTTAAAAGCGTGCATCTGTTCGTACCATCCGTCCAGAATGCACTGTGCCGACTTCGGGCTCCAGTG
Organism: Margaritifera margaritifera; assembly: GCA_029931535.1. NCBI lineage: Eukaryota > Metazoa > Mollusca > Bivalvia > Unionida > Margaritiferidae > Margaritifera > Margaritifera margaritifera. The sequence goes on from JAQPZY010001520.1 coordinate 1,657,084, forward strand.
AATTCCGTCCAGCTGGAACGACATCTCATCCCATTTCCCGCTGTACAAAACTTTCACCCCCTCGATTTGAATTTTGGATATACTCTCGTTTAATTTTGATAGGTTGTACGCTTCTGCCGGTTTCCTTGATTGAAGAGTTTGCGAAATTGGAACTTTCGCTACGAAAATCTCGGAGTTAGGGAATCTCCCCCGAGTAGTTCTCAGCAGGTCTTTCATTGATTGACCTACTACGTTTGTGTTTGTATTTTCTCTATCATTAGTTCCTACGTTAATAATTATTCTTGAAGGTTTTTCTCGATATCGATAATTTTTTTACTAAATCTTGAACACGCGCTATTTTAGCACCAGGGTACGCCTCTACCTGTACATTTTTGTCCGCCAAATTCGTTAAACGAGAAAGATTCGAGTCCCTGATTATCAGATCTGCGCTGGTTATTTTAGGTATGTCCCAATCCGACTTTGGGCCATTGTGCCTCGTTACTCTGCCTGGTTTTGTTGGTGAGCTAACGATAGTGGCATATGTCTGCTTCGGGATTGTCGGAGATGTATTGTGTGACCTTACCGGGGACAACGACAGGCGCCCTGGTAAAAGACTACGTCTTGGTGACGGTGACCTTGACCTTACCACCTTGTCTAATATATTCAAGGCGGGGACAGAGACATTTCGACAGTCGAGTTATAGAATTTAATGCAGCAGTTGCGCTGTTCGCTAGGGGGCTAGATGAATTAATGACCATTTTCTTCTCTAAAGATCGTCTTACCTTTGTCTGCTTTAAATCCTGTTTTTTGTGCCTTTTGGGGGTGTTAATGTTATTATCCCTATCGTTAGAATCTGAAATACGTCTTTTGGAAGGTGTCCGGATTGGTTGCGAGTCCAAAATTTGTAATGGCTGAAACCGATTACTTAGCGTAATTGTGGGTTCCAGGGGATGCTTTTTAGGGGTCGTTTTACGTGGGCTTTTATAGGGCGACTTATAGGTTTCTTGGGTGTTTGTGGGAGGACGAAGATTGGTGTTTGACGGATTTATTTTATGATTGTTCGGCGTTATCGGCAAAAGTGACCGTATAATCGCTTTATATTCCTGGATTGTTTCAAAACGTAATTTCCTCTTTAAATTATGTCTCCCCCCCGTCAAGCGCCTGGTTGGAAAGGGCCCTAATTGTAAACTCTGAAAAGTCCAAACCGACAATCATTCCAATAAGTTCGGAAATCCTGTCTTTGTAGTGTGTGCATAGAGTCTGAGCGACATTAGTTGCCCACATTCTGTTTAATCTCAGTAATTCGTTCTTCAGTGTCGAATTAGACTGTGCCGGTTTCAGAAAATTTTCCAATAGCTTGACCTGTTGATCAAAACCGTTTGTACGATCTTTGCCTAGCGTTTGTGGTGTGAGAATTTTTAAATGATGCAAAGCCTGCAAAATTTGATAGAACAGTTTTATGAACTGGCCATTTGGATTATGTCTTTCTTGCCTTTTATCAAAGAAACCTCGGCGCCCACCTCTATTCATTTTCAAAGCGTGATTGTGATGCATGAATGAATGAATAAATGAATGAATTAATGAAATAGTCAATGAATGCCACCACCAATACAATTTGAAATGAAATTATACCAACCAACAAATAAATGAACGAATGAATATATACCACAATGTTCAATCAATATAGAAAAAAATGTCCTCCGGATACAAGGACTCTGTGATTGAAACTATCTCTCTACTAATTAGGATGAAAAAGCCGGGATAAATAATGGTACTTATCTTTTTTCGGCAATTATCCAGGCGCTCGATCCTTTTTACTGGCTCTCCTCCTAAGAATTAATCCATTACGAATTCCTTTCTAAAAACACAAGAAAATGTTTGGCAAACGGCCCTTGTTACGCCTAAGAGGGCGAAACTTAACTCGTCTTTAACCTTTTAGGCGATTTGTCCACTTGGCGCCAGTATGCGACACGTTCACTGTACGAAGGGTCCAAAATCCCTACAGTCAGTATGATGCTTTCTGTTTAAATTTCTTCTAATGGTGTTGTTTGCACATGTTACGAAAACAAGTGTTCCAAGGTTTCTCCAGTTTCTGTATCTTCATCCATATTTGATGGCACAGTAGTAGATATAAAGGCGGTATTGAATTTTTGGCAAAGTGTACATGTGTCTCGGTCTGTGGTTCTCGGGTGGGGTAAGGTAAGCTGCTTGTTTCTTATTTATGTATCTATTTTTCACCAATCTGTGTACAATCAGTGTAATCTTTTTACCCGTTTCGGGATAAATCGGGTTTTGTATTTGTCTGTAATGTTTATCATTACTTAGTTGTTGATGTATTTCGTGTATACAGTCCATTGTATCTAAAATGACTGTGGCCGAACCTTTATCGGCTTTTCTTGTCACAATATTTTTATCTTGTTTTAGAGTTTTTATTGAAGCCAATTCTTCTTGAGTTAGATTTGGTTTTTCTTTGTCATATTTCCATCGTGAAATTTGTTTAAAAACTCGATCCGTAATGTTTCTAATGGTTGAAGGAAATGTGGAAGGTGGAGGGCACCATTCGCTCTTTCCCACAAACGGGACTCTCTCCGATTTGTTCTTCAAATTGAAGAAATTAGTTATCATCAGTTTTCTAGTAAATTCTTTCTCCTGTTGAGCGATTGTCGCTACATCCACATATCTCGGAGTCGGAACGAATTTTAGTCCTTTATTCAAAACTGAAAATTCTATTTCTGTGCGTCTCCTAGAGCTCAGGTTTACAACTGTTTTCCCTAGTTGTTTACTTATCTCCTTCCTACAGTTTTCTGTACCTGCTGAAAACCCTGCTTAAAAGCGTGCATCTGTTCGTACCATCCGTCCAGAATGCACTGTGCCGACTTCGGGCTCCAGTGAATTCCGTCCAGCTGGAACGACATCTCATCCCATTTCCCGCTGTACAAAACTTTCACCCCCTCGATTTGAATTTTGGATATACTCTCGTTTAATTTTGATAGGTTGTACGCTTCTGCCGGTTTCCTTGATTGAAGAGTTTGCGAAATTGGAACTTTCGCTACGAAAATCTCGGAGTTAGGGAATCTCCCCCGAGTAGTTCTCAGCAGGTCTTTCATTGATTGACCTACTACGTTTGTGTTTGTATTTTCTCTATCATTAGTTCCTACGTTAATAATTATTCTTGAAGGTTTTTCTCGATATCGATAATTTTTTTACTAAATCTTGAACACGCGCTATTTTAGCACCAGGGTACGCCTCTACCTGTACATTTTTGTCCGCCAAATTCGTTAAACGAGAAAGATTCGAGTCCCTGATTATCAGATCTGCGCTGGTTATTTTAGGTATGTCCCAATCCGACTTTGGGCCATTGTGCCTCGTTACTCTGCCTGGTTTTGTTGGTGAGCTAACGATAGTGGCATATGTCTGCTTCGGGATTGTCGGAGATGTATTGTGTGACCTTACCGGGGACAACGACAGGCGCCCTGGTAAAAGACTACGTCTTGGTGACGGTGACCTTGACCTTACCACCTTGTCTAATATATTCAAGGCGGGGACAGAGACATTTCGACAGTCGAGTTATAGAATTTAATGCAGCAGTTGCGCTGTTCGCTAGGGGGCTAGATGAATTAATGACCATTTTCTTCTCTAAAGATCGTCTTACCTTTGTCTGCTTTAAATCCTGTTTTTTGTGCCTTTTGGGGGTGTTAATGTTATTATCCCTATCGTTAGAATCTGAAATACGTCTTTTGGAAGGTGTCCGGATTGGTTGCGAGTCCAAAATTTGTAATGGCTGAAACCGATTACTTAGCGTAATTGTGGGTTCCAGGGGATGCTTTTTAGGGGTCGTTTTACGTGGGCTTTTATAGGGCGACTTATAGGTTTCTTGGGTGTTTGTGGGAGGACGAAGATTGGTGTTTGACGGATTTATTTTATGATTGTTCGGCGTTATCGGCAAAAGTGACCGTATAATCGCTTTATATTCCTGGATTGTTTCAAAACGTAATTTCCTCTTTAAATTATGTCTCCCCCCCGTCAAGCGCCTGGTTGGAAAGGGCCCTAATTGTAAACTCTGAAAAGTCCAAACCGACAATCATTCCAATAAGTTCGGAAATCATGTCTTTGTAGTGTGTGCATAGAGTCTGAGCGACATTAGTTGCCCACATTCTGTTTAATCTCAGTAATTCGTTCTTCAGTGTCGAATTAGACTGTGCCGGTTTCAGAAAATTTTCCAATAGCTTGACCTGTTGATCAAAACCGTTTGTACGATCTTTGCCTAGCGTTTGTGGTGTGAGAATTTTTAAATGATGCAAAGCCTGCAAAATTTGATAGAACAGTTTTATGAACTGGCCATTTGGATTATGTCTTTCTTGCCTTTTATCAAAGAAACCTCGGCGCCCACCTCTATTCATTTTCAAAGCGTGATTGTGATGCATGAATGAATGAATAAATGAATGAATTAATGAAATAGTCAATGAATGCCACCACCAATACAATTTGAAATGAAATTATACCAACCAACAAATAAATGAACGAATGAATATATACCACAATGTTCAATCAATATAGAAAAAAATGTCCTCCGGATACAAGGACTCTGTGATTGAAACTATCTCTCTACTAATTAGGATGAAAAAGCCGGGATAAATAATGGTACTTATCTTTTTTCGGCAATTATCCAGGCGCTCGATCCTTTTTACTGGCTCTCCTCCTAAGAATTAATCCATTACGAATTCCTTTCTAAAAACACAAGAAAATGTTTGGCAAACGGCCCTTGTTACGCCTAAGAGGGCGAAACTTAACTCGTCTTTAACCTTTTAGGCGATTTGTCCACTTGGCGCCAGTATGCGACACGTTCACTGTACGAAGGGTCCAAAATCCCTACAGTCAGTATGATGCTTTCTGTTTAAATTTCTTCTAATGGTGTTGTTTGCACATGTTACGAAAACAAGTGTTCCAAGGTTTCTCCAGTTTCTGTATCTTCATCCATATTTGATGGCACAGTAGTAGATATAAAGGTGGTATTGAGGATTTTAGTGATTTTAGTCAAGAACAAGTATAAAGTGATCATCTTAGTCCCCCTCCCTCCCGGTCGGGGACTTCGCGATCAATTTCTCCTTGTCCTGATCTAAAATAAAAAATCCGCAATACCAGTCTTTTATATCTACTACTGTATAAGATAGATGGAATAAATAAAGTGATAGTTAATATTTCACTATTCATTTTATTGAATTATTGCTCCACCAAGATGTGGGCTTGTGATATAAAAAAAATATTTTGTTTATTTATTTAATATTGTTAGATAAAATTTTATATTGTGCCGCCTCTCGCCCTTCCCTCTCTGTTGTTGTTTATTTAATATTGTTAGATAAATTTATTTTTATTTATTTAATATTGTTAGACAAAATTTTTAATTAATTTGTTATAACATTTCATCAAGCGTATCGTACTCATCTTCTAGTATTACTTTTCTTTCTGGTTCAAATTCATGTGCTAATGTATTGATTCCATCTAAACAAAATCTTTTTTTTATCAAAATTACAAAATCCTTTCTTGTTAATAACATCTGTTTCTATCTTGTGAAGTTTAGATCTTATTATTGTCATCTTTACATAAATTTCTTTTCCACGAAGCGCCGTTCTAAAATCTTCGAATGAAAGCATCTTGTTTCTTATTCCATTAGCTGCTGTCTTAACATTTCCATTATCTAATTCTGTTGAATAGGATTTGCTTCTTAATCCAATAAACTCTTTGATAGGACTAAAATTTGTTTCGTCTTTAAACTTACCAATTTTTTTTTTTATTTTCTTGACATTTAAAACCACTATGTTCTGGATACTCAGATAGATCAAAATATTTTTTATTTTTATACATTTCATTGTAGATATCATCACAATATATCTTATAGCACAAACTGTCTGTATCAGTAAACAGTAACTCAGCATTATAATTTTTTTTTATAAAATCATAATGAAATTCATACATTAGTATTTTTGATAAATCTAAGACAGCTGCTCCAACATAAACTGGTTTGTTAAGTAATACATTTATTTTTCTCTTGTGTACTGCAGCTAAATTTTCATTAAATATTTTCATACAAACAAATTTATCATCTGCAACTACTTTATCTCGTCTCTCTTTTAATACTTTATGTACTTTTTCTTAATATTAAACCTTGTTCAATATGCAAAATATTTTTTTTTTATCCATCAAGTTAGATATCAACTTTTTTATATTACTTGCTCCTATTTGATATTTTTTTTTTCATAATCAATTGTTCTTCAGAAAGTAAACTATCTGGTACTGTCATGCTCTCAGCACAGAATGGATAATCATTATTTAACTTGTGTAGCTCGCCAGGGTAATCTAAATCAACTTCAACAAAGTAACCAATATCTTCCGGTATTTTTTAAAATCAATTTCATGAAGAAATTTATCAGATAAAATCCACCTAAAGTTATTTGTTGGTAGCGGTTTGCTCATCGCTTGTTTGGATAAAAGTACATTATGTAACTTGTATCTTTATAATGATCAAAGTCTTTTAAATATTTATTGTTTGCTTTAGCATATTTTTTGTTGTAATAACACTGATCCCGCCTCGTATTGATTTCTCAATGAAACAGAACATATCGGGATCGGTTAATAGATTTAAATGTATCTTGCTTAACTTTAATGCAGCGTCCCATGAAAGTTCTGGAGCTGAATAATACCAAGCTGAATCTAGCTCATAATTTGCTAAATATACATTTCTAAATTCTTCAAAAACATCAGCAAGTAACAGAACATCTGTTGTTAAATACAGATCGTGGTATTCTCCTATATTATTTATTTTAAATTTATTCCAAATAGTTTGAGCATAAATATACTCTTCTTCGCTAATATCTTTGTTGTTAAGTTTATTGTAAAATTCATTTTTGTTAAGTAATTTAGTTTCATTAAATCTGTCCCAGTTTGACATATAATCATACGGATACGTTCCTTTCTTTTTTAAATCATCAGCTAGATCTTCAAAGTGATTTTCTAAATGTTTAAAACTATTACAGTTCTTGGCAAGAGATTCAATTGAAACTAATGTAAACTGATAGCTGTCAATAAATCTTAATTTACCTAATGTGAAACTAATATATTTTTCCATATTGTTTTGTATGCATCTCATCTTGTGATTACCGCTTAACTTTAATGCTTCTAGTATGTCTTGATCTCCAAAGTCTTCAACAATGATATGTGAATCATAACTTCTAAGATTATGAAAAACTACAGGGATAAACTCCGAAAGTTTAGCATGAAGATTACAGCTATCATGTGCTGCTCCTCTGTATTTTCCTGTAATATGACAATGATCTTTAACTCGATCACTACCTAGTTCTTCACAACACAATGAACAAGATTCTGCTAATCTAAAATTATCTTTTTCTTTGTCAGTTAATTCTAACATTGAAACAGTTTTTAGGTAAATTTTCTTTATCTCGTTTACTTCCTTGATAAGTTCATTTAACAGCCAATTTGATGGATTATTTCCTCTGTATAATTTAATTTTCTTTGATAATCTTTCATCAACTTAACAAACTACTTTATAAGCTGCTTAACAAGGAATATGATTTTGAGTTTTTGTTGTAAAAGATTTTTCAGGATCATCTTGATAGGTATCTACTTGTTCTAAGATACACTCGAAATCTGCATATATTATGTAAGGAACTTTCAGCTGATGCTTATAATTTTTAAAATACAAATCTATTGCATCTTTGCTAGGTAAAGTTATTTTTTGTGTTTCTGTACAATACTCAACATGCTTATTAAGTATATCTTGACTACTACAGTCATAAAGACATCTATAACATAAATATTTGGTTCGTTTACTTTTGTTTTATTGGCCGCTTAATAATCCATTAAAGTTTTTAATTCAAACATAATGTTCCTTATACAGCAAAAGATTTATAGTGTCCTGATTAGCTTTTTCACTGATGTATCTAGGATAAATGTTTTCGTTGTCATCTAAACCAAATACATTTACTGACATATTATTTTGTTTTTCAAATTTAGATATCTGCCTTTCATCAAATGGAAAATTTATTCCTTTAATATATACTGTATTAAAATATTTTTTGTAATGAAACATCTTTTCTTCATGATGCGAAGCAGGATATTTTGCTGACAGTACGGCCCGAAAAAAACATTTGTTATCAGTATTCTGAAGATTAATACAGCATCTGCTGTTTCGTATTATACTTGGCATTTCAATATAGCTCGAACCTCTTTGTGGAGTATACTTTGAAGTATGAAAAATTATTTGTTTTATTCCATGATAAACCCAACCAGAACCACCTTCTGTATACTCATCAATTTTTTTTATCTATTTCATCATCAATATTACTAAGTACTTGTTTTAGATACGTACCTCTTAATATTTTTTTTTGCTTTTGATGTTATGTAAGGTTCAGCTGTTGAATCACTGTCAGTGTCTTCGTTAGACGATCTTGATAGAAGAACCTGATACTGAACCAATAATTTTACAGCAGCAAATTGTTTTAGTTCAATATCAACAGTTGGTTTTATTATATTTAACAGAATTTGTTTTGATATTCCAGCTTTTAAAACATCATGATCATTAAAAACATGAGTATTATCATATCCTGCAAACGCAGATTTTATAGTCTTTACAAGAGTTATCATTATATAGATAATCTTTATTTAATTGTTTAATTTCTTAATTAGAGGAATACATATCAATATAATGGGTGCTCAAATTGATACAGTGTATTTTAATGTATTCAATGCTTTTATAGATGACGCAGATGAAAAATATTTTCAGCACGATAAGTATGATCTATATGCTGGAAATAAGTTAGGAAAGATTGTTCACATTAAATTGTGTCGTTCCTTTGGTCGCCCAACACCAGCAGGTTACACGGTTCATGTCAAAGGAATAAATGATGAGAAACTTACTCAGATGATGCTATCTAACTTTATCAGGACAAATTTTAATGGCGAAGTTTCACAAGGAAAAAGAATTTATCATATTGATGGTGACAATACAAACAATAAACTGAATAATCTTGGTTTAGAGGATGAATTTAAATCTCATCAAATTTACGATAAATACGAAGCTAATGAGAGAGGCATCATAAGAAACAAAAAGAATAAAAAAGCAATCGGTAGTATTTGCAATACAGGTTACCTGAAGATTAATCTTTCTACAGATTCTGGAATAAAAACTTGTTATGCTCACCGTTTTGTTTTCGAGACCTTTTATGGCACGATCCCAGATTGTTATGTGATTGATCACGCGAATAACATAAAAACAGACAACAGAGAAGCTGTGACACAGCAAGAAAACACTATCGGAGGAAATACAGGAACTTGTAAAAACTTTGGAAAAAGACCAGTGTCATCAATTAACTTAGAAACAAATGAAAATAAAACTTGGATATCAATAGCTTCTGCTGGTAAATATTTTGGGGTTCACCCACAATCTGTAAAGTCTGTTGCTGACGGAACAACACTATCAGCTATGTCAAGAACCTTTAATGACACCAAGATTAAATATTGTTATATCTAAAAAATCTTTTCATTTGAAGAAAACCTTTAAAATATAATGAATCTATTAAATTTTCTTAGTTGTTTATATCAAGCTCCTGTAATACAACAACAACAAAAAATGAAAGAAACCACCAAGCACAATGTATCTGATGTTGTTAAGCAAGATATTTATATTCCAGAAACAGGCGAAGTTATTGAAGAAGAAACTTCAGTTAATCCCTCAAATAAAACATTTTATGGAAAATCAACAACAGGTCGATACAATGTTAAGTATCATTTAGCAAAAAAAAAAAAATAATAAAAATAATTTAGTTCCTGATGAAAAAGATTTGTTTTCTTATAGATTCAATTTTTTTACGAATATCACAATACCTGGGAGACAGAAAAATATTAAATTTGATTTTATTTTTTCAAAATTTTTTTGTTTAATAAGAGATACTAATATTATTTCATCAAACATAACAGCTTGTTTAATTTCATTGTGTAAACTTGTGATGTGCCGTCACGTGTTATTGAACTTTGAAAAAATTTATTATTCAAAATCTTTGATTGTACTCGATTTAATCTAGCTGTTGAATGAAGTTGGGTAACCTCTTCAAGACACCAAACTTCTATTTCCCTCAGTAGCTAGTACTTTATCTATGATACATATATCTTGTTTTGTTTTTTTGTAGTTCTTTTTCATAAAACGAACCTATAATTTCTTCTCCATTTAGACTTTTTAATTTATATGTAACAGGTATTGTATTTAAAACTTTATCAACTGTAAATATCTCCTCAGTCCAGTTTTTTGTATAGCCCTTCTCAAATATTTTTTTTACGAAACTAATTCTAACTCTATAATTCTCGTTAACTTTGTGATAGATTTTTATTTTTCATATCTAGCTGATATTTTTCATATTGATTTTTACTGGCCCGCACTGGATCTCTTATAGCTTCATTACGAGACATCTTAATACTCTTATGTACTTTGTCATTGTAGTTATCTACTACGTCCTGCAAATTGTCAGTATAATTACTCGTATTATTAGCTGTCATGTTTCTGTATAATTTTGCTTTTAGTGTCCGGTTAACTCTTTCTACTATGACACTTTTACCTTCATTTCCTGTAATATATTTTTCTTATTATAAACTCAACACCTTGGTCTGCCCAGAGTTTATTTGGTCTTCGTTCAAACTGTGTTATGATGTTTCTAAATTCTGTTGTTATTGTATTGCCCACCTTAATTTTTATTGGAAGACTAAATCCATAACGTGAGAAGACGTCAACAATATTTAACAAGTACTTGTTCCCGCCATTGTATTCAGCTCGCTGTGTCGTGTCAGAAAGATCAACTACCCAGATATCGTCTACAGCATTTGCAATGTCCTTTCTACGTACAATTTGGGGTTGTTGTTTTTTTTTTTGCCTATGAAGTTCGGTAGCTAAACCAACAAATGGTGGAGGACGAGTATGAGAATGTCCATCAATCCCAATACCAAGTTTATGTTTAACTCCAATAATTCCTTTAACCAGTCCTCTGTCAAATCTTTCACGAAAGTTTCTTGGTTTCACAGTAGATCGCTCATCTAACATAATCTTATCGCAACCTTTCTTATCAGTTGGATTGTCTCTATAACAAATATCAAGTTTCAGCGCAATAGCATCAACATCGTTGTAAGGTTCTTGTCCAGGTAGAGGATTGTCGTTTTCATCTATTTGTTCATGTAACGGATTCCAAGGTCCAGTGTATTTATGTTTTGGTAATGTCCAGCCTCCTTTTGGTCTTGGCAGTTTTCCGATACATTTATGTATATCTATGGCACCACCAGTTATTTTTTTAATCAAAGGAGCTAGTACATAACTTTCGCCTACAAGTTCTTGTTTGTTACAGCCTTTACAGTAAACAACAATTTTATCTCCTTCACCGCAAAGATGATAGTCCTTGTTACTATTGCAGATGTTATTTTTATTTGTTTTATTATTTTTTTAGCAAGGTGAATCTGGACGCGCAACAAGAACAGTTCCAAGTGCCTCGCCTATCTTTTCAGTATCAGTAAGCAATACATTTTCCTTCTTTACAAAAACACTTTTTATTTTTTGGCAGACAGAGCAAATTGATTTTATCATCCTTCTTCCGTTTCTTGTTGTAACAGTTTCAGGATCAATATTTTCTGTTAGTTTTCTACATTTTAAACAGTACGTATTCATACTTTGTATTTATATATATATATTTTCACACAAAATTGATATGGTAGTTTTATGTTTACAGCACATAGTTCACTACAATCTTATCGTTATCAATTGATGGTCTTGGTTCAAACTGTGTTATAAAATCTAGCATTGATTTTTTGTTATTCATTTCCTTAATAAACATTATGCAGTAGTATCCGCATGCTGCAGACCCAACTGGTTACAACTGGTTTGAAGAATAATACAATTTTTTGTTAGTGTATTCTTTTACTTTATGAGAGGTGGCAGACCAAATGAATCAAAGTACTTGTTATTGTACAATGCAACCCAATGTATACCTGCCCCATCATTAAAATCTTGCATATTAACAACGCAACATGAACCTAGTTTTTGATTTTTTGGGTAATTAATCCTTGCTAAATACGCCTGTAAAAGATTATATATTTTTTAATTTGTGTTCCATATCAAAATTAGATAGCGGATCTTATTCATTACTTAACGTCTCATTGTTCCTGGTAGTGTCAGTCAGCGTCCTATTCCTAACAGATTGGGAAGTAGGCTGCCAGCTATTCCAGCCAACAGTGGTCCTATGAAACCTCCCCTCACGTATCATCTTGTTGTTTTCTTCTTTGTTCCGGATTTTGTTTTATTTCCGACTCTTCTTCTTTGTGGCATTTTATTGTAAATGTTTCCACAAAATTATTTAATAATTGATCTTAAAAGACCAGCTACTGGTTTAGATAGTACTCTTGTTGCAGTAGAAACTAAACCAGCTAAACCTAATATCAATGGTAGAAAACCTCCTTGTCTTGTTTGTTGTCTTCTTCTAGGTCTTGGTGTTTTTTTCTGTCTTGGTTTTGATTTTCTTGGCATTTTATTCGATTCATTTACATAACAAATTATGCAGTTGATTTTATTCCCATACCAATTTTTTAACTTTTTTTATCCCGCTACCATCTACATCTTTCTTTGTAGCGCCAGATATTTCTCCAGATGCTGCTGCTGTACCTAATATTGGAATTTTTTTTGGTGCTATTGTTCTTAATATTGTTGACATAGCAGGACCAAAGAAACCACCAAGTTTCTTCATAGCTTTAGCTTGTGCTGCAGATATATTAAGTATAAAGGAAATGCCTCGTTTAATTTTTTTCATTTGATTTTATGTAACCATTAGATTCGTTGTCTTTCCAGTTGTTGATTTTGGGTTTATTCTTAATGATATTGGTTTCTCAGATGACACAACACCAGCTAGTTTCTTTAGCTGTCCGCCTGATAGATTAACTTCTGTTTTGTAATAGCTCATCTTATTTACTTATTATTATATCAATTTTTTGTTATATCTGTACCGTCATCTTGCCTTTTACAGCATCAAGTGTAAGATATATATCTGATACAACAAGAGCATAAGCATTAAACTGTGCTGCGGGTAGAGCACCAAGTGTAAAATTTATATCAATTTCTGCTGGTGAATTTGATATTTTTTCTGAGTGTTTAGAAACATCAAAATAAAATATTGGATAAATTGACCTAAATTCTTCAAGTGAAATCTGTGTTCCGTCACCAACATCTTGATATTTTTGCATTTATTCTAACAACGCTGTGTAAACACGAGAAATGTTTGGTGTAGCTGGTCTAAGATCGCATTCAAATTCTCGGCCAGGATATCTTCTTCAGTTTATTCTTGCATAAATTCTTCTCACATCAAAGTGATTAAAAATCATTGTATTTGTTACCTGTGGGTTAATTACGTTAGCTAAAGGTTTAAAAAAAAAAAACAAATATATGTCCTGGTAGCTGTTCGCTTGGTGCGCCTGTTATTCTCCAGTATTGTCGGTCATAGGATCCATTGTTTTTTGATAAATATTAATTTGTTGAAAATGAATTTTCCTTGAAAATGTATCTAACAAAGATACAAGTTCTAGTTGTTTTGTGAGAGAAGGAACAACCTTTGGAATCCAAAGTGACAAATGTGAAATAACAAATTGTCCATTTAAGACACCAGCTTTCCTGTGTATATATTCACTTGGATCTGCTCTGTTTAAAATAATTGTGTTTTATTCCTCTAAAAACTTTATTTACATCACGACAAAATCCAAATATTGATGACAAGGGAAGGAACATACTAACTGTGGCACCATTGTCAGTAATACTTCTCCTTGATCTAAATCCAGAATTATTTATTCCATGCTCTGCAACAGGTGTGTTAACCAGTACTCCTGCAAGTGTAGTAAGTCCAGCACGAATAGCATTACCTATTTCTGCAGGAGTCGCCGCTGCAGCAAAAACACCAGGATTGGCATGACCTGAAATTGCGGCTGCAATACCAGGAACTGCAGCAACTTCATAATTTGCAACACCTGTTCCACCATCGCCGCTGTCTTTAAACCAGAACATATTTGTAGCTGCGCTTTTTGAGTAATCGTCTGAAAATGAAATTAAATTTAATATTGTGCTTGCTGTTGGCATGTGATCTGTTATGTCCTCGAATGTTTGATTGTTAAGCTGGTATCTAGCGCTTTTAAGCAAGCTCCAGCCATTGTTTTGTACTGTAACCAAAGCACCAGCCGCAATTGCTACTGCAGGAAGTATTGTGTGAACGGATCCTGTTACCTCAATAAAACCTTTATGTGGCAGCAGATACAGATCTTCACCTCTTGTGTTTATTGTTCTTTGGCCAACTTGGTTGGGATTATTAGAATAATCATCAAGATACTCGTAGTTATCGAATTCAGTTGTTGTGTTATCATAATCATCAAGTTCACCAAAATTTAAGTAATCTCTTGTAGACATCTTATTATTTTATTTTACATAAAATTGTTTCAAAATTTAAGTAGTAACAGATTTATCACATTAGTTACATTAGATTAATACCTTGCCACATTGAGGTATCTAAACGAATTATTTTGTTTTGGTGTTCATATTATTTTCTCGCCTCGTGGTGATAAAAGTTTTTTTGTAGTTGATATCATAGCGCTAGCTGCCTCTGATGTTGGTGCTCTTTCCTTTATCACTTTCTTTATCTCTGCTGCAGTTGTTGGTGGTAGTAGTATCTGTGGTGGTGGTGTTCTTCTAATCTTATCACCTATTTTTTGACAAATAGCCGTACCTGCTGCATCGATACTCCTGTAGCAAGTGACTTTGTTGCATCAAAAGCACTTTGAGCTATCTTAGTAGCAATTTCAGGTAAGTGTTGAATTAACTTTGTAAATATACTTCCAAAGAATCCTTCTACAATCTTTCTTCTGTAAATCCTTCTCTGCTTCATTATTTTAATGAATTTACATAATCTTTTGATTTTGATTCAGCTCTATGAGATTTTCCTCAAGTGTAAATAGTATTTTACCTGCTCGTTATTAAGATCTATTTGATTTCCAGATTGATCTGTAAGTATCATTGTGATCGTATTTATACTTTCTTCAACATTGATCGGATAATATATCATCTGTCTTGGTTGAATCTGCATCAGAGAACCAGGTGGAACATTGGGAGACAAACTGTAAATTGTCTGTCCTCTGCCACCATCTGATGTATACGATCTGTTTGCTATCGAGCAATTAATTAAAATTGAACTAACATCAGTGATATCAACTTGGTTTTCGCCTTCATATGAGATTGATGTAACAGCAGTTGATCGTTTCTAGATTTATTAAATCCAAGTAGAAACCCAATGGTTTTGTTTGTAGAAAACTCAACTAATTTGGCTCAATAGTAAAAAAATTTTGGTTCGGCCCCTTGTGTTGAAATTAATTCTTTTATAGCAGTATTTAAATCTGTGATGTTGTAGGCTCCAGTTCCTGTTGAATACATAAAATTATCGTTTACTCCTGTCTTAACATTAAATATTGAAGACCACAGTGTAGCTGAGATAAGGCCTATCTCATGCTGTTCATTTGGATTCAATTGTATTGGAGGTACATAGTTAACAGAAAAAATTGAGCTTATTCCTGGTGATTGTTTCGAATCAAATAGTAATGTTGCTCATTGCATTATAATATTTAATTTTATAAAATTGTAACTAGCTCACTATGTAAAATTTTGTATTCATCTGTTGTTCTGTTTTTATTCTCACGCAAGCGATCTAATATCTCAACTATCTCATTGTCTGTTTCTACAGCGGCATCACCATCTTGTATTGATGAGATAAGAGATACTAAACGATCTACAAGATCTGTATTAGATTTATAAAATTGTATTCCAACACCACGTCCTTTTTTTTCTAATACTTCGTTTGAACATTGAACCCTTCTTTCAGACCAATAAACCTTCGGACTAACGCACCTTGTGACCATTGAACCTTTCTTTTGGACTCATGACCTTTCGAATCAATGAACCTTCGAAACATTGAACCTTTCTTTAGTACCATAGCACCTTCGGACCAATGAACCTTCCGGACTATCGAAATGTAACCGTATTAATACAGCTTGCGAGACACTGTCATTATGTTAATATTATCTAAAATTTTATTTGGCATTTTGTGTCAATCATTATCTTCGCTAGAACTAGGAAATATGTATAACTAACTGAATGAGTACGTTTTTTTCAGTATCAAAAAGTAAGCAAATTACTCCCGAAAGTGATAATGATATAGATAAATCGGTCTCTCTCTCTCTCTCTCTCTCTCTCTCTCTCTCTCTCTCTCTCTCTCTCTCTCTCTCTCAACCTCTTTAGAGCATGCCTGCAGGGGTCATAAACAGTAAACCATGCCAATATTATCGAGACCACGTCCACTCCACGATGGTGATCGTATGCAACTCCGTGAGAAAGTGGTGTGCAGAGCTGTTCTCCGCGAGACGCCGCGGCAGCTCTGTCAGGACGCGCGGAGATATGGTGGAGGTTGTTTTTTTTTTTTTTCTTAATCCTCTCCACTCTATTTCCATCCCCACCGCAAAGCGTGGGGTTCCGAAAATCACGTGAGCTGTACTGTAGCAGTATTTTGCTAGTGATATTTTTTATTCTAATTTCAGTTTTAATTAATATGCTAGTGGTCATCGAAAACAGCCTGATTTTTGCTTGTTCAAAAGATTACAACAGCTAGTACTGAAAAAATGCGGGGGCTGCGGGTGTGTGGTTACAAACTAATTTTAATGATGTAATACTTACCTGTCACTATTGTGTAGTTTACTCTTTTCCAGTACGGAAAAACCCTCATCCTTGCCAGATGTACCATCCTCCTGTTTAGGGGAATTCTTAGAACATGTGCATCAACCCAGTCTGACTACACGTCATAGGTCCATGCGCCACAGCATCTCTTAAGTCTTTGCTAGGACCTTGACTAATGAAGGGCATCAGAGCAGGGGTGGGAGAAGGGCATCTGACAATATTGACAGGTAAGTATTACATCCTTAAATTATTTTACCCCACCCACCCCTTTAAAAAAAACTACATTTTAATGTCAGTAGTAGGTTTACCTGTTACTACTGTGTAGCTGAAATCGTCAGTTAGGAGGGATGATGATGACCTCAATTTGAACAGAATAACTCACTTCAAGAAGAAAGCATCCACTACTGTTAAATAGCAGCAGGCTCGGTCACTGTTTGTGTCACAACTATTGGACCCTGAGAAAAAATACCTTCCCTCTGGTGTGATAAGGACTGAAGGTAAAAAGAGAAGGTCATATGTAATTGCCAAAACACTGCATTCATATTGTTCTCTAATAATGAATGACCGAGATAGGCCAATGAGGTAGTATTAGCCCTACCTTCGTTGCTCTTCAATTCTTATCAATGAAGTGTCTGTCAGTGAGAGACAGATAAACTCTCTTGATAGTAAGTAAAACCCATCTAGAGGTGTAAACAGAGGTTAAGAAACACCATCGAGAAAGTTAAAACTTATGCCACAACTACTAAATAATGAATTGCGGAACATGCGAATCTCTGATCTCGACTTGGAGATTGAATGGCTTTTAATAATGCACACTGAATTAAACAACAGTAATTATGATGAAACCACACACCCCCACACTAAATCTAAACACTTAACGTGAAAACATAAACATGGATACTATTCATGTGAATTTTGACGGTCCACTAGTAAATTCTTTTGTCGTACAAGGTAATTCCCAAACCTATACGAAGAGTAGGGACGGATAGGGAGTTCAATGTGACAAAAAAACACTGAAAATTATCACTCTGGATTATCAAAAGAACTTTTGATCAGTAATGGACAGAGGGATAATATTCGTTGATCAAGAGGACTATGAACATAAGGTCCTGAACAGCAATAAACAATCACCGAAAGGTATTTTTTACTTGAGCAAGAATTTTCCACTGCTGACAATGTGTGATCCAGAAAAGAATGAAGAGATACCATTGCGCATGGGCCTATGATGTAGAGTGAGACTTGGTCAATGTACATGTTCAAAGAATTCTCTAAAACAGGAAGATGGTATGACATGGATGAGGGTTTTTCTATACCAGAAAAGGGTCATTACCATATTTGCAGTATTTTCAACAGCAGTTTCGCTTGAATGAAGGACTGATGTAAGTAAGTATTAAATCTAATTTTCACACATCATTTCATTATTCTTTCTTTCATTTTCAGTAATAATAGTACGTAAATACTTTATGTACTTCATATTTTTCTTTATCCTTACTGATCACATCACATATCGATTTCATGCAGTGAGTGAAAACAGCTACCGGATACTGTATACACACAGCACATTTTGCATTTCTCCACGCGCAGTGGTGGGGCAGTAAATCCCTTCTGCACTCACTCTTTACTGAACCTCCATTGTGCAGGGGTAAATACCTACAAATCACCACCACAACTTGGCAGCATGTCTTGTGCAACTCCCCACAGAGCAGGCTGGTAGACATTACCAATTGACATTTGAATAGCCAATGCACGAAGGTCATCCATAGTGAGACATCAGAGTGATTTACAATCAGATAACAACTGAAGAATCTATAATCGTTATGTCAATTATATATTTTGGACAATAAAAAAGATCATTTCAGAAGAGTTCCTTTATATTCAGTACATGTGTGTTTAGAAAAAGGTAAATCAGCTTCTATCCAATACTTTTATTTGCAGTGACTGCCGATGTAAAACAATTCATGTGCATTCCCAATTCAGTTTAAACAATGTAACCCAAGAATTTTGTCATGATCAGTGTAAAGTAGGTCACTGACACTTCTAGGAATTTTACATTTTTTACTTTATTCAAAGAAATCTGAACCAACTTATGCAATGACTTGTTGAGAAGCACACCTTTTGGCTTCTGTGAACAGCATAAATTTATCCCATTGTTACAAAGGAAAAGTAATCCTCTGAGATATTTATAATTAAATTCAAAATGACAACCACTGCTATTTCAAATGAAGAAAAGAATAGAAAACACTGTATTTACACTGAAATGGAATGGCATGCTTAGTGTTTAAGCAGTAATGGCGGTACACACTCTAAACAACAGCACATGTTCACAAGAATAAATATACACAACTTTGAGCTAGATTTTGATGCATCATAGCTAACTGCATGTGTACTATATGGGATCAACCATTTCATTTTCACTGTGGGGGTGGGATAGGAGGGAGGGGATCAAATTTCTTTATGACTGGGATATGTTTTTTCTTTTATTACAAGATAATTCATTTCGCAACTAAAATGACTGAGAAAGTAAGATCTTTTTATTTACAAATCAGAGCAAGGCAAGTGTTTTCACTCTTTTCAAAAAGAATCCCAGCCTGCCTTTCACCACTTAGAAAATTAAATGGTCTATCCTTAACAGACGTCTTCAGTGGATGTACTAAAAGAATCAAGGCAGTGGCCATTGTCAACACCATTATAAAATATCAACAAGAATTAGCATCAACATGGGCTGTCAGACTGAACTTTAGAAAGGTGCCATTTATATTAGATAAAGCCATTTTACTTGAAGCATCATATTAATTGCCAATCATAACCCAGTCATTAACAGCGGAAGTTTTTTAACTGTCCACAATTAAACTGAATTATATTGCTGACATGACTAATGTGGCAACATCGTCATGGTTCCAACACCATTCTGTCTTTGTGAAAATTAAACGCCCACTCACAACATATTCTCTCTCTCTCTCTATGTTGTGAATTGAGCCTATGATTAAATTTTTTTTAAAGATATTCATGAAAATATATTAATATATATGTAGCTAAGAACTTCTACACCAACGGTAGGACTTTACTGTCGTCTGTTTAAGACAGAGATGCTTGTTTACAGAATAATAATTTAACAATTTGACCATGCATTTTATTTAAATAGCGGCTGCATATAAAACCTTCCTCATTCAATATGCGGCATTGTTACAGAGTTTGGGGGGGGGGGGTATATATATATATCGTGAAAATATGAGAACAGATTTACAGGTCTTCAGCAGACGTAATCAATCTTACGTCCTCTCTCTCTCTCTCTCTCTCTCTCTCTCTCTCTCTCTCTCTCTCTCTCTCTCTCTCTATTGGAAAAGAATTCATTGATTTGATCCACTGCATTTTCATTTGACAATTAGGTGATAAAAAAATCCCTAGATTTCATGAATTTAGGATAAAGATTTACACATAGGTCATTTAAATATTCAGGGTATTCGTGGAAAGAATCGGATCAAGTGAAGTTATTGCTAACCTTGCCAAATAACAATACACATTTATTCTGTCTCTGAGAAACAACAATAAAGGCTTGTTTTGACTCTCAGAAACAATGTCGAATGAAAATCGGTGAAAATTTCTTGTATATCAATGGCTATGACAAACCTTATTGTAGGGATATAGGAAAGCAGGAATAGGTGGATTCCTTGTGTATGTTAAAACTGGTACTGTTGCTAAAAGAAGGGAAGACCTTGAAACACAGGAAATATAATTTATCCCAAATGATTGATAAACCAACAAGGATAACTAAATACAGTGCTACACTTATTGACCATATCAGCACCAACAGACCTGAAAATGTTAGTGAAACGAAAGTGCCTATTTATGCCATGTGTATAACCAGACACTCTCCACATCTCTCTGTTGGTCATTACACTGAAATAAAGTATAGAGACATGAAACATTTTGATAAAAAGGAGTTCCTTTATGACTTGGTTCAAATGCATTTCCATGAGATTGAAAACATTTCTGATATTAACACTGCTCTTGACATGTGGTATGGACCTTTTAACAACGTTCTAAATAAACGTGCCCCAACAAAAATAAAACGCTTCAAACATCAGTATCAACTTAAATGGATCACTTCTAAAATAAAGGAATCTAGACATAAAAGGGTTAAATTTCATAAAAAATAAAGACTGGAAAAATTTTAGAAAATGGTGCAATAAAGTAAACCTTTTAATAAATGAATCTAAGAAAAATTACTATTCAACTTCTATTAAAAAGAACAAACATTCTAGCTCCTTGTGGCAGCATCTAAATGAGCTCAATCCATCTAAAAAGCACTCCATTCCAGCTCAGTTGAGTTATAATGACAGCACTGCTTCTTCAATACAGGATATAGCTGACATGTTTAACCAATTCTTTACCGATATAGAAAGTATACATTCTGACAGTGAACAAAATGGTAGTAATCCTGACTTAAACCCCATCTTAACTTTTGTAAAGGCTAGACTTCCTGATGATCTACAATTTGCCCTAGACAGTGTGAGTGAAAGTGATGTTCTCTACACTCTTAGCAAAAACAACACAAAAACGTCGTGTGGTACAGATGAAATGGGACCCTAAGTCCTACAGTTATCAGCACCAGTTATACCACGGTCTGCTACCTACTTGATAAACCTCAGTATTAATACAGGTGTCTTCCCAGATAAACTGAAGTGTGCTAAAAGTACTATTATTTTTAAACAAGGATGTAGAAGTGATCCTGGAAATTACAGACCCATTTCTATACTACCAGATTTATCAAAATTATTTGAAATACATGTAGCGAAACAGATTTATTACTACTTTAATGCCTTTTCATTTTTCCACAAGGAACAGTCAGGTATCTGCAAAGAACATGCATGTCAAACAGCTCTCACAAAATTAACTGATAAATGGTTGGAAGAAATGAATAATGGCAATCTAAGTGGCATAATATTTCTAGACTTTAAGAAAGCAAATTGATCTGGTTTCTCATGATGTTCTCCTAAGTAAGCTACGTTGTTATAGATTTCATGACCATACAAAAAATTGTTTTAATTCATATTTAAGTGATAGGAAGCAACAAGTCTCTATTTCCCACTCTATCCCATGTTATATAAGGCATGGTGTTCCACAAGGCTCCGTACTGGGTTTCCTCCTCTTTCTTTTATTTATCAATGATCTTCCACTCTGTACACAACATACAAATACTGACATGTTTGCAGATGATGCAACAATTTCTTCACCAAGTAGCAATGTCTACACCCTGGAGTGCAAACTAAGTTCAAACCTTACGTCAATTGAGGAGTGGTCAAACCAAAATAAGATGGTAATAAGTGAATCTAAGACAAAATGCACGCTTATGGGAACATCTAAAAACTTGCAAAGTTAGAAAATAAAGATATATCACTGTACATTAATAATACTGCTATTCAAAATGTAAAGGACGATAAGCTATTAGGTGCAATCAATGACAGAAGTCTTAAGTGGGAAAAACAAGTACACAGTGTCTGTAGGTCCCTGACATCTAAAATTACATTGCTTAGTAGAATTAAGAAGTACCTGCCAAAGGACTCCAGAATTCTTTACTATACTGCGTATATACTTCCAATTACTTGACTACTGTTCAACCATATGGGGAAATTGTACTAGTTCCCAACAACAGAATTCACGGGCTTCAAAAGCAAGCAGCTCAGTAGATTCTTAATGTCCCCTTTGATGCATCCTCATCAGACTGGTTCACAGAATTAAAATGGTTAAGAATAGATGAGAGAATAGATTTTCTGAAAGCAGTTCTGGTTTTTAAATGTATCAAAGGAGATGTTCCATAGTACATGACTTAGTTATTATGCGAAACGTCTTCTCCCTATAATCTAAGATCGAATTTTAACAACAATTTAGAATTACCAAAACCTTGTGTTGAACAATTCAAAGGTAGTCTACAGGATTCAGGGGCTAAAATATGGAACTAGCTTCCTGGTCACATTCAATCTGCAGATTCAGTTAAATCCTTTAAAAAAAATGTACACGCAATATTTAAAACCTACATATTAGCAAACTATCAAGAAAAATGTAAGTTCTGAGATTTATCGCAATGCTTCTCTTCAAATTTATCATGTGCTTGTTTTGTCTTTTATATTAGCATATTTATAAATGGATAAAATGTTATATATATATATATATATATATATATATATATATATATATATATATATATATATATATATATATATAAACTCTGTGTATGAACCTCTCTATTTTGTACCTAATAATGTTATATGACAAAGTATACCACTGATATAAACTTTACCACATGCCACTTTTTTGTAGAATAGCCTAAAGGTATATCAAAGCATAAGTGATCATAAACTGCTATGTATACATGAAGATCTTGCTTAAAGTCATTTAAAAACATAGTTGTTGGAAAGATGAAACAAAAATGTATATATGCAGTTAAATCCTCCTACTTTCATAATGTATTTTTAGTATGTATTTGTAGATGTGTTGACTTGTAAATATGTTTTTTTTAGTAGAGGGCCTCAAGGGAGATTGGTTGTATTAACTACTTGAGTTACCCTCTTTAAATAAAGACATTATTATTATTATTATTATTATTATTATTATTATTATTATTATTATTATTATTATTATTATTATTATTATTATCAATTTGGCTACAGATTACTCAAGAAAAAGCTAAACTCTATATAGTTGGTTTAGCGAACAGAGCCCAGTTAGCACATACTGATTGGTCTGAATACTTTTAACTTCAAATATACATACATGCCATAACACGACGTGTCACGCGGAAAACAAGATTTTGGACTTCCCAATCCCCCGGCACAGTCATGTTTAGAAAAACACGATTTTCATAAATCTTAGCGACAATAAAATCTTCCCACAATAAAAAATAAAATTAAACGTACATTTCTTGACCGCCATGATATATGCCTGTTATCTGTGCTATGTATAAACAGTAAAATGTCCTGCTCAGAGCTCATGTGAAACTATCGTCGGGGCAGTTTATACAGCAGTTTTAGAGGCAATTAAAAGGTATGGCAGTCAGAGATAAACAGCCACCTTTCAGAGATTTACTTTTTGGCTCACGATAGCTAGGGTGATGTGTCGTGTAAAATCCTTTGAGCAGTGCTGAGGGAGAGTCCATTAGGCTAATTTGCATAGGTAAAGTACACAAGTGGAACAACCCAATTTGTTTGAAGTTAAGTACATCAAAGAGATGCTTGTTGAAGAACAAATGTTATTACACATCACTGACTGCATTGAATCAGAATGTTGAAGCCATCTTTATCAAAGTTTATGATCAGTGGCAACGTTTCTTTGAAGTCGGATTTTTACTCCTGACATAAAATGCTAAACATGGTTATTTCGGTAGTTGGAAAAGTGTACAAGTGTGATTAATGTTTGAAGGCAAAATGTCGAAACATAGTTGTGATTCAGGAGAGATCATTTTCTATGCTTAGACAAATTCAACAAGATCTTCGGGGAAGGTTCAACAACAGCACCATTCAATCTGTGCAAAGATGAACACAAATGACACTTGCATCACCTTCAAACAAAATACTTAACTATTGAACGCAGCAAAGACTGCATGTAATTACATTCTACTGTCAAATGTATTTTAAAGACAGTAACTTGGTGTATTTTTGCATATAATGTCTGTGAAGTTGTGAGCATGTGTGTGATGATGTTATCTGACAATGCTAAGTCTATTTTTTTTTTTCGTAAGTATATTAAATGCTACAGAGAAAACAGATGGCATTTTCTTTTATTCAGATTTGAATTTCCAATCATTTGCTACTGGCTGATTTGAAAAGATAGCTTATTTTCATTTGGATGATGTCGCTTTAGGAGGTCACATGCACTGACCCCCCTTGAAACTACAAAACAGACTATTTGAGTCGCAAAAAAAAAACTAACACTGTCTGGGGATATGGCAAGTATGAATATATAAAATTACAAGTGAAGAATATGAATTTTACATTCTAGGTGATATAAACAGAGACCTTCTCAATGATCAAATAAAAATATGGAATATTGTATTGCTTCTTTCGGTATGGAGCAACTAGTGAATGAATGTACTAGATTAACATCTAACTATAAAACACTTATAGACCATATTTATACCAATACAAATGTAAATGTTCTGGAAGTAATCGTTTCTAAGATTGGTTTAAGTGGCCACTTTGAGATCTGTCTAACACATAAAGTCATAACAAATCAAAGAAAAATAATATCCATAAATCCATTACTTACAGATCTTTTCAAAACTTTTATACAACTAAATTCCTGGAAGATCTGAAACAGATTCCATTGAATACAGTCCAAATCTTTGAAGATATTGATGATATCTTAGGTACTTCGATGGATCTTTCCATGAATACAGTAAACAAATATGCCCCTTTAAAAACACACAGGATAAAGAAACGCCACCAGCCTGGATGGATTTCCCTAGAAATTTTAGACGCAATGAAGCAGAGACCATCTAAAATCTGTAGGAAATCAAGCTGAATTTAAAATTTGAAGGAATAAAGTTAATAAAATGATAAGTCAAGCCAAAAAAGCACATGTCAAAAAAGTGCTGGATAAATAACCCTAAAGCTATTTGGAGAGTTTTTACTGAGTTTGGTGCAGGGAACTGTAAGAGTAAAACTGAAATTGTATCCCTCAATCATGAGGGCATTTATACTGATAATCCAAGTGGCATGTCAAATATTTTTAATTACTTTTTTGTTCAAATTTCCAAGAACCTAAAATTCCCTCTGATCAACTGGAACTCAAAAAAGTTTTGTGCTAAAAAAACTCCCCAACGATAGAAAGTTTGAAATTCCTGAAATGAATCGTGAATTTGTGCTGAAGTATATCAAAAACATGGATCATTGTAAAGCCACAGGACTTGATATGACTGGACCAAGGCTACTAAAGGCAGCTGCACCTGCTATTAGTAGAGAGTATAATTTGTATTTGCAATCAAAGTATTAGTCTAATAAATTTCCACAGACTTGGAAAACTGCCAAGGTAACACCACTGTATAAAGCTGGAACAAAAGATGATGTAAATAATCATAGACCCATCTCTAACCTTCCTTGTCTTTCCTAATTACCAGAAGAAACAAAAGTACATGATTCTTTTATCAACTGTCTGAACACTTTATAATCTTGTTCATGATAATCAGTCTGGCTTTGGACAGAATCTCTTGTGTGAAATTGCATTCGTATCTGTGATTGATAAATGGTTGAAAGCATTTGACAAAAGAGAAATGGTTGGTACTATTTTGGTTGATTTTCATAAAGGTTTTGATTTTGAAAAACTAAAAAATCTACCATTGTAATGTAAACTCCCTAAAATGGTTTACTTCTAACTTAACTGACATAGTACACAAAGTACATATATCTTTAAATGGTCACCTTTCTGAAAGTAAAATATTAATTGTGGAGTACCACAGGGCTCTATCCTCGGACTTCTGTTATTCATTCTATTTATTAACAACTTACCCCTTAAGACAGGAAATACAGTTTCTTCCACTGACCTTTATGCAGACAATTACATTACACTTCCAGTAAGTCAGGTAAAACCAAAACTGTATTTGAAAATAATTTACAAGATGCTCTTAACGGACTTTAAGTATGGTGCAAGGAAAACAGTATGATTATAAATACAGAAAAAACAAAAGCCCTACTAGTTACAACAAAACAAAAACGAGTAAGGATAGATAGTGACAGTCTCCAAGTTCTTTTCGACAATGTGAACCTTATTACGACCTCTCATGATACAATTCTTGGTGTATTTGTACATAACAATCTAACTTGGTCTATTCACATAAAACATATTTCAAAAAAGGTTAATTCTTATCTTTGGCTACTTAGGAAAACCAGAACATTCATTCCTTTTCAGTATAGGTTCATCAACTTTCACTTTGACAGTCCTGGAAATCCATACACATCAAAACTCCTAGATTCCATTCACGATTTCAAACTCAAACAGTCAGTTAGTCAAACCACCCATAAACATGGTCACATTTTAGACTGGATTCTACATGGACCTCATGATAATATCCTACAGTCCTCCCTGGTGTCCCATGAACTTGTATCAGATCACCTCTGTGTCATATGCTGTCTTGACGTATCAGTTCCTGATCCTCCATCTTTGTTTGCTACTAAGAGAAACCTCCATATGATTAATATAACCCAACTAATGCATGACATCCAAGCAAACCTAACAACTTTGGTACCTCCTACAGCAGAACAACTTGATAAATATTTCCATTCATTGCCTGACAAACATGCCCCAGCAACCATGTGCAGAGCATCCATTCATAAGTGTTCTCCATGGTATAGTAGTGTTAGGGACCAGCTTTGCACTGCTAAAAGAGAATGCCATAAGGCTGACAGGCTTTGGCTTTCATCCGGTCTTACTATTCATACGCAAATCTATGAAAACGCTTTGAGGAATGTCACAAACATTGTTCATGCCGCGAAATCAACCTACTTCAGTCCTAAGATCACTGAAAGCTCCAGCTGCAAAGAGCTCTTCAATATTACCAACAAGCCAATGTCAAGGAACAAAAGTACACCACTTCCAACAACCTACTCGTTGGTCAAACTTCCACACCTGTTTGCAAATTTCTTCCATGACAAAGTGCTAACCATTAGAGATCAACCTGACAACACAATTTCAATCAACTCATCGTCATCACACAGTTGTGGAAAAAGATTTTCAAAGGCAGCCTTTAACAGCATTTGAGCCTGTCTCAACAGATTTCTTATGTACAATCCTGATGGAGTGCCCGAAAGTCATGTGAATTTCATCCAATTCTGACATCACTGCTGCTTGAGTGCTTAGATTCAATATTGCTTTCACTAACCGATGTTATTAATACATGTACTTCTCTCTCATCTGGGGAATTCCCATCATTTTTCCAAACTGCTATTGTAAAATCTCTGTTGAAGAAACCAACGCTGGACCCTAACAATTTAAAAAACTACCGCCCTGTTTCTAACTTCCCATTTCATGTCAAAAATCTTAGAAAAAGTTGTTCTGTCCCAACTGGTATCTCATCTGAATTTAAATAGTCTTTCAAGCAATTTACAGTCTGCATATCACCCTCGCCACAGTTCCAAAACTGCCCTTCTGAAAGTAGTTAACGACATACTCTCTGCTTTGGATAGAGGCAAGACTACAGCCCTCACCCTCTCCGACTTGTCTGCAGCATTTAACACAATATACCGTGATATATTACTATACCTTCTCTAGCATGTATTTGGCATTTGTGATACAGCCTTACTATGGTTCAAGTCATACCTAGTCGACTTAACACAAATTGTGTCTGTAAATGAAAACCATTCCACAGCCCAGTTGATCAATGTTTTGGTGTTCCACAGGGGTCTGTTCTTTGACCCGTACTCTTCATTCTATACACTCAGCCCCTCTCAAGTGTCACAGATCATCATCCAGTGTCTCACCAATTGTACGCTGATGACACCCAAATATACAAATCTAGCCACTCAAGTGAAGTTGATGGTGTAGAGAAGTGCATTTCTGATGTGAAGTCATGGATGACATGTAACAAGCTGCAGATGAATGATGACAAAACTGAAGCCATTCTGATCAACACACAAAGACTTTCTCATTTCCACCCTTTACCTCAAACAATAAGTATCAGCAACACCAACATTAAATTCAAACAATCGATATAAAACCTAGGTGTCACTCTTGACAGTACTCTGTCATTACACCAACAAGTCATTAACATATGTAAGGCTGCATATCTGGAGCGGAGACGTATCAGCCCAATTCAAAATTTTCTTTCAGTTGATGCCACTAACATAATTCTGTGTTCCTTAGTACTCTCTAGACTGGACTATTGTAATTTTCTTCTATCTTGTTCGACTCAGTATCTTCTACAGAAACTTCAAAAAGTTCAAAACACAGCTGCTTGGATCATTCTTAGAGTATCGAGAACCGAGCACTCCTCCCCCCTGCTATGTAACCTTCACTGGTTACCTGTTCTCTCCAGAATCAAACACAAAACATGCTCTCAATGCACTGACTGCCTCCACTCCAAAATACCTGTCTGACCTCACCCTCTGTACACCCCTTCTAGATACTTACACTCCTCTTCCGACACTCGTATTCTCATTATTTCCACTATCAAAATGAAGTCTTAGGGACAACGTTCTTTTGCATACCAGGGTCCAGCTACCTGGAATGAATTGCCTGTCAAACTTAGACACAATGACACTGTGATCACATTCAAGAGTGCTCTAAAAACTCACCTATTTCGAGTGCAAGAACAGACTCAAGACTTGGCAATGTTTCCTTAGCTTCATTATTTTCAGCATGTTTTTGTTTGTAATTTCATGGTGTTTGTTTTTGTAATCTTTTCGATATATATGTCCTTATCTGTTAGTTCATATTGTAAAGTGCTTTGAGCTTCTAAAGATTAAGCGCCGTACTAAGTCCTCATTATTATTATTATTATTATTATTATTAACTTTTTAAAATGTTATATTCAGCCATATCTGGACTATTGTAATGTAAAATGGGGTAATACCTCTAATTCAACATAAAAAAATTGTTCAGACTCCAAAAGAGAGCATGCCATTTAATTCAAGAACAAGGTATAGACCATTTTCAGGACACAATGAATTCTATAAAAAGTAAACCAATACATGAAAGAATATTTCTTAGAAAGGCCAAATTTATGTATAAAGTGTCGGAAAAACAATTCCTGTCTATCTAAGCAAAATCTTTCACCAACGAGATGCTGATGGTACTCCAAATATACGGTCTGTTAGAAGTAAAAATTACATTGTACCAAAGCCAACGAAGGAATTGTTTAAAAAGAGATTTTATTATACGAGTCCACTGGTGTGGAACAACATTACCAGTGACATATGGCAGGCTCCTGGCATTTCTTGTTTTCATAATCAAAGTCTTAAATGGATGAGATGTTAAGACAGCTGAACAGTTCTATGAAATATAAATACCTCCTTCTTTTCCCAAGTTATATATCTTTTACACAGATGAATTTTTCAAAATAGTATGATACTTTATATATGTTTATGTGCTCACTGATGCTTGTGCATGTTCTTGGTTTGAAACGTTAATTTTCAAAATAACTCCTTTCTTTAGTGTCAAACCAAATTCATCACATTGTGCTGTATATACTACATACATTGTACATAACAGAAGGCCTCAAGGTACATTATTTCCTCTAAATGATTTTGTTATCTTCTCTAATTATAATAAATAAAGTCATTATTATTATTATTATATTCCATTTTTTGTAATGTTGAGACTGCACAGAGATACCCATTTAGCCCCCAATCTTTACTCATTTAGTCTGTGTTCGCTGACTTCTCACAACCAACCTCCCCCTGCCTCCATCTCTCTCACTCTCTCATTCATGTGCACATTTGAATTTTAATACCTTCATTACCAAAATACTTATTATACAATTAACTATACTTTCGTCAGACTTCTGCATTCAAGTTTTTCCTATGACTACAAGCTTGGGTTTCGCTATCTTTTGCATGTAAAGATTTTAACGACTTTTATTCTAAATATTTCATATTTTAACATTCATTATTCTTAAATATTGATGATAATGAAATTGCCTATGGTAGCAACAACATAAAATTTAAAGAAAAAACAACCCTGAAAGTTTGATGCTTTGCACATTAATTAGTACTAATAAAGTTTGCATGTGATTGCATTACACTGATGTTTAAAATTTGATTTGGAAGAATTCAAAAAGCTCCGTTAATTTATAAGGGCAACAATGTAGATAACTCAGAGCTCCACCGTGCTCTTTCTCTTACTCTGATTCTCCCTCAAGGGATAAGATCATTAATTCTTACTCTGCCTCTCCCTCAAGGGATAAGATCATTAATTCTTACTCTGCCTCTCCCTCAAGGGATAAGATCATTAATTTTTTACTCTGATTCTCCCTCAAGGGATAAGATCATTAATTCATACTCTGCCTCTCCCTCAAGGGATAAGATCATTAATTCTTACTCTGCCTCTCCCTCAAGGGATAAGATCATTAATTCTTACTCTGCCTCTCCCTCAAGGGATAAGATCATTAATTCATACTCTGCCTCTCCCTCAAGGGATAAGATCATTAATTCTTACTCTGCCTCTCCCTCAGGGGATAAGATCATTAATTCTTACTCTGCCTCTCCCTCAAGGGATAAAATCATTAATTCTTACTCTGATTCTCCCTCAAGGGATAAAATCATTAATTCTTACTCTGCCTCTCCCTCAAGGGATAAGATCATTAATTCTTACACTGCCTCTCCCTCAACGGATAAGATCATTAATTCTTACTCTGCCTCTCCCACAACGGATAAGATCATTAATTCTTACTCTGATTCTCCCTCAAGGGATAAGATCATTAATTCTTACTCTGCCTCTCCCTCAAGGGATAAGATCATTAATTCTTACTCTGCCTCTCCCTCAAGGGATAAGATCATTAATTCTTACTCTGCCTCTCCCTCAAGGGATAAGATCATTAATTCTTACTCTGATTCTCCCTCAAGGGATAAGATCATTAATTCTAACTCTGCCTCTCCCTCAAGGGATAAGATCATTAATTCTTACTCTGCCTCTCCCTCAAGGGATAAGATCATTAATTCTTACTCTGCCTCTCCCTCAAGGGATAAGATCATTAATTCTTACTCTGCCTCTCCCTCAAGGGATAAGATCATTAATTCTAACTCTGCCTCTCCCTCAAGGGATAAGATCATTAATTCTTACTCTGCCTCTCCCTCAAGGGATAAGATCATTAATTCTTACTCTGCCTCTCCCTCAAGGGATAAGATCATTAATTTTTACTCTGCCTCTCCCTCAAGGGATAAGATCATTAATTCTTACTCTGCCTCTCCCTCAAGGGATAAGATCATTAATTCTAACTCTGCCTCTCCCTCAAGGGATAAGATCATTAATTTTTACTCTGCCTCTCCCTCAAGAAATAAGATCATCAATTCATTTCCCACAGAACTTAATGCTAATACATTACAAATAAAAATAATTTCTGCATTAGACTGGCATACACACAACACATGCTTCCATTCATTAGAGTCAGAGAAATCATTTTCAGCCTTGAAAAACAGGTGGTCCATGGCTTTCGTGTGAGCCTCATCCTGGTAAACAAGGGGACAAACTGGTCTGCACATAATAACATAGCTTCACACCAAGAGTTCATATGACACATTGTTAGTAGGAAATTAAATCCAGGATGTCAAAAAAAAGCAAATTTTGTTTTGTCGACTGCAGTACATAGATTGAAGTTTGTGAAATTAATGGACAAAAATTAAATCCAATTTACTAACCAATAGGTTTATCTCACAACATTAAGTACTCTATTTTTATTTCCCCACCTGCAGACTGGTTCTCTGGCTGTAAAATAATTAGTGGTCCAATACCTCTACTGAACACCAGTTTGTTACATTTTTGAGTATTGACATAGACACCAAGTATATGCACTACTTTGAACAGTACTCTAAACACACTAAATGATAATAATCACATTCACATAATGCTGACAGATGATAAGAATGAATGTTGCATTTCAAGAAACATTTATCATGTTCATACATTACAGATGTAGATAACCAAATAAACTGAATAAATGCATTGATATTAATAGTTTGTCTCATATTTTTCTTAAATTCCTATGTGTGTGCTATTAATGATGATAATAATAATAATAATATTAATATAATAATGACTTCATTTAAAGAGGGTGACACAATTAGTTCCACGGAACTAATTCTCCTTGTGGTCCCCTATTATATACATATTCACATACCAAGTACATGTACATAGTTGCACACACAATTTTAATAAAAATTAAAAATTTATTAAATAAAAAGCATTGATAATAAGCTACATGTATATATGGACATCATAAACAGAAAATTTTATAAGAACATGCTCCAACTAGGTACACTGTGTATATACAGTACAAAATAGTGAGACAACAAAGTGGAGGGTTTGTGAATTTATACTTTAAGTTGTGACGTATTTGTCAAATCGAACAGGTTTCACTTTTCATCAATTGAATTAGATTATAATGAAATGCATTTATATTTGTACTTTCTCTAATTACCTTTGGGATTCAATTCCAAATTAGTGACCCCGAATATTTCAAACTTTTCTTAAAGAGTTCTTTATCTGATTTTGGAATGGAAAGGTGGTTAGCTAAAATTGATCTTAAATTGGGAGTGTTGCCTTGTTTTCTAGCATGAAATAGTTCCTCGAGATATAATGAGGCCATATTGTTTGAAACTTTGTGCATAAGTCTAGCCTTTCTCAAAAATATTTGTTCACTTACTTTTAACATTTTAATATCATTCATTGCATTTGGGATGTTTTCAGCATTATCAAGGATGAGTCTGCAAGCTCTTACTTGCAAGTGGAATAATTTGCAAATATTCTTGTCAGAAGTGTTGCCCCAGATAACATTACAGTAGTCTAGGTATGGTTGTATACAGCTTTTACAATATATTAACATTACAGTAGTATTGGTATGCTTGTATAAAGCTTTTATAATATATTAACATTACAGTAGTATTGGTATGGTTGTATAAAGCTTTTATAATATATTAGCATTACAGTAGTATTGGTATGGTTTTATAAAGCTTTTATAATATATTAACATTACAGTAGTATTGGTATGGTTGTATAAAGCTTTTATAATATATTAACATTACAGTAGTCTAGGTATGGTTGTATAAAGCTTTTATAATATATCAACATTACAGTAGTATTGGTATGGTTGTATATAGCTTTTATAATATATCAACATTACAGTAGTATTGGTATGGTTGTATATAGCTTTTATAATATATCAACATTACAGTAGTATTGGTATGGTTGTATGAAGCTTTTATAATATATTAGCATTACAGTAGTCTAGGTATGGTTGTATACAGCCTTTATAATATATCAACATTACAGTAGTATTGGTATGGTTGTATAAAGCTTTTGTAATATATTAACATTACAGTAGTCTAGGTATGGTTGTATACATCTTTTGTAATATATTAACATTACAGTAGTATTGGTATGGTTGTATAAAGCTTTTGTAATATATCAACATTACAGTAGTATTGGTATGGTTGTATAAAGCTTTTATAATATATTAACATTACAGTAGTATTGGTATGGTTGTATAAAGCTTTTATAATATATTAACATTACAGTAGTATTGGTATGGTTGTATACATCTTTTATAATATATTAACATTACAGTGTATTGGTATGGTTGTATACAGCTTTTATAATATATTAGCATTACAGTAGTATTGGTATGGTTGCATAAAGCTTTTATAATATATTAACATTACAGTAGTATTGGTATGGTTGTATACAGCTTTTATAATATATTAACATTACAGTAGTATTGGTATGGTTGTATAAAGCTTTTATAATATATTAACATTACAGTAGTATAGGTATGGTTGTATAAAGCTTTTATAATATATTAACATTACAGTAGTATTGGTATGGTTGTATAAAGCTTTTATAATATATTAACATTACAGTAGTATAGGTATGGTTGTATAAAGCTTTTATAATATATTAACCTATGTTTAGTTGATAGATATGGCCTTATCTTGCTTAATAACCAAAGACATTAATTGACTTTATGACACATGACCTGCAAATTTTTGTCAACCGTCACCCCAAGGATTTTGTCATTTAGGACCAACTAGCTCTTGGGATGAATGTGTGTGTAAGGATTTTGTCATTGGTAAACATACAGAAATTTTAGAATTATCTTTTTTTTTTATAGAGGGTTATTTCAGTATCATACATTTATAATAACTGAAATGAAACTTTATCTTGAAGTTGACACCATGAAAACCATTTGTAGCCAACTTGAATCAAATTTTCTACAATAGACCAGTATAGATTTAAATCCAAATAACTATATAATTAATCACTTTTATCCTTTTACAGCAAATATGTTTTAACACACAAATTTTGCTGATCCCAATGAATCATTCATAAACACGCTTGATTGTATTTACAAAGGTAGCAAGTAATCTGAGTTGTAACTTATTAACAACAAAAATTATAAAAGTTACCAGTCTGCCTACTATTAAAAATGTACTAAATAACTATTTATGTTCATATTGGATTTACCAGTGTTCAATTACCTTGTTTTTTTCCCATGAGAAACCCATGCCTAATGGAAGCCCATCAACAACTCTCACAAACTTTAGCAGTTTTCTTTATGAAAGCCTTTACCAATGATAAACTCACCCATTTTTCCAACAATTTACAGAGCACCTAGCCACTTGGCCTTATATGAGAAATACTGTAATATAATTACTTACAGGGCACCTGGTCTTATCATTGCAGAAATACTGTAATATAAACAGATACAGGTTTAGCCCCTTGGCCTGGTAGAAGAAACACTGTAATATGAATACTTACAGGGCTAGCACCACCCACCCACCTTATCATAGGTGAAATAATGTAATATGAATACTTACAGGTTTGCACCACCCACCCACCTTATCATAGAAGAAATACTGTAATATGAATACTTACAGGTCTAGCACCACCCACCCACCTTATCATAGGAGATATACTGTAATATACATACTTACAGGTCTAGAACCACCCACCCACCTTATCATAGGAGAAATACTGTAATATACATACTTACAGGCTTAGCACCCCCTTCAGATTCCAAATCATGTAAGAGAAATACTGTAATATAAATACTTATAGGGCTAGCAACCCTACCAAACCCCTACCTTGTAGGTGAAATACTGTAATATAAATACATCTAGGGCTAGTCCCCTGGTCTTGTAGGAGAAATACTACAAAATTAATACTTACAGGGCTTGCACCCCCACCCATGGAATTGTCATAGGAGAAATACAGTAATATAAATACTTACTAAATATTTTCACAATTACTCTGGATTTTGGGTAAAATAAATTGAAAAAATCACTCATCTGTACCTTTATTTCACTAAGAAAAATACATCTTTTTTTAATCAAATAAAACAACCACCAATAAAATGCTTTGAAGTACACCAGATTACATAATTTGCCATTCATTTTATCGAAATGTATTAAAGCAACATTGAAAACTGAACACGCTCGTAATAAAGACTATAAAATATGAGCACAATCTAAAGAAAACACTGATTTCTACTTCTACCATCATTTGTTAAGAAATGGAACTTGTTACTAAAGTTTGACTTGTAACTCCATAACATCTGTAAATACTCCAGATTATTATGTTGTTACAGCAAGCTCTAAATATGTATGTGTCACACATTACTCTGCTTTTTATTTACTTCAATCAAAATACATATTGAAAGTATGGAATAAATATCAAAATACACCTGACAAGATACAAGATATTTTCATATGTATTACAATATCAAAATACACCTGACAAGATACAAGATATCAAATGTATTACAATATCAAAATACACCTGACAAGATACAAGATATTATCAGATGTATTACAATATCAAAATAAACCTGACAAGATACAAGATATCAAATGTATTACAATATCAAAATACACCTGACAAGATACAAGATATTATCAGATGTATTACAATATCAAAATACACATGTCAAAATACAAAATATCATATGTATTACAATATCAAAATAAACCTGACAAGATACAAGATATCAGATGTATTAATATCAAAATACACCTGACAAGATACAAGATATCATATGTATTACAATATCAAAATACACCTGACAAGATACAAGATATCGTCAGATGTATTACAATATCAAAATACACCTGACAAGATACAAGATCTCATCAGATGTATTACAGTATCAAAATACACCTGACAAGATATCAGATGTATTACAATATCAAAATAAACCTGACAAGATACAAGATATCATCAGATGTATTACAATATCAAAATACACCTGAGGAGATAAAAGAGATCATCAGATGTACTACAATGTTTCTTTGTTCTATAAATGTCTCATAAGTTTGATAATGGATGATTGATATTGGTTGATTCAGTTTTATATACATGTACTTATTGTCTAACAGTGCAAAGAATTGTACAGGTTGCTGTTCATTGTATTGCCTATTCAAAATGTTTGGCCTAAAATACAAACAACTACACAGAAATATATATCATCATATTTCCTTAAGATATCTATAGAAGCATTTATAAATCAGTTCAAATATTTTATTGTTGAAGAACACTTTATATATGAAGACAAGCATTTGTTGTGCCAAATATCACTTTATATATGAAGACAAGATCTGTTGTGCCAAATATCACTTTGTATAAGAAAAGTATTTGTTGTGTCACATATCACTTTATATATGAAGACATGTATTTGTTGTGCCACATATCACTTTATATATGAAGACAATTATCTGATGTGCCACATATCACTTTATATATGAAGACAATTATCTGTTGTGCCACATATCACTTTGCCTATGAAGACAAGTATCTGTTGTGCCACATATCACTTTATATATAAAGACAAGCATTTGTTGTGCCACATATCACTTTATATATAAAGACAAGCATTTGTTGTGCCACATATCACTTTTGTTAAGATCACAGATGTAATTGGAAGATAGAGGAGATAATTTATGACAGATCATAATAATAAGTTCCACAAATTTAATATACCAAACTTGAATAAATTAGTTTTATAAATCTTGAAGCTATTGAATACATAAAAAAGAGAGGGAATGGCTGGGTTTAATGAGGATTGTGGTCTTCACATGATTGAATACACAAGACTACCCAAGATATGATGTGTATTGGGATAAAACTGCCCAAATTAGGAGGTTGGTTGGATGATTGGTTTTTAACAGCACTTTAAAAAACAATATTGGCCATTTCATGCCAAGGAAATGAGGGCTACACTAAGCCTGCCAACCATGGCAGGCCTGGCCAGGCAGTTGACCTTGACTGACCAAGGCAGGTATTAAACCCTTGGATTACAAGTTTGATGCTCTGCCAACTGAGTTACCATGGCTCCCTGCTGCATATTGATGACTTCATCCATTTTCTACATAAGTGTCTTATACAAGAGAACTTTGGTAAGAGATTACTATTGGCCTACAGAACTTTGGTAAAAGACTACTAGTGGCCTACAGAACTTTGGTAAGAGATTACTAGTGGCCTACAGAACTTTGGTAAAAGATTATTAGTGGCCTACAGAAGTTTCATAAAAGATTACTATTGACCTACAGAAGTTTGGTAAGAGATTACTAGTGGCCTACAGAACTTTGTTAAGAGATTACTACTGCCTACAGAACTTTGGTTAGAGATTACTAGTAGCCTACAGAACTTTGGTAAGAGATTACTATTGGCCTACAGAACTTTGGTAAGAGATTACTAGTGGCCTACAGAAGTTTGGTGAGAGATTACTAGTGGCCTACAAAACTTTGGTAATAGATTACTATTGGCCTACAGAAGTTTGGTGAGAGATTACTAGTGGCCTACAGAACTTTGGTAAGAGATTACTATTAGCCTACAGAACTTTGGTAAGAGATAACTATTGGCCTACAGAACTTTGGTAAGAGATTACGATTGGCCTACAGAACTTTGGTAAGAGATTACAATTGACCTACAGAACTTTGGTAAGAGATTACGATTGGCCTACAGAACTTTGGTAAGAGATTACTATTGACCTACAGAACTTTGGTAAGAGATTACGATTGGCCTACAGAACTTTGGTAAGAGATTACTATTGACCTACGGAACTTTGGTAAAAGATTACTATTGGCCTAATGTTTTGTGCCTAGATATGCATTATTTCATGTTTTACATGCATAAGCAAAATCCTATTTCACAGGTTAGATGGGAGCTGCAACGGATCAGCTAGTACAGTGCTGGACTCCTAATACATGGGTTGTGGGTACAATACGAACGTGCGCCTTCCTGGGTCAGCTGCTTTGGTGTCATAGGGAAAGGCACTTAGCTGCCATTTCCTCTGCATGATTTAGCCAGTAATGTGTTGAAAGTGACATTAAAAATCAACAATCCACCCATCCTTCCCTGATTGTACACTGTTCCAGGACATCCTTGTTTTCAATATAACTTGTATCATACAATTATCAACTTTAACCTAAATTCAATCAGGCCAGAGGCTCTCTTTTCACCTTTGTCATAATTTCCTTTCAATATTTTTCATTATCATTTTTATTTATGGACTGGTTGTTCTACATATACCAGCCATATTTGTTTATTTGTATTATGTTAAAGTATTCTTTGTATGGGAAAGGCAAATGTAAGAACTTTTCAGCCAACCTTAACTGCATCATTTGCAATAAAACATGTTTCAAAAAATAATGCATTTTCAAAAAATAAAACAAAATGGCCAATGTAATAATTGCAATGTTATCTGTATTATTTTCTTCAGATAACAAAAGTAGATACCAAAATACCATAGATGATTTATTTTTTAAGAAAAGAGGTTTACTGTGACCATTAAAAAAAAGAGAAAAGTACTCAAAAGGGATTCTAACTCAATACCTCTGAAATATTGCCTATTCACTCTATCTATTTATCTAATCCATGCAAACAGTGTAGTATGGAAAATATGATGATCATAAAAGTGTTTCAAACCACATTCTTTATTTCTTCTAAAAGTAACTTAAACTTATAAAGCACAGTCAAGTACCTCCATAATTTATCTTTCAACTAAAAACTGTTTTATTATAATATTCTTCTGAGCAAAATCTGTGGAGGTATTTGCTTGTACTCCATAACAAATATTATTTAAAGTTGGGACATGCCTCCCCCCTTTTAAAAAGAAAAAAAAATGACTTATTTGTTTGCTTTATTTGAGTTAAAATAAAACATGGATACTGAATTTCCTTGGTTTATTTTAACATTTCTGAGAAAAAAAAATCTGCAAAATATCCCAAAAGATTCTGTTTTCTCAAAAATAAATGTTTAATTTGCAGGTCCAAATAACAGCCTTTTAGGAAAACCAACATCTATTAAATTCACTCTTGTCCTTTCTTTGTTTAGTATAAATATTTTAATAAGATCCTTGACATAACCATATTAATCCTTGAAATTGAATTATAATGAAGGTCATTATAATATAAGGTCCTTATAAGGAATGACATAATGAAGGTCATTATAAGGAATGGCATTATAATGAAGGTTATTATAATTATAATAAAGGTCATTATAAGGAATGACAATATAATAAAGGTCATTATAAGTAATGACATTATAATGAAGGTCATTACAAGGAATGGCATTATAATGAAGGTCATTATATTTATAATAAAGGTCATTATAAGGAATGACATAATAAAGGTCATTTCAAGGAATTGCATTATAATGAATGTCATTACAAGG
Organism: Margaritifera margaritifera; assembly: GCA_029931535.1. Classification (NCBI taxonomy): domain Eukaryota; kingdom Metazoa; phylum Mollusca; class Bivalvia; order Unionida; family Margaritiferidae; genus Margaritifera; species Margaritifera margaritifera. Next base: position 1,697,228 of record JAQPZY010001520.1, read on the forward strand.
AATGACATTATAATGAAGGTCATTACAAGGAATTGCATTATAATGAAGGTCATTACAAGGAATAGCATTAAAATGGAGGTCATTACAAGGAATGACATTATAATGAAGGTCATTACAAGGAATTGCATTACAATGAAGGTCATTATAAGGAAGGAGAGCTTATTTCCTGTATGTAATTAGTATCATAATGCTGACATGATAATGGATTATAATGTCGGCAGGAATTGAGTAATGTACATATATGTCAGCAGTGAGCATAATTAAATTTCTATTTACAAAATTCTCATACCATGTAACATTACTTTCTTTTTCACATTTATCAACTGCGATACAACTAAGCGCATTTAGACTATACTACCCATTTTTTTTTTATTGGCTCATCTTAGGAGTAGATATATATATATATATATATATATATATATATATATAAATTTAGATCCTAAAATGGCCATATTTGTGGGACATGGCCAACAAATGAGTTTGAATGTCCGTTTGCCAACTAGACATGTTGAACATTGTACATAAGGTGTTCATAATTATCCATGCATTTGTTTGGTCATTATGTTTTACCAATTGTTTAAACACTCTATAGCCAGAAAGCATAAGACAAAAGAGGTGTGAAAGTTTATCTCCTGGACTTATCCAGGCCTCATAATTGAACAACTGCCCCATGATCTGTACTATAGACATTACGCTAGTCCCTAACACAATGTACTTTTTAACTATATTATTACGTGATTTGTCAGCACATTTAAGAACATAATATGTGTAGCCTAGATCCTAATTAAAGAGAAAGAAGTTACTAGGAAGAAAAACCAGCTTTTGTTATCATCATTCAATACTTGTTTGAGAATCTGATCAAAGAAACCTTGACTGGAAATGTCTGTTAATTAAGTGGTATGTATTTATCAGGTGATAAGTCTGCTTACTGCCAACTATAAATTCATTTTTAAAAGCAGTAAAGTGGAATCAAATACTCTTGTTGCATGAAAATTCTAAAGTACGGTTTTCTGAAAGAAAAATAATCATTTTTAAAAATAAATAGTTTTTGAGACAACTAGTGAAGCATGGAAGGATAACCATAAAACTGAAGCAGCAGCAAATCCAGAACCAAAAATGACACATTTTACAGTACATTTAATAATTAAGTATATAAATGATGCCATGGTAATATTCAGGAACAATGTCCGATGTCTGGCAAAAGCCACTAGTATTTTGGGATTCCTGATTCTATATAATTCCCTCACTATAATGCCCTTCATTATAACACATTTCCTGTTTTAAGGCTGATATGGCCATGGATCCAATTTTATTATGTAGCAGCAAAATTATATGTATCATGTAATTCATTATATGGCTGTCTCACTACATGGTAGTAGGCTCTGATACTCATGGATAGCATTATAATGAGGGAATATTGTATGTTTAATGTATTTCATTATAAGGCAGTCTCACTATAAGGCAATATAATCTGGCACCCATATACAGCATTATAGTAAGGGTATATTGTATATGTATACTGTACTTCATTATAAGGCAGTCTCACTATAATGCAATATACTCTATGGCTCCCATATACAGCATTATAGTGAGCACGTATATAGAGAATTCCATGCGAGTGCTATAATGGGGGAGCACTGTATATAGAAAATCCCATGTGAGTGCTATCATGGGGGAGCACTGTATACAGAGATGCCCAAGCGAGTGTTATCATGGGAGAGCAATGTATATAGAGATGCCTATGCAAGTGTTATCATGAGGAGTGTTGTAAACTGAGGATCTCACACAAGTGTTATAATTTGGAAGCACTGTATATAAAGGCTCTGAGATGCGTTATATAATCTTGTATTAGTGTTATAATGGGGGTGCGCCATATGTAGAGGATCTCGAGTTTTATAACAAGAGAATGCCGTATATAGAACATGAGTGTTATAATGAGGGAAAGTGGTACACAGAAGATCTTACATTAGTGTTATAATGTGGGAGTGCAGTATATTAAGGATTGTACATGAGTGTTGTAATATCAGAGCTATGTATATAGAGGATCTTACTGGAGTGTTATAATGGTAGAGCAATGTATATAGAGGATCTTACAGGAGTGTTATAATGGTAGAGCAATGTATATAGAGGATCTTACAGGAGTGTTATAATGGTAGAGCAATGTATATAGAGGATCTTACAGGAGTGTTATAATGGTGGAGCAATGTATATAGAGGATCTTACAGGAGTGTTATAATGGCAGAGCAATGTACATGTATATAGAGGATCTTACATTAGTGTTATAATGGTGGAGCAATGTATATAGAGGATCTTACAGGAGTGTTATAATGGTGGAGCAATGTATATAGAGGATCTTACTGGAGTGTTATAATGGCAGAGCAATGTACATGTATATAGAGGATCTTACATTAGTGTTATAATGGTGGAGCAATGTATATAGAGGATCTTACAGGAGTGTTATAATGGTGGAGCAATGTATATAGAGGATCTTACTGGAGTGTTATAATGGCAGAGCAATGTACATGTATATATAGAGGATCTTACATTAGTGTTATAATGGTGGAGCAATGTATATAGAGGACCTTACATTAGTGTTATAATGGTGGAGCAATGTATATAGAGGATGTTATACGAGTGTTATAATGGTGGAGCAATGTATATAGAGGACCTTACATTAGTGTTATAATGGTGGAGCAATGTATATAGAGGATCTTATACGAGTGTTATAATGGTGGAGCAATGTATATAGAGGATCTTACACGTGTTATAATGGTGGAGCAATGTATATAGAGGATCTTACATGAGTGTTATAATGGTGGAGCAATGTATATAGTGGACCTTACATTAGTGTTATAATGGTGGAGCAATGTATAGAGAGGATCTTACATGAGTGTTATAATGGTGGAGCAATGTATATAGAGGATCTTACATTAGTGTTATAATGGTGGAGCAATGTATAGAGAGGATCTTACATGAGTGTTAAAATGGTGGAGCAATGAATACAGAGGATCTTACATGAGTGTTATACTGGCAGAACACTGTATATAGAGAATTTTAAAGGAGTGTTCAATTGATATCAAATTTATGGCACAGGTTGAATAATATATAGCACAAACTGTTTGCAGTGTCATATTGTATTATTCACCGAGTTTCATAAATTTCATATGACATGAACAGAAACTTTAAATTCTATTTATCACATAACTGTATGGCTATTGCACTCAACAATTTGTATGACATGATGTCATGCTGCTAATAAAGATATCTGTAAAACTAATGTCTAGGAAACAGACAACCATATGATGGACTGTACATGCCTTCATTTTAGGTGGTAATGCTATAGACAACCATGCAATGGACTATACATGTCTTCCCTTCTAGGTGGTAATGCTATAGACAACCATGTTATGGACTGCATATGCATTCCCTTGTAGGTGGTAATGCTATAGACGGCCATATAATGGACTGTACATACCTTCCCATCTAGGTGGTAATGCTATAGACAACTGTGCGATGGACTATACATGCCTTCACTTCTAGGTGGTAATGCTATAGACAACCATATAATGGACTGTACATGCCTTCCCTTCTAGGTGGTAATGCTATAGACAACCACATGATGGACCATACATGCCTTCTCCTCAAGGTGGTAATGCAATAGACAAACATGTGACAGACTGTACAGCCTTTGTTTCTTCTTGGTAATGCTATACACAACCATGTGATGAACTGTACATGCCATCTTTTCTAGGTGGTAATGCTATACACAACCATGTGACAGACTGCACATGCCTTCTCTTCTAGGTGGTAATGCTATAGACAACAATGTGACAGACTGTACATGCCTTCTCTTCAAGGTGGTAATGTTCTAGACAACCATGTGACAGACTGCACATGACTTCTTTTCAATCTTGTAATGCTATAAAGAACCATGCAACAGACTGTACATGCCTTCCGTTCAAGGTGGTTATGCTAAAAGCTTGAAAAATTATTTTATTTTTCAACTGCATACAAATATACAGAAGGGAAAAAAGAAGCAGTAAAACAAAACATAGGTTGTAGGTGTGAATAATATTTGACGTTGGTATAGTCAATCCAGAAATACCCTAAAATCTTGAAAATAAGAACACCAATTTCTTACAAATAAAAATGAACTGAAAAAAAGATGGTCTTGAAAATAACATGCCCAATTTCTAGGCATCTATTCCTTATATACTAGTATGTGGTTGCATACAGATAACAACCAAAAAGAGATCTAAAATTACAAGTTTCCGTCTTGCCAATGAGAGCCTCAACTACATGCACAAAGAAGCAAAAAAAATTGCAAAACATGCAAGATTCAGGTGACCCTCAAACTAACCAAACAGGTTTGGATAAATGAAATATAATGCCTGGACTCCCATTTAAACATCAATGTTGATCCCTATTCAAATTATAGAGTGTGCTATTGGTGTATCTGAAAAATTCTGTTTTTATGCTCAATGTTGCAACTAAAAAATCAGACAAAATAATTTCTATTATCTGATATTGAACACCATTTGCTTAGTTACTGGGGTATCCTTTTTTGCGGATGTCTATGACATGTTCTTTTATTCTCACTTGAAATTCCCTTTGTGGTCTCATCTACATATTATTTGCAACATGTTTACCAGGCGAGTAAATAAACGTTATGTGTGGTACAATGACTTCATGATTTTAAATATATTTGAGGTTTATATGAATACTTTCAAAGATTTTGTATTTTTCCATTTTAACATTAATAGTGCAAATTATATTTGCAATCCAGTACTTGATTTGTGAATGATTTCTGCTCCTTTGAAAGTCTGTTTCATACTCATATGCTCTGTTGAGTGTGTGGGTAAAGGTCAGGCTGGTTAGTTATTTCAAGGTTCCACATAAGATATTGTTCCACGAGGGCTCAAAATCTAAGCAATTTGTAAACCTTGGATGCAAATTGATCTCAAGACCTCTCACTATTTTGCCTTGAGGCTGCACTGTTGGAGTCAGCTGTCTTTTGTAACTTAACAGACATAGATAGGATTTTCCTAGTGTCTTTGTAACAAGGGGTTAGTAAGCAGCAGATGCTTAGATTTTTAGCATTCATTAACCAGCTCGTCCAAGTTTCTATAAATAGCTTAGTGTCTTTGTAACAAGGGGAGTAAGTGTTTAGGAAACAGCCGACACTTTGATTTTTAGCATTCATTAACCAGCTCGTCCAAGTTTCTATAAATAGCCTAGTGTCTTTGTAACAAGGGGAGTAAGTGTTTAGGAAACAGCCGACACTTAGATTTTTAGCATTCATTAACCAGCTCGTCCAAGTTTGGATAAATAGCCTAGTGTCTTTGTAACAAGGGGAGTAAGTGTTTAGTAAGCAGCCGACACTTAGATTTTTAGCGTTCATTAACCAGCTCGTCCAAGTTTCTATAAATAGCCAAGCATCTTTGTAACAAGGGGGGTAAATAGCTAGGAAGCATTGGACATTTAGTTTTTTTTGGCATCCATTAACTAGCTTATCCAAGTTTTTATAAATAGCCTAGTAACATAGTAACCTCAATTTGACGTCTATTTACTGCCTGAATGTAAAAACATGCTGCTTTTATCAAGGGGAGACAACTCGAAATTTTTTGGTGAAAAAAGCCATTTCAAATTAGATCCTTTTCAAAATACGATATTTTTGGAAAAACTTAAAATTTAATCAATAAAAGGAAATATAACTATTTTCAAGATTTTAGGGTCTGGCACAATCCAGAATCCAGAAAACATTCCATGACTAATCTCTTTCAAGCACTGACTCACAGCTGTATGCACCTGGATTTCAGAAGCGTTTAAATATATATCTAGAAGCAAAACTTAAGTCAAATGTGCATTATAAATATATTTAATTAATAATCATTGTTTAAATCTTTAAAATATATTTGATCTACCCTAGTACAAAAGTCCACTAAATTCTGAAACTTCTTAATCACATCCGCAATGGCTTCGTTTGGAAGTTTTGTCGTGAGCAGAGTGTACAAATGTCCAAACACCACAGCATCCAGTTCTGTTGGCCTGAAAGTAAATAGAGAATCTTACAAAAGAGTTTATCAGATGTGAACTTAATCAACAGGAATTACAACCTGATTGACAGGAATCACAACTTAATTGATGGGAATCACAACTTGAATGACAACATCATTGACTGGAATTGCAGCTTCATTGACAGGAATCACAACTTGATTGACAGGAATCACAACTTAAATGACAACATGATTGACAGGAATTGATTTTCAAGAATCACAACTTGATTGACAGGAATCACAACTTGCAGTAAGTAGGATGACATACTGTTATCTTGCTTGTAAATGGCAAAATAAAGGTATCACATTCCTACTGATAACACTGGCAGCAACAATGTGACAACAAAGATATCACATTCCTACTGATAACACTGGCAGCAACAATGCAACAACAAAGGCATCACATTCCTACTGATAATACTGGCAGCAACAATGTGACAACAAAGGCATCACATTCCTACTGATAATACTGGCCGCAACAATGTGACAACAAAGGCATCACATTCCTACTGATAATACTGGCCGCAACAATGTGACAACAAAGGCATCACATTCCTACTGATAATACTGGCCACAACAATGTGACAACAAAGGCATCACATTCCTACTGATAATACTGGCAGCAACAATGTGACAACAAAGGCATCACATTCCTACTGATAATACTGGCAGCAACAATGTGACAACAAAGATATCACATTCCTACTGATAATACTGGCAGCAACAATGTGTTGATAAAGATATCACAATCCCACTTCACTCTTTACTGTAAGCCTTTGTGAAAAGTAGGAATAAAAGTAGGGCTACTATTTTAAAAATAATAGTCCCTCGAATGGACTAATGCTCTACAAACCAAAAGAATTTCCAGGAATTCAAGATAAGACCATTTCTTCTTTTTAACTGCTGAGTGTTCAAACCATCTCTGATATTTTTGAGCAATAACAAGATTTTCAAATTAGCCACTGTAGTAGCCATATTGGATGTGAGATCAGCTCCATTTTCATTTAGGACCAACTAGACATTATTAGAAATCTTTTGGTGTGTGAATATGACCATACATTCAGGAGGTTTAGCAATAATAAGATTTTCAAGATGCCCACCATGGCAGTGTTGCACATAGAGCATAGGCTCGGAGGTTACCCGCAATTTTTGTGTCAGATGTCCTCCAAATCTTGACCCTGTGCAACCCCCTGGGCACACTTTTTCATCAGAAAAATGCTTTCAACTTTTCATTGGTGGATGACCATCCATGGCTCTGTTGGCACTAGTGATTGCCAAAACTGTAAGATGGCAATGAATATCTATTTTAAAACAATGTATCTGGCAATGAAAACATTCATGGTTTATGGTAGTTGGCTGAGTTGCTATATAAAATGTTTAACGGCCGTTAGTGTAATGTGTTTTCGAGGTTCAAGTCACCCCTACGGCAAGGGAGATTTTATTTTGAGGTTGAAATAATGACTAACAATGATTTGTTAGTTTGGAAAGAAAAGTAATTCAGAAAACATACGTATTTATTATGATAAATGCTGGTAGATAATGAGCGTACACTAAAGTTAAACAAGAGCAAGATCCAGAATGGAAAATTCCATGGTGCAACTCATTTCAGGTTAACCAGATATTACATCATGTCAATGTTTCATGACTTACTTGAGCATATGATAAAAATTTTATTGCAATAATGTGAGTATCCTTTCATACTCAACGAATTTGAAAAATTCAGGTTTATTGCACACCATACCACCCTACCATGACACAGGGTGTCTTTCCATTGTGCTTGAAATTTTTTTAAAACAAATATTTAAAATATTCCTGACATTTTATCGATATCTGATCCTTGATTCAACCACATGCACTCTATGGGCAGAACTCGAAAATATAGTCTTCAAGCACTTTGCCACTATGTGGTAAGATATAGCGCACTTTAAAACGTCCTTTATACAGACTTCAATTTTCCAGACTTTTTGACCACAGAGATTATTAAAATAAAATGTTCCTTAGAAACATGATATATTTTTTATAAAGTAACTGCTTATTAGAAACATGATTTATTTTTTATAAAGTAAATGCTTATTAGAAACAGGATTTATTTTTTATAAAGTAAATGCTTATTAGAAACAGGATTTATTTTTTATAAAGTAACTGCTTATTAGAAACAGGATTTATTTTTTATAAAGTAAATGCTTATTAGAAACAGGATTTATTTTTTATAAAGTAACTGCTTATTAAAAACAGGATTTATTTTTTATAAAGTAACTGCTTATTAGAAACATGATTTATTTTTTATAAAGTAAATGCTTATTAGAAACAGGATTTATTTTTTATAAAGTAAATGCTTATTAGAAACAGGATTTATTTTTTATAAAGTAAATGCTTATTAGAAACAGGATTTATTTTTTTATAAAGTAAATGCTTATTAGAAACAGGATTTATTGATTATAAAGTAAATGCTTATTAGAAACAGGATTTTTTTTTTTTAAGTAACTGCTTATTAGAAACAGGATTTATTTTTTATAAAGTAAATGCTTATTAGAAACAGGATTTAATGTTTATAAAGTAAATGCTTATTAGAAACATGATATATTTTTTATAAAGTAAATGCTTATTAGAAACAGGATTTATTTTTTATAAAGTAAATGCTTATTAGAAACAGGATTTATTTTTTATAAAGTAACTGCTTATTAGAAACAGGATTTATTTTTTATAAAGTAAATGCTTATTAGAAACAGGATTTATTTTTTATAAAGTAACTGCTTATTAAAAACAGGATTTATTTTTTATAAAGTAAATGCTTATTAGAAACAGGATTTATTTTTTTATAAAGTAAATGCTTATTAGAAACAGGATTTATTTTTTATAAAGTAAATGCTTATTAGAAACAGGATTTATTTTTTATAAAGTAAATGCTTATTAGAAACAGGATTTATTGATTATAAAGTAAATGCTTATTAGAAACAGGATTTTTTTTTTTTAAGTAACTGCTTATTAGAAACAGGATTTATTTTTTATAAAGTAAATGCTTATTAGAAACAGGATTTAATGTTTATAAAGTAAATGCTTATTAGAAACATGATATATTTTTTATAAAGTAAATGCTTATTAGAAACAGGATTTAATGTTTATAAAGTAACTGCTGATAAGAAACATGATTTATTTTTTATAAAGTAAATGCTTATTAGAAACAGGATTTATTTTTTATAAAGTAAATGCTTATTAGAAACAGGATTTATTTTTTATAAAGTAACTGCTTATTAGAAACAGGATTTATTTTTTATAAAGTAAATGCTTATTAGAAACATGATTTATTTTTTATAAGGTAACTGCTTATTAAAAACAGGATTTATTTTTTATAAAGTAACTGCTTATTAGAAACAGGATTTATTTTTTATAAGGTAACTGCTTATTAAAAACAGGATTTATTTTTTATAAAGTAACTGCTTATTAGAAACATGATTTATTTTTTATAAAGTAACTGCTTATTAAAAACAGGATTTAATGTTTATAAAGTAACTGCTGATAAGAAACATGATTTATTTTTTATAAGGTAACTGCTTATTAAAAACAGGATTTATTTTTTATAAAGTAACTGCTTATTAGAAACATGATTTATTTTTTATAAAGTAACTGCTTATTAGAAACATGATTTATTTTTTATAAAGTAACTGCTTATTAGAAACAGGATTTATTTTTTATAAAGTAACTGCTTATTAAAAACAGGATTTATTTTTTATAAAGTAACTGCTTATTAGAAACAGGATTTATTTTTTATAAAGTAAATGCTTATTAGAAACATGATTTATTTTTTATAAGGTAACTGCTTATTAGAAACAGGATTTATTTTTTATAAAGTAAATGCTTATTAGAAACATGATTTATTTTTTATAAAGTAACTGCTTATTAAAAACAGGATTTATTTTTTTATAAAGTAACTGCTTATGAGAAACATGATTTATATTTTATAAAGTAACTGCTTATGAGAAACATGATTTATATTTTATAAAGTAAATGCTTATTAGAAACAGGATTTATTTTTTATAAAGTAACTGCTTATTAGAAACAGGATTTATTGATTATAAAGTAAATGCTTATTAGAAACAGGATTTAATGTTTATAAAGTAACTGCTGATAAGAAACATGATTTATTGTTTATAAAGAAACTGCTTTTCCAAAAGACCAATAATCCAGAACAAAGTTCAGGTCTCTTGATGAGTCAGCAGAATAGATGTTTTCCTGTGTTAACAAAACTGGTGTAAATCTGCATAATGGTGTGAGTGGAGAAAGTATGACAAACAGATTGCATGAATGAAAGAAAGATTGAAAAGGTGATGGATGGATAGAAAGAAATTATGGAAACATTTAACCCTTGTATAGGAAAGCATGGCAGTAAGAACTTACTTGTTTCCAAAGAAGTACTGCTGTCTTTCCAGTCTCTCAGACAATGCTTGACAACATGTTTGCACCTCCTCACACACCTGAATAAAAAAACATTTTGTTGGACATATTTTGTACACTTTTTATTCATTATTTTTCATGTGTACAAATAATTATAGAAAAAATGTTTATCATTTTTTTATGTGCCAAAAATTTCAATACTGTAATAAAAAATGTTTTCTGTACCAAAAATCAGAGGAGAAAAAATAATTATAATTTTTAGGATTGACAGTACACTAAATATCTGAGGGTAGGAAATATTTTCATCCATATATAAGTCTTAGAATTGCAATCGGATATTATCCTTAAATTAACCTTCCATATCTAATCCTTAAATTGCCATTCATATATAATCCCTAGTGTTACCATCAGATATTATCCTTAAATTTTCCATCCATATCTAATCCTAAAATTACTGTTCATATATAATCCCTAGAATTACCATCAAATATTATAATTAAATTAACCTTCCATATCTAATCCTCAAATTACCATTCATATATAATCCCTAGAATTACCATCAGATATTATCTTTAAATTTACCATCTATATCTAACCCCTAAAATTACCATTCATATATAATCCCTAGAATTACCATCAGATATTATCCTTAAATTTGCCATCTATATCTAACCCCTAAAATTACCATTCATATATAATCCCTAGAATTACCATCAGATATTGTCCTTAAATTTACCATCTATATCTAACCCCTAAAATTACCATTCATATATAATCCCTAGAATTACCATCAGATATTATCCTTAAATTTACCATCTATATCTAACCCCTAAAATTACCATTCATATATAATCCCTAGAATTACCATCAGATTTTATCCTTAAATTTACCATCTACATCTAACCCCTAAAATTACCATTCATATATAATCCCTAGAATTACCATCAGATTTTATCCTTAAATTTACCATCTATATCTAACCCCTAAAATTACTGTATAATCCTTAAAGTTACTGTCTATATATAATCCTTATCATTACCATCCATCCATATATTCATTCAATTTACCATCCATATATTATCCTTAAAACTAACATTCATATATAATCCTTAATTTTTTCATGCATTAAAGTTTTCAAGAATGATTTAAATACAATTTTTCAAATGGCGAAGAGTAAATTAGTTTATTAAACTTTATCTAATGACCAAAAGAATGTGGGTTAATGGTTGGCATGCCAGACTCAAGACAGAAGAATGTGAGTTAATGGTTGGCATGCCAGACTCGTGACAGAAGAATGTGAGTTAATGGTTGGCATGCCAGACTCACGACAGAAGAATGTGAGTTAATGGTTGGCATACCAGACTCAAGACAGAAGAATGTGAGTTAATGGTTGGCATGCCAGACTCATGACAGAAGAATGTGAGTTAATGCTTGGCATGCCAGACTCATGACAGAAGAATGTGGGTTAATGGTTGGCATGCCAGACTCATGACAGAAGAATGTGAGTTAATGGTTGGCATGCCAGACTCATTACCAGAAGAATGTGGGTTTTAATCTGCCCAAACAAGGCTAGGTCAGCCATTGTGGTGTCTCTGGGCAAGGCACTTTATTCCTATTACCTTGACATGATATAGCCTATAATGTGTTGATCTGCCATTATTCACCAATTTATCAATCTTTCACTTACGTGTTGAGAATTTCAGAAATGTATTGATTTAGTTACAATAATAACAACAAACACAATTTATATGGTACAGACTAATTAATCCAAATTCTAAACCGTGCTTCAGTGTTGTCATTCTAATGCGTACTCCCTTTTCATCAATCGTCTATTGGGGACTCTGCCCAGATGGGTGACACTTGAGACCAAGAACTTGTTCTCGGCAACTTTTTCTTTTTTGCTAACAAACTATTCATTGTGGCAAAAAATATAAAAAAAACAGGCTACAATTCAATGGTGGAAAGTCTGCATGCATGCATTTGCAGTCTGCATACAAGTTAAATAGCCAATGGACTAATAGGTGGTTGATTCAGAAAGGACTTGCCAATAGGAGTTCAACAGCCTGGACTAACAGGTGGTTGATTCAGAGAGGACTTGGATTTCAACAGCCACTGAACTGATAGGTGGTTGATTCAGACAGGAATTGTCAATAAAAAGTCGGTGTTTGGAAAGATTTGATGCAACAAATCAATATAGAGATTAGACTTGCATCTGGTACCAAGGTCAGTACGAATTATTGAATTTGTTAGTTTTTAGCTGCCTGAAATCCAGAATTTCTATGGGGCAGATCATCCTGCATTGAATCTGTCACTGTACAGTTGTTCACCACCATCACCAGCAATGTAAGAAAATAATAACAAGTGGTGGAGAACAACTTGTTGCTCTAATGACCATCTATAAGGTCAACTTTTACTAGTCCACTATAGACAAGTTTTTGTTTTACATTGATTTTACAAGTTTTTACAACTTCAATGAAGGCAAGAATGGTGGCATTAATTGTCCTTTGCAGTGGAGGGTACCTGAGAACCCAGAGAAATTACATGAACCGACCTTAAATGGATGGTCATTAATAACTGCATGTACCAGCAGTAGAACTGAGAGATGGTATTTGGAATTGGGACGAGGTACTTATATGCTATGCCCATTGCCTAATAAATTTATAATTTTATTTTTTAAATGGAAATGAAACAAGAACCAAAGAAATAGGAAGCAAGGATGTCACCACTGTCCAATACATGTAATAGAAAAGAGGAATCATTGAGCACTTTAATATCTGCAGCCACTACATGGTTAAGAAAATAGCCAATAGAAGAATAGCTCATCCCAAAGACTGACCAATGCTATTACAAATTTAAAATTAACAAAACGTTTCAAGTTCAAGTCCAGTAACCTTGACCTTTTTATCATCTGCAGACTCAAAAGGGAGCTGTCATTCCTCAAGTGCAATTATAGTATGAAGTTGGTAAAAAATTGGGTGTGTGAAATATGAGAATGTAGACTTATCATGTGGAACCAAAATGACAATTTCAGCTCCAGTGACTCTGATCTTTGACCTGTGGGCAAAAAAGTCAATAGGGGGATGCATCTGCCCAAGTGTAGACTATCTATGTAGTTCAATGAAAATTGGGACCAGGTAAATTACTTATTGAAAAGAAACTTCAAATATTGTAATGTTGGTTCCAGCGACGTTAACCTTTCTTCAGAATGAAAAGGCAGCTGCCACTGCCCGAAAGTAGTCTACCTTTAGAATTAGATGAAAATTAGGCCATGTAAACTTGACTTATCATGTAGAAAGGAAAATCATAATTTTAGCTCCAGTGACTTTAACCTTAGACCCAACAGCACCAAAACTGATAGACTTTACCTCTATCAATGGGTAAGCCACATTTGAGAAACAACAGTTGCTCAAAGGGACTGATGCTCTACTGTCCAAAATTTTCAAGAATTTAAGATACGACCATTTCTTCTTTTTACTGCCAAGTGTTGAAACCATCTCTGATAATCTTAAGTGATAAGATTTTCAAATTAACCACTGTGGCAGCCATATTGAATACAAGATTGGCACCATTTTCATCTAGAACAAACTAGACACCATAAGAACACTTTAGTGAAAACCTGATGTTGATATGACCATCTATTCAGGAGAATCAGTGACAAGATTATAAATATGTTCCCCATATTTGATGTCGGATCAGCACCACTCAGGAACAACTAGATATCATAATTAGTCTTGAGGTGAAAATAAATGATGATAGGATGTTCCAATGATGAGGAGTATCAATAACAAGATTTTCAAGATGGATGCCATGGTGGCCATACTGGATGTGAAATTGGTATCATTTTCATCTAGTACCAACCAGACATCTTAAGAAGTCTTCTGGTGAAAACCAAATGCCTATATGACTTTCCATTCAGGATGATAACAAGATTTTCAAGATGGCTACCTTAGTGGCAATATTAGATATTACATCAGCACCATTTTCATTTAGGACCAGACATCATAAAAAGTCTTTTAGTTAAAAGCCCATATTGAAATGACCACACAATAAGGAGTAGCAATAAAAAGATTTTCAACATGGCCGCTAAGGCAGCCATATTGGATGTTCGAATTAAACGAACTTCAGTCAGGTCCAATTAGACATCATAAGAAGTCTTCTAGTGAAAACCACATGTCAATATGACTTTCCATTCAGGCAAAATAGTGATAACAAGATTTTCAAGATGGCCATATTGGACATCAGATCGACATCATTTTTCATTTATGATCAAGTAGACCTCATAAGATGTCTTTCAGTGACACCCCCATGTTGATATGACCATTCAGGAAGAGTAGCGATAACAAGAGTTTCAAGATGGCCACTGTGGTGGCCATATTGGAAGTCTGAGTGGAAACGTTTTCAGTGAGGCCCAATTAGATATCATATGAAGTCTTCTGGTGAAAACCCTGTGTTGATATGACTTACCATTCAGGAGTAGTAGCGATAACAATATTTTCAAAATGGCTGCTGTGGTTGCCATATTGGAAATCAGATGGGAACAATTTTCATTTCAGACCAACTAGACATCATAAGAAGTCATTTAGTGAAAACATCATGTTGATACGACCATCCATTCAGGAGGAGTGGTGATAACAAGATTTTCAAGATGAATGCTGTGATGGCCATATTGGAGGTCTGAGCACCACCATTTTCATTTAGGACCAACTAGACCTAGGGATGAATGTGTGTGTAAAATTTCATGGCAATCCTCAAAGTAGTTTAGGAGGAGTAGCGATAACAAACTTGTGCTAACGGATGGACATAGGATGACGGACGACAGACAACAGTACATTCCATATGACCAGTAGAGCCTAAAAGAACAACAAACTAAAGTTATATTTTGGAAAGCACCTTGTCTACAGGCAGTCAGACAAACAGATGGACACTGCTATCATTAAGGTGTATGTGCCCATTTTGGTCATTACACCATGTGTTTGAGCCATATAATTTTAAATGAGCGCTGCAGAAACTACTCAATGTAATGAATTCTAACAGACAGGAGTACCTAGATTACATTATTGTAACAACAAATAGGTAAAAACATTTAACAAGCAATTTAATATTTTCTAGTTGCTAAAACTTCACTAAAATGACAAAGTCCAAAACATTTCAAAGCTATTTGGATACAATCCCTATAAATGCACATGAGAGCACATGCGCAGATGCCTTTACATCATGTTGGTCATCTATTCAAATTATAGTGGTCACTAATTTTACAAGCAATTAACCTCAACTTTACAACTACATGTTTAAGATGTTAATTTAAATTGTATGTGAATCTTTTTGGGCTTTGTCAACATTTTTTGAAGTTTTCTTTGGAGTTGGGGGTGGGGTGAACACAAATGATTGTCATGTTGTTTAAAATAAAAGAATACCAAATGCAAAGAGATAATGAAGTCTGCAAGAATTATTTTGAAACTTGGTTCTTGTTTTCTATAAATCTCCACAAGGCTTTAATCTTCCTAATATGCTAACATTATCAAGTTCTATTTTAGTGATTAGTTCCATAGTTAAGAATCATAGTCATAGTTTCAACATTGTCTTGATGTTTTATTATAAAACATAGTAATCTTTTTTACCGATGTTTTCTAACACCATGGAATATATGAGCTTGTCCATTTAAATGAAGAATAGTTACTGTGATCTAACTGGGTTACTGTGATATAATCGGGTTACTGTGATCTAATCAGGTTAAGCTCTTTAAATAGTTACTTTGATCTAATAGGGTTAAGTTCTTTAAATACAGGCTATGTTATTATTATTATTATTAGTAGTAGTAGTATTTAAAATATGACACACCTAAAGTATAGCTTTCCCTCCTCTATTGTCAACTAAATTTGCAGATTTACAATCTAGCTCTGTAAAATTGAACACAATTTACCTGGTTACAATGTTTATGAAACGATATGATGGAAACTATTTATCATCCAAAATCTTGTTCATTTCTGATATCAAGTTGATCTGATAATTTAAAGAGGAACAATTTTGTACAAAACTAATGAATACTATATTGTACAGTAAAATGTTTATTAAGTTGGGAGTACAAAAATAATGAATGCTATACTGTACAGTAAAATGTTTATTAATTTGGAGTACAAATCTAATGAATGCTATCTCTCATCTCATCTCTCCCGTAAACTGGCAGGTCGTAGAGGTGCCACTGATGACTTTGTGACAATCTCTCTCCATTTTGCCCTGTTCTCCACTGCTCTTTGGGACTTTGCAAAGTCCAAGCCTGTCCACTCTTTGATATTATCTTCCCATCTCTTCTTCTGTCTGCCTCGTTTTCTCTTTCCTCTCACTGTGCCCTGTAAGATTGTCTTTGACAGGCCAGATGAGCATGAGACGTGACCATACCATTTTAGTTTGCGTTTCTTTACGGTGGTGAGCAGATCTTCATATAGTCCAATTGTACCTTGGATTCTAATGTGCACCTCCTCATTTGAGACGTGGTCTAAGTATGAGATTTTCAGGATCCTTCGATAACATCACATCTCTAGGGCATGGATTCTTCTCCCTAAGTTCTGCAGTCAGGATCCATGTTTCACATGCATACAGGAATATGGCCATAACGAGGGAGTGCATAAGCTTGATCATGGACCCAATCGTGATGTTGCTGTCCTTCCAAATAGGCTTCAGCCTAGCCAGTGCAGTTGTTCTCTGCGCAATCCTGGAAAGAACCTCAGGTTTGGAACCTTTATCAGAGGCGATAGCACCTAGGTATTTGAAACTTGTCACTGTGCCCAGCTTCTGTCCATTCACTCTTATTTCCTTTTGGATACCACTCGGGTTGTTTGTCATAGCTTGGTCTTTTCAGCGCTGATCTCTATCCCATACCTTAGTGATGCTTGGTTGAGACGGTTCACTAAGGTTTCCAGTTCTTGTTCATCTCCTGCTAAGCCATCTATATCATCAGTGAAGCGCAGGTTGGTGAATGTTCTGCCTCCAACACTGACACTGCCCTCATGGTCTTCCAAGGCATTGGACATGATCCTTTCCAGGTTGATGTTGAAGAGAGTTGGTGAGAGAAGGCATCCCTGTCGGACTCCGACTGTGGTTATGTAATGAATGTTATACTGTACAGTAAAATGTTTATTAATTTGGAGTTCATTACTCTTATGAATTGGTTACTGACAAAGAATATTAAGCAACAAAGAAAATACACTTGATAACTGCATTATATAGAAGTTATCAAAATTAAAGTTACCTCTTCCATTGTTTTGTCTGCCCATTCCAGACTGCCGAGTTTGACCTTTACTTCTCTCTGCTTTCTCCAAGGTAAAATCAAATTTAGAGGCCAGCAATACATACTGCCGTACCGAGGTTTGGTTACCTAAAAACAGATTATATCATCTCTTCAAATGAGGAAGTGAATTCAAAAATTCAAATTGGGTTTGCTGAATGGTTAATTGTCAGTAATACCGAAATAATTAATATGTCCATGACAATATTAGAGAATGCTTAATGGAGCATTTATTGCTTGTGTTGTTCAAACCCATACAAATTTCTCTGGCCAAGCATAACTCACTGTTAACCAAAACTGTCTTGGAGCTGTACTTTGACAGAGACACACATAATTTCATAGTTTGTTCATTTTTATGTGTTGAAGGCTGCATCTGAATCTACTGTATATTTTTTAAAAATAGAAAACAAGTTATTTTTGATTTTGTAATGTAAAAACAATCAGTTATACACACCAATCTTGAACAAAACTATATCCCTATATTAAAAACAATTGTTATATGCACTGGTCTAAAACAAAACATTATGCCTATATTAAAAACAATCAGTTATATGCACTGGTCTTGAACAAAACATTATGTTGATATTAAAAACAATCAGTTATATGCCCTGGTCTTGAACTAAACCTTATGCCTATATTAAAAACACAGAACATGGTGTCTCAATTTTGCACTGAACTATGACATAACTCACTGAATCTGACTCGGAAAAACTTTAACACAAAAACTTGAGGACAAAAAAAATGCTGACATTATGGTGCAAAGAAACATGATTTCTCAACTGTGCACTGAGCTATAATATAACCTACTGAATATGACTCACAAAAACTTTAACACAAAAACTTAAGACTGGCATTAAGGTTCCAAAGCAATGTAGTATCTCCATTGTGCACTGAACTATGGCATAACTTAATGAATCTAACTCAAAAAAAGCTATTTTTTTAATTAAATTATGTTTCTCTGAGAATACTTACCCAATCATATTAACTTTAGGAAAATAAAATCCACTACCTGCTGAATCCAGCCATCCCAAAAGGTGATAACTTGGTCTTTTTTTCTGTCCACATACCATATAGACAAAGGGAAGAAACTCTTACCCATTACCTCCCCTTTACAGGTGCTTATCGATACATCAACTTTATTGTAATGCGATCAAGTAAGTAGTCATGGAAAAACATAATTTACTAAAACAAATTGGCCTTCTCCTTTGAATACATTCCCCGATCACATTAATGTTAGAAGAATAGGTAAAAGGAGGAGGGAATGCTGAGCATCCTACCTCTACCATGAGCACCCTTAGAGGGAAGAATGGATGGATTCCTTAACTGAAGGATAGCATGCTCTCCTAACTTGACAAAAGCACAACTGACGGTCATGTGATCGGTGACAACTATACCTGGATAAGAAGAAAACGACTGAACTCTTCTTACCAATTAATTTTACAGTGAATCCCGTGATACCGCTAAACTGCTGCCTGTGAGGAGGTTTTGCTGATGTCAACTAAGTTTAGTGATCATCTGGGCAATAGCCAATGGACCCACCAGATTCAAATCTTGTCTCTGCAAAGCTAAATCCTAGAGATACAAACTTTAGAGAAGCTTCACAGTGCATGCCAGCCAACAGCTTCTGTTATGTCTTGGATCCAAAACCTTACATTCAAAAGCAAGGCTTACAGAGATCACTCTAATTTCATAAGCTGAAATCTTCATGAGGTGACTCTGATCTATTGAGACTTCAGAGTACGATGATAGGGCTTGAAGGGCGATATCCTCTTTCGTGGCCTTCTCCGGGAGAAAGAGTTGCTTTCTTGTTCCATAACTAGTCGTCTTTGTTGATAACTAGTCGTCTTTGTTGGCTTCAATTTTGAGGGCATGGACAGGGTCGTGCAAGGTCACTGCTCTCAATGTACCTATTGAAGCAAGGGAGTGTATGATGATTCTCTGATTGATTGCTGATGGCAGCCCAGTCTTGACTACAAAACCTGGTTGCATCATTAGGACCATGGTACCATCATTAGGACCATGGTACCATCATTAGGACCATGGTACCATCCGATCTGAACTGGAGATAGTTCAGGTCCATTAACAAGGCATGTAACTCAGAAAGCATGTCTTGTATTCTAGTAGTTTCAGTAAGGTTCTGGCTAAAGGCTCAAATTGATCTGAATTGAGCCATTTCAAAACCCATGAGAACTTCCATTTTGGAAACAGGGTGAGGGATTTCAGTCTATTCATAGGTCTGATTGGTCTTTATCTCCTCTGCCATTAAAGTGTCAAAGTGGTAGCCTTTGATAGGAACCAGGGCTAATATTATCTCCTCAAACAGACACAGGAAGAAATCAGCCAGCAGTGGGATCAAAGGGACAATGTTGCTGACTTTGCACCAGTCCCTGAACATGCGCCACTTTCCCTCATATGCCTTTAAAGTGGAGGGCCTTCTAGCTAGGATGAAATTCCTTTCTTCAAAGAACTCCCACGACAAGAGCCTTGCATGAAGGAGGAGCCAGACTAGGACAGGGATAAAATGCATGTGACCACAGCTGTTTGAGTAGATTCAGCTTCGCCAGGAATTCCTGGGCACATATATTGCTAGATCGATTAGATCATTGATTCAGGACTCATCCCACTTGAGAGGGAATATCAAAATCTGTTTGTGCTTCTGTCCTCTCAATTTCTGTATTAGTTTTGGTACTAGGAGTGGAGGTTTTGGCGGTGAGGTGGGTGGATTGGTAGGCAAAGGACCAAAACCGCTCCCAAATGATTGATAGTGCATCCACAGCCCAGGCTTCTGGGTCCAAGACTGGGGAGACAAAGGTGGGCAGATTGTGATTCCAGCTTGTTGCAAAAAGGACTCTCATCTGACACCTCCAAAGCATGCAAATTCGATGAAAGACTGATCGATGAATGGACCATTCTGTATGAAGGATCTGGCCCTTTCTTGACAGAGAGTTGGCCAGGGCATTGAGTCTGCTGGGAATGTGTCTGATCTGTATGGTTATATTTAGCTGGGAGCAACAGCGTAGAAACTTCTAAACCACAATGTATAGGTCAGGTGATCTGGTTTGCCCCTCCCCCATTTGAAGAGGTAGACCACTACGATCAAATTGTCCAACATGATAAGGACTACTTTCCTGTAGAGATGGTCCTTCAAGACATGAAAAGCCTTGATTATAGCCTTCATTTCTAGATGGTTGATATGAAGATGTTATATCTCTGGACCCCACTTGCCACTGGCCATGTCAAAGCATGGCAACAGGTGAGGTCTGAGTTAAGGCATCATGGTTATCCCCACACTCACTCTATGAGTCATCCTCATCAGGGCTTATGTCCATAACCGTGTAAAACATCCCTGGCAGCATAATCAAGATGTTGCCATCATTCCTAAATGTATCACAGTATTGCTCCAAACGATAAGCCATCAATAAATGACTCACAGTTTTAGTTGGCTGAGTAAGTTTTGCCAGTATGCTCAGCCAGCTGGAAGGTTGGCTCAATTGCTGGCTGGCTTGTATGCATTGTTATCAGCTGGATGGGCAGATGGATGGCCATTTTCGGAACAGCCTGTGCAGAAGGTGAGGCAAAATGGACAGATCGGTCAGTCAGATCCCCATATGGTTCCACATACCATGGTACTATCGCCATGTATGTGGCACCGCTCACCAAAGTGATAGATCTCCAGTCACTAGACAACAGGTACAGCCAGCAAGACAGCTAGTCAGCAGCCAGAATGTTGACATCCCGTATGAATGCCGAAGTGGATCATCAAGATCCAATAAAGAAAACATGCACCCAAACTTACAGGCCAAAAGGCCATGCTTGGACATGTGAGGGCACTTACACCCACTGGCCTGCCTAGATATTGGGGGGACACTCCCCCATAAGCTCCAAATTATCCATGGAGGTTTATGACTATGTATGAACAAAAACTAACCAAAATTTAGCAACTGTGTTGTCACTTCCTGCATCGGTCGATGCATCTGAGTTCTAACAGCATTTGGGAAGAATTTGAGGCCAGCAATTCTGCAACCCCTTGTTCCTCCAGTTCTGCTGAGGTAATCATCGTAGTCAGCATCATAGGTATAATTTTGGATGGAGGGGGACTGTGGTGATGTCCCCCACTATGCTCACAATCAATGCCATCTTGGTCAAAGGCTTAATACATTACACCATTCTGAATGAGACTTCACATGTTTCTCCTTGCTTTTGATACTTTATGCAACACCATAGACCAGATAATTTCTGAGCATAAAATGCACGCACTGCATACTGAGGACAAAGAACACTTTGCACAAGCGAGGCATATCTCATGTGTGTGTCCTTGCTAGGCATGTCTCATGTGTGTGTCCTTGCTAGGTATGTCTCATGTGTGTCCTTGCTAGGTATGTCTCATGTGTGTGTCCTTGCTAGGTATGTCTCATGTGTGTGTCCTTGCTAGGCATGTCTCATGTGTGTGTCCTTGCTAGGTATGTCTCATGTGTGTGTCCTTGCTAGGCATGTCTCATGTGTGTGTCCTTGCTAGGTATGTCTCATGTGTGTGTCCTTGCTAGGTATGTCTCATGTGTGTGTCCTTGCTAGGTATGTCTCATGTGTGTGTCCTTGCTAGGCATGTCTCATGTGTGTGTCCTTGCTTGGTATGTCTCATGTGTGTGTCCTTGCTAGGCATGTCTCATGTGTGTGTCCTTGCTAGGCATGTCTCATGTGTGTGTCCTTGCTAGGCATGTCTCATGTGTGTGTCCTTGCTTGGTATGTCTCATGTGTGTGTCCTTGCTTCGTATGTCTCATGTGTGTGTCCTTGCTAGGCATGTCTCATGTGTGTGTCCTTGCTAGGTATGTCTCATGTGTGTGTCCTTGCTAGGCATGTCTCATGTGTGTGTCCTTGCTAGGCATGTCTCATGTGTGTGTCCTTGCTAGGCATGTCTCATGTGTGTCTCCTTGCTTGGTATGTCTCATGTGTGTGTCCTTGCTAGGCATGTCTCATGTGTGTGTCCTTGCTAGGCATGTCTCATATGTGTGTCCTTGCTAGGCATGTCTCATGTGTGTGTCCTTGCTTGGTATGTCTCATGTGTGTGTCCTTGCTTCATATGTCTCATGTGTGTGTCCTTGCTAGGCATGTCTCATGTGTGTGTCCTTGCTAGGCATGTCTCATGTGTGTGTCCTTGCTAGGTATGTCTCATGTGTGTGTCCTTGCTAGGCATGTCTCATGTGTGTGTCCTTGCTTGGTATGTCTCATGTGTGTGTCCTTGCTAACTTCTAATTTCTTGTATTTACTGCATTTTGACTTGTTTAACTGAAATGACAAGAATGACAACAAATAGGAATTAACAGCCCAAAAGTGTTCACAAAATCACAATAACAACACTTATTTGAACAAGCGGAAATATATATACAGTGTGCGCTAATAACAATCAAAAAACATGTACTAATAATACTGTGGTGGAGCACACGGTGAGAATAAACATAGTCCACACTGCATAAGAAAACTCACATAAATATTGATCAAAAGTCAAAAATAATGTTTACCACATGTAGTAAATATACCAACTTTCTGGGTAGATAGTTTGAAATCACAATGATATTCAAAGGTTTTTGGGAGGTCTTCAGAACTATGTTGATAGTACTGTAGCGAAAGCTTAAATCTGGTGCCACCTAGCAGTGGTCAAGGGGAGGTAATGAGTAAGACTTTCTTCCCTTTGTCTATCTGGTATATAGAGAGAAAATATGAAATTTTCAAATTTTCAGGTGGGCTTGGGAGGTAGATGAGTATATTTTCCTAATGTTAATGTGATCTGAGAATGTATTCAAAGAAGAAACTTCAATATAAAATCTTAAAGCTGGTTCCAAATAATGTGGTGTTTCAATGATGTACACTTACATGGACATCACTGCATCGTCTTGCCATTTGCTAATGTAGGAAAAAAAAAATACCATGGGAAACATTTGAGTTCTATAAACAAACTCTTCCATCATTCTCTCTCTCTTCTATAAACAAACTCTTCCATCATTCTCTCTCTCTCTCTCTCTCACCTGTTCCACTGTTTCTGGGTGCAGCCAGGCCAAGTACAATTCGGCACTGATCAGGACATTATCAATCAGAGCGATGTATGCTTTCAGCTCTGATTTCTGAACATCTGTCAGGTCAGCACTCAGGTGAAATCCCTGGGGAGGACGAGAATGAAGTTACATGATTATTGAGGCATAGTGAGAATTGATTGTATATTTCATGAATAACAAACAATAATAGAGTTCACACAATAAATTTGAAGGCTAGTCAAAAATGCGCATTCAAGCAGTGCAGTGTTTCTGCAAAGGTGTTCTCTTTAATTTTAAGTAGAAATTGTTCATTAAAAAAGGTCACATCATTCTTAAAAGAAACTCTTTTTGATGTGATGCAACCTTCAAACTTGGTGATCAAGAGAGGAATGAAGGTCTATGGGCAAGAATGATAAAGTGTTGACTTGTAAACATGAATCTCCTTGCCAACAAGAACACATTGGAATAGCAAACAATATACAGACTGAAGACTGGTATGGAAAAAAATAAAAAAGTCACTAAAATCTGAAAATATGGTCAGAGACCTACTTTTGGTATGGTTGATTTACTCACCTTTAAATGTATCCACATAATAATTTTCACAAGTGTATGTGAAATAGTTATCAAGATAGTGCAGGTGTAATGAATGAATAGATAAAAATAAAAAGTCACCTAAATTTGAAAATTAGGTCACAGTGACTTAGATTTGATATGCTTAAGTTATTCTCCTTGAGATGCATCCAACTGCCAAGTTTCACGAGTGAAGGTAAAATAGAGTTTAAGATAATGAAGGTGTAAGGAATAAGTACCTGAAAAAACAAAAGTCGCTCAAGTGTGAAATATATGTCACAATGACCTTATTTGTATATAGTAGGGTTACTAACATTGATATGCATCCACACTGCAATTTTTATGAGTGTAGGTGAAATATGATCTATGATATTGAGGGTGTAAAAATAGCTGAAAATACAGAAGTCACTCAAGCATGAAAGTTAGGTCACTGTGACTTAATTTTGGTATGGTTGAGTGACTCTTGATAAGGTGGATCTACATACCAAATTTCATGAATTTAGATGAAATAGGGTCCAAGTTATTGAAGGTGTAGCAAACAGGTGAAAATACAAAAGCCACTAAAATGTGAATGTTAGGTCACACTAAGTTTTGGTATGGTTGAGTTACTTTTGTCAAGATGTATTTATATACCAATTTTCAAAAGTGTCAGTGAAATATGGTCCAAGATAAAATATTGAGGATCTAATGAATGAACAACTAAATATAAAAAGTCACTCATGCATGAAAATTGGGTTACATAGACCTAGTTTTGTTATGGTTCAGCTGACTTTTGTACAGAAGTATTTACATTGCAAATTTAATTCATATAGGTGAAATAAGGTCAAAATATTCAGAGTGTAATGAACAAACAGCTGAAATACATATTTAAAGTCATTCATGTGTGAAGATAAGGTCACAGTGACCAAGTTTTTGTATAGCTAAGTTACTCTCCACATAATTAATTTTCATAAGTGTAGGTGATACAGAGTACAACAAATTGAGGACATAACAAAAAAAATTAACATAAGGGGAAAATAATATGTGTCCTTCCAACTTCATTAGTGGTGGCCTAATAAAGGTGTGGTGAGGCCAATAAAGGGATTAGTGAAACTGGCAGGAAGCCTTGATGTCAGGATGATATCCACCAGGGAATCAGGGTATAAGGACCTTGATGCCAGGATGATATCCATCTGAGAATCAGGGTATAAATACCTTGATGCCAGGATGATATTCACCAGGGAATCAGGGTATAAGGACCTTGATGCCAGGATGATATCCACCTAAGAATCAGGGTATAAATATCTTGATGCCAGGATGATATTCAAATAGGGGATCAGGGTATAAAGACCTTGATGCCAGGATGATATTCACGAGAGAATCAGGGTATAAGGATCTTGATGCCAGGATGATATCCACCTGAGAATCAGGGTATAAGGACCTTGATGCCAGGATTATACCCACCAGGGAATCAGGGTATAAGGACATTGATGCCAGGATGATATTCACCAGGGAATCAGGGTACAAGGACCTTGATGTCAGGATGATATCCACCTAAGAATCAGGGTATAAATACCTTGATGCCAGGATGATATTCACCAGGGAATCAGGGTATAAGGACCTTGATGCCTGGATGATATTCACCAGGGAATCAGGTATAAGGACCTTGATGCCTGGATGATATTCACCAGGGAATCAGGGTATAAGGACCTTGATGCCAGGATGATATCCACCAAGGAATCAGGGTATAAGGACCTTGATGCCAGGATGATACCCACCAGGGAATCAGGGTATAAGGACCTTGATGCCAGGATGATATTCATCAGGGTATAAAGACATTGATGCCTGGATGATACCCACCAGGGAATCAGGGTATAAGGACCTTAATGCCAGGATGATATTCACCAGGGAATCAGGGTATACGGACATTGATGCCAGGATGATATTCACCAGGGAATCAGGGTATAAAGACCCATTAAATTTGGATAAAACTGTTTAAGTGGTTTCTGGAAAACTGCTCAAAGGCTTCCTATATTTCATGGTAATCACAGCCATGTTTGTTAGTGGATTAAATAATGTATTTAGCCATATTTTATAATGGTGGCCATATTTTTCAACTAGAATTTAAATTATCAGTTAAAACATAAAATGTCCTGCTGTTAAAATTCTCTCCTTCATATTTAATCTAATTAGTCAAGCAGTCTTTTAGAAGTAACTGTTCCAAGATGTTCCAAATTAGTCAAGCAGTCTTTTAGAAGAAACTGTTCCAAGATGTTCCAAATTAGTTAAGCAGTCTTTTAGAAGCAACTGTTCCAAGATGTTCCAAATTAGTCAAGCAGTCTTTTAGAAGTAACTGTTCCAAGATGATTCCTTTTTTTAGTAAGAGTGGCAATATTTCATCATGAATTGACATCATCTGTACAATATTGAAAGATCTTGGTACCAGAAATGTGTATGACAATTATTAGGTCAAAATCAGTTGAAAGATTTCTTTTGAAAAAAAGATAGTTCACATCTTTTGCTATCTTTAGTGATGGCAGCTATAATTATTGCAGATTGGCATAATTGGTAAAAACTGAAGGACTTTAATGCCAGGATGCTTTCTCTTAAATATCTGGTTGGACCTTTAGTCATGGGATTTTGAAAAGAGCTTCAAATCTGGACCAACATTCAAAAGGCAACAGATGATGCAAGACAATTTTCAAAATAGACTTATTTAACAATACAACCACTCATGCTAAAATGAATTCCTTGATAAGGAAAACTGTATGGCAAATTGCAGGTAAGCACTGTTCAAATTTATTTTAAATAAGTAACAAATGTTGAGACAAACTTCATGTGACTTCAGATTTTTAAAAGAACGACAATGGTGAAAAAAAGAAGGATGATAGAAACTAATTTTGTGGAAAAGGGTATGATATAATAAGAAGGTCAAGGTGTGCATGTTAAGCTCATGAAAACTTTAACCAAACTGTAACAGTGACGATGCCAATGATGTCGTCACCACTGCCAGAAGACAAACTGATATGTCTCAATTTTCTACAATGCAGGACTGCCAAAAAGGAAATTGCATTTTCATCATCTCTACAACTTATAATTACAATGTGCTCTTCAGTGTCAGCAATGCAGTAATGCAGATCACTGATAGCTTACAATGCAGTACATTGATTAGCCTCCAATGCAGTACATTGATTAGCCTCCAATGCAGTACATTGATAGCTTACAATGCAGTACATTGATAAGCCTCCAATGCAGTACATTGATTAGCCTCCAATGCAGTACATTGATTAGCCTCCAATGCAGTACATTGATTAGCCTTCAATGCCGTACATTGATTAGCCTCCAATGAATTATGTTGATAGCCTTCAATGCAGTACATTGATTAGCCTCCAGTGTAGTACATTGATAGCCTCTAATGCAGTACACAGTACACTGATAGCCTCCAATGCACTACACAGTACACTGATAGCCTCTAATGCAGTACACAGTACACTCATAGCCTCCAATGCAATACACAGTACACTGATAGCCTCCAATGCAGTACACTGATAGCCTCCAATGCAGTACACAGTACACTGATAGCCTCCAATGCAGTACATTGATAGCCTCCAATGCAGTACACTGATAGCCTCCAATGCAGTACACAGTATACTGATAGCCTCCAATGCAGTACACTGATTGCCTCCAATGCAGTACACTGATAGCCTCCAATGCAGTACATTGATAGCCTCTAATGCAGTACACTGATAACCTCCAATGCAGTACATTGATAGCCTCCAATGCAGTACACTGATAGCCTCCAATGCAGTACACAGTACACTGATAGCCTCCAATGCAGTACACTGATAGCCTCCAATGCAGTACATTGATAGCCTCCAATGCAGTACACAGTACACTGATAGCCTCCAATGCAGTACACTGATAGCCTCCAATGCAGTACACTGATAGCCTCCAATGCAGTACATTGATAGCCTCTAATGCAGTACACTGATAGCCTCCAATGCAGTACACTGATAGCCTCCAATGCAGTACACTGATAGCCTCCAATGCAGTACACAGTACACTGATAGCCTCCAATGCAGTACATTGATAGCCTCCAATGCAGTACACAGTACACTGATAGCCTCCAATGCAGTACACTGATAGCCTCCAATGCAGTACACAGTACACTGATAGCCTCCAATGCAGTACACTGATAGCCTCCAATGCAGTACACTGATAGCCTCCAATGCAGTACATTGATAGCCTCTAATGCAGTACACTGATAGCCTCCAATGCAGTACACTGATAGCCTCCAATGCAGTACATTGATAGCCTCCAATGCAGTACATTGATAGCCTCCAATGCAGTACACAGTACACTGATAGCCTCCAATGCAGTACACTGATAGCCTCCAATGCAGTACACTGATAGCCTCTAATGCAGTACACAGTACACTGATAGCCTCCAATGCAGTACACTGATAGCCTCCAATGCAGTACATTGATAGCCTCCAATGCAGTACACAGTACACTGATAGCCTCCAATGCAGTACATTGATAGCCTCCAATGCAGTACACTGATAGCCTCCAATGCAGTACACAGTGCACTGATAGCCTCCAATGCAGTACATTGATAGCCTCCAATGCAGTACATTGATAGCCTCCAATGCAGTACATTGATAGCCTCCAATGCAGTACACTGATAGCCTCCAATGCAGTACACTGATAGCCTCCAATGCAGTACACTGATAGGCTCCAATGCAGTACATTGATAGCCTCCAATGCAGTACACAGTACACTGATAGCCTCCAATGCAGTACACTGATAGCCTCTAATGCAGTACATTGATAGCCTCCAATGCAGTACACAGTACACTGATAGCCTCCAATGCAGTACACTGATAGCTTCCAATGCAGTACATTGATAGCCTCCAATGCAGTACACAGTACACTGATAGCCTCCAATGCAGTACATTGATAGCCTCCAATGCAGTACACAGTACACTGATAGCCTCCAATGCAGTACACTGATAGCCTCTAATGCAGTACATTGATAGCCTCCAATGCAGTACACAGTACACTGATAGCCTCCAATGCAGTACACTGATAGCCTCCAATGCAGTACATTGATAGCCTCCAATGCAGTACACAGTACACTGATAGCCTCCAATGCAGTACATTGATAGCCTCCAATGCAGTACACTGATAGCCTCCAATGCAGTACATTGATAGCCTCCAATACAGTACATTGATAGCCTCCAATGCAGTACACTGATAGCCTCCAATTCAGTACATTGATAGCCTCCAATGCAGTACATTGATAGCCTCCAATGCAGTACACAGTACACTGATAGCCTCCAATGCAGTACACTGATAGCCTCCAATGCAGTACATTGATAGCCTCCAATGCAGTACACAGTACACTGATAGCCTCCAATGCAGTACACTGATAGCCTCTAATGCAGTACATTGATAGCCTCCAATGCAGTACACAGTACACTGATAGCCTCCAATGCAGTACACTGATAGCCTCCAATGCAGTACATTGATAGCCTCCAATGCAGTACACAGTACACTGATAGCCTCCAATGCAGTACATTGATAGCCTCCAATGCAGTACACTGATAGCCTCCAATGCAGTACATTGATAGCCTCCAACCTCTTAAGGGTCACTAAAAATTATGTCACAAACTCCTTTATTCCAAACCAAATGGGTAATGCCAATATCAAGTATATAAATAACATGTACTGAGCAGTAATAATAATAATAATAATAATAATAATAAACACTAATGAAACTTAGTAAAGAGAATAAAGTTTACTAAATGTATGAGTTCTTGAAAAGCCCAATCCATAATTTTAACACTAGGGCCAGAACAGGCAAGATCACTGTTTTCAGGAGGTGGAAACATTTGGTTTACTCAGGCCTTATTCCTCAAACTGGCCTCAAAATTTTTCAATTCTGTTATCAAAGGATTTCTGAAACTAAATACTGTAAAATCTTGAGAACAGATGCTAACGTTTTATTTGCAATAAATATTTAGACCTAAGGCAAACAAAAATATTGTATTCACCATTAGGGTCAAAGACCTAATGGGATATACATTGTACCAAACACCTCTTCAAATGAATATTTATGAATGGTTGAATGGTAGTAATGATGTAATAGTAAAATTTGGGTGAGACCTCATACATACCCTAGTTTTGAGTGCAGCTATTATGGGCTCCACTTCAGAAATTAAAAAAGCACCCAACTGAAGAAAAGGAACCTTTCCTGAAAGGAAAATCTTGTGAATAATTAAGGAGAATAAAATGTAAATTGCATCTAAATACAATCCACCTAAAATAAAATGAACTCACAAGCAAAAATATTATGTAACAAAAGATGAAAGAGACCTCTACCATATGTTAGTGGGTTTACAAAAGGCAAACATTTGAAAGTCTTGTTCTTTAAGAGTTCATGATGAGGGGCTGGTGGTATGGACTTTTATTACTTACTGAGATAGCGAGTAGTAGACACATGTGGCCTCTTACTGACAGCAATCACCCAACACTCAACTACGGAATTATATGGAGATAATTCAGGCACCATGCTGTACGTACCCAGAGGAACCATTCAATGATCAAAATGTTTGTCTTGTCACTACAAAATATCCAAAATTCCATTTTAATTTTTATCATGACCATTCTTTACAAATATTTTTTGTTGGCTTGACCAGCAGTTTATATTGGGAAAAATGATTGCTTGTTCCTGCTAGGTGGCCACCCATATACCAGTTGTTTACCAGTTTAAGCTTCAGCGAAACCTGTAACAGGATGCTCACATTCCTTTCTCCATCAAATACATTACTCTACCATATAAACATTAGGAGAATAGATAAGAAGAGAGGGAAATGCTTGAGCATCCAACCTCTCCCATGTCACCCTGTAAGAGCATGATGACTGCTCTACTGAAAGGAGGAGATTCTCCTACCTTGAAGATAGCACAACTGAAGATTATGCATTTATACATGTGCGAGGGTGATCCCATTGGGATCCCTACCTGGTTATTGCCATACATTCAAAAATTTCCTTGGTGAATCCAGCAAAAGTTGCAAGATCATGCCAGAGGCTGAGGTTCTGCTGT
Organism: Margaritifera margaritifera; assembly: GCA_029931535.1. Classification (NCBI taxonomy): domain Eukaryota; kingdom Metazoa; phylum Mollusca; class Bivalvia; order Unionida; family Margaritiferidae; genus Margaritifera; species Margaritifera margaritifera. The sequence goes on from JAQPZY010001520.1 coordinate 1,728,640, forward strand.
CATGAATGGAGTGTGGTAACTGTCTGGGCAGCTACCCGTGGTCCAACAAGATTCAGCTCTCTCCTTTGTAAGGCCATGTCATGCAAAAACAAAACAGCTGGAGAAAGCAGACTGAGCATGCCAGACAAACAACCCCACTATGTCTCAAATTGAGGCATTACATTTGAAGGCCAGGCTCAATGAAATTGCTCACATTTTGTGATCTGAAATCTTCATGAGTCGTACCTGATCCTGTTTGAGTTCAGAGTATGCCGATCTAATAAACCCCTTTAGCCAAGCAGCCAGTGCTTGGGTTATGTCTTGCTTTCCTGCCTTAACCAGTAGGAAGAGCCTTTAACAGCCACTGTGGACATTTTCCACACACCTCAGATAGTACTGGGTCCTTCAGCTTTGCCTCTCGCAACGGTTTGATGAAGGAGAGAGAGTGGATAGTTATTTATTCATTGCCTATTAACGGTAACCTTTTTTTTAAAATGAAACCAGTTTGTGTCATTAGTACAACTGAGCAGCATGGAAGTCGCTATAATTTTCCTGAGTACGTCCATTGCTAGATTGAGCAGATCGTTGATCTAGGATCTGTCCCATCAGAGGGCATTTAACAGTGCAATGCAATTACACTGATGAAAACTTGAGTATTACCGATCAATATCACATGGACAAAACCAGCTGGCAAAAAAATGTGTAACAAGCACACAAATATGAATAAATTCACAGGGAAAAATGCAAATGTTGTTTACACCACATATATACCAACCTTCTCATTTTCTATACCTCTGAAAATAAATGTTGGATGGTCAAAATTGTTTATAAATTGCAATGGATTCTTTGGAGGCACTGTTCACAGTTGCAAGCAGAAGTTAATCATCCAGGATTTGGGCAGCCACCTAGAGTTAATGTGTAAGAGTGACTTCTGTTTTTCTATATGATATATAGATGGAAAGACGTTTTTGTTGTCTTTCAGGGAGAGTTTTTTTCTGAGGTATCAGAGAGTAATTTCCTAATGTTAATGTCATTGGGTAATGTATTTGATGAAGAAATTGTTCAGTCCCATCTGTCTTGGACCATAATAATCAGTTTATTATGCATTAAATATGTACTTGACTGATACTTGGTCATTTAGCTGTTCCAAGGCATAGTCAGTAAATATGTACTTGACTGACACTTTGTTGTTTAACTGTTCCAAAGCATGGGCAGTAAATATGTACTTGACTGATGTTCAATTGTTTAGCTGTTGCAAGGCATGGGCAGTAAATAGACACCTGACTGACAGTCCATCATTTAGCTGTTCCAAGGCATGGTTCTCATTCTGTTTCAGAATGATTTCCTGAGTATCACCCCTATTTAACAATTTCTGAATCATAAGTCTTCCTTGGTTTAGATTAGCAATCAATTGATATTACTGAATGATTGGCTGGAGTATTCACCATGTGTAGAAGGGGCTGGAGTATTCACCATGTGTAGAAGGGGCTGGAGTATTCACCATGTGTAGAAGGGGCTGGAGTATTCATCATGTGTAGAAGGGGCTGGAGTATTCATCATGTGTAGAAGGGGCTGGAGTATTCACCATGTGTAGAAGGGGCTGGAGCATTCACCATGTGTAGAAGGGGCTGGAGTATTCACCATGTGTGGAAGGGGCTGGAGTATTCACCATGTGTAGAAGGGTGGTATATCCTAGTCTTGGTCACTGATACGTTTTTGTAATGTCGCACACAAAACAACATCTTGGTGACCATGACTAGATAACTCTGATACGTTTTTGTAATGTCGCACACAAAACAACATCTTGGTGACCATGACTAGGTAACTCTACTACATTTTTGTAATGTCGCACACAAAACAACATCTTGGTGACCATGACTAGGTAACTCTGATACGTTTTTGTAATGTCGCACACAAAACAACATCTTGGTGACCATGACTAGGTGACTCTGATACGTTTTTGTAATGTTACACACAAAACAACATCTTGGTGACCATGACTAGGTAACTCTGATACGTTTTTGTAATGTCGCACACAAAACAACATCTTGGTGACCAGGACTAGGTAACTCTGATATGTCATCTCATTAGTACAAAACTTTACCATATTTTGGACAAACCAGTAAATTGTTAGAAATAGAAGAAATTGTTGAAAGTGTTGGGTTATTTTATTCAAATAGAAATTGACTCTTAACCTTAGTAAGTGGAAGGGAATATTCCATGTGACACCAGGTGGGCTCCTGTCCATAAAAACTGGTGCACCAACCGAAAAAAATAATGCAGTAATAGCATGGGTTCATGGTCAATATGAAGCCATGTGACTACAATATTTACCATCCAATAAGAGAACAGAACAAACATTTGAGAAAAGCAGAATCTACCACATGTAAATATATTGTGTTATCATATTATGAAATCATTTTACCTTATATAAGAACAATCTCTCTAGCTGTAGCACTTTTTATAAGGAATTTAATCCCTCTAGCTGTAACACTGTTTACAAGGACTTTAATTCCTCTAGCTGTAGCACTGTTTATAAGGACTTTAATCCCTCTAGCTGTAGCACTGTTTACAAAGACTTTAATCTCTCTAGCTGTAGCACTGTTTACAAGGACTTTAATCCCTCTAGCCGTAACACTGTTTACAAGGACTTTAATCTCTCTAGCCGTAGCACTGTTTACAAGGACTTTAATCCCTCTAGCCGTAACACTGTTTACAAGGACTTTAATCTCTCTAGCCGTAGCACTGTTTACAAGGACTTTAATCCCTCTAGCCGTAACACCTTTTACAAGGACTTTAATCTCTCTAGCCGTAGCACTGTTTACAAGGACTTTAATCCCTCTAGCCGTAACACTGTTTACAAGGACTTTAATCTCTCTAGCCGTAGCACTGTTTACAAGGACTTTAATCCCTCTAGCCGTAACACTGTTTACAAGGACTTTAATCTCTCTAGCTGTAGCACTGTTTACAAGGACTTTAATCCCTTTAGCCGTAACACTGTTTACAAGGACTTTAATCTCTCTAGCTGTAGCACTGTTTACAAGGACTTTAATCTCTCTAGCTGTAGCACTGTTTACAAGGACTTTAATCTCTCTAGCCGTAGCACTGTTTACAAGTACTTTAATCCCTCCAGCTGTGGCACTGTTTACAAGGACTTTAATCCCTCTAGCCATAGCACTGCTTACAAAGACTTTAATCTCTCTAGCCGTAGCACTGTTTACAAGGACTTTAATCCCTCTAGCCGTAACGCTGTTTACAAGGACTTTAATCCCTCTAGCCGTAGCACTGTTTACAAGGACTTAAATCTCTCTAGCTGTAGCACTGTTTACAAGGACTTTAATCCCTCTAGCTGTAGCACTGTTTACAAGGACTTTAATGTGGACATAACTATTATTTGATATGACTGATACCTGAGGGAGACATTTCCTCTGCATTAGCTCTCAACTCGACCTTAAACTTGAGGCCACAAATGTGTAGCAGGGTCTTGATGCTCAGACAGGCAGCATAGTCAGGAAAGGTGATCTGCTCCACTGCAAAATGGTAATAAGAGTTCTAGGTTATCAATCCCAGCAAAGCAGTTTGCTATTGTAAAACACATATTTTCATGCTTCACTGTTGTTACCTCCACCCTGAGAGGGTATGTGCATTAGTCTTGTCACACCCAGTAAGTATTTTACAAGGTTACAGGGTGGGGATCTAGTGTCCTTCTATCACCCATGGGCAAGTCCCTCAGGGAGGTAAGGATGGACCAGGGGCCAGTGTCAACTGTTATGACCCATGGGCAAGTCCCTCACAGAGGTAATGACGGACCAGGATCCAGTGTTAACTGCTTTGACCCATGGGCAAGTCCCTCATGGAGGTAAGGACGGACCAGGGCCAGTGTCAACTGCTATAACCAATGGGAAAGTCCCTCATCTCATGGAGGTAAGGATGGACCAGGGGCCAGTGTCAACTGCATGTATAAATTTGTCATTTCAGGCTCAGTAAATGTATATATGATTATAAGGTGGAGATCTCAATAATGACTCAGGGATAGGGATGGACTCCCAAGGCCAAACTCCCTTGCTGTATCAATATATCATTCATGCCCATCAGGTGTCTATTTGGTTTTAGGGCAGGGAACTCAATAATTTCCATTTTATGTATATGTTATGACCCTGGAGCTAGGTTTCTAAGTGGTATGGAAGGACCACAGGGCATGATCCAGGGGTCCCAGTCCCAAATATGTTCACACTTGAGATCACACATGCCATTTCTCTGGCAGGTAAGAGATACAACTCTGGAGTTATTTAAAATTATGTAAAATCAACTCTACTATGCTAGCCTCACCCACAAGAGATCACAATTCCAAAAGTGTTGGCACAATCTACACCCACAGGATTATCAATGACCTAGGTTTCATGTGTCTAGCTTCGGTGGTGTGGAAGCTCATTACACACGTGTATGCATGACCGTAGGTATTGATGGACTGTATCGCAATATTCAGGCAATGTACAGAGGAGTATACAAATGTTTTGACTTCACTGGTTGGTCACAAAATTCAAATATCATGAAACTAACAGAACAAATCTAAAAAAAGAGTTGTAAGTCTCCAGTAAAATCAAATCATAAGTAATAATTCTCATCACTTAGGATTCATACTGAAGCTACAACAAAAGTCCCAGTATTTTAAAGTATACTAAGAAAAAGAAAATGATAATGATGGTGGTGGTGATGACAATGATAAGATGATTATGATGATGATGGTGGTGGTGACGACATGACAAGAAGATGATTATGATAATGATGGTGATGCTGATTACAATGATAAATGATTATGATGATAATGGTGGTGGTGGTGGTGATGACAATGATAAGATGATTATGATAATGATGGTAGTGGTGATGACAATGATAATGATGTTGGTGGCAATGACAATGATAAGAAGATGATTATGGTAATGATGGTAGCAGTGATGGTGATGACAATTATAAGATGATTATGATAATGATGCTAGTGGTGATGGTGATGACAATAAAACGATGATTATGATAATGCTGGTAGTGGTGATGACAATCATAAGAAGATGATTATGATAATGTTAGTCTTGGTGATGACAATGATAAGATGATTATGATAATGCTGGTGGTGGTGATGACAATGATAAGAAGAAGATGAAAAAGTGATTGCTGTTATCTCTGTAATGAAAGGAGTAAATGGTAGAAATAATAAACCAGTTGTATACCTTGGTAGGGCTGGAAAAGCCTTGCATTGTCTGGCCATCTCTCTGTAGCTGAAAAAGTATATAATTCAAAATTATTATATTGTTTTGTGTGGTGTACTAAGCATTATAATACACTGATTATAATTATATAAAAAAAACCAGAGAGGTGTCCATAGGACACAGATCCCAGACACCATCTTGTCTGAATAGAAAGTTCAACTAGCAATACACTTTTATAGTAAATTAAGAATACCTACATGATCACATTTATGTTTTGCCAAGAATACCTACATGATCACATTTATGTAGAAAATAAACTTTGCTATCCTTAAAATCCTGCCCTCCCAGAAAGACAAAGAATTTTCTCTTTCCCATCTATATATGGTCAAACCTGTCTACAGCAGCCACCCATGGTAAAAGGCCACAGTGGTCTTTGTAGACAGGTGACCTCTGAAGACTGGTTCAGCTCTCAAACTTGGTTTGTGACAAATACATCTACATGCACCAAATAGCATTAGCATTATTATTAGTAGCAGTAGTAACCTATCAAGATACATATATTTAGTTTAGCTATTTAGCAAAAAGAAAATAACAAAATAATAAAATAAAAAGTTCCACTTTAATCCATGTACATTAAATCGTCATTTATCAGTAGAAACAGCATCTAAATAAAATTACTAATTGACAGCTTACTTGTGACTGTCAAACACAGGACTGACTTTGTTAGGCCAGCCGGTATAATTAGGGATGAAAACAGGTCTTCACACTCCATACAATTGATGGATTAAGCAGTTGCTCAAACTCATCAAGATCAAAAGACAGCTGGCTTTTGTGCCTTTGATGATTAGGGAATGAAAAACTCCCTGTGGCTATTGTTAGCAGCATATAAACCGTAAGGGATATCATAAGTGCAGTGTACATGTGTCTCTACTCATTTGGTGTGATTGTACATAATCTCTTACATTCTGGATTAACATTGTTCTCAAAATTGGCCATAATATCTCACTTACACTTAATAATCCCTTGGATCCGAGTTCCTCAGACTCCCATTTCTTCTGCAACTACATGACTACTTTGTCCACTATCCAGCAGATGAATTGCTTTGATTCTTTCATGTAAGGACAAAAAAAACCTTGCTTTCGAAGCTGACATATTGACAACTTTTAGTTCGACTGACAGCGTGACTGGACTATGGTAAGTACAATCGAGATATGAAATGCTTAAAGCCATCACTGCTGATATGCTCCAGTGACCCTTAAGGCAAGGTGAAACCAATGTTTAGTTAGGATACACCTGGTCGTTGCCCGCTGAAAGCAGGTGACCATTAAATACAGGACATTTATATAGGAAATTTGCCAGGGGGAAATTAGAATGACCACTGTGACCAGGTGACCGCTTAACATGGGTGACAGTTAGGACAGGTTTGACTGTATATGATATAAACAAGGGAAGAAACTCTTCTAGATTACTTACCATTGCCAATGCTAGATGAACACCCACATGCCAGATGTTATTCAGTTTAAACTTTAGCAAAACAACAAGGATGCTTGCACTTGCAGGATTATAGTAAGGTGATAGGTAAGTATTCTCTGAAGGTATGGACAGGATTATAGTAAGGTGATAGGTAAATATTCTCTGAAGGTATGGGCAGGATTATAGTAAGGTGATAGGTAAGTATTCTCTCAGAAATATACTTCACTAAAAAAAAACTTTCTTTCTCCATCGAATACATTACCCATCTCCGTTAATGTTAGGAGAACTGCATGAACATTGAATATCTCTACCATAGGTACCCTTCGAGGGAAATATGGCTGGAGTCTCTGTATGAAGGATAAAACCACTCTCTAACATAAATGCGGAACCAAACATCAAGTGACATGTGACATCAACACACAAATAATGAGTAATGAATGTGGTTTTCATACCTAAAAAAATTACAGACAAACCCCAGGGAAAGCTATAGTGAAGCTTACCTCCAATTGGCTGCAGGGAGCAAGAACTCCCGACATGTCCATGTCAAAAGGCTAGATGACAAGCATTTTCTCTATCATCTAATACTTCTGTTGGCAGTGGACAAAGTACTTTTTTATCAAACACACCAAAGTTACGAAAGAAGTAGCATCATCCCGGAGTGTATTGCGGTACCTGCCCATACCATCAACATTAGATCCATCGACTGAACTGGTGGACAGGCAACCAAGATGGTTTGTGCTACAAGGACAGATGGCTGGTCGATGATGTTGACAGACTTTTTGCTTGGATACCCACAACATGCCACATACAACAGAATGTTTGGCCAGTTTGTGGCACAACTCATTGATATGACTGACCTTTTGTCATTAGCAGTTACATATGCCCAGACTGCAATCTGGCCATACTCAGGTATGCAGGGAAACTTACACTCACTGGACTGCCAAAATGTGGAACCATAATTTCCTATCATCCCTAAGTCCATATTGGAGAGATGTGATGAAAGGCAGAATACAAACTCCCAACAAACTGCATCATCAGGTGTTACGGTACCAACTGAGAAACTCCAAAGGGACAGAGCTAAATGTGCGGGGAATTTGTATTCAGAAATAAATGACAAAACTTGCTGTGATTGGTGCAATATGTAAGAGAAGTGTTTATCCCCAAGTCATTTTACAATGGTGCTGTGCCATATCATTCTTTCCCCATGCCAGGCTTTTTTATTCTCACACCAGGCCTTTCTTTACTTTTCGCCAGTGTTTTTCCCTCCAACAAATTGCCCTTTTCTTTATTGGAAAATGCACCTTTGTGTTTCTCATGAACATACGTGCTAATTTTAATTTAAACCTTTTCTATGATCATAAGTGGCAAAATATATATGCCCAAAGCTCAGACAATTCATTGTGTATGCAATGATGCATACAGGAGGTCTTTGTTTATTGGAACTAAGTGTTCCTGGCAGTGCGTTCACAAACTGGACAATGTTTTGACACGTAGTTGAGTACATATGGTTAAAGGAATATCTTCTCCAACATAAATTGTCTTTGTGGGCGATAGCTCAGTATGGTCAATTATGTTCATTTTAAATTGTCTTTGTGGCCGATGGCTGAGTATGGTAAATTTTGTTAATTTTAAATGATGTGCTGATTACTGTCTATTCACCCATAAAGTTACTTTAATTTGGGATGATAATACAATGAATTTGAGTCTACTGTTTTCTAGCAAAGAGATTATGACAGCTTTTGATAGTTGCCAGTTATTAAATTTTAATGACATAATGTAGTTTATTGCTCAAAATTTTAGCTGAAAATTAAATTCAAAATCTCGTTATTTTAGCAGTACTACCCCATTCTCGAAAGGACAAAATTAAAGGGTACGCTAAAATGCAAATCACTGATTATACCATCTTTCTAAAATGCACATACAATGATCTAATAAATAAGCAGATCCATTCCTTTAATATTTTAAATCATAGTTCATCCAAGGAATTTAAAGGAGGCATGAAAGAAGAAGAAAAAGAAATACCGGTAGCAGGCCTAACAAAATTAGGGAATTTTTTATATGTCACCTATTTTCACAGTTATTAATATTTAATATTGTTACTTTTGGCAAACTTTTAACTTTGTGCATGTAAATAAACATGCATTCGACTTCCTTTCAAAGTGTTACTACCACATATATCGCTTGCTGAGGAAATATAAAAACCAAATTACTACTAAGAAGGACTGTATCAAGGATTTTTAACTTTCTGGGTGGACTACATATGAAACATAAAACTGTTATAACTTTACAAGTTGACTACTGCATTAATTTCCTAATTTTACAATAAAGCTGATGTTTCTGTCAGGCTTAAAAAGCTGAGTCTCTTGGATACATGTCAGATTTTGTTCATTTATATTTAGATCATATTTTGTATTTTTAATGGTTTTTTAAAAATGTGATATACATGTACATCAGTGAAAATCTAGGCCAAGGCAATTCAAGGCAATTCACTGCTGCCATGTACCCTAACTGGGAAAGACTATTTACGCAGCTGCTGTGTACCTCATTGGTAAAGACTATTCACATGACTTGGTCTACTCCACGTGGCAGTTGCGTATTTTGTATAATAGACATTCAGTTTTTGCATTTTAGAACTGAAATTGTCAGAAATTCAGTCTTTTCTTCCATAAAAATACATTAATTTTTGCTCCTGAGTACCTTAAATGACAAATTTGCAAGTCATTATAGTTAAAACTGGTACAATGCTAACCTCCTTCATTTCACAGGCACTCATTACAAATGCAATTAAGGGCATCGGTTAATGGATGTCAGGATGGGGGGTCCAAACTTGTAACAATGTCAATACTGGTTCGAACTTCCCCACCCCCATCTATCGACTAATACTCTTAATTTCAATTGTAACGAGCCACTGTGTTCACTGGATGATTTGATACAAGGTGATTCAGAGTAATTCGGACTCGTCCCCAATATATTCACCGATCGCTGTACAAATAGTCTTTGCAAAATGGTGGGTACACTGTGGCCATGTCAATAGTTTTGTAAAATTTTATACACGGCTGCCGTACAAACAGACACTTCCTATTATCTCTTGAGACTGGATAACTCATACCCTTGTCTTGTTCCAGCAAAGTTATCTCTCTTATGCACTGTGGAGTACAGTGGCACGTCCTATTATCGTGGTATGCCTATTACCATGGCATTTAAACATGTTTGTTCAGTGATGTCACCATGTGTAACATCAGAATAACATGCATGTAAACATAATGTCAAGAAGTTCACATAGCCATGAATATTAAAAATTTGAAGAATAACTCTATTCAGAGTAAACAAATTCGTAGATTTCCTGTACATGTACAAATTGAATTAAGTGATAAAATCCCATTCATACCATATCCTGTTCCAATCCTTTTTTTTGTGGTACTTTTAAATCATAAAATCATGTTGAGCACAATTTCTACAAATTGTCTGCTTCACAATTTAAACAATACAAGTACAATTGGTGCCATGACTGACACTCTTCGATACAAATTGTTATATAACTTGTGGGGGGCTCATTAAGGGTGCATTGTCAAACTATTGAGTTTTGTTTTAGTGTGGGTTCTTAGAACCCTGTCATCCCTTTAAATTCATAAAAGATGTTTTCTAGACATTGGGCATACAATTAATGTTTACGCAGGTTGGGGTTAACTATAAATATACCATGCAATATAACATAAGAATATCATAAACTATAATTACTTCATGGATTTGCTACAACTCAGGTATATAAAGATCTTGATTAAATTTATGAATTTAATGATGAAATGTTTTCATTAAAGGTGTTGATTTTACATAATATTTCCTGATTTTTTTAATTTATTCTTTTACTTTGATACTGTACTACCAATGGTCACTGTATTTCTCAACTGCCGTGGTAATAGGAGGTTCTCTTTAGAGCGCCTCATGTTAAAGATAACCTCAGAATATCCAGTACTTTGGTGATCCCATTGATCAGAAATTACTAGTGCAGTAGGATCAAAGTTAAAAAGTAAGTATAGTGAAACTTTTTTTGGTACCACAATGTCGGGTAATCTTGCGTACCTAAGGATTGCTTTCATAAGCAAATCTATGAAGCCACTAAGAAGAATGTCACAAACATAGTCATACATGTGACAGAACCAGGATTTCAAACCAGTAGATTTAAAAATTTTGATCAGTAGATTGGCTTCTAAAAAGGTAGATTTTTTATTGGCATAAATTTTACATGTTTTATGGGGATTGAAAACAAAACAAGTTCATTTTGTCACATAATATGTATTCTCTTCATATTATAATAAAACACAAATTTTGAACATGAATCAGATTCAGAATCTGATGGAAAATGTTACAATAATAGTTATTTAATATGAGCCAGTATATTGTTAATTAAATGAAAAAGGAAGAGTTGTACATCTCACAGTTCACTGCAAATATTTTTTATAAAATCCACAGGCATTTTTAGTTTCCTTCACAAGATCACTGTCTGGTGACCACTGGTGACATTCACTGTGATTGTTAACCTTCACACTTAGCAGGCTCTCAATAGTTTTCTGGTCCAGATTTCCCCTTGAATCACTCTGGATTTTCCGAAGAATGGATAATGTCCTCTCTGTGTCAGCATTGGAATATGGTAATGATAGGACAACTACACTCAGTCTGGAAAGAAGTTCTAACTTAAGTTTTCATGTTGCTAAGTTTCTGAGGCTGCTGACATGAACTGAAAAAAAAATATACAAGCTGCCCTTAAATATTCATCTTAAACCATCGTGAACAATACAAGAACAATTAAAAGACATCAAATCAAAATACTTACTCAAGTGTTTCTGCCAAGATCATTTTTGGTCGGTCTCTATGTTTTATCTTCCTTCCACGACAGGTCGGCCAAGTTTTAATCAATGACTCACGGTCATCATGGATTACCTTTAATCCTTTTATTACTTATAACACCTCAAACAACATCCTGCATTTTACCTTAAGGTAATCAATTAGCCGCTTGTTGTGTACACATGCTAGCCGTTATTTAACAATTGTAATCCGACTACTCAACCACACATCGTCGCACCGGTCATAGCATAGGTGGAACATTTCTGGTTCCCAGTAGACTGGTTCTGACTGGTTTATCTAATGTGTTGATAGACGCGTAATAAAAACTGGGTTGTTTTTGTTTTTTTTTTAATTTTTCCTTGAAATTTTCAAAAGCGGTAGATTTCGACCACTAAACGGTATGTGCAGTAGATGGCCTTTAAAATGGTATTTTTGGCCTACCGCCAGTAGAATCACATGTATGCATAGTCCATGCAGCGAAATCAGCCCACTACAGTACTAAGATCACTGAAAGTTCCAGCTGCAAAGAGCTCCTCGAGATTACTAACAAGCTAATGTCAAGGAACAAATGTACACCACTTCCAACTACCTTCTCTCCAGTCGACCTTCCGGACCAGTTTGCAAATTTCTTCCGTGACAAAGTACAAACCATTAGAGATAAGCTTGACAACTCAATTTCAATTGACTCGTCGTCACCATACAGTTGCGATACAGAATTTCAGCGGCAACCATTAGCAGCATTTGAACCTGTCTATGGATTTAGCACGTACAATCATGATGAAGAGTGCCCTGAAGTCAAGTGAACTTGATCCGATTCCGACATCACTGCTGCTTTAGTGCTTAGATCCAATATTGCCTTCACCAACTGATGTTATTAATACTTCTCTCTCATCCAGGGAATTCCCATCATTTTTCAAAACTGCCATTGTAAAGCCTCTGCTGAAGAAACCAACACTTGACCATAACAATTTAAAGAACTACCACCCAGTTTCTAACCTCCCATTCATGTCAAAAATCTTAGAAAAAGTTGTTCTATCCCAACTTGTATCTCATTTGAATTCAAACAGTCTTTTTAGCAATGTACAGTCTGCATATCGCCCTCACCACAGTACCGAAACTACCCTTCTGAAAGTAGTTAACACCCTTCTCTCTGCTTTGGATAGTGGAAAGATTACAGTCCTCACCCTCCTTGACTTGTCTGCAGCATTTGACACAATAGACCATGATATACTACTTCACCGTCTCCATCATGTATTTGGCATTCACAATACAGCCTTACTAAGGTTAAAGTCCTACTTGGTCAACAGGACACAAATTGTGTCCGCAAATGGAAAACACTCCAGCTCAGTTGATCTATGTTTTGGTGTTCCACAGGGTTCTCTTCTTGGACCGGTTCTCTTCATTCTATACACTCAGTCGCTCTTAAGTGTCATAGATCGTCATCCAGTGTCTCACCAATTGTACGCTGATGACACCCAAATATACAAATCTAGCCACCCAACTGAAGTTGATGCTACCATCCAAGGTGTAGAGAGGTGTATTTCCGATGTGAAATCATGGATGACATGTAACAAGCTGCAGATGAATGATGATAAAACTGAAGCCATTCTGATTACGACACAAAGACTTTCTCATTCACATCCTTTACCTCAAACAATAAATATCAGCAACACCAACATTAAATTCACAGTCAGTACGAAACCTAGGTGTTACTCTAGACAGTACACTCTCATTGTACCAGCATGTCATGAACATATGCAAGGCTGCATACCTTGAGCTGAGACGCATCAGCTGCATTCACAATTATCTTTCAGTTGATTCCACTAAAACACTTGTTTGTGCCTTAGTACTTTCAAGACTGGACTATTGTAACTCAATTCTATCTGGTTCATCTCAGTATCTACTCCAGAAACTTCAAAAAGTTCAAAACAGCTGCTCGGATCATTCTTAGAGTACCACGAGCAGAGCACACCTCCCCCTGCTCTGTACCCTACACTGGCTACCCATTCGATCCAGAATCAAACACAAAATTTATTCTCTGTGCTACGTTTCATTGACTGGCACCAGTCCAACATACCTATCTCACCTCACCCATGTGTACACACCAGCAAGATACTTACGCTCCTCTTCCGACACTCGTATTCTCATTATTCCCACTATCAAAATGAAGTCATACGGACAACATTCTTTTGCATACCAGGGCCCAGAAATGTGGAACAAAATGCCCACTGAACTTAGAAACAAAGACAAAGTGATCTCATTCAAGAGTGCTCTTAAAATTCACCTATTTCGACTGCAAGAATAGACTTAAAGACTTAATGTTTCCTTCCCTTAACTATTTTCAGCGTGTTTTTGTTTTCTACTTTCATGGTGTTTGTTTTTTGTAATCATATCATTATATATGTTTTTTAGGTGTTTGCTAATGTTGTAAAGCACTTAGAGATTCTAAAGATTAGGCGCTATACAAAGTCCTCATTATTATTATTATTATTACCCGACATTATTTGTCTTCAGAATAAATTCTAATTGTTTGCTTATTGCATTCAAAAGATCTACCTTCACTTTAAATAAACAAATTAATTGTCAAATTTTTTTCCAGAAAATTTGCCAAATTTTTTTAGCAGGAACAAGCATACCCCTCATGCAAATTCAGTTTTTTGGTCTAATTATACGCAGGCACTGATTTTTAATTTGTAGTCTAATTATACGCAGGCACTGATTTTTAATTTGTAGTCTAATTATGCACAGGCACTGTTTTTATTTCATTTCTGGACTTTCTGTTTTCAGCAGTGAATCAAAATTTTCCTTACTAAATCCGCCTTATGTAGGTCATTATGTTTTCAAATTTAAAGTGTCCATCTTCTTTATTTAAGATGGTTAATCGATGGATAACTAATGATTAGTATGAGTTGTCATTTACACTCAAAAACCACAGTTTAAAAATTTTTGCACATTATTTTTATTTTATCAAATCAAAGTGTTACTGATTGATCTAGACCTCGTGTTTTTTTTTTAAATGGAAGTGTCTTTTGTGTAAGAGGGGATACAAAGTGGTGAAAAATGCCTCCCGCAAATGGTTTTTGTTTTGCTGCAATGCTGAACTTACTGTTTCAGCTGTAATTAACCAGAAGCGTATGAATTCACAAATTCAAGGTACAATATGACATTTCCATATCAAACTCTAATAAAAACTCGAATGAAATATGGATTTTTGTATGTGGAATTCAGTTATCTAAAAGCAACATGTTAACGCCGTTAATACGTTAAAATATGTAACGTCGGACGCGCAAGATTAGCCCACGCGCAGAATTGGATGACATGGTTGTATGTCTTCTAAGTTCTAGGCAGTAACGCGGTAATAGGACGTACCGGCCTACATAGTTTTGTCCTCGTCAAACTGTCAATCTTAGGTTACTCTCTAATACAGTGTGTGACACACACGATGAAGTTATTTCACCAAACATTAGCACTGAGGTCTATGGAAAAACAATTGGTTCTGTGATACCATCCATGTGACACACGAGTGGCAAGGTCGTAGACTGCAGATCAAAAGCAAGGCAAAACAAAAATAATTAAAATCATAATTTCTCACTTAGTATATAATGACAAACCTCCTATTTCTGCTTGTATAGCTTCTGCAACTAATGAAGTCATAGTACTGTATATTTAAGCAAAGTATTTAGAAAATGTCATTCACACATGTTCAGCAGCAGCCATAATATTATAGTCTCTAAGCGCTTTCCAAAATATGTGTACTAGTCAATGCATCTTATTCACTAGGATGTATAGCGGGTATCGTTTCAAATTCATTCCTTGCAAATTCATATCCCAGATTCACAACTATCCTGACACTACTGTCTCAAAATATCTACAATACAATAAAAACATCTTAAGTAATAAGATGGTTGATCATGCCCACTTGACTCATGGATCGCTCATTATTTTACATATTAGAATCATGGACGATAAAAGGTTTAAATGTAAGTGTGGTAGTAGTGTATACAATATATATATATATATATATATATATATATATATATATATATATATATATATATATATATATATATATATATATATATATATATCATCTGACAAACATTGCAAAACAAAAGTATACCAAAGTAATGTGGAAGAATACACGGAAGATACAGAAAAGGAAGTTGATAATTACACAAATGAATATATGAAACAGAGTGATAAAAGACAAAAGAGACTTACGCACACGATTAGGAGAGGAAAATAAGTGAGGGAGTAAATGTGTTATAGTTTTTGATTTAATTGACGTATAAAAAATTTTGATGATTAAATGGTGGACTTTAGACTCATACACACACACACACCCAAAAAAATAAAACAAAATAAAAAAAGTTATAAAAATTACAAATAAGTAGTGCACTTTATCCTTATCCTGCAACTAATTTTAACACTCTAGTTAACAGAAACAATATATAAATATTTAAAGATATACCAATCTACCACATTAAAATCAACAATTTCATATACAAACCGTCAAACATTGTTTGGTGACAGTATGGATGATAACACCTGGATGTGGGGATTTTGCTGCTATTTAACAAATCAAAGTGCGATATAATTGGTAAAATCGGTAAACAGCGATATAATTGGTAAAATCGGTAAACAGTACGTTTACTTACTGAAAAGAAAACTGCTGTCTAAATGCCATATATACTATTGCCTAGTGAGCAGGTTTTAAATTTGAATGATAACATCATAGATTTAAAACAACTTAAGATAACTATATATACTGAGTACACTAAGAGTCATGATTCTCAACAATTATGTTTAACTCCCAAAACACTTTGTCAGGTGGTGTTAAAAGTAACATGTAAAAGTATGACATCTGAATGTCAATAAAAATGTGTAAAAAAAAATCGCTGGGCAATCAGGGGAAAAAATTAGCTAGTGGTGAGTGACACCAAGCTGGGAGCTAGAAATTGAATGGAGTTACTCGGAATTTGAGATGAGAAAGTCAAATGATTTTTCAGGATCATTACTGATTACCGTGGATGAGTAAATATACTGTGTCCATGATTCTATTTACACAGTAGTTATGGTAAATAGGCTGTGTCCATAGTTCTTTTTACAGAATAGTTGTGGTCAATAGACTGTGTCCATAATTCTTTTTACAGAATAGTTATTGTAAATAGATTGTGTCCATAGTTCTTTTTACAGAATAGTTGTGGTAAATAGACTGTGTCCATAATTCTTTTTACATAATAGTTATTGTAAATAGACTGTGTCCATAGTTCTTTTTACAGGACAGTTATGGTTTGACATAAGAAATAAGAGCAACATAAAATCAGAGTATCGGCTGTATTTGATATGCATTTTGGGATCACACATTCAAAATAGATTATCTATTACACAGTTTGTTTCAACTGTTCAAGACACTGCTAAAACGTTCCTTAAGAAATTAATTATAAGACAGCAGTAGTAGAGGGGGGTGACTGAGGGACAAAGGGGCCTCTATAGGGACGTACGGGAGTTTAACGTGGTGGGGCCTCTATAGGGACAAGTGGGCCTCTATAGGGACAAAAGTGCCAAGATTTATAGGGACAGTTGGGCCTCTATAGGGACGTACGGGAATTTATCATAGCGTCCGTATGCAGTGACGAAGACAACGTCCTCTACCATCAAAACTGGGTGGGGGGGTTTTGATAGTAGAGGACGTTGTCTTCGTCACTACATACGGGGTGTGGGGACACTTGGCAATCATTGAAAAAATAATTAATCTTTTTCTTGTAAAATGGGTGGCCCTAAAGACCTCCCAGGTCTGGTCCGACAAGCGGGACAGCTCCTCCTCCTCCAGGAGTCTAGACTCCTCCTACAACGCTTCTTCAGGATAAATGGCGGATGGACCGCTTCTGGTTCCCAATTTTCTTCCTTCTTCTCCTCCTTCTCCTCCACTATCCTGTGATCTTCCTCCTCCATCATCGGATGAGGCTGGATAGGCTCTTTCTTCTCCTTCTCCTCCACTATCCTGTGGGAAATTAACATGCGGGGGCCTCTTTGGTCTCAAACGGGTACTCTACGAGAAATTAACATGCGGGGGCCTCTATGGCCTCAATGGGAAATTAACATTATGGGCCTCTATGGCCTCAATGGGAAATTAACATTGTGGGTCTCTATGGCCTCATACGGGAAATTAACATGGCGGTAAGAATGGTAGGCAATAATTGGAAAATAACCTTCTGCCTAGTGGCTATATCTATATAGCCTAGAGTTATATATAAAGCATTACCTATACCTCAGATCATGATGGAGGTGTCAGTAAATTTGCATATATTGTACCTATGTTATAAAAAGCTTTGATCAAGGGAACCAACTCATAATAATACTAAAATGGACGTGACTAAAAGTTGTATTAAACTTCGGGAACCGTCACGGACTTTGGCGTTGACTAGAAAAAATCCGGAACATTAGATTATAATGGCCTAGACTAAAAGTAACACTAAAATTCCGAAATTGTACCGGACGTTAGCGGAGACTGAAAATAATCCGGATTTTTTTTTTTTTTAAATTGGCTGAGACTAAAAAATAGTACTAAAATTTCGTAACTCATTTTAAATTTTTTTTTTGTTATTTTATATTTTTTTATATACAAACTCAAATAAACCCAAAACCCAAACCCAAACCTAACACACTATCCCAAATGCCTTGTGTGCTGCCTAAAAACCCCAAAAACCTGCTATCAGACGAAAGGGTATGACAAAGGGATGAAATCACGCCAACATACTATCCAACATATACATCATCCATTTTTTTATTTTTTAAAATTTTTTTATGAAAACACACACACCACACAACCATTTTTTTTTTTTACTTTTTTAAAATTTTTTATATCAAAACACACACCACAGATATACAATCCATTTTTTTTTAAAATTGTTATATCAAACACAAAACTTACACATACTACAAATATACAATCCATTTTTTTAAAAAAAATTTATATCAAACACAAAACTTACACACACTACACAACCATTTTTTTATTTTTTAAATTTTGTTTATATCAAAACACGCACCACACTATCCATTTTCTTAACTTTTTTTTATAAATTTTTATATATCAAATTCAAACTTACACACACCACACAAATCATTTTTTAACTTTTTAAATTTTTTTATATCAAAACACACACCACAAATATACAAGGGAAAGGGGTTTTTTTTGGTTTGGTGGGTAAAAAACAAACCACACGACACCATTCAGAGATATACATCAATAATAATAATTATATTTTATTCAATGTATATACATTATTTTACTCGTGGTAATAAACAATTTCATATAAGTCCAATACAGTTCAATACACTTCCATATTTACCATTTCATTCTCTTATTGTTCTGACACTTCAGGAAGATTCTTGTCTACAATTCTCTCATAACTTTCTTCTGGACTCTCATTGATAAACTCCAACTTAATAAAAATGTCCATTATCATCTCGAATCCACTGTCTTTCTTGACAAATCCTGTAAACTTTACTATGATCTAATCCAAAACATCTTGCCATATCACAAATGGAATCCATCCGACTATATAATCCTGAATTCAAGTCAGTTAATTTCACAGATCTCACAAATCCACTAGTTCCTTGACTCTTCTTCTCTGGCTCTTCCCATCTAGCTTGAAATCTTTTCTGGAACTTCTTCGAAAAGACCGACTTACAAATCCCAGTACAGCAATAGTAGATACTTCCTGCATGACAATCAAAATATTGAATAGCGTTTCTCATACTTTCAAATCTTCTTTCCTCTGTCTCACCAACAAACTGGCACAACACACTTCTAGCACTTCAAAAATTAACTCTCCTTTTTTTTTATCATTCTTCACATGTTTATGCAAACATGTTCGTTCACTAGCAGTCATCACTTAAAGATTTTCTATTCTATCATCATCAAGTACATTATTGAGATGTACCACTTCACTCTGTCTTGGTAGATCCACTCCATTCACCGCTTCAAAGACAAATCTCCCTCGATTTGTATGTTTCTTCCTCTTTCCTTCCTTACCAGTAACCTTAATCTTTATCAATCCAAATGAATTCAAATTTCCTTTGACTTTCCTTCCAGACTTCATATGATAGACATTACCAAGTATGTCAGCAGCATAATTATCATACACCTTATGAACATACTTATTCAATTCAATTCCAGTGTCTTGACTTTTATCTCGAGCGCAGTACTTTTCCATCTTCACAGTTTGAAAGTTCAATCACGACCAGTGATTCTGAAGGTAAGAAGGTCTATATATATATATATATATATATATATATATATATATATATATATATATATATATATAGGTTCCCTGGGTGAAACTGAATCAGATTCAGAGTAAACTTCAAGATAAAAAGATCACGCCCAAGCCATGAGAAAACAGAAGAAGAAGAAGAAGAAACAAAGAGGCCACGACGATGAAGACATTCCGTACCGCCTGAAACACCGCTAGATGAACTACTAGCTCAAGTCCATGCTAGTGACTTCGAAGAGGAGATGAGTGAACCTGAAACCTTACCATCTTCAAAACCACCCAAAACAAAATCCACCACCAGCACCACTACCAACACCAGAACCCCTGACCAAAAAACACTCCCTACTACCTTGGCTCCTCCTGAAAATTACTATCGGATTCGAGAGACGGAAAAAATAACTTCTCGAAAATTTAAAACTACAGCTTACACTCACACGGTTCACTTTAAAGACTTCAAGTCCAAAGTACCTCCCGAGAAAGCGGCGGGGTTCATTAGCGATTTGTGGGATTCTGTCTTAATGAACTTGAAACGACAATGTGGAGCCAAAGAAGATGATCGATTGAGACTGGCCATTCATCATGACAATTTG
Source organism: Margaritifera margaritifera (assembly GCA_029931535.1). Lineage (NCBI taxonomy): Eukaryota > Metazoa > Mollusca > Bivalvia > Unionida > Margaritiferidae > Margaritifera > Margaritifera margaritifera. The sequence goes on from JAQPZY010001520.1 coordinate 1,749,010, forward strand.
AAGAGTCCTGTTTGCATCGAGTTCAGCACCCCGGCAGAATTAACGCCAGACAAAGTCATGTCCAAAATAGAACATGTTCAACAATCGAACGACAAGTTTACCATCACCGATGGAAAGGCCACACTTTACTTGACTCACGTTTCCCCTCCTTGAGGAAGTGGACGAAGTAGGAAACCGTTACTGGTGGACGATATTCGAAGTACCAAACGCAGTGTCGTCCAAATCGACAATACTCAAGACCAGATGTGCTTGACTCGGGCTATTGTGGTGGGGCGAACGCGCATTTACCGAGAGTTTGTCAAGATCCAAGTGAAACGCAAACTCAAAGTCATTTCTCGATTTTTAAGGTATGCTTACTTCCAAACTGTCAGAAGAAAGATTCTGGAGAAAACCTTTCATTGTAGAATCCCGGGAATAGTCTATCACAAAAGAACCTGGATATAAAAACCCACCACCAAAGATACCCACCTTAGGAACCTCACCCTATAAAAGCTCACCATGCCTGATCTGTGGTCTTCACTTGTGAAACGTATTCCGTGGAAGGAAGTCAACGATCGTGTTCAGACCTTAGAGGATTATAAAGACTTGATACAAGAACTGTTTCCATTGAATTTTGGACGCTATGCAGTGTGTGTCTTAGTGACTACCTTTCTTGGAATTCGTTTTCCAGGACATTCGTTGTGAAGTATTTTTGAGGACAAGTGTTTGCCTTGGATTATTTTGGAGGACCCGTGGTTGTTTTGGACTATTTTGATAAACCATCAAAAAAAAAACAACAACAACAACATGAGCATTCATGCTTTATCGGTACACGAAAGACAAATTATACTCAAAGTGTTAAGAGTGGTGATGAACATCACAAGTGGGGTACCTCCGTGTGAAGAAGACATTAGTCAAAATTTATCTTGCCTTGACACGTTTGAAGAAGTGTGCCTTGTTAGTTGGATGCACCAACAACTTACCGGTTGGAAAGATGTACGTGACTGGAAGAGTGTTGGTTTCGATGTTTGGCTACAAGAAGTACCACAGTTTGCCAAAGATCTGGCCCGTCACCACTAAGTCTTAGTGACCAAAAGTGAAATGGGAACCTAAGTCACACAAAAAAATGACCTTAGAAACCATCCTGGAAGAAGAACCTGACACAGCAGAGAAAGATCACACCGTTGTCGTCGTCCAAATACAACCCTCTGAGGAACACACCCCCTCCTTACCGTCAGAGACATTTCATTCTTCTACCACCACCACAGAGACCAGAAGAATACTACCACCAGTGCCTGGGCCTTCCATTCCTAGCACACAAGAATGTTGTACATTGACTTGTTTATACAGAACTTTCATTCTTTTAGTGGTAGCCTTAATCTTGTACCTGACCATTTTTTCGGTCTGCATTTTTGTCCTTCATGACTTGTAAAAAAAATGTTTTTGTTTGTTGTGTTGGTTTGTTTTTTGTTTTTTTTAAATAAATAAACGTGTATGAAACGTATAAAATGTCTTGAGTCTTTTGTCTTCTTCTCAAAAATCTTCCTACCTCAGTCAAGGCTACATCATCTTCTGCCTCGTCTGCCTCTTCGGCTTCTGTAGTCAAAGTGATTGACGAAAAGTTAGATCGTCAAAGTTGGAACGCTTTGTATCTGTGCCATCCTTTTAACATGTTGATTGCTGGACCTAGTGGTTCAGCAAAAACAAATTTGTCAAACGTTTGATCGAACAAAAATCTCATTTGTTCGATCGTCCACCTCAACGCATGGTGTTACAAAGAGTGGCAACCGTCTTACACGTTATTGAAAGAAAGTCAAGGAGAAACCATTTCATTTGAAGAAGGCATCCCTCGCGAAGACGATGGGATCGTGTCTGACGTGAGTCAAACCCATTTTGTTATTTTTGATGACATGTTAGGAGAAGACGAAGAAGAAATTAAACTTTGGTTTACACGAAAAGGACACCATCGTAATGCTAGTATTGTATACATTACTCAAAATTTATTTCAACAAAGTAAAGCCCATCGGACCATCAGTCTGAACGCTCATTACGTGGTCTTGTTTAAAAGCCCCAGAGACAAATCTCAAGTACAAGTGTTAGCCAAACAGTTAGGTGCTCTTTGGCTCAATTATGCGTACGACGATGCCACTCAAACCCCTCACGAGTATTTACTCATCGACTTAAAACCCACCACTCCTGACTATTTGAGATTTCGTGCCCAATTGTTTCACCCTTGGGGTCAAGAAGGAGGTCCTGTCATTTACACGTCCCCTTCAGCCAATTTTTGAAAGAAAAAAATCTATAAAAACAGTCACTACGTCATTTCTGTCTCACACTCTTTCGAGATGACTTCCTTTCAACCTCATCCTTCGGCTAAATTGATTCGTGCCTTGTATGGTATCAGTCGCGAAAAAAATGCACAAGTCCGTGCTCATTTGTTAGAAGCGAGTCTTAAAGAAGTGTTACGATGGTTTACTTTGACGGCACGTCAATTACTGCAAGGCATCATTCACATTCCTCATCAAACTCAACGTTTTTTTCAAAAACATAAAGGGGCATTGTCACAACTAGCCGATCCTAGAATCGATTCACGGACTAAAAAACAAATCATTTTAACCCCTGGTGGAAGCGGTTCTTTAGGAGGGGTCATGATTCGTTCCCTTTTGAAATGGGATCCTAATGCCCAAGCCGAAAAACCCAAAGCACCCAAAAAGAAGAAAAGTCCAAAGAAAAAGAAAACCACCCACCAGAAAAAGAAAACACCTACCACCACCACTGCAAGGAGCCGCAAGAGAGGTACTGCGGCCAAGACGCAAACGTACACCCGCAAGACACCACGACAAACAACCGTGACGAGGTCTCCTTCTCCTTCGTCCCCATCATCTTTGTCTTCTTCACCACCCTTCACGATGATGCCTGCCAAACCGGACTTAAGACAAGTGTTTCCTAATTTGATGCAAAAATGGAAACCTATTTCGAAAGTCACCACTCGACGACATCGGCTGATTTGGCTATGGCAGCGGCCGCCAACAAAGTACCATCCCCTAAAACCAAAGTTCAAGAAAGAACCGGCGTGTTACAAAGTTTGTTGGATTTATCCAAAGAAGAATTGAGACGATTTAATCCCTTGAAAACACCTCAACATCGAGTGATGCCTGTCGTGAAGTTGCTACGTCGTGCAGACAATCACTGGAGACGTGTTCCAGTATAAAATAGAAGGGTACCCTGCCAGAGACTTCAGACTTACTCCTCACCTCTAAGATGGCTCCCAAACGTGCACACCACAACCACCTCCACCAAAAAAAGAAGAAAAGTAAAACCACCAAAAAAAGGACGACTTCCACCTCGTCTGGCCAAACATTGGGACGTCTTGTCTGTCCTGACCAAATCCAATCCTCCCATGCGAAAACAACTCATTCAAACAGCCCCTAAAGAAATCATCGATACCGTGTGTGAATGTTGTTTGAACCTTTTGAAAGGAACGGTACCTTTGTCCAAGATACAGAAACAAAAATTAGGTAAACATCGGAACGTTCTTCGTCAAATGGTGAAAAAAAAAATACCTCTTCAACAAAAGAAAAAAATGTTGGTGCAACGAGGAGGATTTCTACCTATGCTGTTAGGACCGTTGTTAAAAATAGCGGGTCCTTTGTTAGGAACGATTGCTGGACCACTTTTAGGAGGTGTCATGCGATAACAAAAAAAGAAGATAAAAAGGACCACCCTTCTCTGAAAAGACCACACCTTTTTGGTACCTTTGGATGAAATGGAAGGACGAAAACTGACTTTAGTACCTTACAAACGATGGATGGAATTTCATCGTTTGAACGAACAACGGATACCTCATTTACCACCCAATCCTAATCTCAACGAGATGTCCCAGTTACAACAAGAATTACAAACCCTGCTGGAACGAAGCGATTTTTCAGAAACAGAAAAATCGTAACGGTACGGTCAACTTTTACAACGTCTACAACTCTTTCACCAAAAAGCTGTAGACGAAACAGCTCCACCCACTCTGAGAGATTTTAAGACGATGATGAAAAGCGAACCTAAAGTGACCACCACTAAAACAGACACCGGTACAGGGATGACCGTAAAAGAAGAAAAAGAAGAAGAAGAAGAGTTACAAACTCCACCTCTTAAAAAGAAAAAGCTAGCCACACCAAGTTGGATGAAAAAAATGTTGTCTACCCCATTACCCTCAGAAAAGAAAAAGGAAGAAGTGAAGACAGAAGTCAAAACAGAACCGATGACCCCTGTTCAAACAACATCTTCTTCTTTTACACCAGTGCCACGTCGGACACGTAAACAATCCAAAAAGATACCTCACGAAGAAAAGAGCATTGGTACTTGGTTGACTTATTCTTGATGAATCATGGAGAAACTGTTAGCTACCATTTATTACAATCCTGGCCATGCTGCTGGTTACGGAGGAGTTCAAAAATTATATCGAGCTGCCAAAAGTAAATTGAAAAGTGTACGTTTACCCGAAGTACGACAATGGTTACAAGAACAATCGACGTACACGTTACACAAACCCATTCGACGCAAATTTTCTAGAAGTAAAACCCAAGTGGAAGGCATCGATCATCAATGGCAAGCCGATTTAGCCGACGTCTCTCATTTAGCCACTTACAATCGTGGTCACAAATATTTGTTTTGTGTCATCGACGTGTTTTCCAAATTTGCTTGGGTCGTGCCTTTGACCTCTAAAAGCAGTACCGAATTGGTACGGGCCTTAAAATTGGTCTTGAAACAAAGTGGACGCCAACCATTACGATGGCAAACTGACAAAGGCACCGAATTTCTAAATCAAGCTTTTCAAAAAGAATTGAAACAAAGACAGATTCATTTTTTTACTACCGAAAATCCTGAAACCAAAGCCAGTATCGTGGAACGTTTTCAAAGAACTTTGAAAGAACGCATGTGGAAATATTTTACACATCATTATACTCTCAAGTACATCGACGTGTTACCTCGTTTGGTCAAAGCGTACAATCAATCGTACCATCGTAGCATCGGATGTGCCCCCGAAGAGGTCAGCCCTGAAAACGAAGTGACCGTGTTTGATAAATTGTTTGGTACCTCAAAAAGGAAACCACCTCAGAAGAAGAAACCCTTGCTGGAGTTGAAGACGGGTGATTGGGTTCGCATCGGAAAAACCAAACGCATACTTTTGACAAAGGTTATTTACCTAACTGGACCACCGAATTGTTTCGTGTCACTACCCCCGTGCGTGGACGTGATCCTCCCGTCTATAAATTGGAAGACATGCACGGTGAAGTGCTCGAAGGAACATTTTACTTGCCTGAGTTACAACGAGTGACCAAAAAAGAAGACACCTTGTACGACATCGAAAGCATTCTCGAACAAAGAACACGTAAAGTAGGCAAACGACGAGTAGAAGAAGTCAAAGTACGTTGGAAAGGATATCCTCCTAGTTTTGATTCTTGGATTGCTGCTTCTCAAGTCGTCGACTATAAAAAGAAAAAGAAGTAACCCAACAACATGCCATTCAACACAGCAGCCACGACTTCAACGACTCCTTCACAGAGTTCTTCTCTTCAAGAATTACAAAAACAACCGCTCTGGGTGTGGTGCGGAGAACGTGTGCCTAAAAATCAAATCGTCTTTTTCTGCCAAATTTTTGTAGTGTATTGTGTCATCGGAGCAGCTGTTGCTAATTTGAGTTTGCAACAAGGAGACAAACAATTGTGGACCATTTTACTTAGCAGTTGCATCGGTTATCTTTTACCCAGTCCCTCTTTGAAATTTACGACGACGACGGACAACAGTCACCACCACGGGAGTACGAGCAACGCCAGTCCACCTTCTTCTTCCAGTCACCACAATACCAGTCCTATTTTGGAACCCTTTGAACATCATTCTTCTGTCCACTTGAGTGACTCCTCGGACACCAGAACCACTTTGGAACTATGAATGACCAATTTTATTTAACGTTACCCAGTGACAGTTCCATGGATGCGTTTCCCAACAACAAATTATGTTGTTTCACGGCCAAATTACCTCAGGCCTTCCAATTGGATCACGATGCTCAATGGGAAGTGGCTTTGGTAGAAATCATTCATCCTACGCAAATCAAGAATGTGTCTGGAAATCAAACCATTTTTTGACGTAGCAATCTATAACGAAAAAGTGCAAAAAGAGTTGGACGCTTATGATCCTGAAATTGGGAAAAAAATGAGTTCAAAAACTGACAATACTCCCTACTCGACCTATCGCATGAGAATTCCTGAAGGGTATTATTTTAGTGCTCAACATTTGGTGGAGACGATTGCGGCCGTCTTCGAAGCCCAATTTGGCAAAGTCTTGGAAAAAAACCAAAAATGGGTACAGATCAAATACCATCCTGTGGCACGCCGTTTCCTCTTGCAATTTTTGAAAGGGCATGAGGGAAAGCCATTCGACGAGAAAGAAGACAAACACTTACCCGCGCACGAAAGAAAATTCATGACCATCGGTTTTTCTGCTGGGTTGTTTGATATTTTGGGTGGAAATAAAAAGTGTCATGGTGAACGAACAATCCACACCAACACAGATTTCGGAGAGGCTTTTCGCACCCCTATCGAATTGAACGTTGGACTGAATTTAATGTTTGTGTACTCCGATGTGGTGGAGTACAACGTGGTGGGCCACACAGCTGCTCCCTTACTGAGAGTCATTCCTTTCAAAGTGGATACTGCTGCTGGTGCGTACGAACAAGGTGGAAACACGTTTCACGTTCACCGTGAATTTGTACATCCTCATTATCTTCCAGTCAGTAAATCGTATTTTGACAGTGTCAACATTAGTATAAAAGGAGATTTGGGACAAGATGTGCCATTCATTGACAAAGGAAAAGTCACGGTGAAACTACATTTTCGAAAAAAAACAAGTTCTCTAACGAATTGTAACTGACCCAAACCAAAAAATGTATCCAGTGTACCAAGGAGTGGCTCGACAACGAGGACATGGTTTAGGAGATATGTTAAAATCGGCATTTCGGACGGTAGCTCCTATTTTGAAACCGATGGTGACTCAAGGATTTCATGCCTTAAAAGATGCCGCTTTGACACAAGGAAAAGAATTTTTGCAAAATGTCCTCATCGACAAACAAAATCCTAAAGAAGCCTTTATGAGAGCAGGCAAAAATGTGTTGATGAACACTGGTAAAGATCTTTTAGGTCTCCAAGAGAATCCTATAAATTCACTTCACGCTTCCGACCCTGGCATTACTTCTTCCTCCACTTCACAGCAAGGACAAGGTAGAAAGAGACGACGACATCGAAATCCCTTCAAAGTTCAGAAAAAAACACACGGTAGTTCCAAAAAGAATAAGAAAAGAAGAAGAACCGTCAGAGAATTAGACGTGTTTGATTATTAACTGTGAAAATAAAAATGATGCACTGAGATTCTTGCGAATGTACCAAGTCAGAACTGGATATGTTTTCTATGCCTCCTACCATGATGACGATGCAAGAATCCCAATGGGTGGAATTTCATCCTGTATCGTCTTTGACGGAATCAGCTCCTATCGAATTTGAAATCAAAGGACAAACCGAAGATTACATCGATCTGAATAACAGTTACTTGTACCTGAAACTTCAAGTACAAAAAAATGACAACAACCTTCCTGGGGAAGCTGCCCGAGTGGCACCCGTCAATAATTTCATGCATTCCTTGTTCAGCGAAGTAGATTTGTACTTGAATAACAAACTGGTCAGCAGCAGTTTGGATACTTACCCTTACCGTGCTTACTTGGAAAATCTCTTGACGTACGGAAAAGAAGCCAAGAACACTCATCTGGATGCTTCGGTGGTCTGGAAACCTGACACCTCGGAAAAGTTCAACGACACAGAGCTGTCAGTACCGGCGAAGACTTCTGCTAATGATGGTGATCCTATAATTCCAGCAGTCTCTCACAATGTGGGATTTAACGACCGTCGAAAGAAAATCAGACGAAGTTTAGAACTGATGGATCGTTTGCATTTGGACATGTGGTTGCAAGACAAGTATTTGTTGAACGGAGTGGATGTACGCCTGAGACTGAATCGCAGTAGTGCCGCCTTCCATTTGATGGCTCATGCTAACGAATGGAAAACCAAACTCCAAGAAGCCAAACTTTACGTGCGACGTGTAGAAGTCTTATCAAAAGTAGCCAACGACATCAGTCAAACGTTGAGCAGAACCACTGCCAAGTATCCTGTGCGACGCGTGGAAGTGAAAACCTTTACCATAGCCGCTGGACTCCGATCCAAAGTCGAAGATCACATCTTCCAAGGACAGCTCCCCAAACGTTTGCTGATTGGCATCGTCAGTAATGCAGCCCTCAACGGAGTCCACGATCAGAATCCGTTCGAGTTTAAACACTACAACGTCTCCAAGATAGAAGTCAGTCGAGATGGCAAGACCTTGTGTACCAGACCTTTTGAACCTAACTTTAGCGACGGCCATAAAAATTACTTGCGATCTTACCTGAGCCTGTTTGAAGCCACAGGACAGTTAGGTACCAACACCAGCCACGGCATTTCGTACGAGGATTATGCAGGAGGGTATGCCTTGTGGGGATTTGATTTCACTCCTGACCAAGGCAGCGATGAAGGACATTTCCACCCTATAAAATCAGGCCCACTTCGTGTGGAACTTCAGTTTGCAGATCCTCTACCCGACACAGTGAACGTCGTCTTGTATGCAGAATTTGATAACACTCTAGAAATCAACAGTTTGAGAGAAGTGATTCTAGACTATTAGAAGAAGAAAAAAAAGATGCAACACGTAGAAGAAGAACCTATGGAAATAGATGAGGGATTTTGTGAAGTTCAACAGTCACAAACTACCACAAATGATGATGATGACAAAGTCATTCATTCAGAACCTAAAACCGAGTTTACTGGATTTATTTCTCGATGGCCAGAACAAGAAAAACAGTTAGTCTCCTGTTATGCTCAGGAATTGAGTAAAATAATTAACAGTCTAGTCCGAGAACAATGTCATGGATGTCAAAACGATCATCCCAGTCAGATACAACACGACAAATGTATGATGATGACGGGCGAAGAACAATTGGACGAATATTTGGAAACGGCCTGGTCCCAGAACTCGGACGAAAAAGTATTGAGAAAATGGTATAAAGACTTGGAGACTTCTTCTTCTCCTCCACTTGATTATCTGGAGATCAGACGCATCGAAGGACTCATTCAACAGAGTGCAGAACCTATCCGACGTGAATATTCCTGGAATTACAAGACAGATCAATTCAAGTTTAAAGTCAGGTGTGAATTGGTGACCTATTATTTCCATTGAAGACAAAAAAAAAGAAGAAGAAGAAAAAAATGGATACTAGAGAACTTTATTTCCTATTGACTCGTAGTTCCTACACTTCTTCTTGAAATCCTGTGGTGTGTGCTAAAGATGAACTACCTCATCGTAAACCTAAAGACGTTCATGCCTATATCATCAATACCGACGACAGTCATCTACCAGGAACCCATTGGATTGCCGTGTACTTTCCCAACGATCACAATGGTGGAGGTGTGGAATATTTTGATTCTTATGGATTACCTCCTTTGGAAGACGACATCATTGACTTTATGAGAAGAAATGCCGTCTCGACTCGATTCAATAATGTTCGATTACAAGGATCGGATTCCATGGTGTGTGGACAATATTGTGTACATTATCTTCATCACCGCAGTCTTGGATATTCCTTAGAACATTTAGTGACTTGGTTTAATAGTGACTATGCTATAAATGATGCTAAAGTACAACGATGGTTTTGTGAACATTTTGGTTATCTCTTGTCTTTAGCTCACAAGCGTAATGTCAATCAGAATGATGCAGATGTAGAAAGGTGGAGGTTTAGTTTACCACCCCAAAGTTGTCAACCTTGTAAATATGTTCCTGTTTAAAATTTTATTGTTGAATTGTTAGTATTTTTATGTTAGAATGGTTATTGTTGATTACAAAAATGGTTATTGTTGAAAAAAAATATGGTGTTGTGTGGTTTTTTATTGAATTTGAAAAAAAAAATAATTATGTTCTCTCTCTCTTTCTATCGATCTAAAAAAACTTACCTCTTTCCTCTATCTGTTATCTCACTGTCGATCTGAAACCCTACCATGTTTTCCATTGCGTCCGCGCGTTAAGCATATAAAGCGGTGCATTGGCCAGTGTAGTCATTCTCGTTGACTCGTCAAGATCTCAACAGATCAAGAAGATGGCAGCAACCATGATTACAAAGCTGAATGAAGCTATGGTAAACATTCAGAGGGTGAAGAATCATTTGATGGAGACCCACCCAGAGAGAAAGACGATGACGTTCATTCAAATGGCGCATGATCTAGTAGAAGAGGTACTGAGAGAAGAAATACTTCGGGAAAGAACATTTTTAAAAAATGGATTGTATATTTGTGGTGTGTGTAAGTTTTGTGTTTGATATAAAAAAAATTTAAAAAGTTAAAAAATGATTTGTGTGGTGTGTGTTTTGATAAAAAAAAAATTTAAAAAGTAAAAAAAATGGTTGTGTGTGTTTTGATATAAAAAAAATTTTTTTTAAAAATGGATTGTATATTTGTGGTGTGTGAAAGTTTTGTGTTTGATATAAAAAAAAATTTAAAAAATAAAAAAATGGATAGTGTGGTGCGTGTTTTGATATAAAAAAAATTTAAAAAGTAAAAAAAAATGGTTGTGTGTGTGTTTTGATATAAAAAATTTTCAAAAAAGTATAAAAAAAAAATGGTTGTGTGGTGTGTGTGTTTTGATAAAAAAAAATTAAAAAAATAAAAAAATGGATGATGTATATGTTGGATAGTATGTTGGTGTGATTTCATCCCTTTGTCATACCCTTTCGTCTGATAGTAGGTTTTTGGGGTTTTTAGGCAGCACACAAGGCATTTGGGATAGTGTGTTAGGTTTGGGTTTGGGTTTTGGGTTTATTTGAGTTTGTATATAAAAAAATATAAAATAACAACAAAAAAATTTAAAATGAGTTACGAAATTTTAGTACTATGTTTTAGTCTCAGCCAATTTTTAAAAAAAAAAATCCGGATTATTTTCAGTCTCCGCTAACGTCCGGTACAATTTCGGAATTTTAGTGTTACTTTTAGTCTAGGCCATTATAATCTAATGTTCCGGATTTTTTCTAGTCAACGCCAAAGTCCGTGACGGTTCCCGAAGTTTAATACAACTTTTAGTCACGTCCATTTTAGTATTATTATGAGTTGGTTCCCTTGATCAAAGCTATTTATAACATAGGTACAATATATGCAAATTTACTGACACCTCCAACATGATCTGAGGTATAGGTAATGCTTTATATATAACTCTAGGCTATATAGATATAGCCACTAGGCAGAAGGTTATTTTCCAATTATTGCCTACCATTCTTACCGCCATGTTAATTTCCCGTATGAGGCCATAGAGACCCACAATGTTAATTTCCCATTGAGGCCATAGAGGCCCATAATGTTAATTTCCCATTGAGGCCATAGAGGCCCCGGCATGTTAATTTCTCGTAGAGTACCCGTTTGAGACCAAAGAGGCCCCCGCATGTTAATTTCCCACAGGATAGTGGAGGAGAAGGAGAAGAAAGAGCCTATCCAGCCTCATCCGATGATGGAGGAGGAAGATCACAGGATAGTGGAGGAGAAGGAGGAGAAGAAGGAAGAAAATTGGGAACCAGAAGCGGTCCATCCGCCATTTATCCTGAAGAAGCGTTGTAGGAGGAGTCTAGACTCCTGGAGGAGGAGGAGCTGTCCCGCTTGTCGACCAGACCTGGGAGGTCTTTAGGGCCACCCATTTTACAAGAAAAAGATTAATTATTTTTTCAATGATTGCCAAGTGTCCCCACACCCCGTATGTAGTGACGAAGACAACGTCCTCTACTATCAAAACCCCCCCACCCAGTTTTGATGGTAGAGGACGTTGTCTTCGTCATTGCATACGGACGCTATGATAAATTCCCGTACGTCCCTATAGAGGCCCAACTGTACCTATAAATCTTGGCACTTTTGTCCCTATAGAGGCCCACTTGTCCCTATAGAGGCCCCACCACGTTAAACTCCCGTACGTCCCTATAGAGGCCCCTTTGTCCCTCAGTCACCCCCCTCTACTACTGACAGCAAGAATTTGACTCAGATGGAAACATAACAATAAGATTTCAGCAATATATTAAAGATTCAAAATTACTCTAGGCTATGCTTTTGGAGTGGTGGTATTTTTTTAAATCTGCGAGTGATATGGTAACGGGTAGCATTGTATGCTACAACAGCTTGGAAAAGTCAACCGATAGCTTTAAAGCAGGAATGAACACTGATATAAATGTCGACGTGCTAAAACGAAACATGATTCCAGGAGTTGATAAACTGTCCACAACAATTCCTCAAAAGATAGAAGAATAAATAAAAGAATATAATGTGGGTAAGAAATGTAAAGATCAGAAGGACAAAAATGGTGACAGTTTTCTACCGCTACTCCTCATGATTTAAAAGACAAAAATAATGAAACAGACAATCATTGATATTACTGGTTGCAGGAACAGACTTAATTTACATTTCAAAATAGGTCAACAGGTTTCCATTTCAAAATAGGTCAATAGGTTTCCATCCTTTTTGCTACCATGTCTAGACCCATGACTGCAAACAACAGGTCAGATAATGATCGAACAAGCAACATTACAAAATCGGCCAAGAAAAAAGCAGCATGTCCAGCTGCTTTAAAAATGCATCTTATTACACTGTCATTGATATCAGGCAATGCTTCAACTGCCTTTTTTTGGAACAAATAGTTAGCAATATTTTTCATCCCTTATTAGACCTTGTCTACAAATGACTTTGTGTCACCTTTTCCACCGCCAAAAAACCCGCGCACTTGTTCCTCCAGGAACTCCTGCTACACCTATTACCAAATTTACCATAGACAAATAAAAACAATTTGTTGCACCTTTCTCTTTAAATCATACTTTCAGTCTTTCTCCGGAAGGAAGTTTACATGTTATCGGTTCGTTTATTTTTCTATAGTGCACTTGTAAATATTTTCGAAATTTTCGATATTTCCAACTATTTCAACCTTGACATGTTAATTTTTTAATATAATTGTTCACGAACATTGGTTTTTTCCTTAATGTTTCCTCCATCTCTTTTTATCTGTTCGTCATAATGTTCGAGATCCATTATACAAGCTTTTATTTTTGAGGCGACGATTTCAACAGCTTTTGTATATCCTACAGTCTCGCTTTCATTTTTCGGGGAAAACAATCTTTAAACAGTTCACATTATTTAAATGGATCAAACGCAACCTTAAAAAGAGTTGCATTTCACGGAAGAGAAAAAATAACAGTAGCTTTATTCCCATGAAAATGAAAAATGCAAACAAGTGTTGAAATTGACTATAGAAAATATGACATAAACGGAGGTAACTGGAAAAACCTGAGCTGACAATAAGATGGAAACACTGGACGAAAAACAAATCAAGAAAACCTATCGTTATCAATGCAAAATCATCTAAAAATGTCAAATGTTGTCGTCATAGTAGTAGCATCTTTGGTGAGTAAATTCCTACCCATTGATGATTTAAATGAATTGCAGACAGAATTGAAGGAAGATTACATGACATCGAACGGACTAAAATACTTTACTGTGTTTGCATCATTTAAGATGGGTTTGGCTCTATTAGAACACATCACTTTCTTGATAACATTCAAACACATACATTTTTAAAATCAACAGATGAAAAACAAAACACAGAAAATATAGCGCTAAATAAATAGATATGTGAAAAAGAATTATTTTAATTTTGTTGGTCAGCAGTGGCTGTTATAGTTGCAGTATTTAGTGTTGCACATAGGATCCCAAGAATAGGGGACACTGTGTCCCTCACCTTCTAAATTTGGGGAACACGCAACATATTAAAGGCACAAATAAAAATTGTAGTAAGTAATTCACTAGAGGTGCTAAAAAATGAGATAATCTTATTTGCTTCGACAGTTTTGCCACCTAAACTTTGTCATATTTTCATGGAAAACACTTTCATTATTGCAATAACGTTTTATCATGTGATCAAGTAACTCATGAAAACATTAACATTAACCATGAAATGTTCTCTTATGTAACTATTGTGTCCACTCCTTATCTACGAGCATTTATTATCATAAATACCCATATTTTCTTAATTACTTTTCTTTTCAGATTAATAAATCATTAATTTAATGACATATTGTGTATTGGTATAAATTAGTCCTTTTATCTTTAATTCTGCCTCTGAATAAATAAAATCTTCTGTGCCGTCGGTGTGACTTTAACCTAAAAAACAAATACGTTACAATAGAAGCGGTCAAAAACTTTAACAACTGGGCCAGCTATCACAAACCTTGAATGTTTTCATGGTCATATACTTTAATTCAAAATGGATATTCATTGCCATCTGACACTATTTATCACCTTTAGCGACTTTGGCCATCACTAGTGCCAACATTGACGTGGATGGACATCCACTAAAGAAAAGTTGTAGGCGTATTTTTATTATTTTGTCCTGACAAACAAGGGCGCCCAGGCTCACCGTACAATACTATATATATATATATATATATATATATATATATATATATATATATATATATAGAGAGAGAGAGAGAGAGAGAGAGAGAGAGAGAGAGAGAGAGAGAGAGAGAGAGAGAGAGAGAGAGAGAGAGAATTCTATGAAGAATGAATACTAATTTCACTTACAATATAATGAGTTTTGGCGTGAAGAGAAAATATAAGAAATATTAGAATTAGTTGATTAATTTAGAAAGGAGTGAAGAATGACACAAATTAATACTAATGTGTACTGGATGCTTTCAACCAATTAAATGTGTACTGGATGCTTTCAACCTTAATACCAATTATATGTGTACTGGATACTTTCAACCTTTTACAATAATTGTGGCAACAGTCTCTTTTGGAGTAATTTCATAAAGGAAATACAGAGAATAAATAAAGCAAGCTAAAGCGTGTTATTCAGAATTTGCTGATTAATAGAGCTTGCAGTTTGAGGATGTTTCCATATTGTTATCGTATCTCTCTTTTAGATGTCATTGTATCCTTTTGTAATCTGTTTTCACTATCCTTCAGGAATCGTGTGTTCGTCCAGTAAGAAAGCATTTTATCTGCTGTTTTGGACTGAATAAATCAAATGAAGCTAATTCAACGTCATAATCTATGTCTAAATTATCATCACTAATGCCTTTATGATCTGTGAAATTTGGCTATGTATGATGGAAGTAAATAGACGGAACACCGAGTATCTTAAACTTACTACTTTACGTTTTACTTAAAATCCTCAGTAGTAGATGGGGGGAAAATAGAGCCAAACTATTAGTGGGGGCACTACAGAGCCAAACGGGAAATTAACATTGTGGCTCTCAAGTGCCCCCTGGCTCTCAAGTGCCCCGGGTCAAGTGGGGCCGTACGGGAATTTATCATAGCGGGGGTCGCACCGTATGTAGTGACGAAGACAACGTCCTCTACCTAGTTAAGGGGGGGTACTGGGGGTCTAGGGGGTATCCTATGTTAAACAGGGTCAAAGATTTATAGGGTCTAGGGGAATTTAACATGGAGATGGCACTTAAGGGACAAGGGGAATTGAACATGGAGAGGGGTAGTTGGGGTCATACGAGAAAGAGGAACAGGCGTGGGGCACTTGGGGTTATAGGAGAAATTAACATGGCGGGGGGCAGTATAGTTACAATGGGATTTTAACATTGGGGACTCTACAGACCCTATAGGATTTTAACATAGCGGGGACTCTACAGACCCTATAGGCTTTTAACATTGGGGCCTCTACAGACCCAAACGGGGAATTTGAACAGGGTAGGCAATCATGGGAAAATGACCTTCTGCCTAGTGGCTATATCTATATAGCCTAGAGTTATATATAAAGCATTACCTATACCTCAGATCATGTTGGAGGTGTCAGTAAATTTGCACATATTGTACCTATGTTATAAATAGCTTTTATCAAGGGAACTAACTCATAATAACACTAAAATGGACGTGACTAAAAGTTGTATTAAACTTCGGGAACCGTCACGGACTTTAGCGTTGACTAGAAAAAATCCGGAACATTAGATTATAATGGCCTAGACTAAAAGTAACACTAAAATTCCGAAATCGTACCGGACGTTAGCGGAGACTGAAAATAATCCGGAAAAAAAATGGAAAAAATTGGCTGAGACTAAAAGTAACACTAAACTTCCGAAATTGTACCGGACGTTAGCGGAGACTGAAAATAATCCGGAAAAAAAATGGAAAAAATTGGCTGACTAAAAAATAGTACTAAAATTTCGTAACTCATTTTAAATTTTTTTTAATTTTTTTTTATTTTTTTATATACAAACTCAAATAAACCCAAAATCCAAACCCAAACCTAACACACTATCCCAAATGCCTTGTGTGCTGCCTAAAAACCCCAAAAACCTGCTATCAGATGAAAGGGTATGACAAAGGGATGAAATCACGCCAACATACCACAAATATACAATCCATTTTTTAAAATTTTTTTATATCAAACACAAAACTTACACACACCACACAACCATTTTTTTTATTTTTTAATTTTTTTTATATCAAACACAAAACTTACACACACCACACAACCATTTTTTTTTACTTTTTAAATTTTTTTATATACCAAATTCAAACTTACACACACCACACTATCCATTTTTTTACTTTTTAATTTAAATTTTGTTTTGTTAATTTATATACAAACTCAAATAAACCCAAAACCCAAACCCAAACCTAACACACTATCCCAAATGCCTTGTGTGCTGCCTAAAAACCCCAAAAACCTGTTATCAGACGAAAGGGTATGACAAAGGGATGAAATCACGCCAACATACTATCCAACATATACACCATCCATTTTTTTATTTTTTAAATTTTTTTTTATATCAAAACACACACCACACTATCCATTTTTTTAACTTTTTTAAATTTTGTTTATATCAAAACAGGCACCACACTATCCATTTTTTTATATTGTAATCTTGGTTGCTGCCATCTTTCTTTTTTTGGAACTGTTGAGATCTTGACGAGTCAACGAGAATGACTACACTGGCCAACGCACCGCTTTATATGCTTAACGCGCGGACGCAATGGAAAACATGGTAGGGTTTCAGATCGACAGTGAGATAACAGATAGAGGAAAGAGGTAAGTTTTTTTAGATCGATAGAAAGAGAGAGAGAACATAATTATTTTTTTTTTCAAATTCAATAAAAAACCACACAACACCATATTTTTTTTTCAACAATAACCATTTTTGTAATCAACAATAACCATTCTAACATAAAAATACTAACAATTCAACAATAAAATTTTAAACAGGAACATATTTACAAGGTTGACAACGTTGGGATGGTAAACTAAACCTCCACCGTTCTACATCGACATCATTCTGATTGACATTACGCTTGTGAGCTAAAGACAAGAGATAACCAAAATGTTCACAAAACCATCGTTGTACTTTAGCATCATTTCTAGCATAGTCTCTATTAAACCAAGTCACTAAATGTTCTAAGGAATATTCAAGACTGCGGTGATGAAGAAAATCTACACAATATTGTCCACACACCATGGAATCCGATCCTTGTAATCGAACATTATTGAATCGAGTCGAGACGGCAGTGGAGGAGAAGTATAAGTCTGCAAGTCTTTATACCATTTTCTCAATACTTTTTCGTCCGAGTTCTGGGACCAGGCCGTTTCCAAATATTCGTCCAATTGTTCTTCGCCCGTCATCATCATACATTTGTCGTGTTGTATCTGACTGGGATGATCGTTTTGACATCCATGACATTGTTCTCGGACTAGACTGTTAATTATTTTACTCAATTCCTGAGCATAACAGGAGACTAACTGTTTTTCTTGTTCTGGCCATCGAGAAATAAATCCAGTAAACTCGGTTTTAGGTTCTGAATGAATGACTTCGTCATCATCATCATTTGTGGTAGTTTGTGACTGTTGAACTTCACAAAATCCCTCATCTATTTCCATAGGTTCTTCTTCTACGTGTTGCATCTTTTTTTTCTTCTTCTAATAGTCTAGAATCACTTCTCTCAAACTGTTGATCTCTAGAGTATTATCAAATTCTGCATACAAGACGACGTTCACTGTGCCGGGTAGAGGATCTGCAAACTGAAGTTCCACACGAAGTGGGCCTGATTTTATAGGGTGGAAATGTCCTTCATCGCTGCCTTGGTCAGGAGTGAAATCAAATCCCCACAAGGCATACCCTCCTGCATAATCCTCGTACGAAATGCCGTGGCTGGTGTTGGTACCTAACTGTCCTGTGGCTTCAAACAGGCTCAGGTAAGATCGCAAGTAATTTTTATGGCCGTCGCTAAAGTTAGGTTCAAAAGGTCTGGTACACAAGGTCTTGCCATCTCGACTGACTTCTATCTTGGAGACGTTGTAGTGTTTAAACTCGAACGGATTCTGATCGTGGACTCCGTTGAGGGCTGCATTACTGACGATGCCAATCAGCAAACGTTTGGGGAGCTGTCCTTGGAAGATGTGATCTTCGACTTTGGATCGGAGTCCAGCGGCTATGGTAAAGGTTTTCACTTCCACTCGTCGCACAGGATACTTAGCAGTGGTTCTGCTCAAGGATTGACTGATGTCATTGGCTACTTTTGGTAAGACTTCTACACGTCGCACGTAAAGTTTGGCTTCTTGGAGTTTGGTTTTCCACTCCTTAGCATGAGCCATCAAATGGAAGGCGGCACTACTGCGATTCAGTCTCAGGCGTACATCCACTCCGTTCAACAAATACTTGTCTTGCAACCACATGTCCAAATGCAAACGATCCATCAGTTCTAAACTTCGTCTGATTTTCTTTCGACGGTCGTTAAATCCCACATTGTGCGGGATTGCTGGAATTATATCTTTTGTACCATTAACACCATCCTCAGTAGACTTCGCCGGTACTGACAGCTCTGTGTCGTTGAACTTTTCCGAGGTGTCAGGTTTCCAGACCACCGAAGCATCCAGATGAGTGTTCTTGGCTTCTTTTCCGTACGTCAAGAGATTTTCCAAATAAGCACGGTAAGGGTAAGTATCCAAACTGCTGCTGACCAGTTTGTTATTCAAGTACAAATCTACTCCGCTGAACAAGGAATGCATGAAATTATTGACGGGTGCCACTCGGGCAGCTTCCCCAGGAAGGGTGTTGTCATTTTTTTGTACTTGAAGTTTCAGGTACAAGTAACTGTTATTCAGATCGATGTAATCTTCGGTTTGTCCTTTGATTTCAAATTCGATAGGAGCTGATTCCGTCAAAGACGATACAGGATGAAATTCCACCCATTGGGATTCTTGCATCGTCATCATGGTAGGAGGCATAGAAAACATATCCAGTTCTGACTTGGTAAATTCGCAAGAATCTCGGTGCATCATTTTCAATGGTTTTTTTTAATAACCAAACACGTCTAATTCTCTGACGGTTCTTCTTCTTTTCTTATTCTTTTTTGAACTACCGTGTGTTTTTTTATGAACTTTGAAAGGATTTCGATGTTGTCGTCGTCTCTTTCTACCTTGTCCTTGCTGTGAAGTGGAGGAAGAAGTAATGCCAGGGTCGGAAGCGTGAAGTGAATTTATAGGATTCTCTTGGAGACCTAAAAGATCTTTGCCAGTGTTCATCAACACATTTTTGCCTGCTCTCATAAAGGCTTCTTTAATATTTTGTTTGTCGATGAGGACATTTTGCAAAAATTCTTTTCCTTGTGTCAAAGCGGCATCTTTTAAGGCATGAAATCCTCGAGTCACCATCGGTTTCAAAATAGGAGCTACCGTCCGAAATGCCGATTTTAACATATCTCCTAAACCATGTCCTCGTTGTCGAGTCACTCCTTGGTACACTGGATACATTTTTTTTGTTTGGGAGGTTAGTTACAATTCGTTAGAGAACTTGTTTTTTTCGAAAATGTAGTTTCACCGTGACTTTTCCTTTGTCAATGAATGGCACATCTTGTCCCAAATCTCCTTTTATACTAATGTTGACACTGTCAAAATACGATTTACTGACTGGAAGATAATGAGGATGTACAAATTCACGGTGAACGTGAAACGTGTTTCCACCTTCTTCGTACGCACCAGCAGCAGTATCCACTTTGAAAGGAATGACTCTCAGTAAGGGAGCAGCTGTGTGGCCCACCACGTTGTACTCCACCACATCGGAGTACACAAACATTAAATTCAGTCCAACGTTCAATTTGATAGGGGTGCGAAAAGCCTCTCCGAAATCTGTGTTGGTGTGGATTGTTCGTTCACCATGATACTTTTTATTTCCACCCAAAATATCAAACAACCCAGCAGAAAAACCGATGGTCATGATTTTTCTTTCGTGCGCGGGTAAGTGCTTGTCTTCTTTCTCGTCGAATGGCTTTCCCTCATGCCCTTTCAAAAATTGCAAGAGGAAACGGCGTGCCACAGGATGGTATTTGATCTCTACCCATTTTTGTTTTTTTTCCAAGGCTTTGCCAAATTGGGCTTCGAAGACGGCCGCAATCGTCTCCACCAAATGTTGAGCACTAAAATAATACCCTTCAGGAATTCTCATGCGATAGGTCGAGTAGGGAGTATTGTCAGTTTTTGAACTCATTTTTTTCCCAATTTCAGGATCATGAGCGTCCAACTCTTTTTGCACTTTTTCGTTATAGATTGCTACGTCAAAAATGGTTTGATTTCCAGACACATTCTTGATTTGCGTAGGATGAATGATTTCTACCAAAGCCACTTCCCATTGAGCATCGTGATCCAATTGGATGGATTGAGGTAATTTGGCCGTGAAACAACATAATCTGTTGTTGGGAAACACATCCATGGAACTGTCACTGGGTAACGTTAAATAAAATTGGTCATTCATAGTTCCAAAGTGGTTCTGGTGTCCGAGGAGTCACTCAAGTGAACAGAAGAATGATGTTCAAAAGGTTCCAAAAGAGGACTGGTATTTTGGTGGTGGTGACTGGAAGAAGAAGAAGAAGGTGGACTGGCGTTGCTCGTACTCCCGTTGTTGTGGTGACTGTTGTCCGTCGTTGTCGTAAATTTCAAAGAGGGACTGGGTAAAAGATAACCGATGCAACTGCTAAGTAAAATGGTCCACAATTGTTTGTCTCCTTGTTGCAAACTCAAATTGGTAATAGCTGCTCCGATGACACAATACACTACAAAAATTTGGCAGAAAAAGACGATTTGATTTTTAGGCACACGTTCTCCGCACCACACCCAAAGCGGTTGTTTTTGTAATTCTTGAAGAGAAGAACTCTGTGAAGGAGTCGTTGAAGTCGTGGTTGCTGTGTTGAATGGCATGTTGTTGGGTTACTTCTTTTTCTTTTTATAGTCGACGACTTGAGAAGCAGCAATCCAAGAATCAAAACTAGGAGGATATCCTTTCCAACGTACTTTGACTTCTTCTACTCGTCGTTTGCCTACTTTACGTGTTCTTTGTTCGAGAATGCTTTCGATGTCGTACAAGGTGTCTTCTTTTTTGGTCACTCGTTGTAACTCAGGCAAGTAAAATGTTCCTTTGAGTACTTCACCGTGCATATCTTCCAATTTATAGACGGGAGGATCACGTCCACGGACGGGGGTAGTGACACGAAACAATTCGGTGGTCCAGTTGGGTAAATAACCTTTGTCAAAAGTATGTATTTGGTTTTGCCGATGCGAACCCAATCTCCCGTCTTTAACTCCAACAAGGGTGTCTTCTTCTTCTTTTTTTTTTTCTGTGGTGAACCAAACAATTTATCAAACACGGTCACTTCGTTTTCAGGGCTGACCTCTTCGGGGGCACATCCGATGCTACGATGGTACGATTGATTGTACGCTTTGACCAAACGGGGTAAGACGTCGATGTACTTGAGAGTATGTTGATGTGTAAAATATTTCCACATGCGTTCTTTCAAAGTTCTTTGAAAACGTTCCACGATACTGGCTTTGGTTTCAGGATTTTCGGTAGTAAAAAAATGAATGTGTCTTTGTTTCAATTCTTTTTGAAAAGCTTGATTTAGAAATTCGATGCCTTTGTCAGTTTGCCATCGTAATGGTTGGCGTCCACTTTGTTTCAAGACCAATTTTAAGGCCCGTACCAATTCGGTACTGCTTTTAGAGGTCAAAGGCACGACCCAAGCAAATTTGGAAAACACGTCGATGACACAAAACAAATATTTGTGACCACGATTGTAAGTGGCTAAATGAGAGACGTCGGCTAAATCGGCTTGCCATTGATGATCGATGCCTTCCACTTGAGTTGTACTTCTAGAAAATTTACGTCGAATGGGTTTGTGTAACGTGTACGTCGATTGTTCTTGTAACCATCGTCGTACTTCGGGTAAACGTACACTTTTCAATTTACTTTTAGCAGCTCGATATAATTTTTGAACTCCTCCGTAGCCAGCAGCATGGCCAGGATTGTAATAAATGATGGCTAACAGTTTCTCCGTGATTCCCTCAAGAATAAGTCAACCAAGTACCAATGCTCTTTTCTTCGTGAGGTATCTTTTTGGATTGTTTACGTGTCCGACGTGGCACTGGTGTAAAAGAAGAAGATGTGGTTTGAACAGGGGTCATTGGTTCTGTTTTGACTTCTGACTTCACTTCTTTCTTTTTTTTTTCTGAGGGCAATGGGGTAGACAACATCTTTTTTATCCAACTGGGCGTGGCTAACTTTTTTTTCTTTTTAAGAGAAGGTGGAATTGGTAATTCTTCTTCTTCTTCTTCTTTTACGGTCATCCCTGTGCCGGTGTCTGTTTTAGTGGTAGCCACTTTAGGTTCGCTTTTCATCAGGGCCTTAAAATCTCTCAGAGTGGGTGGAGCTGTTTCGTCGACTGCTTTTTGGCGAAAGAGTTGTAGACGTTGTAAAAGTTGACCGTACCGTTGCGATTTTTCTGTTTCTGACAAATTGCTTTGTTCCATCAGGGTTTGTAATTCTTGTTGTAACTGGGACATCTCGTTGAGATTAGGATTGGGTGGTAAATGAGGTATCCGTTGTTCGTTCCAACGATGAAATTCCATCCATCGTTTGTAAGGTACTAAAGTCAGTTTTCGTCCTTCCATTTCATCCAAAGGTACTAAAAAGGTGTGGTCTTTTCAGAGAAGGGTGGTCCTTTTTATCTTCTTTTTTTTTTTTTTTTGGTTATCGCATGACACCTCCTAAAAGCGGTCCAGCAATCGTTCCTAACAAAGGAGCTGCTATTTTTAACAACGGTCCTATCAACATAGGTAGAAATCCTCGTTGCACCAACATTTTTTTCTTTTGTTGAAGAGGTATTTTCTTTTTCACCATTTGACGAAGAACGTTCCGATGTTTCCCTAATTTTTGTTTCTGTATCTTGGACAAAGGTACCGTTCCTTTCAACACGTTCAAACAACATTCACACACGGTATCGATGATTTCTTTAGGGGCTGTTTGAATGAGTTGTTTTTGCATGGGAGGATTGGATTTGGTCAGGACAGACAAGACATCCCAATGTTTGGCCAGACGAGGTGGAAGTCGTCCTTTTTTGGTGGTTTTACTTTTCTTCTCTTTTTGGTGGAGGTGGTTGTGGTGTGCACGTTTGGGAGCCATCTTAGAGGTGAGGAGTAAGTCTGAAGTCTCTGGCAGGGTACCCTTCTATTTTATACTGGAACACGTCTCCACTGATTGTCTGCACGACGTAGCAACTTCACGACAGGCATCACTCGATGTTGAGGTGTTTTCAAGGGATTAAATCGTCTCAATTCTTCTTTGGATAAATCCAACAAACTTTGTAACACGCCGGTTCTTTCTTGAACTTTGGTTTTAGGGGATGGTACTTTGTTGGCGGCCGCTGCCAAAGCCAAATCAGCCGATGTCGTCGAGGGTCCCAAAGTGGCGACTTTCGAAATAGGTTTCCATTTTTGCATCAAATTAGGAAACACTTGTCTTAAGTCCGGTTTGGCAGGCATCATCGTGAAGGGTGGTGAAGAAGACAAAGATGATGGGGACGAAGGAGAAGGAGACCTCGTCACGGTTGTTTGTCGTGGTGTCTTGCGGGTGTACGTTTGCGTCCTGGCCGCAGTACCTCTCTTGCGGCTCCTTGCAGTGGTGGTGGTAGGTGTTTTCTTTTTCTGGTGGGTGGTTTTCTTTTTCTTTGGACTTTTCTTCTTTTTAGGAGTTTTTTTTTTGGTTTTTTGGCTTGGGCATTAGGATCCCATTTCAAAAGGGAACGAATCATGACCCCTCCTAAAGAACCGCTTCCACCAGGAGTTAAAATGATTTGTTTTTTAGTCCGTGAATCGATTCTAGGATCGGCTAGTTGTGACAATGCCCCTTTATGTTTTTGAAAAAAACGTTGAGTTTGATGAGGAATGTGAATGATGCCTTGCAGTAATTGACGTGCCGTCAAAGTAAACCATCGTAACACTTCTTTAAGACTCGCTTCTAACAAATGAGCACGGACTTGTGCATTTTTTTTCGCGACTGATACCATACAAGGCACGAATCAATTTAGCCGAAGGATGAGGTTGAAAGGAAGTCATCTCGAAAGAGTGTGAGACAGAAATGACGTAGTGGTTGTTTTTATAGTTTTTTTTTTTTTTTCCTTTTAAAAATTGGCTGAAGGGGACGTGTAAATGACAGGACCACCTTCTTGACCCCAAGGGTGAAACAATTGAGCACGAAATCTCAAATAGTCAGGAGTGGTGGGTTTTAAGTCGATGAGTAAATACTCGTGAGGGGTTTGAGTGGCATCGTCGTACGCATAATTGAGCCAAGAAGCCCCTAACTGTTTGGCTAACACTTGTACTTGAGATTTGTCTCTGGGGCTTTTAAACAAGACTACGTAATGGGTGTTCAGACTAATGGTTCGATGGGCTTTACTTTGTTGAAATAAAGTTTGAGTAATGTAGACAATACTAGCATTACGATGGTGTCCTTTTCGTGTAAACCAAAGTTTAATTTCTTCTTCGTCTTCTCCTAACATGTCGTCAAAGATGACCAAATGGGTTTGACCCACGTCAGACACGATCCCATCGTCTTCGCGAGGAATACCATCCACAAATGAAATGGTTTCTCCTTGACTTTCTTTCAATAACGTGTAAGACGGTTGCCACTCTTTGTAACACCACACGATACGTTGAGGTGGACGATCGAACAAATGAGATTTTTGTTCGATCAAACGTTTGACAAATTCGGTTTTGCCTGAACCACTCGGTCCAGCAATCAACATGTTAAAAGGATGGCACAGATACAAAGCCTTCCAACTTTGACGATCTAACTTTTCGTCAATCACTTTGACTACAGAAGCAGAAGAGGCAGACGAGGCAGAAGATGATGTAGCCATGACTGAGGTAGGAAGATTTTTGAGAAGAAGACAAAAGACTCAAGACATTTTATACGTTTCATACACGTTTATTTATTTATTTTTAAAAAAAACAAACCAACACAACAAACAAAAACATTTTTATTTACAAGTCATGAAGGACAAAAATGCAGACCGAAAAAATGGTCAGGTACAAGATTAAGGCTACCACTAAAAGAATGAAAGTTCTGTATAAACAAGTCAATGTACAACATTCTGGTGTGCTAGGAATGGAAGGCCCAGGCACTGGTGGTAGTATTCTTCTGGTCTCTGTGGTGGTGGTAGAAGAATGAAATGTCTCTGACGGTAAGGAGGTTGGGGGTGTTCCTCAGAGGGTTATATTTGGACGACGACAACGGTGTGGTCTTTCTCTGCTGTGTCAGGTTCTTCTTCCAGGATGGTTTCTAAGGTCATTTTTTTGTGTGACTTAGGTTCCCATTTCACTTTTGGACACTTAGTGGTGACAGGCCAGATCTTTGGCAAACTGCGGTACTTCTTGTAGCCAAACATCGAAACCAACACTTTTCCAGTCACGTACATCTTTCCAACCGGTAAGTTGTTGGTGCATCCAACTAACAAGGCACACTTCTTCAAACGTGTCAAGGCAAGATAAATTTTGACTAATGTCTTCTTCACACGGAGGTACCCCACTTGTGATGTTCATCACCACTCTCAACACTTTGAGTATAATTTGTCTTTCGTGTACCGATAAAGCATGAATGCTCATGTTGTTGTTTTTTTGTTTGTTTTTTTTTTTTTGATGGTTTATCAAAATAGTCCAAAACAACTACGGGTCCTCCAAAATAATCCAAGGCAAACACTTGTCCTCAAAAATATTCCACAACGAATGTCCTGGAAAACGAATTCCAAGAAAGGTAGTCACTAAGACACACACTGCATAGCGTCCAAAATTCAATGGAAACAGTTCTTGTATCAAGTCTTTATAATCCTCTAAGGTCTGAACACGATCGTTGACTTCCTTCCACGGAATACGTTTCACAAGTGAAGACCACAGATCAGGCATGGTGAGCTTTTATAAGGTGAGGTTCCTAAGGTGGGTATCTTTGGTGGTGGGGTTTTATATCCAGGTTCTTTTGTGATAGACTATTCCCGGGATTCTACAATGAAAGGTTTTCTCCAGAATCTTTCTTCTGACAGTTTGGAAGTAAGCATACCTTAAAAATCGAGAAATGACTTTGAGTTTGCGTTTCACTTGGATCTTGACAAACTCTCGGTAAATGCGCGTTCGCCCCACCACAATAGCCCGAGTCAAGCACATCTGGTCTTGAGTATTGTCGATTTGGACGACACTGCGCTTGGTACTTCGAATATCGTCCACCAGTAACGGTTTCCTACTTCGTCCACTTCCTCAAGGAGGGGAAACGTGAGTCAAGTAAAGTGTGGCCTTTCCATCGGTGATGGTAAACTTGTCGTTCGATTGTTGAACATGTTCTATTTTGGACATGACTTTGTCTGGCGTTAATTCTGCCGGGGTGCTGAACTCAATCCAAACAGGACTCTTCAAGTTGTCATGATGGATGTCCAGTCTCAAGCGATCATCTTCTTTGGCTCCACATTGCCGTTTCAAGTTCATTAAGACAGAATCCCACAAATCGCTAATGAACCCCGCCGCTTTCTCGGGAGGTACTTTGGACTTGAAGTCTTTAAAGTGAACCGTGTGAGTGTAAGCTGTAGTTTTAAATTTTCGAGAAGTTATTTTTTCCGTCTCTCGAATCCGATAGTAATTTTCAGGAGGAGCCAAGGTAGTAGGGAGTGTTTTTTGGTCAGGGGTTCTGGTGTTGGTAGTGGTGCTGGTGGTGGATTTTGTTTTGGGTGGTTTTGAAGATGGTAAGGTTTCAGGTTCACATATCTCCTCTTCGAAGTCACTAGCATGGACTTGAGCTAGTAGTTCATCTAGCGGTGTTTCAGGCGGTACGGAATGTCTTCGTCGTCGTGGCCTCTTTGTTTCTTCTTCTTCTTCTGTTTTCTCATAGCTTGGGCGTGATCTTTTCATCTTGAAGTTTACTCTGAATCTGATTCAGTTTCACCCAGGGAACCTATATATATATATATATAGACCTTCTTACCTTCAGAATCACTGGTCGTGATTGAACTTTCAAACTGTGAAGATGGAAAAGTACTGCGCTCGAGATAAAAGTCAAGATACTGGAATTGAATTGAATAAGTATGTCCATAAGGTGTATGATGATTATGCTGCTGACATACTTGGTAACGTCTATCATATGAAGTCTGGAAGGAAAGTCAAAGGAAATTTGAATTCATTTGGATTGATAAAGATTAAGGTTACTGGTAAGGAAGGAAAGAGGGAGAAACATACAAATCGAGGGAGATTTGTCTTTGAAGCGGTGAATGGAGTGGATCTACCAAGACAGAGTCAAGTGGTACATCTCAATGATGTACTTGATGATAATAGAATAGAAAATCTTTAAGTGATGACTGCTAGTGAACGAACATGTTTGCACAAACATGTGAAGAATGATAAAGAAAAAAGGAGAGTTAATTTTTGAAGTGCTAGAAGTGTGTTGTGCCAGTTTGTTGGTGAGACAGAGGAAAGAAGATTTGGAAGTATGGCAAAGGCTGTTAAATATTTTGATTGTAATAAAGGAAGTATCTACTATTGCTGTACTGGAATTTATAAGTCGGTCTTTTCGAAGAAGTTCCAGAAAAGATTTCAAGCTAGATTGGAAGAGCCAGAGAAGAAGAGTCAAGTAACTAAAGGATTTGTGAGACCTGTGAAATTAACTGACTTGAATTCAGGATTATATAGTTGGATTGATTCCATTTGTGATGCGGCAAGATGTTTCGGTTTAGATCAGCCTGAAGTTTACAATATTTGTCAAAAAAGGCAGTGGATTCGAGATGCTAATGGACATTTTATTAAGTTGGAGTTTATCAATGAGAGTCCAGAAGAAAGTTATGAGAAAATTGTAGTCAAGAATCTTCCTGAAGTGTCAGAACAAGAAGAGGATGAAATGGTGGAGATGGAAATGGATTGAAATGTATTGGATTTATATGAAATTGTTTATTACCATGAGTAACATAATGTATATACATTGAATAAAATATAATTATTATTGATGTATATCTCTGAATGGTGTTGTGTGGTTTTTTATTGAATTTGAAAATAATAATAATTATGTTCTATCTCTCTCTTTCTATCGATCTGAAGTTACCCCCCCCCCCTCCTCTATCCATTTTTTCTCACTCTCGATCTGAACCCAAAAAAATGGATGGTGTGGTGTATGTGTTGGATAAAAAATAAAAATAAAAATAAAAAACTTTTCTCAAAAAATGGATGGTGTGGTGTATGTGTTGGATAAAAAAAAAAAATAAAAAATAACAAAAAAAATTTAAAATGAGTTACGAAATATTAGTTTACCATCCCAACGTTGTCAACCTTGTAAATACGTTCCTGTTTAACATTTTATTGTTGAATTGTTAGTATTTTTATGTTAGAATGGTTATTGTTGATTAAAAAAATGGTTATTGTTGAAAAAAAATATGGTGTTGTGTGGTTTTTTATTGAATTTGAAAAAAGAATAATTATGTTCTCTCTCTCTTTCTATCGATCTAAAAAAAAACTTACCTCTTTCCTCTATCTGTTATCTCACTGTCGATCTGAAACCCTACCATGTTTTCCATTGCGTCCGCGCATTAAGCATATAAAGCGGTGCGTTGGCCAGTGTAGTCATTCTCGTTGACTCGTCAAGATCTCAACAGTTCCAAAAAAAAGAAGATGGCAGCAACCAAGATTACAATATAAAAAAATGGATAGTGTGGTGCCTGTTTTGATATAAACAAAATTTAAAAAAGTTAAAAAATGGATAGTGTGGTGTGTGTTTTGATATAAAAAAAATTTAAAAAATAAAAAAATGGATGGTGTATATGTTGGATAGTATGTTGGCGTGATTTCATCCCTTTGTCATACCCTTTCGTCTGATAACAGGTTTTTGGGGTTTTTAGGCAGCACACAAGGCATTTGGGATAGTGTGTTAGGTTTGGGTTTGGGTTTTGGGTTTATTTGAGTTTGTATATAAATTAACAAAACAAAATTTAAATTAAAAAGTAAAAAAATGGATAGTGTGGTGTGTGTAAGTTTGAATTTGATATATAAAAAAATTTAAAAAGTAAAAAAAAATGGTTGTGTGGTGTGTGTAAGTTTTGTGTTTGATATAAAAAAAATTAAAAAATAAAAAAAATGGTTGTGTGGTGTGTGTAAGTTTTGTGTTTGATATAAAAAAATTTTAAAAAATGGATTGTATATTTGTGGTATGTTGGCGTGATTTCATCCCTTTGTCATACCCTTTCATCTGATAGCAGGTTTTTGGGGTTTTTAGGCAGCACACAAGGCATTTGGGATAGTGTGTTAGGTTTGGGTTTGGATTTTGGGTTTATTTGAGTTTGTATATAAAAAAATAAAAAAAAATTAAAAAAAATTTAAAATGAGTTACGAAATTTTAGTACTATTTTTTAGTCAGCCAATTTTTTCCATTTTTTTTCCGGATTATTTTCAGTCTCCGCTAACGTCCGGTACAATTTCGGAAGTTTAGTGTTACTTTTAGTCTCAGCCAATTTTTTCCATTTTTTTTCCGGATTATTTTCAGTCTCCGCTAACGTCCGGTACGATTTCGGAATTTTAGTGTTACTTTTAGTCTAGGCCATTATAATCTAATGTTCCGGATTTTTTCTAGTCAACGCTAAAGTCCGTGACGGTTCCCGAAGTTTAATACAACTTTTAGTCACGTCCATTTAGTGTTATTATGAGTTAGTTCCCTTGATAAAAGCTATTTATAACATAGGTACAATATGTGCAAATTTACTGACACCTCCAACATGATCTGAGGTATAGGTAATGCTTTATATATAACTCTAGGCTATATAGATATAGCCACTAGGCAGAAGGTCATTTTCCCATGATTGCCTACCCTGTTCAAATTCCCCGTTTGGGTCTGTAGAGGCCCCAATGTTAAAAGCCTATAGGGTCTGTAGAGTCCCCGCTATGTTAAAATCCTATAGGGTCTGTAGAGTCCCCAATGTTAAAATCCCATTGTAACTATACTGCCCCCCGCCATGTTAATTTCTCCTATGACCCCAAGTGCCCCACGCCTGTTCCTCTTTCTCGTATGACCCCAACTACCCCTCTCCATGTTCAATTCCCCTTGTCCCTCAAGTGCCATCTCCATGTTAAATTCCCCTGGACCCTATAAATCTTTGACCCTGTTTAACATAGGATACCCCCTAGACCCCCAGTCCCCCCCCCTTAACTAGGTAGAGGGCGTTGTCTTCGTCACTACATACGGTGCGACCCCCGCTATGATAAATTCCCGTACGGCTCCATAGTGCCCCCACTTGACCCGGGGCACTTGAGAGCCAGGGGGATACTTGAGAGCCGCAATGTTAATTTCCCGTTTGGCTCTGTAGTGCCCCCACTAAAAGTTTGGCTTTATTTACCCCCCATCTACTACTATCCTCTAAACTTTTACTTGTTTTATTATGAATTTATCCCGAGATTTTCACCACTAAGGTATCATTTTTATTTCCTTTTTTTTTTTTTCTTCTTCTTCTTCTTCTTTTTTGTTTTCTCTCTTTTTTAAATTTTTTAAATTTATTTTTAGGGGGAGTGGTATTATTCATTCGAGTATTTTCTGTCTTCTATGTTCCAATTTTTTTGCTATAGTCCTTATCATCATCACTCCGTTTTGTAAGGTACTTCTACACGCAGACTTAGCAACTTTGCAATGACCACAAGTACCACTAAAATCGGATATGTTCGCCTTAGTATCCATAGTTTCCGTAATCCTTTAATTGTCAAATACCGATGCGTGATTACTAAAGCGTGTTTACTAAAGATATGAATTTTTCTATGATTCATTGATTGTAAAGTGCTTACTATGTATATAAAGACTCATTCTTTGACTATTAATACCTGTAATAATAAATTGTGTCAGCTTTTGTGCTTGAGCATATGATGATCAGATTGTACTATGGTGGCAAATACAACATAATACAGTGAATGAATTAAATGCTGACTGGTAAATTCACTATATCATACATGCACACTTGTAAAACAGCTGTTACTACACATTTGTTATATCTAGATCATAGTTTTTCACGTGTGTGTGTAAAGATTATATATGCAGATAAAGTGGAGTAAACACATGAGTATTTCACATTTGACAGAACAACTTTAATAAGAGACCAATAGGATAATCCCTTACAGACAGAACAACTTTAGGTCGTAATAACAGACCAATAGGATAATCTCTTACAGACAGAACAACTTTAGGTCGTAATAACAGACCAATAGGATAATCCCTTACAGACAGAACAACTTTAGGTCGTAATAACAGACCAATAGGATAATCCCTTACAGACAGAACAACTTTAGGTCGTAATAACAGACCAATAGGATAATCCCTTACAGACAGAACAACTTTAGGTCGTAATAACAGACCAATAGGATAATCCCTTACAGCTGAAACTTCAACATTTAATAGCGTACATCGTCGCATCAATCCCTTCCGGTTAATAAATGATTCCATGTTTATGCTAAAGTTTGCATTTTCTAATATTGAATCTAACTGAGACAATTCCTAAATCGAAGTTCCCGAGACCGTTTTAAATGTAACTATAATTATCGCAAATTAATTTTCTGCTTCTATCTGATCGTTGTAGAAAGATTTATACAAATCGTATAAGATCTTCAAGCAGTAATATAACGGTAAATGAAACAATTCGAGAATTTGTTTGTATCGAATGTGAAAATAATACATGTTTAGTACTTTACGTGTAGTATCTTGCCGGTTTATTTCTTTATAGAGTCTGAACAGCTCAAGAGAAATAGAATCCTTGATGACTTAAAAACTTTAAATTGTGTGTATGGCAAAGTGATTCTAGTGAGAGAAAAAAATATGTGAGTCATCTGTAAAAATACAAGTACTAAATAACTGGTACTGTCAGAAGTTATAAATGCAGGAAGAAAAGTCCATCAAACAGAAAAAAATACCAAAGATGTAATGAATGTGATAATTGTATGTAAAAAATCAAAAAGGTATCGTAAAGGATAAAATACAAAGGTGAACAGAAATAATTAGAAGGATATACTTGATAGAGTTCAAAACTATACCAAGGTGATTCATGTACAATTACAGAAAAAGTAGGTCTGATACTAATTTTGTATTGAATAAATAGTCATACAATAAATCCCTAAAATAATTGATTCTCCAATATCATAAACGCAAAAACAAAATAATTAAAAATCCCTTTAAACCGTATTAAACCAGAAGAGTAATTAACAAAGTAAACAGCAAAAAAAAAAAAAAAAAGTAGAAAGATCCCCCAGAGGGCTCTAGGACTCGTTGAAACGAGTACAGATTTGATGATATACACGATCAAGATTTGTATTTGTTTCGTCGTCAACACTTCGAATGATACTAAAATAAGCAAAGAAGAAAATTAGAGGATTTGGTTCTGTAAATATCCAGCTAGATTTAGCTATTACACTCGTAATACGAACAAAAGACAGACTAATTTATAGGGATTAATATCACAAAACAACGGCTTTAAACATCAATGACAGAAGTGAAATGCAAAAAGGCAATTAATGGGCTATTAGAAATCCTACACACAAATTTTGGTCAGGAAATAAGTCAAGAGATTATTTTTTTGCGATAGAATAGACTCTTTCACAATACATCTAGAGAGAAACCAGCCAATGAGAATAGACTCTCTAACAATACATCTAGAGAAAGACCAGCCAATGAGAATAGACTCTCTAACAATACATCTAGACCAGACAAAGAGAATATACTCTCTGACAACACATCTAGAGAGAGACCGGCCAATGAGAATAGACTCTTTCACAATACATCTAGAGAGAGACCAGCTAACGAGAATAGACTGTTGTTATGTATAATGTTTATATACTTAACTTTTGCTTGTCTATGATTGTATGTTGTATGGTTATTTGAAAATACATACTTGACTTTTGTCCATTTGTTTACATAGTATTTCGCAACATGTCCTGTTGTGACATGGGTCAGATAGGAAAGTGTTTTTCCATTAGAATTACTCATAATCTGTTGTGACATGGGACAGGTAGGCCTGTGTGTGCATGTATAAATATATATATATATATATATATATATATATATATATATCTATATTATATATATATATATATATATATATATATAAGTGAATAGGTCCACGTGCCGGTCCATATATGGAAATAAATTTGAAAATTCAACAGAATATAAGTTATGTTATATCCTTTATTTAGTATTGTTATCCTTTATTTAGTTATGTTATTTAGTTATTTAGTTATGTTGATCCTTTATAACGGATGAAAATAACTGATATCCAGTTGAATTTACAAATTTATACATATATATATATATATATATATATATATATATATATATATATATATATATATATATGGGTCTTGCCACGTATATATCCCTCTCTCTTTTGCAGCCCTCTATCGCTGCATTATTATTAAAGCGCATTTTTGCCTGCTGTCCGTCAGCGACATGCGCGCATGTGTTGGTGTCAATCTGGCGCGCGGTTTCACGCACATATCGGGCTTTTCCAATAATTTGACTGCTTCATCCGGCATTTTTTGCCTTGCCTCGCGCATGGCCTTGGCGTTCCTCAAAAGTTTATTAGCCAGTGCATTTGCACCGGCCATTCTGGGAGTATACTATATTATTGCAGCCGAATATTTTTTGGAAAATAGATAATTAATTCGGCACGGCGTGGTGTGGTTTGCCATACCAAAACGGCCGTTATTTCTCTAATTGACCGCACTTTTTCCCCTGGTCTCCCCATTTTAAGAATGTGGAGGCTTTTACAGCTGGAACTCCTTTTGTTTTGCCAGAAGCCCACCAGGGAGGCGCGGGCGTTCTGGCAACAGCAAACGTGTGCCTGAAATTTGGCAACGGGATGACAGCGCAATTTCGGAAGGCGGGAATGAAACGTTTCGGTCCCGGTGGCGGTTCGCGGGGAAGAACCGTTTTCTCCCCATGCGCCGTAAGCGGGGAAATAACGAAACGGGCAGAAGGGTAAAGAGCGGGCAAAAATTGCTCCTTAGTTGTTGCAAAGCAAACAATGACCCCTATCAAGGGTAAAATGGATAGAAGCTGCAAAGATTACCAAAAAAGGACATATCCAAAGGTTCCATTACGTATCTACTTGTGTTGCTGTGGCATTATAGGATAAAGGCTCCATTACGTATCTACTTGTGTTACTGTGGCATTATCGGCTAAAGGCCATATGCAAAGGCTCCATTACGTATCTACTTGTGTTTCTGTGGCATTATAGGATAAAGGCTCCATTACGTATCTACTTGTGTTACAGTGGCATTGTAGGCTAAAGGCCATATGCAAAGGCTCCATTACGTATCTACTTGTGTTTCTGTGGCATTATAGCATAAAGTATATATGCAAAGGCTCCATTACGTATCTACTTGTGTTACTGTGGCATTATAGCATAAAGTCCATATGCAAAGGCTCCATTACGTATCTACTTGTGTTACTGTGGCATTATAGGATAAAGGCTCCATTACATATCTACTTGTGTTACTGTGGCATTGTAGGCTAAGGGCCATATGCAAAGGCTCCATTACGTATCTACTTGTGTTTCTGTGGCATTATAGCATAAAGTCCATATGCAAAGGCTCCATTACATATCTAGTTGTGTTACTGTGGCATTATAGGATAAAGGCTCCATTACATATCTACTTGTGTTACTGTGGCATTGTAGGCTAAGGGCCATATGCAAAGGCTCCATTACGTATCTACTTGTGTTTCTGTGGCATTATAGCATAAAGTCCATATGCAAAGGCTCCATTACGTATCTACTTGTGTTTCTGTGGCATTATAGCATAAAGTCCATATGCAAAGGCTCCATTACATATCTACTTGTGTTTCTGTGGCATTATAGCATAAAGTCCATATGCAAAGGCTCCATTACGTATCTACTTGTGTTTCTGTGGCATTATAGCATAAAGTCCATATGCAAAGGCTCCATTACATATCTACTTGTGTTTCTGTGGCATTATAGCATAAAGTCCATATGCAAAGGCTCCATTACGTATCTACTTGTGTTTCTGTGGCATTATAGCATAAAGTCCATATGCAAAGGCTCCATTACATATCTACTTGTGTTACTGTGGCATTATAGGATAAAGGCTCCATTACATATCTACTTGTGTTACTGTGGCATTGTAGGCTAAAGGCCATATGCAAAGGCTCCATTACGTATCTACTTGTGTTTCTGTGGCATTATAGCATAAAGTCCATATGCAAAGGCTCCATTACGTATCTACTTGTGTTACTGTGGCATTATAGCATAAAGTCCATATGCAAAGGCTCCATTACGTATCTACTTGTGTTACTGTGGCATTATAGCATAAAGTCCATATGCAAAGGCTCCATTACATATCTACTTGTGTTACTGTCACATTATAGCATAAAGTCCATATCCAAAGGCTCCATTACGTATCTACTTGTGTTTCTGTGGCATTATAGCATAAAGTCCATATGCAAAGGCTCCATTTCATATCTAGTTGTGTTACTGTGGCATTATAGGATAAAGGCTCCATTACATATCTACTTGTGTTACTGTGGCATTGTAGGCTAAAGGCCATATGCAAAGGCTCCATTACATATATACTTGTGTTACTGTGGCATTATAGCATAAAGTCCATATGCAAAGGCTCCATTACATATCTAGTTGTGTTACTGTGGCATTATAGGATAAAGGCTATATCCAAAGGCTCCATTACATATCCACTTGTGTTACTTTGGCATTATGTATCATCAATTAGAGAAAGTATTCCTTTGAAATCAATATGAATCATGCACGGAATGAATAAAATGATGAGTTATACATACACATGTTTAGTGCCAATTGTACATTTGTCAGATGTGGCTTTGAAGTTGTTACAGGTAACAGCATTGAGTATGTGCATCTGTGTGCTTGTGTATGCTTAATCATGAGATATATAATTTATGATGTAAATATATATTTTTCTACCGTACGCCGCATCCCGTAAACATGTATTTCCTTATTTCTTGTTATATTTTTTTACAGGCAGGATCAAAGTTCAATTCAATATCATTTCTTGCCATACTTACTACTGATATCAACCGAGGACATACGGTGAGATCACACTTGATCGACAAAGCAATATTTACAACAAGAAACACACTAGAATAAAAACGAAACTGAACACGGAAGAAAAACAATTCAAACCATTAACTTGTGATCTATGGACTCAGTGGATGAATTCTGAAAGCAATTGTTATGATCAAATGTCTAGATTTTGAAGGCAATTATAGCTGTGACAGGCTACTTAAATAAACAGAGACCACTTTTTTAGTTTCCTGCGACTGTGTGATAAGACAAACAATGCAAGTTATCAAATGAGTAATCTAAATCTGAAACCTTTGCATTTTCTTGATATGCTTTTTTTAATAATTAAAGCAAACAATACTAATATGTAATAACAACAAATATTACATCTGCTTTGCTATCAGATTCATGTACTCACAAATATATTTTTTTAAAGAGTTTTTTAAGAACTTTTTAATACTAGAGACCAGCCCAGGGATTTTTGAAACACGCTAATGAATATTGGCATTCATTTTCAAGATCGAGGAGACAGAGCAACGATGAAAAGTAATTGTGAGAATGTGTGTGTGTGTGTGTGTGTGTTGCAACGAAATTAACGAAAATATTGTAAACAGAACATCTTTAGTTTTCAGGAAGAAGCGGACAGACATCAATGTTTTCGGTGAACAAGAGAACACAGAAGATTCTAGCAGGCCTCATTATCAATTATATCAGCCAGCAATATTTCAAGCAGGCACTGTTTTTGATTTGACCAGTGACCGTCTTATTTTTGCAACTGAACGTTAAATCAGTTTCATGTTGACTTGTAAGTTAGATTTATTCATCATGGGTTACTAGCGTTTATATCAGTTATTTTTACCAAATTTAAACTTTATTTTATGCAACTGTATACCAGAACAAATAATACAAATACATAATGTCATTTTATATTTAGTGAATGGTTTATCGATAGACAGTATCAATGATAAATACATATAAAAGATGAAAAAGTTGCCTATCTTCTTTGATATTTTTTACGCATCGTCTCCATGGCAACCAGCATGAGAACACAAAACTTGTGTCAGAAACAAAAATAAACCACATCATACTTGTAATATATGTCAAATGAAGAAAATTGGAGAGGGGGCACAAAATGGCCCTTATTCAATATAGTCCTTTGTATTGTAAAATCATTGTATGTATAAACCTCTGTGCATCAAGTAGGTTTTTGATACATTTATTATAGGGATGCGTTTTCTGTGCATCAAGTAGGTCTCTGATACATTTATTATCGGGATGCGCTGTCGTAAAAATGCATAATTACTGAAACCACATATGGTTACGAAAGGATCTGCAATATACAAATCTAATACTGAGTTTCATAGACTGTGACGTAAACTATAAATCAGCTATGTCCTATTTTTAAAACAAAATGAAAATAAATCAGCATCGAAGTAATCTAGGTAGAACGACACTATTTTCATTGCAGTAGGTACCTAAACAGTTATCATTTAACATT
The DNA here is from genome assembly GCA_029931535.1 of Margaritifera margaritifera. Lineage (NCBI taxonomy): Eukaryota > Metazoa > Mollusca > Bivalvia > Unionida > Margaritiferidae > Margaritifera > Margaritifera margaritifera. The sequence goes on from JAQPZY010001520.1 coordinate 1,787,002, forward strand.
TCAGTTCCATATTTAAGAAACCTTGCTTCCGAGTTTGCCATCTGTGATTAAGTCATACAATGAGTCGTAAATTTCGGCACAATATAATAACAATTACGAATGAAACGATACGAAATAAGAGAAAGTAAAGTGGTGCATTTGTTTCTTTTATCATATACATTTGTCCTTCATATTTGTGTTTTTATCAACGTTATAATTTGAAATAATTAAGAAATTCATAAGATATATCTAGTCCATAATATCTATATAATAAATTCGCATGGATTTTCAAATAAAATTTAAGATAATTAAAAGCTGAAGATCGAAACTGGTCCATTGCTAGTAAGGGCAGTTGGCATATGCTGCATGCGAATTATGACTGGTTCCGTATACGTAGGTGGAACTAAGTTACCGAACAGTATAAATAAAGATGTCAGATAAAAAAAAAAAAAAAAAAAAAAAAAAAATTTAAATACTATCTAACACGTCAATCTTGTCGTGATCCATATAGTAGGCTAATTAACCTTCCTCTAAAGACAATTAACATGGACATGTGGTCAAGTAGTAGTTAAACTTGACCTGCCAATCAATGTGTCATGTTGTTTTCGATGTTTAATGGACAATCAAATTAACACGATGAGGAGCAGGCATCCCATTGAAAGCCAATTTCAATCTGAAGCGAACGAAACGGTGTTTACCGTTCTCGTTTATAGTGAGGACCCGGCCGTTAATTTGTGTTATTTTAATGCTGGTTAATTTTCATTGGTTCCCAAAATAATACCACTCCTTCTTCTGTGTCATCCTGAAATCTCATAATAATAAATGTAGTCTGAAATTCTTATTGACGAATAATTGTGCTCCTTATTGATTACAAATGTGTGCTTTGTAGCTTCAAACATGTGATACATAAGCATTATATCTTGAATCCAAATAGAATTATTAATTCCGTCACCAATGGATACAACAGCATTTCTGTACATTTTCATCGTCGTACACGTCTAACAATTAGAATCTGTAAAGTTGGTTTAGACATGAGCTTAAACAGACTATGGTTAATACGATTGATAAATAAAGGTTATAATTAGTACATAATGATTTCTTATTTATTTTATCTATCACACTGGTGTAAAAAATTTTAGAAGTTGTCTGCTTCTGAGATAAAAGGTGCTATTTATTAGGGATTTTGATGTGCTGAATTCAAATATGACAATTAAAACAACAGATTGGGTACTGTTTCCAAGATATTTAAGTTTTTACATTTTATGTCTATGTATTTTGTGTACATAGTAGACATTTAATCATAAATTGTAAACCTAGGTCTTTTCATGTGTTTATGGTTGAATTACATAATAATATTTCACCTGTCCTGTTTATGTAACACTTTAAAAAAAACAGCAAAAGGGTTATATAAATAAAAAATATATTGAAATAAAAGTCAAAAAGCTATTATGTATATACAAGTACATAGTTTAGTCCTTATTCAGTGTCTACTCGGCGCTTCTTGGCTTGTTTTTTGTATTCAATAAATGGAGCATCTCTTGTCACTGTCCAGCAATAGTATGCAAGCATTGATGGGCTCCATTTGCCCTGATAGAGTTTCTCCATTGTTGCAATGTCCTGGTGAAATCATTCGCCGTGCTCGTCGCTCACTGCTCCTCAGTTTGGTGGAAAAAAATCTAGATGTGATTGCAAAAAATGTATCTTTAGTGACATGTTGCAACCAAGGCTTTTGTATGCCTTGAGGAGGTTTTCCACCAACTCCCTTTAGTTGTCTGCCTCGCACACACTGGACTTGTACAGATCCCTGGCAAGGATCACTGTAAATATTATAATATAATATGGCAAGGAAACCAGCCGCAAGGGTAATACCTGAGGAGGGGAGTACAAGCTATAGGGTAAAGTTCTTTAGGGCAAGGGGTGGAACGAATGGGAACCTGGAGATGGGATCCTAATCAGGTACGCCCCATCTAAAAATCAACCAAAAAGATGAACCCCCTAGTCCAAAACAATACAAATTAAACTTTTCTTCAAAATTCTGTTTGATTTTTTAAGAGACGCAAAACAACATACTTTTGGGGGAAACATACAGATATAAAATCCCTTTTATAACTTTTCGGCACCAAAGGGGGACACCTCAAAGGCGTCTTAGCTTAATACAGCTAGAGGTCAAAGAGGGGTCCACAAAAAAAGGTCACAAGATCCATAGGGAATTCTCATTACATAAGCAGATAGACTGGTCATAACATCCATAGGGAATTCTCATTACATAAGCAGATAGACTGGTCATAACATCCATAGGGAATTCTCATTTCATAAGCAGATAGACTGGTCATAACATCCATAGGGAATTTTCATAAAATGTTGCTTTACATGCACGATAGTAATACGTGAAAATAGTTGCTCTTACTTTTATATTGCAGATATAACATTTTTTAAAAATCTGACATACAATATTATATTCTACAAATTACACATGTATACGGAATGGTGATAGATGAAAATGAAAGCCCAGAAATGACAAAAACCAGTCATATGTCGAAAGCATTAGGAGTTTGAAAACTTTAAGATGTAGTTTACAATTCAAGGAGTTTCATAAATTTCATATGCAGTGTACACAATTTATGTTATAATATGATTTTTGCTATAGCTATAGCTATTTTGTGACATTAAAAACACACGTGGCTTTGCTGAGTATTATATGATAGAAACATTTCATGTCGTGATGTCATGGTGTTAATAAATATGCACTGTATGTGAACAGTTTGGATATTTCAAATGTCTTAACCTGTTTGAGCCAAGCAAAAGGCCAACAAGCAGTGACACCATATATTATTTTTCTGAAGGGAAGATTGTATCCATTAAGAACAGTCGCCTCTGCATATTCTAGTCCTGCTGGAAACATCTCTTCAGATTCTGTCTTAATCATTGGACCAGCCTTCTTCAGATTCTGTCTTAATCATTTGACCTGCCTTTGCAGAATTTCAGACTTTTTGAAGGTCTTCTTTAGGCCATTGCCCCTTCAATACATCAAAGATCATCAGAGCGTCTGACTTTACAATAATTACCAATATTATTCATATTTGAAATAATGAATAATATATCTGATGATTAGGTAAAATAAACTGATTGTGACCCTATAGAAGGTATCCAAGGCAATGATGATTAGGTAAAATAAACTGATTGTGACCCTATAGAAAGGTAATCCAAGGCAATTCAACATTTTAAATTTGAAATAATGAATAATATATCTGAATGATTAGGTAAAATAAACTGATTGTGACCCTATAGAAGGTTATCCAAGGCAATTCAACATTTTAAATTTGAAATAATGAATAATATATCTGATGATTAGGTAAAATAAACTGATTGTGACCCTATAGAAGGTATCCAAGGCAATTCAACATTTTAAATTTGAAATAATGAATAATATATCTGATGATTAGGTAAAATAAACTGATTGTGACCCTATAGAAGGTATCCAAGGCAATTCAACATTTTAAATTTGAAATAATGAATAATATATCTGATGATTAGGTAAAATAAAATGATTGTGACCCTATAGAAGGTATCCAAGGCAATTCAACATTTTAAATTTGAAATAATGAATAATATATCTGATGATTAGGTAAAATAAACTGATTGTGACCCTATAGAAGGTATCCAAGGCAATTCAACATTTTAAATTTGAAATAATGAATAATATATCTGATGATTAGGTAAAAATAAACTGATTGTGACCCTATAGAAGGTATCCAAGGCAATTCAACATTTTAAAAATTTGAAATAATGAATAATATATCTGATGATTAGGTAAAATAAAACTGATTGTGACCCTATTAGAAGGTATCCAAGGCAATTCAACATTTTAAAATTTGAAATAATGAATAATATATCTGATGAGTTAGGTAAAATAAACTGATTGTGACCCTATTAGAAGGTATCCAAGGCAAATTCAACATTTAAATTTGAAATAATGATAATATATCTGATGATTAGGTAAAATAAACTGATTGTGACCCTATAGAAAGGTATCCAAGGCAACTCAACATTTTAAAATTTGAAATAATGAATAATATATCTGATGATTAGGTAAAATAAACTGATTGTGACCCTATAGAAGGTATCCAAGGCAATTCAACATTTTAAAAATTTGAAATAATGAATAATATATCTGATGATTTAGGTAAAATTAAAACTGATTGTGACCCCTATAGAAGGTATCCAAGGCAATTCAACATTTTTTAAATTTGAAATAATGAATAATATATCTGATGATTAGGTAAAATAAACTGATTGTGACCCTATAGAAGGTATCCAAGGCAAATCAACATTTTAAATTTGAAATAATGAATAATATATCTGATGATTAGGTAAAATAAACTGATTGTGACCCTATAGAAGGTATCCAAGGCAATTCAAACATTTTAAATTTGAAATAATGAATAATATATCTGATGATTAGGTAAAATAAACTGATTGTGACCCTATAGAAGGTATCCAAGGCAATTCAACATTTAAAATTTGAAATAATGAAATAATATATCTGATGATTAGGTAAAATAAACTGATTGTGACCCTATAGAAGGTATCCAAGGCAATTCAACATTTAAATTTGAAATAATGAATAATATATCTGATGATTAGTGTAAAAATAAACTGATTGTGACCCTATAGAAGGTATCCAAGGCAATTCAACATTTTTAAATTTGAAAATAATGAATAATATATCTGATGATTAGGTAAAATAAACTGATTGTGACCCCTATAGAAGGTATCCAAGGCAATTCAACATTTTAAATTTGAAATAATGAATAATATATCTGATGATTAGGTAAAATAAACTGATTGTGACCCTATAGAAGGTATCCAAGGCAATTCAACATTTTAAATTTGAAATAATGAATAATATATCTGATGATTAGGTAAAATAAACTGATTGTGACCCTATAGAAGGTATCCAAGGCAATTCAACATTTTAAATTTGAAATAATGAATAATATATCTGATGATTAGGTAAAATAAACTGATTGTGACCCTATAGAAGGTATCCAAGGCAATTCAACATTTTAAATTTGAAATAATGAATAATATATCTGATGATTAGGTAAAATAAACTGATTGTGACCCTATAGAAGGTATCCAAGGCAATTCAACATTTTAAATTTGAAATAATGAATAATATATCTGATGATTAGGTAAAATAAACTGATTGTTGACCCTATAGAAGGTATCCAAGGCAATTCAACATTTTAAATTTGAAATAATGAATAATATATCTGATGATTAGGTAAAATAAACTGATTGTGACCCTATAGAAGGTATCCAAGGCAATTCAACATTTTAAATTTGAAATAATGAATAATATATCTGATGATTAGGTAAAATAAACTGATTGTGACCCTATAGAAGGTATCCAAGGCCAATTCAACATTTTAAATTTGAAATAATGAATAATATATCTGATGATTAGGTAAAATTAAACTGATTGTGACCCTATAAAGAAGGTATCCAAGGCAATTCAACATTTTAAAATTTGAAATAATGAATAATATATCTGATGATTAGGTAAAATAAACTGATTGTGACCCTATAGAAGGTATCCAAGGCAATTCAACATTTTAAATTTGAAATAATGAATAATATATCTGATGATTAGGTAAAATAAACTGATTGTGACCCTATAGAAGGTATCCAAGGCAATTCAACATTTTAAATTTGAAATAATGAATAATATATCTGATGATTAGGTAAAATAAACTGATTGTGACCCTATAGAAGGTATCCAAGGCAATTCAACATTTTAAATTTGAAATAATGAATAATATATCTGATGATTAGGTAAAATAAACTGATTGTGACCCTATAGAAGGTATCCAAGGCAATTCAACATTTTAAATTTGAAATAATGAATAATATATCTGATGATTAGGTAAAATAAACTGATTGTGACCCTATAGAAGGTATCCAAGGCAATTCAACATTTTAAATTTGAAATAATGAATAATATATCTGATGATTAGGTAAAAATAAACTGATTGTGACCCTATAGAAGGTATCCAAGGCAATTCAACATTTTAAATTTGAAAATAATGATATAATATATCTGATGATTAGGTAAAATAAACTGATTGTGACCCTATAGAAGGTATCCAAGGCAATTCAACATTTTAAATTTGAAATAATGAATAATATATCTGATGATTAGGTAAAATAAACTGATTGTGACCCTATAGAAGGTATCCAAGGCAATTCAACATTTTAAATTTGAAATAATGAATAATATATCTGATGATTAGGTAAAATAAACTGATTGTGACCCTATAGAAGGTATCCAAGGCAATTCAACATTTTAAATTTGAAATAATGAATAATATATCTGATGATTAGGTAAAATAAACTGATTGTGACCCTATAGAAGGTATCCAAGGCAATTCAAACATTTTAAATTTGAAATAATGAATAATATATCTGATGATTAGGTAAAATAAACTGATTGTGACCCTATAGAAGGTATCCAAGGCAATTCAACATTTATAAATTTGAAATAATGAATAATATATCTGATGATTAGGTAAAATAAACTGATTGTGACCCTATAGAAGGTATCCAAGGCAATTCAACATTTTAAATTTGAAATAATGAATAATATATCTGATGATTAGGTAAAATAAACTGATTGTGACCCTATAGAAGGTATCCAAGGCAATTCAACATTTTAAATTTGAAATAATGAATAATATATCTGATGATTAGGTAAAATAAACTGATTGTGACCCTATAGAAGGTATCCAAGGCAATTCAACATTTTAAATTTGAAATAATGAATAATATATCTGATGATTAGGTAAAATAAAACTGATTGTGACCCTATAGAAGGTATCCAAGGCAATTCAACATTTTTAAATTTGAAATAATGAATAATATATCTGATGACTTAGGTAAAATAAACTGATTGTGACCCTATAGAAGGTATCCAAGGCAATTCAACATTTTAAATTTGAAATAATGAATAATATATCTGATGATTAGGTAAAATAAACTGATTGTGACCCTATAGAAGGTATCCAAGGCAATTCAACATTTTAAATTTGAAATAATGAATAATATATCTGTGATTAGGTAAAATAAACTGATTGTGACCCTATAGAAGGTATCCAAGGCAATTCAACATTTAAAATTTGAAATAATGAATAATATATCTGATGATGATTAGGTAAAATAACTGATTGTGACCCTATAGAAGGTATACCAAGGCAATTCAACCATTTTAAATCTTGAATAATGAATAATATATCTGCTTGATTAGGTAAAATATCACTGATTGTGACCCTATAGAAGGTATTCCAAGGGCAATTCAACATTTTAAATTTTGAAATAATGAATAATAATCTGATGATTAGGTAAAATAAACTGAATTGTGACCCTATATGAAGGTATCCAAGGCAATTCAACATTTTAAATTTGAAATAATGAATAATATATCTGATGATTAGGTAAAATACAACTGATTGTACCCTATAGAAGGTATCCAAGGCAATTCAACATTTTAAATTTGAATAATGAATAATATATCTGATGAATTAGGTCAATAACTGATTGTGACCCTATAGAAGGTATCCAAGGCAATTCAACATATTAAATTTGAAATAATGAATAATATATCTGATGATTAGGTAAAATAAACTGATTGTGACCCTATAGAAGGTATCCAAGGCAATTCAACATTTTAAATTTGGAAATAATGAATAATATATCTGATGATTAGGTAAAAATAAACTGATTGTGACCCTATAGAAGGTATCCAAGGCAATTCAACATTTTAAATTTGAAATAATGAATAATATATCTGATGATTAGGTAAAATAAACTGATTGTGACCCGATAGATAGGGTACTCCAAGGCAATTTCACCATTTTAAATTTGAAATAATGAATAATATATCTGATGATTAAGGTAAAATAAACTGATTGTGACCCTATAGAAGAGTACTCCAAGGCAATTCAACATTTTAAATTTGAATATAATGAATAATATATCTGATGATTAGGTAAAATAAACTGATTGTGACCCCTATAGAAGGTATCCCAAGGCAATTCAACATTTAAATTTGAAATAATGAATAATATATCTGATGATTAGGTAAAATAAAACTGATTGTGACCCTATAGAAGGTATCCAAGGCAATTCAACATTTTAAATTTGAAATAATGAATAATATATCTGATGATTAGGTAAAATAAACTGATTGTGACCCTATAGAAGGTATCCAAGGCAATTCAACATTTTAAATTTGAAATAATGAATAATATATCTGATGATTAGGTAAAATAAAACTGATTGTTACCCTATAGAAGGTATCCAAGGCAATTCAACATTTTAAATTTGAAATAATGAATAATATATCTGATGATTAGGTAAAATAAACTGATTGTGACCCTATAGAAGGTATCCAAGGCAATTCAACATTTTAAATATGAAAAAATTAATAATATATCTGATGATTAGGTAAAATAAACTGATTGTGACCCTATAGAAGGTATCCAAGGCAATTCAACATTTTAAATTTGAAATAATGAATAATATATCTGATGATTAGGTAAAATAAACTGATTGTGACCCTATAGAAGGTATCCAAGGCAATTCAACATTTTAAATTTGAAATAATGAATAATATATCTGATGATTAGGTAAAATAAACTGATTGTGACCCTATAGAAGGTATCCAAGGCAATTCAACATTTTAGAAAAGTTACCTATTGTTCAATTTCCGTTTTTATTTTCCAACAGAAAGAGGATTCTCTGTAGCTTATGTTATTCGTGACGATAATAATTAGTCTTAATCGAAAATGGGATGCATTTCACGTGAGGATAATAATCAGTCTTAATCGAAAATGGGATGTATTTCACGTGAGGATAATAATCAGTCTTAATCGAAAATGGGATGCATTTCACGTGAGGATAATAATCAGTCTTAATCGAAAATGGGATGTATTTCACGTGAGGATAATAATCAGTCTTAATCGAAAATGGGATGCATTTCACGTGAGGATAATAATCAGTCCTAATCGAAAATGGGATGTATTTCACGTGAGGATAATAATCAGTCTTAATCGAAAATGGGATGCATTTCACGTGAGGATAATAATCAGTCTTAATCGAAAATGGGATGCATTTCACGTGAGGATAATAATTGGTCTTAATTGAAAATGCGATGCATTTCACGTGAGGATAATAATCAGTCTTAATCGAAAATGGGATGCATTTGACGTGAGGATAATAATCAGTCTTAATCGAAAATGGAATGCATTTGACATGGGGATAATAATCAGTCTTCATCGAAAATGGGATGCATTTCACATGAGGATAATAATTGGTCTTAATTGAAAATGGGTGCATTTCACGTGAGGATAATAATTGGTCTTAATCGAAAATGGGATGCATTTCACGTGAGGATAATAATCAGTCCTAATCGAAAATGGGATGTATTTCACGTGAGGATAATAATCAGTCTTAATCGAAAATGGGATGCATTTCACGTGAGGATAATAATCAGTCTTAATCGAAAATGGGATGCATTTCACGTGAGGATAATAATTGGTCTTAATTGAAAATGCGATGCATTTCACGTGAGGATAATAATCAGTCTTAATCGAAAATGGGATGCATTTGACGTGAGGATAATAATCAGTCTTAATCGAAAATGGAATGCATTTGACATGGGGATAATAATCAGTCTTCATCGAAAATGGGATGCATTTCACATGAGGATAATAATTGGTCTTAATTGAAAATGGGTGCATTTCACGTGAGGATAATAATTGGTCTTAATCGAAAATGGGATGCATTTCACGTGAGGAGGATAATAATCAGTCTTAATCGAAAATGGGATGCATTTCACGTGAAGATAATCGGTCTTAATTGAAAATGGGATGCATTTCACGTGAGGATAATAATCGGTCTTAATCGAAAATGGGATGCATTTCACGTGAGGATAATAATCGGTCTTAATCGAAAATGGGATGCATTTCACGTGAGGATAATAATTGGTCTTAATTGAAAATGCGATGCATTTCACGTGAGGATAATAATCAGTCTTAATCGAAAATGGGATGCATTTGACGTGAGGATAATAATCAGTCTAATATCGAAAATGGAATGCATTTGACATGGGGATAATAATCAGTCTTCATCGAAAATGGGATACATTTCACATGAGGATAATAATTGGTCTTAATTGAAAATGGGTGCATTTCACGTGAGGATAATAATTGGTCTTAATCGAAAATGGGATGCATTTCACGTGAGGAGGATAATAATCAGTCTTAATCGAAAATGGGATGCATTTCACGTGAAGATAATCGGTCTTAATTGAAAATGGGATGCATTTCACGTGAGGATAATAATCGGTCTTAATCGAAAATGGGATGCATTTCACGTGAGGATAATAATCGGTCTTAATCGAAAATGGGATGCATTTCACGTGAGGATAATAATCGGCCTTAATCGAAAATGGGATGCATTTCACGTGAGGATAATAATTGGTCTTAATTGAAAATGGGATGCATTTCACGTGAGGATAATAATTGGTCTTAATTGAAAATGGGATGCATTTGAGGTGAGGATAATAATCGGTCTTAATTGAAAATGGGATACATTTCACGTCTAACGTAATGCGAACTGCTTGTGAGAAACCGGTCCATCTTTATTATTTACAAATATACTATCTATTTTAACATCGCTATTCTGTTTAATATTTGGTTTTCGACATTTCCAGATTGACATTTATTGCAACAGCGAATCGGTACACCGATATAATGGCGATGGATTAGATGTGACTTGTGAAGTCACAAATATGCCATTAGGGTTACTCCCGTAACCCAGAGCCACAGTAGTGAGCCTTGAAGTATTGACTTTCTCCATACCAACTAGGTATCATAAGAAGTCTTTCAGTGAAAACCCCATGTTGATATGACCATCCATTCAGGAGTAGTAGCGATAGCAAGATTTTCAAGATGGCTGCCATGGTAGCCATATTGTATGTCAGATCGGCACCATTTTCATTTTGGACCCAGTAGACACCATAAGAGGTCTTTTAGTGAAAGCCCATGTTCATACGACCATCCATTCAGGAGGAGATTTTCAAGATGGCTGACATGGTAGCCATATTGGATGTCCTACATGCACCATTTTCATTTGGAACCAACTAGACATCATAAGAAGTCTTTCAGTGAAAACGCCATGTTGATATGACCATCCATTCAGGAGGAGTAGCGATAACAAGATTTTCAAGATGGCTGCAATCACGGCCATATTGGACATAAGATCTGCACCATTTTCATTTGGGACCAACTAGACCATAGGATAAATGTGTGTGTGAAGTTTTTTGGCTATCCTCCAAGTAGTTTAGGAGGAGAAGCAATAACAAACTTGACCTAACTGACAGACGGATGGACGGACAACAGACCATCCCATAAGCTCTTCTGGTCTATGACCAGTAGAGCTAACTAAAAACCTCCTGATTTGAGAAACAGATGGTACTTGCACACAAATGGTTCCTAGTGCAGAGGAGGAAACTGCTTCAATGAGAAGAATGAATTTTTGCACCCTAAGGTGACAAGAAAAACATTGATATAGAATATTCCCATCCTAATTATCATGCACAACGTTTACCGGATTTAAATGTGCATGCAGAAGTGTGTGTGTGTGTGTGTGTGTGTGTGTGTGTGTGTGTGTGTGTGTGTGTGTGTGTGTGTGTGCAGTGGCGGCACGAGAGTTCGAGGTGCCTGGGGGCAATGTTCTTGAGTGGTGCCCCTACTTTGCCACAGAAAAGTTTTTATGTCAGCTGCCAACCTCCATCCCCCCCCCACCCCGATCAATGTCCCGATACAGCTGCGAAAAAAAAGCTCCCAACGGTGCCTACCCCCCCCCCCACTCCCTTCGCCTGGATCCCAGGGGCAATTGCCCCCCCCCCCTTGCGCTGCCACTGTGTTTGTGTGTGTCTTGAAATTAGCATTTCCTGATTAATTTTCTTTGTATTCATTACTAAAATAAACTTTAAAAATGTATGCTGTTATCATCGTATGTATCGTGCTCATACTGATCAGCCAACACACCCATTTCCAGTTGCTTCAACCAGTTATAGCAATAGACAGGGCTCATTAGTGTGGTGAAATGTTCAATATTTTAAAGGTCATTGGCCACACACGTTGTACATTTATCATTTCTAGTCATAAAAGAAACACATTTGTTATGTATGTACACCATGAAAATATCTAATTAGTATTACAAATCCGTTTTTTTAATGAAATAAATATTTTGGAAATCTCCGTAAACAATTAGCTGTTTCCGCATGCCAAACACGGATATGACATACATTTATCCCTTGCCATTCATACGTCTATACATATAAACATATATATATACGCACACATAAACACACAATTGAGAGTAATTATGCTAAATCCAGCTATTTTGAACATTCCCAAGGGCAGTCTTTCTGCTAATATTAAAGTTTGCATGGGTTGTACAGCAATGGCCTGTCAGAATTTCTGACTATAGTTTTAAAGTATAAATAAGAATTTTAAGTGAAATATAATAACATTTTTAAAAACAGAAGACTGCAGAGGTAAATGTATCCAGTTTCATTTAAATAATCACAGAGATCATTTTTCATATAGTGCTCAATAAACTGGGCTTAATATCATTTTTAATTTTGATTTGTAGACTATTGATGAACTCCTAGAAAAGCATGATGCCCAAAAGGCTGAGGCTAAAGAAAGACCGCGCATAAAAGAGCAGCTTTGTTTGGAGGTGCTACTGCGACAGGCTCAGGAACATGGGAGTCAGACCCATCTGAACTATCAAATCAGTGTTGATTTCCATCATTCATCGTCAAGCCATGTGTTTAGAGGCTCTCAAACAACAGTGTTGATTTTCATCATTCATCATCAAGCCATGTGTTTAGAGGCTCTCAAACAACAGAGGTATAAAAGGACAACACACCAGTTAAATTTTCTTTAATATATTTTTCTTTTTTCTTTGTAGAACTCTCCAGTTTGCAGAGAAATCTTTATCACACACAAAGTCTCTCATGATCATAGATGTTTTAATGTTTGTATACAAGAGAAAATCCAGTCTGGAAATTTCATATCTTCTGGGTACAAGATGGATAAAATACCTATTACTATTGCATTTTGTTCATGATAGGTTTTACAATTACAAGACACCTCCCCAACACACACTTTGTTTAAAAACTGTCTTGATTGTTGGAGTACATGGCAATAGTGACAATTTATTTTCCTTTAGTTAACTTGCGGCATGTTACTAATATAATAATTGTGTATTCACAAGCACATGTCAAGATTTGAATAAAATGTGAATAGTCCCAATGAATTATGCCTAATGGTTTTCAAGAAGAAAAGACCCACATATTTATTTATAACATCCGAGATTTTTGTTCCTTTTCTCACATGTTAAGCACTAGGTTGTCCACAAGAAAAATCCCAAGAATAGTGACACTAATGTCGATGTAAAGTTTTAATTTAATACTAGTAGATATTTATCCCCATTTATGGGTTTGTTAATTTTTTTAAATTTCACTGTGTGTTGAGTGGTTTTGGTGCAGGTCTTGCTAATAAGTTTTACAGGAAAACTGAAAGCATGCATCTATAGCCAAAAAGAAAAAAAAAAACAAAATCAGCAAAATACTCTCATTCATCTACAATAGCAAACTGTAGTGGCATAAGAAATAATGCCTAAATTAATAGATATCTAATTTTCTTGGAGCAATGGGCTAGTAATATTAAGGAAGTATCGGTTATGGACTGCACAGAACTAATACTATTCAATCTTTTGTTCCAGGTAAAAGCAGGTCAGTAGTCCAAGGAAGAAGGGGTGTGAGATCACTGGTCAGTGGACACAGTCCATATCAAATCACCTATACTACTGAGCAGCATCCAGTGGTGGCGATGGTGATGCAGTTGAACAGAATTGATGTCGATCTTAAATCATGTGACCAACTAACATGAAGGTCATGGTGAAAAATTCCCAGGTTGTTTCCAGGTTGTACTGATGTTTTGTGTATTAATTGATTGATTGGTTGGTTGAGTGATCTATCAACCAATTGATTAGCTCCTTTTATCATGGAATCAAATGAGCGTACGGCATACATGGTCTTGCTTTGTCCTTGGCAGTCCCTTACGCTTCCTGGGTCAGTCATGCATTGTCCGTTTTCCATTCATTAATATTTGCTAGTTTATACTTTATATATATATATATATATATATATATATATATATATATATATATATATATATATATATATATATATATATATATATAAACGCTTTGCCAGTTTGAACTAAATTTGACAGTGACCATTTCTACAATTAAAATCTTTAAAATTCATATCACGATTTTCGAATATCCATCAGATGTAGCAGCAAACTCATTCAAGGTAAAATAAAAAATGGCGATTTCCTCAACGAAGGTATTTTAATTTGTAAAAACGATGCAGATCCTCCATCAAAAACGATCGCTTTGACTTAGCGTTTAAAAACATTAAAACATCTCAAAAACAAAACATCAGTACATTTGGGATATCTAATCAACCACGTTTGCCATGACTGCAAATTACGCGATGATAGCAAATTTGTTGACATTGTGACAAATATTTTAAATCACTCCCTTTCTTCGCCGACAATGAAATTTTCCAAAACATCCGTCCTTTAAATGTGTTGAATCTAATTTCTAGCCCTAGCCATAAATGATTAGTGTGTGTGTGTGTGTGTGTGTGTGTGTGTGTGTGTGTGTGTGTGTGTGTGTGTGTGTGTGTGTGTGTGCCGTAACCTTAAGCTCGCCTTTGTACACAAAACTAAAAAGAAAGTACTGGCATTCAACACGCCTGTGTGTGATTTAGGAGATTCAGCTACTTATAGACGCTTAAGGTTGCCATGTTTTTTCATCTTAGCAATTGAGTGTATATAATGTTACATTGTTAGGGCATTGAGTGTATATAATGTTACATTGTTAGGGCATTAGATGAAAATAATAACCTATATCTCAAGGAATTCATCCAAAAAATGCTTGCTGTGAAGTTATTCTGGTTTGTTATACATATTGTATAACGTTTTGCTCCAGTACTCGTCAGTTCAATAAGTCATAATTCAAACTGATATCGATTCCGACCAGGGAAGCGAAAAGATTCTCTTATATTAATATTCATCATGATTAATTGCCCTCTCACTCCGGTTGAACATAATGTCGCCCCTGAGACAGATTGAAAACTATAAATAAAATTTATGACATTTTATGACAATGCGATCGGGATTCGCTCTAACATCCTCAATCTATACAAAATTTCTTTATTTAAATCTCATGGGATAGCTTAAACTCTCTCTCTCTCTCTCTCTCTCTCTCTCTCTCTCTCTCTCTCTCTCTCTCTCTCTCTCATTAACTACAAGACGGGCAGGGTAAGCTTACTAATCGGAGCTCTCCATTTGCGTCTAGATCACGTAGTCGTTAAAGGTCGCAAGGAGGATGGATTACTTGGCTACATCAGCAATCTTTGCAATATACTGTCCATAGTGAAAAAATACTCTGCCAACTTGTTGATATTGATCACAACAACAACAACAACAACAATAATAATAATAATAATAAGAAGAAGAAGAAGAAGAATAATGATAATGACCAACACAACGAGGTTCATGATAATAGTGATGACAAAAGCGATGAAAATGCAATGGCGATTATAGTAATAAATAAATAAATGCCCATTAATTATTAACATCAACTTATTGACACTTTGCTTGAGAAATTAACTTTAAATCATATTAAAACATCGCAGTACTATTTCAATAATATTTTTCAGATTCAAAAGTCAGATTAGACTGTCTTGGCGGATGTGATGGTATATTTTAACTCCGAACGATACGGTTATGAAAACAGGTAGCATTATTGACTGCAACAGCAACTTGATACAGTCATCCCATAGCTTTAAACTAGGATTGATCACTGATATAAATACCAACGTGATAAAAGATACGATTCCATCAGCTAATAAACAGTCTATAACAAACATACATGTTTTTTTTTTAAAAGGAAAGATATAGAAGAAATAATTAAAGAAAATAATATAGGTAAGAGTTATTTAGAGAAGAAAGACCAAATTGGTGACAATATTATAATCGCAACTGCACGTGATTTCAAAGACTAATATCATGAAACAAACAAACAATCATTTATATTGGTACTAATGATTGCATGGGCTGGCTTAATTAACTTTTTTTAAATAGGTTATGAATTTTGTATCTTTTGTTCTGCCGAGTGTACACCTCTGATCAAAACTGTAAATAATAAGCTAAGTAATGCTTTATGAAGCAAAATGACATGATTGGACAAGAAAGAAATGACATGATTAGGCAAGAAAGAAATTACATGTACATCCGCTTTTATAAGCCAGCGTATTATGCTAACATTGATACTAGACAATGCTGCTGCTGTTGCTCTGTAGGTACACTGAAGAGATAAATGGCAATATTTTTCATGCATTATTTAACTTAGTCTACAAATGACTCTGTGCTACCTCTTCCACCTACAGAGTCTCAAGCATTTGTTCCTCCACCTCCTCCTTATAAACCTTGTACCAAATTTACTATGGACAGACCAGCAGTTGATATAGTCACATCTATACCTGTAATAATAGTCATAATAGTTACGCCTTGTACCAAATTTACTATGGACAGACCAGCAGTTGATATAGTCACATCTATACCTGTAATAATAGTGGTAAGATTTACACCTTGTACAAAATTTACTATGGACATACCAGCTGTTGATATAGTCACATCTATACCTGTAATAATAGTGATAATAGTTACACCTTGTACAATATTTACTATGGACATACCAGCAATTGATATAGTCACATCTATACCTGTAATAATAGTGATAATAGTTACACCTTTCTCTTTAAATAATAGTTTTAGTTGTTCTCTTAGACGAAGTTTACTAACTCTGATCTCTTCGCTGAATATTCTACAATACCCACATCTAATAAATCTCTAAATTCCATTGAACACCAACGTCAAAGCAATCTCAGTAATTTATGTTTTTGTGAAAACAATAAAGAAACAAGCAAAATAAAATCCACACACACACACACACACACCAAAATAAAAGAAACCCCCAATCCCTCAACAAAACAAAAACAAAAAAAGATTGTGTATCAGTACATCTAAAATTAAACTTATGACAAACGAAACAAGACAGCACCTATCCAATGACATAGTTCATTCTTGTCTAGCGTTCAAAAAAAAAAAATCTTGGTATCTAGATTGATCAACACTTCAGTTGAAATTCACATATCAATCACCTATGTGCAATGGTCCTCACAATAATTACACTTATAAAAGTTCCAGTTGAGATGTCTACATCCTCAGTCACTTGAACTTTTTTCATGGAATATATACTACAATTGATATAATACGGCTGTACAATATGGAGAAACAATACGTCAATTGATATACTACCACTGTACAATATGAAGAAACAATACGTCAATTTATATACTACCACTGTACAATATGGAGAAACAATACGTCAATTGATATACCACCACTGTACAATAGAGAGAAACAATACTTCAACTAATAGACTATGTCTGTAGAGTACGGATGAATACTGCAACTGATATAATACAGCTGTACAACATAGAGAAACAATACAACAACCGATACAGCACGGCTGTACCATATGGAAAAACAATACTACAACTGATAGTGTACGGTTGTACCATATGGAGAAACGATACTACAAGTGATAGAGTACAGCTGTACCATATGGAGAAACAATACTACAGCTTACATACTACGACTGTGCCATATGGAGAAACAATACTACAACGTATAGACTACGGCTGTTCAATATAGAGAGACAATACAACAACTGCATCAGTACGGCTGTATCATGTGGTTAAACAATACTACACCTGATACAGTACGGCTGTACCATATTGAGAAACAATATTACAACTTATAGACTAAGACTGTACCATATTGAGAAACAATATTACAACTTATAGACTAAGACTGTACCATATAGAGAAACAATATTACAACTTATAGACTAAGACTGTACCATATTGAGAAACAATATTACAACTTATAGACTAAGGCTGTACCACATGGAGAAACAATATTACAACTTATAGACTAAGACTGTACCATATTGAGAAACAATACTACAACTTATAGACTAAGACTGTACCATATGGAGAAACAATATTACAACTTATAGACTAAGACTGTACCATATGGAGAAACAATATTACAACTTATAGACTAAGACTGTACCATATGGAGAAACAATATTACAACTTATAGACTAAGACTGTACCATATTGAGAAACAATACTACAACTTATAGACTAAGGCTGTACCACATGGAGAAACAATACTACAACTTATAGACTAAGGCTGTACCACATGGAGAAACAATACTACAACTTATAGACTAAGGCTGTACCACATGGAGAAACAATACTACAACTTATAGACTAAGGCTGTACCACATGGAGAAACAATACTACAACTTATAGACTAAGACTGTACCATATTGAGAAACAATACTACAACTAATAGAGTACGGTTGTACCATATGGAGAAACAATACTACAACTTATAGACTAAGGCTGTACCATATTGAGAAACAATACTACAACTTATAGACTAAGGCTGTACCACATGGAGAAACAATACTACAACTTATAGACTAAGGCTGTACCATATGGAGAAACAATACTACAACTTATAGACTAAGGCTGTACCACATGGAGAAACAATACTACAACTTATATACTAAGGCTGTACCATATGGAGAAACAATACTACAACTTATAGACTAAGGCTGTACCATATGGAGAAACAATACTACAACTAATAGAGTACGGTTGTACCTTTTCGAGAAACAACACGACCAACATCATCTGACGAGGAGATCTAACACTGGGTGTTTCGCCCCTTTATATATATATATATATATATATATATATATATGAAAATATATATATATATATCTGAACTGTATATTTAGTGTGTGTGCGTACGGGCATGTGAGTATACCTGACTGTGTGAAATTGATTTTATTATAATATAATATTAGCTACAAATATGTTTACAACAACGCGAGATGGGTCTTTTTTGTAAATTTTAGTAAAATTTGTCAGAGCATTTTTATTTTTTAAAAATATAAACGAGCAAATGCTGAAAACAGACAACGCACGTCTCACGCACGTTATGTAAAGGGCAGCGGATGACTGATGCAAAAAAAAAGCTATATTTGATGTATGTGTGTCTGTGTCTCTGTGTGTGTGCCTGTGTGTCCCTGTGTGTGTGTGTGTGTAAGAGAGACAGACAGAGAGAGAGAGATAGTGACTTTTATCTAGCCCTTGTTCCCAAAACTGAGAATACAATTTTGGTATTCATCACGTATGTGTTTACCTTTTGTCTATGCAAGCTTTTTAAAACCTGTAACAACAATTAGTATATTTAAAACCTGTTACAACAATGAGTATATTTAAAACCTGTAACAACAATGAGTATATTTAAAACCTGTAACAACAATGAGTATATTTAAAACCTGTAACAACAATGAGTATATTTTTCCTATTCGACTAACACCATAATAATGTATTTATTAGTAAGAAAAATAAACTGATCTGGGAGATTCAAATAGTTATAGACGATTAAAGGCTGGCATATTTCTTATCTTAATCAATATGAAATGACAATTTGTATAGCGACACAGTGTCACCGGCATTAGGTGAAAATATTTTTAGAAAGAAAAAAAACTATATCCAGAGGCGGGTGGTGGGCAGTCCCTGTGCTACAGAATAAAGTTTTTTTTTTTTTTTTGGGGGGGGGGGGGAGGGGGAAGGGCCAGAATTTCTTCCTACGCCACTGCCTATATTTGATGGAAAGAGACAACTGTGGATTCACATTTGTATGTTGGCTGTTAGTCTGATGTTGTTAAGAAAAGTAATGTGGTTTGTATAAATATTTTATAACTTTTGAACACCAGTTCTTGTCAGTTCAGTAATGTATTCACAATGAAACCTATTCTGATCATGAAACAGGCAGATGCTCTTAAAGCAATAGTCATTCTGTATCTGATTTATTGAACTTGCACTTCCGGTGAAAATAGTATCATCTCCAGTGAAAACATTGAAAACTATAAATACAATTTATGACATATAATGTCAGTGAAACTGGAATTAAACCTAACACCCTAGATCTATGCAAAATCTTTTTTTTTTATAGAGTTCATATCATGGCGTAAATGAAATAAAAACCAAACATTTGACGTCCTTCACATGTGTAGATATTTTGGATCTTTTTATAGATACGTGTAATTTGGTTTCTTCTACTTGATTAAAACAGAGTAGAGTTCTAAATTTACCTTTACATAGCTTCCAGGCACCGTTGTTTCTCATCATTCACCATCTTCATTTTCTTTGCATTTATTAATAATGTATCATTCGTGTTATACATCCTTTGCATGCTTTTATATGTAAAACATAATGCGTGTCATATAAGATGAAGATACTGACCTGTTGGTCCAACTTATTTTCTTCGGGAAAACAGTTTGTCTCCTCGATAATTTATAAAGACAGGAGGACAATATTTCATCCAAAGCATTCGTAAAAATGAGCAGTAATGGATTTTAGAGATTTAGAGGATTCAACCCGTCGTCAAATGCAGAGTCCTAGGGAGACTATACATAAATAAGGATATGAATTTGAATTACTACTGTCATTATCAATTATATATGCATTGTCTCTTTCTCCCGTTTAACACCTGCAGAAATGATATGTGTATTCATTCTATGTGTATTCGTTCCATTGCGTTGTCTGTTTGTACCGTGTAACAAACATCTTTGCTTGATACGTCTTAAACAAGAAGACCTTTCAAGCGTTTGACGGAGGAAGACCTTTCAAGCGTTTCACTCATGAAGACCTTTCAAACGTTTCACGGAGGAAGACCTTTCAAGCGTTTCACGGAGGAAGACCTTTCAAGCGTTTAACGGAGGAAGACCTTTCAAGCGTTTAACGGAGGAAGACCTTTCAAGCGTTTCACTCATGAAGACCTTTCAAGCGTTTCACGGAGGAAGACCTTTCAAGCGTTTAACGGAGGAAGACCTTTCAAGCGTTTAACGGAGGAAGACCTTTCCAGCGTTTCACTCATGAAGGTTTCAAGCGTTTCACACAGAAATTTGTAGACCTTTTTATAGATATATAAATTTATTTTGTACATAATTGAAAAAACAATAAGAAGCATGAAGGATTTCGCATTGTTTCGTCATTATTTTCTGTTTTATTTGTTTTGTTTTTGTGTTTGTGGTTTTCGTCAGTGTTTTCCCTTGAGAAAAGGGACCCGTAGGTCCAAAAAGTGCGAAGTCTAGTTTAACACTAACTTCGTCTTGAGCTGGCAGTCTGTCATAAAAAAGACCCATCTCAAGTGGTTGTCAACATATTTGCAGGTAAAATTATATGTATATATATATATATATATATATATATATATATATATATATATATATACACACACACAAATTGATAAAGGCGCAAGTTCAAAACGGTTTCACAATGTTTCGAGCTAAACAAGCTCTTCGTCATGGAAATAAACAGTTTACGTATACATAACAAACACTAAACACAAAATCTAAGAAAATTTCTGGACTCCTGCATGTTAGAATCACTAGGGGGAATTTACAACAGGAGATCTAAAAAAAGTTGTGTAACAATAATAAACGAGCGGGTTATTGTGTTTATCACATGGAGAACCAACATGTTCTGAAATAATTCCAGGTTGTGAAGAAAGGTCATGTAAGTTCAGTATATACATATAATGTTCAACAGGTGCACACATTAACATATACTATATACAGGTATACATATTTCAGTTCATTCAGTCATACGTAGAATAAAACACACACACACACAGGACTCTTGAATGTACAATCATACACAGATATAATGTTTTGGAACCCTCATGTATTATGTTCACCTGTACACTATGTTCACCTGTACACTATGTTCACGTGTACACTAACATACTCTCACATCATATATGCAGTTATTTACGGTTGACTTTAATATATCAGTCCACTTAACCCGCGGATCTGGGTTCGAATCTCCGTAGAGAACGAATTAAAATTCTCTAACCTGTATGATAATATTATTTATTCGTATATATATATATATATATATATATATATATATATATATATATATATATATATATATATAATGACACTAATATAACGAAACAGGTTAGAGAGTCATAATTCGTTACATTCAAGTAATTCGAGTATCGATCACTTGCCGTTAATAATGCCACTTACCACCTAGCTTTCATGTACCAGCCATCTTATATTCAGTTTATATTTTTTACGGTTGTTTGCTCTTTGATTTGCATATAGTATTTTATGACTGTGTCACTTAAAAAAAAGTCTTTTTTCTTGCTTTATTTTATCTAAATGTACAATTTTTCATGTTAGTTTCTCAAAAGTCATCAAGGGAGAATCGCCTCTAGCTGTATTAGACTCTATAAGCAAATTATTATTATTAATTATTATTATTATTATTATGGATGGATTGATTGATTGCTGTTCCATCCACTTTAAAGTGCGTCATAAAAAAAAAAAAAAAAAAAAAAAACAACGACGAATACATTTAATGGAATGTATCCAGTTTGTTAATGGATAGCATATGGACTTTCCATTGACAAAATATCTAAATAAACAGATCAATCACACAAAATAATATAGATGCAATTTGGAGATTAGGAGACCATGAATAGTTGATAAAAACAATATGACAGGCAGCCATCTGGAGACCTTAATATAGGTCTGCCAAGAAAATGTAACTTTCAAACTTCAATCTTCACCAACATTGCATTTCAATTTCATTGTCTTTTAAGACTTTTCACATAAGTCTGAAACGAAAATCGAGATAGAGAAACCGAAAATCATATCTTTTTATGAGACAGTGACGGATGGACTAAAGCAAAATGCTGGACAAAGACATGACTTTGTTACGACTCAATGACCTAAAAATATGTAACAGAAAGAAAGTGAAACCAACAATGTAAGTAAAATAAACAAGCAATTTATTTCTGGACAATTAAAATGAAAATTCAAAAAAGACACTTACAATATTGTGAATTAAAATACAAATAATCCAATAATCCTAAGTGTCCTAATCACAAGTCCTAAATAGATAATGTTCCGAATGAATTCCAGTAGCCTTGAATGTCCTGATGTGCCAGTAGTCTTGAATGTCTTAATATGCCTGAATGATGTAATCCAGAATATCTTTGAATGAATTCACAAATATCTCAAAGTCATGTATCAGTCCAAAATGAGAATGAGCACTTTAGTAATCCAATTAATATTTTGAAATAATTAATTCCTCCTCTGAATTTGCTCTGATTTTCACAACACAACTATAACAGTCTGATTATTAAACCAAATTCCTTATATATTGATAGTTAGCACAGGAATGAAATACTGCTTACCAAACTTCATATATATATATATATATATATATATATATATATACATAAACACAGGTCACCTGACAGAATTTTCTAGCAAATCATATGGCTTACTTGACAAATATCAATAATTCTAGTGGCAAAACCAGTATCATTGTAAACAACAAAAGCAACCCTGACCTTGAATTCTAAGTAAACAACTTGTTTGCATCCTATAACCAAGGACAAAGTTAAATATGTAGGACAAAAGTTAACCATTATACATAACAACTTATTCAACGGGACTATCAGATGATCTCTCTGAATTTGCCTCATTGGTTGTTTAATTGATGGAATTTTGGCTTTCATGATTTTTGAGTCGATTTATAGCTTATATGCCTATGAACAGTGGGATATGTTTTATAAACACAAATACCAGTGACGTTTCAAGGCATAACTGTCTCGTTAAGTCGATCGATTCCTTTTTAAATGCAAGTTTCTCTTATGATAAAGTATATTGTTCTTCGACAGCGAGGAAAAGAAACATGCAATGATACTTAGATATTTAAGAACATGTTGCTATTACATGTTATTTTTAGAAAAAAATGCATTTCTTTCATTAACTACTAGAGTTGATTGCCCTGGAGATTCAAGTCAAAACTCAACAAGGGAGAACTTTGCTGCCGGATAAACTACAGTCATTATAGGTTTCGGAATATCGTTTACTTTCTACTTGTTATTTATAGCTTTGTCTGAGATATTTGGAATATTCTATTGGTCAGTACATTAGAAATGTGGAAATTTTATATTTTCCTCACATCAGTTATAATATGTGTGTTAAAGTACAGTATCGGCGGTCAAGATACATGTCCAACGTTTAGCGCAGGACCATTGACACTTCGAAGTATTCAATTTGGAATTCACATGAAAACATCGTGCTTCAGAAGTTTATATGGCATCAGTATAACAGAATGCGTCATAAAGTGCCTTCTCAGAAAGTCAAGATGCAAGTCCATCAATTACTGTAGATCTTCATTAAAGTGTCAACTCTGTGAAAAAGTAGCCGCCAGCGCTGAAACGGAGCCGAGTAACAGCGGCGCCCACAGTGATTATCTCAACTTGGAACGAGGTAAGCGCTAAATCTCATTCAATTTTCGTTCATTGTAAATCATACAATTACGTGTAATTTGATGTTAGTGCAGTAATATATATATATATATATATATATATATATATATATATATATATATATATATATATATATATATATAAGCATATATTAGCAATTTGCGAAACATTTTCACGAACGCGCAACATTTACTGCATGAACAAAAAATAATGCGCATTTATTTATTTATTCATTCTATGGTATAAGTCTGGCAATAAGGCCATTCATCCATGTTTGTCATAAATTACACCATTACTTTCCCACAGCCACAGAGACTCATCCCAATGTGTTTCTTTAGCTTGTCTAAACAGGAGACTTATACCAATGTGTTCCTTTAGCTTGTCTAAGCAGGAGACTTATTCCAATGTGTTCCTTTAGCTTGTCTAAACAGGAGACTTATTCCAATGTGTTCCTTTGGTTTGTCTAAACAGGAGACTTATTCCAATGTGTTCCTTTAGCTTCTCTAAACAGGAGACCTGTTCTAATGTGTTCCTTTAGCTTGTCTAAACAGGAGACTTATACCAATGTGTTCCTTTAGCTTGTCTAAACAGGAGACTTATTCCAATGTGTTCCATTAGCTTGTCTAAACAGGAGACCTATCTCAATGTGTTCCTTTAGCTTGTCTAAACAGGAGACTTATTCCAATGTGTTCCTTTAGCTTGTCTAAACAGGAGACCTATCTCAATGTGTTCCTTTAGCTTGTCTAAACAGGAGACTATTCCAGTTTGTTCCTTTAGCTTGTCTAAACAGGAGACTTATTCCAATGTGTTCCTTTAGCTTGTCTAAACAGGAGACTTATCCCAATGTGTTC
The DNA here is from genome assembly GCA_029931535.1 of Margaritifera margaritifera. Lineage (NCBI taxonomy): Eukaryota > Metazoa > Mollusca > Bivalvia > Unionida > Margaritiferidae > Margaritifera > Margaritifera margaritifera. Next base: position 1,812,494 of record JAQPZY010001520.1, read on the forward strand.
CTTTAGCTTGTCTAAACAGGAGACCTATCTCAATGAGTTCCTTTAGCTTGTCTAAACAGGAGACCTATCTCAATGTGTTCCTTTAGCTTGTCTAAACAGGAGACATATCTCAATGTGTTCCTTTAGCTTGTCTAAACAGGAGACATATCTCAATGTGTTCCTTTAGCTTGTCTAAACAGGAGACATATCTCAATGTGTTCCTTTAGCTTGTCTAAACAGGAGACATATCTCAATGTGTTCCTTTAGCTTGTCTAAACAGGAGACTTATTCCAATGTGTTCCTTTAGGTCGTCTAAACAGGAGTCTTATTCCAATGTGTTCCTTTAGCTTGTCTAAACAGGAGACCTATCTCAATGTGTTCCTTTAGCTTGTCTAAACAGGAGACTATTCCAGTTTGTTCCTTTAGCTTGTCTAAACAGGAGACTTATTCCAATGTGTTCCTTTAGCTTGTCTAAACAGGAGACTTATCCCAATGTGTTTCTTTAGCTTGTCTAAACAGGAGACCTATCTCAATGTGTTCCTTTAGCTTGTCTAAACAGGAGACCTATCTCAATGTGTTCCTTTAGCTTGTCTAAACAGGAGACATATCTCAATGTGTTCTTTTAGCTTGTCTAAACAGGAGACCTATCTCAATGTGTTCCTTTAGCTTGTCTAAACAGGAGACTATTCCAGTTTGTTCCTTTAGCTTGTCTAAACAGGAGACTTATTCCAATGTGTTCCTTTAGCTTGTCTAAACAGGAGACTTATCCCAATGTGTTCCTTTAGCTTGTCTAAACAGGAGACCTATCTCAATGTGTTCCTTTAGCTTGTCTAAACAGGAGACCTATCTCAATGTGTTCCTTTAGCTTGTCTAAACAGGAGACATATCTCAATGTGTTCCTTTAGCTTGTCTAAACAGGAGACATATCTCAATGTGTTCCTTTAGCTTGTCTAAACAGGAGACCTATCTCAATGTGTTCCTTTAGCTTGTCTAAACAGGAGACTTATCCCAATGTGTTCCTTTAGCTTGTCTAAACAGGAGACATATCTCAATGTGTTCCTTTAGCTTGTCTAAACAGGAGACATATCTCAATGTGTTCCTTTAGCTTGTCTAAACAGGAGACTATTCCAGTTTGTTCTTTTAGCTTCTCTAAACAGGAGACCTGTTCTAATGTGTTCCTTTAGCTTGTCTAAACATTAGACTTATTCCAATGTGTTCCATTAGCTTGTCTAAACAGGAGACCTATCTCAATGTGTTCCTTTAGCTTGTCTAAACAGGAGACTTATTCCAATGTGTTCCTTTAGCTTGTCTAAACAGGAGACTCATCCCAATGTGTTCCTTTAGCTTGTCTAAACAGGAGGCTTATTCCAATGTGTTCCTTTAGCTTGTCTAAACAGGAGACTTATTCCAATGTGTTCCTTTAGCTTGTCTAAACAGGAGACTTATTCCAATGTGTTCCTTTAGCTTGTCTAAACAGGAGACTTATTCCAATGTGTTCCTTTAGCTTCTCTAAACAGGAGACCTGTTCTAATGTGTTCCTTTAGCTTGTCTAAACAGGAAACTTATCCTAATGTGTTCCTTTAGCTTGTCTAAACAGGAGACTTATTCCAATGTGTTCCTTTAGCTTGTCTAAACAGGAGACTATTCCAGTTTGTTCCTTTAGCTTGTCTAAACAAGAGACTTATCCCAATTTGTTCCTTTAGCTTGTCTAAACAGGAGACTTATCCCAAGTGTGTTGTATGATGACACTGAACTCTTGATTTTAATTGGACTGATCGATTTTGAGTTCCCGGATGTGCCAACGTTGGTTGTTTGCTGATAGTCTGAGTAAATAATAATAATAATAAATATAAGCATAAGTAGTTTCTATTGCATTCAGTTCTTCGCTGGCAATTGCAAGGAAAAGACATGCAAACGCCTGGAGAGATGCATGCCGGAAGGGGCGGCCGATCCTTCTAACAACTATATTTGTGACGTCCGTGGTAAGACGGATTGAGAGGAAGGGGAGGTTAGAGGGATATGGTCGGGAGAGCTTGCACGTATTAGAGAAATAAGCATACTGACGAACTCAATGCAATCAAAATGTCAACCTCTTTCTATGTATGAAGGACTTCATTGATTCAAGCCAAATTGAATATGTTATTTAATATTAAGAAGTTATAGGTCAAGCTAGATTTTCGACTCTTTTCCTGAACAGTTGACTGAGTTAAGGCCCCTGTATGACTTGGAAGCTTGAGCTTACATAATGAATATCACTTCCGCTCAATAACTTTTGAAGAACTTCATGGAATTAAACCATATTTGGAATTTGCTTCAATATTAAGAAAATCTACGTCAAGTTCGATTTTCGCTATTTCCCTTCAAAATGTAAGAGCCGCCGTGGCTCAGTTAGATTCGTGACCAAAGGGTACGGGTTCTATTCCTACTATTAGATCAGCCCAGATCGGCTTTAGTGGTGTGTACTTGGGCTTTAGTGGTGTGTCCTTGGGCTTTAGTGGTGTCCTTAGGCGAGACAGTTTACTCTACTTGCTTGACCTTGAGATTTTTACTGTGCCTTAAATAAAAAAAATTAAAAAAAAACATTCAAAATGTGAGGAGTTGTGGCACCGTTTCTAACTTCTAATCTTAGTTAGCGTCTCCAACTTGCACCAGGGTTTCTTCTTTAAAGGAGGAGTGGGGGGGGGGGGCAGATATCATTGTCATCTGGACACACTAGTTTTTAATAAACTGCATTCTTATTGTTATTTAAGCTTTTATTAACTTGCATTCTTCTTGTTATTTATTTTAAAATTAAATGTAGATCATTTACATAAACAATGTGTGCTATTTTAACATTAAATATTTTTGAAGTCCTCTAAAGGAACCTGGTAGAAATCTGAGTAATAAATTATGATTTCAAAGGTTCTTTGTAACTTTTTGACAGAAATACTTTGCTTTTTTACATCAAAGCAACTCAACAGAAATACTATGCAAATGCAAAATTAGTCTCATCTGTCTTTATATATATATATATATATGTGTGTGTGTGTGTGTGTGTGTGTGTGTCCCTCTGTCTGCCTGTCTGCCTACTTACCTACCTATATACCTAAATAACTATCAACGTTTCTATTATTTTGGTGATTCGGTTTCATTTATACCGCAATTGATTCCTAAAATACATTATGTTATTAGGCGTTGGGGGTGGGGGGTGGGGGGTGGGAGAGCCAGAAATTTAATTAACACTTTATCGAAAATCATAAAGCATATATGGAAGTGCTCGATATCCGTGTTTGCTACATACAAGCATGGCTTCGTGAATATACCAATTTTAATGTTGCATTGTGTCGCCATTTTGACTATCTTATTTTTATGAATTATTTGGTACTCGTTCATGTACTGTGGTATGATGCACTGTATTAATGTCATTCTTTATTATCTCAATAGAACTATAATACCATACTTTATTATCTCAATAGAACTATAATACCATACTTTATTATCTCAATAGAACTATAATACCATACTTTATTATCTCAATAGAACTATAATACCATACTTTATTATCTCAATAGAACTATAATACCATACTTTATTATCTCAATAGAACTATAATACCATACTTTATTATCTCAACAGAACTATAATACCATACTTTATTATCTCAATAGAACTATAATACCATACTTTATTATCTCAATAGAACTATAATACCATACTTTATTATCTCAATAGAACTATAATACCATACTTTATTATCTCAATAGAACTATAATACCATACTTTATCATCTCAATAGAACTATAATACCATACTTTATTATCTCAATAGAATTATAATACCTTACTTTATTATCTCAATAGAACTATAATACCTTACTTTATTATCTCAATAGAACTATAATACCTTACTTTTGTTTCCTTGAGAGTTGCGTTCAAGTATCTCCATCAGATTGCAACTGAATTGCTCTTGACTTACACAATTGCAGAATGCCCATTACCGGAAAGGAAACCAGGAGCTGCTATTGAACAAGAAACGGGATTGGGATGATCGTAAGGTACACGTGCATCAACAAGCGTATAAAGAGCACAGGAAACCCCATTATTACGTGCCAGTCGAATTGAACATGAAGACCATCTGATTTTGCTTGTGGTATGTCAAACATTTCTCTAGTATTACGCGGCAAATGTTGAAATTGTGTAAATTTTAATAAGCTTTTATTATTAGATCTGGTACGCATCATTACGTTGATACATGAATCCAATACTTACATCTTATGTCTTTATACGCATTCATCAATCAGGAGTTCCGTGCGTGCCCTGGTGCGAATGTAAAGTTCCACAACTCCTCCTGCACCATTTAGGAGACTACAATTCTTGCATGCATACATACATATATACATACATTCGTAAATACGCACACGTATACATACTTTTAAACGTATATACATACATACGTATGTACAAAAGTACGTTCATATGTACCCTCCTGCGGGCTCGTGGATGTGGAATACACCCGAAACGCCCTCCTTTATGTCGTAAGAGGCTACTGATGGAGGCAGGATGTATGGTGGCCCAGTGGTTAGTGGGCCAGATTCGTGCCAGAAAGGGTGCGGGGTCAAATCCTACAACTGGATCAGGCCTGGTTAGCTACCGTGGTGAGTCCTAGGGTAAGGCACTTTACTCCAATTGCCTTTGCAATAAAAAACTTCCTTGTGTTGCTTTGCCATAAAACACCAAACTTACGTATATACTGTTTTGTTTGGTTTTGTGGGGTTTAACGTCATTTTTAGCACATGAAAGGTTATACATGGCGACCAGTAGATTGAAGGAAGAACCCGGGAAGAACTACCGACCCACCGGAAGCTACTGGCAAGCTTTCTCACATATCCACGTTGGCCGGGCAGAGACTCGAACCCACGCGGACAGAGGTGAGATGTGAGTGATCTGTAAAAGCGGACACCTTAGACCACTCGGCCACCAGGGCCCCACTATCGAATATACATGAATACATACATGCAGACATGCATATATACATACACACATATGCATGTATGTACATACATACATACATAATTCACTGTAGAAGGTTGGTGTAAAAACAAAAAAGAAAGATGCATTAAAGTTATATTTCTAATAGATCCCCTACGGGCTAATGGAAGATCCTCGCCTACACATTAATGGAAGATACTCTGCAAAGAAAAAAGTGGCACATAATTCTCAAAAAGCTCTGAAATAAAACAAAATCAGCACGACATCTCATTTTGTCTTTTCTACGAGAATTATTTGAATGGATTTTATCTTAGTACTGAGATACGTCTTATAGTATGAACTGGGGCCAGCATGGGTAAGTTATTTGACAGGGGAAAGTATGAAGAAGTGATCCCTCTCCGAAAATCAGTAAAAAGTTAAATGCAATGAGGTAAGATCAATCCGTTGATAGGGTAAAAAAAAAAAAAATAAATAAAACAACAAAAAACAAACGAGTAATTCATAGTCGTTTTTAACATTTCTTGTCAGTTCCTCCACGCTGTGTTTCATTATATGTTAACAGGTCCGTATCCATTTCAAATATCTTCGTGGTTTTTAATAAATCAATACAGATTACCTATAATAAGCCTTGCACCCCCACCCCACCCCACCCCACCCCACCCCTGCGCAGGGTTATGCTGTTTAGTCATTATTCATCTATTTGGGGTATCTAGAGAACCAAATTCATTTTAAATGTCCTTTTTTTTAACATAGTAACTCGTTTTAGTCTGCAAGATACGACTGAATTATTTTTCGAAAATTAATTAAATACACAATTTACAATTTGTAAAGATTGCCGTGAGAAAACACGTCGTGTTTTGTAATATTTCTCTAATAAATATGTAATGCTCCAACAGCGACTCACTCATTACAAATACAAAACAGCACACGATATTCAAGCGAGTAAAGCCTCACCACGTGGATGAATTGTTATGATAATGTTCTCACGTACAGTCTTATAGGGAGTAATGTGATTCAATAGAAAATAACACTTTATATAATTTAATTCCACATGACGTAGCCTTGAGCGTGGTTGACGGACTTGATTATTCCGCCTAACGTAGCTTTGAGCGTGGTTTACGGACTTAGTTATTCCACATAACGTACATATTTGGCTTGATTTCGGGAATTTGTTTTTCTGCGAATATGTCCAAATGTGCAGACCTGTTTGTTGATCAGCGGCGTAAGTTTAATTTGCATAAAAATTGAACCTTCTTGAGAAGTTGGCAGTAGAACTCCTGAAAACATGTGAAAAAAAGTATTTGGACATGGTTTAGTTAGATACCCAGGAAGCGCAACCGTAGTCGACCAGAGGCGTTCCGTTCGGGAGGCGGTCGATAGGTCGATGCTATACACAAAACAACATGCGACCCCTACCCCCCCCCCCCCCCCACATACACACCGCTTCCACAAATAAATAAATAAAATATAAAATAAATAAATTTACTAACCGCTCCACTATGTAAGAAACTTACATCGTACAAACACTAAGTATTATTCAGGCACTGTTAGGTTACACTTCAATTCCTATTTTCAGTGATAATGTTTGTCTTTTGGGGATTTTTTTCTTCATTCATTTTGGTTTATCGTCCACTGTCGTTTATTTTTCTTTCGTTTTTGATGATGAGTAATGTTCAACATGAGCCCTTTTGGAGTCTCCAACTAAAACTTTATCATCTTGGCGAGAAAATCCAAATTGACAAAGCTGAGTGCAGGTTCCCATAGTCAACCCGTTGAGAGATCCTCAATATAGCGTTCATGTCATAATAATCTTTTGTACACTAGTTAAAAATTGTCATTATTCAACATCGAATGTAATAACTGAATTTATTTTCCCTGACGTACATTTTCGACTGTATTTCGTTCAATTTCGATAGTTCATTATTGCTCATTATTGTTATTTTCAGTAATTAGTCACGCCCTACTCCCGCCACATAGGTAAATAGGTAGTTACTCTCTACAGAGAAACCCCCCAAAACAACGTATCATGCTCAAAACTACTTACAACGCTCACATCCGGTCTAGTTTCCAGACAAACACAGTATGCACTGCGCTGCGCCTAAAAGACAACTCGAAGTTGACAATAAACGGAAGATGTACAGGTATAAGACACACATAAAGATTATAAATAAAAAAATAAATAAAAAAAATCTGAGCTGAATAAATTGAAAAAACTCTTCAGGTGTAAACACAAAGGTGTGCGAAAGATTGTGTTTACAACCTCAGCTCCATCTTCCGTTTGGCGGCAACTTTAAGTTAATATTTGTTGGTCACGGTTATATCTCCAGTAGTAGATTGTTAATAGACACACAAGTTAACGCAGGAAAACTGTTTATCACAAGAGGTTGGCTATGAGAAATATTAGGGGTCGCAAACAAAGCAAGACATTTTTTTTAATTTTGTTAGAAATGAGTTAGCGTACATCAAGCGTAACAATATTATGATACCCTCTTCTGTCTGTGCGTCCGTGTGACTGTCTCTAACCACATCTTCTCCAAAACATCCCGGTGGAAATTTACAAAACTGTGTAGCTATGTCGCTCCTGATGTTACCATCTGCAAGAGAGGCGTCATCTTGTCTCTCGCTCTTGGGATCCCTGTAATTGGGTCAAATGACATTTCCATTACAATGACGTTTACAAATATGTTCTGACAAAACTTAATATATGCTGTCATAGCAAGAAGACGCACCAAATATGTGATTGATTTTGCATCACTGCCCTTGAGTCACTGTCTGAACGAGTCAGTATGGGGTTGCAGAATATGCATTAAAAAACTTGGGCGATGGCGAGCCATCGAAGTTGCTGTGCATTTTTAAAAAAAAAAAAAATTCATTCTAGATCCCTGGGAGCTGGTGTTTTAAATCACTCCCGGAGTTGGTGGCGATACCTATGACGCATGGAAATCAGACAGACTTACACAACAAATTCTGACGCAAATTATCAAACCTTGCACACACATCCTAGCTGTTAGCGTCACTTCCGGAGTCCTGTATGGGACAGATGGTCCGCAGAGGTGAAGTCCAAGATACGTTTAAACAAGATGATATTCCCAATGCCAATATGAAATTATGCAACGCTGTTAGTCTTTTATATTTGTTTTGTTTGTTGGTTTTTTAAATGATTTCATTTGAGAAAGGAAAACCTCAGCCTTTTATCTTACTATTTTCTGCTTTGGACGATAAAATCTAAGCATACTGATTCCAAATCTTCACATGATAACAGAAACTCGAAATAAGGAATATTTTCGTTAGTCTTCAAAATTGTGGCTGAATTCTAACACTTGTCTAGGTGATGGAGAATTCGTCAAATACGAGCGAAGTTTATAATGTCTTGGTTTGAACAAGTGAACTTCGTGATCTCATCATATACTTGGACAGCAATTTGCCGATACATACAAATGTTAACATACACACACACACATACACAGACACACACACACACTGTTCCTAGTTATTGGCTAATTATTCGGTTTGAGAAATATCTTCCGAACACCGAATCCCCATAATCAAACAAATAATAACTAAAATCTAGCAAAGCTATAAACAAAGACATACACGCAAATAGCGTATACACTAGGTTTGTTACATTATCCATTTTGCAATTTGATTTTTCTTTTCCATGTTACTCAGGTAAAAGTGGGCATCTACACGGGCGGTAAATAGGTTCACAACATCACATTTAACGCTAATGGATCAAATCTGTAGTCCTGGTTTTCTAGAAACAGAGTTCTGAATACGACCTACACGGGAATTTTGAATCCCACTAACTTTAACTATCTCTCTATTAACGGGTATGTGTTCTCTCATTCTCTGTCTGTCTGTCTCTCTCTCTATCTCACACACACACACACACACACACACACACACACACACACACACACAATGGCTGTTATATCCCCACTTTTGAGGAAATATTGTAATAGATCGAATTTGTGCGCCTGTCCTTTACTTTTTTGTTTACAACCTAAACCTTGTCTACACCGATTGTGAGACGGTGATCATATTTGGTATGATGTTTCTCTAATGAGTAGATGACAACGATAGTTTCAGATCCTTGATACAGTCCCCAGGAGAAATCACATTTAATAGGTAATATTATATCTTCCCTGTAACATAAACTCCATCAACACCGACTGAAGAATGGTAAGCATATATGTTATGATGTTCTCCAGGGAGTAGACGACAACGTTGGTTTCAAATCATTGATGCAGACCCCAGGGGAGTATAGCGGTGGGGAGAAGCTGAACTTCATCTACACCGACTGTGGTAGGATGATCATAATGGGTTTCACTAGAATTAGCGGATAACAACGAAAGTATCGGATTCACAATGCAGCCGAAGGGTAAGGTCATGTGATCTGGGTTAAGAGTCACATTTTCATAGGTAGTATGGAGTCTTCCTGTAACTTGAACTCCATTTACATCAGTCTTGAACTCCATTTACATCAGTCTAGAACTCCATTGAAATCAGTCCATTAAATCAGTCTTGAACTCCATTTACATCAGTCTAGAAGAACTCCATTTACACCAGTCTGGAACTCCATTTACATCAGTCTAGAACTCCATTGAAATCAGTCTTAAACTCCATTGAAATCAGTCCATTTAAATCAGTGTTGAACTCCATTTACATCAATCTAGAACTCCATTAACATCAGTCTAGAACTCCATTTGCATCAATCTTGAACTCCATTTAGATCAGTCTTGAACTCTATTTACATCAATCTAGAACTCCATTAATATCAGTCTTGAACTCCATTTACATCAGTCTAGAACTCCATTTACATCAGTCTTGAACTCAATTTACATCAGTCTAGAACTCCATTTACATCAGTCTTGAACTCCATTTACATCAGTCTTGAACTCCATTTACATCATTCTTGAAGTCCATTTAAATCAGTCTAGAACTCCATTTACATCAGTCTTGAACTCCATTTACATCAGTCTTGAACTCCATTTACATCAGTCTTGAAGTCCATTTAAATCAGTCTTGAACTCCGTTTAAATCAATCTAGAACTCCATTAATATCAGTCTTGAACTCCATTTACATCAGTCTTGAACTCCATTTACATCATTCTTGAACTCCATTTACAGCAGTTGTTGGAGGCTGAGGATATTTTCTTATTTGGTATGATGTAAGAATGAGTAGATGACAATAAAGATGCTAAGTCTTGAATTCAGCCTCTCGAGTGGAAATAAGAGGGTGGGGGTGGAGTAGGGTGAAGATAAAAGTGCGGATATTTGTGACAGCTTCGGTCTCTTGTTTTTATTCTTGTGTTTGTTGTTGTTGTTGTTGTTGTTGTTGTTGAAGAATAGCCGTGCAGCATATTTTTATGCACTTTTACAACACAGATTTTTAGAGCTCTTTTATATAATTCGCCCAAATCACTCCACTTTACAAGTAGGCATTATGGAAGTATACTAAATTAAGTAGCCATTCATGTTTATGATTCAACCGATGTACTAATCAAAGAATCAATCAATCAAGCAAAGAAATAAAACAATTTATCCATGCATATCCTCAAACAAATCAAAAACAGTTTACCCACATATGCTCAAACAAATCAAACAATTTATTCATGCATATCCTCAAACAAATCAAACAATTTATCCATGCATATCCTCAAACAAATCAAAAACAATTTACCCACATATGCTCAAACAAATCAAACAATTTATCCATGCATATCCTCAAAAAAATCAAACAATTTACCCATGCATATCCTCAAATAAATCAAACAATTTATTCATGCATATCCTCAAATAAATCAAACAATTTATTCATGCATATCCTCAAATAAAGCAAATAATTTATTCATGCATATCCTCAAACAAATCAAACAAGTTTACTCATCCATATCCTCAAACAAATCAAACAATTTACCCATGCATGTCGTCAAACAAATCAAACAATTTATTCATGCATATCCCCAAACAAATCAAACAATTTATTCATGCATATCCTCAAACAAATCAAACGATTTATTCATGCATATCCTCAAACAAATCACACAATTTACCCATGCATATCCTCAAACAAATCAAACAATTTATTCATGCATATCCTCAAACAAATCAAATAATTTATTCATCCATATCCTCAAACAGATCAAACAATTTACCCATCCATATCCTCAAACAAATCAAACAATTTACCCATGTATGTCCTCAAACAAATCAAACAATTTATTCATGCATATCCTCAAATAAATCAAACAATTTATTCATGCATATATATACCCTCAAACAAATCAAACAATTTATCCATCCATATCCTCAAACAAATCAAACAATTTATTCATGCATATCCTCAAACAAATCAAACAATTTATTCATGCATATACTCAAACAAATCAAACAATTTATTCATGCATATCTTCAAACAAATCAAACAATTTATTCATGCATATCCTCAAACAAACCAAACAATTTACCCATCCATATCTTCAAACAAATCAAACAATTTATTCATTCATATCCTCAAACAAATCAAACAATTTATTCATCCATATCCTCAAACAAATCAAACAATTTACCCATCCATATCCTCAAACAAATCAAACAATTTATCCATGCATGTTCTCACACAAATCAAACAATTTATTCATGCATATCTTCAAACAAATCAAACAATTTATTCATGCATATCCTCAAACAAATCAAACAATTTATTCATGCATATCCTCAAGCAAATCAAACAATTTATTCATGCATATATATACCTTCAAACAAATCAAACAATTTATCCATCCATATCCTCAAACAAATCAAACAATTTTGTATGCATATCCTCAAACAAATCAAACAATTTATTCATGCATATCCTCAAACAAATCAAACAAATTTACCCATGCATATCCTCAAACAAATCGAACAATTAACCCATGCAACTCTTCATTCACCATGTTTTTACTCATGTGTTGCTAAAAAAACAGCTGTTATAGTCATGTAGTTTTGAATTACTGCCATTTATACTACTGGCACTAGCATGGCCTAGGCCTGTCATATAACGATTATCAGAAACAGTGTTATAGTCATGTAGCTTTGAATTACTGCCATTTATACAACTGGCACTAGCATGGCCTAGGCCTGTCATATAACTATCATCAGGAACATTCTTGTAGTCGTGCAGCTTTGAATTACAGTTACTTAAGCATTTACCACTAGCAGGGTCCCGGACGCCGATAGGTCAGTTTTTCGTCACGAAATGCACCACTCTTTGTCTTTTCTTTTACCAGCGGCAGTCACATTCGATGCACTGAATGATTCTATGACTCGCTCTTTTCAGTCATGCCTACTAAAGTCGTAGACAAAAAAAGACAGTTAATGTACTTCCCATATTTCAATATTCATACCAAAATTTCTGAACAAAGGGCATTTTAAATACAGAGTTTTCACCTCAGCCGAATGAGGGATATCACGGAAATAACTTTATGTAAAATCCTATCGGTTAATCGGGTTCACAGACCACATGTACTTCAAGGCCATTATCATGCTAGAACACTTTTTTACTGCCTGTGAGTACAAAAGAGCAATGGGATTTGGGACACATTTAGCTGCATGTAAGTACAAAAGAGCAATGGGATTGGGCCACATTTTAAAGATCCTGATTATTTATGTACTTCCAAGTGCTAGTACAAATTAGCTTGTAGTTGAATTAACCTATCGCCAGAGCAAAGATAACCACACCTACTCGTGAGCATACCACATGATAGCCACGCCTAATTATGAGCATACGACATATTGCCAGAACAAAAATAGCCACCCCTAATCATGATCATACCACATATTGCCAGACCAAAGATAGCCACGCCTAATCATGAACATATCACATGATTTTGCCAGACCAAAGATAGCCATGCTTAATCATGAACATATCACATGATTTTGCCAGACCAAAGATAGCCACGGACTAATCATGAGCATACCGCATGATACTGCCAGACAAAGTTAACCACATCTAATCATGAGCATACCGCATGGTATTGCCAGAGCAAAGTTAACCGCGTCTAATCATGAGCATACCGCATGGTATTGCCTGACAAAGTTAACCACGTCTAATCATGAGCATACCGCATGGTATTGCCAGACAAAGTTAACCGCGTCTAATCATGAGCATACCGCATGGTATTGCCAGACAAAGTTAACCACGTCTAATCATGAGCATACCGCATGGTATTGCCAGACAAAGTTAACCGTGTCTAATCATGAGCATACCGCATGATATTGCCAGACAAAGTTAACCACGTCTAATCATGAGCATACCGCATGGTATTGCCAGACAAAGTTAACCACGTCTAATGAGCATACCGCATGGTATTGCCAGACAAAGTTAACCACGTCTAATGAGCATACCGCATGGTATTGCCAGACAAAGTTAACCACGTCTAATCATGAGCATACCGCATGATATTGCCAGACAAAGTTAACCACGTCTAATCATGAGCATACCGCATGGTATTGCCAGAACATCGATAGCCACGAGTAGTGGTAAAATGATTATTTGGGATATTTTAAAATTAACGCTATATTTTCGCGTTTTAGAGGGTAGAGAATGATGTTTCCGCGTTTTAGAGGGTAAAGATTGGTATGTTTTAGCATTTTAGAGGCTCAAGAATGATATATTTTCACGCTTTAGAGCGTAAAGAATGATATACTTATAGTAATTTAGAGGCCTAGGAATTAAGTTTTTAGTGCTTGGATGGTCTCAAGAATAATGTTTTTATGCCTTTTAGAGGAGTATGGTATGATATATTTTCAAAAGTAATTTTTCAAATCTTTCGGAGATTTAGTTTTAGATAGATATTTCAAAAAAGAATTTATAATTTTTTTTTCAAATTTATGTATGTATTCTTTTGCAAATTCCCTTTTATATATTGTTTCAAAACAATTCTATATATTTTGCGTTTTAAGTTGTCTATTTACATATTTAGGAAAAAGATTAGCAAACAAATTATGATATTATTTCTCCAGCTTATTGCTTTTAGAGTGAGGTGACTTTCTTTTCAAATTATTAAAGTACATATAAATGTTTAAATAGTTTGCTTTCTAATATCTTTATGAATTTTTTATTTGAATATGTATATATATATATATATATATATATATATATATATATATAGAGAGAGAGAGAGAGAGAGAGAGAGAGAGAGAGAGAGAGAGAGAGAGAGAGAGAGAGAGACACACACAGAGACAGAGACAGAGAAGAGACAGAGACAGAGATTAGCTTGAATACTATATATTATCAGGTAATTTGTCTGGGGAAATTCATTCAAATTGCTTGATTCAAAATACATAATTCAGCTATTTGGCTTATTTGCATCAAAATCACTAACCATATGATTACTAGATTTATCATATCTTTTTGGTATCATTGAAATGCCGTCTCTCAATAAATTAATGCATAGTAATATATATTAATTGTTCTAATTTAGCTTTTGTTATTTTGGTATTTGATACGCATTTTAGTTTTCCAGTTTGATGCTCCCATAGCAGACATTATTAAATGCCCATTATATCCCCATAAATTATTGAATACTACAGGGACTTGCGCCTATATTTACCAATAATATGACAATGATCATCATCACCTACTTTTACCATAAATATGACAATTATCATCATCACCTACTTTTACCATAAATATGACAATGATCATCATCACCTACTTTTACCATAAATATGACAATGATCATCATCACCTACTTTTACCATAAATATGACAATGATCATCATCAACTAATTTTACCATACATATGACAAACAGTTGCATGTTAAATTGATTCTTATCAACGTGTGTAACTTTCGTACCTGATGGATTTTTTAAAACAAGCCTATTTTGTTCACATTTCATCATCTAAACTGCTAAAGGATTTTTTTTACAGAATTATCTCCACGGTATAATACTTTGTTCATTATAATGCTATCACATTGAACAACACTATATAGAAAACTACATGTGGGTTGCTCATCAACTTACTCTGTATTGTTACTCATATTAATTGTAACTTTGTATTTAATGTTTCGAAATCAGCATATATTACAAACCTCATTTTCATCTGCATTTTATAACTTTTGAATATTAACATATTTTTGCCTTTGTCAGGTAATACTGTACGTTGTTCTTTTTAGGCAATTCCTTCACAATCAATGTCAGGTTTTTCTAACACCGCTTTACTACTAAAAATGTGTAAACAGCTCTTAAATGTATATATTTTATTTTCCTTATGTTTACCACTATTATAAACTTAATAAGAGATCTTTTTTAATCAATACATAATGATGTTTTTCATCTTTTGACATCTGCAGTTAGTAAATAGTATATTTTTTATTTGTTACTTAGAACTTTGTAATTGGTATAATCCATTTATCCAACCAAAAACATTAATAGGTATTTTATTTTTTAAGGTTTTAAATTTAGAAACATCTTTCAATGAAACAGAAAATTTAATGTCACCAAAGTTGAATTTACCAATATGTTTATATGAGAAAATAAGGTTAACACTTGATGATAAAATCCTGCTAATAACGACCATTCAAAGCATCAATTATCCTTATTCTTATTATTATAACCCAATTTGAGCTTCGGTTTATGAAATTTTCAACTTTATCTTCTAATGATGAAAATACCATCTCCAAACAATTAGCAATTTCATCTATTCCAAGTAGAGGACCGCTTTATTTGAAGAATATCCATCAATTTCCTCTGTTCCGAAATTTTTTCTTTTCAAAACGTATTTTTAATAAAATATTATATTTTATTCCATTTCTTTAAAATAGGCTATTTTTCAGAATATTTACAATGTGACTTTTCATATCCTGAAAGAAACTAAACATATCTTTTTTTATAACGGCAAAACTCAGGCACATAAGTAATATAATGAGCCACAGAGCTACAGCTATTCTTTGTTTTAATTCAAATTTAGGTACCTCATATACCAGTTTAGCTTTAGATAACCCTTTATCTACCTTGACAGTTTGTTTTGCTTTAGCTACCTTAGCAGCCCATCTAGATTACATAGCGGTGCTTTTTGCTGCCTTCACTACATCTTTTGCTATTCGTTTAGATAGGTTTCCTTGACTGCTTGCTAAACTAAAACGTTTGGATCCCTTTTAAGAGCTCTTTCCATAAATTTAGCGTACTTAGCCGATTGTTTAGCAGCCTGGCTGCCTGATTAGCCATCACCTTTGCAGCTTTGATTGCCAGTTTGGTTAACACCTTTTTAGTTTTGGCTGCCTGTTTTGACTCACACCTTTTCAGATATTTTTTTCTATATTATCTGGGATTTGTTTTGCATATATATCATATGATTATATAAGAATTTATTTTGAATAAACGCACTTAAATTTCTCTGTATTTTTCGTTTATTTTTGTAATAATATATAATTACTATAGTATTCACAAATTACCGCGTTTAAAATCTATATACAAACTATTAATGGTGGATGCGTTTCTTTGAATTCTGGTATATCATGGATATAACATTTTATATGAATATGTTTGTTATTATGTGGACAAATAAAAACTTATAACAAAATATAAATATAATAACAAATATAATTAAAAAAATGATTAAATGATTATGAAATTGAAACTCGCATCTCTCCAAACTACAAAAAAGGAGAAACAAATACCAACAAAATATTTATAATGCAGTTGACTTACTTAAAAGTCATTTACAATTAAAAGAAGAACATTAAAATTTGGTTATATGTTTTGAGACATATTTCAGATTTATAACATCGGTATTAATATACCTCAAGTAAAAACAAAACGAACTAAAAAAGAATATGGAATAACATTAAAAAAGAATATGGAATAACATTAAAAAAGAATATGGAATAACATTAAAAAAGAATATGGAATAACATTAAAAAAGAATATGGAATAACATTAAAAAAGAATATGGAATAACATTAAAAACCAACTTTAAGATCTTTCATTTAAAAGTTTTAATAAAGATTGGTTTATCAATATAACATGATGCATGTTTGTGCAACATATCATATATTCAATTTTAATTTCGTTATCGAAATTCAGTTTTATTATCTCTTCTTGAGTTAATACAATTTTATTTTTCTAATTTACTATTTTTATAAGTAATTTTATCGTAAGATGAAAAGGACCTTGTCTGGGTTTTTTTCATAAATTTTTGATAGCATTTATATTTTTTTTCTTCTGTTTTACATATACATCTTATTTGTATACAACATTTCTTCCATATATATGATATAATTAAATAATATAAATGAGCTGTACAATGTATAGAAAACTAACAGATAATAATTTACTAGAATAATAAACGCACTAAATTATAATTTCAGAAAACCTATAGACGGTATGAATGCACAAAAAATAATAAGATAGTCTTGGAAGAGGTGTACAAAAGCAACGATATTCATATGCAGATGTCAACGCTACGTATAGTAGAAAACCTGGAATGAGGTTATTCTAATATTAACTTGTTGCCTGGCACATGTACAAAACAGTTCGTCTTAAGAAAACCAGAAATATATACCTTGTCTGATCTTTCATGGATAAGTTTTTGTGCCTATGATAGAAATGATTTCAGGACCTGGCAACTATATGATCTAAAAGTACGGAAAGTGTTGTTGGAATCCTCTCTCATAAATAATATATAGACTGGTAGTTTTGAAGAAACATGAATAACTAGATTTGGAAAAAATACTCAAAAAGTGTTTGATGCTTCAATATCAATATTCGGATTAACTTTTTAATCCAATATAATAATATAAATGTTAGTTAGTACAACACATACCATTACATAATTACACGATTATTTAATACAATTATGTTTTGCGTATAGAAAATGTTATAAATTATATCGAAACAAAACAACTATGATAATGGCAACATTGGCGGATGATACATCATCTTTAGCGGTGGTACCAACAATTCCAGATTTTGTGGTAATATTGAATGTTATTCCTGTGATAGGAACATCGATAAAAAGTGCATTGAAACTGATTGATAAATTTGAACACCAATTGTTAGAGGATTTATTGATGCATATAAAATCCATTTCCATACTGATGAAAAACATACCATAAAATACGTGGCTGAAAAAATATAAAAAATAATTAAAAATGAGTGAAAACTATGTGGGGCACTTAGAAAATATTAAAAAGTTTGCAACCGCAATGGCTATCAGAAAACCTAGATTTATGTTTTAAATAAATAAGTATTATGATGGAAATAATACATTTTCCTGTTGAACAACCTAAAAAGTATCAAACCCTACTTCTTGTTCCATGATTGTCATTACTTTATGGATGGAAGCACATGCCAAAAAAAACCCACAACAACAACATTTATTAATGAATCTATTGCTTAAATCTCTTACTTATGATGAAATTACTTTATATACTATTAATAATACATTATGATGAAATTACTTTATATACTATTAATAATACATTATGATGAATTTACTTAAAATACTATTAATAATACATTATGATGAAATTACTTTATATACTATTAATAATACATTATGATGAATTTACTTAAAATACTATTAATAATACATTATGATGAAATTACTTTATATACTATTAATAATACATTATGATGAATTTACTTTATATACTATTAATAATACATTATGATTATTACTGTTTTGTGTTGGAAGAACTATTTTATACTATAAAAGAAGAAGACACAGTCCAAATATTCTCACTATACTCACACCTGAAAATGGTATTCATACAGATGAATTGGATAAGGAGCCAGATAAATGAATTGTGTTTGATGATATAAAATTGACAATGCTAATACTTCAGTCTGAGTCGTTATAATTGTATTTAACTCAGTCTTACTATGATGTGCCAAAATACATCTGCTCAAACACAAAATAATTTGTACTTTCGAATGGAATGGATAATAAAGATATAAGGTAAATTTCAGATGATTATTGTTCTGGAGATGTTAATGAACAGTGCATTATCAATATATACAAATAGCTGCACAAAATCCTTATTGTTTCTTTGTTTCTGATTTTAAAAAACAGCCATACAACCCCTAAAAGATACCGTAATGGTTTCGACCATTTTTATTTTGGTGGATCAAAAGATTGAAATCAATGGCTAAACCAATACTTAATATAATCGAAGAGACAGACTAAAACAAGATCAACTGATTGAAACACTTGAACAACATCATCCATAGATTGTATAAACATTACCTCCACCAATAACGTTACGATTACTAATAACATGACCACCTCCATAATAAGCACGAATCATGGTATGATATTGATATGAACCAAGGTTTGAACAGCAATAGTATGCGTCAAGATAATTTAGCTTTGTCGTCACCATGAATAGAGGCAGACAAAGATGAATCTTAGCACACCAATACTGCTCAACGTTAATAAAACTTATACAATATCACTGATAATCTCTGAAGTATTGCATTAGTGCTTTTAGTATCAAATCAAGAAATAATCATTTTTGGTTCTATAATGGTATAAAGTGACTTTATAGATTAATACGACAGGGAGTATATAATATTACTGAAATATATAACTATATAAGAAAGACATTAAAGTCAGAAAGGAAGCGATAACAATTGAATCAAATTTTAATACACTAAGATGTAAAATAATATTAACAGATAATTATCAAGATTGATTTTACAATTAATAACAGCTCGAAACATGTTATGGTTTGATGTAAAATAATAAAAGAATGAGAACATAAAGGCAATACAACAGTAAACATAACAGAAATGAAAACGTTGTTAATAAGATGTAGTTTGGTAACATATAGTTAAATTAATGGCACAAAAAGCGATGTTTTTTATTCGTTTATGTTACACACACACACACACACACACACACACATATATATATATATATATATATATATATATATATATATATATATATATATATATATATATATATATATATATATATAACACAAATTGTTTTACCATATTTTATTTGTGACGATATCATACGCTAATTTGAGTATATTGAATACCTTCCTAGAGATATGAAAATAGATAAAAATGTGCAAAATTTTCTTGAAACAAGAGATAGAGATGTCTATGTATAAGAACACTAAGCATTGTTAGAAATACGTGATAAATGTATACGTCCTAATAACGATGCTGTTGACGTAGTATTATTAGTTAAATAACGATGGGAGTTTATTTAAGTCAACGCAAAAAGACCAAATTCTAGAAGACGTTCTAAAAGACGTTTCATTACATTTAGCACAAATTACGATAATATTAGGTTTAGTCTCTTTTTCAAATGATTATAATCTATCATCGGACACAGTCGTGTTTTAATTTCCAGATACAAATACTGGTGCTCCGTCAAGACGTGAATTTAAGAATGGTGCAAATGCAACTGAGGTAACTGCAAAAAATGTTCGTACTGCATTTGATGCTAATATCAGGATAGCAATTATGATTCTGGGTTTGCCAAACAAAGTTTACTAACAGCTGGAAACTAAATAATAACGACGATGATCCACTGACCTCACTATTTGGCTATTGTATAGATATAATTACTAAAACTAGAGCTATTAAATATTTGGTGATGTTTGATCAAGCTGAGAGAAATAACTGTGCAATAAGAACTGCAGCTGCGCCCGCAGATAGCAAAAGTTAGGATTGATCACATATCCTTGTGGACGCTCAAAGTAGTGCCATCATTGAGCATTTCGATAGATTTAGAACATAAATTAGCTTCAATTTTAATAAGAAGTTATATTTTGAAAAATTAAATATATACAGGCAACAATATAATGTTATCCTTTATTGAATGCATAGAGGGTAACAACGAATGCATCCGAGCAATTACCACGACATGTCTTTGTTGCATTCCAGCCTGTTGGTAGACATGGAGCACAATTGGAAAATATGTTTTTTAATAATTCTAGACAAATATTTATGTGTATATTTCCAGTTCTATATTCTGAAACTGGTTAGAAATATCACGAAAGGAGTATGCACAATATGTGGAAGAATGAAAACAAAATTTCTGATAAAAACTAAGTCATATGATTATATAAATATGCACCATATTGTTCAAGATATAGAAAAGAAAATAAAAACAAATAATGAAGTTATCACACAAACAAAAACTGGCAGGAATATCATGAAAGGTAATTGTGTAATATGTAATAATGAACACGTAAGATGTTTACCATCAAAAGGCGGTAAAATGGACATGCATAAGGCAATCATGTCATTGTTGCCAAAGGGTGGACTAACGCTGCCTTCTTACAGATACTTTGTCCTGGAAATCTGTTAGAAAATGGACCGTCAGTCAATCACCTTGATGGCATATGTATGCGCTATGACTACTGTTATGATGAAAATCCTACTAACAAAGACCAATGTGACACAAAACCGTTGGATGAGTTAAATGTACATAAGGGTAATAGAGCCCAAAAGCACTGAAACAATTCGTTGTTAGGTCTATCATTAGCGCTAAATAAAAGCTTGGATTAGACAAATCAAAAAATGGATTAATGCGTTGTAGGAGCCAAAATTGACTACACAAGTAGCTGATGAGTTGCATAATCCAGTCATAGAAAGATCTCCTCAACGCTGTGTGCTAACTGATAAAATAGTTTTTATATGGTTTCCTGATTTAGTTGACATGAAAACATTTAGTAAATGCAGAGCAGAGATAGCCACGCCTAATCATGACCATACCACGTGATATCACCAGAGCAAACATAACCACCGCTAATCATGGCATACCACATGATATCGCCAGAGCAGACATAACCACCGCTAATCATGGAATACCACATGATATCGCCAGAGCAGACATAACCACACCTATTCATTGGCATATCGCATGATATCACCAGAGCAGACATAACCACCGCTAATCATGGAATACCATATGATATCGCCATAGTAGACATAACCACACCTAATCATTGGCATATCGCATGATATCGCCAAAGCTTTGATAACCACTCCAAATCATGAGCATACCACATGATATCATCAGAATAGAGATAATTACGCCTACATATGGGCATACCAAATGAACTAGTATGAATGCTTAATATATACCACAAATTTCATTACAAAATGGTTGAAAAATGATGAACTTATTCCCATTTGATTGTGTATATCTTAGATACGGTTGTATAGTGAGCTATGTGATGGACAAGGTACCGGGTAGTATCCTTCAGCTAGGCGACAGACAAGGAACCAGGTTGTATCCGTCAGTTAGGTGATGGACAGGGTAACAGAATGTAAGTCAAGGTTACCATTGCGTATGTGGTAACGTAATGACTAATATCTTTTCTAGAGCTAGTAGGTCAGCGGTCTATGTATCAGCATGTATTTGACTATGACCGACATTCAGCAATAGGTTAATTCCTTCCAAATTTTAGTTTAATATTGTAGACTTTGGTTCAAATTTGATTATATCTGCAAAAGTAACAGCTTTTTAAATATTTTTTTTTTAAAATGGGACTGTTGATACATTACGGTCACAACAGTTGGTGAAATATATCCAATGGGTAATACAACACGTTGATAGTGATGACGTGATGTGCATGTACGTCTCCTATTGTAAAGTCTATATAAGTAGGGATTCCAGAATTTTCATATTACACACATATTACATATTTTTGGAGAAACCTTGTTTAATTTTATTATGTACAAATCTATATTTTTTCATAATGATTTCCAGATTTTATTTTAAATATTTTTTAAACAAACAGTAGAACTAAAGGCGGTCATTACAAGGATCATTTAAAGACGTGTCAGTAATATACCTTGAGTTGTGGCTAGATCTTGATTTCCAATTAAAAACAAAACAGTTATATACACCCACATCCAACAAGTGTTGCATTTCAACCCATATAAGCTGGTTCAGAATTGTTTGTTTTTATACTTGTAAGCAAAAAGGCCTCGCATTCATAGCAACTACAGTGACAATCTTGATGGTTTCATATATTTATCCATACGAATCACATTTTGATATATAGGCGACGGATCAGTGACATCGCGTGAATTTAAGCGAAATATTTCCTGTAATATCATTAATCAGATTCTCAGTCAAACCACGAACTCACATTCGATTTGGCTTGTCTCATTATATCTTCATCATCTGACAGATTGGATTTTAAAATATGACCCAAATAAGTATAACTGTTGACATATGCAAGAACATGACAGTTAAGAAGTACAGAAGGAGGAGATAGTAATTTTAAAGAGTTTAACTGAGAAAAACATGCATACCGATTTTTTTTATATCATATATGCTATCATTTTCAAACGCGTAATGTTCACGTATCTTTATAAAATTCCCCAAAACCTGCGATAGAAGGACTTATCAATGACATATCATTAGCAAAACAAAAATTGTTAAGAAAGAAAGCATTTGTTGTCAAATGTAGCACAAAGTGACATTGACCCAACTTACGCTTCAAACCGTCTGTGTATATATTAAATAACAAGGGCGAAAGACCCCCACCCCCACCCCGCCTCACTCTATTAGTTACATGTAAGGAATTGGATATTGCACTGCCCCAACACATATAGACAGCTGTGTGCAAAACCAATTAACTAGGGTATGAACTATATCGACGGATATTTGATTGTCGAGTAACTATTAAAAAGTATCCAATGACTGAACCTAACAAATGCCTTCCTGGCGTCTAAAAGCATACAAACACAGAGCTAGCTTGTTCTTAATAATAGTTGACAGTTTTTTTTAAAAGCATAGAGGCAAAAGTCTGCTGAGTGTTGTTTCTTAAAGTCAAACTGATTATAAGACATCGGGACTTCGTTTCTTAAAGTCAAACTGATTATAAGACATCGGGACTTCGTTTCTTAAAGTCAAACTGATTATAAGACATCGGGACTTCGTTTCTTAAAGTCAAACTGATTATAAGACATCGGGACTTCTCATAGTTGTAGTATAATGCAGTCAAATATTTTCCAAATAAAACCGTCGTGGGATCAAAAGGGTCTATAATTTTTTTATTCTCCCAGATTACCAATTTTACTTTTCAATAACGGGATAACTGTACCTCTTGGGAAAATCATCTGGAACAAAGTCATGTATAAACATGCACTTAAATAAAACCAATAAAAGAACATCGAGTTTATTATTTGAAAATGTAAAATGTTCTACATATGAAACATCTGATTCTGGACATTACCCACCCCCATTTTTTAGGTTTGATCTCAGACAATGAAATCAGTTCAGTAAAACTAGAAAGGAAATAATCTTTATTTGAGTCATTTTCAACACTATTGAGTAAGGATTCAAAATGGTTTTTCCACATGTTGCATATATTATTTAGGCCATGGTTCCCATCCATGCAAATTAGTAGCCTGTTGTAGTAGTATTTAGTTTAACTTGCTTCCAGAATTCACGTTGGTCAACATTTTCAAATTTATTTGCAAGTGTGCCTGCTCTATGTTATAATTCTTCCTTCTTACATAGTCTAAGGGCATGCTTAAACTGAGCTCTAGTTTTGTGCATTACGTCACTGAAAGGCCCATGACGAGATTTGCTGTGATCATGCCACATAAGGTAAGCATTTCGTGTGCAGTCATGAGGTTCTTTGACACAGTCATTCCAGCCTGGTATAACCCGGTGACCAGGTTTGGATTTTCTCACTAAGTATTTACCAGAGCTGGACAAAGTTGTTACTATATCTGTGTATAATCCAATAATCTGTTTTATATGCACAGGATTGCTACAGTCGTGGTTATTACAGACAGCTACACAAAAAAGGGATCTCTATTTTGTTCAGTAAGAATGCAGATGTCTGAGTATAATTCAGTTTTTCGTGGTCAGTGAGGTCTGACCACTTGATGTTATATTTCAAATTTAAGAGTTCATGTGGGCATGAATCAAAACCAGGAAGTAGATCAGCATTGATAGTCATTAAAGTAGGACAATGGTCTGACCCTACTTGGGTATGAATTATTCTCATATCACATATAGCGGAATGAGTAGATTGCAGGAGTGTACTGGGTAAGCAACTCGGATCTGGACTTATCTGCCGGGACAGGCCCGGGGTTTTGCTCACACCAGTAAAACACCGGTAAAAACGGATTTTTTTGCGGCGGCCCACCGGGATTTGTCCCGGTATGCCCAATGGCCAGTACACCGCTGGTAGATTGTGTAGAGACACAATGATCCAGCCAAGAGACAGTATTGTGCGAGTTAATGAGAAAAGTAACATTTGTTGTTTTATTATATTTTTAAGTCCGGTATGACGCAACCATATTCTTCACAAAACTGGCGAAGTTCATCTCCAAAGAGAATGCTCAGCGTGTTATCATTCCAATCTCCTAAGATATAAACATTTGGTGTACTAGCATTTTCTACAGTAAATATCATTTTTTCCCAAGTAATAGACACATTCCCCAAAGGTTTTAAACTTAGTAGACATTTAGAAAAGCAAAGAGGAATCACCTGTCTTAATAGTAATACCTATTAATCTCCTTTCATCGAAGTGTTGTACTTCTATAATATTTAAAGAGATCTACGATATATTACACGGACACCCCGGTAAAGTTTACCCAATGAATCAGTGATATGTCTTATCCATACAAGACCTCATGCACTGATGAAAGACAGCCTAACTCACTGTCGAATAGCCACAACTTTTATAGAAAAAAAATGTCAGATATATCGCATAAAGTTCTCACAATTTGGATATTTCTAGTTATAAAACGGCAGTTGTAGAAAGAGAAACGTAAAGTAGCCATGGGCGTCCGCATGAATTTTTCCGTGGGGGTGGGTGGGTGGGCGGAGAACAATGCCAAAATCAAACGTACGAAAGGCTTGCAGCTATATATATATATATATATATATATATATATATATATATATATATATATATATATATATGTATATGTATATACTGCACAATGAATTTTTAATAAGTCGGGGGGGGGGGGGGAGCAACTGCCTCCTCCCTTACCCCCTTACCTCCCTTCCCTCCCATGAAAGTAGCCATTATGTATAGTTGAGACCAATAAAGTAAAATTCGAAATAACCGAGTTTAGTTTCGACTCTTACAGCAGTCTCTAACTAACGTATTCCTTGGTCACACATCCACATTCATTATCGAATTGTTAGTGAGGTTATCACAGGTGATTTGGAAACTGACTCCTCCACCTTGGTTATCTTAACTCCAGAGCAAAGCTCAATATGAAAGAAAATGTCAGATTCTAGACTTTCAGGGGCAAGTCTTGTCACAAATATTCATCGTTGAACTCACTGTGCGCAAGTGAGAGGAGGCTGCTTTTCCTATATTAATACTACCACGCCTTCTTGGAAACTGGTGTTTAAATGGCGCATTTGCAGATGTATTAGTCCTTCGCAGATATAGATTCTTATGCGATGGTTTCAATAAAAATTCAGCCCTGTTGAAGTCGTTGTTCCGCAGAGAACTAAATACTTTACCAAAGGTTTTTTCATTTTCCAAATCCTCGTCTGGGAAATTGGTGTCTTCATTTTATGTAGTTGCATTGTGATTTAATTCACTATGATCTGAAATAATATTATCCTGAGTTTCTAATGTTGTATCCCAAACAGAAGAGTAGGCGTTGTTTACACCAATACGAATATCGTTGTTGTTGGATTCCGTGCATACAACAGTGTCCAATACATTACAATTAACGGTTCTTTGTGTCGAATGACTGGCGACAGGTTACTTTCGTTGTTGGTATACGTGCACACACACACACACACACACACACACACACACACACACACACACACACACACATACACACACACACACACACATACACACACATACACACACACACACACACACACAGATCAATTTCTTTAAGTAATTCCGTTTCATACACTGGCGCGCTAGCGAGTAGACTCTGTAGCGAACTGACATCAACGCATTTCTGTTCTCACGGGTTGAAATTCAACACAGTTGACAAACATGTGTCTCACTGTGATTTGTCTGTGGCAGGTAACACATTCTGATTGATGTGCACTCTTTAACAAGTAAGAGTGAGTCAGCTGATGGTGTCAGAAGCGACATAGTACCATCCTGTCTGTACGTATTATCCAGCATAAGCTGATGTCCAGTCGGTTTTGCAAAATATTGGTGACACGCTGATTTACGTAAAATTAACAAGATTTGTATGGAATTTTCCAATCAGAAATGGGTAAGCGGGGAAGGGGGTGCAGTTTGGGTAGCTTTTATTCCATTTGATATCAATGTGGCTGGATAACCAATAATATACAATTTCTTTTCCAAATATGCGTGAAAGAAAAAGTGTTCCTCTAACGTCTGAAATTCTATAGGAATATCAGTTGCGTGATTTATGAAAGCTTGTAGTGATGAGGCGAGTCAGATAAAACAAAGAACTGATTTTTGGTGGAAGTTTTAATTAATTCCAAGTACAACTGTATAGCCTTGATTCCTGTTGAGATTATAGAAGCCGTGTCTGGGAGTCTATTCCATATAGAGTGTGTACAGTAGTAGCTTATGTTCTTTCTCCATCTTGATATCCATCTGTGTATATGGAGTGAAATCCTTTATATGCGTTTCTGATTTCATTAAAATGCCTTTGGTAGACGAGAGGATTAATGCATTACTTTTGATTTTGGCAAAGACCATAGTTTACTTTTGGTAGTTCTATAATCAATGTGTGAGTTCTGAATACTAACTATACCGATTTTCCCCCATGATAATTTCGGCTATCTCTAGGCGGTGTTGAGTATGCGATCCGAATGTTGGGTGAGTTTCTGCTTAATGTAGTATAATGTTTCCTAATAAGGCCTAAAGACTCTGTTAAAGGCTGTATTTGATGGGTTTAATGCCAGTTTCGTGGCAAGAGAGAGAGAGAGAGAGAGAGAGAGAGAGAGAGAGAGAGAGAGAGAGAGAGAGAGAGAGAGAGATTGTCTTATCTCAAGTAGAGGGATGGTTCATTGCCCTCTTCATGTAATCTTTCTTCAGTGGAGGTATTCAGTGCCCTAGGCAGAGGCGCAGTCCTTGGTTATGTAATGAGTGGAGTATATGCAAGTAAGGCGTATGGCCTGATCTGTTCACAATTCATCCATAGTAGAGCTTGAACCAGTCAAGTGATATATATTCACAATTCATCCATAGTCGAGCTTGAACCAGTCAAGTGATATATATTCACAATTCATCCATAGTCGAGCTTGAACCAGTCAAGTGATATATGTTCACAATTCATCCATAGTCGAGCTTGAACCAGTCAAGTGATATATGTTCACAATTCATCCATAGTCGAGCTTGAACCAGCCAAGTGATATATATTCACAATTCATCCATAGTCGAGCTTGAACCAGCCAAGTGATATATATTCACACTCAAAGCGAGACCTATGTGACTGCTCGTGACTGTGTTGGCTACAGTTCTTAAGTAAATCGGGTGCTTTTTGACATTTATTTCTTACTATTTAGGTTATTGAAGAAAGTTTTTTTTTTTTCAAAGAAAAGGACTTTAAATTTTGTTTCGTACACGAGTTTATTATGAGTTCCCTCAATAAAGAGTTCGGAATTATCGTATGCTCCGGTCTCTGGCTGAAATGCATTAAAGATCCTTGAGTTTTAAAGATTTAAATCCATTTTCTTCCGTCCAAGTTTTGAGTTTAATCAAGCAAAAGTGTTGTTGATGTTCCTATGGTTTTCATTCCTTTAGATCTGTATCAAATCTAAAAGTCGTCGTTATACAAAGAGCAGTCGACTCCTTGTTTTAAACATTTTGACAGTGTTATTTATCTTTATTATGAATAGAGAGTGCCTGATAGAATACTGCCCTGAAGTACGCCTGTTTCCTGTAGGTAATGACCTGAAAGGGTTTTACCTAATATAACCATGACATCATATGGAAATAGTCAATTTCAAAGACCTCTTTGATATGGGTCTCAGAGGACACTTACCTACATTCATACCAAATTTCATGAAGACAGATATTGACTTGTCAGTTAAATGAGAAATAAACAAAAGGAAAAACTTGACTCTCTTAGTAACATATAAGTTGCTTCCCCATATTAGGTATTTTACTAAACAATCGAATAAAAAAACATAAGATCTTTGTTTATTTCAAGTTGATAGAGGTTATTATAGAAAGAGAATTACATAGTTTTGTTAATAATATGTAAATTCTCAACAATTTATTTAAATTAAATTGGCAACCTTTTCTTTAAAATCATTTCAAACTTACAAATGCTTTCTCAGCTGGGTACTATATAGGTAAATACGTAATATGGGGAGACAATCCCAAGTTGGCAATGGAGGAAATATAATACGCAACTATGGATTTTCCAGTCTAACGAACACTCTCACGCAGCCCCCCATAGATAAATATTCGATGCCTTAATATGTTGTAATTTTCTCTTTTCCGTCATTTTCACTGTTTTTTATGCACAATGTGCCGAATCACCTGGGTCGATTTTACATCAACCGAATTTCAATTGTTGTCCGGGAGACTTTGGTTGGATGATGGTAGTTGTCAAGTCGACCGTCTCTACGTGCTCATATGATCTGCACGAAAGTCTGCCAGCTATTGTCTACATAGAAAACCAAGAAGGAGGAATAATCCATAATGGTACACCTCATTTTAAAAAATTGATACTTTATTTATTTACGTATAACAACTTTTATAACCACTTTTGCGATTAACTCTGGTGATAGAGGCTAAGGAACCCGGAAAAACACCACAGATATTGAATGGACAACCGCATACCCTTCCACGCGTTGGAGCCTAGGATTGGATTTGATAACGTAAGAGTGCAAAACGAGCATCTTTTCCCCCTCCTTTCTTTTAGACAGAGCGCTTTCTCTGTGCTTCCCAGGATGATGCATTTGACCAACTTCTGAAGTCGATTATTCTTTCTATAATATATTTTCGCATACAAATTGCATTGATGTCAGTGATACAGGTTGCATGTGACGAAAGCATTTCTATTATCTGTCAACGCTTATCATTAAATAAGATTGTGATACGCACAGAATAATGTCAGCATACAAATGTAGGTATATATTTTGTACACACAGAATAAAATTAGCATACAAATACAGGTATATATTTTGTACACACAGAATAAAATTAGCATACAAACACAGGTATATATTTTGTACACACAGAATAAAATTAGCATACAAATACAGGTATATATTTTGTACACACAGAATAAAATTAGCATACAAATGCAGGTATATATTTTGTACACGCAGAATAAAATTAGCATACAAATACAGGTATATATTTTGGTGCCTGCTATAACATAACACTGTATGTCAAATAAAAATAATAAGGACTGATTTCCAAACATAAAACAGCTTTTATAAGTTTTGTTTGTTGACTTACACATGAGAGGGCGCAATGATTTAGACAGACCACGAGTATTTTCAGCTCCATTTCCATTGCTCTTTATTTTGAAATTACAGCAGTAAAAAATCTTAATGACAAATAAGGGTCATATGGATTAATTCCGTGTTAAAATGGAATAATTCCGTGTTACAACGGACTAATTCCGTGTTACAATGGATTAATTCCGTGTTACAACGGACTAATTCCGTGTTACAATGGATTAATTCCGTGTTACAATGGAATTACTAATTCCGTGTTACAATGGATTCAATCCGTGTTACAATGGAATAATTCCGTGTTACAATGGATTAATTCCGTGTTACAATGGCATTACTTTATTTTTTTTTTATTGATTGCATTACGTGGAAGAAAACTAATCATTGCAATCAGTGAATGAATGTTCCTGTCGCTGTTATCTAACCTTTATAGTTTATGAAGCCCTAAAACGAAGGTATTACCTTTATAGTTTATAACGCCTGAAAATCTCTTCTCTTATTACTAATGGATGTTGATTAAAAGTTTATAGATTGATTTTACGGGCACAATTCTTTTCACATAAAGAGAGGTAATGCGGGTTGTGAATGGACCGAACAATAGACTGGAAGATAGAAACGAAGCAGGCAAGCAAAGAAATAGATAGACTGGTAGATAGATAGACAGATGAAAGTGTTGGATGAGAGAAATATCATCTGACAGCCATTTATTTAATATATTTTCAAGGTGTAGAACAGCAGATACATTGGGAGTTTTTGCTTATCACGAACTGTAATGTTTGCTTCCTCTTCATACAACTCAGATGGATCCCTGAATAAATGGATATCATTACTTACACTTATGAGACTCAAGAGCCGCGGTGGTTAGCGTGCCGGACTCGCGACCAGAAAGGAGTGGGTTTGAATCTTGTCGAGACCATGACGGGTTTGGAGCCGTTATGTTTTTCTGGGCAAAGCACTTTTTAAAAATTGCCTCTCAACGATATAACCTATTAAGTTTTGATGTGTACAGTAGAGTATAGCACAGCATAGCATAGCATAGAATAGCACAGCACAGCATAGTATGGTATAGTATGGTATCGCATAGCATAGGATAGCATAGCATGGCGTGGCATGGCATAGCATAGCATAGCATAGCATAGGATAGGATAGGATAGGATAGTATAGTATAGGATAGGATAGGATAGGATAGGATAGGATAGGATAGTATAGTATAGTATAGCATAGCATAGCATAGCATAGCATAGCATAGCATAGCATAGCATAGGATAGGATAGGATAGGATAGGATAGTATAGTATAGTATAGTATAGTATAGTATAGTATAGTATAGTATAGTATAGTATAGTATAGTATAGGATAGGATAGGATAGGATAGGATAGGATAGGATAGGATAGGATAGGATAGGATAGGATAGGATAGGATAGTATAGTATAGTATAGTATAGTATAGTATAGTATAGTATAGTATAGTATAGTATAGTATAGTATAGTATAGTATAGTATAGTATAGTATAGTATAGTATAGTATAGTATAGTATAGTATAGTATAGTATAGTATAGTATAGTATAGTATAGTATAGTATAGTATAGTATAGTATAGTATAGTATAGTATAGTATAGTATAGTATAGTATAGTATAGTATAGTATAGTATAGTATAGTATAGTATAGTATAGTATAGTATAGTATAGTATAGTATAGTATAGTATAGTATAGTATAGTATAGTATAGTATAGTATAGTATAGTATAGTATAGTATAGTATAGTATAGTATAGTATAGTATAGTAAGTATAGTATAGTATAGTATAGTATAGTATAGTATAGTATAGTATAGTATAGTATAGTATAGTATAGTATAGTATAGTATAGTATAGTATAGTATAGTATAGTATAGTATAGTATAGTATAGTATATTATAGTATAGTATAGTATAGTATAGTATAGTATAGTATAGTATAGTATAGTATAGTATAGTATAGTATAGTATAGTATAGTATAGTATAGTATAGTATAGTATAGTATAGTATAGTATAGTATAGTATAGTATAGTATAGTATAGTATAGTATAGTATAGTATAGTATAGTATAGTATAGTATAGTATAGTATAGTATAGTATAGATAGTGAAGGATTGGATAGGAAATGATAGGATAATATAGTATAGAATAGTATAGTATAGTATAGTATAGTATAGTATAGTATAGTATAGTATAGTATAGTATAGTATAGTATAGTATAGTATAGTATAGTATAGTATAGTATAGCATAGTATAGCATAGTATAGCATAGGATAGTATAGTATAGGATAGGATAGTATAGTATAGGATAGGATAGGATAGGATAGGATAGGATAGGATAGGATAGTATAGTATAGTATAGGATAGGATAGTATAGTATAGTATAGTATAGTATAGTATAGTATAGTATAGTATAGTATAGTATAGTATAGTATAGTATAGTATAGTATAGTATAGTATAGTATAGTATAGTATAGGATAGCATAGGATAGCATAGCATAGCATAGCATAGCATAGGATAGGATAGGATAGGATAGGATGGGATGGGATAGTATAATATAGTATAGTATAGTATAGTATAGTATAGTATAGTATAGTATAGTATAGTATAGTATAGTATAGTATAGTATAGTATAGTATAGTATAGTATAGTATAGTATAGTATAGTATAGTATAGTATAGTATAGTATAGTATAGTATAGTATAGCATAGCATAGCATAGCATAGCATATCATAGGATAGGATAGGATAGGATAGGATAGACTAGGCTAGGCTAGGCTAGTATAGGATAGGATAGGATAGGATAGGATAGTATAGTATAGTATAGTATAGTATAGTATAGTATAGTATAGTATAGTATAGTATAGTATAGTATAGTATAGTATAGTATAGTATAGTATAGTATAGTATAGTATAGTATAGTATAGTGTAGTGTAGTGTAGTGTAGTGTAGTGTAGTGTAGTGTAGTATAGTATAGTATAGTATAGTATAGTATACTATAGTATAGTATAGGATAGGATAGGATAGTATGCATCTATTCTGGTTTGTTCGTTCAATTTGTATATGTTCAGCCACTCTGCGTGTCGCACCCTCTGCTGTTCACTGCTCCCCATTGCTCTGCTGCTACGGCCTACTCCATAGTTGATGTAGCACAAAATGACTTTCTATTATCTAGTACGCCGGTAACTCTCATATTCTTTACTGCAATAAATGGACGAAACAAATGATCAATACATGTATTTATTTCCAGATTTATTGAAAATGTTTATTTAAACAGAAATAATAAACAGATACAAATGTTTGATCAGTTTAATAGGGATTTATTTTGCAATATGTCTTGTTTCGTGTGTCTTATTAACCTTTTGTGATGTCTTCTTTTGGTTGGTTCTTTTCGCTTTCTTATGAACTAAATGACTTGTATAGCTTTAAAACAATGTTTTGTTCGATTTTGTAATGAGCAAAATGTATAGGACAAAAGTGATACACAAGTGCACAAAAGCGAATAGTACGCTCTTTTTTGGCGTGGTTCCGCTTACGAGTAAATTTTATTTAATGTAACTGAACGATGAATGAATCTGACACCATACTCGTGCGCATAAAGTCCAACATTGGATTTAACAGAATGACGCGCACCGAGTTCAACAACTGATATAAGGAAATGATATCGTTCATAAATGGAACTAATCAAAGCATGTAACTTCAGCGAGTAATCAAACAAGAATCAACGTATGGAACTTATAAACAAACATGATTAACATATTGATATATCACCATGGACGATCAATGTATAGAATTTATACACAAATATGAACAATATATGATTCTATTGCCAAGGGTATCAAAGTATATGATTTATACAAAAATATGAATAGCATATGTTTCATCCACAAGTAGGATGTATGTATTATTGATTTGTACTCATGTAGTGATATTGAATTGTTGATCTCACTCATATAGTGATATTAAATAATACTGATTAAAAATGGAACATAAGTATCTCGTAGCGTCCAGTTGACTGTCACGATGTATTTCCGGTTTCTCAGCTCTTGTCGAATAATCAAGGAGCCACCGAGCATGGCCCACCCTCCCAGTCCACCGAAGGATCCATCAAAAGCCTCATTATTCCATTCAGACCCGCTAGTCCCGAAGAATTGGTCCCTCACTGCGAGTAAACCAATACCATCCTTCAAGCCAACGTCACCATCGACCCCAGCATACTGGTTACACAAAACACCACAGAGTTCTAAGACTCCCCGTCACAAAAACAGCTAAAAATATAATGACTAAGCCGTGTAGTACATGAGACACGGTTGAGTATGAATACAGTAATACACATTACGCATGCGCGGACATGAATTGATTTCGTTACACATTAAATCATTTCATCAGAACTACGGTACGAGAATATTATTATAATAACCACGTTCGTACATAAATCTGTGTCCGACAAATATAATCTCAAAGAATAATAGGAACCCAAACATTACTCGTTCTGTACTGCATGCAATGTATAACTGAATTCAATTTCTATCTTCAGTTTAAAAAATGGCTAACTTGAAACAGACTATACTCCGTCTAATAGCATGGCGTTATATGACATAGGTTTGACTCCCTGTAAAATTTAGAATACATTCTGAAACATCCAATATATAAAACAATTCTATCACATTCAACGGATAGCAAGAAAGAATACAATTTTATACTTCACATACCTCCACAGCTGAATATTGCTTCCTTAAAGTGGAGAGCTTCCTGACTAAACTCGTTGTATTGTGATAAAACAACGAGAATTTACTCTCTAAGTACCCTGGTTGAAGCGAAAATCCACAGCCAGATAACTCAGGTAACGAGGTTTCTCACTGCAGGAACTTTGCTCGTGCAGCATTGGACGAACCGAAGTTAGTATTTTGAAATAGCTAAAGCTACAAATAAACCACCCTCGGGCAACGCTGTACGTGGCAACGAAGTCCGAGTACATTTTCGTTCATATATAATGCATACACATTTTACTACACACATTTCCGTGACACATCACTATACAAAATACATTAGAGTTCCTTGACTGCATTGTAGTCTCTGACTTTGCATTGAGTAACGTAGAAAAATTATTTTAATTTTAACACAACATTATTAAATATACAAACAGATTAAGATATACGGCCCAACATAAATAAATAAATGTCATGAGATCAAGCAAGAGTCATTATTTGACGTGTTACAATCTGGACGTATCGTTAGTATTATTATTACCTAGTCATTGCTTTAGTTTAATGCGACGAAACTACGAGAGGATTTAAAAACTACAGTGGGATTTCACCTTATTTTGCTACCTACAACTAAATTTAAGTTCCTTGTTGTTTATTTGTCAACAAAATAGGATAGTATTTAATTCAAGCCTCGTATATAGAAATTGCACTAGTTTCAGCACAGAACCAGTTTCAGATTCTGTAGCTTTTATATAAATAGACATATGGTGCATATATTAGTTATTATTTATCTAAGAATGTTAGATTATCAAGTAAAACAGAATATATGGACAGGTATCTTTTCACATATAGAGCCAACGGTGTCAGATAATTCTATTGCATCTGCATATCAGAATTCAATTTATATGACACCAAGGTTATTTTTAGAAATTAAAGAACACTGTTTATGAACTTTGCAACAGTGTCTCCCGAGACAACAAAACATGAAGGGAAATTCCAATATGTTTCACATAGCTGATGATGTCAGATAATTCAGTTCAATTCAATTCTCATCAACACTATTTTTAAAAATTAATGAACACTATTCTTGAAATTTGCCATAGTGAACTAGTATTTTTACAAGTTTACATATCAGAAATTAATTTTATTTCAGATCATATGGATAGAAAGAAAGTGATTCCTTTCTCTTCGTATTTAAATGAGATGCTTGAAGAATTTAAGAGAAGATTGATTTAAATAGACAATTTTATCAGAAAGAAAGACATGAAAAATTTTCAGAACATTCCACTAAGGTATATGTGGGTTTGTTTCAGAGTAGTAACAAGCACATGTGTAGATACCAGTGTGATAAGGAGAACAATTTAATTTAGGCTTATATTTACAGGCTTTAACTATTTTAATACCTGAGAAGAACCACATTTATATATATATTAAATGCAATAGAGGTATTTCTGGAAAGTAATTTGGGGATGAGTCAACCGTTTGGAAAGCAGAATTGGGTGCGACGTAAGAAAAATTGATAATCGAAACCTTTACCATAGGGACTTACATGACAACTCTCGTATAATTCTAAAACACACTTGAGTATTATAGGACGGAGCGGGGGTCACTTGTTGGCACTTTCATTGACAATTAAAAGTTTAGGATCTTGATGAAACTATCATCGCATAAATTAAACTAATTAATTCTATTTTCAAGAGTTAGGATGCTCTAGGTGCCCACAAAGCAAACACAATATAAAGATACAAATATGCAACGGTAAATGATTAATATTTCAATGGAAATAACTTTATTAATGGTACCCATAATTTTCATTAAACTGAAAGAAACATAATTTTTATTTTTGTTGTCTTTCCATACAAATACAAACACTATATATTTATTCACAAACACACACATCTGAACAATTAGTAGTGAAATGCATATTTAACAATTGTTATTATAATAAATTATAGATGAACACTTCTGTGCTTGATTCCAAAGCAATTGTTATTATAATAAATTATAGATGAACACTTCTGTGCTTGATTCCAAAACAATTGTTATTATAATAAATTATAGATGAACACTTCTGTGCTTGATTCCAAAACAATTGTTATTATAATAAATTATAGATGAACACTTCTGTGCTTGATTCCAAAGCAATTGTTATTATAATAAATTATAGATGAACACTTCTGTGCTTGATTCCAAAACAATTGTTATTATAATAAATTATAGATGAACACTTCTGTGCTTGATTCCAAAACAATTGTTATTATAATAAATTATAGATGAACACTTCTGTGCTTGATTCCAAAGCAATTGTGAAACGAACTGAATGCTCCTTTAATACGTTTATAGACTAGAAAAGAATTAAGACGTATTAATTAGCAAAATTTAAGCAGAATCGTAAATAAAATACTCATTGATTTATTTAAGAGGAATTTAAATCAGTAAAAATGTTACGGCGATAACGATCAAAACTTAAATGAAGTTTTAAGTGGCACAGCAGCATATTTACAAAAATATAATTCGGACTATTAGACAATTTGGTTCTGTAAAATTACAGATAGACTTAACGATCAGATATACGAAGTGATCCACTCAAAAAAGAAAGTAAGTCGTTCAAATACTTTCTTTGATAAAACAAGACCTTGGACATAGTGAAAAGAAGTGACATTTATAATGTCATCCAACGTTTATTTGACATTTTATATACCTACTTTGGACAGAAAATAACCGACAGTACAAAAAGTGATGATTGACACAATTGAATATTTGACATTGCACATAGATAAATACTAGACGCTCAGATAACATTTACATATAGATCTTGTTGGATGGGTTAGAAAGAAACAAGCTTGTTTGAATGAAGAAAACGAAATCTGATAGATGTTTCTTTTATGCTCGTGAATATGTATTAAATACACCAAGTGATCACGCAGATAGACCATCAAAATACAGTTTGGATAGATACAGTCACTGTTTCAATAAATGTCCGATTAAAATTGATAATAATTCAAAAATTGAAACTTAATTTTATATCTCTGTAAATACTTGGAACGGGAAGAAAGCGCAGCCGATATGAATTACATTAAACCAGTCAGAACAACTGGCAGAGAGAAAGCCACACACGTTGACATGTTGATCATATTTGCTTCAACCGATGGTCCTATCAGTTACAATGATGAGAGATACCATTACGTTTGATTACAAGATTTGTCAAAATTGGTGTCATCACAAATGAATACACATCACGAACATAAAATCCTTGAATGTGTCCTATAGACCAGAAAGTTATCAGAACACAAACGACTGTGTCACACTGTAGACAACTCACTATATATCATGACTGATGAGGGATCTGTTGTCAAATGTACACATTAATAACATCAATTAGAAGTTACGTATCTGATCTATTGTGATTTTGAATGCATCTTCGTAACGTACACGAAGTGTCTGTGCTGCGCAACACAGATTTGTAATAGTGTTATACATCAAACAGATATATGAAAGACGTCTAAAAACATTCCATGATAAAGAAGGATTCTTAGACTTGTGTACGACTAATTGAGATCAAAGAATGCTAAGTTTTTAGTGAAGAAGACAAATATCATTTCGATTCAACTAATATTTGTGACATTGTGATAAAAAGATTTTTATAAACATGGCGAATTAACATAACCACTTAACCTGGCAATAATAGAGGTCCTGCACATAACAAGTTCAATTTTAAATCAAAATATCAAAAATTCTACCCACACTTCATTTATCATTTGTCACGCAACGAAATTCGCCTATTCTTCAAGGAGTTAGTAACAGGACCCAATAATTGAAGTAACATCCATAACAAATAAATGACAAGAAGTTATAGAACTTAAACTTTTGTTATACTACGACATATTTCTGACGATCAATAGCGGAATAAGAGGTGCAATTAGTAAGTAGTATGTGATACCGCATAGGCACCCTAAGCAAACAACGAATTGTATGTGGATGATGAAGAAACACTAAAAGATGACGGTGAATTCGAAAAAAACATAATCATATATTATGTGCCTAGACACTGCGAATCGCTATGGATAGAGAAGGAGCAACACATGCCGGTACAAGTTTTTAGATGGGTAAATGATGAATAAATTAGAAGAATATAAGAAATTTTGTTTTAAATACCTCACAATAGTGATACTGGTTGCATATCAGAAGTAAATATGGAGATTCCATTGCATTATCACGACCATTTCAAGAATTACTAGCTAGCTCCAGAGTTTATTCCAGATACAAATGATTTATCAGTGTTGCAAATGAAATTTATTGATGAGTACAAATGGACAAACTGTTATGTATGATGTTTATATAATATTATAAATATTTTAGGAAATTATAAATGTTTCTTCACTTTAATATTTGCTTAAATCTTAATGGTTATCAGGAAAAACATGCTTAACTAGTGTCCTTGAATTAGGTTGTTTTGATCAATATGTTTTCTCAATTTGAAGGTCAAGGTTGATTGTTGTTTACAAAAAAAATTCCATTAAGATGACACATGTTCTAGAACATTCTGTCATGACATGTGACCAATCTTTATATATGCCAAGTTTGGTGGACATTTATTCAGTTTTGACATTACCATCAGTCTTGTAAAGAGCTATTACAGTTGTGAA
The DNA here is from genome assembly GCA_029931535.1 of Margaritifera margaritifera. Lineage (NCBI taxonomy): Eukaryota > Metazoa > Mollusca > Bivalvia > Unionida > Margaritiferidae > Margaritifera > Margaritifera margaritifera. The sequence continues at coordinate 1,852,180 of JAQPZY010001520.1, forward strand.
AATTCATTCCAAATTCTAAGAGAGGAATTATTTTAAATATTCATTGGATTATAACAGTGCTCACAAACTTTTGGATTTTGGATTTTCAATTGATGATTTTGGAATTTATGTGAACTTATTCAGAGATTTTGGAATACTTCATTTTGACATCAGCACATCAAGATTACTAGTACATCAGGACTTTGGAGACCATTAGCACATCATAACATTCAAGGACACAGCCGTGAATTCGGAACATTCTATATTTAGGACTTGTGATTAGAACAATCATTCTTATTGGATTATTAGGATTTCAAAACACATTACTGTAAGTGACTTTTTGATTTTTCATTTTAATTATCTAGTAATAAATTGTTTGTTGATTTTTACTTGATTTGTTGGTTTCACTTTCTTTCTGTTACATTTTTCTTAGACCATAGAGTCGTAACAGAAATTGGGGGCTCGTCTTCTGGGATCTGAATTTCTTTAAAGCATATTAGAGATATTAAATTTATCTTTGAAATTCATATTGATTTTGTCTCTGAATTTTTTTTGTCTTTGGCAAAGATTTTTAAATAGAGAATTTTTTTTGTGTGAAACCAACAAGCATTTACAATGGCATCTAATGTTCAGAATTTCATTTCAAAACCTACCCAGGAGGGGTTAGAATGCATGAGAAAGGATGAGTTGCTCGAGCTTGCCAGAAAATACAGTCTATCTGAGGCAAAAGTAACATTGACAAAACAGGAAATAAAGATTATTTTAATTCAATATTTAGTAGGAAAGGGAATTTTTGAAAATAGTGCTTTAAGTTTGAAAAGAAAGCCTGTATCTGGTTCTGACAGGAAATTAAGGGAATTAGAGTTAAAGAACCAGATGGATTTAGAATTGGCAAAGCTTCAGATTCAGAGAGAGAGAGAGAGAAAGAAGAGAGGCAGATACAGATGGAGAGAGAGAAAGAAGAGAGGCAACTACAAATGCAGAAGGAAGAGAGGCAGATACAAATGCAGAAGGAAGAGAGGCTAATGCAGATGGAGAGAGAGAAAGAAGAGAGGCAAATACAAATGCAGATGCAAAGAGAAGAAAGGGAAATGCAATTTAAATTAAGAGAATTAGAACTGGCAAACAGAGCACACTCCACTCCTTTAAACACAAGTCAAGGTTTTGATGTTACTAGATATATTAGGTTAGTACCCCCTTTTCAGGAAAAAGAAGTAGATAAATACTTTCTTCATTTCGAGAAAATAGCTGAAAACTTGAAATGGCCCAGAGAGCATTGGAGTTTGTTATTACAAAGTGTACTTATTGGCAAAGCTCGTGAAGTCTACACTTCACTGTCAGTACAACCAAGCACTGATTATGATGTGGTTAAGGAGTACATCTTGAAAGCTTATGAGTTGGTACCAGAGGCATATCGACAAAGGTTTAGGAATTGTAGAAAAGAAACTGGACAAACTCATGTCGAATTTGCATGGGAAAAAGAACGACAATTTGATAGGTGGTGCTTAGCCAAGGAAGTTGATCAAGATTATGATAACCTCCGACAGCTCGTATTAATTGAAGAGTTCAAGAGGTGCATCCATAGTGATGTTAAAACCTATCTTGACGAGCGGAATGTGGAAACTTTGGAAAATGCTGCTCGTATGGCTGATGATTATTCCTTGACTCACAAAATTTCATTTGGTAATAAATCGTCCTCTCAGCAGTTTTCTGGTAAAAAACCATTTCAATCTCATTCGAGTACTTCCAAATTTCACAACAGCACAACTGTTAGGAATCAAACATCTGATAAGACTGATCAGAAATCCTTATCTCTTCCTACGTGCACTTATTGTAAAAAGAAAGGGCACGTTATTTCTGATTGCTTTAAGTTGAAAAATAAGCAACAGAGTAAAGACAGAGCTTTTCCAAATGCTCTTATTTCTACGAGGTCAAGGTCACGGTCTTGTATTGAAAGCAATACATTTGTTGGGTCAAACAAACCCCAGTCTGATTCTATTTTGGAGGCTTATGAACCATTCATGTCAGAAGGTTCTATATCACTTATTGGTGATTCTGCCAAACCTATCCCAATTAAAATATTAAGGGACACTGGAGCTTCTCAGAGTCTTTTATTGTCAGGTACTTTGCCTTTGTCTGAGGAGTCTTCTTCAAGTGAAAGTGTTCTTGTTTAGGGAGTTGAGTGCGGCTTTGTAAATGTTCCTCTCCATTGTGTAAATTTGGCATCAGACTTAGTTTCTGGACCTGTGACTGTTGGGGCAGTGACTTCTTTACCCATAGAGGGTGTTCATTTATTACTAGGCAATGACCTAGCTGGAGATAAGGTTGTGGTTAATCCACTTGTAACTGACAAGCCTTGTTTGGATCAGAAAGTTGATCCTGTCGAAACTGAAATCCCTGATTTGTACCCTGCTTGTGCAGTTACTAGAGCTATGGCAAAAAGAGCTCTTGAGAGTGATGTTGATCAAGATATTATTCCTTTAGCTGACACATGTATTGGTCAGTCTTTTGATGAGGTCACTTTTTCCTCAGGTATTGATCAATCAAACGGTATTGATCACAGTGATCCTCTTTTGGCAACTCATTCTCTTTGTCCTACTCAGGATGACAAACGACAATCCCTTGTCGTTGAACAGGAGCAAGATCACGAGATATCTTGTTTGTTTCAGAGGGCTATTAGTGAAACTGAAGCCACACAAGTTCCAGTGTGTTACTTTGTGAAAAATGGGGTCCTTATGAGGAAATGGAGACCACCTGAGGTACCCGCTGGTGACGAGTGGTCAGTGAGCTATCAAATTGTTGTTCCTAAGTCATATCGACAGGAAATTCTTAATTTAGCCCATGAAACTCCTTTGGCTGGTCATTTAGGAGTCCGTAAGACTTATCACAAGATCTTGAATCATTTTTATTGGTCGAAACTCAAAAGTGATGTTTCTAAATACTGCAGATCTTGTCACACTTGTCAAATGGTAGGAAAACCGAATCAGAAGATACCTAAGGCTCATCTGCAACCTATTCCTGCATTTGATGAACCATTTAGTAGAATAATAGTAGACTGTGTTGGTCCTTTACCTAAAACCAAGTCAGGCAACCAATACTTGTTGACCATCATGTGTACATCTACAAGATTTCCAGAGGCAATTCCTCTGAGAAATATAAAAACTAAAACTATTGTGAAAGCTTTGGTGAAGTTTTTTACACTTGTTGGCCTTCCCAAATCTGTCCAGTCAGATCAAGGGTCAAATTTTATGTCTGGAATTTTCCAACAAGTTATGCATGAATTAGGCATCCAACAGTTTAAATCTTCTGCCTATCACCCTGAAAGTCAAGGTGCTTTGGAAAGATTTCATCAAACTTTGAAGAATATGATTCGATCATATTGCTTTGATACAGAAAAGGATTGGGATGAGGGTGTTTATTTGTTGTTGTTTGCTGTTAGGGAATCAGTTCAAGAGTCGTTGGGTTTTAGTCCCTTTGAACTAGTTTTTGGTCATACTGTCCGTGGACCATTGAAATTATTGAAAGAGAAACTTCTTTCAAATGAAGATTCAAAGATTAATCTTCTTGATCATGTCTCTGATTTCAAATACAAGTTGTCAAAGGCCTGTGAAGTAGCAAGAACTAATCTTTACACTACTCAGTCAACAATGAAATTAAGGTATGACAGAAATTCACAGGAAAGGAGTTTTAAACCTGGTGACAAAGTTCTGGCTCTCTTTCCCATACCTCAGAATCCTCTTCAGGCTAAATTGTTTGGTCCTTATACCGTTGAAAAGAAAGTAAATGACTTAAATTATATCATTAACACTCCTGGGAGACGAAAACAGAAACAACTTTGTCATATAAATATGTTAAAGGAATATTTTGACAGAGATAGCCCAGCTAATTATTCTGTTAATTTAGTTGTACCTGTCCCACACAGTGAAGATATCAACGATGGAGTACGATCAGACTATAGTGACTCTGGTATAACCAATCTTCGGAATTCAGAAATATTGAACAACCTAGACCAGAAACTTTCACATCTACAACAACAGGAAAGAAATGAACTAAAACAGCTATTACATGACTATGAGCACTTGTTTCCTGATGTTCCAACACGAACAAGTAAAATTTATCATGACGTTGAGGTTGTAGATTCTGCGCCTGTGAAACAGCATCCTTATAGGATGAATCCTCTCAAACAGAACTATCTGAAGAAAGAAATTCAGTATCTACTGGAGAATGATTTCATAGAACCAAGTAAAAGTAACTGGAGTTCACCATGTATTCTTGTTCCCAAGCCAGATAATACATTCCGTATGTGTACTGACTATAGAAAAGTCAACAGTGTCACCAAAACTGATTCATTTCCAATCCCAAGAATGGACGATTGCATTGATAAAATTGGAAATGCGGAATATGTCACCACGTTTGACCTTTTAAAAGGATTCTGGCAAATTCCATTGACGGAAAGGGCAAAAGAAATTTCAGCATTTGCAACTCCAGATGGACTTTATCAATATAAAGTCATGCCGTTTGGAATGAAAAATTCGCCTGCAACGTTTCAACGTCTGATGAACATGATAACATTTGGTCTTGATAATTGTGACGCTTATATCGATGACGTCATTATCTACAACAACACCTGGGAAGATCATTTGGAAACCATTCGAAAATTCTTCGATCGACTCAGTGATGCGAATCTGACAATTAATATGAGCAAAAGTGAGTTTTGCCATGCTTGTGTCACATTTTTAGGACATATTGTGGGACAAGGCCAAGTTAAACCTATAGAAGCTAAGGTCAAAGCTATCTCTGAATTTCAAGTTCCAATTTGTAAAAAGCAACTGATGCGATTTCTAGGTATGGCTGGATATTATCGGAAATTTTGTTCCAACTTTTCCAAAATTGCTGAACCTTTGACAAGTATATTGAGTAAGAAAACCAAATTTCATTGGTCTGACAAGTGTCAGGAATCTTTTGACAAGTTAAAGGCCATGCTTAAGAATGCACCAGTTCTTTCTGCACCAAATTTCAGCCAATCATTTAAATTATCTGTTGATGCAAGTGATGTAGGGGTTGGTGGAGTATTTATTCAATAAGACAAAAGTGGTGTGTATCACCCTGTGTGTTATTTTTCTAAAAAACTAAACAAACACCAGAAAAATTATTCCACAATTGAGAAGGAATGTTTGGCTTTGATATTGGCTTTACAGCATTTTGAAGTGTATGTTACCTCAGCTCTTTCTCCAATTATTGTGTACAGTGATCACAATCCCCTTACTTTCATCAACAAAATGAAAGATAAAAATCGGAGATTGTTGAGATGGAGGTTGATATTGCAGGAATATAACATTGACATCAAACACATCAGAGGAAAAGACAATGTGATTGCATATGCACTCTCACGTGCCTAGAAATGTAATATTGCTTGATGTAATTAAGTCCAGTATCATAAAACATGTTCTTATGTAATTTTGGTTATTATAGTATTAGATGTATATTCAAAAGAAAGCTTTATTACATAAATCTTTCTTTTTCTTTATGAGGGGAGGTGTTATGTATGATGTTTATATAATATTATAAATATTTTAGGAAATTATAAATGTTTCTTCACTTTAATATTTGCTTAAATCTTAATGGTTATCAGGAAAAACATGCTTAACTAGTGTCCTTGAATTAGGTTGTTTTGATCAATATGTTTTCTCAATTTGAAGGTCAAGGTTGATTGTTGTTTACAAGTAAAATTCCATTAAGATGACACATGTTCTAGAACATTCTGTCATGTGACCAATCTTTATATATGCCATGTTTGGTGGACATTTATTCAGCTTTGACATTACCATCAGTCTTGTAAAGAGCTATTACAGTTGTGAAAATTCATTCCAAATTCTAAGAGAGGAATTATTTTAAATATTCATTGGATTATAACAGTGCTCACAAACTTTTGGATTTTGGATTTTTAATTGATGATTTTGGAATTTATGTGAACTTATTCAGAGATTTTGGAATACTTCATTTTGACATCAGCACATCAAGATTACTAGTACATCAGGACTTTGGAGACCATTAGCACATCATAACATTCAAGGACACAGCCGTGAATTCGGAACATTCTATATTTAGGACTTGTGATTAGAACAATCATTCTTATTGGATTATTAGGATTTCAAAACACATTACTGTAAGTGACTTTTTGATTTTTCATTTTAATTATCTAGTAATAAATTGTTTGTTGATTTTTACTTGATTTGTTGGTTTCACTTTCTTTCTGTTACATTTTTCTTAGACCATAGAGTCGTAACAGAAATCAACTGTGCCAAACTGTTATGTACGTTGAAAAACAATGAAAATATATGAAACACTACAGGACTTTAAAGTTGCATATGCAGCTGGGTTTAAAACTGGAAAATATATGGATTTATCCTTTTGGTCCAAAACCTTGGATTCAATCATACACTGAACTGAATACGAGTTGGAGAAGAAAAAGCTTTGAATAATATGAGAAAGACTTCTTTAAGTTGATTAACAATGCCGTATTCGGCAAACAGGTGGCAAATTTGAGAAAGAAAACTACAGTGAAAATGATCGGATGATTTCTTTTTTCAAATGAGAGAAAGATATATCATTCGCAAACAGAAAACTAAGAGATCATGATTTGATGTTAGTCAGTTTGAAAAAGAAAATTTCGAATTAACCCTACTTGTTTATGGTGTATTTACAGTGTTAGTAATGTGTAAATTCTAAAGCCTAAATACGGTGATATAGTGAGACGACTACTTCATTCGCAATAGCAATCACCAACTATAATACTCAATTGTCCGGATTTAATAGGCACAGAATTATACAAGTATCTGCTCAATGAAAAACAGTTTGTGGTTTTAAAACCTACAAATGTATATATTGCCTTAATCAAATCAATACCACAACACATTATTCAATGGTAACGGAAAGGCCCAATGAGAAAGGGACTATTTGACTTTGTTAGAGTCTTTGCCAATTAGGACTTTTTGCCACTGAAACTTTGTTTCATACAATGTTAATTTACATTACAATCAATTACATAGGAGTGAAGTTAATAGATTTAATACCAGAATAGGAGATTAAGATACCAAAAATTATAGATTTCAAGGTATGTCTGAAATATTTGTTTTTCGCCATAACCGTATTAAACATTTACAGCTATAAAGCTGTGTTGATATTCAAATACCTTTTTTAGAAGATAATCATACAAAAGATATCAAACTATGGAGGGAACAATTTGACAATATGGACGATAGTCAGCGTGAAAGTGCTGATAAAACCACAAAGATGCAAAAATTAACCAAAAACAGAATAAGTTGTTAGATGCTTAAGGCTTGCTTTAATATAGAGTCAACACATTGTCTAATGTTATACAAGCCTTGTAAACAGTAAGAGATGGATTAGTTAAATACCTAACATTTAACACATTGCCTAATGTTATACAAGCCTAGTAAACAGTAAGAGATCTAATGTTATACAAGCCTAGTAAACAGTAAGAGATCTAATGTTATACAAGCCTAGTAAACAGTAAGAGATCTAATGTTATACAAGCCTTGTAAACAGTAAGAGATCTAATGTTATACAAGCCTTGTAAACAGTAAGAGATCTAATGTTATACAAGCCTTGTAAACAGTAAGAGATCTAATGTTATACAAGCCTTGTAAACAGTAAGAGATCTAATGTTATACAAGCCTTGTAAACAGTAAGAGATCTAATGTTATACAAGCCTTGTAAACAGTAAGAGATCTAATGTTATACAAGCCTAGTAAACAGTAAGAGATCTAATGTTATACAAGCCTTGTAAACAGTAAGAGATCTAATGTTATACAAGCCTTGTAAACAGTAAGAGATCTAATGTTATACAAGCCTTGTAAACAGTAAGAGATCTAATGTTATACAAGCCTTGTAAACAGTAAGAGATCTAATGTTATACAAGCCTTGTAAACAGTAAGAGATCTAATGTTATACAAGCCTAGTAAACAGTAAGAGATCTAATGTTATACAAGCCTTGTAAACAGCAAGAGATCTAATGTTATACAAGCCTTGTAAACAGTAAGAGATAGATTAGTTAAATACCTAACATTCAACAATATTTGCAAGTAATTGAACAGAGGATAAACAGTGAAATATATGCTTTATTCAGTCACATATTGGGGAACTTAAGAAATCTCTGAAATAGTACGGTATTTTGCAATCTTAATTCGAACAACTACATAAGGATTTCGCTGTTTAAATTCAACAAAACTATCAAAAGATTAAATATTTCATGAATGATTTTAGTTCCAAACATTTTGACTTAGCAGAAAGATAACAGCAAGCACTAATGCTCTGTCAGAACTGAAACGACAAATCATTTCACTGAAATAGCCAATAAGATAGAGCATAAAAGGCAAACTAAATGTGTACGAAAGCACGATAACCGATAGGAAGATAGATAGTAATGTATATATTACTGATATGAGGGATCAGATTAAAACAATAACAGATGTTACATTTACTGAACTTTACAACAATTTACATCCTGAGGTTGACAAATAAAACAGAGCACGTAAGAATATGTTGATCGAGAAGTGGTTAAAATATCGGTGTGGTACAAGACGGTATTGACGACAGAGACAAAAAGATTTAACTGATTTTAAACAAGAGTTAAAACAGAAACATATGCATTTAAACTGAAATAGAATTTTCAAGAAAAAAATCGCATTATAGAACTGATGCAGTTGAAACCAATATAGACGAAACATAGATACATTCAAAATTGAATTAAACATGGAAATTGACATCAGTTCTCTTGCATTATTTGTTAATCTGGATGAATTAAAACAGGATATGGATAATAGCAAAAAGGAGATCGATACACAAACTAAACTAATTTCTATACGTATATTACTTTACGATTTTCGCTTTGTACCGAATATCCAGATGGCATTGTGATGTATAAGTAGCATACCTATGGAGTGTACCTTTAGGCAGGGCTGGATTAAGACCTTTAGATGCCCTAAGCATATTTCAGTATGACATTTACCTCTTTATCTATATCAATTTTAATCAATGTCTAGTCTTTTTTCAGTATGACATTTACCTCTTTATCGATATCAATTTTAACCAATGTCTAGTCGTTTTTCAGTATGACATTTACCTCTTGATCTATATCAATTTTAATCAATGTCTAGTCTTTTTTCAGTACGCATTTACCTCATTTACCTCTTTATCGATATCAATTTTAATCAATGTCTAGTCTTTATTCAGTATGACATTTACCTCTTTATCGATATCAATTTTAACCAATGTCTAGTCTTTATTCAGTATGACATTTACCTCTTTATCGATATCAATTTTAACCAATGTCTAGTCTTTATTCAGTATGACATTTACCTCTTTATCGATATCAATTTTAACCAATGTCTAGTCTTTATTCAGTATGACATTTACCTCTTTATCGATATCAATTTTAACCAATGTCTAGTCTGTATTCAGTATGACATTTACCTCTTTATCGATATCAATTTTAATCAATGTCTAGTCTTTATTCAGTATGACATTTACCTCTTTATCGATATCAATTTTAACCAATGTCTAGTCTTTATTCAGTATGACATTTACTTCTTTATCTATATCAATTTAAACCAATGTCTAGTCTTTATTCAGTATGACATGTACCTCTTTATCGATATCAATTTTAACCAATGTCTAGTCTTTTATTCAGTATGATATTTACCTCTTTATCGATATCAATTTTAACCATGTCTAGTCTTTATTCAGTATGATATTTACCTCTTTATCGATATCAATTTTAATCAATGTCTATTCTTTATTCAGTATGACATTTACCTCTTTATCGATATCAATTTTAACCAATGTCTAGTCTTTATTCAGTATGACATTTACCTCTTTATCTATATCAATTTAAACCAATGTCTAGTCTTTATTCAGTATGACATTTACTTCTTTACCTATATCAATTTAAACCAATGTCTAGTCTTTTTTCAGTATGACATTTACCTCTTTATCTATATCAATTTTAACCAATGTCTAGTCTTTTTTCAGTATGACATTTACCTCTTTATCGATATCAATTTTAACCAATGTCTAGTCTTTTTTTTCAGTATGACATTTACTTCTTTACCTGTATCAATTTTAACCAATGTCTTGATGACTGAGTGGCTGTTATAACTAGAGAATTTATGAATGAACAATGGTATGTATTTTGAATATTTAAAATTTTAAGTTGCATTCGTTTTGTTGTGCAGGAGCTCTATACTTGCCTGTTAAGTGATTATGATCTCGAACTTTGTTTTTAGTGGGGGTCTTTTAATTAATTTTTTGAATACTTTTTTAAAACTTTTTTAGGGGGGGGGGAGGGCCTCACAGATGTAACATATATTTGTTGTAATAAATTGTATTTCATCTTCCTCTGTGAACACTAAAACTTTTGCATTTTCAGTCTTAATTCTTCATACATTAGTTTTGCGATTTTACACCACGTCTCAAAATGCTTTGATAGAATATGTTTCTCTCTATACTATTGGTTTATATATTTAGTGAATTTATTTGAGGTACAAACCAAAGCCTGGTGGAATATGCTTAGCTCCTTTATTTGTCCAAGATAAGTTGTGTGTCAATTTTTATTTTTTACAGGCACAACGATACTTTCAAAATCACAATAAATAACCTACGGAACCTTTAACTGATGTTAATAGTATTAATTTTACAACTGGACCCTCTTCAGTTATTATATCTCTCCACTCTTACTCAGTCTTTTGTGTTCTGATAATTTGTTTACTGAATTTCTTAAACAACTAGGCACTTAATTTTACAAAAATATTGTTTCATTGTATGTTTGTTTATCTGTGATGCCACTTAATTTTACAAAAATATTGTTTCATTTTATGTTTGTTTATCTGTGATGGCACTTAATTTTACAAAAATATTGTTTCATTTTATATTTGTTTATCTGTGATGAATTTATAAATGTATTTTTCCAACGTAACGGTATTTTCCATCGTTTTAGCTCCACCATACTGATGTATAATTAACATCTATATCTGTCACTATTTGAATTACTCTATCTGTCACTATTGACATTACTCTATCTGTCACTATTGACATTACTCAATCTGTCAATATTTGAATTACTCTATCTGTCACTATTGACATTACTCAATCTGTCACTATTTGAATTACTCTATCTGTCACTATTGACATTACTCAATCTGTCACTATTTGAATTACTCTATCTGTCACTATTTGAATTACTCTATCTGTCACTATTTGAATTACTCTATCTGTCACTATTGACATTACTCAATCTGTCACTATTTGAATTACTCTATCCGTCACTATTTGAATTACTCAATCTGTCACTATTTGAATTACTCTATCTGTCACTATTGACATTACTCAATCTGTCACTATTTGAATTACTCTATCTGTCACTATTTGAATTACTCTATCTGTCACTATTTGAATTACTCTATCTGTCACGATTTGAATTACTCTATCTGTCACTATTGACATTACCCTATCTGTCACTACTGACATTACTCAATCTGTCACTATTGACATTACTCAATCTGTCATTATTGACATTACTCAATCTGTCACTATTTGAATTACTCACTCTTTCACTATTGACATTACTCAATCTGTCACTATTGACATTGCTCAATCTGTCTCTATTTGAATTACTCTATCTGTCACGATTTGAATTACTCTATCTGTCACTATTGACATTACTCAATAGATCTCTATTTGAATTACTCTATCTGTCACTATTGACATTACTCAATCTGTCACTATTTGAATTACTCTATCTGTCACTATTTGAATTACTCTATCTGTCACTATTTGAATTACTCTATCTGTCACAATTTGAAATTACTCTATCTGTCACTATTTGAATTACTCTATCTGTCACTATTGACATTACCCTATCTGTCACTATTGACATTACTCAATCTGTCACTATTAAGATTACTCAATCTGTCACTATTGACATTACTCAAGCTGTCACTATTTGAATTACTCAATCTGTCACTATTGACATTAATCAAATTGTCACTATTGACATTACTCAATCTGTCACTATTTGAATTACTCTATCTGTCACTATTTGAATTACTCTATCTGTCACTTTTTGAATTACTCTATCTGTCACCATTTGAATTACTCTATCTGTCACCATTTGAATTACTCTATCTGTCACTATTGACATTACTCTATCTGTCACTATTTGAATTACTCTATCTGTCACCATTGACATTATTCAATCTGTCATTATTTGAATTACTCTATCTGTCACTATTTGAATTACTCTATCTGTCCCTATTTGAATTACTCTATCTGTCACTATTTGAATTACTCTATCTGTCACTATTTGAATTACTCTATCTGTCCCTATTTGAATTACTCTATCTGTCACTATTTGAATTACTCTATCTGTCACTATTGACATTACTCAATCTGTCACTATTTGAATTACTCTATCTGTCACCATTTGAATTACCCTATCTGTCACTATTTGAATTACTCTATCTGTCTAAGAGGGAGGACAGTTTTTCTTTATAGCAGATCATTGACATGTAACCTTTGAACTTTATGATATTTTTTATTTTTTATTTTTATTTTTTTGGCAAAATGTACACCTTGTTGTCTATAGATTCTCCCTTTGCAGGCAGTTACATCTGAAGTGCAGCATTTACCATTCTAAGAGGGAGGAGAGCTTTTCTTTATAGCAGATCTTTAGCTACATTCTATGATCGGACTTTGTGCTCCGCGAATAATACATTCCCTTACATGTGACTTCGTTAGCATATTGCGATGAGACACGCGCTCTTGTGCGTAAGCCGCACAATGTAAATTTGTCATATCTTTTGCATATAGAAGTGTTTGGGTAGTAATTGCTTTCTTTGTTCTGGGAAATAACAGCATTAAAGGGGATAATGAAATGTATCTCCCACTCAAATTTACTGGCAATGTTGGCAAAATCTTTCATGTCATTTAGACAGTGATGGATGTATTACAAGCGATGGAAAACGTCATGACTTATTCAACCGTGCTATTAAATGACGCTCTTGAGACTTACCTTCATTTGGGATTTCGATCAATAGAATTTCATGGCTATAGCATTTGAGTCGATTTGTAGTTTTCTAGTTGGTATAGGGTGACGTATTTCATAAACACAAATCCCAGGAGGTTTAATAGCATAACTGTCGTGCTATGTTTCAAAAAATCAATCTACAGGTTAGTTTCTCGTTTGATGAAACAATAACGCCTTCGACAACAGCAACGAGTAAAAGAATAGGGAGATTTCTATGTTTGCGCAGACATTCAGTAACATGCAGTTAGCTGATAAAATGCATCTCTTTCGTTAACTTTAGAGCGCAAATGATTACCTCCACCAGGGGTTACCGCCGCAATTGATTCAGTGGAAGAACTTTGCAACCGGATAAACTTAATTAATTACAGTTTTATTCTTCGTAGATTTGTCGGAGATATTTGGAAAATTGTATTGATCCGTACATCAAAAATGTGGAAATTTTATATTTTCTACACATCAGTCATAACTTGTGTTTTAGTGAACACTATTCTCGGTCATGAGGCGTGTCCAAAGTTTAGTCCTGGACCACTGACACTTGGAAGTCTGCATTTTGGAATTCACATGAAGGCCTCAAGCTTCAAAAGTTTCTATGGTGTTAGTATTACAGACTGTGCCACAGAGTGTCTTCTCAGAAAGTCTAGATGTAAGTCAATTAACTACTGGAGGGTTTCATTGAAGTGTCAACTCTGTGAAAATACAGCAACCGTGGATAATATGGAGCCGACCAATGGCGGCGTACATAGTGACATCTCAACGTGGAGTGAGGTAAGCGCTAAAATCTAGATTAAATTTTTGTTCACAGTAGATTACAAAAGTTTGACGAGTATAAGTGTTGCACTTATTTGGTAACGTATCAATTTGTCTTTTTTCTGCTTTTATACTCTCTCTCTCTCTCTCTCTCTCTCTATATATATATATATATATATATATATATATATATATATATATATATATATATATATATATATATATATAGTTACAGATACACATTAGACAGAGCAGAAAGTGCTTTCCCTGGATCATACAGGAGGATGAGTGATAATATGAAGTGAAATAATACATGGAGAAAGAATATTATCATACGCACGTATACTTATGCTTACAACTAGGTTTCATCCTATTTTGGGGATGTGCGCCTAATCGAGAGGGTATGGGGGTTGATGCGTGCGTCTAAGGCGATGGGTCGTGTAACCCGCAGAGACCTGGGGTTGATTCTCAGTAGGCAACGAATTGAAAATTATGTAACCTGTGTGTGTGTGTGGGGGGGGGGGGTGCATTCGTATTAACTGTATAGGTCGACAAGGATAGTATGACCCTTTTTTTGCAAACACAAAATACTTCATGTTAACAAGAATGTTTGAACGCATTTTGGATAAATGAACAAACTAGACATTCAATTTTTCAAATCCAGCTAATTCAGATACTAGATGCTACGTACATGACTTGTATTTTATTCAAGATATTTTATTTAGCTGGTTCCAACAGGAGACTCATCACAGTTATTATTATTATTATTATTATTATTATTATTATTATTATTATTATTATTATTATTATAAAAGTAACAGTTGTTTTCTATTGTATTCAGTCCTTTGCCAGCAGTTGCGCGAACAAAAAATGTGGGCACCTTGAGCGGTGCATGCCGGACAAGGCAGCCGATTCTTCTAACGAAGATTTTTGTGATGTCAGTGGTAAGACGAATGGGAGGGGGTTGTGGAAGGTTGTGATACCGGCCGGTTTGCATGTATTAGAGAAATAAACATACTGACGAACTCAGAAGTGATCCATCTTTCGGATGGAAGGGCACTGCCGAGAAAGAAAAAAAATACGATTATCTTCAGGTTAAGTTTTACTGGAGCAGAAATCATGAATATGTGCATGCGAAATTTTCCTTTAAAGCAATAAACCTTGTTTTTCTAATTGGTGCAAGTCACGTTTTTATGCCGCGGCATATTATTGCAATGTGTGCTTTGGGTGGGATACATTGTTGCCCATGTCTACGCCTACGTCAAAATTTCGTTTCGACTCCAAGAGAAAGTATTCATGGATTTAAAACCAAATTTAACGTGAGGTTTAATGTTAAGAAGATATAGGTCAAAATATTATCTCCCCTTTCATCAACATTCTGCAGAATTATGGCCGCTGTATAAAGTTTGCATTCGCATGATGAATTTCATTTCTGCTCGAAAACTTGTGAAGAACTTCATGAAATTGAAACAACTTTGGTGTGTGTTTTAATATTAAGACCTAGGTCAACTTCGATTTTCACGATTTCCCTTCACAATTTAGCAGATTACCTTTTAAACTTTGATGTTACGTTTCCATAGGAACTAAGGTTTATTACTTAAAGATGGGTGCATCTGTGACGTCTGCACACATTTCTAGTTTTCATTACTTTGCATTATTTTTGTTATTTATTTCAAATTTAAATGTAGCTCCAGCATAAAAGCATGATATTTTAACATGAAATAGTCTTAAAGTTCTCGAAAAGAAACAAGGATAAGTCTGAATAATAAATGACAACTTAACATGTTCTTGTTAACTTTTTGAAAATAATGCTTTTCATTATTTAAATCAAAGCACATTACAGGAAACACAAGTCCCATTCGAAACCTGTATATTCAATTTTCTATTTATCTATCAATCTAGCTATTTACCTTCCTACACACATATTTATGTTTCAATTATTTTTGGTGATTCAGTCTCATTTATGCCGCAAGTTTAATGCACAGTGGGGTTTTTACAAGTAAGAAATTCTATTCAAATTGTATTTCAAATCGTTTATTTTTTACAGAAGCGCGCTATGTCAGTGTTTGTGATATCCAGTCGTGGCTTACTTAACATTGTATTGTCACCTCATCTTATACTGTGTTTTCCTCAGCAATTTTAACTTCTTTGTGTGCTTCAGTATACTAGATTTAATTAATTGGATACTTGATCGTGACTCCATTGATATAATAAATTTAATTGTATACTTGATCGTGACTCTGTTGATATAATATATGTAATTGTATACTTGATCGTGACTCCATTGATATAATATATTTAATTGTATACTTGATCATGACTCCATTGATATAATATATTTAATTTTATACTTGATCGTGACTCCATTGATATAATATATTTAATTTTATTTCCTCGAGAATGTGCTGCGTCTCGACCTTTCTCCATCATATTGTCAATTTAATTGCGGTCAATAACGCGACTTTCAGAGTGTCCGTTACCAGAGGGAAAACCAGGTGCTGCTATCGAACAGGAGACTGGGGTTGGGGTAACCCTAAGGTATACGTGCATCAACAAGCGCCTAAAGAGGACGGGAAATCCCTTCACCACGTGCCAGTCGAATGGAAATTGGACAATTTCTGATTTTGCTTGTGGTAGGTCATATATTTTTCAGTACTATGTTGGGAAAAAATATAATTCTGTAGGTTTTAATCAGCTTATTAAATTCTCTGCGTATCAATATAATGCTACATGGTTCAATGGTAATATTTGATTTGTTGTATCCATGTACATACCCACTGTCGTGGAGATGCTTCGCCTGAAATGAGCTTCGAACAATTCATGTTCCGAGCTTCATATAATATTTCGATACGAATAACAAACACTTAAAGTAGAACGCACGACGAATTTGTCTTCTAGTTTCATTTCTACCAAAACTACGCTAAGGTACTTACAGTCGGAAGTTTTACATCCACATTATTACACCCCATGAAGCTGTATGACAAAATAAGGTAATCTATCTAAGACACGCAAAATATAGATTATTGCTGACTGTTGGATATTTTTGCCCGGAAAAAATTATTTTATTTATTTAAACTTTGAAAAAAGTTAAACAGGCAAACTAAAAAGGCAAAGAGGACATTCTTATAAATGTTGGAGAAAAGGACAAAAGTATACAAAAGCAATACAAACAAAGCAATTAACCAAAAACAATTAATTTAGATTTATAGCCACCCTGCAGGATAACTTTTATTTCACCAACAGTGTAAAATCCAAAGTCAATAAATGAATGCGAGACGAGAAAGATGGTTATTTAAGATATAAAAAGTGTGCCAACTTAATTAAAACAGAATGGGAAAGAAATGTTATAACACGGAAACACAAGAAAACTGTGACATACAACTGTAGGAAAAGGAAAAATATGTACTCACAAAATAAGCACTTAAAAGTACCCTTGAAGAATCCATTTACATGACAAATCTTGACGCGAGAAAAATCAACGAAAACAAGTATGGAATTTTTTTTAAAGGTTTCAAGGACAATAGTTTAACAATTACTGCCAGAAAACAATGGAGTAGTTTCAGCAGCAGCGGACAGAAAATAACAGTTTTCACAGAGGAAAGAAAATATATTTTAAATGTCACAAAGGTTGGAAAATAAAGGAACTCTCAAGGATAATTTGTAAATTTGTAGATGACAACGTGATAAAAAAAATTACAATTGAATATCACGTGTCCTGCGACAACAGGAAAAGAAAAAGAAAATAGCTCTTAGAAATAAGGTAGAAGTTTGGATATGTACCTTTGATAACATAATAACTGATTCAGGGTACCATCTCAGAAAGAAGAAATGGATATATAGATGCAATTGGTTGTCAGGAGAGCTAAGAGGCTAGCATTTCTCAAAGTTACATTAACCTTAGCAGTAGTGCTTCTTAAAACGATAGTAAAGCCAGAAGACTCTAAATAAAATTGCATTATTATAATGTAATGGAAAGAGATGAGCAGTGACAAACAAATATTGGAAAGTTATGGTGATGAGATGATTAACCAATTAATTACACAATTTGGGCATGCGACAGTTACAGGATGGGTTCTATGCGTCGCATCAAATATCTAGGAATCAATATTTTTAAACAGGACAAAAACAAGCATTTTGCAAAATGTATTCACCTGGTTGGAGTAAGAACAAGAAAGCTTGCATCAGAGTTGAAAATAAAGATAATATATGTTTCTTCTTAGCATTTGAACCAGTATTAAATATACCAAAAACGCATGTAGACAGAACCTGTAGCTATGATTCAACCATATGCATGCACTGGTTTGAAAAATGGCTAGTGCCAATTGATTTAATCAACACATTCGATCCGGAATTGGACATATCTCTTATTGTTTATAAGTTGATCCATGATGAAAGAGTTAAAAAACCGATTGTATCAATTATGCTGACTAATCAATACAGGACTAGTCATGTTAACATGCTAATATTTGTTGAGCATAATAACTCTTTTTTAAAACAATTCACAATGCAGGTATCAAAAGCATGCATAGATTACGTAATAACTCACAAAAGTATCTGTGAAAAAATGTTTTAAATACTTTAGCATGCATATTCAAGTCATCGCATATTATGCTATAGTGCTAGTAATAAAATTAGACCACAGTATAAAATAATTAGATTAAACAATCAACGATATAAAGAACTATCAAAGGTCGTTGTTTATGCAGTGTATTAATCAATTATTTAACCTTTGTCGCGGAGCGGCGAAGCGCGGACGTAGAGCAGTGATAGAAATGGACCGGAAGTCAGCGCTAATTAAGCAGCGGACATCAGAGAGACAACGCCGAAAATAAAATGAATTTTAAAGTCAGTTGAGCTATTAAATAAAGCTAAACATATTCCGTCTGGTTTCAGCTTACACGTAAAAGTGATTACAAATGGTTCAAGTTATTTGATGGTAAACTGGTTGGATACAGAGGTTAAGACTGTCAGCTATTGTTTTATATGTGAAGGGCAAAGAAAACATCTTTTCTTTTTTAATTAAAAAAAACATCCATATCAATCCTAATTAAAGTTTCAGAATTGTTCTCTCATCGAATGAAACATGCATAGCTTTTGAAAAAGCTGTCCGGCATTTGAACCGGTGTTGCCTTAGATTTCTCGATAGTTACAGATTTCTGCGGGCCTCACTAGAAAAGTAGCTTAGAATTTGCCAAATAATAAATTCATTGAAACACTGACACACCTTAGAGATATAACACCAAAATATCTGAGAAATGATAGTTTTGAAATTTTAATGAAAAGTAGGATCCGCCAATTGAAAAGTTATATTTGTTATTAAACAAGGCGTATATAAGACAGGATGACTACCAATACACTAAAGATGTAATGGAACAGTTTAACCTTCATATTATTGGAGATTATGAATACTATGTTGAGAAAAAGATATGTTGATGTTGTGCGAAATGTTTTAAAAAATTTAGCTCATTTTAGTTTGATCCATATTTTTATGACACATTACCAGGATATTCCTATGATGCATGTTTTTATGACACATTACCAGGATATTCCTATGATGCATGTTTTTATGACACATTACCAGGATATTCCTATGATGCATGTTTTTATGACACATTACCAGGATATTCCTATGATGCACTTTTTTATTACACATTACCAGGATATTTCTATGATGCATGTTTGAAGAAAACGGGTGTAGAATTGTAAGTACCTAATGCCAGTGAAATGTATTTAATGATAGTGAAATGTATTTAATGATCGAAAGTGGAATGAGAGGTGGTATTTGCATAGCATATCTTAGATAACAATAAATATATTATATGGAGGACTTTGATCAGGAAAAACCAAGTGAAAAAGAAAAGAAATCAAACAAGTGTGCACACTGTACAACAAAACTAATTACTGAAATCTTAAGCTTTACATTAAATTAGGGTTAAAAACTGACTAAGATACCAAAAACAATGTAAGATATAACTTCGTTAAAGGCTGTCGTATTCTGGGATTAACCCCGGTTAAAAGAATACATTGAGTAAAACACTTGTATGAGACAAAAAGGTATTAATAACATCGAAATGAATTTGCTTAAATTGAAGAATTATGCGGCATTGGTAAAACGATGGAAAATGTCCGTAAGGGAACAAACGTAGGAATTGTGATACCTTTCGTGTCATTTGAAAGACTCGGAAAAATCTAGAATTTGTAAATGTTAAAACTATTAGCAATGCTTTTTTCGACTAATTCACAACAAATATTATTATTGAATCACCAATTATATATATATATATATATATATATATATATATATATATATATATATATATATATATATATATAATTATTTTGATACTTCCGATTATTCTGTTGACAACGAATACTGTGTTTACTTTTGGTAGATAAGAAAAGTATTGCTAATTTAAAATAAAGCTTATATTGAGAGAAGATCTGAATTTATAGAACGGAGAAGAAAGATGTGCTAATTTTAAGTAAGAGATCAAATCAATAAAATAGCTACCGGAGCCTTAAACATTTGCAGTTATTAACGATTTAAAAATTGAATGGAGACTACCTACTTAATTTCAAAGAGAAGTATTTCATTTTCAACATCTTGAGATTTAACAAGCAGGACATTTATACTGTAAATTTAAACAAGTTGTCATTAATTGGATTATATGGCAAACATTTAATAGGTGAATAATTCTTTAACTGTACCATACGCTGTATTTGTACCTAATGCATCGAGTACCTTTGGTGCAGTCAGGTTCAATCATAAAATGTCACAAGCACTTGTGCCCACACACTGAGATCAAAGAAAACTGCTACTAATAAATTTGGAATCATTATCAGCAATTAACTACCGATTGCAATTATTAGGAATATACATGTTAAGTGTGTCACCATCATCTTTAGTTTGAAAGTGCTAACAAATAGCAGTAATTGTCTGAAAACTTCTTCCTGGACAACCTTGAATTAATCTCTCTATCTGGTAATTCAGCATATATGTTCGCAGGGGAAACGCATTGCCGCCTGGCACCTCTTGTGCACCTTGCATTTGGTGACAAAGCAACGACAGCAGCTAACGTCGACAGGGATCTGGTGTCCCAGACAAACAATACCAAAAGTCAGCGACAACGTCAAAGACTGTTCATAGATATTTTTTTGCTTAAAACACATTTCAAATGTTATTGCAGTAGTTGTATAACAGGAGTATAGGACGGCACTTGGGGGACAATGGGAAATGAACATTAGACCACCATCTTGGTGGGTTTATAGAATCAAACGGGAAACTTATATTAAAAAGGGTCTGCTGATTATAGCGTCTAACGAGAAATGAACATTCGGCCGCTATTACTTTGCGGCATTATGGCGACATAGGTAAATTAACATAAGGCCACCATCTTTGTGGGATTTTGGGAACAAGGGGAATTCCTATGTTAGAAATGCTTTTAAGTTTTATCCTTTATAAATTATGTATGAAGCTCAAGATGGGGGGGGGGTAAGCTTTAGAAATTGTGGCTATCCTAAATTTAAGATTCTCACTAAAAATTGCTACATATGTTACTCACAGCAAGTTGTATTTCAAACATCGTACGCGGAGTGAAAATTTTACCTAGAGCTGTTCATACCAGAGTTATTTTCCTAGATTTGGGACACTGACAGACTATTGCAACCCTAAAGAAATTTATAGTACGTATTGTAGAAATAAATTTTTTTTTAAATAGTCCTTTAAAAGGTCACTAAGTGTACTTTATTAGTTACTTGATATCTGTTCTGTCTGTCTGTGAAAATGCAGAGTGACTCTGTTTAAGTTTGAAGAAGAAAAACTTAAAAGTACATCGAAGTTGTGCATCTTACACTTTGTATAGAATTTTGTGCCAAACCCTGGTTGACCTGAAATGGAATTTTATGATCTTTAACGGGATTAACATTGTGCCGTATGTTTAACATGTGTGGTCTCACTAACTTCTAACAGGAAATGTAATGTTTAACAACAATTACTATTGAACGCGGCATTACGAGTGACCATCACCCACTCATCTACTGATCATACAGGGTAGAATGTGAACGATGAGTATAACAAAATAGGAAAGAGAAAGACTAAATTATACTATGTATGTATGTGTGTATATATATATATATATATATATATATATATATATATATATATATATATATATATATATATATATATATATATATATATATATATATATATATGTGTGTGTGTGTGTGTGTGTGTGTGTGTGTGTGTGTGTGTGTGTGTGAATATATTATCCATATTTAAAAATGAAAATTAAGATAAAGAGATACTTATATCTTTGGGTGTATTCCCGTGAATAGGAATCACAATGAAATGTCAAAAACACATCACAAACGTTTTTTTCATCCTTTTTTGCTGTCTTTATTTCTTGAATACAGCAATTCAAGGCTGCGTTAATGAATACAATGCACACTATAGTATCTACACAAACACACTATTGGAATTCTGTTCTCGTAATTGCACATTCTTGAATTGCGTGGATATAGCTATTCTCCTATATTCCTTCTATTTTGACAATCCTAAATTTAAGATTCTCACAAACATTGCAAGTTGTATTTCAAACATAGTGAGTATTAAGTCACACAAATTCTCATTCATCAGTTTCGGTGACAATTGATACAAATTTGCCAATCCTACACTGATTTGAGCTTAACATTCTCAACTCGGAGTGAAAATACTGTTGCTGAGATCAGCTTTATTTTGCTTCATTGTCGGATCAAAGCAGATTTTAGCTTGATCCAGATTTGTTTCTTAATTTTTTTTAATTAATTTTTTATTTGTTGCAATTCTACCAGCCCACAATGACCTGACCTTTGCTTACCTAATGTTACTTTTTGTTCTCCTAGATTTAACTCGAGGAGTGAAAATATTATTTAAGAACTATTTTTGAGGACAGCCTTATTTATCAAATTTACGAATTCGACATGAATGAAGTTAAGATTATTTTGTAAGGTATTAACATTTCACATTCCAGTTTTTGAAAACGGCAAAACTTAACTCACATTTAATATGATGAGTGAAATGTACCTATGAAGAAAAACACAACAATTCAACATTTCTTTCACGCAGATATTTTGACTACGTCAAGTCATTATGACATACACAAACATAAAACATACAGATTGGTTATGACTGAGTAGTATCTCTATTTTTAAGCGAACCGAGTTGCCCTTAAAAGGGCTTTTCGAGTGACTTTGTGGAGTTCTGACCAGAGAGAGAGAGAGAGAGGGGGGGGGGTGGGGAAGGGGGGGGGAGAGAAAAAAAAAGTAAAAAGTTAAAGCAATTTTTGCACAAAACCAATTAACACCATTTTATTCTCAATCAACATATTTGAATAGCCCCACTCACTCAAACATCAATAGATGAATAGATAAGGATTGGTGCAAGTCCCTTCCTCTTCATGTACAAATAGCAAATATAATACGTGAACGTATTTACAAGGTTGACAACGTTGTAGTGTGAGACTAGAATCCCAATGATCACGTACAATGTCAGTTTGCCATCGATGCAAACTACGTCTCTTTGCCAAAGAAAATAGATAACCATAATGTTGACAAAACCAGGTGTCTATTTTGGCATAGTTTCTAAAGAAATCTCTTCCAAAATAAGTCGGTACATGTTCTAGTGCTATTCTGTTTTTATAGATCGATCGTCTATCTGTAATAGGCCACCATTGTGTCAACACCCCACATTTACCATTTAGTACACCTTTTGGAGTGACCAACACCCACTCATTTACTGACCATACACGGTAGGATGTAAAAGAATGGGTATAAAATACAATTTAAATCCCGTTATAATCAAAGTAATATTCATTTCCTTCTATAAATTCCCTACCATCCCCTTTCAAAACAAAACTACTATTCCCTTACCACCCTCATAATTGATGCAATCCTAGCAATACTAGCACACAGGGAATGAAATAAAGGGAAAAAGAGTCTCTTTCGATTGACATTGAACAGAGTTTAGAGAAGAATAAAAGATGGTTGGTAGGATTTAGCGACACTATTAATACAATACTTGGCTATATCATGCCGAGGAAATAGGAACTAAGTGCCTTTCCCAAGAACACATTGAGGCAGCCGACTTGAGCTGACCTAGGCGTGCCTCAAACCCGCTAATTTACGAGTCTGATGCTCTACGCAGTAAACTACATAAATAGAACGCACGCCAGAATTCTTGCTTGAAAATAATTTGTAACAACATTTTACTAATCATATGATTTCCTCAGAAAGTTTGTGCATTTTGTTACCTTGATGAGTAACACAAGTGCGCACCCAGGTAATAAAATATGTAAAGTTAACAGATCCAACGAGACCATTTTGGAAAACTGTTGTGACATAATAAACAAAAGAGAAAATGATTAAGAAGCTCGATGAGAACCAGGCAATCAATATTGAAAGTATGCTACATTCGAGTGTTTGTACTTGTTAATAAAAAAAACATTCTGTGCGTAAAAGTGTATTTGACGGTCTTATCCATACTTTAAAAAAACAACCAAGACATAGAGACATATAAAAATAGAATAGCATTAGAACTAGTACTGACCTATGTTAGAAGCGATTTCTCTACAAATAGTGCCAAAACAGACATGTGGTTTAGTAAACATTATGGTTATCTATTTTCTTTAGCCCAGAAACGTAGTTTGCATTGATGGCAAAATGACACTATGCTAAATCATTGGAAATCTAATCTTACACCACAACGTTGTCAACCTTGTAAATACGTTTACCTTTAACATTAGTTGTTTGTACATGAAGAGGAAGGGACTAGCCCTAATTCTACCTTTTGATTTAGTGATGTTTGAGTGAGTGGGACTTTTTTTTTTAAAATGTTGATTGAGAAAAATGGTGTTAATTGGTTTTGTCCACAAAAAACTTTAACTTTTTTACTTTTTCATTCTCTCTCTCTCTTTCTATCTCTGGTCAGAAATGAACAGAGACTTATTCGAAAAGCCCTTTCAAGGGCCACCCAGTTCTCTTAAAAACAGAGATACTACTCAATTATAACCAATCTGTACGTTTTACGTTTGTGTTTGTCATAATGACTTGACGTAGTCAAAATATCTGCGTGAAAGAAATGTAGAATTGTTGTGTGTTTCTTCATAGGTACATTTCACTCATCATATTAAATGTAGAGTTAAATTTTGCCGTTTTCAAAAACTGGAATATTAAATGCTAAAAACATACAAAAAACCCTTAACTTCATACAAGTCAAAGTCCTTAGTTTGACAATGTTGCAAAATAAGGAGAGCAAAATGTAACATTAGCAAACCAAGGTCAAGTCATTTTAGGCTGGCAGAATTGTAACCAGAAAAGAATTTAAGAACCAAATCTGGTTCAAGTCAAATTCTGCCTTCATTCTACAATGTAGCAAAATAAAGCTGATCTGAACAACAATATTTCACTCCGAGCATTGAGCATGTTAAGGTCAAGTCAGTGTACGACTGGCAAATTTGCAGCATCTGTTACCGAAACTGATGAATGAGAATTTGTGTGACTTGATACTCACTATGTTTGAAATACAACGTGCAATTTTGGTGAGAATCTTAAATTTAGGATAGCCAAGATAGACGTAATAAAGAAGCGTAGCTATATCCATGTAATTCAATAATGTGAGATTACAAGAATAGGATTTGATTAGTGTTTGTGTGGATATAGTACTAGTATGTATCTTCTTCATTAACGTCACATTGGATTCCTATATTCAAACAAGAGACAATACAAAAGGAAGGAAAACATGTTTGTAATGTGTTTTTGAAATTTCATTGTGTTTCCTATTCACGAGAATATACTAAGAAAACGTAAGTGTCTATTTGCCTTAATTTTTTTTAAAGTATGGATAAGATATTCAAACGCGCGAACAAACATACACACACATATTTTATAATGAAGTTTCTCTCCCTCCTATTTTGATACCTTTTTTTACATCCTACCCTGTGTGGCCAGTACATGAGTGAGTGATGGTCACTCCGCGTTCAATAATAACATTACATTTCCCGTTAAAAGCTATGTTTAACCTGAGGCGTAATGTAAATTCAGTTAACGATCATAGGGTTTCATTTCAGGTCAACCAGGGGATTGTACAAAATTCTATCCAAAGTGTAATATGCACAACGTCGATGTACTTTTACGGGAGGGGGGGGAAGGGGTTCAAACACTACGTTTTTTATAGACAGAACGAATCACAAATAAGTAGGAAAGTACA
Organism: Margaritifera margaritifera; assembly: GCA_029931535.1. Lineage (NCBI taxonomy): Eukaryota > Metazoa > Mollusca > Bivalvia > Unionida > Margaritiferidae > Margaritifera > Margaritifera margaritifera. The sequence continues at coordinate 1,878,255 of JAQPZY010001520.1, forward strand.
CTCAGTGACCTTTATAAATTATGATGCTGGTTTTCTTCTACAATACGTACGATTCTATACAAAGTGTAAGATGCACAACTTCAATGTACTTTTACGTTTTTCTTCTTCAAACTTAAACAGAGTCACTCTGCATTTTTACAGACAGACAGAACAAATATCAAGTAACTAATAAAGTACACTTAGTGACCTTTTTAAGTACGATGTGTGTTTTTTTTTTTATTTTTTTTTTTTATTTTATTTCTACAATACGTACTATAAATTTCTTTAAGGTTGAATAGTCTGTCAGTGTCCTAAATCTAGGAAATTAACTCTAGTATGAACAACTCTAGGTAAAATTTTCACTCCGCGTACATTGTCTGAAATACAACTTGCTGTCAGTAACATATGTAGCAATTTTTAGTGAGAATCTTAAATTTAGGATAGCCACAATTTATAAAGCTTCCCCCCCCCCCGTCTTGAGCTTCATACATAATTTATAAAGGATAAAATCTATAAAAACATTTCTAACATATAATTTCCCCTCGTCCCCAGAATCCCTCAAATATGGTAGCCTTAAGTTAATTTCCCCTTGTCAAGATAATGCCGCAACAAACAATTGCGACCTGATGTTCATTTCCCGTTAGACACTATAATCCGCAGACCCTTTTTAATATACTATTCCTATTTGCGCTTTAAAACTACAAAAGATGGTGGCCTAATGTTCATTTCCTATTGTCCCCCAAGTGCTATAAAAACAATGCCGGCCTAATGTTAATTTCCCATTGACCTCCAAGTGTCGTCCTATACTACTTATAAATGGCAGTGCAAAAGCTTTCTTCGGTGCACTCGACAACTTTCAGAATCATACATTCCCTGCTAAAGATTTGTCTTGCAAAACAAAATTATAAACAGATATCAATTTGTCACGTTTCTAGCAGTGACTTGTTGGCTTCTATTTATCGTTGCGTGTGTTTCATTAGTCGTATGTGATGCATCTCATTAGGTTGCTGTATTTGGGTCTTTTTCTTCATAGGACTGAATGTTGCTTTGTCTCTCTCTACAATGATGTGGTCAAACTACCGAAGATGCTCCAATTTTTGCTTGTTCAACACTAATTCGTCCTGAAGTGTATCACTATTATCAAGGGACTTTTCCAATGCATCACATAAAATTGTACACTCATGTTTGTAAAATGAAGATTGATAAGCCATGAATGAGTATGTTTTTATTTGTGCACCTGGCGTAACGGTAATTTATCAGATGATTCTTGTCTGGCCTTTTCTTTGAATAAGTGTAACAATTAATTTATTATTATTTACGTATTAGTATTATACTAACTCCACCATTATTTGATGAACTGTTTATTATTAAATTTGATATTTTGTTTTCCAAATCATTGAATAATTTATCCATATCATTTTCATTATTTTGTGCATTTATACTTAAATTAGTGATATTTAATGGTCTACCTACCTTAATGTTCAAAATCTGCGAATCATAAATATCCTGTTGCATCATTGATAAAGGTGTTACCTTTAGCATTTCTTTCATTCACCGTTGTTTGAACGTTTTCGTCACCATAGCAGGAGTCGAGTTTGTATTCGGCACAACCTCAGATTTTATTCTTTGTACTCTTTCAGGTTCTCGAGTTTTCGAATTCTTAAATGTTGATGCAATATTTAATTCGCTATTGATTTTGTAATGTGTGTTGCTAGGTAGTTCATGATTTCGTACTGTGTGTAGTTCATGATTTTGTAATGTGTGTTACTAAGTAGTTCATGATTTTGTACTGTGTGTTGCTAGGTAGTTCATGATTTTGTACTGTGTGTTGCTAGGTAGTTCATGATTTTGTACTGTGTGTTACTAGGTAGTTCATGATTTTGTACTGTGTGTTAGTAGGTAGTTCATGATTTCGTACTGTGTGTTACTGGGTAGTTCATGATTTTGTACTGTGTGTTACTAGGTAGTTCATGATTTTGTACTGTGTGTTACTAGGTAGTTCATGATTTTGTACTGTGTGTTGCTAGGTAGTTCATGATTTCGTACTGTGTGTAGTTCATGATTTTGTACTGTGTGTTACTAGGTAGTTCATGATTTCGTACTGTGTGTAGTTCATGATTTTGTACTGTGTGTTACTAGGTAGTTCATGATTTTGTACTGTGTGTTACTAGGTAGTTCATGATTTTGTACTGTGTGTTGCTAGGTAGTTCATGATTTTGTACTGTGTGTTACTAGGTAGTTCATGATTTTGTACTGTGTGTTACTAGGTAGTTCATGATTTTGTACTGTGTGTTACTAGGTAGTTCATGATTTTGTACTGTGTGTTACTAGGTAGTTCATGATTTTGTACTGTGTGTTACTAGGTAGTTCATGATTTTGTACTGTGTGTTACTAGGTAGTTCATGATTTTGTACTGTGTGTTACTAGGTAGTTCATGATTTTGTACTGTGTGTTACTAGGTAGTTCATGATTTTGTACTGTGTGTTACTAGGTAGTTCATGATTTTGTTCTGTGTGTTACTAGGTAGTTCATGATTTTGTTCTGTGTGTTGCCAGGTACACCAGCTATTTTCAAGACCTCGTAGTATTTATATCAATTCCGGTTTGGTAATACATTCAGTACCAACAATTGTTTGTAATTCTACGTGATGTCAACACCATTGCTTACTGAGACAATATAATTATTAAACAATTTTGTAACCGACATTTTAAAAAGCTATTTAACTATTTCAAATTACGCACTTTGTATAAACATTTATCTCGCTTTAAGTATGTTTTCTGAATGAAAATGATATTTTTCCGATCCACAAACAGAAATACTGATTACTAAAGTAACTAATGCACCAGCCAATAATAGATAGAGAGAGTATTTCTGGACCAATTGTATGGTTTTAGGTAAACAGGTACTGCTAACCCTATACGAGAACACTATATCTATCTATAGAGAGACAGACAGACAGACAGACAGAGACAGATTAGGAAAATAAAACTTGTCATTGTGATCATTTTTCCATTATTGTAAGTGGGCAAAGCCAATCCAAAATATAAAAGATCGTAATATTTTATTTTTCACAATGCTCCAGCTTTGTCCGAATAATTGAAAGCTGTCTGTGTTGCTGTGTCTGACATTGACAATAATTCACCGAGACTGTTTGGATGTTCACAATTTCCAGTCTTACATCGACAGGAATTCACTGAGATTATTTGAAAGTTCACAAATTCCAGTCTGACATTGAAAACAATTCACTGAGACTGCTTGGAAGTTCACAAATTCTAGTCCGACATTGACAACAATTAACTGAGACTGTTTGAAAGTTCACAAATTCCAGTCTGACATTGACAACAATTCACTGAGACTGTTTGAAAGTTCACAAATTCCAGTCTGACATTGAAAACAATTCACTGAGACTGTTTGGAAGTTCAAAAATTCCAGTCTGACATTGACAACAATTCACTGAGACTGTTTGGAAGTTTAAAAATTCCAGTCTAACATTGACAACAATTCACAGAGACTGTTTGGAAGTTCAAAAATTCCTTTCTGACAATTGACAACAATTCACTGAGACTGTTTGGAAGTTTAAAAATTCCAGTCTAACATTGACAACAATTCACTGAGACTGTTTGGAAGTTCAAAAATTCCAGTCTGACATTGACAACAATTCACTGAGACTGTTTGGAAGTTCACAAATTCCAGTCTGACATTGACAACAATTCACTGAGACTGTTTGGAAGTTCAAAAATTCCAGTCTGACATTGACAACAATTCACTGAGACTGTTTGGAAGTTCAAAAATTCCAGTCTGACATTGACAACAATTCACTGAGACTGTTTGGAAGTTCAAAAATTCCAGTCTGACATTGACAACAATTCACTGAGACTGTTTGGAAGTTCAAAAATTCCAGTCTGACATTGACAACAATTCACAGAGACTGTTTGGAAGTTCAAAAATTCCAGTCTAACATTGACAACAATTCACTGAGACTGTTTGGAAGTTCAAAAATTCCAGTCTGACATTGACAACAATTCACTGAGACTGTTTAGAAGTTCAAAAATTCCAGTCTGACATTGACAACAATTCACAGAGACTGTTTGGAAGTTCAAAAATTCCAGTCTGACATTGACAACAATTCACTGAGACTGTTTGGAAGTTTAAAAATTCCAGTCTGACATTGACAACAATTCACTGAGACTGTTTGGAAGTTCCAAAATTCCAGTCTGACATTGACAACAATTCACTGAGACTGTTTGGAAGTTCAAAAATTCCAGTCTGACATTGACAACAATTCACTGAGACTGTTTGGAAGTTCAAAAATTCCAGTCTAACATTGACAACAATTCACTGAGACTGTTTGGAAGTTTAAAAATTCCAGTCTGACATTGACAACAATTCATTGAGACTGTTTGGAAGTTCAAAAATTCCAGTCTGACATTGACAACAATTCACTGAGACTGTTTGGAAGTTCAAAAATTCCAGTCTGACATTGACAACAATTCACAGAGACTGTTTGGAAGTTTAAAAATTCCAGTCTAACATTGACAACAATTCACTGAGACTGTTTGGAAGTTCACAAATTTCAGTCTGACATTGACAACAATTCACTGAGACTGTTTGGAAGTTCAAAAATTCCAGTCTGACATTGACAACAATTCACAGAGACTGTTTGGAAGTTCAAAAATTCCAGTCTGACATTGACAACAATTCACTGAGACTGTTTGGAAGTTCACAAATTCCAGTCTGACATTGACAACAATTCACTGAGACTGTTTGGAAGTTTAAAAATTCCAGTCTGACATTGACAACAATTCACTGAGACTGTTTGGAAGTTTAAAAATTCCAGTCTGACATTGACAACAATTCACTGAGACTGTTTGGAAGTTCAAAAATTCCAGTCTGACATTGACAACAATTCACTGAGACTGTTTGGAAGTTCAAAAATTCCAGTCTGACATTGACAACAATTCACAGAGACTGTTTGGAAGTTCACAAATTCCAGTCTGACATTGACAACAATTAACTGAGACTGTTTGAAAGTTCACAAATTCCAGTCTGACATTGAAAACAATTCACTGAGACTGTTTGGAAGTTCACAAATTCCAGTCTGACATTGACAACAATTCACTGAGACTGTTTGGAAGTTTAAAAATTCCAGTCTAACATTGACAACAATTCACAGAGACTGTTTGGAAGTTCAAAAATTCCTTTCTGACAATTGACAACAATTCACTGAGACTGTTTGGAAGTTTAAAAATTCCAGTCTAACATTGACAACAATTCACTGAGACTGTTTGGAAGTTCAAAAATTCCAGTCTGACATTGACAACAATTAACTGAGACTGTTTGGAAGTTCACAAATTCCAGTCTGACATTGACAACAATTCACTGAGACTGTTTGGAAGTTCAAAAATTCCAGTCTGACATTGACAACAATTCACTGAGACTGTTTGGAAGTTCACAAATTCCAGTCTGACATTGACAACAATTCACAGAGACTGTTTGGAAGTTCAAAAATTCCAGTCTAACATTGACAACAATTCACTGAGACTGTTTGGAAGTTCACAAATTCCAGTCTGACATTGACAACAATTCACTGAGACTGTTTAGAAGTTCAAAAATTCCAGTCTGACATTGACAACAATTCACAGAGACTGTTTGGAAGTTCAAAAATTCCAGTCTGACATTGACAACAATTCACTGAGACTGTTTGGAAGTTCACAAATTCCAGTCTGACATTGACAACAATTCACTGAGACTGTTTGGAAGTTTAAAAATTCCAGTCTGACATTGACAACAATTCACTGAGACTGTTTGGAAGTTCAAAAATTCCAGTCTGACATTGACAACAATTCACTGAGACTGTTTGGAAGTTCAAAAATTCCAGTCTAACATTGACAACAATTCACTGAGACTGTTTGGAAGTTTAAAAATTCCAGTCTGACATTGACAACAATTCATTGAGACTGTTTGGAAGTTCAAAAATTCCAGTCTGACATTGACAACAATTCACTGAGACTGTTTGGAAGTTCAAAAATTCCAGTCTGACATTGACAACAATTCACTGAGACTGTTTGGAAGTTCCAAAATTCCAGTCTGACATTGACAACAATTCACTGAGACTGTTTGGAAGTTCAAAAATTCCAGTCTAACATTGACAACAATTCACTGAGACTGTTTGGAAGTTCAAAAATTCTAGTCTGACACTGACAACAATTCACTGAAACTGTTTGGAAGTTCAAAAATTCCAGTCTGACATTGACAACAATTCACAGAGACTGTTTGGAAGTTCAAAAATTCCAGTCTGACATTGACAACAATTCACTGAGACTGTTTGGAAGTTCACAAATTCCAGTCTGACATTGACAACAATTCACTGAGACTGTTTGGAAGTTTAAAAATTCCAGTCTGACATTGACAACAATTCACTGAGACTGTTTGGAAGTTTAAAAATTCCAGTCTAACATTGACAACAATTCACTGAGACTGTTTGGAAGTTCAAAAATTCCAGTCTGACATTGACAACAATTCACTGAGACTGTTTGGAAGTTTAAAAATTCCAGTCTGACATTGACAACAATTCACAGAGACTGTTTGGAAGTTCACAAATTCCAGTCTGACATTGACAACAATTCACTGAGACTGTTTGGAAGTTCAAAAATTCCAGTCTGACATTGACAACAATTCACTGAGACTGTTTGGAAGTTCAAAAATTCCAGTCTGACATTGACAACAATTCACTGAGACTGTTTGGAAGTTTAAAAATTCCAGTCTGACATTGACAACAATTCACAGAGACTGTTTGGAAGTTCACAAATTCCAGTCTGACATTGACAACAATTCACTGAGACTGTTTGGAAGTTCAAAAATTCCAGTCTGACATTGACAACAATTCACTGAGACTGTTTGGAAGTTCAAAAATTCCAGTCTGACATTGATAACAATTCACTGAGACTGTTTGGAAGTTCAAAAATTCCAGTCTGACATTGACAACAATTCACAGAGACTGTTTGGAAGTTCAAAAATTCCAGTCTGACATTGACTTCCATTACCCAGAGACTGTTTGGAAGTTCAAAAATTCCAGTCTGACATTGACTTCCATTACCCAGAGCATTATCAAGGTCTAAGATAGTTTTCATTTTGTTGAAGTCGAAAAAGTCACGCATTCTAAATCAGGTAATACATAGTTTTTCTACGTTTCATGAACGAATACTAGAGTGGTTTTACAGTCACGAAGCCTATTTCCATAGCTCTTTGCTCTAAATTTTATTTTGTATGCATATACGGTTTTAAGAATGGATGTGGTCGCTCCGATGTTCTCTTGCAGTATGATTATATGAAGAAGTTATTTGAACAACAGCTTGATATATGGTAATGGTAGCAGTCAAATTGTCTCAGACAAATCTGAAATCATCATCAAAGCGGGGGGGGGGGGGAGCATCTTTAAAATGATTCACACTTATGTGAATGACCCAATAATAGTTCCTGCACTTTACAGCAGACTATATATATATATATATATATATATATATATATATATATATATATATATATATATATATATATATATATATATATATATATATATATATATCCATGACAACATAATATCTCCATGACAACATTTCTCAAGTAAAGACACCTATGCCCCTAAACGATAACCTGAATTATCTCCATGACTACATTTCTCAAACAAACACACCTATACACTTAAAAGGTAACCTGAAATATCTCGATGACTACATTTCTCAAGCAAATACACCAATATCCCTAAAAGGTAACCTGAAATATTTCCATGACTACATTTCTCAATCAAACACTCCTATATCCCTAAAAACGTAACCTGAAATATCTCCATGACTACATTTCTCAAGCAAACACTCCTATATCCCTAAAAACGTAACCTGAAATATCTCTATGACTACATTTCTCAAGCAAACACTCCTATATCCCTAAAAACGTAACCTGAAATATCTCTATGACTACATTTCTCAAGCAAACACACCTATACCCTAGAAACGTAACCTGAAATATCTCCATGACTACATTTCTCAGGCAAACACGCCTACACCCTAGAAACGTAACCTGAAATATCTCCATGACTACATGTCTCTAGCAAACACACCTATACCCTAGAAACGTAACCTGAAATATCTCCATGACCACATTTCTCAGGCAAACACACCTACACCCTAGAAACGTAACTCCATGACTACAATTCCCAGGCAAACACTCTTGTACCGTAGAAACGTAACCTAAAATATCTCCATGACGAGATCTCTCAAGTAAACACACCTATACCCTAGAAACGTACCTGAAATATCTCCATGACGACATCTCTCAAGTAAACACACCTATACCCTAGAAACGTAACCTGAAATATCTCCATGACTACATTTCTCAAGCAAACAACATTACAATCGTTGGTATAATGCTATTGAAGTTTGTAACATATCAGAACAATCATGTGAAGCTCAGTGCTCATCATTCCATCTTGGTAACTTTAAAGAAAGTCTACAAGTAACCAAAATAACTGTTTCAGATCATATTTTAGTCAAAGTTTGCAATCATGATCATAAATAATCGTGTGGGTTTTCTATCAAACCATGATAACTCTCGAAATTCCAGAATTCAGTTTTAGCTGTATTTCCACGTGCTTTATCGAAACCAAATATTATGACTAAACTCTTCTTTAATCGTGCGAAAGTTCTTGAATTATAACATGTATATTCATTACAGAAATATAAGTAATATATTTAACTTCCGTCCCTTTTATAAATAAATGACTTTCCTGCTGTAAATTTTCACCTTTCTCAAGCAAAGCTGGACATTTCTTATTCACTGTTCGACATTTGTAACACAGTTAGAAGCAGCAATCATTCGAAGCTCATTACCGGCGAACCTCCTCCACGACAGTGTACAGCATTCGTAAGTCAGTACATGTGTGCGTGTACTGTTGCGAATATAAAGTCGCTTAACTCTTCCTACACCCTATAGGAGACTAAACTCCTTGCTATATGACTATAGGAGGTCTGGGTAATAAAATAACGATGTATGACAGTGTTGTTTCTAATCCACCGCCTCACCACAGTACAAACTACTGGAAGACAATTGGCAAACAGCAAAAGTTGCACACAGAGAATTACTGGAAAAAAGACAACCAAACATAAGCACACACACACAAAATTCAGGGAAGATTGGAAATAATTCAAAATCAGCGTACAGTCTCAAACTGTGCGTCGCATTTTTTGCATTTTTGCTCTCCTATTACAATTTTTTGTGTTGTTATTGGCCCTTTTACAGAGACACCGCCAATAGTGCGAACAAGTGCAGGCATTTAACAGGGATAACTCGGAATAACTGCAGCATGTAACTTTGCCTTATTATTCCAGTCTGATTAACTGTATTTTAAATGAATTTATATTCTGTATATTGTCAGTAGTGTAGGGGGGTAACTGAGCTACGGGGGGGGGGGGGCCTCTTGAGCTACGTACGGGAGTTTAACATTGGGGGGCCTATTGGGCTACGTACGGGAGTTTAACATTGGGGGGCCTCTACAGCTACGTACGGGAGTTTAACATTGGGGCCTCTACAGCTACATACGGAAGTTTTAACATGGTGGTACCGTAATGTAGTAACGAAGACAACGTCTACTACCATCAAAAAGGGGTGGAGGGTGGGGGAAGTGTTTTTTGATAGTAGTAGACGTTGTCTTCGTTACTACATTACGGGGGGTGGGGGAGGGAGGGAGGGAAATAGAATTAATCTTTCTTGAAAAAGGGTGGTCCTGTTGTATGCCTCCCAAATATTTAAGATAGGTTATGTTTTGCTGCACACGCCTTGCGGCTACAAACAATGTTACAACATTTCCCAAAACCGAAGACGGGAGAACAGTAAAAACACGTCTTGTTTTATCGACAGTCTGAAATGGACTGACTGAAAATACATTGTTACAGTTTTACTGAACGCATGTTTTGGGCTCAAGAATGAGAGTGTAGATCAGGACGGGTTATAGAGTGCAGAATTAGATGGGTCATACTCGAGGCATTCTTACACCGTAAAGCTATGTGCTTGTTTTGTTTTTTTTTGTTTGGTTTCCTTCTTACAACGGTAGATCTAGAATTTTTTTTTTCGTGACACATTGCAGTGCCAAAATAGGAACAAAGCTAAGATACCTGACATGCACAAGAACAACTAAACTCAAGATTTTATATAATCCAACGATTGACCTATGAAAGAAAAATCGTTGTACAATTTTTAAGGGGTGCAAGTTTTTGAAAAATTTACAACACTAACGTCACATTTTACATAATCATTGTGACTACTGCCAACATTTGTGGAGAGGCATCTTAAAAACGGGAACAGATACCATGATCATTTCAATCGAAATCATTGTATAAGAAACTTAGTGTGTGTTTGTGAAACAGAGAGAATTGACATTACGACGGAGAGAGAGAGAGAGAGAAAGAGAGAATATTTTATTCCTACTTTTAAAAATATCACGACACTTACGTTTTTTATGGTATATTTTCCTTAAGAAATTTCAAAAACACACATTCCATTTTTAAAAAATCACATCGATAGGAAAAAAATCCTCTTTTCTCGGTAAAATATCACAAGATTGAATTGGAGACATAGTCTACTAAAATCCTTCTTTTTGAAAACGTAGATGTAAAATTCTCACAAAATAATACATCCAAACGTTCTGTGATGTATTTTGACTTAAGGCTGATACATTTTCCATTGATCACAAATTATACGATGGGGTTGTGCACAGAACATTAGATTATAATGGTCTAGACTAAAAGTAACACTAAACTTCCGAAATTGTACCGGACGTTAGCGGAGACTTAAAATAATCCTGAAAAAAAAAAAATGGAAAAAATTGGCTGACTAAAAAATAGTACTAAAATTTCGTAACTCATTTAAATTTTTTTTGTTATTTTATATTTTTTTTATATCAAAACACACACCACACTATCCATTTTTTTTTTTTTTTGGGGGGGGGGAGGGGAAATTTTTTAAAAAACAAATCAAAACACACAAACACACTATCTACATTTTTTTTTTTTTTTTTTGGGAAGGGGAAATTTTTTAAAAAACAAATCAAAAACACACAACCATTTTTTTTTTACTTTTTAAATTTTTTATATCAAAACACACACCACAAATATACAATCCATTTTTAAAAAAAAAAAATTTATTTGATGGACTGCAAAAGTTGTTGTTGTTGTTGTTGTTGTCTTTGCTGCTGCTGCTGTTGGTGCTGTAGTCTATTTCTTTCCTCCCAATTTTAGATCGATAGAAAGAGAGGGAAAGTGGTTTTTTATTTTTGGTTTGGTGGGTAAAAAACAAACCACACAACACCATTCAGATATATACATCAATAATAATAATTATATTTTATTCAATGTATATACATTATGTTACTCGTGGTAATAAAACAATTTCATATAAGTCCAATACAGTTCAATACACTTCCATATTTTACCTTTTCATTCTCTTATTCTTCTGACACTTCAGGAAGATTCTTGTCTACAATTCTCTCATAACTTTCTTCTGGACTCTCATTGATAAACTCCAACTTAATAAAATGTCCATTATCATCTCTAATTCACTTCCTTTTTTTACAAATCCTTTTTTTATTTTTTATTTTTAAAAAAAAAAAAAAAAAAACACAAACACACTCTATATAAACATACTCCACACACCCATTTCTTATTTTAAATTTTTTTTATCCAATACATACACCACACCATCCATTGCGCTGACCTAAAAATAGGGTTCAGATCGACAGTGAGATAATAGATAGAGGGGGGGGGTGACTTCAGATCGATAGAAAGAGAGAGATAGAACATAATCATTATTATTTCAAATTCAATAAAAAACCACACAACACCATATTTTTTTTCAACAATAACCATTTTTTTAATTAACAATAACTATTCTAACATAAAAATACTAACCATGTAACAATGAAAATTTTTTCAAACAGGAACATATTTACAAGGTTGACAACGTTGGGAAGGTAAAGTAAATGTGAAACTTTCTACATCTACATCATTTTGATGTACACTACGATTGTGAGCTAAAGACAAGAGATAACCATAACGTTGACAAAACCATTGTTGTACTTTAGCATCGTTTCGAACATAGTCACTATCAAAATAAGTCAGTAAATGTTCTAAGGAATATCCAAGACTGCGTTGATGAAGATAATGAACACAATATTATCCACACACCATAGAATCTGATCCTTGTAGTCTCACATTATTGAACTGAGTTGAGATGGCATTTCTTCTCATAAACTCAATGATGTATTTTTCCAAAGGAGGTAATCCATAAGAATCAAAATATTCCACACCACCATTGTGATTGTTGGGAAAGTACACGGCAATCCAATGGGTTCCTGGTAGATGACTGTCGGCAGTATTGATGACATAAGCATGAACGTTTTTTGGTTTACGATGAGGTAGTTCATCTTTAGCACATACCACAGGATTCCAAGAAGAAGTATAGGAACTGCGATTCAATAAGTAATGAAGTTCCCTGGTATCCATTTTTTTTTTTTTCTTCAACAATGGAAATATTGAGTCACCAATGCACACCTGACTTAATGCTTGAATTGTTCTGTCAAGTAATTCCAGGAATATTCACGTCGGATAGTTTCTGCACTCTGATTAATGAGTCCTTCGATCCGTTTGATCTCCAGAGAAGTAAGTGGAGGAAAAGAAGAAGTCTGCAAGACTTTATACCACTGTCTCAACACGTGTTCATCTGAGAGTTTTGACCAGGCCGTTTCCAAATATTCATCCAATTGTTCTTCGCCTGTCATCATCATACATTTGTCGTGTTGTATCTGACTGGGATGATCGTTTTGACATCCATAACATTGTTCTTTAATCAGACTGTTAATGATTGGACTCAATTCCTGAGCATAACAGGTCACTAACTGTTTTTCGTGTTCTGGCCATCGACAAACCATAAATCCAGTAAACACAGGAACTGAATGGTTTTCTTTTTCTTCTTCTTCTTCTATTCGAGGTACTGAATGAATGACTTTGTCATTATCATCCTCCTTGGTGGTGGTAGTTGGTGACTGTTGAATCACTTCACAAAATCCCTCATCTATCTCAATAGGTTCTACGTTCTGCATCTTTTTTTCTTCTTCTAATAGTCTAGAATCACTTCTCTCAAACTGTTGATCTCTAGAGTATTATAAAATTCTGCATACAAGACGACGTTCACTGTGTCGGGTAGAGGATCTGCAAACTGAAGTTCCACACGAAGTGGGCCTGATTTTATAGGGTGGAAATGTCCTTCATCGCTGCCTTGGTCCGGAGTGAAATCAAAACCCCACAAAGAATACCCTCCTGCATAATCGTCGTACGAAATGCCGTGGCTGTTGTTGGTACCTAATTGACCTGCGGCTTCAAACAGGCTCAAGTAAGATCGCAAGTAATTTTTATGGCCGTCGCTAAAGTTAGGTTCAAAAGGTCTGGTACACAAGGTCTTGCCATCTCGACTGACTTCTATCTTGGAGACGTTGTAGTGTTTAAACTCGAACGGATTCTGATCGTGGACTCCGTTGAGGGCTGCATTACTGACGATGCCAATCAGCAAACGTTTGGGGAGCTGTCCTTGGAAGATGTGATCTTCGACTTTGGATCGGAGTCCAGCGGCTATGGTAAAGGTTTTCACTTCCACTCGTACCACAGGATACTTAGCAGTGGTTCTGCTCAAGGATTGACTGATGTCATTGGCTACTTTTGGTAAGACTTCTACACGTCGCACGTAAAGTTTGGCTTCTTGGATTTTGGTTTTCCACTCGTTAGCATGAGCCATCAAATGGAAGGCGGCACTACTGCGATTCAGTCTCAGGCGTACATCTACTCCGTTCAACAAATACTTGTCTTGCAACCACATGTCCAAATGCAAACGATCTATCAGTTCTAAACTTCGTCTGATTTTCTTTCGACGGTCGTTAAATCCCACATCGTGAGGGACTGCTGGAATTACAGGATCACCATCATTAGCAGAAGTCTTCGCCGGTACTGACAGCTCTGTGTCGTTGAACTTTTCCGAGGTGTCAGGTTTCCAGACCACCGAAGCATCCAGATGAGTGTTCTTGGCTTCTTTTCCGTACGTCAATAGATTTTCCAAATAAGCACGGTAAGGGTAAGTATCCAAACTGCTGCTGACCAGTTTGTTATTCAAGTACAAATCTACTCCACTGAACAAGGAATGCATGAAATTATTGACGGGTGCCACTCGGGCAGCTTCCCCAGGAAGGGTGTTGTCATTTTTTTGTACTTGAAGTTTCAGGTACAAGTAACTGTTATTCAGATCGATGTAATCTTCGGTTTGTCCTTTGATTTCAAATTCGATAGGAGCTGATTCCGTCAAAGACGATACAGGATGAAATTCCACCCATTGGGATTCTTGCATCGTCATCATGGTGGGAGGCATAGAAAACATATCCAGTTCGGTCTTGGTACATTCGCAAGAATCTCGGTGCATCATTTTCACAGTTTAATAATCAAACACGTCTAATTCTCTGACGGTTCTTCTTCTTTTCTTATTCTTTTTGGAACTGCCGTGTGTTTTTTTTATGAACTTTGAAAGGATTTAGACGTTGTCGTCGTCTCTTTCTACCTTGTCCTTGCTGCTGTGAAGTAATGCCAGGGTCTGAAGCGTGAAGCGTATTTATAGGATTTTCTTGGAGACCTAAAAAATCTTTACCAGTGGTCATCAACACATTTTTGCCTGCTCTCAGAAAAGCTTCTTTTTGGATTTTGTTTGTCGATGAGGACATTTTGCAAAAATTCTTTTCCTTGTGTCAAAGCGGCATCTTTTAAGGCATGAAATCCTCGAGTCACCATCGGTTTCAAAATAGGAGCTACTGTCCGAAATGCCGATTTTAACATATCTCCTAAACCATGTCCTCGTTGTCGAGTCACTCCTTGGTACACTGGATACATTTTTTTTTGTTTGGGAGGTTAGTTACAATTCGTTAGAGAACTTGTTGTTTTCGAAAATGTAGTTTCACCGTGACTTTTCCTTTGTCAATGAATGGCACATCTTGTCCCAGATCTCCTTTTATACTAATGTTGACACTGTCAAAATACGATTTACTGACTGGAAGATAATGAGGATGTACAAATTCACGGTGAACGTGAAACGTGTTTCCACCTTCTTCGTACGCACCAGCAGTAGTATCCACTTTGAAAGGAATGACTCTCAGTAAGGGAGCAGCTGTGTGGCCCACCACGTTGTACTCCACCACATCGGAGTACACAAACATTAAATTCAGTCCAACGTTCAATTCGATAGGGGTGCGAAAAGCCTCTCCGAAATCTGTGTTGGTGTGGATTGTTCGTTCACCATGATACTTTTTATTTCCACCCAAAATATCAAACAACCCAGCAGAAAAACCGATGGTCATGATTTTTCTTTCGTGCGCGGGTAAGTGTTTGTCTTCTTTCTCGTCGAATGGCTTTCCCTCATGCCCTTTCAAAAATTGTATCCAGATACGGCGTGCCACAGGATGGTATTTGATCTCTACCCATTTTTGGTTTTTTTCCAAGGCTTTGCCAAATTGGGCTTCGAAGACGGCCGCAATCGTCTCCACCAAATGTTGAGCACTAAAATAATACCCTTCAGGAATTCTCATGCGATAGGTCGAGTAGGGAGTATTGTCAGTTTTTGAACTCATTTTTTTCCCAATTTCAGGATCATGAGCGTCCAACTCTTTTTGCACTTTTTCGTTATAGATTGCTACGTCAAAAATGGTTTGATTTCCAGACACATTCTTGATTTCCGTAGGATGAATGATTTCTACCAAAGCCACTTCCCAATGAGCGTCGTGATCCAATTGGAAGGCCTGAGGTAATTTGGCCGTGAAACAACATAATCGGTTGTTGGGAAACACATCCATGGAACTGTCACTAGGTAACGTTAAATAAAATTGGTCATTCATAGTTCCAAAGTAGTGGTTCTGGTGTCTGAGGAGTCACTCAAGTGGTGGACAGAAGAATGATGTTCAAAAGGTTCCAAAAGAGGACTGGTAGTATTGTGGTGGTGACTGGACGAAGAAGAAGGTGAACTGGCGTTGGTCGAACTAGCGTGGTTGTTGCTATGGCTGCTGTTGTCTGTAGTCGTAAATTTCAAAGAGGGACTGGGTAAAAGATAACCGATGCAACTGCTCAGTAAAATGGTCCACAATTGTTTGTCTCCCTGTTGTAAACTCAAATTGGGAATCGCTGCAGCGATGACACAATACACTACAAAAATTTGGCAGAAAAAGACGATTTGATTTTTAGGCACACGTTCTCCGCACCACACCCAAAGTGGTTGTTTTTGTAATTCTTGAAGAGAAGAACTCTGTGAAGGAGTCGTTGAAGTCGTCTGGGTGGCTACTGTGTTGAATGGCATGTTGTGAGTTTACTTCTTTTTCTTTTTATAGTCGACGACTTGAGAAGCTGCAATCCAAGAATCAAAACTAGGGGGATATCCTTTCCAACGTACTTTGACTTCTTCTACTCGTCGTTTACCTACTTTACGTGTTCTTTGTTCGAGAATGCTTTCGATGTCGTACAAGGTGTCTTCTTCTTTAGTCACTCGTTGTAACTCAGGCAAGTAAAATGTTCCTTTGAGAACTTCACCGTGCATGTCTTCCAATTTATAGACGGGAGGATCACGTCCACGGACGGGGGTAGTGACACGAAACAATTCGGTGGTCCAGTTAGGTAAATAACCTTTGTCAAAAGTACGTTTGGTTTTTCCGATACGAACCCAATCTCCCGTCTTTGACTCCAACAAGGGTGTCTTTTTCTTTTTTTTCTTCTGGGGTGAACCAAATAATTTATCAAACACGGTCACTTCGTTTTCAGGGCTGACCTCTTCGGGGGTACATCCAATACTACGATGGTACGATTGATTGTACGCTTTGACCAAACGAGGTAACACGTCGATGTACTTGAGAGTATGTTGATGTGTAAAATATTTCCACATGCGTTCTTTCAAAGTTCTTTGAAAACGTTCCACGATACTGGCTTTTGTTTCAGGATTTTCGGTCGTAAAAAAATGAATGTGTCTTTGTTTCAATTCTTTTTGAAAAGCTTGCTTTAGAAATTCGGTGCCTTTGTCCGTTTGCCATCGTAAAGGTTGGCGTCCACTTTGTTTCAAGACCAATTTTAAGGCCCGTACCAATTCGGTACTGCTTTTAGAAGTCAAAGGCACGACCCAAGCAAATTTGGAAAACACATCAATGACACAAAACAAATATTTGTGACCACGATTGTAAGTAGCTAAATGAGAGACGTCGGCTAAATCGGCTTGCCATTGATGATCGATCCCTTCCACTTGAGTGGTACTTCTAGAAAATTTACGGCGAATGGGTTTGTGTAACGTGTACGTCGATTGTTCTTGTAACCATCGTCGTACTTCGGGTAAACGTACACTTTTCAATTGACTTTTAGCAGCTCGATATAATTTTTGAACTCCTCCGTAACCAGCAGCATGACCAGGATTGTAATAAATGGTGGCTAACAGTTTCTCCATGATGATGATTTTCCTCAAGAATAAGTTAACCAAGTTCCAATACTCTTTTCTTCGTGAGGTATCTTTTTGGATTGTTTACGTGTCCGACGTGCTACTGGGGTAAAGGAGGGAGTTTGATCATCAGGGGTCATCGGTTCTGTTTTGACTTCTTTCTTTACTTCTTTCTTTTTTTCTTCTGAGGGTAAAGGGGTAGACCTCTTCTTTTTTATCCAATCCGGGGTGGCTAACTTTTTTATTTTTTTAAGAGGTGGAGTTAGTAAAAACTCTTCTTCTTCTTCTTCTTCTTCTTCTTCTTCTTCTTCTTCTTCTTTTTCTTTTTTGATGGTGACTTTAGGTTCGCTTTTCATCAGAGCCTTAAAATCTCTCAGAGTGGGTGAAGCTGTTTCGTCGACTGCTTTTTGACGAAAGAGTTGTAGACGTTGTAAAAGTTGACCGTACCGTTGGGATTTTTCTGTTTCGGACACATTGTTTTGTTCCATCAGGGATTGTATTTCTTGTTGTAACTGAGACATTTCGTTAAGATTAGGATTGGGTGGTAAATGAGGTATCCGTTGTTCGTTCCAACGATAAAATTCCATCCATCGTTTGTAAGGTACTAAAGTTAGTTTTCGTCCTTCCATTTCATTCAAAGGTACCAAAAAGGTGTGGTCTTTTCAGAGAAGGGTGGTCCTTTTTATCTTCTTTTTTTGGGGGGTTATCGCATGACCCCTCCTAAAAGTGGTCCAGCAATCGTTCCTAACAAAGGAGCGGCTATTTTTAACAACGGTCCTATCAACATAGGTAGAAATCCTCCTCGTTGTAATAACATTTTTTTCTTTTGTTGAAGAGGTATTTTCTTTTTCACCATTTGACGAAGAACATTCCGATGTTTCCCTAATTTTTGTTTCTGTATCTTGGACAAAGGTACCGTTCCTTTCAACACGTTCAAACAACATTCACACACGGTATCGATGATTTCTTTAGGAGCTGTTTGAATGAGTTGTTTTCGCATGGGAGAATTGGATTTGGTCAAGACAGACAAGACATCCCAATGTTTAGCTAGACGAGGGGGAAGTCGTCCTTTTTTGGTGGTTTTCTTCTTTCTTGGTGGTGGTGTACACGTTTGGGAGCCATCTTTTTTAGTCGGTAGAAAACAAGTCTGAAGTCTTTTGGCCTTTCACCCTTCTATTTTATACTGGAACACGTCTCCACTGATTGTCTGCACGACGTACCAACTTCACGACAGGTCTGACTCGACGTTGAGGTGTTTTCAAGGGACTAAATCGTCTCAATTCTTGTTTGGATAAATCCACTAAACTTTGTAAGATACCAGTTCTTTCTTGGACTTTGGTTTTAGGGGATGGTACTTTGTGGGTGGCTGCTGCCATGGCTAAATCAGCTGAAGTCGACGGTCCCGACGGGGTAACTTTTGAAATAGGTTTCCATTTTTGCATCAAATTAGGAAACACGGATCTTAAGTCTGGTTTGACAGGCATCATGGTAAAAGGGGGTGAAGAAGACAAAGAGGAAGAGGAGGTGGACGCAAAAGGAGACCTCGTCACTGCTGGTGGTGATGGTAGTGGTGTTTTGCGGGTGTACGTTTGCGTCCTGGCCGCAGTACCTCTTTTACGTCGGGTGTTAGTGGTGGTGGTAGTGGTAGGTGTTTTTTTCTTCTTTTGGGTACGACTTTTCTTTTTCTTGGGGCTGGTTTTCTTCTTCTTGGGAATTTTCTTCTTCTTTTTAGGAGTTGTTTTGGTTTTGGTATCATTAGGATCCCATTTCAAAAGGGAACGAATCATGATTCCTCCTAAAGACCCACTTCCACCAGGAGTTAAAATGATTTGTTTTTTAGTCCGTGAATCGATTCTAGGATCAGCCAGTTGTGACAATGCTACTTTATGTTTTTGAAAAAAACGTTGAGTTTGATGAGGGATGTGAATGATGCTTTGTAGCAATTGACGTGCTGTCAAAGTAAACCATCGTAACACTTCTTTAAGACTCGCTTCTAACAAATGAGCACGGACTTGTGCATTTTTTTCACGACTGATGCCATACAAGGCACGAATCAATTTAGCCGAAGGATGAGATTGAAAGGAAGTCATCTTCTCTCAAAAAGAGTGTGAGACAGAAATGACGTCGTAGGTTGTTTTTATAGTTTTTTAAAAATGGGCTGAAGGGGACGTGTAAATGACAGGACCTCCTTCTTGACCCCAAGAGTGAAACAATTGAGCACGAAATCTCAAATAGTCAGGAGTGGTCGGTTTTAAGTCAATGAGTAAATACTCGTGAGGGGTTTGAGTGGCATCGTCGTACGCATAATTCAGCCAAGGAGCTCCTAACTGGTTGGTTAACACTTGTACTTGAGATTTGTCTCTGGGGCCTTTAAACAAGACCACGTAATGAGCATTCAAACTGATGGTTCGATGGGCTTTACTTTGTTGAAATAAATTTTGTGTAATGTAGACAATACTAGCATTACGATCGCGACCTTTTCGTGTAAACCAAAGTTTAATTTCTTCTTCGTCTTCTCCTAACATGTCATCAAAAATAACTAAATGAGTTTGACTCACGTCAGACACGATTCCATCGTCTTCGTGAGGAATACCATCCACAAAGGAAATGGTTTCTCCTTGACTTTCTTTCAATATCGTGTAAGACGGTTGCCACTCTTTGTAACACCACACGATACGTTGAGGTGGACGATCAAACAAATCAGTTTTGTGTTCGATCAATCGTTTGACAAATTCGGTTTTACCTGAACCACTAGGTCCAGCAATCAACATGTTAAATGGATGGCGCAGATACAAAGCATTCCAACTTTGACGATCTAACTTTTCGTCAATCACTTTCACCACAGAAGAAGAGGCAGACGAGGTAGAAGAAGATGTAGCCATGATTGAGGTAAGAAGATTTTTGAGAAGAAGACAAAAAACCCAAGGCATTTTATACGTTTTCATACACGTTTATTTTTTTTAGAAAAAAAGTAACCAACCAACCAACAACAAATAACATATTTTTTTTACAAGTCATTCATTTTTTACAGTAAGAGTGATTAAATAGCAAAGTAAAATCATCAGGTACACAATGAAGGCTCCTACTAAACCATCAAACTGTCATATAAACACGTCAATGTACAACAATAGTTTCGTGTCCTAGTCATGAAAGACACTGTGTTTTGGGGTGACATTCTTCTTCTGCTCGTCTTTTTTGTTTTTTTTTTTGAATCATCTGACGGTAGCGGCGGTGGTGGTGGTAAAGAAGGGTGGTGGTGTTCCTCAAGAGGTATTGGAACCACAGCAGTGGTGGTGGTGTCAGGTACTTCTTCTTTTTCTTCTTTTAGGGTTTCCCATCGAGGTTCCCCTTTTTTCACTTTTAGAACCTTATGAACAAGTGGCCAAATCTTTGCTGAACTTGGCCACTTCTTGTAGCCAATATTGGAAACCAAGGTTTCTCCAGGGTCGTACATCTTTCCAATTAAAAAGGCGTTGGTGTAACTCACTAGCAAAACACACTTCTTGAAATGTTTTATACACAGATAAAGTGTGACGAATGTCTTCTTCACATGGAAGTGTGTCACTAATTTTCATCACCACTCTCAACGCTTTACGAACAATGTTTCTTTCGTGGACTGATAAAATCAAGTTTTTATAGTCTTCTTCTTCTTCTACTAAGTCCGAAGAAGAACACAGGGTCATATTGTTTTTTGGAACTCAACAACAATTGAGTCCAAAACAACCACGGATCGTTCAAAAGAATCCAAGGCAAACACTTGTCCTCAAAAATACTCCACAACGAATGTCCTGGAAAACGAATTCCAAGATAAGAAGTCACTAAGACACACACCACATAACGTCCAAAATTTAATGGACACAGTTCTTGTATCACTTTTTTATAATCCTCTAAGGTCTGAACATGATCTATGATTTCCTTCCACGGAATCCGTTTCACGAGTGGCGTGTAGAGTTCAGGCATACCCACTCTTTTATAGCCAGGCTGCCTAATAATAGACACTTAGTGGTGACGGGCTAGATCTTTGGCAAACTCTTGGTAAAATCTTTTCGCGCACTTCCAAAGGCATGCCACGAATGTACTCTGGTAAAGTTTCCGTATTCTTCTAAAGAAGAAGTATTCTCCTCCGACATGGAATTTTTTTTTAAAAACTACTTCTTCTTCTTCTGTTTGGCATCTGGCTCATCGTACCCGAACTGTTCTAAGGCGACTAAAGGTAAGAACTGACAGTGCGGAGACCATCTGGCATGTTCAATGTAAGCTGAGTCGGTAGGCTCCCAATGGCGAAGTTTCACACCGCAACTAAAACATTGAACTTTATCTCCTTCTCCCGTGTATTTAAATCCAGATCTAGCTAAACCTTCCGGTTTAGGTCCTTCTAGAAATTTTGGCCACTTGTCTTGGAATGACTCGAGTCGACTTTCATACTTGGCATAACCAAGTAAAGTCACAGGTATTCTGATATGCAAATAGGGACCCACATTCACCTTGTTGTCATTAACGTCAATACCAAACCGTACAGAATCCGTTTCATCGCATGGTACTGCATCACTCTCCAAGTCGTGGTGACTCATCTTTTTTTTTTCTTCTTCTTCTTGCTTCTTGGTTAACGTTGAAAGTGAGAATGAATGGTTAGGTTTGGAAGGGGTGCCCTTTTTTATACTGCAGATCGGCGTGTCAGTAATGAAAAGTGGTGTGGTCTGGAAGTCTCACTCGCTTCTGGTACACGATTTGGTACACTTTTTGTAAAGGACGAGTGACAATTTGATGATTAGGTAACCGTACGATCTTGTGAGGTTCTAACGTGTGCACTCGAAAGTCATCCACTTGTCCAGACAGTTAAGCATTTTTGCAAAACCTCAAAGTTAACCACTTGGCTTGTTAGGGATGCCTGCTTGTTGCAACAGGAGTTCTGCTTTGTTTCGTTGTTTGGTTCTGTCCGACTGTCGAATGTTATTCCAGGCTCTTTTCCATTCTTTGCTCTCGTTCTTGTTGGCATATGTTCGCCCCACCACAATAGCCCGAGCAAAGCACATATGGTCTTGAGTATTGTCGATTTGGACGACACTGCGTTTGGTACTTTGAATATCGTCCACCAGTAACGGTTTCCTACTTCGTCCACTTCCTCAAGGAGGGGAAACGTGAGTCAAGTAAAGTGTGGCCTTTCCATCGGTGATGGTAAACTTGTCGTTCGATTGTTGCACATGTTCTATTTTGGACATGACTTTGTCTGGCGTTAATTCTGCCGGGGTGCTGAACTCGATCCAAACAGGACTCTTCAAATTGTCATGATGAATGGCCAGTCTCAATCGATCGTCTTCTTTGGCTCCACATTGTCGTTTCAAGTTCATTAAGACAGAATCCCACAAATCGCTAATGAACCCCGCCGCTTTCTCGGGAGGTACTTTGAACTTGAAGTCTTTAAAGTGAACCGTGTGAGTGTAAGCTGTAGTTTTAAATTTTCGAGAAGTTATTTTTTGAGTCTCTAGAATCCAATAGTAATTTTCAGGAGGAGCCAAAGTACTAGGTTGTATTTCTTGGCCTGGGGTTCTGGTGTTGGTAGTGGTGGTGGTGGTGGATTCTTTGGGTGGACTTGAAGGTGGTAAGGTTTCAGGCTCACTCATCTCCTCTTCGAAATCGCTCGCTTGGACTTGAGCTAGCACTTCATCTAGTGGTGTTTCAGGTGGCACGGAAAATCGTCGTCGTGGCCTCTTTGTTTCTTTTTGTTCTTCTTCCGGTTTCTCATAGATTTCGCGTGATCTTTTCATCTTGAAGTTTACTTTGAAGCTGATTCAGTTTCACCCAGGGAACCTATATATATATAGACCTTTTTACCCTCAGAATCACTAGTCGTGATTGAACTTTCAAACTGTGAAGATGGAAAAGTACTGCGCTCGAGATAAAAGTCAAGATACTGGAATTGAATTGAATAAGTATGTTCATAAGGTGTATGATAATTATGCTGCTGACATACTTGGTAATGTCTATCATATGAAGTATGGAAGGAAAGTCAAAGGAAATTTGAATTCATTTGGATTGATAAAGATTAAGGTTACTGGTAAGGAAGGAAAGAGGAAGAAACATACAAATCGAGGGAGATTTGTCTTTGAAGCGGTGAATGGAGTGGATCTACCAAGACAGAGTGAAGTGGTACATCTCAATGATGTACTTGATGACGATAGAATAGAAAATCTTCAAGTGATGACTGCTAGTGAACGAACATGTTTGCATAAACATGTGAAGAATGATAAAGAATAAAGGAGAGTTAATTTTGGAAGTGATAGAAGTGTGTTGTGCCAGTTTGTTGGTGAGACAGAGGAAAGAAGATTTGAAAGTATGGAAAAGGCTGCTGAATATTTTGATTGTGTTACAGGAAGTATCCACTTTTGCTGTACTGGAATTTGTAAGTCGGTCTTTTCGAAGAAGTTCCAGAAAAGATTTCAAGCTAGATGGGAAGAGCCAGAGAAGAAGAGTAAAGGAACTAGTGGATTTGTGAGACCTGTTAAATTAACTGACTTGAATTCAGGATTATATAGTCGGATGGATTCCATTCGTGATGTGGCAAGGTGTTTTGGATTAGATCATAGTAAAGTTTACAAGATTTGTAAAAAAAAGGAAGTGGATTAGAGATGATAATGGACATTTTATTAAGTTGGAGTTTATCAATGAGAGTCCAGAAGAAAGTTATGAGAGAATTGTAGACAAGAATCTTCCTGAAGTGTCAGAACAATAAGAGAATGAAAAGGTAAAATATGGAAGTGTATTGAACTGTATTGGACTTATATGAAATTGTTTTATTACCACGAGTAACATAATGTATATACATTGAATAAAATATAATTATTATTATTGATGTATATATCTGAATGGTGTTGTGTGGTTTGTTTTTTACCCACCAAACCAAAAAAAAAAAACCACTTTCCCTCTCTTTCTATCGATCTAAAATTGCGAGGAAAGAAATAGACTACAGCACCAACAGCAGCAGCAGCAAAGACAACAACAACAACAACAACAACAACTTTTGCAGTCCATCAAATAAATTTTTTTTTAAAAAAAATGGATTGTATATTTGTGGTATGTGTTTTGATATAAAAAATTTAAAAAGTAAAAAAAAAATGGTTGTGTGTTTTTGATTTGTTGTTTAAAAAATTTCCCCTTCCCAAAAAAAAAAAAAAAAATGTAGATAGTGTGTTTGTGTGTTTTGATTTGTTTTTTAAAAAATTTCCCCTTCCCCCCCAAAAAAAAATGGATAGTGTGGTGTGTGTTTTGATATAAAAAAAATATAAAATAACAAAAAAAATTTAAATGAGTTACGAAATTTTAGTACTATTTTTTAGTCAGCCAATTTTTTCCATTTTTTTTTTTTTCAGGATTATTTTAAGTCTCCGCTAACGTTCGGTACAATTTCGGAAGTTTAGTGTTACTTTTAGTCTAGACCATTATAATCTAATGTTCTGTGCACAACCCCATCGTATAATTTGTGATCAATGGAAAATGTATCAGCCTTAAGTCAAAATACATCACAGAACGTTTGGATGTATTATTTTGTGAGAATTTTACATCTACGTTTTCAAAAAGAAGGATTTTAGTAGACTATGTCTCCAATTCAATCTTGTGATATTTTACCGAGAAAAGAGGATTTTTTTCCTATCGATGTGATTTTTTAAAAATGGAATGTGTGTTTTTGAAATTTCTTAAGGAAAATATACCATAAAAAACGTAAGTGTCGTGATATTTTTAAAAGTAGGAATAAAATATTCTCTCTTTCTCTCTCTCTCTCTCTCTCTCTCTCTCTCTCTCTCTCTCTCTCCGTCGTAATGTCAATTCTCTCTGTTTCACAAACACACACTAAGTTTCTTATACAATGATTTCGATTGAAATGATCATGGTATCTGTTCCCGTTTTTAAGATGCCTCTCCACAAATGTTGGCAGTAGTCACAATGATTATGTAAAATGTGACGTTAGTGTTGTAAATTTTTCAAAAACTTGCACCCCTTAAAAATTGTACAACGATTTTTCTTTCATAGGTCAATCGTTGGATTATATAAAATCTTGAGTTTAGTTGTTCTTGTGCATGTCAGGTATCTTAGCTTTGTTCCTATTTTGGCACTGCAATGTGTCACGAAAAAAAAATTCTAGATCTACCGTTTTAAGAAGGAAACCAAACAAAAAAAAACAAAACAAGCACATAGCTTTACGGTGTAAGAATGCCTCGAGTATGACCCATCTAATTCTGCACTCTATAACCCGTCCTATTCTACACTCTCATTCTTGAGCCCAAAACATGCGTTCAGTAAAACTGTAACAATGTATTTTCAGTCAGTGCATTTCAGACTGTCGATAAAACAAGACGTGTTTTTACTGTTCTCCCGTCTTCGGTTTTGGGAAATGTTGTAACATTGTTTGTAGCCGCAAGGCGTGTGCAGCAAAACATAACCTATCTCAAATATTTGGGAGGCATACAACAGGACCACCCTTTTTCAAGAAAGATTAATTCTATTTCCCTCCCTCCCTCCCCCACCCCCCGTAATATAGTAACGAAGACAACGTCTACTACTATCAAAAAACACTTCCCCCACCCTCCACCCCTTTTTGATGGTAGTAGACGTTGTCTTCGTTACTACATTACGGTACCACCATGTTAAAACTTCCGTATGTAGCTGTAGAGGCCCCAATGTTAAACTCCCGTACGTAGCTGTAGAGGCCCCCCAATGTTAAACTCCCGTACGTAGCTCAAGAGGCCCCCCCCCCCCCCCCCCGTAGCTCAGTTACCCCCCTACACTACTATTGTCAATCAGAACCTACGATTCTGATTATCTAATTTTCCAAGGAATAGATATAATTGCTATGTTTCGTTCTTACTGGTCTTTGCGAACAATATTGTTACGGTTCTCTCTCTCTCTCTCTCTCTCTCTCTCTCTCTCTCTCTCTCTCTCTCTCTCTCTCTCTCTCTCAACCATCGCCTTTAAATTAAGACATTTTTGTGAAAAAAATATATACGTATAACATGCCACATATAAAATAAAATATGACTGTACAGATGAATAGAAAGATCTGGAAGCCTGACAGAGGTGCAATAAATCGCGTCCACAACGCCAACTATTTTTAGTTTAGAGTCAACTTTGAGTTAAATTTATTGAAGAGGTCATATCTTCAGCAGTGGACTGTCTGTAGACGCAGAAGTTAACGGAGAAAAACTGATAATCACAAGAGATCGCTTGTGTGATATTTTTGGGGTCACAAGCAATAATCTGTTGATTTATCTACATGCTTTAACATCAAGCGTGGGGATATTGGGATATCGTCCGTCTGTCCGTCTGTCATCCGTCAGTCCGTGTGTCCATTACCACATCTCGTCCTTAACTTCAGGGTGGACATTCACGAAACTGACACATCATATATATGACCGATTTTGTGTTATGACCCCTGGATCACTGTCCGAGGGGAGTCAGAGTGAGTATGGAATATGCAGTCAAAAGCGAGGGGTTTGCGATGGAGAGCCATCGAAGTTTTCTTTTTTTCTTTTTCTTTTTTTTTTTCGTTCTAGATCCTTGGGAGCTGGTGTTTCAAATCACTCCCGGAGTTGGTGGCGATGTCTATGAGGCATGGAAATCAGACGGACCTTACACAACAAATTCTGACGTAAATTGTCAAACCTTGCGCACACATCCTAGCTGTCAGCGTCACTTCCGGAGTCCTGTATTGGACAGATGGTCCGCAGAGGTGAAGTCCATGGTACGTTTCAACAATGTGATAACCCCAATACAGATATGAAATTATGCACCGCTGTTCGTTTTTTATTTATGTTGTTTTTTTTTTACCCAGGGTATTTGAGTCAAGAACAGAGAACTTTAGCCTTTTTTTCTCGAAATAATGTGTCAGTTTTCAAAACTGTGGCTCGATTCTAACTCTTATGTAGGTGATAGATAATTTGTCAAATACTAGCGAAGTATCTAATGTGTTAGTTTGCACCAGTGCACTTTGTAACCTATTCCTTTTCAGGGGCACAAAGCGACAACACAAAAAAGACACACACACACAAAAAAAAAGATTACACGAACAAAACTTGAACAAAACACAAAAACGTAAGTACTATCAGGAATCTACATGATGTTAGCTGTATATATTTACTCAGATGATACAATGAAATAATAAATAAGACGAGCAAGGCTTAACGAGATTGAACGTTGCTACTTATTAGTGCTCGTACGGAGGAAATGGTTAGAACAAAGGATCCCAATTGATAACGTAGGCCAGCAATGAAACCTTTGCGTCATCTACAATTGTCTAGTTATATATTTTATCCCGGATCTAATATTTGTTGAACTTGTGGTTTCTTAAAACTTGCAGAAGTAATATTCTAAAGTAGGATTACATAATTAAGTTGGCACTAATTAATAGCTAAAGAAAGCGCTTTTAAATTAATTTATATATGTGTTTTTTATATTCGATATTTTTAACGAGGTTTAAGGAAGCGAAATTTTCAGGAAAATGTGATTTGTGTAACTTGCAAATTCCTTGTTACTTATGTACGGACAAATGCCAGTTTTGATTGTTCTTGATTTAAGCCGCTGGGTTTGAGTGTTCGCAGCCGACGAATGCAATAGGTTTCTTTGGACTTCCTATTTTCTGTGCTCCAATTTGAGTTATGGGCGATTCCAGTCAGGATTACATCATTGAAAGTATGGTCGGAGAAGAGAAATGTTCCGCCACTGGGCTCCTTTCCACTTTATTGGTTTGCCAGTCTGATCTGTGGAGATTCATTCTAATATTTATTTTCTGCGTCTCTCCAACTTATTGGGTGCTGCATACCTTGCATGTGATGGTGTAGATCACATTTGCTGTGTTGCATGTTATAGTATGGTTGTGAATATTAAATTTTTCATTTGTGACTGTACTGGAAAATGTGCCTGTTTCCTTCATGTGTTAGTAGGTGTGTGTGCCTATATATATATATATATATATATATATATATATATATATATATATGTATTCTTTCTTTCTTTTTCCGTATGACTCAGGTAAAAGTGGGCATCTACACGGGCGATAAAGAGGTCCACAACATCACGTTTAACGCCAATGGATCAGATATGTTGTCCTGGTTCTCTAAAAACAGTGTTTTGAATACGACCTACAAAGGAATTTTGCATACCAATGAATTTAACTTTTTCTCCATTGTTGGGTATGTGATCCCTCTCTCTCTCTCTCTCTCTCTCTCTCTCTCTCTCTCTCTCTCTCTCTCTCTCTCTCTCTCTCTCATACACAAACGAACACACACATATGTTCATCACTGTTTTGTTTGTTACCTGAATTCCATCTACACCAATTGAGGAAGGGTAATCATATATGTGATGATGTTCTCCAGTAAGTACAAGACAACGTTGGTTTCAGATCATCGATGCAGACCCCATGGGAGTGTAGGAGATGGGGTTAGAGGTAATAGGCTTAGCTCAATCTACACGGATTAAGGGGGGGGGGGGGGATTATATATTTGATGATGTTCTCCAGTGAGTACATGACACAGTTGGTTTTAGATAATTGATGCAGACTCCTGAGGAGTATAGGAGCTGGGATTATAGGTAGTAGGCTGAACTCAATCTAAATCGATTGAGAAAGGCTACTCATATATGTAATGATGCTTCTCCAGTGAGTAGGTGACACCGATTGAGAAAGGGTACTCATAAATGTAATGATGCTTCTCCAGTGAGTAGGTGACACCGATTGAGAAAGGGTACTCATACATGTAATGATGCTTTTCCAGTGAGTAGGTGACACCAATTGAGAAAGGGTGCTCATATATGTAATGATGCTTCTTCAGTGAGTAGGTGACACCGATTGAGAAAGGGTACTCATATATGTAATGATGCTTCTCCAGTGAGTATGTGACACCGATTGAGAAAGGGTACTCATATACGTAATGATGCTTCTCCAGTGAATAGGTGACACCGATTGAGAAAGGGTACTCATATATGTAATGATGCTTTTCCAGTGAGTAGGTGACAACCTTGGTTTCAGATTCTTCATGCAAACCCCAGTGGGGTATAGGAGTCGGGGTAATCTGAACTCCATCAACACACATTGAAGGAAAGAAATCATATATGTGATGATGTTCTCCAGCGAGTACATGGCAACATTGGTTTCAGACCCTTGATGCAGACCCCATGGGAATATCGGGGTGGGGATTAGAGGTCGCATTTTATTGGTAATATGAACTCTTCCTTGTAAGCTGAACTCCATCGGCACCAACTGAGGCGAATGGTGATAAGGGGGTGAAAGGTGGGGCCGATGAAAATAAAAAGTGCGGAAATGTTTCCATTTTCCATCTTTGGTTTTTATTATTATTGTTGTTGTTGTAGCATAGCCGTGTAACATAAATTTTATGCAACTCTACAACTCAGACTTTTTATGCAACTCTACAACTCAGACTTTTTGTGCGCTTTTATGTAGTTCCTCAAAACCTCTCCACTTTATTAGCAGGCGTTATGGCAGTATCATTTTAGTAGCCAGTTTATTTCATGATTCAACGATCTACCAAAAAAGGAATCGATCAAACAGTCAAACAAATCAAACAATTTATCCCTATATCTTCTCATTCACCTTGTGCTTTTTTTCTTCCTGCTGTGGTGCTAAAATAGCTGTCTCAAGAACGGGTCGGGAGCTTAATAAGCTTAGATAATAGAGAACTGTTTTGATTTGGGGAAGTCCTGGGTTTTGACGCCACTGTCCGGCTCATTGTTTATCCCCAGTCCTAGAAGAATAATATATATAGTGTGTCCAAGCCCTGTCACATTAGTATCATAGGGAACAGTATTGTAGCCACGTGGCACTGAATTACAATTATTTCAACAGTTGCCATTAGCAGGATCCCAGCCACCAATTAGTCATCTTTTTGTGATGTAATGCCCTGCTGTTTGTTTGGATTTGTTTACCCCTTTACCGATGAACACCACATTCTATGCGGACAATGACTACATGACTCGATTTTTTTCTGTCATACATACTAGATACTACAATGTTAACGCAAAAGGCAGTCATTTTTCTTCATAAATTTCAATATTCGTAGCAAACGTTCTGAACAAATTTCACTTTTAAATACTTATGGAATGTTACTGTAGTATATAGATTGGCGTACCGTATTTACCTGGTGCTAAACAAGAAACGAATCGCAAATGAAAGGCAATAATTTACCTGCTGATGAAAGTTACCTTGCTTGTTTATTTATCATTTATCTCCATTTCTGTATTCAGGAAATATTGTAAATAATGCTAATTTTACAATAAACAACGTCCAATGGTACATACAGTTTCAACCGCCATATAAAACGAGATTCTCTTACTCGCGCGGCAAATGATGTAATGGCTGTACGGGGGACCCAATCAGAGTATGACATGTACACGATGACAGTAATAACACACCGAACCGTCGTGCGTAGCAGAAAACTTATTATTATCAATTTTAAAATATTAAATATTTATACAATCTTTATGAGTCTATACAATTATTTATCCAGTTATTATCTGAAGAGGTAATGCGGACACCTGAAAATACCTTTTCTCTTCAATATTCGAATTTTTGAGTATAGTGAGTCCAACATATTTCCCCTTATTTACAATAATCAGCTGTTTGCAGTTAATAAGGTTCTTTGGATCGGCTGCTTTCGACTCTTTCAGACTTGTGCTCTCATAAACATTGCTATTGTGTAAAAAAAAGGCACTTGATCTTCCATAGACGATTTTGTGTGTTTTAGTTTTGTTTTTCATTTATAAAAATAAAAATAATAATAATATTTCTTTGCCAGATTTCGTCCTTTTCGTTTCAGAATTTGGGTGATGGTGTTACATGCCCTTCTTTTATGGACGTGCTAATAAAGGAATAGGTTCTGTACTTCCAAAGGCAGCTATCATGCTTTTTGGAAACATCGCTCTCCCATTTTCACTCCTTTAGTTCCCACTTTGTTAAGTATAAGAATTAATTGCCTATTACGTATTCATTAAAGATTTTCTAGTAATGTAATAATTAATATGATTTACTGGCATAATTTAATTTATATATGTTGGCATATCATAAATTATATCAGTGGTTTAGCTCATGATGCCAGTTTAAAGATATTAGGTGCAGAGCTTGAACTTTTGACAGACTATGACATGTTTTTGATAATTGAGAGTAAAGATTGAAATAAATTATACCATAAGAGTACTGTAAACAAAAGAAATAAACTAATTCAATATAGCAGTTAAAATTATGAAACTATAAAAGAAAAAGTAATACAAAACATCAAAGATATCTACCAGAAAAACAAGGATAAAATAATAAAACAGAAAAGGGAGCATCATAAAAACAAATAGTCATATTATAAAAACAAATAGTCATATTATAAAAACAAATAGTCATATTATAAAAACAAATAGTCATATTATAAAACAAATAGTCATATTATAAAAACAAAGAGTCATATTATAAAAACAAAGAGTCATATTATAAAAACAATGAGTCATATTATAAAAAAGTATATTCATAGTGCCATAAAATAACAGAGATCATGTAACAAAATATAGAAATAATAAATATAATAATGATCATATAACAAAATATAGAAATAATAAATATAATAATGATGTCATTTTAAGTATTGCAAATTTATGTCGTGGAAAATTCGTGATGCTCTTAAAGCAATTACAAGTCAGAAAAAAAGACAGAACTTCTATTAGTATAAGCTTTTAAATGTACGTTTAGATTTTTGGAAAGTTTCAGGCATACAATAATCACACATCGATTATTTAATACATTGTTATGGTTTCGATGTGTGCTTCAACTGAAGAAATTTATGTTTTATTGATACAAAAGAAAAATATTTTAAAAGGCAATACAAATTTGAGATAGAGATACACAGTATTTTAGCCGATGAATTCGAAGAGAGATGGAATAATTTCACTTTATATCAATTCTGTTTTGACATGGAAACTCTAACCTCATCCAAAGTTTGTTTCCTTGATTTCGTTTCAAAATATCTACAATCCCTGATTTCATTTCATCTGGAATTAAGTTGTTCTCTTCAACACTGTTTTCATTGCATTATTGTCCTTATTGTAGATGACTACCAAACAATGTATATTTTACCTCAATTCTTTATCACAGCGTTGTACTTCTGTACGATCACCCATACCGATATTTCAAAATGTGTCTTCTACCAAAAGCGAATTTGGTTAAATGAGTCGTATCCTTTCTCAAGTCGTCAAGATTCACACAGTCATAATTAAAAGTATTGATTCCTTGTCAACCAGTAAATCTACCTACTTATCCAATTTATTTTCAAGATCAATCACGATCGCATTTTTATCTTTGAATACCCACATTTCATCGTAGATCTTGTTGCACAGAAAAGTTGGACAGATGAGAACGATGTAATCAAACAAGACTGTGTACTTAGCCTCTGGCAAATGTAGTGCAAACAATGTATTACCCCAATTAGTCACTCCACAAATGATCATGTTATGGGGTTTATTCAAATACATTTATACATATCTAACAAAGAATTGATTTGAGTAGATTGTTCTGAATATTATCCTTAGATATACATGTATACGTACCTAACAGAAAATTGATTTGAGTAGATCGTTTTTAATATTATCCTTAGATATACATGTATACATACCTAACAGAGAATTGATTTGAGTAAATCACTTTGAATATTATCATTAGATATACATTTTGTGAGCATCAATAATTTTTTTTCTGTTGATTTCTGAGTGAATACCTTGTTGTACATAGACTAATTAAAGACCACTGTTTTGTTGCCTGTTATTGTAAGTACTTCTCAAATCAAGTGGAATGCATGTCATTGTAATAATTACTGCCACAGACGTTGTTCATTTCTCTGCGATTTTGTTACTCATCAAAGAAATGCCTAGTGACTTCCGTAAACTGTTGCCTCAGCTAAAAACTCTTTAAATAAATCATGATTAGAAGACCTTGTATCGTCACTGAGATCTTCTCCATTTCCGAGTTGCAAAACGTTTCGGAATCACTTTCCACAATTTTTTTTTTTTTTTTTTTTTTTTTTTTTTTGCACAGTATCAAATATTATTCAAGCTCATTCTGGAAAAATCAAGAGTGACGTTAGTGCCAGCTACGTCAATGATTATCTCTCTCATTATGTTGTCGTATAAGACAGCAATTCTATTTTAGGACTTGTCAATCATTTACTGAACAATTGATTGAGAGGTAATCGTATCGTACTAGACATAAATATTTTCCAGTCTGTAGTCCTCGTTAACGCCTTCTGTCACTGCAGCAGCTTTGGCGAGTGTAATGTTAAATCTGAAATCTTGAGGAAGTGCACATGGATATAGTTGACAATGATCTGTTAGTATTGGCGAGTGTAATGTTAAATCTGAAATCTTGAGGAAGTGCACATGGATATAGTTGACAATCATCTGTTAGTATTGGCGAGTGTAATGTTAAATCTGAAATCTTGAGGAAGTGCACATGGATATAGTTGACAATGATCTGTTAGTATTGGCGAGTGTAATGTTAAATCTGAAATCTTGAGGAAGTGTACATGGATATAGTTGACAATGATCTGTTAGTAGTAGAAAGTTAAGTGATATCTTAAACTTCGTTCCAAACGCTATCAACTGTTCAGCTTCATTTCCAGCGTTGCGCGATACCAGTTCCTGATCTCACCGTCTTCAATTTTACATTCACGATACCTTGCTCAATTCTGTTTGTCCTAACCGATATAAGAAACCACAAATCTCTGTATGTATTGAAAATGTTTCAGTCATTTAACTTGCAAAGATCATCGTTTCCGTATGATAAATGGATATGTCCTTAACGAGCAATCTAACTAAATTGTTCACTACTGCATTGTTTGCATCCCCTTTAGTATAATTTCAAATGACATAAAAAAAAAAGAAATAAATATCGGGTAGAATCATTATATTTGCACTGAACTTTGGCATACAAACCTGCAAAGTGTGTTCTGGTTTAATGCTGCTGGGTGTGTGAGTAATACAATTATGTATTTGATTGAGGTATTTAACTCCATTGGATATTTATCTCCCGCTTGTTAGGAGTTACTTATTTACCGCAGGTTAACATCTTTGTTATTTATGTACTAAAGAAACTAAGCAATTTCGAATCATTTCAAAGAAGTCTGTAAGCAATATACACGCTAACACCCACCACAAGTGCAGTGACCATGTATTCATATTTAGCTTGTTCATCTGAAGGTTGGTAAAAAAAATCATTCATTCCCTCTATAATTACGTTGTGTCTAGTTTTTTCATCGTCAGATCCATTAGGATCAAATAACAGATAGTTGCTTCCATTAACCGTTTTAGCAATTGCTACTCCAATCATACCTGCTGCTATAGCCATTTATTTTATTTAAGGGTATCAAATTTTGATCCTGCTTCCAAGTGTTTATTTTATATCCTGAACGAAGAGGTCCTCTTTTGTGTTTCATCCCATTGATTAAAATAATGTTCTCTTCCAGATTATATGTATGTGTTTTGTTTACGCAGTAAAGAGTATGATCAGATTCTTGTTTATTGTCTTATGAGTAAGCAAATTTTGGATTGTATACCTCTAATGCAACATCAAAGCCAACAGAAAAGCTGAATCGTAATTGGGAGTTCAATATGAACGTTCGTCAAAATTTTGTACAACCCTGACTTGTTGATTTGAATGACATAATGCCCTATTCCATCTATCATGTTTAACTTGTATTCAGCACAACGTGATAGAGTTTAGTTAAATCAAAAACTGTCAACTAATTTATTGTAGTAACATTTCAAATTTAAAGATATTCAACAATCCTTTCTTGTACGTGAATGCTTGACCACTCCCTGGGAATGTTTGTATCTCTTCAGCAATTGACACAACATGTGATAAATTCATGCTTAAATATTGTAAATGTTTGTTCCAAATCAAGTAAATCTTTCCTAATCTTCTTCATCTATTTGTCTATTTCTTCAGTGCTACATTACACCACACCGATGACACCTATGTTATTGACAAATTCTCGATCAGCATACCCCTTTGTATCCG
This sequence comes from Margaritifera margaritifera, assembly GCA_029931535.1. Classification (NCBI taxonomy): domain Eukaryota; kingdom Metazoa; phylum Mollusca; class Bivalvia; order Unionida; family Margaritiferidae; genus Margaritifera; species Margaritifera margaritifera. The sequence continues at coordinate 1,913,827 of JAQPZY010001520.1, forward strand.
TTTTGGCTTGTTCAATCTCAGCATACATTTGTTGTAAAAATTATTGAATTCAAAAGTTTCAGCACGAATAATACATGGCTAAATCATAGGTTGTTCTCATTGATCTAATCGTACTTTCATTCACACTAAGTTTGTTTTGAACGTCATCTTCATTTTTGGCAAAGTCTGCTAAATTATTATTTTTCTGCAACTCTGACAAAGTACTAGTGTTAGGCCTGACATTAAGGTCAGTAATTTGTGTGCCAAAGTACTCTTGAGCTTTGTGATCTCTTTATTGTTTTGTTGGATTTCGCTATTCAATTCTCTGTATAATTTCTCCCACTGATATTGTATGTACCATAGTTATCTCTTTGAAATCGCTGTACTCATTGACGATGAAATAAATGCATCATCGCTATTCTTGTTATCAGTGATAACTTTGCTTATCAATTCATTAAAACTCTTTAATTTATTGATGGGTGATGTTACTATTTCATCATGTTTCAATACCTTTTTGCGAATGATCTTTTCACTCCAAGCTTTTGACACAATTACCATAACAGATGTGCTAAATCACGTGATTGTTATGGAACAACTATACCAGTAGCAATTCCAGATAAATTATTTAGCTGTTTAAATACCTACACCGGCTGAAACTGGCTCCATGCCTGCCTTTAACCATTTCAAAACTTTGCATATCATTCTGTATTTTCTTCTCGTGACATTGTAATGTTATTTCTCCTTAACCAGATCATTTCTGATCTCTGTAACTTCTCGAAGATATTGATCTGCCGTTTCACTAATTTCATTCGCTTTTTGCCTACCAACAAAAGCTGCTATATATATTGAGTAACAATTATATCGCCTAAAAGTTTAGTGGCATCAGGTAGTCTAATGTGACTTGGGCAACAACAACAAAAAAAAAAAAAAAAAAAATAGAATGATCAGCTTGACAACTTCTTTAATATCCATTGCTGATGGAGAATCAATTGTAAATTTAAATAGGTTTTTTCAAAGCATTGTTCTATGCAACATTAAGATCAAAGCCTGATGTCGCTTTGTAAGTTTTGTTAAATGATATGTTTCGTTTTGCTCAATACGTTGTTATTCATGTAACGAAAATTTTAGCCAACTGGTGAATAGACTTATTGTTCTTCTATAAATGTATGCTTGATTTCGCACTCATTTGTACTGTGTTAACAATTTTTGAAGTAAAAGTATGTTCTATGATAGATAGTCAATTGTTAACTGACCGAGTGAAAGTGGAATGATCAGCTTCACAATTTCTTCAATGTCTGTTGTTGATGGTGGACCAACTGTAAACGTCAATAGCTTCTTTAAAAGCATACTGTATTCAACTGTTATAACTGATTTAAGTGCCGCTTGGAAAACACAGCTAATAATGTTGTTGGGGGGGGGGGGGTATTTATTTATTTATTTTGGTTTTGCTCGACGTTATTTATCTAGCGTAAAAGTTAGCCAACTGGAGAACATATTTAAAGCATATATGGTATTGGATGGTAGAACGTTGCACTTTGATTGATTGTTAAGTGTTATTTTCAACATCTTTTACCACTGTGTTGAAGATTCTGTTAAGAAGGAACTTTACGTTGTGACAAAATGTGCATGATTCCCTAAACTCTATCACCTATCAAATAATAGATTGTATTGTTTGAGCTACTTTCACTTCTTTTGTCTTGTGTTATTTCACTTGGTGCTACAGAATTGTGTACTTTCTTCAAACGTTCAGCTGTGCCTCGTTTGAATGCCTGTGAATTGTTAACCAAGTTGCCCACCAAGTTCAACGCTACATGGATCATTTGCCCTTTGCGACCTTACTTTATCTGGTTCTTTGCTTACCTTGTTTTCATGTTGTATTTTGTCTTGATCGCCTTCAATTTGAATTACAAAAACGGTGTAAGTTACAGAAACATACGTTCAAGGTGAAAACACGGATAATTACAAGATGACTTTACAATGTTACACTGTGTAGTCAAAATATATATTGAATTCTAGTTGGGCAAATAAAAGAAGTGAATGCAAGACATGTTCAAAATGTCGAAAAAAGACAGACATAACTGAGTTCGCCAAAAATAATCGTTATTGCAAGCTTTGTTAAAAAGCATATGAAAGGAAAATGTATGAGGCAAACAAACATAAAAAACACAGTAACGAAGTGTGAGAAGATGGCAAAATGAAAAAAACAGAGATCACTATAACAAGTACCATAGTCAAAGATACCACAACAACGAAAACCACGGGATTTCTCAATTGGCATAAAGTAAAATTTTGCAAGTTTTAAAACAAAACATAAAGTCTGTCACGACATTGAAGATACCAGGGATTCCATAAATTGACTACTATAGAAGCTAAGCTTCACAAAACATAAAAGTGTAAGTGATGACGACTTTCATATTTATCACGAGGTAAATGTAAACTAGTGAAAGCATGTCCAAGAATGAGTTTTTTAAGATGGCGAGCTTCATCATAGATACGATTTTGAGCTCTGTTATCTAATCTATTTGCCCCATCAATATTCATGGAATAGCAAGCACGTACTCCTGTAATGGCAAATGGTGTAATGAGTGTAGGTAAAGGCACAAATATATCAACAACATAGCAACCAGTACACATTTTAATGTCAGTCATTTTTCAGCATTTGTTGCCCATTGCCTTCTGTTTTGTTGAATTGTGCGAACAGAGACAAACCTAGCTTAAATGTAAAAAGTTGGTCATATGTCAAATCATCAAGGTGTTGAAGTGGAAAAATTGTGCTGAGCAATAATGTCACAGTATAAATTACAACATTTTAAACCGATTATATATTTTTGCGGCTCTGGCATTGACAAATATTTCAGGCATTTGTTCTGCTTGTTTATCAGCTAAGTTTTCACACTTTTTCAGTAAAACCTTTTCCTATTATCTTTTATCTTCCATTTGCTGCTGCTATATTCAATTTATGGCTGTACTCTTCAATTTCTGGTACTATTTAGGGATAAATGGATCTATTTTGTCTTCGATGAATCTTGAAGCATCATCGCCACTACGGGGTGAGCCTTGTCCAGAAGGTTAACGTCGCATTAGGTAAATCACAATTCTCTTTTTCCAACTGTGATTCCATTTTCTTCGCTATTTAAATAACTAAAACATTGCAGAAAGTGGTGAATATTTTGAACTGAATGAATTTGATAATACTGAATGTGAATTTGATGACCTCTAGACGGTAGATCAGGGACTTCAAACAATAATTGGCGATTCTGTAAATCTTGCTAGTGGTTTTGGTTTAGTTTTTGAAGATAAAAATACTGGACTACAACCTATAGAACAAACACAAGATTAAATAAAACTAGATAGACCATTAACAGGATCACTCATAGTCCTGGTTTAAAAATGTTATCAGGTAGTTCAACAGAGAAAAAATAGTAGGATCCAGTTTTATGAAAGTAATAGATATTTCCAATTTAAACCGCGAAGAAATTGTTAATTTCCAGATAAATCATTCTCATCATCGTTATCATCATCATAATTATCATCATCATCTTATCCGATTGATCAGTTGCAATCAGACAACTAATACGAGTACCCGGGGAAATAGAGATGCACACAATAGACACAAATGAACCATTTGACCAGCAGGTAAGAGAAGCAGAGAAGCAAAGACTATAATCGATGATTACCACGCAAATAAGGCTTTATAAATTTAGCTAAATTTTTGCTTTGTTTAGCCAAAGGAGCAGAAGCAGCACAACCTGAAATTATTACTAGTGTGATAGACTTATTATTCAAAAGTGTTGGACAAATAGTTTCGTTCCTTTCTAACCACATTTGATTACTTGTAGTGGCACAAGGAGGTATATACTTAGCATATGCGAGAGTTAAACTATTTCAGAAGGTAAACCATACCAACGACCACAACCATAAGTACAAAACAAATGATTGTTTCTTTATTTTATGGTCGATGCTGTTTATCGCGTTTCTAAATTGCCATGTATCATTTGAACGTCATAGAATCTAGTAGAATTATAATTATCCACAACATCAAGATTATAGTCCTTCTTTTCTATATAATTGTCAAGATCTTTGTCTTCATGTTTGTCTTCTACAGTTTTTTGTTGTACTGTTACAGTTTGTACATTAGTTTTTGGAATACCTTTCTTGGTTACCTCATTATTAATGGTAGGGTTCTACCTCAGTTTAAACATGTCACTTGACTTCTGTAAATTGTTGTTGTTTTCGACAATACTACCCATTTCATAACCATGTCACTCTGTAGCAAAAAAAGATACCTGCCACCTACAACAGCATAGTTTTACCATGATGTTCTCGTATGTGTCGTCATTCTTCTGTCCTAGAATTCGTAGCTTCATCAACGTTTCAACACTATCTGATACTGTCGAAACAGACTGTGTAATAGATATCCTGTTTCGAACCCTTGCACCCAATATGCAGATTACGTATAATCTGATACTTTGATTCAGCTTAGATATTACCTCATCTGTAACAATATTACTATCCTGCGGGAAGAAGTATGTCCAACCTGTTGGCTCTTTTTTCTCTACCATATAATTTGCATCATTAGCTGGCAATGTTCTCCAGTATTCAACAGTACCTGCCTCATATTTACATTTATCTTCGTAAACGGCTAACACGACAGCTGATACAGATTCCCCAAAACCTTGGAATAAGAACCTATGTTCTTCTGGCCAATTATCAAACAAGTAGTTGTTGTTGCCCTTGATGTATCTCGAGTCATGCCGTGGTGGAATATTGAAATTCTTGCAGATCACATTATATTGTTTCAAATCTATGTTGTTGTTATTCGATTTGAACGCATCAGGTAGAGGTATTTTACAAATTGGACAAAAGCTTTCTCATCTTAAAGTAAATGTAAAATGTGTATACTGATTTTGCTAACTCTCGTATAGTGGTACAGCATTTTATTCATTTCCTGGAACGGTAACTGAAACATTTTTGCTAAACAAAGGCAAGAATGAAATAACGCAAACAGATGTTGACATCCATATTGCCCAGTTTAGTTGATTCTGCCTATAATTTCATGTCCACTGCGATCCGTAACTTTTCACTAACTCATCATTGTGAAATTTTAGTGTGTAGTTTTCAAAAATGTTCTAGTGATCTGTATGCGACAAACTGAGTTTCAGTAGTTGCACAATTTTTGAAAAAAAATTATTTGCCATAAGTTAACTAACTGATTGCGTTAAACGAAGTTTCGGGCCAAGGGTAAGATGCTGTACAGGTTAGTTGCTTGAACCTGAAGTTAATTTGTCTAGGATAAAGTGTTTGACATTGCTGTATGTGTATGGAATTGGCTTCTTCGGTGCAAATATTTCGATTCTCTATTTAATGTTTTTTTCCACACTCACGTGTATTTCTCTGTTGATTTCAATTTCTAATCTTTTCATTTCCTCCACCGTAATACCATATTAATCTCGTTTGTTTTACGTAATCTATGCATCTCTGGTAAATTGTATTTTGTTTTCTTCCATATCCTCCACCATGTGACATTTGTGACATTTTACAACTGTTGGTACATCTATTGTTCCTTCGTGACACCTCTCCTGCAGAGAAGTTTGTTCCATTTATTTAAGTAGCTAAATTTCAATTACTACTGGATATCAGTGAAACCTAGATCTTTAAAATTTGTATATGCGCATACTGTTCATGGTGTACTAGTTTTTACTTCATGATGTGAACATTGTTCCCAAATCAACTGATTTTGGTTAATTTTGTGGCAAATTGTTGTGATTGAAGGTTTTATTGCTGTTCTAAAATTGTTCATAGTAACAATTTTGTGCAGGAAAATTGCACAGTTGATTAAGTAATTGTGTGACCCACTTTGAATGAAGTCTGAGAGAAGTTCAAATGTCCTGATGATTGTATAAAAGTGTCTTTGAAATTCATTGCGTTTTATTTTGTTCAAATTCTCGTCGTCCAGTTTGTTGTTTTTTAGGGTGTGTTTGTTTCTTCTGCTTATTTGTGATGTACGTTCAATCAGATTCATAAGTATGGCTCTTTTCATTGCTTCTCTGATAATATTTATTACCCAACTTTGCCTGCATTGTAGTCGCTTTATCACGTTTTTCATATGTACCATTCTTCGATGCTTGTGGACGTTCTTTCTTGTTCCCCTAATGTCTCATGATCATTGCAAATCGCGTGACATGCACGTTTTAACTCCCTCAGTTCCTAATGCACTTTTTACCACATTGGTCACATTCGAAAACTAGCTATCAAAAACTCAAAGTTTTCGTGCTGCTTAATACTGCTATATATGCATTGATCTTCTACAATTTATGTTAATGGAATAATGTTTTCTTCTAGTTCCCAACTGTTCAACTATTCATCATATCCTTTCCATTTCACGAGTAAATACTTTTCTTTCCTTCAATCTCTTGGTCTTCGAAATATTTTTCAACTCTGTCCATGTCATCTTGTTTGTCATACGTAGATAACTCTTGCTCAGAAAACATGCCGTATACATCCTCTTTATTCAAGTCTTTCAGTTTGTACACAAAACCGAATCATCTAATATAACTTGCCTGATATTTAATATTTCCTCGATGAAGTTGGGAAGATAACCCTTTGCAAAAATTGTTTTCCATTTCGAAATTCTGACTGTTTCATCAAGTTTGCATTTTTGAGTTCTATATGTGTCAGTTGTCAAATAACCGAATAGATTGACCCGTATTGTTGACCCTTTGTTTTCCTCGTCGCTTCAACTGGAGTCAAATATATAAATGTGTGATGAGTGTTACTTTATCCTTGAATTAGCTTTGGTAAAACGTCAACCCATTTTCTGGTTTCTTTTTGTGTGAAATACTTCCACATCCTGGTTTTGAGCGTTCTGTTAAGCCTTCCAACTTCTGATACATTTAGTCAGAGTAAATTGACAAGTTCTGAATGTTTTTCTTGTTCAACAAATCCTTAACTTTTTTGTTGCAAGTCTCTTTCCCATTACCAAACTATATCTTGTCAAGTTTTCTCTCTTTGAAGATGTCTGTAGTGCATGCTATCCCCTTTCTTTGTTTCACTTGTTCAGCCCATTGGTATCTTAAAAATAACATCTATCACTGTTTTCTTTTATCCATCAATGCATGTTTAATATGCTAGCATGTTAACAATGTCTGCTTGCCACTAGTCATCCACGACAGTACCATAGAGTCTTCTTCTTTAGGAACATCTGTTTCTAGCTTGCTTGTGCGATGTGTCTGTACATTGTTCGGTTGACCATTCTTTTGATTCAGGATATGTTATTCTCTGTTTTACATGTTTTAATTTGTTCCCAAAAATGATTAATATTTGTATACGCAAATGGACTTTCAGAATCGTACTATATGTGCCTTAAATACTGTTCTTTCTTTTGCTCTGCAAAGTCCACCTTGCTTCTACAACATCCACGAAATCAGCCATTTAAAACTGAACAAAAGTATCCAGAGAGTCTTTAAACTTGACAGATTGTCTTTTGACGTGATCACCAAGCTTCCAGAACATTCATCTACAACTGTTGCTTTTATTTTCAACAATTTGCAACATTTTAAAAGCCTTTCAAACATATGTACAATTTCAGATAAATATAAAATTTCACATTCCAATGTTTGATTAATACTTAATACACTGAGTCACCATCTGCTGATATGAATCTGAATATGTATGTGATCTCTCTGAAAACTGTTGGGTTGATCACCGTGTAGCTCTGATATGTTGTTCAAAGGATTTTACATTATTTTGTTTTGTGATTGTGAAGTACCACAATTTCAGCATTTGAGCATCGACATTTACTTCAGTAGTAAGATTTTAATATCACGTAAGAAGGATAGTATTTCAATATTAATATTTTAATATCACGTAAGAAGGATAGTTTTTCAATAGTAATATTTTAATATCACGTAAGAAGGATAGTATTTCAATAATAAGATTTTAATATCACGTAAGAAGCATAGTATTTAAATAGTAAGACATATGATGATTCTGACACACGTCTCTATTTAGAAAGTGAGCCTCTCACTTAAAGGGGTTTTTGTTTTTATGCAGTAGTATAGTAGGTGGCCTCGTGACCATATGCACATATTTAGGGTATTTCAGTTGTAGATAACATAGGAGATCACGACATAGCAGTAATTGGAATTAATCAGTGATTCTTTTTTTTTCTTTCTATCCATTGTGCGTGTGCGACAGCAAACGCCAAAAGGATCAAACTATTTTAAATTTAGCTAGTTACATGGTGCTGTAATAAATTACCTACTCATAGTGCCCCACTAGAGGTGAATTCCAGTAATGCCCCAGAGTGAAATTTTGGTCCCCAAACCTCACCCTAAACTAATTCAATGCCTTAATATGCTGTATTTTTTTTTTTCATTTCCCATCATTATTATTTCCACTGTTATTTAGGATCACTGGAAAGAATCACCTGCGTCGATTTTACATCAGCCGGAACTTTGATACATGTGAAAGAGACTTTGGTTGGATGATGGTAATTGTCGCTTCAACCGACTACCCGTGCAAGTATGATAAGGAAACAAAATTACCGGCTATCGTCTACGTAGAAAACCCAGAAGGAGAAATAATCAATAATGGTATGCCGCATTTTATAAATTAAAACTTTATCTATTGAAGACGATTGCATAACAAATTCCACTTGTTAAATCCGAGGATTGCATTTGAGACCGTAGAGGTGCAAAGCGAGTACCCTTTTCCCCCTTTTATGTTGCTTAAAGACTCTTTTATAATATATTGTATTAGTTATAAAGGTTACATTTGAAGAAAGGACTTTTGATTATCTGTCCTTAAAGAAAGATGACGATACACTATGCACGTACTCGTTATATTGTGTAGACATAGAATAATGTCAATATACTCATGTAGGTATGTATATATTTTGGTGATTTCTCTAAAATAACACTGTGTGTTGAATAAAAAGAATAGAGGATATTTTCAACAATAACAAGAATCCCACAGCATTTATGATTTTTCTTGGTTGACTTACCCAGGAGAGGACACTATGACAGTGAACGTCGACAGACCAAAATATTCTGAACTCTATTTCACTTGCTAGTAATTTTAAAAACAACTGAATTCAAGAATCTTGATTATGATAAACAAGCATCATATGGGTCAATTGTCACCCGATATAATAGCCCAAGGCAAAATAGCCCCAAAAACAAAGCCCCGACAAAGAAGTCCCGTCAGAAAAGCTCAATTAAATGAACGCCGACAAAGTAGCTCTGACAAAAAAGTCCCAAAATAGCAGGTAATAATTGTAAAGGAATAACTTTGGCGTGCATGGCATTGTTCCGAAGCCATTGGGACTAACATCTAGAGCAAACATTATAATTAAACAACGTATAGACTATTTATTAAAAAAAAAAAAAAAATTGTCGAAGTGTGCCATCGTGCGTCGCCAGCAGACGATTGATTGACATAATCTGTCCGTACAAAAGCTCATCGACCAGTTCCGAAAGGAGCAAGATCGTGTCGAGATCGACATCGAGCGTTTTCGTGCTTCGACAGCCTGAAGCATGGAAAGCAAAACATGTACAACTCAGTCGACGTCTACAAGCTCTAATACCGACTCATGAGAATACCGATATTCTGGATTATTTCCGTGTAGTTGCACGCAATCTGACGATCTGAATATGTAAAGATTCCAGTGGATTATTTTTTGTTAACAGTGTATCAGTTTTTTCATTGACACTATATTAACGAATTAAGTAACGAATAATTAATAGTTAAAAGTCTCTTATAATATTTAATAAAATGTATAAAGTTCAACAACTGAGCTAATTTTATTGGGTTATTTTGTCTCGGTCTATTTTGTCTGCGAGCTTTTTTGTTGGGCTTTTTTGTCGGTACTGCTCTGATTCCAACGGAATCACATTAATCTTTTATTAAACACATTGCGTGGAAGAAAACTAATTTTTGCAAACAATGAAACAGTGTTCTTGACTCCTTTATCTAAATTACCTCATTTGAAAAAAGATATCTCTTGCATAGATCATTACGCATGTTGATTGAAAGTTGATTGTTGATTTTGTTGCCATAATTCTTTTCACATAAAGACAGATAGTGAGTGGAATGAACATGTTGAATGAGAGGATCGATCAGCTGATAGCCATTTTTGTATTGTTTCATGTTTCTTTCAGGGTCGAGAATAGCAGATGCATTGGGAGTTTTTATTTATCACCAACTGTAATATTTGCTTCCTCGCCATGCAACTCGGATAGAACCCTGAACAAATTTGTATCCTTGCTTACCTTACACTAATCAGACTCAAGAGCCGTGGTGGCTCAGTGGTTATCCTGTCGGACTCGCGACCAGGAAGAGTGGGTTCGAATCCTTCCCATACAAGGCCGGATCTGGAGCCATGGTGTATCTCTGGGCAAGCTACTTTATTCCAAATGCCTCAGCACGATATAAATAACCTTTCATGTGTCGATGTATCATTAAAGCACCGATCTCTTCTCAGACTCGTTCTACCGAGTCGGCACCAAATATACTCATCACTGCCATGGTCCTCAACAATCATAACATCCTCGGCCGTTTGAGCAAGTGGTAATCTATTAGGAAAAGCGTGTGGATTAGCCATAGCGGGTTATGGTATTTGCTCTTGTTGTATTGAGCAATGGAAGTAACTCTTGTTGTATTTGAGAAGTGGGAAATTCAATTGTTATTTCTCAAGCTGTCTCTTTCTTGCATTCATTTTTTGATTACGAATAAAGAGTTGCTGTTTTTCTCTGGCGGATCTTATTTTCAGCTAGTGTCGTTACAACCGCTACTTTCAGCACCCATAGATCATATGTTGCATTTATACAAGTATTTTTCAATGTGGTGTTACCTTTCTTAGGTTGCCTGTGCACGTTGACAATATTTTTTACATTCAGGTTGCACTTTGATGTTTTATTCCTAATAAAATCTGCATCAATTTACAGTCGCATAAAACAGTCTTATTATACATAATTGAGAATTAGTTCATTTGTTGACAAAAGTTCCTTACTTCCAGTTCACCCAAAATATATTACTTTTGTTATGTAGTTGTGTCTGTGTTTTCTGTGAAGCTATGAAATTCAAAAATGAATTGTTGTATCTGACACAGGCAGGTACATTAATTTGGAATGAATGTATGTATGTGCATGTATAACCAAATCAGAAATGTTGCGCTCTCCACCGAACTTTGAAATATATTACACATTATATTATTGTACAAAATATCAAAGACATAATAATCGCTAATACCTACCTTGTCACCATGTAAATTATATGTTGTTGTACACGAGTGTCATAATAAACTTTTGTACAAATAAAATTTAAAAAAATCAATCTATTTCTTCCCAAATACTGTTGAGTTGTATTGACAGCAGTCGTTGAATTGACAGGAGCCTTTCTATCTTAAACGCTGAGACGAAACACTGCCTTTACATAGCATGAAAACGCGTCCCTATGAATTATCTCCTGTGTTCGAAACTAAAATAAATGCACTCCAAATAAAGTTGCATGCTGTATCGACTTGAATATTACTCCCACTTGTTTTGTACAAAATCGGACTTGAATCTGACAGTACTTGTATGTCCTTATGTAGTATTTATTTGGCAGGAATAGCCAATATACATGCATGCAGACTGTTCCTTTATTTTTAACACAGACATGTTACACTTGCCACAGTTGTGATCAATTGCTTTATTTTTAACACAGACATGTTACACTTGCCACAGTTGTGATCAGTTGCTTTATTTTTAACACAGACATGTTACACTTGCCACAGTTGTGATCAGTTGCTTTATTTTTAACACTGACATGTTACACTTGACACAGTTGTAATCAGATGCTTTATTTTTAACACAGACATGTTACACTTGCCACAGTTGTGATCAGTTGCTTTATTTTTAACACAGACATGTTACACTTGCCACAGTTGTGATCAGTTGCTTTATTTTTAACACAGACATGTTACACTTGCCACAGTTGTAATCAGTTGCTTTATTTTTAACACAGACATGTTACACTTGCCACAGTTGTGATCAGTTGCTTTATTTTGAACACAGACATGTTACACTTGCCACAGTTGTAATCAGTTGCTTTATTTTTAACACAGACATGTTACACTTGCCACAGTTGTAATCAGTTGCTAGTATGTATTTAGATTCAGCACACAATAATTGTACATGTATATTCTTTTGTCAGGATTGAACTTTCCTGTGTATACAAATCCAAACAAAACATATGTTAATCAAAAGTATCGTACTAGACAAACTTAACGTTCAGTTTTTGTCATAGGTTATTTGGCATTGATTGGAGAGGTTTAACTGCAAATAAAGCAGGCCGCCATTGGTAACAGATTTCACTTCCGGGTCAGCAACAATGCCTGACCTCTCACTGTGCACTGCAGCCAAAATACACACAGAAAATCACACCATAATCCCTCATATTTTAAAGAATAAACTGTTTCCATCAAATCAGTAGAAAGAATACTCAAATCTAAGTCATGGATCATCATAAAAAGAGAGAGAAAAATACTCTAAAAATATGTCATAATTGTGATCTGGTACCCTGTCTTTTTCACTAAGTTACGAACGTAGTAAAGAAGGCAGGGTACCAGACTACATATTTATAATAAATTCCATACCAAATGGCGGATGGGCCGTAATAGTTTCATTTCATCTGCGAGAATGAGATATTGATAGTCTAGATCAGTCGCAAGTTTCGACGATTCTGTTTCGACGATGCTCTGACCAGGAATACGCCTACCTTGGATCTCTGATCTGGCCTTTCGAAGACTTTGATTATGGTCACGTGGCATCATGGTTCTAACCAAAGTGTAACTGAAATTTACGCTTCATTGGGAAGTAGCAAGATGGCAAGAACAGTGGTGTGCCAGATTTAGTCATAGTATGTGAACTTAAACAATATGGCGGACAGTAGGTTTCTCGCCATGTTTGTTTCTGCGGCTTTTGCTCCTGAACATGACGTTTTGGTTCAGTTGCCTGAATCCTGTTCGGAACAGACTCCATCAGTTTGAGCGCTAAAATACAACCCTCATCTCTCTACAACGTGTGATAGTCACCAAATCAGCATCAATAGTAATCAAGAGTTGCACTTTCTTCTTTGGCATGCGCTACGATCAATCGAATCCATGTTGTGATGGATGTGGATGATGACTTCTGAGCAAATCCAGGTTGTTTTCATCTTTAGATTAGTGGATAGACAGACAAATAGATACATAGATTGGTAGGTTGGTAGATAGATAGATAGATCGATAGACAGATCGATAGATAGATGGATTGATGGGCAGACAGACATGCAAACAGACATGCATACACAGATAATTACATTATATGATAGATAAACAGGGTTATAATATCAAGTTCATTTATATCAAAGTACGTCATGTGACACCAAAGGAAATTTAGCAGCTATAACAATAACCCATATATTAATATAGATTCATAGTCTGACAATATGGTGGAATATTTTCTAGTAAAATCAATGCTTTTAGTTGGAGAGAGAGAGAGAGAGAGAGAGAGAGAGAGAGAGCAGTTTTGCGTCCTTAGCTTCAAAGGTTGTTTTAGTTTGGTTTGTTTGGTGTTTTTCGTTTCTTTTTTCCTTTTTTTTTAAATTTTCTTTCTAGCCTGCACCACTGCACCATTGAGAAAGGTATAATTCTGCTATTGTATAGTACTAAGTTTTATGGGTTCTACTATGAGAATCTTACAAAAAGAATACAAATAAAGAAATTGATATTCTGTACTGAAGATACATAGAGGATCTTACACCAGTTCTCATTTCCAATGAAGTTTATGAAAAAGGTTTAATAATTTCTATCTTTAGTGACCCTTAGCGAACAAATGACTGACATTATTCAGCGAATTACATAATTTACAATTATGGTGAGCACTAATAAAACATTCTATTCCTTGCATAAGAAAAATATTTAATTTATTCAAGAAAACCGCAGTGTAGTGTAGTGTAATGACTACCTCGAACTTCGCTGACTACTGCATCATACTTCCTGTGGTCGTATTTCAGATGTCTATCAACCGCTATCTTTGAACACAAATTTCATACTTTTTATTGTTGCGACATTGCGAGACTACCAACTGTTGCGATAATGCGAAACTATCACTGTAATTTGGGTGTGGTGGGTTGGGCGGGGTCCATTCGCTGACGCCTGTGTCACACTTACTGTGCTCATAAAACCACAGATGGCTATCATCATCCATTTAGTAAAACAACGGAATCTCAGTATTTTTTCCCACGTTGCACAGTGCTGAAGTGGTACTGATGTGACTTTTCCTAGATAAGCCACAAACAGCCTTACTTTCATTTTCAAAAATCAACACCCTACACCCCCACCCCCACAAGACAAAAAAAATGTTTCAAAAACAAACACCCCTATCCCCTCCCGTGATACAACTGTTTAAACAGTATGATTCCTGGCTCAGTCACAAAACACCTTTTATCATTTTTTTCGAAAAATAGAACCCTAAAACCACGAGAAACAAAAATTAATAACTACAATGAACCCATCTCTGAGGTTATAACCCCAACTACATAAATCATTACCCACAGCGTCGTAACGCATGTATGCGAGCGAAGCGAACTACGCAATTCCCAAACTCTACAGTCATCAGTTAACCCCGAACTATCAGACACCAGCAAAATTGAGTCCTACCGCCAGTAAATCCAACAGCCAAATATCATCAGTTAATCACGGTCATTAATCGTTGTTCGCGCTATCGTTATCCACCCAGGAAATAACTGACAATTATCAGCACTGGACACTATACATTTAATCGTTGTAATTCAGTTAGTATCAGCTAACTCTTATCATACGAGATAGCGTTACGCTCAATATCTGGGAAAAACCAACGAGTATTAATTTTCTGCGCATACACTTTCTGGTTCACGATGTGTAAACTGTCTTTAACAGGGGATTGTAAATGCAGTTTTGGTCATTAAAGTGGACTCATTCATGTTCACATGTTGACATGCTGAGATGCTGAAGCAAATGCACTTCGCTAAATGAAGTCTTAAATAGTGTAATTTCTACGAAAACATGGGTATTCCATTTGAGTATTGATTCTTAAGGTCAACGACCGAAACATGTGACACCATAAATAGATAATTTCATTGGTTACATATGCCAACTAGCCTAACAGTGCAGTAATAGTGCAATCTGGGTTTTCTAAAAAACTAATCAAACGTACTAAGATTTGAACGTCTTTAGTGTGCTAAACTTTTTTTTTTTAAACTAGACTGTACGACCTTTACAGATTTTTAATGAAATCACATACATGTACAAATAAACTAACTCGATTTCATACAACTGTAAACTAGATCTCTTTATAAAGTATGTGTAATGTTGGCCTATTAGTGATGTCTGTCTCGCTCTGGTCTTTAAAGGCGGTAATTTGAATTCACGTAGTCTCAAGTTGAGTGCACGATCTCAGAGGTTACATGTGGCAGATAAAGCGTTGGTATATGTATCCAATGCAATGTATATACATCAAAGACAGTGCGATATTTGCGGGATCGAGATCCACCGCCGACTGACGTCATTTTTTTTTATTTAATTGGGGCGCATTATCATCTCTTGTCAATTCATTCTACGGTATGACGGTGTGGTTGAGAGTTTGGTCTTCAATGAATATGATCTTCGATTCTTATTTGGTGCCAAGGTTAATGTGGCAAAGTTGATTACATAAACACACCATCGGTCAGTCTTTGTACGTATTCCTATGAGGGGCTGACCTCTATGTATGTGTAACTGTAATCTATGGAGGGGAGATTTCTGCTGATTTAGGTTAGGATCTCTCAATTGATAGTAATCAAGGTACATTACTCACAAGATGACTACCTTAGGGTTTGACTCACTAGATATTAGAATGTGTGCTCTTGCAAAACTTTAATCAAAATGCTATAAAAAGAAACTATATGAATATTTAATTTCTGTCAGTTTATCTTTATATCAAATAACAAATTGAATTTATTATTACTGATATTTAAAATTTTAATTTATTATTACTGATATAAAATTTTATATCGCCTTTTCAACGCACGAAGATAAATGAAATCACTCGGGCAGATTGAAACTTTTGTCTTCTCTATCTTAGATTTTTATACACTTGTCCAGTTTAAAATTCTAGTTGTAATTTTTTTTTTTTTTTTTTTTGTGTAGAGTCAATATGGATAGATCCGGAAGAGTCTTGTATCTGTAATATGAAGACTGCTGAAAACGAATCTGAAAATAAATGTGTATCAAATATAAAGTATTTAAGACATCTATACTACGATCATGAAATACACTTTCTTACAGAAATATGAACCAATTATGGCGACAAATACTCTGAATTGAAAATTTGGTTAACTAAACAATCTTCATGCACATTAGACAAGCAAATAAGAAAAAGATTTAAATACAGGAGGGTTTACGTGAATGATCAGTGACATGCAGGCATCGTTGATATGCAAGCGTATGAAAAATACAAAAGCGGTTACAAATGCATTTTAAGTGGTAGATTTTGTTCTCGAAATACGCTTGTGCTAAAAAGATGAAAATAAAAAGGGAGATAACTTACACGACACTTTAAAAGATATTTTAATGAGCGAAAACCAGAAATAGTACAGCTTAATGAAGGGAAAGAATTCTACAACCAAAAGGTCAGGGAGTTATTGGAGAAAGGAAATATAGAATACTTTCTACTTACTGAAAGAAACAAAAACCTCTGTTAAAGAAAGATTTCATAGAACTCTTAAGACGAGAATGTGGAATAGTTTCACTCAAATGAAAAAGCGTCGGAAGAAGAAAGATTTAATCGAACTCTTAAGATGAGAATGTGGAAGTACTTCACTGAAAATGAAACTAGAAAACATATGGATGTATTGCCAAACGTTTTTGAGGGATACACAGCTCGATAGAGATGCTACTAATTAATGCCACTGACCCTAAAATAGGTCGAAAGTATGTCTTAATTTATTTGGGTATCTGACAACTGATACCTATGGAACGACTAAGTATAAAATAGGTGAGACAGCTAGAATCTCAAAATATAATTTTGTTTTTGCAAAAGGCTATCTTCCTAATTTCACAGAAGAAATATTTACAATCAGGCAAGTAATTTTATGTGACCCTACTGTATATAAATGGGGAGGCTTAAAAGGAGAGTATATTGAGGAAATATTTTACGAGGAGGAGTTATTTATATACGATAAACAAGACGACGTGTTCACGGTTGAAAATTTTTTAAACTTTAAAGCAAAGAAGGGTAAACTAATATATGTTAGTATAATGGAAAGGATATGATGATTCATTTTGATAATTGGAAACCAAATGAAAATAATATGTCGCTAAAAAAAAAAAAAAAAAAAAAAAAAAAAAAAACGGATGATATATACACAAAACTGCATACGTGTCTTGTTCTGAGTCGCCGGAAAGAACGAGTGTCATATGGCGAAGGGATACGGCTGAGACGTGTTCATAAGCCATACCAAACGAGTTCTTACCCCAGACTCAGAACGAAACACGAATGCAGCTTTGTATTTATTACATATAAATATTTTTAGCTTTAGTGTATGAATGAACTTAAAAACGAATTTGGATTTATAAAAGTCCGATTCACTGCGTCTAAAAAAAAACACGCGCGAACGTCAAGGAAGACATCTAAGTAGTTCGAATCTGGATGTGTGGTACGAAAATACGGACTGAACAGTTGTATCGAACGCCAGATCAAACATGTAAGATTAAATGTGTATGTAATAAAACACTTAATGCTACATTATTTAAAGAACCATTCCAGAATAAAATCTTTTTTTTTTTCTGAAAGACAGTTAATATGACATTTTGTATGATGAGATAATAATAATACCACTTAACATTTCTCAAGATGTTTGTTGGTACTATAACAAAATTTTAGACAGTAATAGAATATCCATTATCTCCGCTAATAATATTGGTTATTTCGTCTCAGACATTTGCAAGCAGATAATGATAAACTTGGGAAAGAATATTATAAATACTTTTTGAGGAAAACTGGTTCAGGACTTTACCAGTTTATTATTTTACTGAGTCTGAACAGGGAAAAATAAATAAATTACTTGATTATCTAAACACTATAAATAGTGTGTATGAAACAATGATGTTAAAGAAAAATAACAAGGTCAGATTCATATGTAAAAAGAAGAAGTGATATAAATGCATGAGAATATTAGTTATATAATCGTGGTCAAAATATATCCACAAAACTAAATACTTGTTTTGTTCAGAATCGGCGGGAAGAAAGAGTTTGATATGGCGTGGGGATGCTTAGAGGCTCAGGCCGATACGTATTCATAAGCCATATCAAACGAGTTTTTTTCCCCCGACTCGGAATAAAACACGAATGCGGTTTAGTATAAATTGCATACCTCCGGCTTTTACGCTTTCGAAATAGTTTTAACTTTACTGTATGAATGAAATTCATAACGAATTGGGATTTATAGAAGTCCGATTTATTGCGCCGAAAAAAAAAATCGACGCGCGGACGCAAAAGAAGACACCTAAGTTCGTTAAATCTGGGTGTGTGATACTGAAATACGGATTGAAGAGCTCTATTGAACGACAGACTAAACATGTTAGATTAAATGGGAATGTAATAAGACTATTGACCAAAAAGAATGTCAAATACAATCTATAAAAGGTGTACAAACTGTGCGATATTACTAAATCAGACTAGTATTAAAAGGGTGGAAATTACAAGATCAGAGAATACAACCAGAAAATAATTACTTGCAAATATGAAAAAGCTGTAAAAAGAGGTTAATTATTCAATTATAACATGGTAAATTTAGTACCCAAAATTTAATTGCAAAAATAGTGCTATAATAAATGGTGAAAAATTAATTTGCTTGATACAAAATTACCAAAATCTGAAAGAAGAGGATTAAATCCTCCTCTAATTCGTCTTCAGACGAGAAAAGAAATAAACAAAATTCTTTCTCAAACTAAAAATAAAAATTGAGAAGAAGGCTGCAGGATTCATTTAATAGGCGCTTAAATGAATATAGATTTAAAGCTGGAGGTTATCAAATTAATCAGTGACGAAATTCAGCCATACTTATGGAAAATAATACGCAGAACAAAATAAATTTTAGGTCTAGTCAAAGTCTATCTATATTTACCAAGAGAAATTGGCATATATCGTTATGTTGATTAGTATCAAAGAGCATTGTCTGTGAACATAATCAACATAAATTAACTGCAAAGTAAAGTAAAGTTTATAATATGTTTCATATGCTATATACAACATTTAGTCAGGAAATAAGCCATAATACAAATTGGTCTTTTGTTCAAATAAATTATCTAACGCTACATATAGACAGTTATAGGCCAATAAGAAGAGATTCATACATAGATTTACCAGAATTTATGAAAAAAATTAAAAAGTCTATATAAGTATACTCAGAATAAAGACAATAGATGGATTTTGTTGTTGTTTTTTATGCTATAGAATCTAATATAAACCCAACAAAAGATAATCCATGTAGACTACAAAAATATAACCTTGAGATATATGACGACTTGTTCAAGAAATGTCCAATAAACATTCAGGACATAAATAAGCATCCTGGCATAACTATAAGTAATTTAATATATCTGTTAATGTTTACGAAACAGTGGAAAACTTAAAAGGCCTATCAGTAGTAGAGTGGGGGTATCTAGGTACTGGGGGGCCTCTCTGGGTACTCTATGGGATTTTAACATGTCTGGGGCACTCTGGGTACCCTATGGGATTTTAACATGTCGGGGGCACTCTGGGTACCAACGGGAGTTTAACATGGCTGGGGCACTCTGGGTACGAGCGGGAGTCGTACCGTAATGTAGTGACGAAGACAACGTCTACTACCATCAAAAAGGGGTGGGGGTGTGTTTTTGATAGTAGTAGACGTTGTCTTCGTCACTACATTACGGGGGGAGAGTGTGGGAAGAATTAATCTTTCTTGATAAAGGGTGGTCCTGATAAGGACCATTGGAGGAATATTTTTTATTTCCTCCAACATTTAGTAAAAAAGTTTAGGAAGGTGGTGAATCTTTTTTTCTTGGTTGGAAGTGTTGGTGGTAGCCAGTCAGGATGTTTCATCCGCCTGAATTTATCTTGGATTTTCATACAATTTAAATTCAGGCGTTCAAATTCCATTTATTTCCTGGCCTGTTCTTTCTTGGAGCGTTCAAGAGCCCACAAGATTTTAATTTGAGCTACTTCCTTTTCTAAAACTTTCTTTAACAATACCTTCACCATGTGAAGGTTCACCTCTTCTCGCCTGGCGTTACTGGCGGGTGGATACAACCATTCATCTTGTTGAACAAGGTGAAGGAAGTTCTCCACTTCATGCAGTAAATCCAGACTTCTCTTGATGAACCCCACACGGCAAGGGGTTGAGGAAGTTTTTACTCTTTCCTCCACCAAAACATCATTCACCAACCTCCTCGATGAAATAAGAGCCGCTAGTTGGCTGGTGACAAATGGTTTGGTGGTAGGATATCTCCACCAATACTCCAACCTTTCCATCAACGACTCCACATCCACCATCCTATCCCAAGCTTCCTGCAACAATTCTACTGTATTCATTCTTCAGTGTGAAGTGTGAATGGCGCTACTGTGGATGGCACCGCTTTATATGCTAGAAGCGCGGACGTGATGGAAAACATCCCCCTTTTTTTTCCAAAAGCACACACCACACTATCCTTTTTCTATATCAAACACACAAAAAAACATACAAGGGGAGAAGGTTTTTTTTTGAGGGGTAGACTATGACAAAACAAACAAATATACAAACATATTTAAAAACACACACTTATATAGGCAATCATTTGAAAAATTAATCTTTTCTTGAAAAATGGGTGGTCCTAAAAAGGACCGTTGTTTTTTTTTTTTTTGTTGTTGTTGTTGTTGTTGTATTAACATGGGCATCTCCTAGAGGGTTTTCTTTTTCTTAAACTTCTTCGGACTTCGGGCCCATACAACAAAACCCTCTTTAGACAGCCTTGTCTCTCCACATAAGTCTGTCTATGCCATGTAGCTGTGTCTGTAATTTTTGTGGTAGCCCATGAAGCCTTTACATACATGAGGAATGCTGGATTAAACAGCATTCATGAAACAATGTTGGAGATTTCCACGCTAACCCACATGATTTTTTTAGTCTTTAGGAGTGGTCTTGGAGAAAACCGGTGAAGCTTTATGAAACCAGCGGTTGTATATATACCTTACGATCGGATTGAAATGGATCGAAATCAACTACCAATCCAAACGCGCGTTACAAGTCGGTCGGGTTTTCTTCCAATGGGAAGAGAGCGGGGGTGTGACGTCATCTCGGGTATAAAGGTATCGTAGCGTTCGTAGGGGGTTTATTACTTTTTTCGACAGCCTTCATGGAGACTGAAAAGACAAGTACTACAACAATGTATTGGAGTGATCCTGCAACGATAATGAATGCTGCGGCATTATTGAACTTCCGGCCGGAAGACTTTGATTTAGATTTACTAAATCAAGAGTTTGACAATACTACTACTACTACTACTGCTACTACTACTGTACCAATGGTGGATGAATTTAAAAAAAGACAAATGGAAGAGATGGAAAATTTTGTAAAAAAGCAACGGGAAGAGGAAGAAATGTTTCTTCTTCTTCAACAACAGCAGAAAGAAGAAGAAGAGAGAAGAAAACAAAGTGAAGAAGAAATCAGACAGCAGCAGCAGCAGCAGCAGTTACAAGAGGAGGAGAAGAAGGAAACAGGAAAGGAAAGCATCAGTCTTCAAGAAAAAACTGTAAGTCTGTTAGGAGAGATATTATATGAGTTAAAATGGATGACTAATGTCTATAAGTATTCTTTAACTCATCAACCACCTAAACGAAAAAGACCATCACGGGCTAAACAACATTCTTCTTCTAAGCCTTCCAGTGTTAGTGAGATGCCACCACCACCACCAACACCACCACCAGTGACTGCCACTATAATGAAAACACCATCAGTAGCAGCAGCATTAACAGGATATGGATTGGGCCGTGGTAAAGGACTACGGCATTTGAAGTTAATTTGAAAGTTTTTGTTTTTGAAAAAAAAAAAAAACCAACCCAACGGTCCTTCTAAGGACCACCAGATTTCTAGAAAAGAAATCAAATTGCCAAAAATCAAGTTAAAACTTTAAAAAAATCCCACCATGATAAAAGTGTGAGTGCGTGCGTGTGTGCATCTCTACTCTAAAACAAAATAACACAAAACCACTTACTTTTTTCTCTCCAGTCTGGTGTATTCATCCAATTTTTTTTTTACAAAATAATTCAGCAATATAACATATAACACCTAAAAAAAAAAAAACACAAGAAACAAAGTTCACTTTCTGTAATGCTTGTCCTTCTTGAATTGAAACACAGGAATCATAGTTTCCTTTTCTTCTTCATTCTCTCTGTCTCTCTTGTGTTTCTTGAATTTCTTCTTCATAGGAATCCTGTTTTCCTTTTCTTCTTCTTCATTCTCACTGTCTTCCATTCTTCTTTCTCTCTTCTTACTTTTCTTGATGATATGTTCTTCTTCTTCTTCTAGGTTTGTTGTTTTTGAATCTACTTCCTCCCTCTCCTCTTCTTCTTCTTGTTCTTTCTTCTGAGGGCATTCCGAAGACCAATGTCCTGGTCCTTTACAATGATAACAGATATCTTTCCCTTTATCTCTCTTTTGCTGTTGACGTTTGGGGCATTCTGGAGCCCAATGTCCTTTCTCTTGACAGATGTAACAAGTATCTTCACTTTTATCTCTAGAGACAGAGGAGGAGTAGTCTTTACTCTTACTGTACGTAGTATACTTTCGAATCACTGTCTGTAAATCTCTCACCAAAAAAGCAATCTGTCTTTTTGACTCTTCCATCTTTTCAGTAGTTTTTGAAAGTTCAATCACCAAAGACTGATTCTGAAGGTAAGAAGCTCTCTCTTTATATACTCTTCTGTCTCTATATAAAGGTACCTGGGTGAAAAAAAACTCAATCAGTTTCAAATCAGAGTTCAAGATGAAAAGATCACGCCCAAACCATGATAAACCAGAACCAGAACAAGAACAAACCAAGAGACCACGGCGACGAAGGTATTCCGTACCCCCTGAAACACCCTTAGAGGAACTACTGGCTCAAGTCCATGCCAGTGACTTTGAAGACGAGATGAGTGAACAACCTGAAACCCAAACTTCCAAACCACCACCCAAAACAAAATCCACCACTACCAACACCAGAACTCCTGACCAAGAAAGTCCTACTACCGCCGCCGTGGCTCCTGAAAATTACTATCGGATTCGAGAGACACAAAAAATCACTTCTCGAAAATTTAGGGCCACGGCGTACACTCACACAGTACACTTCAAAGACTTCAAGTCCAAAGTACCTCCCGAGAAAGCGGCAGGGTTCATTAGCGATGTGTGGGAATCTGTCTTAATCAACTTGAAGCGGCAATGTGGAGCCAAAGAAGAGGATCGGTTGAGACTAGCCATCCATCATGACCAATTGAAGAGTCCCGTTTGGATTGAGTTTAGTACTCCGGCAGAATTAACGCCAGACAAAGTCATGTCTAAAATAGAACATGTACAACAATCCAATGACAGGTTTACCATCACCGATGGAAAGGCGACCCTTTACATGACACATGTTTCTCCAGCTCGAGGAAGTGGTCGAAGCAGAAAAACTTTATTGGTGGACGATCTTCGTACTACCAAATGCAGTGTCGTCCAAATTAACAATACTGAAGATTCAATGTGCTTAGCTCGAGCTATCGTGGTGGGCCGTACCTATGCTAACAAGAACGAGAGCAAAGAATGGAAAAAAGCCTGGAATAATATTCGACGATCTAACAAATACAAACAACGAAAAGAAGCAGAACTCTTGTTGAAACAAGCAGGGATCCCTAAAGAGACCGTGTGTGGTATTTCTCAAATGCAGCAACTTCAAGATGTTTTGGCTCCTCATTATACGTTAAAAGTTCACCCTCAAGAAGTGCGCGAAGCTCTACTGTTTCGAGGCCCTGATTTTCCTGAGGGAAAATACATTCATCTTTATCACCATCAAGAACATTTTGATACCATTACCAGTATTACCGGATTTTTAGGATACTCTTACTACTGTGAGAAATGTAACAAAGGGTGCAATAGTCGGGAGCGACACATTACTTGTGGAGCAAGATGTCGGGGTTGTTTAGCCAACACACCATGCCTTCCTGATCCACAACAACATCACATTTATTGTGAAACCTGTCGACGTCGTTTTGTCAGTCCTACTTGTTACCAACAACATCACAAGACCCAAGGACACCAACAAAAATGTGCTTGCGAGTTATTGCAATCGTGTTCTACGTGTGGACAACTGATTCGTACCAACAACTCCAAGAGACACGTTTGTGCTGGCAAGAAAAAATGTTCTATTTGTCATCAGATCGTCGATTTTGATCATCGATGTTTTATTCAAAAGTTTGACAAGACAGAGAAGAAAGAAATAAAGAAAAAAAACAAGAAACAAGTAGATTTCATCTTTTTTGATTTTGAATGTATGCAAGAAACAGGCACTCACATTCCCAATTTCTGTGTAGCACATATTGCTTCTGATCAGTGCATTCAAGAATCGATTCATTTTCACTGTCCTCATTGTAGTCGAATTCCAGGAGGACGTGAACAAATCTTTCGTGGAGTGAATACTTTGTCTGAGTTTGCTGAATGGGTTTTCGACCCTACCACCCACGACAGTTGGAGCGAAGAAGACATTCATCGTTACGGAGATTGTCATCGGTATGCCACCGTTATAGCTCACAATTTTTCAGGATACGATGGACAGTTTTTACTTAATTATTATTTGAACCATGGAACCGAACGTCCTGAAGTCACCATGAACGGAAAAAAGCTCATCTACATGAAAGTAGGACAAGTTCAATTCAAAGATTCGATGAGTTATTTGGCCATGCCTTTGAGTCGCATGCCAAAAACGTTCGGTATGACAGAAATGGCTAAAGGTTACTTTCCTCACTTCTTTAACACGGAAGCTAATCAACAGGCCGTTCTACCTCATTTACCTGACCTTCATGATTACGACCCCGACGGAATGCGACCCGAACAGCGAGAAGCTTTTCACACTTGGTACCGTGCTCACCAGAACGATCCCTTTGACTTTCAAGAGGAGATGCTCAAATATTGTCGATCCGATGTAGATATTTTAAGGCGCTGTTGTGGAAAATTTCGAGAGTTATTTCTCGATAGTGCAGAGGTCGATCCTTTGAAAGATGCAGCCACCTTACCTAAAGCCTGTTCCTTAGTCTACAGACAAAATTTCATGCCTGAGAACCAACTGGCCATCATCGACTCCAACACGGGACTCTTTGCTAGTCGTCAATATTCGGTCAAAGCTTTACGTTGGCTTCATTACTTATGTCAGAAAGAAGACAAATGGATACAACATGCTAGAAACGGAGGAGGAGAAAAAAAGATTGGAGGTTATTCCGTGGATGGTTGGGATTTAGAAAACCCGCACATAGTGTACGAGTTTCAGAGTTGTTTGTTTCACGGATGCCCTACCTGCTATCCTGACCGAGACATGAAAAGCCCTTATTCAGATTCTACCATGGATCAGTTATACGAACAGACTTGTCAACGACGATTCCAGTTAGAAAGTCAAGGATACGAAGTGGTAGAAATGTGGGAGCACGAGTACGATCGACGTTTGAAAACCGATCCTGATTTTAAAACCATTACTCAAAGTTACGACGCAGCCGACATCGAACCTTTAGATCCACGCCACAGTTTATTTGGAGGAGGAACCAATGCCACTCGTTTACTGTACGACGTGAATGAATCCCAAGGAGAAGAAATCAAATACATTGACGTGTGTTCTTTGTATCCTTGGGTGTGCAAATATTCTCGTTTTCCCACTGGGCACCCTGAAATTTTAACAGAACACATTGACGTGGAACACATTCGTCAATACGAAGGATTAATCAAATGTAAAGTTTTACCTCCCACAAACTTGTTTCATCCCATCTTACCTTACCATTGTCAAGGAAAATTGATGTTTCCTTTATGTCTGACGTGTGCCGAAACGTGCAACCAAGATCATCCCTGTCGCCACACGGAGGAAGAACGGTCGATGATAGGAACGTGGGTCAGCGACGAATTGTTTCGGGCATTGGATCGTGGATACCGTTTATTGAACGTGTATGAAATTTGGCACTTTCCAACTACAACCCAATACCAAAAGGACGACACCACTAATCATCCAGGCATTTTTTCGGGGTACGTGAACCAATTTCTTAAACCGAAACAAGAAGCTAGTGGTTATCCTTCGTGGTGTCAAACTCCTGAAGACCAAGTCCGATTTAAAGAAGAATACCGTGACATCGAAGGCATCACTTTAGAAGACGTAGAAAAAAATGAAGGAAAAAGATCGTTTGCCAAAGTGATGTTGAATTGTTTGTGGGGAAAAATGGCTCAACGAACGATCTTACCCAAAACGGAATACGTGGACGATCCTTATCGTTACTTTAAACTGGTGGACGACAAAAGTATTCTAGTCAAGCACGTCGAAATCGTCCGTGAGGATTTGATCATTGTCAATTTCGAAGATGAACCCAAGTTTGTTAAACCTGACAAGTTTAGTAACGTAGTCATTGCCGCCTACGTGACTGCTCATGCTCGTTTGAAATTGTATGACGAAGCGTTAGAAGTCTTGGGAGATCGTGTTCTGTATTTTGATACTGACAGCTGCATCTACATTCATCGCCCCGGTTACCCCCACCCTACTATTCAAGGAGATCGTTTAGGAGCCTGGACAGACGAGCACCCTCAAGATACCATCCTGAGTTTTGCTAGCGGTGGCCCTAAAAATTATGGGTACCGATACCGAGACCCACAAGGTCAACTTCACACCTCCTGTAAAGTCAAAGGGTTGACTCTGAATTATCGAACTAACCAAGTCGTGAACTTTGAGGTTTTAAAAAATGCTCTGCTGTATGGACAAGTGAAAGATTTTCAAGTAGCCACGTTAGAACCTCACAAGATTGTTCGCCTACCAAATCATAAAATAGTGACTCGACCTGTTCAAAAAGTGTATCGCATCGTGTACCAAAAAAGAGTGAGACTTCCAGATCACACCGCTTTACCTTACGGACACGTTGATTTGGAGAAGTATAAAAAAGGAAACCCTTCCAAAGCTAACCCTTCATTCTCACTTTCAACGTTAACCAAGAAGCAAGAAAAAAAAAAGATGAGTCACCACGACTTGGAGTGTGATGCAGTACCATGCGTGAAACGGATTCTGTACGGTTTGGTATTCCCGATTCACACGTTCAAAAGGATTCCGTAGCTTGTCACATCACCACCACTCATCGGCCACCCTCTAAAGAGACAGTACGCCCTTTATGTTTTACTGGAAATACTAAAGGAACTGGTATTGACGTTAATGACAACAAGGTGAATGTGGGTCCCTATTCGCATATCAGAATACCTGTGAGTTTACTTGGTTATTCCAAGTATGAAAGTCGACTGGAGTCATTCAAAGACAAGTGGCCAAAATATCTAGAAGGACCTAAACCGGAAGGTTTAGCTAGATCTGGATTTAAATACACGGGAGAAGGAGATAAAGTTCAATGTTTTAGTTGTGGTGTGAAACTTCACCATTGGGAGCCTACCGACTCAGCTTACATTGAACATGCCAGATGGTCTCCGCACTGTCACTTCTTACCTTTAGTGGCTTTAGAACAGTACGGGTACGATGAGCCAGATACCCAACAAAAGAAGAAGTAAAAAAAATTCCATGGCGGAGGAGAAGGAGAATACTTCTTCTTTAGAAGAACTTATTTGTGGTTTACCTTTAGAGTTGCAAGAACACATTTTTCAGTATATTCCTCCTACTTTAGAAGTTCGTATTGGTAGATTACCTTTGGAGATACGAGAACGGATTTACCAAGAATTTGTTCAGATTCAAGTGAAACGTAAAGAACAGTTACATCCTTTACGACAGACCTGTTGTAACCAATGGTATTTGAAGACAATAAGACATTTGATTGCTAATAAGATATTCAAATGGTCAGACATTGATGAAAATCTACATCACCAATTTAAGAAATTGGTGGGGGCCACCTACAATGTAGCAGTGGAATATAGAATTCGATGGAAGGATGTGAAGGAAAAAAATGTGACTAACATAGACGAATACCAAAAACTGTTAGAAGAACTAACTCCTCAAGACGAATCACCTTTTCATGGTTTGAAATTAGATAGGATAATCACTCAAACTTGTGTTGGATCATATTCATATCCTTTACCTACCGATTCCGTTTGGTTGGTGTGTGAGTATTTTGTCACCAAGAAGCCTACTCTACAAGATCGCATTCGTGACTTACCTTCAAAGTTGCAAAAACGGATTTACGATGAGTTGGTCCAGATTCAAGTGAAACGTAAACTTCAATTCATTCCTCGATTTGCACACTACCGTGACTTTCGACTTATCAGAAATCTGATTTTGAAGAGAAACTATCACCAGTATCGTGAAGAACACAAAAGAGAGTTACTTCTTTCCAAATCGGAAACTTTACCCCAGTACATTGGTGGCATGCCTTTGAATGTGCGCGAAAAGATTTACCAAGAGTTTGTCAAAATCCAAGTGAAACGTAAACTCAAAGTCATTTCTCGAGCTGTGAACTATGCTCTCTTCCAAAGTCGTAGAAGATTGATTCTGGCAAACTTATATTGCAATAGCTACGTTCACGGAGACTTTCTCAAAAGGTACCAACCTTGGGAGCCTGGCTATAAAAACATGCCACCCAAGATACCAACCTTAGCCATCGACCCCTATAAAGAGGCGGAACGTCTGTACCTTTCACGTCACTCGTGAAACGGATTCTGTGGAAGGAAGTCAAACATGAGCCTTCATGCTTTATCGGTACACGAAAGAGAAATTATACTCAAAGTGTTGAGAGTGGTGATGAACATTCCAAGTGAGGAAGAAGACATTAGAACAAATTTATCTTGCCTTGACACGTTTGAAGAAGTGTGTCTTGTTAGTTGGATGTACCAACAACTTCAAGGTTGGAAAGATGTACGTGACTGGAAAAGTGTTGGCTTCGATGCTTGGCTAGAAGAAGTACCACAGTTTGCCAAAGATCTAGCCCATCACCACTAAGTGTCTAGTATTGGACAGCCTGACTACTATAAAAGAGGGGTTATGCCTGAACTCTACACGCCACTTGTGAAACGGATTCCGTGGAAGGAAATCACAGATTGTCTTCAGACCTTAGAGGATTATAAACAAGTGATACAAGAACTGTGTCCATTGAATTTTGGACGTTATGTGGTGTGTGTCTTAGTGACTTCTTATCTTGGAATTCGTTTTCCAGGACATTCCTTGTGAAGTATTTTTGAGGACAAGTGTTTGCCTTGGATTCTTTTGAACGATCCGTGGTTGTTTTGGACTCAATTGTTGTTGAGTTCCAAAAAACAATATGACCCTGTGTTCTTCTTCGGACTTAGTAGAAGAAGAAGACTATAAATATTTGATTTTATCAGTCCACGAAAGACAAATTGTACGTATAGCGTTGAGAGTGGTGATGAAAATTAGTGACGAACTTCCATGTGAAGAAGACATTCGTCACACTTTATCTTTGTATAAAACATTTCAAGAAGTGTGTTTTGCTAGTGAGTTACACCAACGCCTTTTCAATTGGAAACATGTACGACCCTGGAGAAACCTTGGTTTCCAATATTGGTTACAAGAAGTGGCCCAGTTCAGCAAAGATTTGGCCACTTGTCCATAAGGTTCTAAAAGTGAAAAAATGGGAACCTCCATGGCAAACCCTAAAAGAAGAAAAAGAAGAAGAAGTACCTGACACCACCACTACTGTGGTTCCAATGCCTCTTGAGGAACACCACCACCACCCTTCTTTACCACCACCACCGCTACCGTCAGAGGATTCAAAAAAACAAAAGACGAGCAGAAGAATGTCACCACAAACAGTGTCTTTCATTACTAGGACACGAAACTATTGTTGTACATTGACGTGTTTATATGACAGTTTGATGGTTTCAGTAGGAGCCTTCATTGTGTACCTGATGATTTTACTTTGCTATTTAATCACTCGTACTGTAAAAAATGAATGACTTGTAAACAAAAAATATGTTATTTGTTGGTTGGTTACTTTTTTTCTAAAAAAAAAAACGTGTATGAAAATCGTATAAAATGCCTTGGGTTTTTTGTCTTCTTCTCAAAAATCTTCTTACCTCAATCATGGCTACATCTTCTTCTACCTCGTCTGCTTCCTCCTCTTCTGTGGTTAAAGTGATTGACGAAAAGTTAGATCGTCAAAGTTGGAATGCTTTGTATCTGCGCCATCCATTTAACATGTTGATTGCTGGACCGAGTGGTTCAGGCAAAACCGAATTTGTCAAACGATTGATCGAACACAAAACTGATTTGTTTGATCGTCCACCTCAACGTATCGTGTGGTGTTACAAAGAGTGGCAACCGTCTTACACGTTATTGAAAGAAAGTCAAGGAGAAACCATTTCCTTTGTGGATGGTATTCCTCACGAAGACGATGGAATCGTGTCTGACGTGAGTCAAACTCATTTAGTTATTTTTGATGACATGTTAGGAGAAGACGAAGAAGAAATTAAACTTTGGTTTACACGAAAAGGTCACCATCGTAATGCTAGTATTGTCTACATTACACAAAATTTATTTCAACAAAGTAAAGCCCATCGAACCATTAGTTTGAATGCTCATTACGTGGTCTTGTTTAAAAGCCCCAGAGACAAATCTCAAGTACAAGTGTTAGCCGAACAGTTAGGGGCTGTTTGGCTGAATTATGCGTACGACGATGCCACTCAAACAACTCACGAGTATTTACTCATCGACTTAAAACCGACCACTCCTGACTATTTGAGATTTCGTGCCAGTATCTTTCACTCTTGGGGTCAAGAAGGAGGTCCTGTCATTTACACGTCCCCTTCAGCCCATTTAAAAAAACAAAAACTATAAAAACAACCTACGACGTCATTTCAGTCTCACACTCTTTTTGAGAGAAGATGACTTCCTTTCAATCTCATCCTTCGGCTAAATTGATTCGTGCCTTGTATGGCATCAGTCGTGAAAAAAATGCACAAGTCCGTGCTCATTTGTTAGAAGCGAGTCTTAAGGAAGTGTTACGATGGTTTACTTTGACAGCACGTCAATTACTACAAGGTATCATTCACATCCCTCATCAAACTCAACGTTTTTTTCAAAGACATAAAGTAGCATTGTCACAACTGGCTGATCCTAGAATCGATTCATGGACTAAAAAACAAATCATTTTAACTCCTGGTGGAAGTGGTTCTTTAGGAGGGGTCATGATTCGTTCCCTTTTGAAATGGGATCCTAATGATACCAAAGTCAAAAAAACCAAATCACCCAAAAAGAAGAAGAAGAAAAGTCCAAAGAAGAAGAAGAAGAAGAAAACCAGCCCTAAGAAAAAGAAAAGTCGTACCCAGAAGAAGAAGAAGAAAACAACACCTACCACTACCACCACAACTATCACCCGACGTAAAAGAGGTACTGCAGCCAGGACGCAAACGTACACCCACAAAACACCACCACTACCCTTACCATCACCACCACCATCACAGTCCCCCATGATAACGAGGTCTCCTTTTGCGTCCACCTCTTCCTCTTTGTCTTCTTCACCCTCTTTTACCATGATGCCTGTCAAACCAGACTTAAGATCCGTGTTTCCTAATTTGATGCAAAAATGGAAACCTATTTCGAAAGTCACCCCGTCGGGACCGTCGACTTCAGCTGATTTAGCCATGGCAGCAGCCATCCACAAAGTACCATCCCCTAAAACCAAAGTCCAAGAAAGAACTGGGATCTTACAAAGTTTAGTGGATTTATCCAAAGAAGAATTGAGACGATTTAGTCCATTGAAAACACCTCAACGTCGAGTCAGAC
The DNA here is from genome assembly GCA_029931535.1 of Margaritifera margaritifera. Classification (NCBI taxonomy): domain Eukaryota; kingdom Metazoa; phylum Mollusca; class Bivalvia; order Unionida; family Margaritiferidae; genus Margaritifera; species Margaritifera margaritifera. The sequence goes on from JAQPZY010001520.1 coordinate 1,945,790, forward strand.
CTGTCGTGAAGTTGGTACGTCGTGCAGACAATCAGTGGAGACGTATTCCAGTATAAAATAGAAGGGTACCCTGCTAAAAGACTTCAGACTTACTCCCTCCTCACCTCTAAAAAGATGGCTCCCAAACGAGTACACCACCACCACCACCACCACCAAAAAAAGAAGAAAAGTAAAACCACCATCAAAAAAGGACGACGACTTCCCCCTCGTCTAGCGAAACATTGGGATGTCTTGTCTGATTTGACCAAATCCAATCCTCCCATGCGAAAACAACTCATTCAAACAGCTCCTAAAGAAATCATCGATACAGTGTGTGAATGTTGTTTGAACGTGTTGAAAGGAACGGTACCTTTGTCCAAGATACAGAAACAAAAATTAGGAAAACATCGGAACGTTCTTCGTCAAATGGTGAAAAAGAAAATACCTCTTCAACAAAAGAAAAAAATGTTAGTACAACGAGGAGGATTTCTACCTATGTTGATAGGACCGTTGTTAAAAATAGCCGCTCCTTTGTTAGGAACGATTGCTGGACCACTTTTAGGAGGGGTCATGCGATAAAAAAAGAAGGATAAAAAGGACCACCCTTCTCTGAAAAGATCACACCTTTTTGGTACCTTTGGATGAAATGGAAGGACGAAAACTGACTTTAGTACCTTACAAACGATGGATGGAATTTCATCGTTGGAACGAACAACGGATACCTCATTTACCACCCAATCCTAATCTTAACGAAATGTCTCAGTTACAACAAGAAATACAATCCCTGATGGAGCGTAACGATGTGTCTGAAACAGAAAAATCGCAACGGTACGGTCAACTTTTACAACGTCTACAACTCTTTCGCCAAAAAGCAGTCGACGAAACAGCTCCACCCACTCTGAGAGATTTTAAGGCTCTGATGAAAAGCGAACCTAAAGTCACCATCAAAAAAGAAAAAGAAGAAGAAGAAGAAGAGTTTTTACTAACTCCACCTCTTAAAAAAATAAAAAAGTTAGCCACACCGGATTGGATGAAAAAGAAGAGGTCTACCCCTTTACCCTCAGAAGAGAAAAAGGAAGAAGTGAAGAAAGAAGTCAAAACAGAACCGATGACCCCTGTTCAAACTCCCTTTACCCCAGTAGCACGTCGGACACGTAAACAACAATCCAAAAAGATACCTCACGAAGAAAAGAGTATTGGAACTTGGTTGAGTTATTGAGAAAAAAAATCATGGAGAAACTGTTAGCTAGCCTTTATTACAATCCTGGTCATGCTGCTGGTTACGGAGGAGTTCAAAAATTATATCGAGCTGCTAAAAGTCAATTGAAAAGTGTACGTTTACCCGAAGTACGACGATGGTTACAAGAACAATCGACGTACACGTTACACAAACCCATTCGACGTAAATTTTCTAGAAGTACTACTCAAGTGGAAGGGATCGATCATCAATGGCAAGCCGATTTAGCGGACGTCTCTCATTTAGCCACTTACAATCGTGGTCACAAATATTTGTTTTGTGTCATCGACGTGTTTTCCAAATTTGCTTGGGTCGTGCCTTTGACTTCTAAAAGCAGTACCGAATTGGTACGGGCCTTAAAATTGGTCTTGAAACAAAGTGGACGCCAACCTTTACGATGGCAAACGGACAAAGGCACCGAATTTCTAAACCAAGCTTTTCAAAAAGAATTGAAACAAAGACACATTCATTTTTTTACTACCGAAAATCCTGAAACCAAAGCCAGTATCGTGGAACGTTTTCAAAGAACTTTGAAAGAACGCATGTGGAAATATTTTACACATCAACATACTCTCAAGTACATCGACGTGTTACCTCGTTTGGTTAAAGCGTACAATCAATCGTACCATCGTAGCATCGGATGTGCCCCCGAAGAGGTCAGCCCTGAAAACGAAGTGTCTGTGTTTGATAAATTATTTGGTTCACCCCAGACCAAAAAGAAAAAGAAGAAGACACCCTTGTTGGAGTTAAAGACGGGAGATTGCGTTCGCATCGGAAAAACCAAACGTACTTTTGACAAAAGTTATTTACCTAACTGGACCACCGAATTGTTTCGTGTCACTACCCCCGTCCGTGGACGTGATCCTCCCGTCTATAAATTGGAAGACATGCACGGTGAAGTACTCAAAGGAACATTTTACTTGCCTGAGTTACAACGAGTGACTAAAAAAGAAGACACCTTGTACGACATCGAAAGCATTCTCGAACAAAGAACACGGAAAGTTGGTAAACGACGAATAGAAGAAGTCAAAGTACGTTGGAAAGGATATCCTCCTAGTTTTGATTCTTGGATTGCAGCTTCTCAAGTCGTCGACTATAAAAAGAAAAAGAAGTAAACTCACAACATGCCATTCAACACAGTAGCCACCCAGACGACTTCAACGACTCCTTCACAAAGTTCTTCTCTTCAAGAATTACAAAACAACCACTTTGGGTGTGGTGTGGAGAACGGGTGCCTAAAAATCAAATCGTCTTTTTCTGCCAAATCTTTGTAGTGTATTGTGTCATCGGAGCAGCGATTGCTAATTTGAGTTTACAACAAGGAGACAAACAATTGTGGACTATTTTACTGAGCAGTTGCATCGGTTATCTTTTACCCAGTCCCTCTTTGAAATTTACAACCACGACCGACAACAGTCACCACAACAACGCCAGTCCATCTTCTCCTTCTTCGTCCAGTTACCACCACCAAAATACTACCAGTCCTCTTTTGGAACCTTTTGAACATCCTTCTTCTGTCCACTTGAGTGACTCCTCGGACACCAGAACAACCACTTTGGAACTATGAATGACCAATTTTATTTAACGTTACCTAGTGACAGTTCCATGGATGTGTTTCCCAACAACCGCTTATGTTGTTTCACGGCCAAATTACCTCAATCCATTCAATTGGATCACGATACTCATTGGGAAGTGAGTTTGGTAGAAATCATTCATCCTACGCAAATCATAAACATCAACAAAACTCAAAACACTATGGTTGTACAAATCTTGAACAAAACTATACATGATGAGTTGGTGAATAATGATCCTGAAATCCTGAAAGAATACCCTGAAGATCCAGACATGAAAGGATCATTCAAAAAGTTAGTACCAGATCCTAAATCTACTCAACCTACTGTCTATTCTCAGATTACTCTGAGAATTCCTACAGGGTATTATTTTAGTCCTGAACATTTGGTGGACACCATTAGAACTCAGTTTGCACGCCAAATTAGCCGAGCCATATCAGCAGCCGATAAATTTGTTCGAATTGCTTACCATGCTTTGTCACGCCGCTTAATCGTCCAATTTTTCAAAGAGAGAGGGCAACTCATTACTGAGAAAGATAAAGGTTTACCTTTGGAAGAGAGAAGATATTTGAGCATTGAATTTTCATCTGGATTGTTTGGCATTTTGGGTGGAAATAAATTGCTTGGCCCTGAAGATGATATAGAGTTTGGAACCAACGTAGAATTTGGACATAAATTTAAACATCCTATTGAATTGAATGGTGGACTGAATTTAATGTTTGTGTACTCCGATGTGGTGGAGTACAACGTGGTGGGAAACACATCTGCTCCGTTACTGAGAGTCATGCCTTTCAAATTGGATATTGGTGGTGGTGGTGGTTCTAGTGTTACTGTGGACGAAGAGGGTGGAAGTACTACCACTAGTAATGCTAGTATTGGTGGCAACACCTTTCACGTTCACCGTGAATTTGTACATCCTCAATATCTTCCAGTCAGTAAATCGTATTTTGACAGTGTCCAGATTAGTATAAAAGGAGATTTAGGACAAGATGTACCATTCATTGACCAAGGAAAAGTCACGGTGAAACTACATTTTCGAAAAAAACAAATTCTCTAACATTCCTAAAAAAAAATGTATCCAGTGTACCAAGGAGTGGCTCGACAACGAGGACATGGTTTAGGAGATATGTTAAAATCAGCCTTTAGGACGGTAGCTCCTATTTTGAAACCGATGGTGTCTCGAGGATTTCATGCCTTAAAAGATGCCGCTTTGACACAAGGAAAAGAATTTTTGCAAAATGTCCTCATCGACAAACAAAATCCTAAAGAAGCCTTTATGAGAGCAGGCAAAAATGTGTTGATGACGACTGGTAAAGATCTTTTAGGTCTCCGAGAAAATCCTATAAATAGGCTTCACGCTTCAGGTTCGGGCATTACTTCACAGCAGCAAGGACAAGGTAGAAAGAGACGACGACGACATCGAAATCCTTTCAAAGTTCATAAAAGAACACACGGTAGTACTTCCAGAAAAAATAAGAAAAGAAGAAGAACTGTTAGAGAATTAGACGTATTTGATTATTAAACTGTGAAAATGATGCACCGAGATTCTTGCGAATGTACAAAGACCGAACTGGATCTGTTTAACATGCCTCCTACCATGATGACGATGCAAGAATCCCAATGGGTGGAATTTCATCCTGTATCGTCTTTGACGAAATCAGCTCCTATCGAATTTGATATCAAAGGACAAACCGAAGATTACATCGATCTGAATAACAGTTACTTGTACCTGAAACTGGTAGTACAAAAAAATGACAACAGCCTTCCTGTGGAAAATTCCAGAGTCGCTCCCGTCAATAATTTCCTTCATTCTTTGTTCAGTGGAGTAGATTTGTACTTGAATAACAAACAGATCAGTAGCAGTTTGGATACTTACCCTTACCGTGCTTATTTGGAAAATCTCTCGACGTACGGAAAAGATGCCAAGAACACTCATCTGGATGCTTCTGTGGTCTGGAAACTTGACACTGCGACAAAGTTTGACAATACAGAATTACCTATAGCAGCGGCAGCGCAGATAGGCATACAAGGCCAGGCAGGATACGTAGCAGCAGTAGTAGGAGACCCAAAAAATGTCGGATTTAACGAACGTCGAAAGAAAATCAGGCAAAGTTTAGAACTGATGGATCGTTTACATTTGGACATGTGGTTGCAAGGCAAGTATTTGTTGAACGGAGTCGATGTACGTCTGAGACTGAATCGCAGTAGTGGTACTTTCCATTTGATGAGTGAAAACAATGAGTGGAAAACCATCATCCAAGAAGCCAAACTTTACGTGCGACGTGTAGAAGTCTTACCCAAAGTAGCCAACGACATCAGTCAAACCTTGAGCAGAACCACTGCTAAGTATCCTCTTAGACGTGTGGAAGTGAAAACCTTTACTGTGGCCGCTGGACTCCGATCCATAGTCGAAGATCACATCTTCCAGGGACAGCTCCCCAAACGTTTGATCATTGGCATGGTCAAAAATTCAGCCTTCAACGGAGTCAACAATCAGAATCCATTCCAGTTTGAACACTTTAACGTTACCAAGATAGATGTCAGTCGAGATGGCAAGAACTTGTGTACCAGACCTTTTGAACCTGACTTTGGTGGTCAGAGAAATTACTTACAATCTTACTTGAGTCTGTTTGAAGCCACAGGTCAGTTAGGTCGCGACACCAGCCACGGCATTTCGTACGACGAATATGCAGGAGGGTATGCCTTGTGGGGATTTGATTTCACTCCGGACCAAGGCAGCGATGAAGGACATTTCCACCCTATAAAATCAGGCCCTCTTCGTGTGGAACTTCAGTTTGGTCAAGCTCTAGCCCAGACAGTGAACGTCGTCTTGTATGCAGAATTTGATAACACACTAGAGATCAACAGTTTGAGAGAAGTCATTGTAGACTATTAGAAGAAAAAAAGAAAAAAAGATGCAGCACGAAGAAGAACCTATGGAGATAGTAGATGAGGGATTATGTGAAGTGAATCATTCTGAACCTAGAATAGAAGAAGAAGAAGAAGAAGAAGAAGAAATCCATTCCATTCCTGTGTTTACTGGATTTATGGCTTCTCGATGGCCAGAACACGAAAAACAGTTAGTGACCTGTTATGCTCAGGAATTGAGTCCAATCATTAACAGTCTGATTAAAGAACAATGTTATGGATGTCAAAACGATCATCCCAGTCAGATACAACACGACAAATGTATGATGATGACAGGTGAAGAAAAATTGGATGAATATTTGGAAACGGCCTGGTCAAAACTCTCAGATGAACACGTGTTGAAACAGTGGTATAAAGTCTTGCAGACTTCTTCTTTTCCTCCACTTACTTCTCTGGAGATCAAACGGATCGAAGGACTCATTCATCAGAGTGCAGAACCTATCAGACGTGAATATTCCTGGAATTACAAGACAGAACAATTCCAGCATAAAGTCAGGTGTGAATTGATAGTGAGTTATTTCCATTGTTGAAGACAAAAAAAAATGGATACCAGGGAACTTCATTACTTATTGAATCGTAGTTCCTATACTTCTTCTTGGAATCCTGTGGTATGTGCTAAAGATGAACTACCTCATCGTAAACCAAAAAACGTTCATGCTTATGTCATCAATACTGACGACAGTGATCTACCAGGAACCCATTGGATTGCCGTGTACTTTCCCAACGATCACTGTGTGGAATATTTTGATTCTTATGGATTACCTCCTTTGGAAAAAGACATCATCGAGTTTATGAGAAGAAATGCCGTCTCGACTCGATTCAATAATGTGAGACTACAAGGATCAGATTCTATGGTGTGTGGACAATATTGTGTTCATTATCTTCATCAACGCAGTCTTGGATATTCCTTAGAACATTTACTGACTTATTTTGATAGTGACTATGTTCGAAACGATGCTAAAGTACAACAATGGTTTTGTCAACGTTATGGTTATCTCTTGTCTTTAGCTCACAATCGTAGTGTACATCAAAATGATGATGTCAATGTAGAAAGATTCACATTTACTTTACCTTCCCAACGTTGTCAACCTTGTAAATATGTTCCTGTTTGAAAAAAAATTTCTTTGTTACATGGTTAGTTTTTTATTGTTAGAATAGTTCTTGTTGAATAAAACAAATTTTGTGGATTGTTGAAAAAAAAAATGGTGTTGTGTGGTTTTTTAATTGAATTTGAAAAAAATAATGAAATATGTTCTTTCTCTCTCTTTCTATCGATCTAAAAAACCTCTATCTATGATCTCCCTGTCGATCTGGAAAAAAAAAAACCTTACCATGTTTTCCATCGCGTCCGCGCGTTAAGCATATAAGGCGGTTCACTGGCCAGTGTAGTCATTCTCGTTGACTCGTCAAGATCTCAACAGTTCCAAGAAGAAAAAGAAGAAGATGGTTGCCACCAAGATTACAAAGCTGAATGAAGCTATGGTGAACATAATGAGGGTGAAGAATCATTTGATGGAGACCAACCCAGAGAGAAAGACGATGACGTTCATTCAAATGGCTCATGATCTAGTAGAAGAGGTCCTGAGAGAAGAAATACTTAGAGAAAGAACAGAATGGGAAGCAGCACAACGCCTACAGCAGCAGCAGCAGCAGCAGCAGCAACAAAGACAGCAACAGCAGCAACAGCAACAACTTATGCAGCAGCAGCAGCAGTCCAGCAAACTATTTGACGGTGAAGTCCAATGCAAAATTGACTGCGAGGAATTTGCTTTCTCTTTCACCCGAAAGAGACCTGCCTGTCTGAAAGCGGTAAGACCTACTATCGCTAAACGTGGCCGACCTGCTAGAGCTGCTAATGCCACGGCTACATCCACCCTAAGAAGTTAAAAAAAAAACATAACTTCTTAAACCCAACGGCCCTTCTTAGGGCCACCCAATCTCTAGAAAAAGATTACTACTCTCCAATATTGCCAAAAATATCTATAAGTGTGTGTTTTATATATGTTTGTATATTATTTTTTTTCTGATAGTCTACCCCCTCAAACAAAAAAACCCTTCTCCCTTATATGATTTGTGTGGTGTGTGATTGATATATAAAAAATGTAGATAGTGTGTTTGTGTGTTTGATTTGTTTTAAAAAAATTTCCCTTCCCCAAAAAAAAATTAGGGACGGTATGATGTGTAGGTTTGATTTTTATCAAAAGTAGTTTCTTTAGGTCCGCGCTTTTTAGAGTCAGGGTTCATGGAGTGTAAACTCCGCGAAGCCAAGAATGACGTAGAAAGAATGACGTCAGACGCAGGGTAGTGGGGTGATGTTTTTTTGTTTTTTTAGGTGTAAGGGATGTTTTCCTTCACGTCCGCGCTTCTAGTATATTAAAACCACGTCTTCACCGGTTAAGCTACCCCGTTTTATTCAAATCAAAAATGATCAGTTTAAGAAAACTCAGAGAAGTAAATCAAATCTTGGATGTGCTATCTCACATCATCCAAGATATGCTAAAGAAGGAAGAGGAGAAGAGGGAGAGCAAAATCAGCATCCTACCACACCTCATGCTTAAAGAAGAGTGGGAATATGAAGCGGACCATCCTCCCTTCTTTTTAACTTTTAAAAAGAAAACAAAAGAAGAAACCTGGAGGGGGAGCTGCCCTGCATGCAGGGCAAAGCCAGGGAGATGCTCAAACCTCTAAAAAAAGCTCTTCAACAAAAAACCAACGGTCCTTATCAGGACCACCCTTTATCAAGAAAGATTAATTCTATTCCCCTCCCTCCCTCCCCCACCCCGTAATGTAGTGCCGAAAGACAACGTCTACTACTATCAAAAACACACCCCCACCCCTTTTTGATGGTAGTAGACGTTGTCTTCGTCACTACATTACTGTACGACTCCCGCTCGTACCCAGAGTGCCCCAGCCATGTTAAACTCTCGTTGGTACCCAGAGTGCCCCCGACATATTAAAATCCCATAGAGTACCCAGAGTGCCCCAGACATGTTAAAATCCCATAGAGTACCCAGAGAGGCCCCCCAGTACCTAGATACCCCCACTCTACTACTCCTATCAGACTGACAGAAAGAGAAAAAGATAGTCCTGTAGATATGCTAATTGTATTTGATGGTAACAATTATCATTCCTGTGGAATAAAGGATAGATCAAAATTAATATCACCTCGTGTAAAAAAAAGGCACAATGAAAAATACTTTTGCAACAAATACATGAGTTACATTTATTCTTAATTAGCATTACAAGAACACAAAAGAGCATGCAGTAAAACTGATAACATAATATACATAATGCCGGAAAAGGGCTCTGTATTTAAATTTTAAAAAATACCCACACCCATTAAAACTCATTTTTGTTTTGTATTGCGACTTTGAAAGTATTATAGAACCAATAATTGGCTGTAAACTAAACCAGAATACATCATGGACAATAAAAAGAAACAGCAAAACACATACCATCTAGATTCTGTCTCCACGTTTATTCAGTTCACAAGAAATACGAGCCTATAGTTTACAGAGAAGCAGACTGCATAAATAAATTGTACCAGTGTTTGCAATTAATTCCAGAAACTGTTTATTAAGAGCTCAAACCAATAAACGCATCTAAAATGATATGCACTACTGTGAATAAGAAGCATTATAATTCCACCAATATGTCATATTTGTGAAAAGAAGATCAAAATAGAGAAAGGCGAAGCTGACGAGGTCAAAAACACCAACTACGAAGTGAAGGATTTTGCTCCCTCAACTGGAAAATATAGAGTTTCGGTACATCTAAAGTGTAATTTAAATAATAAATATATACCATGCACTATTTCTTCATAACCTATCTCGTTACGATTCTCGTCTAATTATTAAGACTTTAAAGAAACACTATCCAGATCAAGAAGTATCAATAATACCAAATAATGATGAAAAAAATACAATTTGTTCAGTAAGGAATTTATGGTCGATAAATTTGAAAATGAAGGCAAAGAAGTTTTAGTAAGATTCACAGACGGTTATCAATTTATGAACCAATCACTTAAATAACTTGCTAAAAATCTAAACGATGATAAATTCACAGAAACAATAAAACATTTTGGAGGAATGGAACCAAAATATTTATGAAAAGATATATATCCGTATACACCGATTAATTTGATAGGTTTGATGAGATTAAATTGACACCAATAGAAAAATTGCATTCAATTTTTCAGTGGATCAGAAATTAGCGAATCGGATTATCGGTATGTTAATGATATCATGAGACATTTCAAATTAAATTCACTTGATGACTTACACGAGTGCAATGTAATAAAGATACTTAAATCTTATGTAACATTTTTGAAGAATTTAGAAATGTATGTGTGAATAATTGTAATCAAGATAGAGCATATATTATTTTAGTGCACCTAGACTAGTACATGACGTTAGTTTGAAAATAAGTAAGGTAGAAATAGCATTGCTTACAGATTATGATATATTCCTGCTGATTTGACCTTAACTCAGAGGAGGAATCAGCGTGATACCAAATAGCGATAGCAGTATTGGACGTACAAATGCATATGACAAGTCAAGGTCAAGGTTATTCATTATGTACTAAGAGTTTAACATTTTGTTATGCTGGTCTACGTGCCAACCAACGCCTGTTAAAAACTTGAAATGAGAAAACAAACAACAAATAAAAACAATAAGAGAAAATGTAATGTCTTGAAATGACGAAAATACATTTGTTGGAATTTTAGAAATAGATTTAGAAACGCCATCACATTTACAATGCTGAATTGAAATACTTTTCAGGACCAGCATCTCTGTCATTTTACACAATATTAAGAGTCCTTTTAAGTTCATTTCTGGTGAATTAAGTGTGACATTTATTAAGGTCGTATTAGCAGCTACATCAATAATTCCCTCTCTTATTATGTAATCAGAAAAATAAATATCTAGTGTAATTCAAACTCTAAAATCTTCAGGAAGAAATAAATAACATAAAATGGTCAATTATATGTCAGTATCCGGAAATCAAGTAGTATTTCCGTATACAAAAAAAACTGAATAGCTTCTGTTCCAGTGTTATGTGCGTTAGCCGCTCCTGATTTTGACTTTTTTTTTTTCTTTTTTTTTTCACGCATATATCGGTAGCCATAAATGTTTAAACTTCATGAAAATGTTGTCATTATTCAGCTTAAAAATATCATAGAAAGTGTTATGTCTCTATTAAGCATTCTTCCCAAATCATTCACACATGTATTGTTCACTTCTCCTTTAACTTTTATATCAAACCAAATAAAACAAATACCAGATACATTTATAGCCATAACCTTGGTATTAACACTTGAAGCATTTGTTCCGATTTTATACTTCCTAGTGTTTGTGTAATATAGTGATGCATTGAATTCAAATATTTAACACCATGTTGCGTTTTTCCTGTTTGTGATGAGTAATATATTTTCCTTATGTTGCCATTGTTATCTATTCAATTAGCTAAATTTCAGAACTTATACCATTACAACGGCAATAGAATATGCTCATATGTTATCTGCTTATCAAAAGGCTGGTTAAAAATCATTGAGTATAGGTTGTCTATGTATCTCTAAAACAGCATCATGGTGAGTAGAAGAATAAGGAAAAGAAGCTTCATCTAATTTATTTATGTTCTGAGTAACCAAATCTTGTTCTCTTGATATTTCGTTCAGATAATCGAGTGTCTTGGTTCTGTTTTTTGTTGAATTAATTAGTTTTTTCTGCAATTCTTCGAAATTTGTGTCATGTCTTATTCATACTTCATTTGCACCATTTGGGTCAAATAATCGAAACATAAAATTGCTTCCTGAAAATATTAAAGCATTAACAATGGATCCACCAATCATAATTGCTGTTATTGCCATGTTCAATGCTGACGTTATTTAATGGCAATAAATTATAATGTTGTTATTTCGTCCAATCTTAAAATATTATGAAACAGGCCCTTTCGAATTGTAAACTAAAGAACAATATATATTATATCCTCCAGATTGAATGTGATAGATTCCTTCACAATATAACCATTACTTTTTTCATTGAAGTTTTTTGTGTAGCCAAAACATCTAGTGTATACATTTAGTCCCATGATAAAATCAGTTTCATATTTATTATATGATTTATCATATTTTAAAATACCCACGTTTAGGAAAATTTCAATAACCAGACTTTTCAGTTTTAATGGTATTAGTGTTAAAACCATCTATTTCCTGAAATTCTCTTTCAGCAAAAGTAGATGGAATTTGCAGTGTAATAACAGATTGGAATATATCCATCATTCGTCCTACATTAAATGATTCAAACAAACAAAAACCCTCAGAGTTTTAAAATTGGAAAGTAATATAGATATCCAGATAATATTTTTTAAACTGCTTCTTATAATTGTTGATTTATTGTTTTAGTTTAACTATTTATTGCAATACTCTGCATATCCATTTATGTGTGTCTACTTCTATTTCTAATTAAACTGTATCAGTTATTTCACCTAAGTGTTTAATCAATACTGGCATTGATTTCCTGGTATTTCTTGTCATTATCTGTTTTGAAAGCATCTGTTTCAGTGGTAAACTTTTGTTCTGATTCATTAACATCTTTTCTATTCGTTTTACTTTCTGTCTAATTTGTTCATATCCCCTTCTACCATACCATTATTATTAACTGTCTCTCGAGATGTATATCCCTTGGTATCTGTTAGTGAATCTTCGATATTAACAGTGAGTTCATTTTAGAGTTAATAAAGAGTGATCTGTTGACACTTTATTTGTATCATCATATTCAATAATAGATAAATCGTAGGTCATTCTTTTAGATCTACTTCGACTATCACTTACATTTATTTTGTTTTTCTAAGCATCTTTTTGGATATTTCTGTGAAATCATTATTTTTTAACTGCGATAAAGAATTAGCGTCAGCAGTTAGTTTATCTTCCAACTTTTTAATCTCTTCATCGTTCTGTTTTTTTTTTCTCATTATTTAATTCTTTCTGTAATTGTTGAAGCTGAGAATGTAATGTATTGTAATTTTCCAGAGACTTTTTAATTTCCTCCATGTCAGTCTCTAAGACAGATACCTTACTATTTGTACGTTGTTTAATGTGTTGCAAGTTTTGTTGTATGGATGGTATGATTTTAGGCTGTTTTTTTGTTGTTTTTTTTCATTTGAGCTTTGTATATCAGTTGTCAATTTACTTTAACCTTTTCTCTTCATGTTTTGATATCTTTCCGATTGTTATCATTCAAGGTCTAACGTATGTGTATGTCAACTAGCTTATTAGTAGCATCAAATTTATTTAAGGATCTGCTAAATTTGTAATATGGTGGCTATTTAGATTTAGGTCATTGTTTATTGATTGATCTAAAGCATCACCTATCTCATCTGGAGGGTTTTCCCCAGAGATTTAATTTTAAAATCAAAAGGGCCACTTAAAGATACTTCTCCAGTCATTGTACTAATTGCTTTCGCTATTTATTAACGTTAAATTGCAATTGACCGAGCTTGAACTGTACTGAATACATACGTTACAATCGTACTTTGGAACTCGATCACGTTTCCGTCTTCACCTTTAAGGCTGATATTCAACTTATTAATGTTGCTACTTTGCAATGGTTTGTGTGGACTATTTACAGCATATGAAATAAAACTGCTGTGAAGAAAAAAAAAACATTTTAACAGGCAATGACTGTAGCAAATGTGAATAAGAGAGTGTGTAGAAGGAGTTATCGCTGACTGGTAATTTTTGGTATCTGATCTAAAAAAAATGCATACTGTACATTTTGTGGTTACAAAAACCCGCAAACTGTATCCGATTCAGTAGATGTCTCTTAGATCTCTGTTTATTGAATCCTAGCTATTTAAAGTTGTAGTTAGTTATGTAAACTATGCAAAACGTGCTGGGAATTACTAAAACTTTTGAATTGTGTTGTAAACACTAAATAACAATATTTTCTTCATTGACGTTATTACAGATTATTCCCTATTTTACCTTGTACATGTACATTTCAAGATTATGAAATCCATCTGGAATAAAAACAGTTTTTGTTTAATTCTTGTCGCTGATGTTATAGAATATATTGGGGGGGGGAGTCTTTTTAGATCATTTGAAATATTGTAATACCCAGAGACACAAATATATTCTCTGTAATGCAATGGGTAATTTATCATCTATGTTATCAGTTGTATTTGTACAATATCTTTCTCTCTCAAGTGGTAATTCTATTGTAATGGCACTCTCCACTGAGCTAGAGAAAATTAAAGCAGTTAAACTTTCCAACATTCAATAGATACATTTTTTGTTTGTTTATAGCTAAGCTTTTCCGTTGTACATTTACCTCCGTTGTTATAATATATTTCCGTTGTACATCTACCTCCGTTGTTATAATATATTTCCGTTGTACATTTACCTCCGTTGTTATAATATATTTCCGTTGTACATTTGCCTCCGTTGTTATAATATATTTCCGTTGTACATTTACCTCCGTTGCTATAATATATTTCCGTTGTACATTTACCTCCGTTGTTATAATATATTTTCTGTTTGCTGTAAGCTTCTCCAAAATCTTTTTTTTCTTTTATTTTTGTTCCATCTTCTAAAACTTGTGTTATTTCATTAATATTTTGCCTTTTTATGTTGCTTACCTTTTTCCTGATATCATTTTCTATCTCCTTGTATCTGTTATACTCGGTAACTATGATATTAAATTCCTCGTGACTTATTTCATTAACGCTTATTGCTTTACTCTCCATATCATGATTACTGTTTAACGTACTTATGATTGAGGTTACAATATCAGCTTGTTTTGACACTCTAGCAACAAACCCTAGTAAAGTTGCACCAAATCCACCAAAAACCAAAGGAATTATAAATCATGTTGCTAATCGTGGGATTCCTAAACAGGCAGCTGTTAAATCCATCCCACCTTAAGCTATTGCCATGGTAAACTCTACCCAGATAAAATATTTGTATGGATTTTTGTAATTTCGTCCAAAGCATATGTAATGTTCTATTTCTGTCATCAAATCATTTTTAATTTTTTGCAACCTAAATTAAATTCGGTTGTCTGTGGGTTAATATTGGATATGATGATGGTGCACTTGATATTTTCTCTCCCATTTAGATTTAAGAAATAGATTGCTTAGACCTAGGAATATATTTGTGAAAAGAGGAACTGAGCAAACAATGACAAGAGTTGTGTAAAAATTTTCTAGAGTTTTTGCTTTCTTTGGTTTAGATTTTAAAATCAAAATATATTTATTCTCCTAATCAACTGGCACTCATTTTGTTATTATTCTATTTACTAACATAATTAGTTTCTCAGGTGCAATTGTAAACTGAAATCATGAAATTGGAATAATTATTTTTATGACTTCTTCAGTATCTGTGTTTGATGGTGAATTTATGAACATTTTAAAATGTTCTTTAAAAGCATGATGTAACCAACTGTAAGAGTTGAATAAAATCCTGCTTGGTAAATTGTGTTAATAATGGTGTTTTTCTCACTTGCCATTTATTACTGTGAAATTCAGGAACATTTTCACCTCACCCATAGCATTTCTGAAAATGAATTTCTCTGTTCTTTTGGCATACCTATTTTCATTGGCTGATTTAAAACTTCCTTCACATGCTCACTTCTCTCAGGTTGTTTATGGTATACAACAGTTTTTAAAACAGATCTCTTTGCTATTTAGTACTATGAAATTCGAGTGCATGTCTGGAAATGGATTTGTTTGTTCCTGTTGCATTATGTTTTTAACTTGCTGTTCCTTTTTTAACTTGTTCGCCACGCTCACTGCTCACAAGTTGTTTATCAGAATTAGAGGTTTTTAAAGCAGATCTCTTTAAATACGTGCATCCCAAACAAAAGACAACAACAACTCCACCTATCAAGTAATACATTATGTTTTGTTACTAGATTTATATTGCATTATTTTTTTATCATGTCCTTGTTGTAACTCTTCTTGATAATTTCCTTGTCAATGTTTCCCGAGTTAAACTCTACCTGGATTTTTCTTCTTTTGTGAAGTTACCTTTTCTGATTGCTCTATAACATCTTAAATTTCTTTAGTTTTATTCCCACTACCGTCCAGTTATGTTGCAAGAAAATCAAGTAAGTAAAGCGAACAAAGTTCCAGTTAGCATAAATATAATTTTAAAATTAGTTTTAAGTTATTCAACAGCATCTTTATACTAGTCTTTATCTTTCATTTCATGTTAAGAAAACGCTAAAAGTTGAAAGTAGTACAGGTTGAGTAGTACAAATTCAGTGAATACAATAGGAGTCCAAGAAATGCCCAAAATACAGTACAAAGAAAGTAATTACAGAGTTCATCAAAAACAGCTATTATAAGTCTTGCTATAGATCCTATGTAAAATATTGGAGACAAATCAATAAAAATTATTTTACAAATTGGAGGCACAAGAATAGAAAACATGTAAATAACTGCATGAATCAAAGTATCACAACGATGAAAAACACAAAATGTCCCACTTGGCAAGAGTTGGAATGCAGTGAAACAAAACATAAAATCAGATACATTGTAAAAACTTCTTGGTGTTCAGTCACTGTATTTATACCAAAACTGGCTGAATTTGACAAAGCCTGATGGTGCCAGTGTAAAAGGTCTAGACATAGATCACGTTATTCCTTGTGCATCTGTTAATTTTTGTCCAGAACAACAGATGCTTTAATAGCTACAAACTGTGTAATTGAATTATTAGTACGTTTTTGTATCCTTTTTCAGATGTTTAACTATGTGGTATAATAGATGAATGCCACAAAATAATTTGTAGTGGACCACCTTCTAGATTATATATGCTGGAACAAGAAAGAAAATTTAGAGGTTATACAGATGCAGTGAAAGTATCTGAACCAAAACAAATATCAATGAAATTAATATCAATGAAATCAGACGTTGAAATGTATGACAAACAGATAGAAGAGATACAACGGGATATCAGCAAAGAAACAGATGCAACTAAAAAATATAAATTGCAAGAACTGTTGTATATTATTGAAAGCAAAGGAGCAGGCATAGTTGAAAAATTAACAGATTTAGGAAATAACTTTTTCACAAAATGTCCACAAAATAAATCTTTAAGTTAGAGAAAATTAGTTGGAAGGTTTTAAACATTAAAAGATTGAGGTAGCTAAAAAAGCAGCTATATAATTGTAGTGTAATAAGCTGGCTTTTTAAAGCAGATGTGTAACTTCTTTCTGTATTAGCTGATCATATTATTTTGCTTATTGTAGCATTTGTGTTTGTTTTGTTATTTTGTTTGTTTTTTTGTTTGTTTTTTTTTTTTTTTCAGTTTTGATCCAAAGTGTTGAGACGGCACCAAAAGCAATAAACAGAAAAAGGCGCCAATAAAAGTAAAAACGAAGTCATCTTAGAAAAGTAAATTACACCAGTTCCTGCAATCATTGTCATAATTATAAACGCTTGTTTATTTGTTTCGTTGTCGATTTTTTTGATATCATTAACAGGTTTGTATGTATGTACTACACGACTTTCAAAATTTTTCTCCCTTTGTCCATATAATTTTTACTCAAGTTCTCTTCTTTTCAATCAATTGCTTCGTTATCTATATTTTGACGAATTGTTACAGCCTGCTTATCACATAAGACCTTATACTTTGATTTACTCTAGATATTCCTAAAATATATATCACATAAGACTTTACTCTTTGATTTACTCTAGATATTCCTAAAATACATATCACATAAGACCTTACACTTTGATTTACTTTATATATTCCTTCTTCTGTTGGTTCCTTGCTATTTTGTAGAAAAAAGTAATCCATCCTGTCTTTCGTCACTTGTAAAAATCGAATTTATTTTTTCAGCAGGCATTTTTCCGCAGTGTTCAAATGTTCCAACTCCGTAATTGTATTTACATTTGTAATAATCTTTGACATGATCGGGTGTAGGTTCTCCAAAATCCTGATGTGCAGTATTGTGTTCTTCCGGACCATGTTCAGTACAACATTTATTTTTTTCATTAATATATATCCAATCATAATGAGCAGGAAAATTAAATTATTCCAAAAATAAGTTACTATTTTTAGATCTATATTATTATTTTTAATTAATAGATTGATCATCAGGCAATGGTATTTTGCATTCAGAAAACAGTTTCCGTTTGTGAAAGTAGATGGGAAGCCTATATATTGATTTTACTAATTTTGGTATGCTGGTATCAGTTAGATGCTATTGAGATATTCCACATTCTGATGCTGCCATCCATACTGCCCAATTTAACTGATTTTGCTATACTTTTATATCGCACTGTGCTCTATATCTGTTTATTCAATCATTATTATCAGATTTTAAAATATAATTGTCTAAAATGTTCAATGGCTTGTACATAAAATAATTGCTTTATGTGCAGTATTTTTTTTATCTCTTTATATATGTTTGCAACTTCTTATAATATCCTGAGAGTTAAAGTGAGTTGCTGGACAAGTGTAAAGTGCACTGCTTGTTAGTTTTACAAATCTAAAGTCCATTTTTTTAATATCTAAAGTTTTAAATTTTATAAATTTGAAAATATTAAGTAATGGTTCAAGTGTATACATCCATTACTTTAGCATATAAGTTTTAAATAATTAGAATATATCATAATGAGCCACGGGCGTTTGCGTAGCTCGCTTAGTTCGTATGCTGGCGCGACGACGTTATGGCTAATAATTTATGTAGTACGGTTTATAACTTCAAAGATTGGTTCATTGTTGTTATTAACTTTTTTCTCGTGCTGGTAGGGTGTTGTTTTGAAATGTGAAACAGGGGATTTGTCACTAAGCCACGAATCATACTGTTTAAAAAAAAAAAACAAATGTATCGTAGGGGATAGGGTGTTTGTTTTTGAAAAATTGTTTTTGTCTCGGGGATTTGGTGGTACTGTCTCGGTTTTTAAAAATGAAAATATGGGCTGCTGTAGCTGACCAAGGAAGAATCACATCAATACACTATAACATCTATAACTCGCTGATATAATGTTAAGAAACCAATGACTGTAGTTCCAGGGGAAGGTTTCAATTAGCTGTTATGGGAATGACGTCACTCTTGCGCAAACGACGTTGCTAGCTAACCAATCGGACGACACAAATGTAATAGTTACCGACCTATGATATTGGCTTGCCAACTTAGGCCGGGTACCAGCGAAGGTGTTTTCAAACTAGATGTTTAGGAAATTACGTCACTGTTGGATTTTTTGCTATTTAAATACAACATAATGTAGAATAAGATTTTTTAATCAAAGATTTCTACTGAAAAAATTTGAAATTAAACAGAGTATTACGATCGTAGATGAAATAGAATACAAAAGCTCAATCAAAACAAGCTAGTGAAAAAAGCTCTTCAGCGTCATCGTCAAAACTCCTACTGGGTGAGGCTTGTTGCAAAGCAGCAACATCAAGTACTGATACAAGAACAGAGGTTATCAAGGTAACAGGAGATTGAACGAGGACAGCATGTAGAACAAAAATTTAGAAGTTTAAAATCTAAATTTCAAAAGATTAAGCAGAAGGTAATACAGCAACAGATTTTTAAAAATAAAGAGAAAACAGGTTAAAGCGTGTTGTTTGTAGTATTGAAAAACAGGAGCAAAGACAGATCATAAAGAACAAATCTCATAAAAGTGAACAACACGCACAAATGCACATGAGGTAATAATCAAGATATGTTCATGTTATTTAAATAGGTTGAGCCATACGCAAAAGAAATCGTTAGCAAAGAAATAGATAAATTTAATTCCATAAAAGTTCAACTAGTATACAAAATGCAGTTAAGAAATGTGATATTGGTTGATGAGATTTGAGATAGAAAGAAATGTTAGCACACGAGTCATTTTAAAACAAGAATGAAAAAAATCAAAATTAATTCAGCTTTAAACTGTCTATTCAACGACATTATAACTCAGTTCAAACAGAAGATCACAGACAGTACAAAGTCAGTTTCTGATAGAATTGAGAGACTGAACATCAATGTTGACAGGTTGAAATATTAAAGGCCAGCTCATATATTGATTTACCCGATGGTGTGAAAACAGAAAAGCTTCAATCAATGCTGTAAACGAAGATGATACATGTTTCCTTTATTCAAATGAAACCGTTCTAAACACTTCTTCAAAACACCCTAAAAGGCCTCCTGTCTACAATTTAGTAAATATGGTAATTAGCAAGATGGATGCCTAATACGAATTGGAGGCATCAACAAATTTGAAAATGAATTCAACATATATGTAATTGTGAAATAATTGAACACAAATACATTAGACCCGTTAAACAAGTAAAGGTATTAGCACGTTGAAATGTTGATCATCCTCGATGGAGAAAACATGTAGACATTTATCTAGGCTTTTTCATAGTCAAATAAACAAGAATGGAAAACATAAATTCTTATGCAAAACGCGTCTCAACCACTTTAAGACAGTGGAAAAATTAAATAAACATAAAAGACTATGTAACAATGTAGGTAACATAGTTGACATCATGACAGAAAAAGGTTGTGTTGTAAGATTTAAAAAATATCATCTTAATTGCAAAGTTGCATTTACAAATTATTCTAATTTTAATGTATTATAGTAAAAACGGGTGAAATAATAACAATTAAAGACATGAAATGCTGGGCAGAAAAGACATCAAAGCAACTCTTGGATTGTGTGTGTGTATTTAAAAACAATTCACAAACAACACCAACCAATTACTCACAGAGGCCACGATTGTTGTCAGGAGATTTACAAGTGTTTGAATAATGTCGCAAACATTATTTACGAACAACAAAGACCACAAAAATGCTAGACCTATGATGTTCACAGAGGAAGATGAAAAGCATCACAATTCAACTGACATGTGTCATATCTGTGAAGAAAAATACAGGATAGCAGAGCACAGACAAATTTACAAAGTACAGACAAAGTCTGGTCTGATCGTGAAACATATCCACAGGATAATGGTGGAAGCAGTGCACTGAAAGAAAGTTAATAGCATAGCTACACGAACTCATCTTACTTCTCGATACCTTGTTACAACAAAGATTCTAGCGAAATATTTGCAAGCACCTCTGGTACTAGCAAACATAAAGTTCGCGATAGCGAAGCTAACAAGCATTATGTTTGTGACAGGGAAACTAGCGCACACAAAGTTCGCAATCATAATCACTTAAAAGGACACTACTTTAGTCCTGCTCATGATGATTGTCACTTTAATTATAAATATATAATAAATTAATACCTTCAATAATCCACATCTTGGGATATGACTTACAGGAGTTGGAACGTCAAGACGCTGATTACGATGAAAATATCATTCCATCCACGGTAGAAAACTACCTATCAGTTAGTAAGGACTTTGAAGTTGACATGTTTGTTGAACAAATAAAAGGAGAAGAGGTAATAGTAAAACAAACAATTAGTAGATGTATATGGAGTCGTTTATCAGGCTCTTGCACAGTTGGTAAATAATTGAGATGAAACAAGATCTACAGAAACAATGAGGCATTTTGAAAATATGATCAATACATTTCTTCACAATGATGTAAACACAAACGAATATATTGATAGTTTTGAAAAGTTTCATGAAACAGTTATACCACCAAAAGAAAATTTTCACTTATCGCTTAACATTTCAAGCATTTCAAATGATGACTAACAGCATGTAAAAAATGTGATGAGATGCTTTGAACTTAAAACATTAGGTTACCGTCACGACCATTGTGTAAAAGAAGATATTTTAGTGTTATGTGATATCTGAAAAAATTAGGTAAATGTTAGATTCTGCACATTAATAAAGTGCTCTATGATGCAAGCTTGAGAGTATCAGGTGTAAACCTTTATTTGCTAACTGACTATGATATATAATTTATGATAGAGAGTGGTACTCGTGTAGACATGAGCACGGTTCCAAACAGATATTCAAAGACTAATAATGAATTATACTCGGATGAAAATGGAAATATTAAAGACGATGGAGACTTCGATAAGACAAAACGAAAATAATTTATTGAATACGTTAACATTCATAACTTGTATAGTAGTATGATAATGGGCGTTTGAGACCATGCTTACCTATCACGAGTCCACAGCTCAGAATCCCTTCTAGTTTCCCATAACTTTTCCCCACTGGGAATTCTTTTATAAGAGCCCAATATTTGTCAGAACAACCACGTTTTTTGACAACCTTTTCTACCAAGGCCCACCAAGAGCTTTTCGCCACAACAATTCGTAGAACAACCGAAGACCGCAAAGAGCTTTCTGAGACTAGCAACCAGCCCGACAACCACTGCCAGTCGATAGCCAACAAAGACAAGAATGCGCAGGACAACTCTTCCTTTCCATACAGCCTGCACTGACTAGAATCCAATGGGTAGCCTTCTTTTTTTCTGCCCGCCCACAGCGACCGACAACCATCAGCGCACCCATGCAGGTGGTCCCCACCGCTCGCACGGAAAGTGACCGACTCGACAACCAATTGGAGAAACGTTGTTGTAGAAATATATAGCGCCACACAGGTAGCAAAACAGCACGATAACTATGGCAATGCAAGAAACAATCCAGACAACCTTTCGCGAAATGGGGATTCGAGCCGAGAAGAGCGCATCAGTATACCTCCTACGAGAGAATGCATGCAATAGCAATCTGGTACTGGACAGCTCCCACGTCAACTACCTTGCGGGCAACAATGGCCCCATGCAGCTTCGACCCCTAGATGGCCTTCCAGTCTTCATGGACGACCTCTACGTATTTGGGTACCTATGCAGGGAAGACGTTGTATGTAGCTAGGGGAAAACTCCGATGACAAAGGTTCGACCAAGCTCGTCGTGGGTGCCATACACCTCTCTGTACGCAATTCTATCGCCCAGAAGTCCGACAGCTCCATCTGCGGACACATCCACACTCCAGGAGGAGTAAATGGGAATTGGAAGTACCATCGAGCAGATTGAGCTCCATACCAACCAAAAGGCCTACAAACCCTGGACACAGATATTCGATGCGGAAAGGACCAGCCCGGCAGAAGATATAGTCATGGCCAAGGTAGACATGTCGGAAATTGAAATGGACGAAGTGCAAGCCAAGATCTAAGCATTCGAATGGCTCCTGCTATCTAGTGGCTACAGGTTATACTGTATCAACTACACACAGGACTTTTCTAGCATCCTCGACTGCGAATGGTTGGTGCGACATCTAATACACGATGCTTTTCGAAAACAAGGGGATGGGTGGGCCGACGACAACAGCCCCGGGACCATCCTCCACAATACCTATAGCATAGGAAGCACATCTTGTCGTACATGCAGCAGACCCCCGAAGGCTTCTCAGTACGATGCAAGATCTACAACAAGGTCGTGTCCAGCTTTGAGGCCGGGGAGAATTGCGATACATTTGGAGGACACCTCGCAGACTATAACGATTGCCCATACCAACACCTGCGGAAAACCTTTCTGCACCTCGATGTTCTGACGCTATGATGTACACGCATAGAGGTCTCCTTGTACGCAAGCAGGCATGAAGGACCACAACTCGCACACCGCAGAAACAGTCATGGCAACTGTCTGAAGCAAGTATCGGCAGAAACTAGCGATAGCTTGTTTGTGGTACAGCGAACAAGCAGGTTGTGGATGAACCTGGCCAAGGAGCTGGATCGATGTATATTGCTATCCGACCAAGCCAACAATTCAATCTACGTGGCTTGGTAAAAACACATGAAAACGGGGTGCATTGGTGGGATTAATGTTTCGCCAACCCAGACAAATGCTGATGACGACAACCAGTGGGAACAATCTGCTCTATGGGCTATTTCAGAGTATGGCTTCCGCGGATGCCTGAAATTTCGCGCAGACATCCAGTGTATCATGGACGCAAACAAGGTGGGGATAGACATCACGCCCCTATGCTGCTATATGAAAGAGCCGTCCAACACCGCCCTGGCAGCATGCAAACTGGCAAATGCAGGTACACATCGCACCACCACCCTCCAAACTCCTGCCGGATACGACGCACGTTGTCTGGGTGTGGAGAGAAAAGCAGAAGGACAAAACACTTGTGGCCATTGAGGACCCTGTGATATTTATCTCCAATGTTGAGGAGGTCCCAGGCCCTGATGACCTAGACCACGGTCAAGAAAACGTCAGCTTCTATGAAGACGTGATGCGTGATAGGCAAAAGAAACCTATGCGTTCCTTTAGCCACGGACGGCACAAGAACGCTGAATTGTTATACTTGGCTCAGCGCTACACCCAGATACCAAAGTTAATTCGCGACAACGCAGATATGGTGATCCTCTTTTGCGCGACTGATCTCCATGACCTGGGCTATATCAAATTGAAGTCTTGCAAATGCTTTCAAAGGCATTACACAATTTTCAAAGATTATACTATTTACCAAAATGTCAAAAGCAAAGATGTGAATACTGGAGGAGTACGTGGCCCGCCGAAACGAACTGCATGACATGCTAAACGCCCGTCACCTCGTACAGGCTGTTGTAACCTACGGGTTTGAAAAGGGCTTTTCACCTCTTATAAAACCAGCCAAGGTCACCGCCTAAACCACTACCCGTGCAGCAAAGGCCGCCGAGAGGACTCGCAAGGATGTCAGAGGCGTAAAGCAGGCCGTACAAGATAGCGGGATTGAAACCGCATTAGCATTAGAAAGGCTGCCAGAATACATCAGTGCTGTCCTGCAAAAACCGCCTCCACCAGAGTACATGTCAAAAATGCTCAGAGCCCTAAAAGGTTAACGAGTTAGCGTGCCAGTATATCATGGATAGGGGTGTTGTTGCTGCCGCGGCCAAGATACCTAAAACTGGCATACAATAATGTTATTGCCGACAGACCGAAAGGCAACTTCAAAGGACCTAGAAATCAATTGCCTAAAGTTGGTGTTTTGGGAGATATCTAGAAAAAAGTATGAAATAAAAGCCATTAACCAGGAAATCAAGTGGCAAATTACAGCCCTGAAGGATGATGGCACCAACATTAGGATTCTAGCCAATGAGCCAACCCTTTCCAAGGTCAGTTCCGAAGCCTACTGCATCAACATCGCAAACTCAAGCCTCCGCCAGCTGTTGGGATGACCCGACCCTGCAAATACCATTCTCGACCAGGACTACACATCGCTCCCGCCATAGTGCTGATCACCACCACAATCTCTGTATGTCCTACATGTGATGACATGGGCGGCTTCTTTGTGAACTTGAATACCAGCGATAAGGCTAGTTCTGGCTACGTACTCTATAGTTTTACTCCAGACCAGAGTCCCGGCTGGCTCCTGGAATTGGCACCACCCCTGTCCATCTACTTGCCTTGCAAATGTCCTACCATCAATAAACTACGTTTTACTCTTACCGACCAGGATGGTAACCTGCTCGATCTCCTCAACGAGACGTTCACTGTTGGCTTCTATGTCCAAGACCGCGTCCGCTTTAAGTATATTAGAGGCATATTATATCAGAATGCAGTCATTGTCCGCAGCAGGAAGCACAGCTACCAATGAGAGCCCCAAAAAGCATTGTATGAGTACGAGTCGTCAGTGCCAACTGGCTGATTTCTCATGCACACTATGGAAACGGACTTGGTGATTTCATCCAAACGGTAGTCCCGAGAGCACCTGAGGCCATCACAGCGCTGGCCAGAGCTGCTGCTCTGCCCTTGATATGGGGGTTTCAGTGTTCCATGACCCCAGCATCAGCGACCTGCAGTACTACTCATATGATGCCCGCGATCTCAATCAAAAGTGTTGTGTGGAGTTGCAGGTGCAGGACACCACTCACTACTTTCTCCACACCGAAGCCGTTATTGAGGTTGTTGGAAAACCCACAAAGGAATACATGACAGAATATGCAGCAGTGGACAAGGTGGAATTTGTCAACAACAGTGTGATGGCACTGTTCAACAGTGCCTGCTATCTCATCGATAACAAAAAAGTTGAGTCCTGCCTGGATAACGTCCATGTCGCCACAACCATCCCCAAACTTGCTCTGTACAGTGACGACTACGCCCGCAGCGCCGGCCAATCGATGTTTTCAAGGGACACAACAGACCATACCAACAATGCCCAATTTACCTTGATACCACTCTGAAATGCCGCAAGAGATGGCTGCGAAAATGCACTGAATGAAAACAACCCTAACTTCAACTTAGGCGTTGTAGAATGTATAGGTGGACGAACATGGTAATTTTTCATGTGCTATATCGCAAGCTCTTAGGCTCTTGTAGGGATGTACACAAGGTCATCTTCCGGCCCAAGAATACCATCACACTGACCCCTAAAAATATCGACAATGTCGCCATTTTCAGCACTGCAGGGTCATGCTTTAAAAAAAACTCGCCCTTTGGATGCCAGCCGTCACGCTGTCGAGGCCAACCTGTTCAACTTCATGCAGGGGGCTTGAGCACCCTGACCATTCAAGCTGCAACCACATACACCCAGCAGAGTGCAGTCAACGGCCAGTTCTCCTGGCAAATCAGTGCCCAGCAGGGTATCACGGTGCCTTCCAGATGTAAAACGGCTAAACAGCCAAGTGAGCAATATGATGGAGTTTGATAAGATCGGTGCCACTGAGGTGAATCTGCGCCTCAACGGCCATCAGGAGTCGGCAGAGGAAATCTTCCTAAACTACAAAAAAAAGAATGTTGGATTTGTCCCAATACTACTCTCAAATTATTTTGATAATGGCTTCGGAGTTAAAGCAAGTTCTGAGTATGACGCCTAAAGACCCAGCATTTCATGTATTTCACCCACAAATTAATGAAAAATGTTAGCTTGGATATGGGCGATTTTTCCAAACAAAGTGAAAATATAGAAATTCGACAAAAAGGGACAGATCGACATTACAGAACGCATCACACATTTTTGACTGAAAGAAAACCCGGTTGATGCTGATATACCAGATGATAATGTGGAAAAACTCTGTACGAGTCCAATGTTCCTCTCGGCATATTAGTCCATATGTGCATTATTGACCCTTTGCCTACTGTGGCTTACCGCATTTACCGTTTATTTATTGTGAGCTCTGAAACAACGAACCCCGGCTTTTCACATGGGCACCTCCATACATTAGACAATATCGTCTAGTCATAAAGACTCATCTTTTTATTCATCCGCAGTTGTGCTGACAGAAAGCGCCCATTGTTAATTGGAGATAGATCCTTTTAGCTTAGCGAAAACACAAATCATGCCTGTAGACATCTATGTCAAGTGATGGCGCCCCACATAGTGATCTCTTCCAGTACGCAGCCAAGGCCGACCTTGCAGCTCTTAGCAAAAGCGCCATTAACGCAGACCCAAATGACCTAGTCATGTTCTCCAGTGTAACAAGAGATCTTAAAAACTCGTGAGTAGACATCACTGCGCTCCTCACCAAAGCAGCCAGGATGCTGCCACACTAAAGTTTGTTGCTAACCAGGCACAAGAATGTACTAGCATCCTCTTTTTGGTCAGGTGCCTGACTTATCAACTTGGAAACGTGGGATTCCAGTAACCAACATCTTTGGTTTAGTCGGTAACAACCGTTATGTCTACAGGGGGCAGCGTTCATCAGTGAGTACAAGATATCGCGGTCATGTATTTAATGGCCAGTGTTGCCATGTCAGTCATCGGAACTACTGCACAAATGCGTCTGGTTACTACCACTGGGATTCAATGCAAAATTTTCAAAACGTTGGTGTTTTTACACTCAGCAGCAACAACAACACTATGACCATCCCTGGCGATGGGTTTTACTTTATTAACCTCCATGGATGTCATGGCAACGGATCATGGGCAATGCTTTCAATCAGTGTAACTGGAGCTTTACTGGCACAAAATGGCAGCAGTGATCAGTCAACCAATTGCATCACATATCAAAGCTTTACAGAAGTTGTTCAAATAAGCTTAAATTTTGCCTGTCACTGGCTGAGCTTGTAACCTCTTGTATTGATTTTGCATAGTAAGACTTGCATAGTAAGACTTGCATAGTAAGACTTGCATAGTAAGACTTGCTCATTTACTTTTTTTACACCCTCAGTATGTTTTGATGATCATGATGTTAAGAGTGGTAACATTCATGCAATATCCACCACAAGAAAATGATGGAGAGAATGGACCTAATTATCTGTAGCTTTGATAATTCTGCAGTTTTGGGATTATGTACATTGCAAACGTTTGGATGTACCAGGAGACTTGATTGACACAGTGTTTACTTAGTTGTTTTGTTTGAAAATTAGTGATGTGTGAGCTTTAGTATTGGACTATAATTAGTGTATATATATATATAGTATTTAATTTGTACTTGTGATTCAAGCAATAGTTTGAGTATATTACAGTTTTGTGGCTCCTTTGGATTAAACAAATGCGTTGATAAAATGAGATGTGCTTTCAGGAGGATTTAAATTATAATGTGGAAGTTTCCTACCTGTGATTAAAAGTGTCAATACTTGTATTTATCTATACTTTATGAAGATCATTCATTCAGATGGATTACAACTGTGTGTATATCTTAAATCACAAAGAATTGGAAAGAATAATATTGGTGTAGTTATTTCATACAAGTATAAAGAATAAAGGATTGATGTAAATAAATCTAATTTTGCTACTGTCATTTCATTATCCTTTCTTTAATTTTCAATAGTACTAGTTCTTAAATATGTCATGCTTTTTCTTAGATCTCTCTATCCTTACTGATCTCACATAATGATTTAAGGCAGTGAGTGGAACCGGCAGCTACTATATATTGCATACATGTGCATTGCAACAAAATAAAATGCTTTATAATTTTTTAGTTTTTGTCAAAAAGGGAAAAAATAAAACAAATGCATGTAAAAGACAATATTTTCTTGCAGTAATGAAGTTGAATTATCAACTAATTGAGCTTTGTTGATCGCTAGGAATGTATCAGTAAGAACATAGGGGTGGGTTTCTGCATTGCGTGGTTAATTTTTGATTGGGTCTTTAAATTTGTGGTTCATAGCAACCATGAAATCCATAAAAATTGCTTCCCCATGAACAAAAAAAAAAAAAACACCTTATCTACCGTTAGTTAGGTCAGTGAACATGAAGCAACAAGAATTTTACCATAATGTCATGCACTGGATAAAGACAAGAGATGAATCACTGTATACTTTTCTGATAAGGGGTAGCAGGTCTTGGAAAGTCAGTTAGTTTGGAAGCTTTATATGAAGAACTATGAAGATCCCTCTGTTATATACAAGGGAAAAATCCTGATGATTCTTATGTTTTGCTGTGTGCACCAACAGGAAAAGTTTCTAACAACATACATGGGGAACCATTCATTCAGCATTTTAGATTCTGGTCAGCGAAATATTATATTGGCTAATTTTACCGACCACCAGAAAACCACGACCATGAATACTTGTCAAGACTACAGAGTTACCTCTCTTGCATACCAACCAACAATGGAGTACACATATGATTTGCTGGTGACTTCAGTCTAGCTTATATTGACTGTCAGAATTAATGTGTGAAGCCAAATCCAGCATATACAACACAATGTCAGCAGTTACTCATTCTGCTGCCTTCTTGGATCATGTGGTATTGGAGCCCACAAGAACACCAAAAACTTTTGCTAGCATCCAGGATTTAGTCTATGATTATTCCAGGAATATAAGACCATGAAGCAGTCTTAATTGAATCTTGCCATAGACCCATGAAGAAGAAATCTCTCCATAAAAAGACTACCAGTATAGGGAAGCAGATTATAAAAACTTTCAGCAGGAACTTAATGGATTTCCCCCAGTTATATACAATCTGACATATCATTGGATACGGATACCCATGCAAACCAGGCCTAGAATTTAACATAAATTTCTTTGTAGCCAAAGGACTAGTAGATTGAGAAATTTACTAGTCCTGCTGAATCTTCACTAATCCTTATTCCCCAGCTGACTGATGACAACTGAAACTTTACTAGCCATCAGACAATTCAAATTATGAAAACTACTAGTCCAACAAGAATTTACTAGCCTTGTGCTAGCATACTACTGCAAATTTCAAGCCCTACAAACATGCACATTTTACTGTATTGATGTAACTGAACATGATTACTGTCTGTACTCGCATATAAGCCAGGTCCAAATGCAAACAACATAGACCCTGATCTGCTGTCGCATAATGCGCCAGCAGATCAGGGTCTATGTTGTTTGTTCTACTGATTAGTCCTTACAAACAGCATAGACCCAGATCTGCCAGTGCATTATGTGATGGAAGATCTGGGTCTATGTAGTTTGCAGTTGGTATCTGCCTGCTTATATGTGAGTACATATGGTATATTTCTCACTGTAGTTTGTACCGAATGCCTGTGTGAGATTGATCTACTGGTTAATTGACCTTAAATCAAATGTAATAATTATAATGTCTCTTAATATGTATACCCCTACTTGAAAATGCAAAAGATGATGTGTATTTCTTCACTTGTCTGTCTGTCCATTCATATAGTACTCATCCAGTCATAACTGGTACGGTAAGAAATTGCCTTGTACAAAAAGGCTGTTTCCCCAAATTTAATTTTCTGCTACACAGAATACTGTTTGACTTTTATACTGTTGTGCTGTTCCAGGCTTACAGTACATTACAATGAATGATAGTTAACTGCAAACAAACGATGAATGATAGTTAACTGCAAACAAACGATGCCGAATGTAATCATTATATCACAATACTGGCAGGAGACTGGCAGTCATTCCAACAGCTTGCCAATGCTTTAGACTGTTTGAAAATGTAACCTTGACTGACTTCCAGTGTATAAAAGGACACTTTTAATTTGCATTTCTTCAAATTTAATAGAGTGGAAATGATAATACTAAGAATACAATCCTATCCATCTCAACTTAATCATTTAACACTGAAAACAAAAATTAAAATGAGTTATTGTTTAGAAATAACTTTATAAGACTTACAGTGAGTAAATTGATTGCAAGCAACAGCCAGCATCTTGATATTTGTATTATACAATGAAAGTATCAACCAGCTGGTTGTTTCTTCACAGTCAATCACTATTAGCTGTACCTACATTGTCACATTTACATTGCATTAACTTTCTATATCATCAGCAATCTATATTTTGACAACTTTCCTTGTTCCAGTACAATAATATTATATGCCAGGTGAGCAATACCAGACCCATTTTTGCCTCTTGATTTTGATCATGCATCATCCAGCGTGTGTCATTTGTTCACAGTTGTTATTTACAAGTTCCTCTCAAAATCCACCTGACCAGTTTACACATCATTTTACAGGGAGCATTCTGGCATCAAGGCCTTTCAGATTTGTTCAGTTGATTATTATCCATCATCCAATGTGGTCACTGTTACTAAAAATAGAACAGCTTTTAACCTACTTCTTCACAAAAACCACTTTTAAAAAATGACCATATTTTATAAAGGTCTCTCAAATTTGTTCAGATGTTACCAATCCACCATCAAACATGACTACCATTACTAAAAATAGAAAAAAATCTTAAATGACTTCTTAAAAAACCACTGAACAGAATTTGACCAAATTTTCCTGCGAGTATTCTAGCATAAATGTTTTTTAGTTCTGTACAAATTATGTCAATCTGCCATCCAATATGGCCACTCGTACCAAAAACAGAAAAACCTTTAGAAGGACTTCTAAAAAATGGCTTGACAGAAGTTAACTGAATTTTGACAGAAAGCATCATGCATAAAGAGCTTTACAATTTATACAAATGATGATGATCCACCATCAAATATGGCCACCATTACATAAAACAGAAATATCTTCAAATGTCACATCTTCTCAAAAACTACTCAAACACAATTTGACTAAATTTGACAGGGACCATCCTGGCATTAAGGGCTTAAATTTATACAAACAATACTGATCCACGATCAGATATGCCTGCCTTTACTAAATATTGCTCAACAGACTTTGACCAAAATTAAAAGAAAGCATTCTTGCATGAAGGCTTTCAAGCTATATGGCCACCATTACTAAATATAGAAAAACCTTTGAACAACAACTTCTATGAAACCACTTAACAAACTTTAACTAAATCTGACAGAAAGCATCCTGGCCTACTTTCAAATTTATAAAATTAATGCTGACAGCTGTTGATAAAAATAGAATTTTTTTTACATGGTTATACTACAAAAACACTGAACAGAATTGAGCCAGATTTGACAAAAAGCATCCAGCAGTAAGAGCCTTCATTTAGATACAAATGAAGCCTAAATTTGACAGAAAGCATCCTGCCATGAAGGGCTTTTAAGTTTGTTCAAATGATGCAAATCCACCATTAAATATGGCCACTGTTGCTAAAACAGAAAAGGCTTAAAACAACTCATTCCCCAACACCAGTAAACAAAATTTTACCAAATTTGACAGAAAGCACTATATGGCCGTGATAACTAAAATTAGAAAAACATATAATAACTTTATCTCAAAAAGCAGCACAACAGAATTAGACCAACATTGACAGAAAGCATCCTGACATATAAAGGCCATTCAGTATTGGACAAATGATGCTGATATGCCATCAAATATGGATGAAGATACAAAAAACAGAGAAACCTCGAAACAATCACTTTATTAACATATTTGATCAGCAGCATTTGAAGACATATTTACAGAAAGCATCCTATTGACTCAGATTTCATGGCCAACTGTTATTTGCTATTAGACAGATGTCAGCGAGATCTCAGGCCCACTTGATAGTTAACTGCCAGTAATGATTTCATTTTCACAGGACTATGGATTAAAGACATGCATGTACTGCTGGAGAAGCAACTTTTGATCAATCAATGAATTCCCTAAACATTTGCTACCAATTAGCAAGAAAATTATACAGAAAAACAGGCCACCATTATTAAACCCGAGTTTGAAAAAAACACAGCAGAAACTATGTTTTAAAAAGCAGAAATTGTTTGCATCCTAAAATGGTAAAGACAGGCCTCCTTTGTTTATCATATGTAAGTAATTGTTGCTGTTTTGAAGGATATTTATGTCATTGTTTAAATTTTGCACTGAAAACCTTTTGTAGGACAAATTTGTCAACATGGCAAATTCTTTAACTTCTTAAAATTATGTAATTTCTGGTTCTCTTAAATTTAACTTGGAATGGGGATTGCTTGTTTCTTGAAAGAGGCTTGAACATTGAACAATTTTGTATTGTTAACATTTCTGTATTGAAAAATTTTGAATTGTTAACATTTCTGTATTGAAAAATTTTGTATTGGTAACATTTCTGTTGGAAATAATGTATATACTCATGTATAAGCTGATACCAACTGCAAACTACATAGACCCAGATCTGCCATTGCATAATGTGCCGGCAGATCTAAGTCTATGTAGTTTGTAAGGACTAATCAGTAGAACAAACAACATAGACCCTGATCTGTCAGTGCATTATGCGATGGTAGATCAGGGTCTATGTTGTTTGCATTTGGACGTGGATTATATGAGTATATATGGTAAATTTACTACCAGCACACTTTATCACTTCAATAAGTACAACCGACATTGGTTTAAAATCTTTTGAGCTCACTTGCACAAAAGTACCATGTATAGTGTTGATGTTATTGACATGAACAAATGTGCACTATGTTTGGGTTAGCTTCTTGCATGGACATTACTGTATTGCTTGTATATCCTGAGGTATACTGTACAACCATACCAAAATAGGTGACTGTTAGTTCGTTTTCACATTTCATTGTCTGTATACTTGTTATTTTAAGGTCAGTTTTGGGGAGCCTGTTTGTAAAATTGTGAAACTTCATATCCGAAATGTAGTACATCACCATACAAAATGTACCATATATACTCATGTATAAGCTAATACCAACTACAAACTGCATAGACCTGGATCTGCTGTCACATAATGCACCAGCAGATCTGGGTCTATGCAGTTAGTAAGGACTAATCAGTAGAACAAACAACATAGACCCTGATCTGTCGGTGCATTATGCGATAGCAGATCAGGGTGTCTGTAGTTTGCATTAGGACCCGGATTATACGCGAGTATATACAGTAGCTGACTGTTACCTATATCTACCACCTAACTTGTCTTTATATTCATTCATTATTGATCTTCATGGGGACTGACAAATTCAGACCTCTTATGTCTGCATATAAAAGTGGAGGCAAGTTTTACTGTCATCTAATAGATCCATTTTTCATTTTACTTATCTTGGCCAATACATTTCTCAGTGGTCTTTGTAGTTTGTCTTTGTGATTTATTAAGACAACTATTATCAAAATGACCATTTTATTTTTTTAAATTCAATTGAACTTTTCTGTCATTGTCAACTGTTGTGAAGATAGAATGTCAAGACATAATTAAAGTTTTCAATATAAGATAAGCAAAAAACTTCTTTTTATTCATGAAGGTCTAAACCTAGCTGTATGTAAATTATATTTTGTTGGTTCTTTTTCAGAAAATTCTTTGAGTACATGTAATTTTCCTTTCAGATTTTACCACGGGCTTTCAGATCAATACTTCAGTACCTGTATACAGGTAAGAATTCTACGGATTTTCTTACATATCTTCTTCTCAAATAATGACAGCATCATTAAACTTTTTATTTTGGAATCTGTTCAGTCTTGTGTGTAAAAGAAAATGTATTTGATGGGGCAGGTACTGATGTGTCTATAAGCTATTAGCCAATCAAATTTGATTATATTATTTATCTATGTAGTAAGACAAGAGGAATCATTTTACATCATTGTGAAGTCTCAAATTAAACACATAAGTTGTTTATGATAATACAGTGCAGTTTTTGTCATCTTTAGTAGTAGAAGATGTAAAATCAGTAGTTCTTATAGTACTAGTAGTAGCAGTAGTAGTAGTTGTAGTGGTGGTCATCATTTTTATTGTTTTTGATGTTGTTCTGAAAAAAGCATGCAATTTTGTTGCAAAGTTAATGGAATATTTAATGGAGAATTATAAACAGTTTAAAGAGCAATCTTCAAGTCAACTGACAAGTTTTGCTTTAAATAATTTCCTTATTTTAAACAAAGGATGATCTTAAGTAAATTTGTATCTGATGATGTTAGTGGTTGAATCAAAAGTAGGAAAAGTTTTATTGCCAATGTACATGCAGAATATTAAATGCATATTAATGATACTATGAACCTCTGCTTCTCCCACCCCCAAAATTCAAAGAAGTGACAATTGTTATTGTTATGCAAAAGTCTTCCTAACTAAATCATTAACTTTAAATGAAGTTCCTATTGCATACAATAAGAATCCATATATACCAAATGTGGCAGTATTCTGTGATCAAAGCATATTGTTATATGTATCTTGTGTATTGCTTTTGTGTACCTCAGACTTGTTTCAATCCCATATTTTGAAATATGCAACTCATATTAGTAAATAAGGCTGTTTTTCTGTCATTGCTCAGTCCATATTGCATCTTCTTGGCATTATTTGCATTTAATTAAAAAAATTATACACATTTATCTTTTTAAATTTCTTCCATTTCAGGTCAGCTAGAGACACATTTAGACTATGTGGATGACTGTATACATCTTGCCAGGAAATGTAAGTTAGACAAGCTGATCACTGACGTAACAGAAAAACTCAAGAAACTGGAGTCTTTTGGTAAGTTGTACACCAGAAATCTTATTGTTTTTGGTTCACAAGGCCATAAAGACAGAGTGAGCTTATTCTATCGACCTGCATCTGTTGTGCATCTATCAGCAGTTGCCATTTTCAACTTTATCTAAAAACAAACAAAACCAATTTCAACTAAACTTTTCAGACAGCATAAGTATTTCAGGTTAGTACAAATGATGACAAAATGCCATCAGATACGGCCACCATTACCCAAAATGGAAAAACCTATAAATTACTTCTTCACATAAACTGCACAGCATAATTTGACCCAATATCCCAAAAACATCCTGGTATAGATGGCTTTGAAGTTTGCACAAATCTTGCTTATCAACCATCAAATATGGCAACCATTACTAAAAATAGAGAACCTTTAACTAACTTTTTCTCAAAACCTGCTCAACTGAATTTTACCAAATTTGACAGAAAGCATACTGGCTTAATGGGCTTCCAAACTTGTCCATATAATGCCATTCACAATCAAATATTGCTACCATTGCTAAAAATAGAAAAACCTTTAACAACTTTTTCTTAGAAACAGCTTAGCAGAAATTGACCAGATTTGACAGAAATAATTCTGTCATGAAGATCCTTACAAGTTTATACAAATTATGCTGATTTGTGATCAAATATGGTCACCATTACTAAAAATAGAAAATTCTTTAATTGTCTTCTCAAAAACTACTGAATAGAATTTGTCTAAATGTGACAGAAACCGTCCTGGCATAAAGGGCTTTTTAATTTGTACAAAAGATGCCAATCCATAATTAAAATATGGCTGCTATAATGAAAATAGAAAAACCTTTAATAACGTCTTCTAAAAATAATGTTTACAGAACTTAACCAAATTTGACAGAAAGCATCCTAGCTTGAAGGACTTTGAAATTTATACAAATAATGCTGATATGCCATCAGATATGGTCACCATTACTAAAAATAAAAAACATATAAACAAATTTATCTCAAGAAACCACTGCACAGAATCTGACCATCTTTGACAGAAAGCATCCTGGCATTGAGGCCTTTCAATATTGGGCAAATGATGCTGATGTGCCATCAAAGATGAATGAAGATAACAAAAACAGAGAAACCTTGAAACATTTGTTTTCATAACGCATGCAATCAACAGCATTGGAAGATATTTCTATAGAAAGCTTCCTACTGACCCAGATTCTTGGCCAACTTTTTGGTTATTTGCAGTTAGGCAGCTGTCAGCCTGATGAGTGATCTCAGGACCATTTGGGCATCTTGCTTCTTCTTTTTTTTACTTGAGGCAATGAATTCATATTGGTAAACCTCAACTTTTCCACTATGTAATATGTATTTTAGTTTTCCAAATGATATTGATATTTAAATGATTTCTTTTAAAAACCACACAAGAGAATTTGACCAAATTTGACAGAATCATCCTAGCATGAAGGCCTTTAAGTCTGTACAAAAGATGCCAATCCACCATCCAGAATGATAACCCTTATTAAAAACATAAGAAAAAAAATATTAAATGACTTCCTCTCAAAAACTGGTCAACAGAATTTGACCAAATATGATAGAAAGCATCCTGGAATGAAGGGCTTTCAATATAGTACAAATGATGCCTGTCTATGATCAACTATAACCACCATTACCAAAAATAGAAAATCCTTCAAACAACTTATGTTCAAAAAGCGCTCAACAGAATTTGACCAAATCTGATAGAAAGCATCCTGGCATGAAGGGCTTTCAATCTGGTGCCAATGATGTCCCTTCACCATCAAATATGGCCACTGTTACTAAAAATAGAAAACCTTTAAACAACTTCATCTCTAAAATGACTTAACAGAATTCGATCAAATTTGACAGAAAGTGACCTTGTATAATTGAAATTTGTACAAATGATGCTGATCCACCTTCAAATATAGCCACTATTACTAAAAATATAAAAACCCTTAAATTACTTTTTTTTAAAAGCACTCAACAGAATTTGACAAAATTTGATTGAAAGCATCCAGTTGTAATTTTTAGCTCACCTGGCCAAAGGTTAAGTGAGCTAATGGTATGGCCTTTTGTCCATCATTGCTTGTGGACACTCTAGAGGCTTCATTTCTGATAAGATTTCAGTCAGATTTGGTATGTAAGCTTATATCAAGATCTCAGACGAGTGCAGTTATAAGTGACATCCATTTATATTAATGGCGTGATCCTGCATCTGATCAACTAAGCTTGTGAACACTTTAGAGGCCATATTTTTTTTTTTTTAATTTATGCAAGCTCATTGCATCGAGATCTTATATGACTTTGATTATGAGCAACACCCATGTTTATTAATGAGTTGATCTTGCATGTGATTGGATGAACTTGGGAGCTTTCTAGAAACCATATTTCTGATCAGATTTTGATCAAGTTTTGGTATGTAAGCTTATAGACCTTGGATGAGCAACATCCTCACATATTAATGAAGTGATCTTGCATCTGATTGTCTAAGCTTGTGAACACTCTACAGCCATATTTTTTATCAGATTTGATGTGTAAACTTGTATCATCAAGATCTCAGATGAGTTCGATTATGAGTGAGATCCATGCATATTAGTGGGGATCCAGTCTGATCAAATAGTTAGAATCGAATCCACAACCTTCTGGTCATGAGTCCAACACATTAACCATTGGTATACTTCAGCTCCCTAGGGTGGGGATCTTAATGGTTTCCAAAGTTATAACTCAAGGGGTGGGGCCGGGGGGGGGGTATGGGTAAGGGCAGACTCAGTAATTTATGCTGACTGCACAGATTAACTTCCCATATAATGCTAAATAAGTTCATGTACTTAAAGGTGGAGCTATGAACAGTTTCTAAGTTATAAATCAAACATAGTCCCCAGAGTCAGGGAGAGATCCATTGGAGAATGCAGGTTGTATAAATGACTTGTCCATTTCATGCCAAGAAAGTGATCCTTTGTATATGGTCTAGGAAAGAAGATATATGATAATTAGCAATGTAGCAGTAATGTGCTCCAAACTTTTCTTTCCCATCAGCAGTTTCACAAGCTGACATATGTCATGTGCTCAAGTGAGTGATATCAGGCTCACTTGGCCCTCTTGTTTTACAAGTGATGTCAATCTGTCTTCACATATAGCTGCCCGTAACCAAAACAAAAATAGAAAAAAATTAAACAACTTCATCTGAAAAATCTGGTCAGCAGAATTTGATCAATTTTGACATAAAGCATCCTGTCATAAAGGCCTTTCAGTGTTGGACAATTGATGCTGATGTGTCATCAAATATGGATGGACAAATGATGCTGATGTGTCATCAAATATAGATGGACAATTGATGCTTATGTGTCATCAAATATGGATGGACAATTGATGCTGATGTGTCATCAAATATGGATGGACAACTGATGCTGATGTGTCATCAAATATGGATGGACAATTGATGCTGATGTGTCATCAAATATGGATGGACAATTGATGCTAATGTGTCATCAAATATGGATGGACAGCTAACGCTGATGTGTCATCAAATATGGATGGACAATAAATTATGTTGATGTGTCATCAAATATGGATGGACAATTGATGCGGATGTGTACTCAAATATGGATGGACAATTGATGCTGATGTGTCATCAAACAAGGATGGACAACTGATGCTGATGTGTCATCAAATATGGATGGACAATTGATGCTGATGTGTCATTGATGCTGATGTGTCATCAAATATGGATGGATAATTGATGAAATATGGATGGACAATTGATGTTGATGTGTCATCAAATATGGTTGGACAATTGATGCTGATGTGTCATCAAATATGGATGGACAATTGATGCTGATGTGTCATCAAATAAGGATGAAGATACTAAAAAACCAAACCCTGAAACAATTTCTACAGAAAGAATCCCTTTGACCCAGATTACTTGGCTAGCTACTCTTGCATTTGGTTATTTGGCAGATGTCAGCCAAGTGAATGATTTTGACCCACTTGAGCCACTTGTTTTTTTTTAAGACTCTTTTTACTTACACAAAATTAAATGAAGAAGTTTTACATGATAATTACATATATTTGTCCCTAGTCTGCCAGTAGTAGTTTTCTTGGATTTTAAAGTACTAATCAGAGTTAACCGCAATAATGTGTTGAGGAGTTACATCCTGCTGTTGGAGGATCATTGTATAATAAAAGCTGTTCCTTCCTCCAAGTCCTGAATGAGAATTTTGTGTGGGAACTTAGCAAGCCAAGTCCATGCTTGTACATTTTAACCCTTTGGATGGAATCTCACTGAATCAGTGTCAGTGCATGTGGAATCCGTGTCAGTGCATGTGGAATCAGTGCATGTGGAATTTGTGTCAGTGCATGTGGATACCGCTGATTGGATTGATAGATTTGAGGAGCAAATTCAGAAAGCCCTGCTGAAGGAAGATTTAGAAACTATAATATTAAGTGACTTTAACAATGGCTACATGAAAACTCCACCATTAAAATGGATAAGTAACTTTGAAACTTACAGCTTTACCCAAATAAATAACACTCCACCTAGAGTAACAGATAAAAGTGCCACTATCATTGATGATGCTTATACTAATAAACCTGACAACATAAGTGAAATTAATGTGCCAGTATGCATTGAGTAACCACTATTTGGTCTGTATAACTAGACATGCTCCCAAATCGTCTATAAATGGTCACCACATTGAAATACGAGCGAGATCCACGCATATTA
This sequence comes from Margaritifera margaritifera, assembly GCA_029931535.1. Taxonomy (NCBI): domain Eukaryota; kingdom Metazoa; phylum Mollusca; class Bivalvia; order Unionida; family Margaritiferidae; genus Margaritifera; species Margaritifera margaritifera. The sequence goes on from JAQPZY010001520.1 coordinate 1,985,761, forward strand.
ATGAAGCGAGGTTGCATCTGATTGACTGAGTTTGTTTCCACCCTACAAATCATATTTCTGATCCAGTTGTAATCAAAGTTGGAATATGTGCTTATATCATCAAGATCTCAGAAGAATTAGACAGAGCAAGATACACGCATATTAATGAGGTGATCTTGCATCTCATTGGCTGAGCTTGTTTCCACTCTGGATACCATATTTTGTTATCTGATTTTGATCAAACTTAGAGGTTAATATCATTAAGTTTTGGACGAATTTGATAATGAGCGAGATTTATGAATAATAATGAGGCGATCTGTCATCTGATTGGCAGAGCTTGTTACTACTTAGGAAGCTATATTCGGTTTTGATCAAACTTGGAATATAGGCTTATATGATAATGATCTCGCACGAGTTCAATAACGAGCGAAATCAACGCATGTTAACGGGGTTACCTTGCATCTCAATGTCTTAGCTTGTTATCCCTACAAAGACTGTATTCCTGATCTGATTTTGATTAAACTTGGTAAATAGAGACAAATCGTCAAGAGTGTAGATGGGTACAACTGTGTGCAAGATGCACGAATATTCATGAAGTTATCTAGAATATGACTGGCTTAGCTTGCCAACACTTTCCCAACTCTATTTCTGCTCAGATTTTCATCATACTTGGTAAAAGGCATGTATCGTCAATATATCCATTGAGTTTTATTATGAGAACAATCTGCACATATTAAATGATAATATCTTGCATCCAACTGGCTGAGCTTCTTACCATTCAACTGATGATGTTTCTGACCCAATTTTAATTAAACTGAAAGTAAATTGGCAATCTGATAAAAATCTATATTTGCTTTTAATATGTCAGAGATCTCAATTTTTAATTGGATTGTGTAAACTGGCTAATCTTATCAAGATGCTGATGAGTCTTATTATGAGCCAGACTTATGCACATTTATGATGTGATCATTCATCCGATTGGGTGAGTTTTGTTAGCACTATACAGACTGTACGTTGATAGGATTTTGATCAAACTTGGTAAATAGGTTTACATCATCAAGATCTCTGTCAAGTATGATTATGAGCAAGATCCATGCATATTAATGACGCAATCTTGCACTTGATTTTCTGAGCTTGGTAACACACTAACAACTTTATTTTTATTTTATATCAGATTTTGATCATACGTATTAAATAGTCTTATATTACAAACATATTGGATGAGTTTGATTGTGAGCAAAGTCTGCACATATTTATGAGGTAATCTTGTATTTTATTGACAGAGCTTGTTAGCACTCTGGAGACCGAATTTCAAACAGCTTTACACATAGCTTTGTGTCTATGCTTGCCGCTGGAGACACCATCCGGTGTGAGGGCCTCAACATCGACGCACAAGCGTCTGGATTCTCAGCCCCTCTGACCATGTTTGGCTTCGGCAATTAGACTCGCATTATACTTAGCTTAAAGCAAAAAACAAAGCCATGGGGGAAAAACCAGATTTAGACAAGGAACACGAATCCCTGATGCAGCCTGCCAATCCTGAGATCGACGAAGGGGTATTGGCGCAGCTCACAAAGCAAGTGCCTGACATCAAGGAATACAAACCACTAGTGCAAGAGTATCTGCGCCAACTTTTGGGTAACACGTATCAGTTCAGATTGGAATGAGGATGCAGAGCAGATAGACATTTAGCGCTGGGACCAACCAGAGCACCCTAAGCCAACCGCGGTCAGCTAGGGGTAATTGCGTTTTCGCTGTCGGATCAAGAGCCAAAAGTACTCCCCCCGGGTCGTCTCGGGCTCGACTGTTACTATAATGACAACGTGGTATTTAGTAAAACGTCCTCCTTCGGGGTATGTATGGCCCTCTATCACTCGTCTTGTCAAAAACAAAAGCAAAGTTATATTGAAAAAGACGCTCTATGCCGCTCCACAGTATCGGCCAGAAAAGCAACAGTCGATGAACCTGCGAATAGAGGGCATGGTATTTTTAACTCTAGGTGAACGTGTTAGCGTGCGTGCTGTTGAAGTCCATGTTATTTCCAGATCTACTGACATCAACCAAACTGAAACCGTCCATGACATCACCGTCATCTTATCAGTACACCACAACGACATGTTAGAGGTGCGTGTCCGCAGGGAAGCTAACCCCACCCCACCCCCATCCCTCCAGATTAATTAAACCTTTTATGTCACTCAGCTTACACAGGAATTATAATGTCGCTATACCCAAAAATCCAAGACCCACAAGATTCAAAAAGATCAGTGAGACTGAAACCTTCTTACGGGTAGAGGCTGAACAGCGGCTCACTCTATACAAAAAGTACGAGCGCGCAGTAAACCCAATAGATGGTGCTGACATCATACTGACGGCTGTCTCTGGGCACCGGTGTGGCGGGAATTGGAATATTGTCAGCAATCATTTCTGCCCCCATTGTGATTGTCCTTGAGAGCACTGCTCTAAGTTGTGGTCTGATTTCTGCGGCTGTAAATTTTGTAAGCTGGCAACTATCCATGAATGCTAAAAAGCACAATGAAATCCTATTCTTGGCCAAATCAAAGCTCAACACAATCACAGACCACATCTCTAAGGCACTGCATGACAACGCCATCTCTAAAGAAGGGTTCAAGCTTATCCATGATAAAGTCGACAAATATACAACCATGAAAAATGAAATACTGGCTGCATCACATATGGCATAGATTTCAGTTGTAATGAACGAAGTGGCGAAAAACAAACTAATAGCCCGCGAAAGAGTGAAGACCATGAGGAGATGGAAAATCTCGCTAGGAATTCATCATAAGCTGTGTGTTGTCATTTCAACCGTCGGAACAAAAGCTTTCAGACTCGAGACCTATTCTTAGTGCACCTCCAGCATACGATGCAGTTTTACATTAACAAGACCACGCTGCCAGGCTCAGCTGGCCTAACGACCTATATTTTCTCCAGTGTTTCATTTAAATATTGATTTTTAAAAAAGAAAAAAACGCAGTGGATCTGCCGATGTTAGTATCTAATTACGATGAGTATGATAAAAACTAGTTGTAGAACCGAGTCGGCAAGGGTTCACGGTTGAACCTAGACCAAACAAAATGCTATTCATTTATAAAAATGAATATGCACGTAATCAAGGCAATAAACTACTAAATCACAGGCAAAACGTAAGTTGAATCTTGTAAACAGATGCCATGCAGACGTTAGTACGCTACCTTTCTTTAAAAAAATCAGACTTGATGACCTTCATATTCAGAGCCTTGTTATTCTTGATGGTGCACAACTTAAGTTCGCACGTGCCTTGAATGATTACAAAATGATTGTCAATTGGCTGTATGAACAAACAGTTAATGACGGCACCAACTAATGTAAAAAAAAAACAGCTTTTAGCCGGCCTAATGGGGGGGGGTGGTGAAGGGGCTCGGTCGGCTTAACAACCAGGCGTTTTCAACTAGCTAACATTCGTTCCAACAGGCCCCCAACCCGCTAACAGTCGTCGTCGTTCCCAGAAACGCGGCCCTCCAACCGCCTGACAGTAGTTCAACGGAGCCCCCAAATTGGCTCCCCACCCAAGCTAACCGGGGTGGGGCAAAATACCCCTTTTGCATCTACGTGAGCTCTAAACAGATATTTATTTCATTATTTTTTATTTGCATGTGGATGCGCGTTTGGAGTCTTCTTGATTTAAGCCGCTTGGTTTCAGTGTCTTTAGGCGGCGTATCCAATAAGATTCATTTTCACTCATGGTTTCGAAACTCCAGTTACAGTTCTGGGCAGTTGCAGGTAGTATAATGTCACTGAAAGTATGGCCAGGGGAAGAGTATGGTTTTGCTACTAGACTTCTGTCCAACTTCTTTGTCATCCAATCAGATCTGTGAAGAGTGATCCTTTCGTGTAGATTTTTCAGTTTCTCCGACATACTGAAGGCTGCAAATCTTACATGTGATGAGATAAATTACATTCTGTTTTGCATGTTTTGTTCAGACCATGTATGTTCAATTGTATGCACATTACTGTGCTAGAGAATGTGTTTGTCTCTATCATATGTTAACATGTTTTACACCTTTCATCACCATAGGGCCCATATCTGCCTGTATGATCCTGGCTTTTGACTGGCGTTAACTTTTGAGGAGACATTGTTGACTCCGCCAACAACGAACCTTCAGTTTTGTAACTTACCATTTAAAATAGATTATAATTTACCTTAAATTTACCTTTTGATATGCTTTATGGTCTGTAACAGGTCATTCACTGTCATTTTCGATTACGAAATATAGACTTCATCTGATGTAGGAAAGCACTGCCAAGTACTATTAAACATTATACTACTCTCAAGCTTGGGAAGGCTACTTTAGGCTATATTTGTACTTTCAGTTTCAATATAATTGAGAATAAGTACTAAATAAAATGTGTGTTTATTAATGTATCCAAATATAGATTGGTATCTTCATTTCTCCTGCTATTAACTTCTTTATATATACTACTAACTTATCCAACCAGACAACAAACTTCTTTCCAATAGATGGAACTACTTCACACAGATGTTGAACTTCTGTAGAATTTTTCACCCCAGCACAACATTTTTTCACATAAAGATAAAATGTATTAGTCAAGAAGTGGAACTACTTCATCCGAACCTATATAATTTTTTAGATAAAGATGAAAGTTCATGCGTAAGAAATACAACTTCTCAGAAAGACATAGACTTATTTCACACAAACGTGAAACTTCTTTGTCCAAAAGTGAAACTTCTTCATTCAAAATTTAAAACTGTATCCATTATTAATTTAAATAATGTGCTATATTTTCCAGCCATTTTTCATATTTGTATCTTCTTCCTAATGGTGCTATGCAATGCTTGCAGCATCATAAAATGTCACTGTGGGTTTGGTCAAAGTAATCAAAGACAACCATATTAATTCAGGTTTGCTGCCTGATAAAATTCTTGTCCCGTAATTAGTGCAGCTTCGCTACTTCCATAGTTAATTCTTTGAAAAATGGCATCTCTGATAGATCATTAATAGGTAACTCAATTTGCTTGTAAGAGGTCAATACGATCTCCCTTTATTTAAGAAACCGACTTTCTTAACATTCTACTATCGATTTGTATTTTTAAAAATAAACCAAGTACGATTCTTGTATGGACAAGAAACCAACTTTAAAACGACTCTACTATCGATTTAGTTTCATAACATGAAAATAAACCAGATCCCCATGTGTCCCAGAATCTTCCATCTCTATTACTCTATATCCCTACCACATCTTATGTCACAAAACCTAGAAATTGGAAATATTTTGAAAATAATGAATGGATTACATTTTTTTTAAAAACAGAATGTAAGCTATTGAGTGTTTGAAACCTTACAGAATTAGTAGTTAATAAAAAAAATCAAGCATATTTTTTAAAAATAATACTAAATTTGTTTTAATACTTGCTCTGTTGTACAGTAGAGCAATATGACCATGTAGTTAAAGCGTATTTCAAATTATTAAAACCTGATTTTATACAAATAAATTTTGTTTATATTATTTTACTTTCTTTTTGTGAAGTTATATCTTCTCAGCAGACGGAAATATGTTTGTTTTGATTTCAGTGCACAGACAAGTAGAACAAACAAGCATTTTGCCTGCAATTCTATGCTTCAGTCATGTTACACACTATCGAAAGGCAAAGTAAAGGAGAAAAGGATATAAGGAAACTTGATTGGGAGAAAGAAAGAAAGAACCAATAAAGTCAAATGGAATGATGCACGGGGATGGATCCAGTGAATTTTCTAAGGGGTTCAAGTTTTAAAGAGTTGATTTGTTTTCCTTAAAATGACCACATTTCTATTAATTTTTTTTTACATTGAAAAGTGTACTTATTTTACTGCCGGGGGGGGGGGGGAACCTTCCGAATCCCCATTAAATCTGCCTCTGTCACGGTTAAAACATAAATCACCCGTGTTTATAAAGCGGGCACTAAATGATATCGACTTATTATCCACCACAAAATGATGGCGGGTGACAGTTATAAGTGGGTCAGGCTATCTTGTTGATTCAGTTATGCATAAAGTTTGTTCATCCTTGAGTTGACTGACATTTAGAGGTATGTAGGCGGATCTTCCATTTTGATTTCAAAGAAACTTGCGACGTGGAATTTAAAGTTCCTGGCATATACGTCGAACAAAACGTTGCAATTTGGAAAAGGCCGAACTTCATAGACATTAGTCCCAGTTTTTAAACCCCATAATTTTAATCTTTTTGGAATATTTTGCATAAATTGTTCCTGAATTTTCTAAATATGCCGAAAACGTGAGGCTGTAGCTTTAGCTTTAGCTCTTATACCGAAGTCATTTTGTTGAATTTTTGTTTGTCCGTGGGTCCGGATTTAAATTACTTTTTATTACCATAGAATTCAAGTGAGCGTCTCCATAATATTTGCTCAGAAGAATCTTATAACAAAACAATCTTATTTCAAAGATAGAATAGAAAGGTACTCGGCTCTGCTCTACAAGAAAAGGATACTTGTTAAAAAAATCCAAACGTGCGGTTATAAACATGCAGTTATTTTATTATAATTTATCACATTTTCACCACTGTTCTATGTATTCGGAATAGGTCAGTGGGTAGAGTAAAATTTTAGCCTGTTGCAATAACTATTTTCTTCTTAGAAAAATAAATCATCACCGATGTTTCTGTACATTGCTATTGTTATATCAACAAAATCATACAGATATGATTGTCATTTTGTTCGAAAATGAAAATATGTGTGCAGCCTTTTTACGTACTTGCAAGTGATTCCTAACTTGTGTAAACATGGCTATAAATAAACCATACACATTATGTATTGGGTTGGCTCATGCGACCAGTCATGTGAATACCTGCAGCAAGGGCGATTTCACATTTGCCTCCAGCTTTCGTTCTCCTTTATATCCTCACAATATATGTTCCGTCACGTTCCTGTCAACTTCAGTCTTGTTTGTGTTTGTCTATTTAATTTGCTCCAGGACTCTAACTGCATACTAACCAGAAATGAAGCTACCGCTGTTCAATTGTTGTTGTTGTTGGTGGTGGTGGTGGTGTATGTATGTGTGTGTGTGTGTGTGTGTTTATGATGCTTTCAATGGGATTGTATGCACTTTTATTCAGAAACAATATCATAATTTATGTGTGATCATTTGAATGTGCATTTTGTCTGATTATATTTATGTTGCTTTCATTGTCATTAATTCATCTGTATTTCTTCCTTCCTTTAGGAGAATAATAACAACGTATAAAAAATGGTACAGATATGAGAATAATGAAGACATGATGTACACTTACACTTATAAAGCACCAACACATACATACATAACGACACGACCTACAATTACAAGTTTTTATATTGGATTGATATGATGCTTTAGGGCTGTACTATGCCAGCATTAACCGATAATAAAATAATAAATGGTCCCGGCCCTTAAACGACCGTTGCAGACTCCCCTTGTAGGTAAAAAGGTCTTTTTATTTTTTATTATTTTTTTTTTGGGGGGGGGGGGGAAGTTACGGCACTTGTAACACATTATTGGCTATATCATGCCACGGAAATGGGAACTAAGTACCTTTCCAAAGGACACACTGACGCAGCCAACAAGGGCCGGCCTGTGCGGGTATTGAACCCGTGACACTTGGATTATAAGTCCGACGGCCTACCAGCTGAGTTACTGTGTCTCCCCGTAGGGAGAAAGACGAGCTAGACCAAATAATGCAATATATTTAGAAGGCTTAAATCCTAATCGTAAGATGAAAATTGTCTATTGTATGTGGGTAGTAACGCCGAAACGTGTATTATTTGTATGTGGGTAGTAACGCCGACACGTGTACTATTTGTATGTGGGTAGTAACGCCGACACGTGTATTATTTGTATGTGGGTAGTAACGCCGACACGTGTATTATTTGTATGTGGGTAGTAACGCCGAGACGTGTATTATTATCCTAATTTTGATGGCGCTATCCACAGATAAATCATTCATCAATTTATTTTCCAGCTCAACACTCACATGATGTGCAAAAATACAATTTCCAAGATAGAGAATCAGGATAAATATTACATCAAAATTATAAAACAGTTACATAACGCATCAGGTAGACTTGTTTGCGTCTGAACATCCATTGTTATCTTCTGACTGGTTTTTACTGAGGACACGGAGCAGTTTCTTCTGCATCCATGTCCTCAAAGTCGCCAAACCTATTGTGCAGCTTTATTGGGTCATCTGACCCCTTGTGCTGCCTGTTAGGGTTCAGTTTGTTTCTATTTTTTTGGTGATTTTTGTGTTGGGGCATTATTGAATGTTGTCTGTGTGGAGATAGTATTTTTCTGAGGTTTATAGTGAGGACTATTTGAAGGTGTTGCTGCATCAGGTAGACTTGTTTGCGCCTGGGCATCCTTTGTTATCTTCTGACTGGTTTTTACTATAGTTGAGAAGGTTGGGCCATGTAGTGATGTTCTAGATTCAACTATCTTTCTGGCCTCTGTAAAGGGGATATTTGAGGTGTATTTCACCTTTTGAATTTCCTTCTCTCATTTCCAGGTTTCGCAGTCCTTCGAGTTAGCGTGATGATCTTTTCCACAGTTTATACAGTGTGGGGTGGCTTTACAGTCAGATTCTCGATGTGAAGAATCGCCGCATCGGCCACACACGGGGCTTTTGGAGCATGTCTTCGTGGTGACCATACTTCTGACATTTGAAACATCGAAGTGGATTTGGGATGTATATCTCTACTTTGACCTGCAAAAATCCAACTGTTACTACTTTGGGTAGTATTGGTGTGTTAAAGGTAAGTATGATAGTGTTGGTGTCTTGCAAATTTCCGCCACGTTTGATACGGATTCGTCGGATGGCAGTGACACCTTGGTTCCTCATACCTTCGATGATTTCTGTGTCGCCGACTCCCCCCAAGTCATGGCAGCGAATCACGCCCTTGGATGAATTCAGTGAGTGAGCAAAGGAGGTTACTGGTATATCATGAAAAGTTTTTATTTTGGATATTTTCAGTTTGTCCTCTTCGCTCACATTCCACAAGCAAGCTACCTGATTTTAATTTTTTCACGCTTATTGGTGTGCCGACTAGTCCAAGTATTGTCTTTTCAACTACAAATGGAGATAGTGCAGCAAGCGGTTTCGATGCATCTTTGGACTGGATGACCATGAAGCGCGGAAATGAATCCACGCCACATGGTTCATCGTCTGACTCGGATAATGGTTTTGTTCTTTTCAGCTGATTTTTTTTCCCATCATATTTTGTTGTATGTTCATCACTTGTGCTCACCCACCCACCACGGAGCCCAACAAGGGGACATTTCTCAAATGCCAGGGATACACAAGAGATATACTCAGCAGGTAAAGATACCTCCCGATTGACCCGTTAAGCCACCGCCTTCTACGAAGCCTTCTGAGAAGGGGAAAGATGAGGAAAATGTAGGGAAAATGTAGGGGCAACGGTGGTACCAAGAGCGATACAAGAAGAAAAAGGTAAGTGAGAAAATAAAGTTAAGGCTTCCTAGGGCTCGCCGTGACAAGCCGATTTGTCGGGACCAGACCCATTCAGACCACCCATCTAGCAAGAAGTAGAGGCCAAAGTAGTGTGTTGCATCTGGGAGCCACTGATGGGTCTCCCCTTTACTCAACTACCAGGATTCTTTCCTCCTTCGACACGGGTCACAACCCACGGCCAACAGGTTGTCTCCACACAGTTGCCTCTTACGACATACAGCGAAGACGCATCAGGCCTATTCTACAACCCCGAACCCGCAGGGGGGTTAAATCGACATCATGAAATTCACAAATTTTATGAAGAAAGCATATATTTTGTATGAAATTTGTACATACCTTTCACATTATGAAAGTTACAATATAAACTGGGTCTGAATCAACTGGAACTTTAGATGTAACAGGGTTACAATAGTCTTATAATGTACATTGTACACTGGGTTACCTCCCTTATACCATTATTTCAGCAACATACAAGTGCTTTAGATGTAAACTAATAAGTGTTATACAGAACGTGCAATATTTATCTTCTCTATTCTGCATTAGTCCAATAATCATTCATCTGATAATTGGTAATATTTCTGTTAATTTTGTGCGACTTTTTGCTGCTTTATTTCACACTACAAATTGTCATTAACACCGGAAATAAATACCTAAGTTTATATTATAAAAAATACTAACAACAATGTTTATCTTTTCTTTCCTGAGGAACTCTTCTGTGTATGCAAACATTAGCACACATAGAGTGGTCGACATTTAAATACGTTTTAAAAATGTGCAAATGCATCAATTATGAATACGTGAAACACACACACACACACAGGTATTAACTAGGATATTTAGGGCTATTCGTTAGCAACCCCGACTTGCACGTAAACATAGATACATGTATGAAGACTTCTTTATTCAATACCAAACAATGAATTTAATAATGTCTATATACGTACAGTTTTCAGGGACTGTCTTCATAACCTCATTTACACAGAAACATTTAAGGCACCATTCATTTGTGGAGTGGGGGTGGGGATGATTGCTCCTCCTGTGTGTCCTTATGTAGCATATTATTAGAGAAATATTTTTTTTAATTAATATTTATATTTGTATGCCTGTAAATGATTTGCATTTTTCGCTCATCATCTCGTCTTTCACAGGCGGGGTAATATATAGTCCACTATCATGCATCATCCAAGAAAAATCACTAATTTTGTATTCAAATAAGTTTAAAGTTCCTTGAATTATTTAATAGTATAGTGATACAAAATGAAGCTTTCAATATGAAATTAATTGATAAAGAAGAAGTATTAACTATAACGGTAACTTTTAGTACACTCCGAATCTCTGGCTAATTTTACTAGTGACTTCTAATATTTGTTCTATCTTTTAATTCAATTTTTGTTCGAATTATGTTTAATACATCACAAAGTAGATTAAAAACTCTAATGCAGGAACAAACTTCTCCAAACTTGAAATAGCATTTCAGTATGCAGATTGACTGAATCAAATGACCTTTGGGCATATTTTTAAAGACCCTTAATCAGGCCTAATTACTATAATCTCAATCAGGCCTAATTACTACAATCTCAATCAGGCCTAATTACTATAATCTCAATCAGGCCTAATTACTATAATCTCAATCAGGCCTAATTACTACAGTATCAATCAGGCCTAATTGCTTCAATCTCAATCAGGCTTAATTACTATAATCTTAATCAGGCCTAATTACTATAATCTCAATCAGGCCTAATTACTACATTCTCAATCAGGCCTAAGTACTACAATCATTGATGATAAATTAGTCTCTGAATGCTTTCTGTTCAAAATAAACAAGATATCCAGTTTCAACAACACGTTGGAATGTTTCTGTAATGACCGTGACTGCTACAGTATTTAAAAGTTAGCGATGGTAGTTTTCAATATAAGTAAATCCTTTTTAAAAAAAGATCAGAATAGTTCTTAGATGATACAATTATATTCCAGTGTACAACGTCACAATGCTGAGGCTGAAATAAAATAATAAACAGCAAAGATTTTTCAACTTCAGGAGTTTGTGACGCAATACATGATTATGATAGAATTCAAAGAGAGACCATTTTTTTTCATCTCGCCATTGATGGATGTGTTGATATATACCTTTACCTTCTAATACGTTTTTTTTTTTTTTTTTTAAACGATTGAAACTGAATTTGTTCCACTATCTAAAAATGGATATTAATTATTCCACAATCTCAGCTTTCCTGACATTAAATATCAGTCCCAGTGGCTGGTTGGATTTGTATATTATTAATGTTACATTAATTTGAAAATTTAGCTGCGTTGGGTGGCCGAAAAAGTGGTTTATCACCCCCGATGTATCAACTTTTCTTCGGCTGTGCGTCTGTGATTCCCTGAAAAATTCGTTCCTTACAACAATATTTATCTTCTAGTTGCACCCAAAGGACTGGTTCCCACACGATAGTAATGTTCAGTAGAAACGAATGGCAAAAGTACTTTTTGTGAATTAACCAGTCTCCTGCATATGAAAGCTAAGTGCAGTTTCAATGGACTTTAATTCTGCAACAAAAATTTTAAACTATGACTGAAAAAGAGGATTTAAAGTCAAAATGGTAGATGATGCAAATGGTGAAACAGAAGAGGTTCAGATATTTCACGACGCAATCAGAGAACATATTGTAAGGAAGGAAAAAGCAATCACACTGGTAGATGGGGAGGGTGGGGAATATTCGAAATCATTCATTCTCTCACAGAATGAGATGTTCAGCGTTGTTATTTTCGACGCTTGATAAAGCTGATTTGAACTACTTTTTTTGTAAAGCAGCCACTTTAACGGTGTTAGCGGCGTCGTCGACAGTTAAGGTTTTGATTTAGCTTTTTCATTTGTATATATGTCACAATCCATTTTATATATCCTCATCACATTTGGCATGAATCGTTATGAAGCTAAAGTAAAAATTGTGCAGGTCATGTTGGCGTTCAATACGAACTGTTTCAGTAATCTGTGTAATTGTTTAGAAGTTGATTACAAATAGCTTTAAATGGTGATTATTCACTTTATTTCGATCCTCATACATCTGTATTCCTTGGAAGGTCATTATATCCTCATTCTGCCATATTTAATGCCCTTAACGTGAATTTTAACGCTTGCATTATAATATTGTGAGAAACTATTAAAATCACCATTATTCATTGTTGAAAAATGTTTATATACTCTATATTTCCTTTGCAAGCTACCATTTTTCTGAGCGTGTCAAAATTTGACTATTTCCGGAAGGTCATCCATGGTACGTGCCCCTGAAATAAAGGCCACGTGACGTAAGATTGGAATGTGACAATTAGGCAAAAGTGTAGAAATAGATTATTTATAATGTCTCTGTATTTTCATGAATTGCATTTGTAATATATTTCATTCCTTTCGTACGCATATTGAATGCAATAAAACACATATAAAAAATGACACCAAAAGTTTTTAAAAATATAAAAAATTGGATGTATTTTTTAATTATTTTATTTTCAAGCTATTTAGATATAATTATCGTATTTAACGATACGCTGAACTTTGAAAAGATTTTTCTTTTCTCCAGGCTATGTCACAACAAAGATTTTTTCCCCTACATTACAATAATTCAATAAAGAATTTCATACTGCATACTCTTCCATTGGATTTATTTTTTCTAACATGATATAGGAAGTGCATGTTATAGAAACAAAGTTTTTTCATTGCTTTTGCTGTCTTGAGAAATCTCTGTTGTGGATTTCCTACTAATAAAAAGGTACAGAAAAGCGACATGTGAACAGCACCCCTGGCTTGAACAGCTAACACTCATGCCAGGGCCACAAACTTGAGGTAAATATGGCATTAGTAAAATTTGCCATTTTCATTGTGTTTTTTCAATTTGAATTGTAGTACGTATTTAAATTTCATTTCATCGAATATTTCTTAATCAGCACTTACTGTCATTGTCAACAAACGCTAGGGTTAGGGTCTTAAATAAAGGCATCCTCATCACTTATTGACATGCATCAAGTGCATATATTTGACAGAATATGGTAATAAACATATTTTTAATTCATTTTAATGTATCTGATCAATATTTTGTGAACATTTAAAAGAAAATAGAATAAAAGAAAAGGAAAACACTTCATTTCGGTTCATTCCAGGAATTTAGCATATCCTACAATGGTACAAGCAATTGTATATTTTTCAGTTTATTTATGTGTGCAATACTAGCATGATAAATATTGTATCAAAGACAGATATCGTTATATAAATATCTCAATAAAACAAGGTTTTTAATATCCAGCACTGATGAAGACCCAGAGTTTGCTTTGGGCTTTACCTTACATATCTAGAAAATTTATTTCATTCATCTTATACATAATACTATGAGATGTCTGCAAATCAGGTTTTAGTTCACCCATAATTTGAGGCCTGTCCTAGAGTTCATTTTAGGTTGCTCAATTGACATTATTTTTCATCTTTGGTGCAAGAAAGTTGCCTGTATCGTGCCATATCACGCATAAATGACTTCAGAAAATAACGATAAAGGATCATTTCGGTTGATTTTAGACTGGCTGAATCGAGTGCATCCCAAACTGGCTTAAGAGTGCATCCCACACTGGCTTACTGAATAGAGTGCATCCCACACTGGTTTACTGAATAGATTGCATCCCACACTGTATTACTGAATAGAGTGCATCCCACACTGGATTACTGAATAGAGTGCATCCCACAATGTCTTACTGAATAGAGTACATCCCACAGTGGTGTACTTAATAGAGAGCATCCCAAAGTGGCTTACTGAATAGAGTGCATCCCACACTGGATTACTGAATAGAGTGCATCCCACACTGGGTTACTGAAAAGATTGCATTCCACACTGAATTACTGAATAGAGTGCATTCCACACTGGTTTTCTTAATATAGTGCATCCCACACTGGATTACTGAACAGAGTGCATCCCACACTGGATTACTGAATAGAGTGCATCCAACAGTGTATCACACAATAGATTACTGAATAGAGTGCATCCCACACTGGCTTACTTAATAGAGTGCATCACACAATAGATTACTGAATAGAGTGCACTCATTGCTAAAGATGCATAAGACCATCAATTTCCTTGTCTGGCAGAAATGTCTTACTGATTTTGATTTGCTAGGGTACCAATCAAGAACACATGGTCAATGATCATGGATAGGAAATTTAAAGAAGAGAAGATTAAATCTAGCAAAAAACACTGCTATGTTTATTTAGAAAGTAGCATACAGGGATGAATAAATGTAGACTCAAATATCTTATATGAATTCTGTATGGGAATCGTTACTTAAGCATAGGAAATTAAAATACCAGTGCAAAAATAAAAGGAGTCAAACATCAGTTTCAGTCAAAATGGGTAACTTCTGAACTAATGGAATCTAGACATTAAAGGGATAAATTTTATAAAAATAAAGACAACTAATAATAAAGCAAACAAACATTCTGGCTCCTTGTGGCAGTATCTGAATGAGCTCACATCATCCAGAAAGTACTCCATTCCAGCTCAGTTGAGTTATCATGACAGCACTGTTTTTTCAATAACAGGTCATAGCTGATATGTTTAACCAATTCATTACCAATATAGAAAGTATTCATTCTGACAGTAAATGATATGGTAGTAACCCCACATTTAACCACGTTCTAACTTTTGTAAAGTTTAGTTACTGATGATCTACAATTTGCCCTAGTGAGGTTTTTTACACTCTTAGCAAAATCAACACAAAAACATTGTGTGGTAGACGAGGTGGGTCAACAGTCCTTTTGTGATCAGTGCTGTTACCTACTTGATAAATCTTAGTATTAATTCAGTTGTCTTCTCTGATAAACTGAAGTGTGCTATAATTACTCCTTTTTTTAAACAAGGATGTAAAATGATCATGGAAATTACAGATCCATTTCTATATTACCAGCTTTATCCCAAAAATTTGAAATACATGTAGCAAAACAGGTTTATGATTGCTTTAGTACTTTTTCCCTTTTCCACAAGGATCAGTCCTTAGTACTTTTTCCCTTTTTCACAAGGATCAGTCCATAGTACTTTTTCCCTTTTCCACAAGGATCGGTCCTTAGTACTTTTTCCCTTTTCCACAAGGTTAAGTCCAGTCTCTGTAAGGAACATTGATGTCAGACAGCTTGCACAGAATTTACTGATCTATGGCTAGAAGAAATGAACAATGGCAACCTAACTGGCAAAACATTTCTTGTTTTTAAGAAAGCCTTTGATCAAGATTCTCCTGAAATTTTCCTGAGTAAGCTAAATTGTTTTAGATTTCATGACAATAAAAAACGTTTGTTCATTGCATATTTATGTGATAGGTAGCAACAAGTCATTATAGGAAATGTCTGCTCTATCCCATTTTATATAAAGCATGGTATACCTCAAGGCTCTGTATTGCATCCCTGCATTTTCTGTTATTTATCAATGACTTCTGCTCTGTACTTAGCATACAAATACTGACATGTTTGCAGATGATGCAACATTCTTTTCATGAAGTAACAATGTCTATACCTTGGAATGCAAACTAAGTTCAGACCTTAAGTCAATTGAGGATTGGTCAAAATAACATAAAATTGTATTATTGAATCAAATACAAAATGCATGCTTATGAAGCATCTAAAAAGACTTGCAAAGTTAGAAAAGAAAGATAAAAAAATGCACATTAATAATAGTGCATTTGAAAACATAGAGGATGAGAAGCATTATGGGGTAATATTGCATTGACAGAAGTTTTAATTGGAAAAAACAAGTAGACAATGTCTGTATGTCTCTCATAAAAAATTCCATTGCTTAGTAGAATTAAGAAATACTCGCCAAAGGATTCCAGAATGCTTTACTATAATACTTATTACTTCCAGTGATTTACTACTGTTGAACCATATTGGGAAGTTGTACTTGTTCCCAGCTGGACAGAATACATAGGCTGAAAAAGCAAGCAGCTGGATTGATTCTTGATGTCCCCTTTTGATGCATCATCATAAGCATGGCTCCCAGAGTTAAAATGGTTAAGAATAGATTAGAGAATGGATTTTCTGAAAGAAGTTATGGTTTTTACATGTATCAAAGGAGATGTTCTAGAGTACATAACGAAATTATTCTTCAAAGGTTCTACCACCTGTAATCTAGGATTAGTTTCTAAAAAAAAATTAGACTTATGAAAATCTTGCAGTGAACAGTTCAAAGGAATTCTGTTGTATTTGGGTACCAAAATATAGAATTCACTTCCTGCTCAAATTCCATCTGATGATTCATATAAATTCTTTACGAGAATGTGCATGCAATATTTTAAGCCAAACTATGAAAATAGATGTCTCTACAATAGTTTGGAATTTTTCAATTTTTTTGTTTTTAAATTATAGATCCAGTTCTGGGATTTATTATAATAATACTATCTAGAATTTATTATTTTCTTGTTTTGTGTCTTGTATTTTAACATATTCTTAAATTTGAGTATACAATTATATATATATATATATATATATATATATATATATATATATATATATATATATATATATATATATATATATATATATATATATATATATATATATATATATATATATATATATATAATGTTATATGAATGTATGTTGTAGTGTTTTATGGCACCTCAGCACAAAGTTGGCTATGTAGTGCCAACAAAAGGTCAAGTTCCAATAAATGTAAAAATGGATTGCACAAAAATTTTGGAAGTAAAATTCTTCCCAAAAAGTGTAAAGTTAAGTACAACAAATTAAGTATAAAATGTAAAGATGTTAAAATTCTGTAAAATGTATATCAAATAACAGATAAAGGTAACACATGTAACATGCTTAAAGGAATTTGTTGTATGAACCACATTCCCATAAAAAGTCCAAGATTGTCCAGGTGGTATCTGTTGATACAGTTTCCTCAAGCAATTCATGTCAAAATATATAAAATGTTAAGTCAGTGAAACTCATTGTATAACCCTTTTTCTGCATTTGTACAGAATAATATTTTTATGCCAAAATATATCACTGATACATGTATAAACTTGACTACATGCCACATTTGTACAGAATAGCCATTATTAACTTGTAACAAAAAAAAATCATTATTACTCTCATTCTCTGGATTTTTTCTTTTCAAAACTAATACAAGTTCGAATTTTTGCTAAAATATGCAGTTGTTCATCTGTGAAGAAAATTAGCCCCTTACATCATTTATAGAACATCAAAAGTACATTACACAAGCAGATGTCAGTGATTTCAAGACAAAAATCTGTAGAAAACAGCGTAAGCCACAAAATTTTAAGTCACCAAATATGTTGTTTTTAGCTCTGCTAGTCATAGACTAGAACAGCCTATAGGATGGCCTTTTGTCTGTCTTCCATCCATGGTCCATCCATTGGCACAAGTTTGTTATCGATACTCCTAAACTACAAGGTGGACTGCCATGAAACTTTACATACGCATTCATCCCATGGACTACCTAGTCCTAAATGAAAGTGGTACCACTAGGATGTCCAGTATGGCCATCACAGTGACCAGCTTGAAAATCTTGTTATCATTACTCCTTTTGAACAAATGGGCAAATCAGTATGGCCATCACAGTGGCCAGCTTGAAAATCTTGTTATCATTACTCCTTTTGAACAAATGGCCATATCAGCATAGAGTTTTCATTGAAAGACTTATTACAGTGTCTAGTTGGTCCCAAATGGAAAGGTGCTAATCTGACATCCAATATGGCTACCATGGCAGCCATCTTGAAAATCAATTTATTGCAACTCCTTCAGAATGGAAAGTCATATTGACATGGGGTTTTCAACAGAAGACTTCTTGTGGTGTGTAGTTGCTCTTAAAGTAAAAATGGTGCTGATCAGGTATTCTGTATAGCCACCATCGTAACCATATTGAAAATCATTTCGCTACAACTGGATGGATGGTGATATTGACATGGAGTTTTCACTAGAAGTCTTCTTATGATGTCTAGTTGGTCCTAAATGACAATTTTGCCAATCTGACATTCATTATGGTCTCCACAGCAATGATCTTGAAAATCTTTTTATCACTTTTCCTAAATGGAAAGTTATATCGAAATGGGATTTTCACCAGAAGACTTTCTATGATGTCTAGTTGGTCCTAAATGAAAATGATGCCAATCTGACAGCTAGTATGGCCACCATAGTTGATATCTTGAAAATGTTGTTATCGCTACTTCTCCAGAATTGATTGTCATATTGACATGGGGTTTTCACCAAAAGACTTCTTATGATATCTAGTTGGTCTGAAATAAAAATGGTGCTGATCTTTTTGTTAATATGACTGCCACAACAGCCGTCATGAAATTCTTGTTATTGCTCACAAATATTAGAGACAGTTTCAACGCTGAGAAGTTTAAAGGCAGAAATGGTCTTATCTTGGATTCCTGGAAATTCTTTTTGGCCAGTAGAGTATCAGTCCCTTTGAGGGACTTTTGTTCATGAAATGAATTACCATCTGAAAGATATTATTAGAATCTGAAAAATATTATTGCCATCTGAAAGATATTATTGCCATCTGAAAGATAATATTGCCAATGACAATTCTGGTGATCACTAGCTCCAACATAGATTATTATTATTACATACAAACCTTATCACTGTTTTTGTATCATATTGTCCATCTGTTTTCTTGTGACTACAACTTAAAATACATTTTTGTATGGATTTTACATATTTTTTCATCCTATAGTAATGTTTTATGACTTTTGCTTAATCACAGTTTTCCCTTATGTACAATTAATAAAGCCTCAGTCTGATGGAAATGAGCATGAATACTGTAATATGTTCAGTCTGATGGAAATGAGCATGAATACTGTAATATGTTCAGTCTGATGGAAATGAGCATGAATACTGTAATATGTTCAGTCTGATGGAAATGAGCATGAATACTGTAATATGTTTTATTAATTTATTAATGATGTATAGGAAACTCTTACCACCAACATCACCTACTTGTGATTGTAGCATCGTCACTTTGATTTTTTCTGTGCAGGTTTAAATTATAGCAGTGAAAAATTGACACGTAACTAAGGAAACAAAAAGTAACAAAAATAGTAGACTTGGACCTTCTTATAAATAAAGTCAAAATTTATTTTAGTTAAATTTTTGCACTAAAAACTAAATTTCTTAAATTGCCTTTTAAGTATTCTCATGGCATCCAGTTATTAAAATATAATTGTATGTACAATGTATAAAATGAATTTGAGGTACTGTATGAGACCATAATAGTATGTACAATGTATAAAATGAATTTGAGGTACTGTATGAGACCATAATAGTATGTACAATGTATAAAATGAATTTGAGGTACTGTATGAGACCATAATAGTATGTACAATGTATAAAATGAATTTGAGGTACTGTATGAGACCATAATAGTATGTACAATGTATAAAATGAATTTGAGGTACTGTATGAGACCATAATAGTATGTACAATGTATAAAATGAATTTGAGGTACTGTATGAGACCATAATAGTATGTACAATGTATAAAATGAATTTGAGGTACTGTATCAGACCATGTCTTTTTTTTTCAGATATCTTTGTTGCTATTTATCCTCTTGTATGTCAGTTCCTATGGACTAATTTTGAAGTTTAAGAGAAAATCAGAAACGGATGAATGTGCAGGTAAGATAATTATTATTATTATTATTATTATTATTATTATTATTTGCTGTATTATTGAGTGTAACACAGCTTACATTAATCTGTCTAGATACTCAAAACAATACAGTAAAAAAAGGAACACATGGCATTAGATACATAAGTCAGATAAATGTGGAAACAAGGATACAGAGTACAGTTGCTCATGATACATGTATACAGGCAACAAGTCAGATAAATGTGCAAAATATATGCAAAATACAGTTCATAATATACAGGCAACAAGTCAGATAAATGTGCAAAAAAGGATGCAAAGTATAGTTCATAATATACAGGTAACAAGTCAGATAAATGTGCAAAAAAGGATGCAAAGTACAGTTCATAATATACAGGTAACAAGTCAGATAAATGTACAAAAAAGGATGCAAAGTACAGTTCATAATATACAGGCAACAAGTTGGATAAATATGCAAAAAAGGATGCAAAGTACAGTTGTTCATGATATACAGGTAACAAGTCAGATAAATGTGGACACAAGGATAAAGAGTACATTTGCTCATGATATACATGTAACTTGTCAGATAATGTGGACACAAGGATACAGTACAGTTGATCATGATATACAGGTAACAAGTCATTTTGTTTGGGGTTGATTTATACAAACGGCTAAAACACGGTATTGGTGCTGAGAGTAGTCTCACTCACTTAAAAAATTGAAATGTTTGATAGAACATTTCAATGAAGCTCATTATATACCCTAGGGTGTCCCCTAGTCAGATCAAGTTAGATTTAGCTTGAACATGCATGCGATTTTGTTTAACCATTATTTCAATTCATTGGTATAACAACAGTTACAGACACTACACTTGGTGTATAACATGCAAGAAAAACAGCATGAAAACTTTAAAACTTTATTTTTTTTCACAGTAACATCAGTAACAGGATATCAACATTTAAAGTAAACAACATAACTGGAAGTGGTAAACAACTTAATAACAAAATCAAAACATCTATGACAAAGGTATCACTAAGAAAAAAAACCTAACCATGAAACTTTTGCATAACAAACATAAAAGACATAGAATAATCTTATTTAGGCATTTATCTAACACCAAGAAGAATATTTAAACAAACAAAATCATTAATACTGGCCAAAAGTATTGCAAACTTCCATAAGAGTCAGAAGTACATTGTCCATAAAATTGGTTACAGACACTACAAAACTATAGCATTTCAATACAGCTGCAGAACCATACATATCTCCATAAAATTCACTTCAAAAATAATTCAACATGAACACATTGACTAGAATTATTCATTAAATGAATGTTGATTAGTTAATAAAATGATAAAACCACATTGTAACAGGTATATGTCCAATACTTGTGTTAAAATTATGAACTGGTAAATAGCACTTGAAAGTTTAATACTAAATAGTGTTTGTAAGAGTAAAATATTGAAGTATAATGAATGTTCAATAAATCATAGTCACTAAAGTATTGTTCAACCCAAAGTGCTGACTCAAACACAGACCCATATGTGATTGATCTTAAGGTTACAGACACTACACATTAAACCTTGACTTTATATTGTCATTTCAAATAGAAGTGCTTATGATTTTTTTCCAGATTTGACTTGAGCTTAGACAATTCAGCTGCATTAAACTTGAAATGACCCCTTTCATTGACTATTTGTGGAGCTTTTACCCTGTACAAGATAGCATCTAGAGCCTCTTGTGAATAATCATCTTTTTCAGGCCAAACATACATGTTGCCAGACTTTCTCATGTATTTAAGTCTAACTTCGTTATGAAGAATGTCTATTACTTCTGCTAAGTATACATCTAGAGGTCCCTTCTTTGGCTTAAGTCCTACAGCAACAAATTCTCCAGGGTGGTATTTCTCTATTGGTTTCTCTGTGTTGGTTGGTGCTTTTTTGTCAACTTTGATCTTCTTTGTCACAATGTTTTGTCTTTCTGTTGACTTCCGTTTCTTATTAGGCTTTTCGCTTGTTGCTGAGTTATGATCTTTCTGGTTACTTCCTTGTTTTCTTTTCTTGTCATTATTTTCTATTGTTGATGGATTCTTGTCTTTAAGTTGTTTTCCTTTCTGACTTAAATTATCTTTATTGAGTACTAACTTTCTCATTTCCCAGGCATTAACATTTTCGCTGAAGTTGCATCTCCCGTCAACCTTCATGCATTGCTCACAATAACAGCTCAGATTTCTTATGCTCAGTTCATAATCATTGCTTCCTGACTTTACAGCATGTAATTTTCTTGTACCTTGCAGTGTTTGCACATCAGTTTCTTCTCTATTTCTCTCAACATCTTTAACAAGGATGAACTCCCTTCTCGAAACTGTTTTAGCTTCATTATCTGTATTTTCCATTTTCAGTTTCTCTGTACAGAAATGATATAAATCTTCTGCACAACCTATCACCTTTCTATTGCTGATTACAGCTCTGTAGCAAGCATTCTTGACTGTCGCACCGAGACCATCGCAAACACTCTTTCCATGTGATGTTTCGAAATAATTTCGTGTTACAGATGGCTTTTTCCTCAGACTTATGTCAGCAAAGGCTTTCTTCCCCTTATACTGGGCAGCACAGCCATCTGTCCACTCATGGATCTCCTCTACTTTCACACCTTTCTTCTTCAGAATTTCTATAGCTTTGTTCTCAAAAGTGATAGCTAAGTCTGCATCATGTTTGGTTTCTTCACTGATGTCAATAATGGCATGCTTTATCTTGAATTCTTTTTCTCCCTGTTTTTCTGTATAGTAACACATGATTGGATGTATTGTAACTTGGTTCCTGTCGAAGAATCCAGATTGTACTTCACTTTGAAAAACACACCCATAGTTCTCACTAAAGTCCATGACCATAGCAATAGAACCCTCACCAATTCTATCAACACAAATTCCCATCTGTTGCTGTTGCCATTTGGCCCTGAAAACATGCTCTGGATACTCTTGCATGTCAGTTTCTAAGCATGTAATTAATGTTTTTATGTCTGTTTCTTTAGGCACACAGGAGACGCAACGCTTTACTTTATCATCTTTTGCTATTTCTATACTTTCCCATTGATGCCATGATATCTGCCTGTCACTATACTTTTCAACAAATGGTTTAAGGTAACTCTGCAAACATTTCACACCGCATTGTTTGCATTCTCTTCTTAAACATTTAATAGCTGGATTGGTGTCGTATTTACAAAAAGTAGCATCACTTAAGCTTTTCTTATCTACTGAAATTTCATCCAAATCTCCATTTTCTTTCACTGCTTTTTTTACATTTGTTAGTGCCTCACTTTTTAGGGCCACGTTACAGCACTTTTGGCATAAGCATGATCTTCTGCTTGTTTCAGACACCTTTTTAACATTCACTGGTTTCAATTTAGAAAATGAAGTTAATCCTATTTTGTGACTATGGTTCCTTAACTTGTAGTCTTTGTAGGCTTCTTCTAATGTCATAGTCATCACATGTTTTTGAAGTATTTCTTTTTGACCACCTTTTCTTACTTTCACAGTTTCACGTTTATTAGGCACTTCCCTACTGATTTCTGGACTTAGAAAAAAATCTTTCACAGATTTCTTTAATGGAGAGTTAAGTGCATCCCTTCTTCTTTTTCTTTGTTTCGTCTCCCACCATGTAGAACTAGGTTTTTGCCCTTTCACTGATACTTTGAAATGCTTTTTTAGTCTGTGTCTTTTATATTTCTTCAGTAATGCGTCACAAATGATGTTGTATGCATGTTTCTTTGCACCCCCTTTCCTTGTTTTCACTTCTGAAATGCTCTCTGACACAGATTGTATAACAGTATCTGTCAATTCAAGTTTTTTTCTGCAATCCGGTGTCATTATCATTATATTCCTATTTAGAAACTTTGATGTTGATGGAGATTCAATTAATTTACTTATGATGACTGCTTTTCTCTTTGGGGTATTTGGTAATACTTCCTTTACCTTTTTTAATTGTCTGTACAGAGTTGCTTTAGGTAACACTTTATTCATTGGTGAATCTCTGGCTGACCCAGTATTTCCTATTTCACAATCAGTCTGAATACACTCTTGCTGTATACTTTCATTCAGTTTGATACGCATTCTCCATGCTTGGGTTCTTTTCACAGCTTCTTTCTTCTTTCTACTTAATTCAGCAGTTTTCGGACTTCTTAAATCAACACTCTTATTAACCGATATTGCCAGGGCTGCTTTTTCTTTCTTTTTCTGGCGATACCTTTTCATTTCTTCACGTTTTTTCCTTCTTAATTCTTGTTGAAGATTTGAATCGGAAAGTGATTGCTGTTTTTTTAGTAGTCTTGCATCTTTTCTTCTTTCTCTATCAACCCTTTTTAGCTCCTCATGTTTCGCCTTATTTTCCCTCTGTTTTTTTCTCCAGGCTTGTACCTTTAGCCTCGTCTTCTCCCTTCTAGCTTTAATCTTCTGTTCATCTTCTTCTGGCTTATCTTTGCTTCCTAAAAGCAAACAACTTCATTCTCATTTTTGTTCCTCTATGTATACGGATGAAATTTAGACTTTACAAAACATACTTGTAATGAGTACGCAATATGCTTTCATACATAAGCAAACTGGAATAACCTGTAGATTCTTAAAGAAAAGTATCTGATTGAAAAAGAAATAGCATAAAACCTGATGATTATTCAATGTTCTAGCATTTACAATGATTGCACACTTTCCTTAATAATGTAAACAACAGTCGGGTCAATTCACATGTCTAGTAGTGTCTGTAACCATTTGACAATATCAGCAATGTATCCAATACTAAGTCTGAGCTCATTGAATTCTCATAATATTTCTGTTTGAATTTACTAGTCTAATGATATGGAATGCAAAAATACTCAGTTTCAATTGCATATTGTGAGAAATCACTGAAAATGTTGCCTGTTATCAGAAATCTAGATGAAAGAAACTATAAATATACCAAAATATTACAAATTGCAGACAGACAATATGTCAAAATTTAGCCTTACACATCAATACTGTAATAGGAAACATAATTTGGCTTCATTTTTTTAAAAAAAAAACAGGGATAAAGTCATAGACAGTATAAAAAGGGGATATTGGTTACAGACACTACAATTTAAGAGTGTGGTTTACCATTCAATACAAACTTACCAGAGTTGTTCCCAGAGGTTTGCTTTTGTCGTCTTCCCATGTCTTAGGGATGTACCATGGTAAAGAACAGAAAAAGTAATTAGGCAGCTTCTTCTAGGATAAGAAATTCAGGTTACATTGTCTTGTAGTAAATTACTCAAACAGACAGTGCTGCAAGAATGATGCAATATTCAATCAAGAGAGTTATTGCATCACTTTTTTGCTCTTGGCTGCAGAGGTAAATAGATGATGCAACATTACATCACATAAGATGGAACTTTCTATTGAGAAAAACAATGTTTTAATGACAAGTAGAACAATACTTTTATCTTTCATTTTTATACCTGTTTGTGTAGTGTCTGTAACTTTTTTTATTGAGTTGCTGTTTTTTAATGGTACAATACAGCACCACCAATTTTGGCCAACTTGGACATCACATGGATACACATGAGCCTTTGTAGGATTTATACTTTTCCATAATGAAACAACAAAATTATTGCCATATAAACTTGTAAAGGTTACAGACACTACAAAATTTAGAACTGGAAAGTTTGACAAAGAACAAGCTCTCAATCGAATATCTTGGCTAGCCATGTGATTTAAATGGTTTTACTACTTATTATAATATAAAGTCGAGTTCTAGATGTCAATAAAAGTTATAATGAATGTTATTTTGTACAAAATGTTGGCATATAACAACAGATTAGTGTTTGAATTTCAGTGTTGAAACAAAACTTCTACTGACGGTATTTTGCTTATAAAATCCATAATATTTTACCGATTTCTTTAATTCAAGAAGCAATATTTGCAGGATAGAATTCCGCATAAAACCAGACCAATAAATGCATAATTTCAGTATGATATTTAGAGAATTCTCTATTTTATATTCAAGCTTTTTTCGAGTGAGACTACATAACGCTCAAAAATGGCCATTTTTAGAGCTTGTTTCCATGCATATCTCAACAATGGGTTACACTAACCTCTTGAAATTTTCAGGAAAGTAAGAGAGGTATATGCCAGGCTTACCAATCTTTAAAATTGGTTCATATCTTGTTTAATTTTTCTATTTCATGCATATAACATGAAAATTCCTTTATCAGCACCAATACCGTGTTTTAGCCGAAAGATCTGTGTTTACATTTATTTTGGGGTTCATTTATATGAGGATCTCTGTTGATGACATTTCTGTTTGGGGTTCATTTATATGACGATCTGTGTTGATGACATTTCTGTTTGGATCTGATTTCTGTGAAAATCTCTGTTTTTGACATTTCCATTTGGGGTTCATTTATATGAAAATCTGCGTTGACAACATTTTTGTTTGGAGTTGATTTAGGTGAAGATATTAGTTGTCAGCATATGGTTTTTGAGGTTGATTTATGTGAAGGTCTCAGTTGTCACATATGGTTTTGAGGTTGATTTATGTGAAGATCTCAGTTGTCAGCATATGTTTTTTCAGGTTATGTGAAGATTTTAGTTGTCAGCATATGTTTTTTGAGGTTGATTTATGTGAAGATTTAAGTTGTCAGATTATGTTTTTGAGGTTGATTTATGTGAAGATTTTAGTTGTCAGCATATGGTTTTTTAGATTGATTTATGTGAAGATCTCAGTTGTCAGCATGTTTTTTGAGGTTGATTTATGTGAAGATTTAAGTTGTCAGATTATGTTTTTGAGGTTGATTTGTGTGGAGATCTCTGTTAACAACATTTCTTAGTTGGTATGGATCGTAGTTTACTGATAAATACTTGTATAATGAATATTAATAAGGAGAATTAGTTATTATATAGCTGGAATTGCTTTGTATTGTACTTTTGCTAGGTGATATATTAAAGTATAAATGTTATGCCACACTGTGGTAATATGTTATGCCACATTGCTTTAATATGCTATGCCACATTGTGGCAATATGTTATGCCACATTGTGGTAATATGTTATGCCACATTGTGGCAATATGCTATGAGACAGATCAGTATACAGTAATGAAATTCATATTTTGCAGGAATGATGAATTCATGAAGTTTGAAAATCAATTACATGATTGGCCATAGTTAAGTGAAGGATGTTCATGCAGTGTGTGTAATCAATTACATGCTACATGATTGGCCATAGTTAAGTGAAGGGTTAAGTGAAGGATGTTCATGCAGTGTGTGTAATCAATTACATGCTACATGATTGGCCATAGTTAAGTGAAGGGTTAAGTGAAGGATGTTCATGCAGTGTGTGTAATCAATTACATGCTACATGATTGGCCATAGTTAAGTGAAGGGTTAAGTGAAGGATGTTCATGCAGTGTGTGTAATCAATTACATGCTACATGATTGGCCATAGTTAAGTGAAGGGTTAAGTGAAGGATGTTCATGCAGTGTATGTAGTCAATTACATGCTACATGATTGGCCATAGTTAAGTGAAGGATGTTCATGCAGTGTGTGTAATCAATTTGCAAGCTTCATGATTTCTTGAATCCTGTAAAATATGAACTTCAGTTCTTAACATCATAAATAGTTATTAAAATAATAATGGATCTGAAAAAATAAATAATAGAACTATATTTTAACCATTGCTTACAAATATTGTAAAAGCACAAAAGAAGTATAAAAATGTACTGCCATGGTACAGAAGTATAAAAATGTACTGCCATGATACAGAAGTATAAAAATGTACTGCCATGGTACAGAAGTATAAAAATGTACTGCCATGGTACAGAAGTATAAAAATATACTGCCATGATACAGAAGTATAAAAATGTACTGCCATGATACAGAAGTTTAAAAATATACTGCCATGGTACAGAAGTATAAAAATGTACTGCCATGGTACAGAAGTATAAAAATGTACTGCCATGGTACAGAAGTATAAAAATATACTACCATGATACAGAAGTATAAAAATGTACTGCAATGATACAGAAGTTTAAAAATATACTGCCATGGTACAGAAGTATAAAAATGTACTGCCATGGTACAGAAGTATAAAAATGTACTGGCATGATACAGAAGTATAAAAATGTACTGTCATGATACAGAAGTATAAAAATGTACTGTCATGATCCAGAAGTATAAAAATGTACTGCCATGATGCAGAAGTATAAAAATGTGCTGCCATGATACAGAAGTATAAAAATGTACTGCTATGATACAGAAATATAAAAATGTACTGCCATGGTACAGAAGTATAAAAATGTGCTGCCATGATACAGAAGTATAAAAATGTACTGCCATGATACAGAAGTATAAAAATGTACTGCCATGATACAGAAGTATAAAAATGTACTGTCATGATACAGAAGTATAAAAATGTACTGCCATGATGCAGGATAAAGATTGGCTTTTCTTGAAAAGGCTTTATAAGAGACGGACAACCGTATTATGAAATTTACACATATACAGGTATTTGCTTTCAATGTACAATTTTTAGTTAGTAATTGATTGTCATATTGGATATGGAAGATTTATTGCCTATTGAGAAATTACTTTGTTTTGAACCTTTGTGCTCATCATTGTACTGGTTTTGAGGGTAATTGTCACACAAATTGCAGTCCAAAATTTAAACTGCCAAGATCTGTAATATTGAAACTACTGACATCTGTCTTGTTTAAGTGAAACAGTATGCATGGTTCATACAACCATGAAAAATCCTTGAATTTGAGGGGTTGCCTTGAAAAATCCTTAAATATGTTAAAAGTGTATTTTATCCATGAAAACTCCTTGAATTTGCTGAAAAGCTCCAAACTACATGAGTTTATCGGAATGTTAAAACTGAATGAAATATATCCCCTCTTAAATTCAGAATTTTTTTATACATATTTTCTAAAATATAATTTTTAAAAAAAATGGGATACAATTTGGTGGATCAAATGACACACAGCATGTGTGTAGTTACCAGATGGAATAGCATCCCTTTGCTGTAGTGGCATGGTAATTATTTTGCACCTATTTATGCTGTGATGAAAAACAAAATAACATACAGAAAAAGTTCAATTTCATTAGGAAAACAATACTCCTTAAAACATTTTGAAAATCCTTGATAACTCTTTGAAAAGTCCTTGAAAAACAACTCTCTGTGGCTGTACAAAATTGGTATAGAATACAGACTGTACAAACCATGGTATAGCATCCAGACTGTGCAAATCATGGTATAGCATCCATACTATACAAACCATGGTATAGCATCCATTCTATACAAATCGTGGTATAGCATACAGACTGCATACTGTACAAACCATGGTATAGCATCAAGATTTGTACTACAAGTCTCTGTGGTTTAAGAAACTATGGTATAGCATCCAGTTTTGTACTACAACTCTCTGTGTTTTTAGAAACCATGGTATAGCATCCAGACTGTACAAATCATGGTATAGCATACAGACTGTACAAACCATGGTATAGCATCCAGACTGTACAAACCATGGTATAGCATCCAGACTGTACAAACCATGGTATAGCATCCAGATTTGTACTACAACTCTCTATAGTTTTAGAAACCATGGTATAGCATCCAGATTTGTACTACAACTCTCTGTGGTTTTAGAAACCATGGTATTGCATCCAGATTTGCACTACAACTCTCTGTGGTTTTACAAACCATGGTATAGCATCCAGACTGTACAAACCATGGTATAACATCCAGACTGTACACACAATGGTATAGCATCCAGACTATACAACCATGGTATAGCATCCAGACTGTACAAACCATGGTATAGCATCCAGACTGTACAAATCATGGTATAGCATACAGACTGTATAAACCATGGTATAGCATCCATACTGTACAAACCATGGTATTGCATCCAGATTTGCACTACAACTCTCTGTGGTTTTACAAACCATGGTATAGCATCCAGTCTGTACAAACCATGGTATAACATCCAGACTGTACACACAATGGTATATCATCCAGACTGTACAAACCATGGTATAGCATCCAGACTATACAAACCATGGTATAGCATCCAGACTGTACAAACCATTTTATAGCATCCAGACTCTACAAACCATGGTATAGCATCCAGACTCTACAAACCATGGTATAGCATCCAGATTTGTACTAAACTGTAGTTTGTTTACATATGATAAGTGTCTATTTCATTCTGCAGCAAGGATTTTTTATAAAGGGGTTGGCACATAGGGCACCCTTACATCATAAAGCTTTTTTAAAAAAAAGAGAGTCATTATTTGCATGGATTTTTCTAGGGTATTAATTGGAAATTTAGCCCAGGTTTTAGGAAACAATGACACCAATTTGAAACAATTTTCCAGGGATTAAACTGCACAAATTGGGAATTCTGCATCATTCTCCAGGGATTAAACTGCTCAAATTGGGAATTCTGTATCATTTTCCAACATTTTTCATTGAGACAAGGGCCTATTTTCGGACACTGAGGATCTCTAAAACTATCCCTACTTTGTGACCAAAGGGCATCCCACTGTTGACATGTTTTAAAATGTCCTCTATTTTGTTTCAAATACTGATAAAACATTTTATTTTGTATCATATATCAGATAAATCTGAAAATATACGGAATTAATAAAGAATAGCACAAATTAATTAAGTAAATTGGTGATCTGAAGAAAAAGGGCAGAATGACAGACTCTAAATGCATACTAGAAAGACCCCCCCTCTACATCTGTCTAGCTAGAGTACAGTAGAGGAGAGGGACACTCCCTCTACATCTGTCTAGCTATAGTACAGTATAGGAGAGGGACACTGAGTGCATGCTGTCCATAACAAATTTACTGTATGCGCCAGTGATCGCTATTTGCTAAGACTACTGTTTACACCTTACAGGCCAATAATATCTCACATATGTAAAATCAATATGAACTGAGTGGAGCTAACAGGTCACTGATGTCATGCTTAGGTGGGCATAATTGAATGAAGGTTTGATTATTTTGAGATTATCTTTGAAGTTCATGAGAGAGGAAGAGGGAATCAATTATGACATCATTGGATTAACTTTTGATCACATATTGGCATTTGTTTGATTGCCCATCAAATTATAATCAATTAGACAAAACTAAAAAATATGGTGGCTCACGAAGCCAGTTGTCAAAAGTAAGTGGGCAAACTTTAATTGTGTTTTACTGACGGTTATTTTACTTCAATCAGCGAAACGTTTACAAATTTGGGTGTTTTAATTAATGTATACTTAAGTAAGAATTGACTGGACATTACGCTAAGTGATTTGAGGAGTTAAAAATAGAATATGTTGAGAAGTTACAAATATAACAAAGTGTAAAATAATTCTTTTTCTGTTTAAAATACCAAATATACACACAGTCATACAAAATTAGAAAGAGAAACGCTTATGCAGAAATTGGTAATGGCCATGTCTGTCTCACTGTGTGCTTGTCTGTTTCTTAAAAATACTGTACAAGTGTTTCTCTTTATTCAACATCAGACAAGGGATCTTAAACATCAGTTTGCTCCACGAATAATAAACAATCCCAGTTTTGAGCACATGACTGTCAAAAACTAATGACTATTGAGATTTCAGTTTTGACTCTTCAGTTTTGAAATCTGTTGAGAACCCTGTATCTAGAGTACAGTATAGGAGAGGGACACCCCCTCTACATCTGTCTAGCTAGAGTATAGGAGAGGGACATTCCCTCTGCATCTGTCCAGCTAGAGTAAGGTATAGGTGAGGGTCACCCCCTCTACATCTGCCTAGCTAGAGTAAAGTATAGGTGAGGGACACTCACTCTTCATCTGTCTAGCTAGAGTACAGTATAAGAGAGGGACACCACCTCTGCATCTGTCTAGCTAGAGTACAGTATAGGAGAGGGACACCCCTCTATATCAGTCTAGCTAGAGTATAGTATAGGCGAGGCACACTCCCTCTGCATCTGTCTAGCTAGAGTACAGTATAGGAGAGGGACACCCCCTCTACATCTGTCTAGCTAGAGTACAGTATAGGAGAGGGACACCCCCTCTACATCTGTCTAGCTAGAGTAAGATATAGGTGAGGGACACCCCCTCTACATCTGTCTAGCTAGAGTAATGTATAGGTGAGGGACACTCACTCTTCATCTGTCTAGCTAGAGTACAGTATAGGAGAGGGACACCCCCTCTACATCTGTCTAGCTAGAGTAAAGTATAGGTGAGGGACACCCCCTCTACATCTGTCTAGCTAGAGTACAGTATAGGAGAGGGACACTCACTCTTCATCTGTCTAGCTGGAGTACAGTATAAGAGAGGGACACCACCTCTGCATCTGTCTAGCTAGAGTAAAGTATAGGCGAGGGACACCCCCTCTACATCTGTCTAGCTAGATTAAAGTATAGGTGAGGGACACCCCCTCTACATCTGTCTAGCTAGAGTACAGTTCTTGATCATATACATTTAGTAGTATCATTCAGGGTGTAATTGCCTGTAGAATGATGAATGGCCTGAGTACATCAGTGAGTAAGCCCATATGGAAAATCTATTCTGAGTGTGATTATATTGTTTTCATTTATCCATCATTTTAGCTGTACTTACTCTACAGGAACCATCATGGTTCAGTTGTTAGCATGCCAGACTTGTGTCCAGAAAGGGGAAGGTTAGGATCCTGCCCTGATCAAGCCAGGTCAGCTGCTGTGATGTTTCAATGGAAAAGACACATTACTCCATTTGCTTTGTGCATGATATAATGTTTCATGTGGTGATGTACCCTTAAACACCAATCAGTTAGTTAAATAATCAGTCAATAATTAATCTACTTATTGTGCATGATATAATGTTTCATGTGGTGATGTACCCTTAAACACCAATCAGTTAGTCAATTAATCAGTCAATAATTATTCTACTTATTATGCATGATATAATGTTTCATGTGGTGATGTACCCTTAAACACCAATCAGTTAGTCAATTAATCAGTCAATAATTAATCTACTTATTGTGCATGATATAATGTTTCATGTGGTGATGTACCCTTAGACTCCAATCAGTTAGTCAGTTAATGTCAGTCAGTTAATCTACTTTATTGTGCATGATACAGATTCTTACATTCAACTTTGCCATTATTCATCATGTTTATCTTACAGGTGAAGATGACGCATTTGCCTATAGAATTGCGTAAGTATGGATATGGTATTTCATTTTTCAATTCTTTATTATACTTAAGAAAATAAAGTCCAGTTTTATCTTGTTACTGGATTAGCTAGAATTATCATCTTATAGCTCCAGAGGTTTTTCAATTTACTTCATGTGATAACCAAACCTCAGAATTAATTATCAAATGTAACCCAACATTTCATATTACCAGTCAAATGTAACCCAACATTTCATATTACCAGTCAAATGTAACCCAACATTTCATATTACCAGTCAAATGTAACCCAACATTTCATATTACCAGTCAAATGTAACCCAACATTTCATATTACCAGTCAAATGTAACCCAACATTTCATATTACCAGTCAAATGTAACCCAACATTTCATATTACCAGGCAATTTCATTCAGGCATATGAGAAATATTTCTCTAGGTAATGTCAGGGGTTGAAAATTTATTCGCACAAATTTAAATGGCAAGTGAAATTTCTAATTAGGCAAGTGCTGATTTCGGACTGAGCAGTGTTTCTTTTTAATGAAAATGATGTTCTATGAAGAATATTGCCAACTTTGTTAACTGAAAGTCCATACTTTGTGCCAGAAGTTTGTTCTCCATTTGTTTTCATCAAGCTCATACAAGTTCATCATTCAGTTTGTAATTGCAACTGGTGTTAGAAGGGTTGCAACTGATGTTAGAAGGGTCGCAATTGGTGTTAGAAGGGTCACAGAATAAGTTTAAGAAAACAACCTTGCACACAATCGGATTTAGGTTGAGTACAAGTTTATTTTGGGCAAGAAAAAATTATAATACTTGCCTGACTGAGTTGATTTTTAGAGATTATGCAACCCCTGAATATGGAATAGCATACTTGCCATATTCCCAGACAGTGTTGGGGTGTTTTTGAGACTCAAAAAGTGTGTTTTGAGATCTCAAGGGGGGTCAGTGCGTGTGACCCCCCAAAAGTGATGTAATCCAAATGAGAATAAGCTATCTTTTCAAATCAGCATATAGCAAATGACTGGAAATTCAAATCTGAATAAAAGAAAACACAATCTGTTTTCTCTGAAGCACGTAATATACATACCAAAAAAAATAAAATGGTAGACTTAGCATTGTCAAATAACATCACCACAAACAGGGTCACAACCCCACAGACATTAAATACGAAAAGACACCAAGTTACTGTCTTTAAAATCCATTGGACAGTGGAATGTAGTTTAATTACATGCAGTCTTTGCTGCTTTCAATAGTTTAGTGGTTGGTTTGATGGTAATGCAAGTGATATTTGTGTTTAACAAATATTCCTACACTTTTCCTTCACAAATGTGCATCCACGTCTATGATGATGCAAAGAATGGTCAGAGTCGCTAAAAGTGATAAAACCTGTAAGATGGCAATGAATATCCATTTCAAAACAATGAATCTGCCAATTAAAACATTCAAGGTTTGTGATTGTCGGCCAAGTTGCTAAAGTCTGTGACTGCCGCTATTGTAACATATATTCAAGGTTAAAGTCACGCCTACGGCAGTGAAGATTTAATTTATTCTCAGGCTGAATTAATGAAAAAGGTACTAATTTATGCAAATACACGATTTGACATTTGATTAATGATTTAAAACTTTGTAATTATGAAAATTCCAGATATTCAAACATGTTAATGTTTTCATGTGTTATTTGATCACATGATAAAACATTTATTGCAATC
The DNA here is from genome assembly GCA_029931535.1 of Margaritifera margaritifera. Taxonomy (NCBI): domain Eukaryota; kingdom Metazoa; phylum Mollusca; class Bivalvia; order Unionida; family Margaritiferidae; genus Margaritifera; species Margaritifera margaritifera. The sequence goes on from JAQPZY010001520.1 coordinate 2,020,750, forward strand.
ATGTAAATGTCCAAGGAAAATATGAGAAAGTTAAGGTGGCAAAACTGTCGAAGCAAATAAGATTATCTCATTTTTTAGCACTTCTAGTGCATTATGTACTACAATTTTTTTTTGGTCCATTTAAAATGTTGTGTGTCCCCCAAATCTGGAGGGTGAGGGACAGAGTGTCCCCTTACCTTTGGATCCTAGGTGCAACACTGCATTAGAGATTGAATGGTCCTGTTGTTCACCCTACCGAAATAATTATGTTTTGAATTTTTTATATGGAGTAAAAATCCTACTTCAAAGAAACGTTGCCGCTGATCACAAACTTTAATAAAGATGGCTTCAACATTCTAATTCATTGCAGTCAGTGATGTGTAATAACATTTGTTTTTTAACACCCATCTGTTTGATGTGTTTCAGACAAATTGGGTTGTTCCACTCAGTGTACTTTACCTATGCAAATTAGCCTAATGGACTCTCCCACAGCAGTGCTCAAAGAATTTGACACGACACATCACCCTAGCTATTATGAGCCAATTCAGTAAATCTCTGAAAGGTGTCTGTTTATCTCTGACCACCTTACCTTTTAATTGTCTTTAAAACAGCCATATAAACTACCCTGAGGATAGTTTTACACGAGCTCTGAGCAAGACTGTTTGCTGTTTCTACATACCACAGATTACGGGCATATATCATTGTGATCAAGAAATGTACATTTTGTTCCTGTTTTTCTTTATATATTATTTTGAGGGAAATTTTTTTTTCGCTAAGATTGCTGAAAATTGTGTTTTTAGAAACACGACCGTGTTGGGGGGAATGGGAGTCCAAAATCGTGTTTTTCGCATGACACATCGTGTTATGGCATGTATGGAATAGGTGTTTGATTTTTAGAGATTTTTCAACCCCTGAATATGGAATAGGTGTTTGATTTTTAAAGATTTTTCAACCCCTGAATATGGAATAGGTGTTTGCTTTTTAGCGATTTTTCAACTCTGAATATGGAATATGTGTTTCCTCAATTTTTTTTAGTAAAAACAAACAAAAAAGCTAGAGCTGCTTTCTCGTTTCATTGCCAATCCACATGCTTTTTACTATATATTCCTGACCTTGACCGATTGTTCATAATGCAGCATCTGTTACGTATATTGCATGCCCTAATGTTGTGACTACATGTTTAAGTTCAGGGCTCAGCAAAAAAAATTGTCATCTTCAGAAAATTGACTTGTCCCACCTACCTTTTCACTAGTCCCAAAATTGTCATCATTTGTCAAGATTTGATGAGATGTAAGCACTTTAATCCATAGAAAGAACAAAGGAAATAATGTACAACATATTTATTTCTTAAAAGAATTAAATATTACAAAAACATTGGTTGATGTTATACATTTTATTACATCAGAGGTTTTCAGTTTTCCACTGTCCATGTATTTTATTTGCACTATTTTTTTTTCTCCAGATACAGTAGCATCAGTACTTCCATCAGCAAGAATGGAAAGGAATTTACTGGAATTCAGACTTTCCCAAACTTCTTCTCTAAAGACTTGATTGATTGTTTGAACAAAGTCTCTTGCCCTGAATCAGTTCTTATAATTAGCACCAAGTTCAACAGCATTCTTCTCCTGGAGTGCACACATAATTTCCATATCAGAAAATGGTTTTCCATAATGGGCTAGATTGTAACCTGTCCTAAAGAGAGCTCTCATTTTTTTCATTTCAGTCTCGTTTAGTTTTGAAAGGCCCTTTCCTAGTGGAGTGTCAGCAACTATAACCTCAAGGATTTTCTGCACATACTGGCTAGTCTTATGCATATACTGTGCTGCACAGGCCTTGTGAGGTCTTGAATTGTCATGAGACTTGATTGGTTTAATCCTGAATTTGTCAGTTCCATTCACAAATACAGTTTGGGATATTGTTTGCAATAACTGCAAAACATTTTTCCTTCTGAGTCAATGAATTCAAGCCAGGGATAACTATCAACCCAATGCGGCTAAAAATTTCTCAGTCTCATGGTAGCGTCATATTTGACTTTTTTTGTTGTTTCAGTAGAAAGTATGGACTTTAAATTAACAAAGTTTGCAAAATTTTTCATAGAACATCAGTTTCATTAAAAAGAAATGCTGGTCAGCCCAATACATGAATTTTCATTCTTTGAATCTTCCTTATTAACTTCCTTGCGAAAATAATTGAGTGAACTCATTTTGTCCACATAGTAATTATCACCTTGCTTGATGACTACCTCTAAAATGATCATAACATACATTTTGCTCTTTAATTACCGTAATTGTTTCGCTTCAAATGCAATATCGGACATGGAAGTTAATCTTCTGTATAATCAATTAAAAATTAAAGAATCATCACTGCCAGTTAATCAGTTCATAAAGGGAACCAACACTAATGTCGGTAAAGTGCCTTTCATTCCTTTAATTGGATTGAAATCAAACAGTGACTTGTTCGTGAGGATCTGGTTTATACAATACAATGAAGCCGTTTAAAACACTGCTAATTAATCATACCGGCGTTGTTTTGTTTCATGTGTTTTGATTGGCCAATAATGTTGATCACTTAGCCCAATATGCATTCAAGCGGTAATAGAAAGTGCGCACATGCAACAAGTTATCAATGACCACTGGCAGGTGTGATACAGGATGTAAATAAGTACATGGAGAGGGGTAGAATCAAGCATTCAGTACGCCCGTAGGGGATAAATGGACAGATAAAGTGATTATTCCATGAAAATAAATACTTGCTCGACATTTTTAAAAAAAGGAAAAAAGCACTTGTCCAGGAATAGTGAAAATTTTACTTGCCCAACTTCAAAAATGAATAGTCCTGGACATTGGGCTATGGGGTTTGCTCAGCCCTGAAATTTGTTAAAAAATATTCCAAAATGTCACTGTAAGTGCAATTTTTGTATATTTGACCTTTGACCCCTCCCAGAAACCCCAGGGTATGGTGACCCAACACCAGTGTTCTCACCAAGGCCTTTTAGGGTAGCAACCATGGAGCCACTTTCAAAGATAATAATATGCTTTAAGCCCATACTGCTATGCTTCAGTGACAGTCCAGTGAGATGTATTGATACTGCTATGCTTCAGTGACAGTCCAGTGAGATGTATTGATACTGCTATGAATCAGTGACAGTCCAGTGAGATGTATTGGTTTTGTTTTTAGACATGTCCTTTAGTTCATCCAGAACATTGTCACCTATTCTGCTTTGATTGCAGTCACAAATCAGTGTCAATTAAAGATGAAGGTGCCATAAACCCCTTGCCAGGGATGTAAGTGCTAGCTTGATTACCACATTGTATAGACTTTGCACTTGATATGTAGTATTTCCTAAACTGAGCATTGGATGTTTATGTGGTACCTTATAATGTATGGCTGGGATCTTGAATCTAGATGTTTCAAGTAATTTAACTGCAAATACAAAATTTATCACAGAGCCAAAATTAGGAGAATAAAATCAAAGGTGATTTTTACCTTCAGGATCAAAATCTCTTGGGTGGAAAGAAACTGATATTAAAGAAATTAGCAATACTTTGAGTGACAAAAGTGGATGCACATGCATCAGTAGATGGACTACCTCAAATCATAGAGAATTCTCCCATGTTATGTATATCTGTCCATCTGTTACCTTGTGTGTTTCCACACAATACCTTTAATTTTACACCATCTACCTTTATCAAATATTTTGGATGGCTTACACTCGGAGTAAGGAAGAAGGCTATCAATTTAGGTGATCAAAAGGTCAAAATGGTACAAATGGTTTCTGCAAAGTAGCATTAGTTCTGCATCACAGACCAGGACCAAACTTTTTAGATGGCCTACACTTGGGTTAAGGAAAAATCCTGTTGATTTTGGGATGAAAAAGGTTAAAGGTTGTCACTGTTATTAAAAGAAGAAAAATAATATATGCACAATGGCATTAGTTCTACATCACAGACCTGGACCAAACTTTGTGGATGGCTTGCACTTTGGGTAAGGAAGAAGTCTGTTGACTTTGGGGTCAAAAGGTCAAAGGTCAAGGATGCTTACTGCAAGAAGAAAAATGTTTTTTTTTACATACTAACTTTAGTTTTAGATCACACAATTTAACCAAAGTTTGTGGAAGGCTTACACTTAGGGTAAGAAAGATGCCTTTTGATTTTGAGGTCAAAAGGTCATTGTCATTGTGACTCACACAATAACATTTGTTCTAAACCAAGTTCCTTGACCAAACTTTGTGAATGGCTTGCACTTAGGGTAAGAAAGAAGCCTATAGATTTTGGGGTGTAAAGGTAAAAGTTTATGATAAGTGTTGTAAGAAAATAATGGTTTCTGCACAGTAAGTTTACTTCAGGACTGTATACCAAAGAGGTCAAGGTTATTGATAACCTTTGGTCAATAATTTCCAATGCCCTGCTAGTACCTACATTGAGGTATATTGAGCAAAGGGCAGGTGTGTAATATACCATTCTCAGAACTCTTATAAAATGCAGGTCTAGCATAACATACAAAATAATTCTCAATTCTTTGTTACCCAGAACTAAATATCAAGATTTCCTTTTCAAATTTGTGTGAGAGACTGCAACCAAGAAGAAAGTGAAGTGTCTGTTTGTGGATAACTTGCATCTAACATTATCTGGTTAAATGAAAATAAATTTAAAAAATTAATTATGTAAAAAATTTAATTGCATACTTGGTTACATTTGACTCAACATGCGCATGATCAATGTATGTGTTCACCACTTATACCGATAAAATGTGTCCCTTTCAGTACACCCACTATACTATCATTTTTCTTTCTGTGAAGATCACTGAAAAACCATACCCCTTGCACAGATGGTTATCATCATGTGGGTAACTTATGTACAAAGTTTTGGTGAATTTTCACCCAGCAGTTTAGGAGGAGATAGCGTTATGGACAACAGAGGGTATCAGAATAGAGATAGAGTTATAGATAGACAGAGGGTATCACAACAGAGATAGAGTTATGGGCAGAGAGAGTTATGGATAGACAGAGGGTATCACAATATCCTGTGCTAAAGCATGGACATACAAAATTCAATTGGGAATAAAAGTTACAGGAGTAAACAGCTTACATTGGAATTCTGCATGTTTTAACATATTTTATGGATGGAATGAGGTGATAGGAAACCAATTGAATTGGGATTTAGGTCAGTTTGGGCCCCCTAAAGACCCATGAAAAATCCCAGTATTGTTTACCATCATGGAGTATTTCTGTTTTATTTCAGACTCTGGATGTGCACGTTTACACTGGCAGTATCAACAGGGTCTGTACTCCTCCTGCCAATCTCAATCATCAGCAATGAGGTCCTTCTTCACAACCCCAACAGCTACTACGTCAAGTGGCTCAACAGCTCTCTCATACATGGTAGGTCTAGTTTTATTCTTTAATTAGTACTCGACCGTAACATTGGTGGGGCGTATAGTTTGCTCGAGGGTTATTAAGTACTTCTGAAAGAGGGATAAGTATTAGGTGAAGTTGTGTGTTTTCAGCAAGCACATTGCTGTGAATGTTGGCATACCACTATACTACTTTCATCTACTGTTACTAAAATTTATTTATATGTTGTATTAGAAAAACAACACACTGTCTAAAGCAGTCAACTGACCGAAATGGCTCCGCCCATGTGCTCAGGAACTTAATGTCAACTAATCAAAAGTACACTTTAGCGGTTATTAAAATAGAGAAATTAATTTTGCATGAGTAGACAGTACAAGCTTTTGAAAGTGCAATTAATGAATTATAAAATATACAAAAATAACTAAAAAAGTTATTGGCTCATTTTTTTGGCAGCTTACCCCTAACATCCAGGAAATGAAAAAGACCAAGCAGAGCTAGCAGTCTTCTGGGAGTTGCACATCTAAAGTACTGCCAAGCTGTATACCCTCCAACCCAAATTTCACCCATCATTCACCAAAATAAAGGAAATTAAAAGTTCTTTTAACAGTAACTAAAATATACAAGGTCTTTTTTATATAACCAGGATTATCAGTGAGGAGAATCTGGGAAATTCGTTTTCATTAAAAATTTAACTCTGTGCAAAATAAGAAACTCTGAAACAGAACTTATAGTGTTACACTTGTCTATCCATACATCCTTCCAACCTGCCATCACACCTTGGTTAGGTCAGTTTTCAGAAACTTTGGTGGGACAGCTGTGTTCCATAAACACATTTCCAGTTTTCCTGCCTGTAAGTGAGTTTATGGTATGGCCCATGTGGCGTGGGGGTGGTGGTGGTTGTGGTTATCGTTATCTAGAGGATGATCGACCTCGGTGTTATTGCCCGGATCGAGTAAATAAGAATATAAATTGTGAAACTTATAGATGGAATGAATAGAGATCTGAGCAGATATATAGAACAGACTAAAACGAGCCCCCGTATATGAAATATAACAATTTAATCAATTACATAAACAAACTGTGATAATGCATTACATTAGGAAGATACACTTTTTTTGAAATAAATCATTCACTGAATTTTAAACACAAATATACTTATATAAATAGCCGATCTGTTTAAATGATAGAATTAATTCATCATAGAATCGAGTGAACAATCGAAGTCATTGCCTTGTACAGCTTCATAACCTGGTTTCCTCCGATTCACTCCAGCTTCACCGTGCTGTTCAACTGGTTCCTTCACTTTCTTCTCACTCTGACTATCTTGCCTCTGTCGGCCCTCAAACTTTGTGTGGGTAGGTGGATACGTAGGTATGTAGATACGTAGGTACGTGGATACGTCAGTGGATTACATCAGTGGAGCTATTTCCCCTTTCAAAATAAACAGAGAAGCAACCTAAATCTTCTGTCAGATATCCTACTGGGAATAGATCATTACTCCACTCTCGTTATGTCAGATATCATCCTATCGGAAGTCAAACAGATACCAACGGCTATCTGGTCAAGCCAAACACGGCAGGCCATAAACAAACAAACCTAGTTTCATAAAATTAATCTATTTCCTAACGGCTATTTCATCGCTGACTCACATTAACATCACACGAGACATAACAGTTCCGTTCTCGATTATACAAATGAATGAATGAAATTCATTACATGGCTTAACTATGTTAATTTCAGTCGATACGCACTTAAGTTTTTATCATACATGAAATCATCTAAGATCGGTGAATTCACACGGATTCTCATACTCATATCAACTAAAGTAATGCATGAAATTCTTAGAATACATGATTCCTATAACACTCAAGACAACAAATTCAAACAATCTGTCAAACTTATATATAAGATCATTGTACGAATTCAGATAATGAACTCAAACACAGTTATACTCATATCAAGAAAATTGATCTACGAATTTATACAAATAAATTCATGCAAATATAAGTAAATAAATTCAGGCAAATAATTATATTGGTATCAACGAATTACATGAGATTGACGCAAATACCTTGTGCTTTCAAGCCTTGCTCGCTTCTACCGCCAGAATTGTGTCCGTCAACTTTCCAGACATCCGGTCCCTTGGATAATTGTTTTACGAGATAATTTCTTGCAAATTCAATCTCGGAGTCCCTTATACTCTCACGGAAAAAACGTAGACTGGCTAAATTTTGCGATGTGGCATATTAAAACTATGAAATTTCGTGTGGGAAACACGCCCCTTATTTAGCGTAGCCAATCAGGATTAAATATATCTACCGCCTTTTATAAATAGGTGCCAAAATTTGCGGTCATCCTGACCCTCTAGATTTCCAAATAACTGATTCTGGACAATCTCAACTCTGACATTTTCGATACAAAGATTGAGTTAACCTTTTCCCTTCCAGTTTCTCTGACTGTTAAATAAACGAATGCTTAATTAAAAATCGGTTTCTCTCACAACACAGACCTTAAAATCCTTGCAGCATAGCGATTCAATACGCACCCTGTCCTCATAAATCTAATTAATTGTTCTCTGTCCAAGTTAATGTTCTCTTTATAGATCGACAGAAATTTGCACCCTTACAGCCCAGCCTCTGTCAACAATTGCTATTTTAAACTACTTCTTTAAAACCACTGAACCAGTTTTGACGAAACTTGCAGAGCATCCTAGCCTGAAGGGCTTTCAAATTTGTACAATAGAAGCTGATTCACCATAAAATATGGCTGCCTTCACTAAAAATAGAAAAACCTTTAAAAAAGAAATGATACTGATCCACCTTCAAATATGGCCACCATTCCTTAAATAAATGTCGTCCATAAACAATTGCTATTTTTAACTTATCGAAACTGACCAGACCGATTTCAACCAAACTTGGCACAGATCATCCTGGCATACAGGCCTTGCAGGTTTTTGCAAATGATGCTGATCTGTCATCAGATATGGCCACCACTACTTAAAATAGAAAAACCTTTAAACAACTTTTTTTGAATAGAATTTGACCAAGCTTGATAAAAAGTGTTGTAGCGTAGGGCTCTCAGTTTTGTACAGTTGATGCTGATCTGCCATCAAATATGGCCGCCATTACTAAAAATAGAAAAACCTGTAAACAGCTTCTTCAAAACTGCTGAACAGAAATTGATTCAATTTGCCAGAAAGCATCCTGGCATGAATACATTTTGTGTTTATATCAGTGATGCCGATATGCAATCAAATATGGCCACTGTTACTAAAACTATAAAAACTTTTAAACAACTTTTTCACCAACACCACTGAATATAATTTGGTCAAACTTGACAGACAGCATTCTGGCATGAAGATCTTTCAATTTTGTACAAATGTTGCTGATCCACTGTAAAATATGACCACCATTACTAATAATACTAAAAATAGAAAAACTCTTCAATAACTTTTTCTCAGAAACTGCTCAGCAGATTTTGATTAAATTTGACAGAAAGCCTTCTGGAATTAAAATCTTTTAAATTTATACCAATTATGTTGATTTGCAAATCAAATATGGCCACCATTATAAAAAATGGAAAAACCTTTTAGCTGAATAGAATTTGACCAAACTTGATAGAAAGCATCCTGGCATAGAGGGCTTTTAAGTTTATGCAGTTGATGCTGATCCACCATCAAATATGGCCACTGTTACTAAAAAATATTTAAAAAAAACAACTTTAAACAACTTCTCCAAAACCACAGAACAAAATTTGATCAAGTTTGACAAAGTATCCTGGCATGAAAACATTTCAAGTTTGTGCAAATGATGCTATCTACCATCAAATATGGCCACCGTTACTAAAAATAGAAAAGCCTTTAAATGACTTCACCAAAGGCGCTGAATAGAATTCAACCAAACTTGACAGAAAGCATTCTGGTATGAAGACCTTTCAATTTTGTACAGATGATGCTGATCCACCATACAATGTGACCACCATTACTAAAAATTTAAAAACTTTTAATGACTTCTCAGAAAGTATACAGCAGAATTTGATCAAATTTAACAGAAATCATTCTGGTATTAAGGGCTTACAAATTTACACAAATGATGTTAATTCAAAAGCAAGTATGGCCACCATTAGTAAAAATCGAAAATCCTTGAAACAACTTCTTCTCAAGAACTACTCAACTGAATTTGACCAGAGTTTACAGAAAGTATTCCCACATGAAGGGAGTTTAAATTTGTTCAGCGATGCCAATCTGCCACTAAATATGGCTGCTGATACTAAATATGGCTGCTGTTACTAAAACTAGAGAAAAAATCTAACAACTTGTTTGAAATAACCGCTTAACAGAATTTGACCAAATTTCACAGTAAGTGTATTAGCCTAAACGCCTTTAGAATTGATACAAGAGATGCCATTCCACCATCAAATATGGCTGCTGTTACTAAAAGTAGAAAAATGTACACAACTTTATCTCAACAGAATTTGACCAACTTTGACACAAAGCATCCTGGCCTTTCAATATTGGACAAATGATGCTGGTGTGTAATCAGATATGGATGAATATACAGAAACTAAATATACCATGAAACAGTTGTTTTCATAGCATGAAATGAACAGCATTGGAGAAATTTCAACAGAAAACAGCCTGCTGATCGCAATATCTTGGCCAACTGCTCTTGCATTTGGCTGTTAGGCTGATGTCAGCCAGATGAGCAATTTCAGGTTCACTAGGGTCTCTTGTAATCTTGCCTTCTTTTTCAGATAGCAAGCAATGTACATGCCTGCCAACCATTATAACTATTATGATTTTATACCTGTAATTACTTCTTATTTTTGCCTGTGTATGGATTACGCTTTTAGTACGTTGATAAAAATGAAATGAAATTAAACAAAACAATGCTGTGTGTGTCCATTTTTTAATCTACAATCTCCCCAAATATTATTTATGAGTAAGAAAATTTTAGAAAAGAAGGCTCCCACATAGCACTTGAATATTTGAAAGAGTACACATCATACATGTACTTTCCTAGTGTTCTGTTTATAGCAGCTGTATATAATGAATTTCCTTGAAAACAGACTGATTTATTCAGTTTGAAATTGTGACTCTAAGATACATTATATTATTGAAGACAATTGGTTAGAGAACCAGTGATACTGTAAAGGTACAAGATGTTAAGCGAAGTGGATTTTTTTATTGTTGTGACTTATGAATGTTAAGTTACTGAAAAATGTTATAGAAGAGAGGGATCTATTTGAACTTAAAACATGTTGGATTGGAAACAGGACAATTAGAAACAGAACAAATCAAGAGTGCTTCAGAAATGTAAAGAAGAATATGCAACCAATGTAAATAGTGCTCAAATTTAGGACATCACCATGCTCGTTGCAAGAGTCAACCTTACAATCAGTCATGGTGGAATTTAGACATGTAGACTAGATAAAGTATGCATTGTATATAGGCATTAGAAATATGTTTTGTATTTCAATTCTTTTACTAATCCACATGGATTTGCCAGTTTGTAACAAGAACTTAAACGAGCTGCAGATCCATGTATATTTTCATACATTTTGTTGTAATTATGAAATGTAATATGTAGATTACACTTTTTTGTCCACTCAGATTACACTTTTTTGTCCACTCAGATTACACTTTTTTGTCCACTCAGATTACACTTTTTTGTCCACTCAGATTACACTTTTTTGTCCACTCAGATTACACCTGTATGTCTAAAGGGATTGGCAGGTATGCATGTATTGCTTTTCTGGAAATGATGATTGTTGCATCATCAGCATCAACAACTTTACAATTTTGTATTTAATTTTATGGAAGTGGTGTAACATCCATGTACAATTGTACATCACAGCATTGATTATAGGTGAGACCGTTTTGTGGAATTATTTTTTACATTTGTTCATTAAGTGTATATTTTGTGTATAACAAACTCTGTTTAGTGAATTTCTGCTTGTATCAAATTACTGTAAATTTGGGTTTTCCTTTGTTTGTAACAAACTTCAGTAACATCTCATGAAGCTCAAGACTTAAAGGCAATTATGAATGAGTTCCAGCTAAATGAACACAAGTAAAGCAAACAAAATATAAAACATGGTAGTTAATTGACGCTTCAGCAAACAGGAGATAACCACACCCAGGTTGATTCATGTGATCATTTTTTAGTGAACCTAACTGCACTCAGCCAACCACCTGTTGTAGACGTAGAGAAAAGTGTGCCTCTCTGCTATACTTTTGGTATTATTTTTGCTTTACCAATCAATGCAAGCCATACCTTTGTGCTAATACATTTGCAGATACATGTATTTATTTTGGTGATACTAGTAATTAAATTTTCAATGCAAATCTACTTAAGGCTGTGGTTTACGGTTTCAACCTTACACATAAACTTGGACATTGTGTAATCCATATATATATATATTGTTTTGCAGTTTATTCATGCATCAGTGGTTGGGATGCTAATACAGATTATAAGAACACTTGTAAAATAATTATTTAACAAAACATTTGACAGGATAACATGTTCAACAGCCTGATCAAGACCTATCAACATTCTTACTGGAAAAAAACAATGTGTAAATGACATTGATATATGACAGTGTTATCATGAACTCCTAATACATTTCAAGATATCGCTGTTCAGATGCATCTTCAGATTTATATCCTAAATTTAGGATACAGTCACTTCAGAATATCCAAATTACAACTTGGCACACATCACTCATCGAACTCAAATTTGCATTGTAGCTAAGTTTATATGCTGTGTGGCCCAAAAAAATCAGAATGTAATTTTCCTCAGTGTGTGTCCCTGTGCATGTTTGCATGTTTCCTCAATGTGTGTCCCAGTGCATGTTTGCATGTGTTTATTTTCTGTACTTTCTTATTTGGTTTATAACAATCGATTTTTATTATTGTCTTAAAAGTGTCAAAGTAATTATTTTTACACAAGTAGGCAAGACCTTTAATGTCGGATGTTTGAATCACTCAAACTTGCCTTCATTGTAATAGACTCAAAGAAAATAGATTTGATCTTTAAAAAATGCACAAGTTCATGGGTGTTACTTTTTTTAATTTGTTATGACACATATTAAAAATACTTTACTAAAACTGGTGGGAATTATGGAGTGACAAGGAAAACAAGAAATGTTTTATTTGCACATATTTAAATATATAAAATGAAAGCATTGAGAGTCGGTTTCCCCTAAATTTTTTAAAGTAGGAAGGTTTACTTTAGACATTACCAAAAAACATTCTTTGGGGCAAAATTAGTTTCTTTAGTCATTTTATTTGTAATACAACTGTTACCTGGCTGGACATGTGATGTCATCTAAATATGGTACTTCTGAAAATAAATCTATGAATAAAAGACATGGTTTGAAGTCTTTGCTGCTCTTGAGTAGACCAAAAACAAAAATATGTTTCAGGTTCCTTACTCAATCCTGAAGTCAATTTTCTCAGCTTTCCTTTCATAAATCTAACACTGTCCCATTTGCTATATAGCAAATATGTCCTGTCCCATGTGTTCGATAACAAATATGGCCTACCCCATGTGCTAAATAGCAAATATGTCCAAGTTGCCAGGTATTGTTTATGTTCATGCTATACACTCCACATGGCTCGTGTATGCTGACACTGATTGGTCAATGGCCTTGTCAATCACTTGTCAATCATTGGCTTGCCAAAGGGTCACATAATAGTATGAAAAATTAGCAGTGATGATGTCAACAATTGGTTAGATTGCAAGACACTGTGTAACAGATAAGATAATTGTTTTCTGGCATATTTGTACATTTTATATTTTAAAACAAGACTGCCTACAAAATTAAAGATCGTGTTTAACATTATGTTGAGTCACCTGATAGAAATTTATACTTTTAGTTATAATCTCATCACAAATTGACAAAATATTTATTTAGTTGTTGTGTTCTGAGATGTTATTTAGTTGTTGTGTTCTGACAAAATATTTATTTAGTTGTGGTGTTCTGAGATGTTATTTAGTTGTGGTGTTCTGAGATGTTTATTTAGTTGTTCTCAAAATCTCTCGTACAGATGTGTTGCATTGTATTTTGTTGACACTAGAATGACTTTGTCATGTAGATTTTCTTCAATTATTTTTACAGGTTTATGGAACCAAGTTTTCTTCTTCTCTAATGTAGCCCTCTTCATTTTGATGCCGTTTGCCTACTTCTTTACTGAGTCAGAGGGATTTTCAGGATCTAAAAAGGTAAGTTTTGCTTATTTAGTATGAATTTACTTTTAATCTTGAGATATACCAATATTTTCTGATATCCTGTTTACTATGAACCACAAATTTAAAGATCCAACAAACAATCATCTTCAAATTTAACAGATAAAAATGCCCTTTTCTTTGCAAAACTATGAAAATTGATGCTAGAAGAAAGAATAAATTCAACATAAGTGAGTCAGTCATCGAGTCCAGGCTCCCAGGAATGTTCTTTGTAAGACTTGATGGTTTAAATTTGAGTAAAACCATAGTGAGTTAGGATAAATAAAATGTTTTTGTTTGGGCAGAGAAGAATATACTTTTTTTAGCATACCTTAAGCATTGTAATCCCTACAATTACATATATCTCTATACTTGTAACATCCTCACTACTAGCTAGGGGGGGCATCTTGATATAGTCCTGTCCATCTATGTATCTTTATACTTGTAACATCCTCACTACTTGTTATGGGGACATTTTGATATGGTCCTGTCCATCTATGTATCTCTATACTTGTAATGTCCCCACTACTTGTTATGTGGACATCTTGAAATAGTCCTGTCCATCTATGTATCTCTATACTTATAATGTCCCTACTACTTGTTATGGGGACATCTTGATAATGTCCTGTCCATCTATGTATATCTATACTTGTAATGTCCCCACTAGTTATGGGGACATCTTGAAATAGTCCTGTCCATCTATGTATCTCTATACTTGTAATGTACCCACTGCTGGCTGTGGGGGACATCTTGATATGTCCATTTATGTATCTCTATACTTGTAATGTCCCCACTGCTTGCTAGCGGGGACATATTGATATGGTCCTGTCCCTCTGTCCCAAGAAGCATGTCAATAAGATTGTGCAAAAGAACTCTTTGGTTAAGATTTCAATCTCTCTTTTTATGTTAAATAGTTAAAACCGATTAAAATTGGATACTTTCCTATTTGACATTGAGAACAACCTAGAAAATGAAAGTATTAATTGTTGCATTATTATTTTGATAAGGTACATATATTCATGTAGGGCAAAAATATTCTGAACTTTACAGGGGCTATTAAAAGCATCCGCTATCCATAAAAATATTGACATATTCTACATATCTTCCTGGAAAAAGCAAACAAAATTAGGACAAAATGGGAAAGTATTAATAACATTCTTACTTGGATGTATACAATTTGATTTTTAGCCTACCTGTCTATAATGTCTAGCAAGCTTATGGATTGCCATGTGTACATCATCCATCATCTGTCCATCAACATTGCTTGTTACGACTATGAAGGGCATGTTTTTGATGTGATTTTGATAAAACTTAGAATATACGTTTATATCATCAGTGTCTCAGACAAGTTTGAATATGAGAGATCTGTGCATAATAAGTTGATCTTGTATCAGATTTGGTGATCTTGTTACCACTCAGGGGGCCATGTTTCTGATCTGATTTTGATTTAACTTGGAGTATATTCTTATATGATCAAAATCTTGGACTTGTTTGATAATGAGCAAGACCTATGCATATTAATGAGTTATCTTGCATCTGTTTGGCTGAGCTTGTTACCACTCTGGCATCAGTATTTCTTATCCAATTTTTATCAGACTTGGAATATATACTTATAATATTGCAATCTTGTACAAGTGCACTAATTAGCGAAATCATTCATATTAATGAGTTTATCATGTGTCTGATTTGCTGACCTTTTTGCCACTCTCAAGTTCATTTTTTAAAATCCAGTTTTGATCAAACTTGGAATATGTACTTATCTCAGCAAGATCTCAGACAGGTTGATAACAAGTGAAATACAAGAATATTAATTAGGTGATTTCAGATTGACTGAGCTTATTACCGTGCTGGAAGCCATATGTCTTATCTGATGTTGATAAAACTTAGAATATAGATTTATATGATCAAGATTTCACATGAGTTTGATAATGAGTGATATCCATGCATATTAATGAGGTGATCTTGCATCAAATTGGCTGAACTTGTTACCACTCTAGGAACTTAATTTTTGTTCTGATTTTGAGTGAACTTGGTAAATAGACTTGAATTCTCAAGATGTCTAATGAATTTTATTATGACCAAGATCAATGCATATTAATGAAATTAAGCACAGACGGAAATAGTTGTAAAATCATATGCAAATTAAACAGTTTTTTCGCTTTAAAAATATGTTTTCTCTCTCTCTCTCTAAAGTAAAGCAAAGCGAGGGAAATAACCCATTATATTGACTTTTGAAAATCACAGGTTTAGGATTAAAAACAGTAAACAATAGATTTAGAATACAGGATGCATAAATTATAAAAATTAGCAAAATAATACAACTTAGGGATCAAAATGATTAATTTGTAAATTATAACTGAAGAAAAAGTGTTAATAGAAATATTTTTAAGAAAATGACAATTGCAGGCTAGCATAAACTATGTGCAATGTTGTAATTAGGGATCAGAATTTCTTTACACAATTATAGATATTTGTTTGCAAGTAATTGTGGTTTCTTTTCTTCTAGTATTGATTGTTTCTCTAACAAGAACATTTTTTTTGTAAAAACCATGTTTAAATTTATACATTTATCTGCAGAGAATATTTCTAAAATGTTTGCCACATTTTAATTTTCTTAAATATTTGGAAGCAAGTTTGATTTGTTTGGTGAAACAGAGTTTGACAGTTGCTAGTATTGCCATGTTAAAGTGCCTGAAACATTTGTCCTGAGTATGTTAATTCAGTGTATTGTACATTATTTTATGGCATTTCATATATTCATTGACATTACTCACAAATTATTTGGAATTTTTATTTTTTATTTCTAGCTTTTAATTACAGAATTACTCCAATATGCTTTTCTTCGGAAACACTTCCAAATTTAATTACTAAAGAAACCCATGACCTATACAAAAGCAACCCGTGAATTATAATTTCATGTGAAAGACAAGTGACTCTAGACCACAAATTAAAGCGTCGTCTATAAACCTAACTTTAAAAATCTTGGATGACTTCGATTATGGATTAGAGCCTATTCTTATTAATTGTTTGTTTATCTTTGAAAAGAATTATCAGATGAGTAAAATAGGTAAAATCGACATGATATAAAGTTTGGGAGATAGCTGTGTTCTTACAATACTACATAAGCCTGCTTAATGAAATGATACACTGTTAAGTTATGTAAGTGGGGTGAGTGATATCAGGCTCACTTGGGCCTCTTGTTCTCTAAGTCTTTTCACATATGTACTGTAGTATTTCTAGCATTCATTGTAATATTGAGTGAGAAATGACCAATAACATTGTCGGGAAAAATTGAAAAAAGATTATACAAGACTAAGTGTAGACAAATTAAATTTGGCAATCATATTTATATACATATGTAGATGACCTGATTAGATTTTCAGGCCATTGCAGAAATTATCAAATTCTTTTTACACTTTCTGGCATTTGACAAAAGCTTTGTAAGCACTTAAGCAAAAACCACTTGAGGTAGACAACTTAAATTTTATAGGTGTGATTTTATTCATATGTCAATAACCTAATTAAATTTTCAGGCCATTACATTAGTTTATCCCAAAACAACTTCTTCACATTTTTGAACTTGTTGGATTTGAATTTTTTTATGAAAACCTTTTTAGCATGATTAACCAAATCAGGGAGACAAATTAAATTTGGTGTTTTTTATGCATATGTAGAAAACCACATCAGGGAGACAAATTAAATTGGGTGTTTTTTATGCATATGTAGAAAACCACATCAGGGAGACAAATTAAATTGGGTGTTTTTTATGCATATGTAGAAAACCACATCAGGGAGACAAATTAAATTGGGTGTTTTGTATGCATATGTAGAAAACCACATCAGGGAGACAAATTAAATTGGGTGTTTTTTATGCATATGTAGAAAACCACATCAGGGAGACAAATTAAATTGAGTGTTTTTTATGCATATGTAGAAAACCACATCAGGGAGACAAATTAAATTGGGTGTTTTTTATGCATATGTAGAAAACCACATCAGGGAGACAAATTAAATTGGGTGTTTTTTATGCATATGTAGAAAACCACATCAGGGAGACAAATTAAATTGGGTGTTTTTTATGCATATGTAGAAAACCACATCAGGGAGACAAATTAAATTTGGTGTTTTTTATGCATATGCAGAAAACCTGATTAGATTTTAATCCCATTTATAGCAATATTTCAAATTTTTCAAAGTTTTTAAAAAATTTTTGAACTATTGGTTTTTTAGGTCTGCATTTCAGCAGTGGTGGCATGCATGATGTACAAAAACAAATCTATTGTTATTCATGTTATAGCTTATAAAGTAAATAGGTACACACTATCAGTAAATAGGTACATACTATCAGTAAATAGGTACATACTATCAGTAAATAGGTACATACTATCAGTAAATAGATACATACTATCAGAAGACAGAACTGTCTTTCAAGTTATAGCTTATAAAGTAAATAGGTACACACTATCAGTAAATAGGTACATACTATCAGTAAATAGGTACATACTATCAGAAGACAGAGCTGTCTTTCAGGTTATAGCTTATAAAGTAAATAGGTACATACTATCAGCAGACAGAACTGTTTTTCAGGTTAAAGCTTATGAAGTAAATAGGTACATACTATCAGTAAATATGTACATACTATCAGTAAATAGGTACACACTATAAGTAAATAGGTACACACTATCAGAAAATAGGTACATACTATCAGTAAATATGTACACACTCAGTAAATAGGTACATGCTATCAGTAAATAGGTACACACTATCAGTAAATAGGTACACACTATCAGTAAATATGTACATACTATCAGTAAATAGGTACATACTATCAGTAAATATGTACATACTATCAGTAAATAGGCACATACTATCAGTAAATAGGTACACACTATCAGAAAATAGGTACACACTATCAGAAAATAGGTACATACTATCAGCAAATAGGTACACACTATCAGTAAATAGGTACACACTATCAGTAAATAGGTACACACTATCAGAAAATATGTACATATCAGTAAATAGGTACACACTATCAGTAAATAGGTACTTACTATCAGTAAATAGGTACACACTATCAGTAAATAGGAACATACTATCAGTAAATAGGTACACACTATCAGTAAATAGGTACATACTATTTGTAAATAGGTACACACTATCAGTAAATAGGTACACACTATCAGTAAATATGTACACACTATCAGTAAATAGGTACACACTATCAGTAAATAGGTACATACTATCAGTAAATAGGTACACAATCAGAAAATAGGTACATACTATCAGTAAATAGGTACATACTATCAGTAAATAGGTACACACTATCAGTAAATATCTACACACTATCAGTAAATAGGTACACACTATCAGTAAATAGGTACACACTATCAGTAAATAGGTACATACTATCAGTAAATAGGTACACACTATCAGTAAATAGGTACATACTATCAGTAAATATGTACACACTATCAGTAAATAGGTACATATTATCAGTAAATAGGTACATACTATCAGTAAATAGGTACACACTATCAGTAAATAGGAACATACTATCAGTAAATATGTACACACTATCAGTAAATAGGTACATACTATCAGTAAATATGAATAAGATTACCTTTGATATTGTTTTGTGCTGTTAATTTGCATGTAGAATTTATGCATTTCTATGAGCAAACACCTTTTAGGGAAGACAAATTAACTTGGTGTGAAACTATTTCACTGTTATTCAGCTGACCTGGACAAAGGTATCATACCTATTGCACTGTTATTAAGCTAACCCAGACAAAGGTCTTGTACCTATTCCACTGTTTTTCAGCTAACCTGGACAAAAGTATCATATCTATTTCACTGTTATTCAGCTGACCTCAGCTGACTAGGACAAAGGTATCATACGGTACAGTCTTTTTTACACATTAGAACCTATCTTGAAAGACCACCCCTTCTGCTAAAAAGGTTTGTTCAAGACAGGTGGTCTCCCATGATAAGTCATAACACTATATAATCAATAAAACCATGCATTGAAAACTTGGTCTCTCAAAAAACAGGTGGTCTCTTATGACAGGTCATAACACTGATCAATAAATATGTGCGTTGAGAATCTGGTCTCAAGACAGGTGGTCTGTAATGACAGGTCATAACACTTTAATCGCATTGAGAATCTGGTCTCTCAAGACAGGTGGTCTCTCATGACAGGTCATAACACTATATAATCAGATAATTTGTGCATTGGTGTCTCATAGCAGTGATCTTTCAATACAGGTTTTATTGCACTAACTTCACTTTGAAAATGGTTCTCATAGATAGGAATTACCAGAATAATCAGAAATATAGAAGAGAATGTTACAATGTAGGTGTATGGTTCAAGTTAAGCCAGTTACATATGACAGGTTAGACAATTGAATCTTCTCCACAAATGCTAATACCTGACTGCTGACCAATACTATCGCTGACAAAGGTGTGAGCATCACATGATGTACAGGTGTACGAGAAGCTTGTCAGATATTTAGGTCTAATGTCCATCACCTAGTTGACTGTCACTATATATCATATACAAATTCAAGTTGTCATTACTTCAACATTTGTCAATCATTTTTCATAAAATGTTCAGCATGCACAAAAAATATTAACACTAATTCACACTGGGTAAGTTCCAACATAAAATACTTTGCTTTTGTCTGATGTGCTATTGTATAATTAACACAAATTCACATTGGATAAGTGTCAACATAAAATACTTTCATTTTGTATGATGTGCTATTTTATGATAATGAGTAGAAAGTGGTTATCTCTGCTTTGGTGATAGGTAAATTCTAACCTAAGTGGATACGATTTGTGTCAAGGATGAGGACAGCTGTGTCCCTGCTACAAAATCGTACTCCATTCGGATTATTTGTAACTGTGCTGTCACCATATGCCTGGAGAAGGTTCTTTTATTAATCCACAACATACATTATTTTATTCAGTGAAAACATTGTAGAATATGAAGAATACATGTACAATTTATGCATTGCAATATGTCATCTATTGCTAGGGTAAGATTAATTTATGCAATATGTCATCTATCGCCAGGGCAAGATCAATTTATGCATTGCAATACATCATCTATTGCTAGGGTAAGATCATTTTATGCATTGCAATATGTCATCTATTTGCTAGAGTAAGATGAATTTATGCATTGCAGTATGTCATCTATTGCTAGAGTAAGATGAATTTATGCAATGCAGTATGTCATCTATTGCTAGGGTAAGATTAATTTATTCTTTGCAGTATGTCATCTATTGCTAGAGTAAGATGAATTTATGCAATGCAGTATGTCATCTATTGCTAGAGTAAGATGAATTTATGCAATGCAGTATGTCATCTATTGCTAGGGTAAGATTAATTTATGCAATGCAGTATGTCATCTATTGCTTGGGTAAGATTAATTTATGCACTATGTCATCTATCGCCAGGGCAAGATCAATTTATGCATTGCAATATATCATCTATCTCTAGGGTAAGATCAATTTATGCAATGCAGTATGTCATCTATTGCTAGGGTAAGATGAATTTATGCAATGCAGTATGTCATCTATTGCTAGGGTAAGATTAATTTATTCAATGCAGTATGTCATCTATCCGTAGGGTAAGATTAATTTATGTAATGTGTTATGTATGATGTTTATATAATATTATAAATATTTTAGGAAATTATAAGTGTTTCTTCGCTTTGGTATTTGCTTAAATCTTTATGTTTATCGGGAAAAACATGTTTAACTAGTGTCCTTGAATTAGGTTGTTTTGATCAATATGTTTTCTCAATTTGAAGGTCAAGGTTGATTTTTGTTTACAAGTAAAAATTCCATTAAGATGACTCATGTTCTAGAACATTCTGTCATGTGACCAATCTTTATATATGCCATGTTTGGTGGACATTTATTCAGTTTTGACATTACCATCAGTCTTGTAAAGAGCTATTACAGTTGTGAAAATTCATTACAAATTCTAAGAGAGGAATTATTTTGAATATTCATTGGATTATAACAGTGCTCACAAACTTTTGGATTTTGGATTTTTAATTGATGATTTTGGAATTTAACTGAACTTATTCAGAGATTTTGGAATACTTCATTTTGACATCAGCACATCAAGATTTCTAGTACATCAGGACTTTGG
Source organism: Margaritifera margaritifera (assembly GCA_029931535.1). NCBI lineage: Eukaryota > Metazoa > Mollusca > Bivalvia > Unionida > Margaritiferidae > Margaritifera > Margaritifera margaritifera. Next base: position 2,042,473 of record JAQPZY010001520.1, read on the forward strand.
AGACCATTAGCACATCATAACATTCAAGGACACAGCCGTGAATTCGGAACATTCTATATTTAGGACTTGTGATTAGAACAATCATTCTTATTGGATTATTAGGATTTCAAAACACATTACTGTAAGTGACTTTTTGATTTTTTTCATTTTAATTATCTAGTAATAAATTGCTTGTTGATTTTTACTTGATTTGTTGGTTTCACTTTCTTTCTGTTACATTTTTCTTAGACCATAGAGTCGTAACAGAAATTGGGGGCTCGTCTTCTGGGATCAATATTTCTTTAAAGCATATTAGAGATATTTAATTTATCTTTGAAATTCATATTGATTTTGTCTCTGAATTTTTTTTGTCTTTAGCAAAGATTTTTAAATAGAGAAATTTTTTTGTGTGAAACCAACAAGCATTTACAATGGCATCTAATGTTCAGAATTTCATTTCAAAACCTACCCAGGAGGGGTTAGAGTGCATGAGAAAGGATGAGTTGCTCGAGCTTGCCAGAAAATACAGTCTATCTGAGGCAAAAGTATCATTGACAAAACAGGAGATAAAGATTATTTTGATTCAGTATTTAGTAGGAAAGGGAATTTTTGATAGCAGTGCTTTAAGTTTGAAGAGAAAGCCTGTATCTGGTTCTGACAGAAAATTAAGGGAATTAGAGTTAAAGAACCAGATTGATTTAGAATTGGCAAAGCTTCAGATTCAGAGAGAGAGAGAGAGAGAAAAAAGAGAGGCAGATACAGATGGAGAGAGAGAAAGAAGAGAGGCAGATACAGATGGAGAGAGAGAAGGAAGAGAGGCAGATACAAATGCAGAAAGAAGAGAGCCAGATACAGATGGAGAGAGAGAAAGAAGAGAGGCAGATGGAGAGAGAGAAAGAAGAGAGGCAGATACAGATGGAGAGATAGAAAGAAGAGAGGCAAATACAGATGGAGAGAGAGAAGGAAGAGAGGCAGATACAAATGCAGAAAGAAGAGAGACAAATACAAATGCAGATGCAAAGAGAAGAAAGGGAAATGCAATTTAAGTTAAGAGAATTAGAACTGGCAAACAGAGCACACTCCACTCCTTCAAAAACAAGTTCAGGTTTTGATGTTACTAGATATATTAGGTTAGTACCCCCTTTTCAGGAAAAAGAAGTAGATAAATACTTTCTTCATTTCGAGAAAATTGCTGAAAACTTGAAATGGCCCAGAGAGCATTGGACTTTGTTATTACAAAGTGTACTAATTGGCAAAGCTCGTGAAGTCTACACTTCACTGTCAGTACAACCAAGCACTGATTATGATGTGGTTAAGGAGTACATCTTGAAAGCTTATGAGTTGGTACCAGAGGCATATCGACAAAGGTTTAGGAATTGTAGAAAAGAAACTGGACAAACTCATGTCGAATTTGCAAGGGATAAAGAACAACTATTTGATAGGTGGTGCTCAGCCAAGAAAGTTGATCAAGCTTATGATAACCTCCGACAGCTCGTATTAATTGAAGAGTTCAAGAGGTGCATCCATAGTGATGTTAAAACCTACCTTGACGAGCGGAATGTGGGAACTTTGGAAAATGCTGCTCGTATGGCTGATGATTATTCCTTGACTCACAAAATTTCATTTGGCAATAAGTCGTCCTCTCAGCAGTTTTCTGGTAAAAAACCATTTCAATCTCATTCGAGTACTTCCAAATTTCACAACAGCACAACTGTTAGGAATCAAACATCTGATAAGACTGATCAGAAATCCTTATCTCTTCCTACGTGCACTTATTGTAAAATAAAAAGGCACGTTATTTCTGATTGCTTCAAGTTGAAAAATAAGCAACAGAGTAAAGACAGAGCTTTTCCAAATGCTCTTATTTCTACGAGGTCAAGGTCACGGTCTTGTATTGAAAGCAATACATTTGTTGGGTCAAACAAATCCCAGTCTGATTCTATTTTGGAGGCTTATGAACCATTCATGTCAGAAGGTTCTATATCACTTATTGGTGATTCTGCCAAACCTATCCCAATTAAAATATTAAGGGACACTGGAGCTTCTCAGAGTCTTTTATTATCAGGTACTTTGCCTTTGTCTGAGGAGTCTTCTTCAAGTGAAAGTGTTCTTGTTCAGGGAGTTGAGTGCGGCTTTGTAAATGTTCCTCTTCATTGTGTAAATTTGGCATCAGACTTAGTTTCTGGACCTGTGACTGTTGGGGCAGTGACTTCTTTACCGATAGAGGGTGTTCATTTATTACTAGGCAATGACCTAGCTGGAGATAAGGTTGTGGTTAATCCACTTGTAACTGACAAGCCTTGTTTGGATCAGAAAGTTGATCCTGTCGAAACTGAAATCCCTGATTTGTACCCTGCTTGTGCAGTTACTAGAGCTATGGCAAAAAGAGCTCTTGAGAGTGATGTTGATCAGGATATTATTCCTTTAGCTGACACATGTATTGGTCAGTCTTTTGATGAGGTCACTTTTTCCTCAGGTATTGATCAATCAAACGGTATTGATCACAGTGATCCTCTTTTGGCAACTCATTCTCTTTGTTCTAATCAGGATGACAAACGACAATCCCTTGTCGTTGAACAGGAGCAAGATCCCGAGATATCTTGTTTGTTTCAGAGGGCTATTAGTGAAACTGAAGCCACACAAGTTCCAGTGTGTTACTTTGTGAAAAATGGGGTCCTTATGAGGAAATGGAGACCACCTGATGTACCCGCTGGTGACGAGTGGTCAGTGAGCTATCAAATTGTTGTTCCTAAGTCATATCGACAGGAAATTCTTAATTTAGCCCATGAAACTCCTTTGGCTGGTCATTTAGGAGTCCGTAAGACTTATCACAAGATCTTGAATCATTTTTATTGGCCAAAACTCAAAAGTGATGTTTCTAAATACTGCAGATCTTGTCACACTTGTCAAATGGTAGGAAAACCCGATCAGAAGATGCCTAAGGCTCATCTGCAACCTATTCCTGCATTTGATGAACCATTTAGTAGAATAATGGTAGGCTGTGTTGGTCCTTTACCTAAAACCAAGTCAGGCAACCAATACTTGTTGACCATCATGTGTGCATCTACAAGATTTCCAGAAGCAATTCCTCTGAGAAATATAAAAACTAAAACTATTGTGAAAGCTTTGGTGAAGTTTTTTACACTTGTTGGCCTTCCCAAATCTGTCCAGTCAGATCAAGGGTCAAATTTTATGTCTGGAATTTTCCAACAAGTTATGCATGAATTAGGCATCCAACAGTTTAAATCTTCTGCCTATCACCCTGAAAGTCAAGGTGCTTTGGAAAGATTTCATCAAACTTTGAAGAATATGATTCGATCATATTGCTTTGATACAGAAAAGGATTGGGATGAGGGTGTTCATTTGTTGTTGTTTGCTGTTAGGGAATCAATTCAAGAGTCGTTGGGTTTTAGTCCCTTTGAACTAGTTTTTGGTCATACTGTCCGTGGATCATTGAAATTATTGAAAGAGAAACTTCTTTCAAATGAAGATTCAAAGATTAATCTTCTTGATTATGTCTCTGATTTCAAATACAAGTTGTCAAAGGCCTGTGAAGTAGCAAGAACTAATCTTCACACTACTCAGTCAAAAATGAAATTAAGGTATGACAGAAATACACAGGAAAGGAGTTTTAAACCTGGTGACAAAGTTCTGGCTCTCTTTCCCATACCTCAAAATCCTCTTCAGGCTAAATTTTATGGTCCTTATACCGTTGAAAAGAAAGTAAATGACTTAAATTATATCATTAACACTCCTGGGAGACGGAAACAGAAACAACTTTGTCATATAAATATGTTAAAGGAATATTTTGACAGAGATAGCTCAGCTAATTATTCTGTTAATTTAGTTGTACCTGTCCTACACAGTGAAGATATCAACAATGGAGTACGATCAGACTATAGTGACTCTGGTATAACCAATCTTCGGAATTCAGAAATATTGAACAACCTAGACCAGAAACTTTCACATCTACAACAACAGGAAAGAAATGAACTAAAACAGCTATTACATGACTATGAGCACTTGTTTCCTGATGTTCCAACACGAACAAGTAAAATTTATCATGACGTTGAAATTGTAGATTCTGCGCCTGTGAAACAGCATCCTTATAGGATGAATCCTCTCAAACAGAACTATCTGAAGAAAGAAATTCAGTATCTACTGGAGAATGATTTCATAGAACCAAGTAAAAGTAACTGGAGTTCACCATGTATTCTTGTTCCCAAGCCAGATAATACATTCCGTATGTGTACTGACTACAGAAAAGTCAACAGTGTCACCAAAACTGATTCATTTCCAATCCCAAGAATGGACGATTGCATTGATAAAATTGGAAATGCGGAATATGTCACCAAGTTTGACCTTTTAAAAGGATTCTGGCAAATTCCACTGACGGAAAGGGCAAAAGAAATTTCAGCATTTGTAACTCCAGATGGACTTTATCAATATAAAGTCATGCCGTTTGGAATGAAAAATTCGCCTGCAACGTTTCAACGTCTGATGAACATAATAACATTTGGTCTTGATAATTGTGACGCTTATGTCGATGACGTCATTATCTACAACAACACCTGGTAAGATCATTTGGAAACCATTCGAAAATTCTTTGATCGACTCAGCGATGTGAATCTGACAATTAATTTGAGCAAAAGTGAGTTTTGCCATGCTTGTGTCACATTTTTAGGACATATTGTGGGACAAGGTCAAGTTAAACCTATAGAAGCTAAGGTCAAAGCTATCTCTGAATTTCAAGTTCCAATTTGTAAAAAGCAACTGATGCGATTTCTAGGTATGGCTGGATATTATCGGAAATTTTGTTCCAATTTTTCCAAAATTGCTGAACCTTTGACAAGTTTATTGAGTAAGAAAACCAAATTTTATTGGTCTGACAAGTGTCAGGAATCTTTTGACAAGTTAAAGGCCATGCTTAAGAATGCACCAGTTCTTTCTGCACCAAATTTTAGCCAATCATTTAAATTATCTGTTGATGCAAGTGATGTAGGGGTTGGTGGAGTATTGATTCAGGAAGACAAAAGTGGTGTGGATCACCCTGTGTGTTATTTTTCTAAAAAACTAAACAAGCACCAGAAAAATTATTCCACAATTGAGAAGGAATGTTTGGCTTTGATATTGGCTTTACATCATTTTGTAGTGTATGTTACCTCAGCTCTTTCTCCAATTATTGTGTACAGTGATCACAATCCCCTTACTTTCATCAACAAAATAAAAGATAAAAATCGGAGATTGTTGAGATGGAGTTTGATATTGCAAGAATATAACATTGACATCAAACACATCAGGGGAAAAGACAATGTGATTGCAGATGCACTCTCACGTGCCTAGAAATGTAATATTGCTTGATGTAATTTAGTCCAGTATCATAAAACATGTTCTTATGTAATTTTGGTTATTATAGTATTAGATGTATATTCAAAAGAAAGCTTTATTATATAAATCTTTCTTTTTCTTTATGAGGGGAGGTGTTATGTATGATGTTTATATAATATTATAAATATTTTAGGAAATTATAAGTGTTTCTTCGCTTTGGTATTTGCTTAAATCTTTATGTTTATCGGGAAAAACATGTTTAACTAGTGTCCTTGAATTAGGTTGTTTTGATCAATATGTTTTCTCAATTTGAAGGTCAAGGTTGATTTTTGTTTACAAGTAAAAATTCCATTAAGATGACTCATGTTCTAGAACATTCTGTCATGTGACCAATCTTTATATATGCCATGTTTGGTGGACATTTATTCAGTTTTGACATTACCATCAGTCTTGTAAAGAGCTATTACAGTTGTGAAAATTCATTACAAATTCTAAGAGAGGAATTATTTTAAATATTCATTGGATTATAACAGTGCTCACAAACTTTTGGATTTTGGATTTTTAATTGATGATTTTGGAATTTAACTGAACTTATTCAGAGATTTTGGAATACTTCATTTTGACATCAGCACATCAAGATTTCTAGTACATCAGGACTTTGGAGACCATTAGCACATCATAACATTCAAGGACACAGCCGTGAATTCGGAACATTCTATATTTAGGACTTGTGATTAGAACAATCATTCTTATTGGATTATTAGGATTTCAAAACACATTACTGTAAGTGACTTTTTGATTTTTTCATTTTAATTATCTAGTAATAAATTGCTTGTTGATTTTTACTTGATTTGTTGGTTTCACTTTCTTTCTGTTACATTTTTCTTAGACCATAGAGTCGTAACAAATGCAGTATGTCATCTATTGCTAGGGCAAGATCAATTTATGCAATGCAGTATGTCATCTATTGCTAGGGTAAGATTAATTTATGCAATGCAGTATGTCATCTATCCGTAGGGTAAGATTAATTTATGCAATGCAGTATGTCATCTATTGCTAGGGTAAGATTAATTTATGCATTGCAGTATGTCATCTGTCCGTAGGGTAAGATTAATTTATGCAATGCAGTATGTCATCTATTGCTAGGGTAAGATTAATTTATGCATTGCAGTATGTCATCTATTGCTAGGGTAAGATTAATTTATGCAATGCAGTATGTCATCTATTGCTAGGGTAAGATTAATCTATGCATTGCAGTATGTCATCTATCCGTAGGGTAAGATTAATTTATGCAATGCAGTATGTCATCTATTGCTAGGGTAAGATTAATTTATGCATTGCAGTATGTCATCTATCCGTAGGGTAAGATTAAAGTATGCATTGCAGTATGTCATCTATTGCTAGGGTAAGATTAATTTATGCATTGCAGTATGTCATCTATTGCTAGGGTAAGATTAATTTATGCAATGCAGCATGTCATCTATCCATAGGGTAAGATTAATTTATGCAATGCAGTATGTCATCTATCCGTAGGGTAAGATTAATTTATGCAATGCAGTATGTCATCTATTTCTAGGGTAAGATTAATTTATGCAATGCAATATGTCATCTATTGCTAGGGTAAGATTAATTTATGCAATGCAGTATGTCATCTATTGCTAGGGTAAGATTAATTTATGCAATGCAGTATGTCATCTATTGCTAGGATAAGATTAATTTATGCAATGCAATATGTCATCTATCCGTAGGGTAAGATTAATTTATGCAATGCAATATGTCATCTATTGCTAGGGTAAGATTAATTTATGCAATGCAATATGTCATCTATCCGTAGGGTAAGAATAATTTATGCAATGCAGTATGTCATCTATTGCTAGGGTAAGATTAATTTATGCAATGCAGTATGTCATCTATTGCTAGAGTAAGATTAATTTATGCAACGCAGTATGTCATCTATTGCTAGGGTAAGATTAATTTATGCAATGCAGTATGTCATCTATTGCTAGGGTAAGATTAATTTATGCAATGCAGTATGTCATCTATTGCTAGAGTAAGATTAATGTATGCATTGCAGTATGTCATCTATTGCTAGGGTAAGATTAATGTATGCATTGCAGTATGTCATCTGTCACTAGGATAAGATTAATTTATGCAATGCAATATGTCATCTATTGCTAGGGTAAGATTAATTTATCCAATGCAGTATGTCAGCTATCCCTAGGGTAAAATTAATTTATGCAATGCAGTATGTCATCTATCCCTAGGGTAAGATTAATTTAGCTAGCCCAGGGAAAAGCATGGGATAACTCTGTCCCTTGGGGAAGAAAATTAAGGCTCTTCTGTATTGTTTTAAATATTTTTTCAGGGTATCCTAGCTCGTGTTTATGAGACGGCTGTTATTCTCATTATTCTGGCTGCTATTGTGTTTGGCCTGTCATGGGTCGCTCTAGCTTTCTTTGACGATGATCGGCAGAGCAAACAAACTTTATTTGGTAAGTCATTGTTAGAGGACTTGCTAGATAGACCATACATCACCACTCACATAATCATTTGCTCACTCACCCTTATGGCTCCACTCTATTCTCCTGCCCCATCTGCACGTTTGAAATTCACTATAGCGCTTTTTAAAAAATTGCCTTTTTTATTTATTGTATTTAAAGGTCAAATATGGATATTTCTGTTTATACTCATTTTTTAATTCTTTATACTTGAAAACCCCAAAATCCATTGTTTTTATAAAATGCAACGTTTTTTAACTGTTGTGTTTATAAATGTTACGCTCACTGAAGTTAGAGCTGGCATTACCTCCCCCTGATATGTGTATAGAAGTGACTTATCATGGGGAACATATCACTCACTTAAGTGGAGATTTAGTGTAAGTGACTTACGATAGGCTATGGAATAGACTGTGATCCCACAGAAATTTAAGAGTAGAAATGACCAATGCTGCACCTTCAGTCAATATAGTTTACTGTGGTTTCATTTATTTTCATGGGTCGAAATTGTTGTGGTTTTGTATACATAAAAAAGACATTTTTTGTCAGTACTTAAATTCATGGATTTGCCATCAAAGTTTGCATATTTGGAGGTATTGAAGTTTGTAGATTAACCTCTACAAAAACCCAAAATAAAGAATGCAAATGAACAAAACTATTCTGACAGGAGATGGTGGTGGCTTCAATGGTTAAAACAATACTTCAGCTGTATGAGCATAAATCAAGACCGGTTTTTGTCCAAGTGCTCAAAATCAAAGGGAACTGACACAGAAAACAACACTAGTTAAATGGTTATTACAGCACATGTGTTTGATCTCGTACTTAAAACATTGTCCATACAATTGCACCATCAGTATTTTCTGATGACCATGGTGTTAACACAGTGACTTAAGAGTTGTAAAATTCAACTTAGATCCCCATTGAGTTGGATAATGTCATCATTCCACATGTGAACTACACATGTAACCAGCTGCTCCTTGCTCGTCGCAGTTAGCAGACAGTGTCAATATTTGATGTGTTCAGAGTCCATCAAAGTGCAAAGATGCTAACTAAATTGAAAGACAACGGAATCACTTTTTTATTTGAGCCTGCCTCATGTACAAACCTACTTCAGCATTTAGACTTGATAATAAATAAAGACTACAAAGAAGAATTCAAAATCACACTTCCACAACTGGTATTCGAAACAGGTCATGGAGACCTTCAGGGAAAGGAAGATGTTACTGGTGAAGATCATTGTACTGTATTAGTGAAACTTAAAATCTCATCAATCAAACCGATTCATGCGGAAAGGATAATTGTGGTTTATGTGAAAATGTGTGAAAGATCAGACCTAATTATCCATGGATTTGAGAAAAATGATTTTTTAAGATTATTTATCTGACAAACATTTGTGTGTACCAGCAGACTTGATAGACAAAAGTTTGATTCAGTGGTTTTGTCCAAAAATCTGTGAAGTGTGAGCTTTAATACTCTGCTGTAATTAGTGTATATACCTAGTATTTCATTAGTAATTGTGCTTCATGCAATAATTCTAGTATTTTGCAGTCTTATTGTTCATTTTGGTATAAACATGCATGGATAAAATGAGACATGTTTTCAGGAGGATTTAAATTTTTCGACAAATTTCACTTGAATGAAGAATCAGTTTGAATAAGTATTCAATCAGTTTTCATATATATGTATCATTTTGTATTCTTTCTTTCATTTTCAGTAATTCTCATGTTTGAATACCTTATGCTTGTTCTCTTGTCTCGCTATCCTTACTTATGTCACAACATACCAATTTAAGGCAGTGGATGGAACTTAATCTACCGGATATCATATACATACATATCGATTGAAACAATATAAAATGCATTATAATTATATATTTTTAAAGGGTTAAAATGAAACAAACACATGTAAAAGCTAACATTTTATTACCAGATTACAGTAATGAAGTTGATTTATCAAATAGCTTTGCTGATCTCAAGGAATGTTTCAGTAAGAAAATGGATTGGAGGCGTCTTCATCACATGTGGCTGATTTTTCATAGGGTCTTTAAATTCGTGGTTTGGTAGTGTTCCCTACTTTTGGCAACACTTTTGAGGCATGCAAATGTCCAGTGACATTAGCAGAGTCAGGCATTTTGGCAACACTTTTGAGGCATGCATATATGTCCAATGACACTTGCAGAATCAGACATTTTGGCAACACTTTTGAGGCATGCAAATACCCAGTGACACTAGCAGAATCAGGCATTTTGGCAACACTTTTTGAGGCATGCAAATGTCCAGTGACACTAGCAGTGTCAGGCATTTTGGCAACACTTTTGAGGCATGCAAATGTCCAGTGACACTAGCAGTGTCAGGCATTTTGGCAACACTTTGAGTCATAAAAATGTCCAGTGACACTTGCAGAATCAGGCATTTTGGCAACACTTTTGAGGCATGCAAATGTCCAGTGACACTAGCAGTGTCAGGCATTTTGGCAACACTTTGAGGCATAAAAATGTCCAGTCACATTAGCAGAGTCAGTCACAAGTACCTGGATGACTAAGCCTTTTGCATAAAAAAATAATGCATATAGAACTCACTTGACAGTCTGACTACATCGAGCGATTTGCGGTCTCTGCTATTTTTCTCCAATCCAAACATTATTATTTTCTCTTGAGTTGGGTTCAGAAAAGTAAATCCATGTTTCATCACCTGTGACCATCTCATTTAAATGTTGGCAAGTAGCTGTTTGTCAGTTTCAACCTGAGTCTGTTTTTAATAAGCCGTCAACAAATGCGGGACCCATCTTGAGCAGACCTTTCAGACGAATTAATGCATTTGATAATAGAAATATCCTCAACTGTGTATCGACCATCTTCATCAATTTCTCCTTTCACAGCAGCCACTTCCCCACTCACCAATCACAGACATTGGTCTTCCAGAACATGGGTCATTCATAAAAATGTGTTTACATGTGTTTTTGCAAAACGAAAATCCACATGCTCATTGGAGCACTTCCATTGTCAAATCTTGTTTTGGAGGCGCATAGTTTTTGCACATTGTCAGGCTCTTCAGTTTTAGAGGTAAGTAAATCTTACATGTAGTCCACTATTCCATAATGCCTAAATAGAAATGATCGGTTTTGAAAAACACCAGATTTCATGAAGTTTGCAAGCCATCCTCAGCAAAATAAAAGACAGAGTGTTTGACTTGCCACAGCTGCAGTATTTAACCACATCACATGTATATATGTTTACAGTTGTGTCAAGGGCACTTGGCAGTATCATCAGTTAGATGCTTAAACAACTATGGTGGTGTTGCCACCCTTCACACTCCATTGGTGATGAGGTCATGCAGTGCAAGACTGTTGAATGACACAAATGATTTAAGGACCTCATTTAAGCACTTTAATGATTAAGATAAAAATAGATCCAAAAAAGAGTAAAATCACTTTCTCAGACTCACTGATTCAGAAACAGCTAGGTGAGTTTATGCATTAATGATCTCTCAAATAGTAAAGAAGTTTAAAGTTTTAATAAATAGATAATTTTGGAGAAATGATAATTGATAGATCCCATAAGGTAAGATATCATGTATCATGATTTGAAGTTATAATAGACATGTAAATTTGGGGAAATGATAATTGATAGATCCCATAAGGTAAGATATCATGTATCATGATTTGAAGTTTTAATAGACATGTAAATTTGGGGAAATGATAATTGATAGATCCCATAAGGTAACATTGTGTATCATGATTTGAAGTTTTAATAGACATGTAAATTTGGGGAAATGATAATTGATAGATCCCATAAGTTAAGATATCATGTATCATGATTTGAAGTTTTAATAGACATGTAAATTTGGGGAAATGATAATTGATAGATCCCATAAGGTAACATTGTGTATCATGATTTGAAGTTTTAATAGACATGTAAATTTGGGGAAATGATAATTGATAGATCCCATAAGGTAAGATATCATGTATCATGATTTGAAGTTTTAATAGACATGTAAATTTGGGGAAATGATAATTGATAGATCCCATAAGGTAAGATATCATGTATCATGATTTGAAGTTATAATAGACATGTAAATTTGGGGAAATGATAATTGATAGATCCCATAAGGTAACATTGTGTATCATGATTTGAAGTTTTAATAGACAGGTAATTTTGGAGAAATTACAATTGAGGAAACCAGTATGGTACGATATTGTATCGTTGTAATGCAACTTGAAAAAGATCTTGATTATGATGACATGGAGAGTGACAGTGATCAGGATTCATAATTCTGATTCATGTGACAGTGATCAGGATTCATAATTCTGATTCATGTGACAGTGATCAGGATTCTTAATTCTGATTCATGTGATGAAATTGACATTGACTTTTTGACATGCATGAGAAAATAAACAGATGAATTGTGTTAGTATTTAATATAAAAACAAAGAGTTGACACTTCAGAGTGTTTTTCATTCAAACGTCTTTGAAAATAATGAAGTTTTAAAATGTACTGTTTTTGTCATTTGTGGAAAAATATAAAAAGGATTTAATCAAACTATTTATTTTTAAACAAAATATATTATTAAAATAATATGTAAAAAAAACAAATTTTAAAAGTAATACCTTCATTAAATAAATATTTCAAGTTGACACAGTAAATGCCATAATTTTTCTGTTCAGAAAAAGACCATCAATACCTGTCTGAAATTTTTAAAACCTTTTCAGCAGCAGGAGTCTTCACCCTCCACCCTTCTACTTTGGCCCATTTACCTTTGACTTAAGTGCTTATGGAATGCCCTGTAATCAGTTTTCAAATCCATTCATATATTTGACCTTTAAACTTCTTTGTAGGTTGCTGTGTATAGAATTCACTTTGTGTGTATCAGTTCTATGTTAGTCCACCAACTGACATAATATTTTCAGTTTGGGATCGAAAATATGTGGCACACATCAACTGGTTTACTGTCTTTTACTTTCCAGATTTTTAATTTACCTATTGTCACAAAACTTGCACTTATGGTGCATCTTGAGATAAACATGTGTATCATCATTCTGCAGTGCTTGAGCTCCTTCCTTCTCTGCCCCTAATGAGCTACCATTGGCTTCTTTCCAGATCACTAAAATACCATTTTATTTTCTGTTAGTGAATGTGCTTTTTTTTTCATCAGTTTTTACAGTATGATATGAAATATATATGCAGGGAGTTAGATGGTGGGATGTGGTTATGGTTAGATTGATGGAGTTTGAATGCTGTATCAGTAACATGGTTATTATACACCACTACAGTCCCTGGTTCCATCCCAGGCTCCAGCACATGCAATGATAACCAGTCAGCCTTCCAAGGCCATAGATATCCAGCACATACAAGGATAACTAATCACCCCTTCCAAGGCCATAGATATCCAGCACATGCAAGGATAACCAATCACTCCTTCCAAGGCCATAGATATCCAGTACATGCAAGGATAACTCATCACCCTTCTAAGGTTATTGATATCCAGCACATGCAAGGATAAAGCATCACCCTTCTAAGGTCATTGATATCCAGCACATGCAAGGATAACCAATCACTCCTTCCAAGGCCATAGATATCCAGCACATCCAAGGATAACAAAACACCCTTCCAAGATTGTTGATATCCAGCACATGCAAGGATAACCAATCACCCTTCCAAGGTCATATATATCCAGCACATGCAAGGATAACCAATCACCTTCCAAGGTCATAGATATCTAGCACATGCAAGGTTCTTGTCGTCAGATTCCCATGCCATAAAAACAACATGATATGCCATTATTAGAGTTGCTGAGGGTGTATATATATAAGTTGGTAGAACTTGTGCAATTAATGAAAGTAAATAAAGTGGAGAGAAAAAAGAGAGAAGATTGCACTACATTGATATCTGGGTAAAAATCACAGTTTGCAGAGGTTTTGCACACACAGACACACACACATATATACATACAATACATATTGGGACCACAAATCCATAGCCCAATAAGCACAGATAACTAAAACTATTTTTTACAAGTGAAACTGAATGTAAGTAGCCCCATTTGAATTTTTTCATAGAAATAGGAACAACATTTATAATTTTTAGACCATTTTATGCATATGTGTGTGTGTGTGCGCATATATATACTGTTATGTATGATGTTTATATAATATTATAAATATTTTAGGAAATTATAAATGTTTCTTCACTTCAATATTTGCTTAAATCTTAATGTCAGGAAAAACATGTTTAACTAGTCTCCTTGAATTAGGTTGTTTTGATCAATATAATGTTTTCTCAATTTGAAGGTCAAGGTTGATTTTTGTTTACAAGTAAAAATTCCATTAGGATGACTCATGTTCTAGAATATTCTGTCATGTGACCAATCTTTATATATGCCATGTTTGGTGGACATTTATTCAGTTTTGACATTACCATCAGTCTTGTAAAGAGCTATTACAGTTGTGAAAATTCATTCCAAATTCTAAGAGAGGAATTATTTTAAATATTCATTGGATTATAACAGTGCTCATAAACTTTTGGATTTTGGATTTTTAATTGATGATTTTGGAATTTATGTGAACTTATTCAGAGATTTTGGAATACTTCATTTTGACATCAGCACATCAAGATTTCTAGTACATCAGGACTTTGGAGACCATTAGCACATCATAACATTCAAGGACACAGCCGTGAATTCGGAACATTCTATATTTAGGACTTGTGATTAGAACAATCATTCTTATTGGATTATTAGGATTTCAAAACACATTACTGTAAGTGACTTTTTGATTTTTCATTTTAATTATCTAGTAATAAATTGCTTGTTGATTTTTTACATGATTTGTTGGTTTCACTTTCTTTCTGTTACATTTTTCTTAGACCATAGAGTCGTAACAATACAGTGTTGCACATTGAGCGTGGGCTCACAGGTTTCCCACAATTTTTCATTAGTGGATGTCCATCCATGTCTCTGTTGATGCTAGCAATGACCAAAGTCACAAAAAGTGATAAAACTGTAAGATGGCAATGAATATCGATTTTAATACAATGTATCAGGCAGTGAAAACATTCAAGGTTTGTCGTAGTCAGCCGAATTGCCGTGTAAAGTGTTTGACGGCTGTTAATGTAATGTATTTTCTAGGTTAAATTCACCCCAAAAACAAGGAAAATTTAATATATTTTAAGGCTGAAATAATGACAAAAGAGACTGAATTTATGCAAATACACAAGTTTTCATTTAATTATTGATTTTTTTAGTTTGGAAAGAAAAGTAATTCAGAAAACATAGGTATTTATTATAATAAATGCTGGTAGATAATGAGTGTACTCTAAAATTAAATGAGAGCAAGATCTGGAACTGAAAATACCATGGTGCAGCTCATTTCAGGTTCACCAGATATTCAGCCATGTTAATGTTTTCATGAGTTACTTAAGCACATGATAAAAACTTTATTGCAATAATGTAAGTGTCCAAGGAAAATATGAAAGTACAGTGCAGACCACAAAGTTAAGGTGGCAAAACTGTCAAAGCAAACAAGATTATCTCATTTTTATAGCACTATTAGTGCATTATGTACTTTTATTTTCACTTGTCCCTCCAAAATGTTGTGTCCCCCATGTTTGGAGGGTGGGTGACACAGTATCCCCTGATATTGGGATCACATGTGCAACACTGTGTGTGTGTGTGTGTTTGTGTGTGTGTGTGTGTGCAAATGTCAAGCATACTTAATTTTGCCTCTTTTTTAATTTCAGATTTGTGGTACACATACTTGCCATTTCTTTACTCCTGTGTGTCTTTCCTAGGAGTCCTTGTTCTACTATGTGAGTGTTTTGATTAGAAAGATATATAGCTTGTAGTGATTTCATCCCTCTAAGCCTATGACATGATTTCTATTGTCTGTTGCTAAGAGTAGTTCAATTTTTCTAATAATAAGGCACTTTCTGTATTTAGCTGTTCTGGCATTTATGTTAAGGGATGTAACTCAAATTCTAATGCAGAGAGGAAATGATTAATCATTGGTTACCTCTCTTGATGTAGCTTCTCTGTAGCACTTCAAATGATACAGAATCATTTCAAATAGAAAATGCTCTATAAAGGTAACTGCTTAATTATATCTATATATTTTCTTTAAATATTTTAACTCGTTAAAGCCAGGAGGTTATTTTCATTTTCTCTTAATATGATGGTAGAAGAGAAAGTTTTCTTTTTATTTCCAGTTGAATCCAAGCATGTCTGATTTAGAGCACCTTTCAAATCGACAGTTGCTCAGATATATAAGAGAAGTTGTCTTGGATTGGCTGTTAGACCCACGCATGAGCAAATGGGTGAAATTGATACTGCTTTATGTTGTTGTTGTTGGTGGGTGGGTGTGTTTATTGGGCTGGTGATTTGTACTTGCCCTCTATTACCCAAAATCCGAATGCTACCCTAAGATTTGCCAAGGTTAGTCTGTCCATGTGAAATTTGGTCATGGCTGTTTTAGATATAACAAGAGGAAGTCTTAAATCTGAACAAAAGCTCTAGTCCAGGAACTGCCGAGATTTTTGCAAAAGAAAATCTGGTCTCCAGATTGTGTTTTATTTTCTTCTTCAGATGTATAATTTTTAGGTGCGAAAATGTCTACATTACTTGGCATCAGCGTAAAGCTACATAGTTGTTCTTTTCTCAAATACCACCCGCTCAAGTGTATCATGAACTGTGATGATATCACATACCCTGGAAAATCGGTACTACCTCATGATGAAAAATTATGTCTTTCAGCCTCAATGAGTTAATCGGTTCCCTGGTAAGAGAAAAAGAGGAGAAGATAATCTAAAACATATATATTCAAGATTACATGTGTTTAGAGGGATATTGGTATTTGTTTATAATCATAAAAAAATTATCACTATGTTACAAGTTCATCCCTTTGATCCTTTTTAATGTAGTATTACCTGAACCTCCATGCCATCCCTTTGATCCTATTTAAAGTAGCATTATCTGAACCTCCATGCCATCCCTTTAATCCTGTTTAATGCAGAATTGCCTGAATCTCCATGCCATCCCTTTGATCCTGTTTAGCATAGCATTACCTGAACCTCCATGCAATTTGTACTCTCAATGCTTTGATTTACATATCTATGTGGATCATAAGGAAATTTCTTTTTGTCATACCTGGGTTAGGAGTTAAAAGTTATACCATATTTTCTGTATGTTTTTGGACTAATGCCTCATAATTTTTAAATGCTGTTTACAGTTTTTGTTCTGAACTTTTGATTTTGAACACAATCCAACAAGACTTGGTGTCTTGTTTCCGAGTAAAAGTCTCAGTGTGTTTGCTGGTAATTAAACAAGAGATGATGTTAAGTTCAATCATTTGTGAAGGGGTACCTAATTATCAAAGGTCAATCATTTGTTAAGGGATACCTAATTATTACAGTTAAATCATTTGTGATGGGGTACCTAATTATCACAGTTAAGTCATTTGTGAAGGAGTACTTAATTATCACAGTTCAATCATCTGTGAAGGGGTACATAATTATCACAGTTCAATCATCTGTGAAGGGGTACCTAATTATCACAGTTCAATCATTTGTGAAGGGGTACCTAATTATCACAGAAAATCTTTGTGCTTACTTAGCAAGAAATATTTAATATCATCATGAATTTTAGCAATAATTGACTGCAATTTTGTGCAGGCCACCATTTGACAGTGTCTCTGTCTAAAAGTGAGGTCCAGCATGGGAATAAAAGATGTGTATGACGTTGAATGCACAATGATGTTGGGAAGACTTCAGTAGATGCATCATCATGTTGGGAAGACTTCAGTAGATGCATTATCATGTTGAATATTTTGTTTTTGGTTATCAGAATTTATTGGATGATTATTTGTCATTGTTTCCTTTTTTAATGGCTTGTTTTTGTTGCCAAAAATATAATTGATAGTCAGTCTAGACATTGTTACACAAGAGTTCACATTAATGCGCTGCTAATTGGGTGTTAAAGTCATGGATTTGATTGAAGACAAACTGATAGTAACATATACAGGTATAATAGCAGTCATGATCCCCCATTTAATCTCATGCCTAAGTCACCAGCTTTCTCATGTCACGAAGAATGAAAGTTTGCCAATTCCTAAGATGATATGGGAATCTTTGCTTTCTGTAACCTCTCACACAGCTTTAGTTCGGTCTTTGCTCACAGTGCCACAACCAGATCATACATACACTGAAAAGATTATTGGGCCAGTATGGTGGCCCATGATCAGTTCTGGACAACCCATCACTGTATATAAAACCCAATGTTGGCTGTGGTGATCATTCTCTCAATAACAGGTACCAGTCCTCAGCACCATGCATCAGCTGACCCCAGACCTGGTAGTCTCAATCTGCACCCTCTACTTCTGGGACTGGGTGCAGTAAAATGTGTTTTCATGACACACAGTCACACACTTCAGATTCACACAGCATCTGGCACAAAGCACACCACTCCCAGCTCTGGTTCTTTTGCGCATGCCCAGCGCAATCAGCAATGGATTCAGCAAACACCTCTCCCACAGCCTCCAGTAATGGAGCTATGAAAACAGTGAACCAGCATCAGACAGGTATAGCATTGGTCCTTGCTCCATCAGAACATGAGTACCAGCTTCATTGATTCCTCATTCCCAGCCATCCAGTACCTGCCTCAGAATTTTGACAACACTCAAAGTGAATGCCAGGGGATCACCAAGTCTTAACATGGACAGACTCCCAGCTTTGTTTATCATCACTTACAATCTCCTTCATCAGCTCCTTGTCAACCCAGACCTCTGACTTTAAAGTCCAGTACCCATCTTCTCATCTCAATCCAATGATATCCAGGGAAAAAATAATTCCATGCATCCACTGAAGAAGTCTTCTGGTATCTGCTTCCAGAGTTCTGTCCAGCTTCTCCTGCGCCACCTTTGACCTCTCACAGAATGTTCTCATCCATTGACCTCTTAACCAAGAAATACCAGCCTTCTTTCAAACAGTTATCAAAAAAGTGGCTGATATTGTACACTGCTTCAAAGGGCAGCATTGGGACCCAACTGTCAACAGGTCTTTTTCTTGCAATAAAGACTTCCATCTGACTTCAACTTGACCTTATACAAAATGTGCATGCCAGTCTTCTGCAATAAAGTCCCAGTCAACAACAGAGATATTGCAGGTTTGGGAATGTAAAACCTTCCTCAGTAGGCATAGACCAGAAACCCTTTCTTGACATGCAACAACTGATTGGCATTGTCATAGTGATTGGCTGCATGCCCAACCTGGTCTCAATGGCTAAATGTCAGGAATCTGAACATTGCACAGACCCCACTGTTGAAAACCCAGCCTACAGACATGCTTCTGAGTCAGTCTCATGCATAGCTCATGTACATAAAACAGGGCAGCTCAACTCCAATGTCATAGCTGCTTCCATTAATCTCCAGCTTGCAGAAAAGAGATGCATTGCTATCCATGTTCTCGCTGCTAAAAGGCCATCCTAAATCTATGTTTTTGGCCATATAGAGAAGGTCAGGAAACAAAATGTCAGAGAGACAAACTTTTGCACAGGCCCTGTGACCCAGAGACTAGCTTATGTTTGGCAGGAGTACCAGAAAAGTGGCAATGATCCTTCTAAGGCATGTCAGAATGGGAATACCTTCTCAGCTAGGGCCCAGATTTCTAGAGGAATTGATAAATGACAAGACACAGAGAGAGGAGGACAGAAAATGACACCATGCTCGTGCCACCCTTTTCTGACATCCCGGTCGGGAAAGACTCTAAACACTTTACCAGGAATGGGACAGATTCTACCCCATTGACCCATGGGTCTTGCAAATCATTATGGAGGGCCTCAATCATGTTCCACAACCATAGCCCACATTTAAGGTTTCCCTCACTACAAAATATTCCCAGACACCTGTACAGAGCTGACATTTTGCAGCAGGAAACGAACACTGTCCTCACAAGAAGGGTAGTAGAGATCATTCACGATGCAAACTCAAAATGATTTTGCTCTAGCCTTTTACTCCATACTTTTCCAAGCTCCCAAAGTAAATTGCAAGCGCCAATCAGTCATAGATCGAAGGTTTCTGAACCAACACATTCAGGCATCCAGGTTTAGAATGGAGGTATCCAGGTTCAGAATGGCGACACTGAGATCAGTCTTCACTGCCATATAGAAGGGAGATTTTTCAGTCAGCCTAGACATCCAAGATGTGTACCTTCATATTTCATCAAGATCATGTTCCTCAATCCTCCTTGCTGTTAAGGGTTCTCCTCACTACAAATGATCCCAGAGACCTGTAAAGAACTGATATTCTGCAGCAGGAAATAAACACTGTCCTCACAAAAAGGGCAGATGAGATCATTCACAATGCAAACTCAGCAGGATTTTTTTCCAGACCTTTCTAGTTCCAAGGTCCAACTCTCTCAACCAACATATTAGTGAACCCAAGTGCAGAATGGAGATGCTAAGATCAGTCCTCAGTATAATATAGGAGGGAGCCAAGATCAGTCCTGAGTGTCATATAGGAGGGAGCCATGATCAGTCCTCAGTGTCATATAGGAGGGAGCCAAGATCAGTCCTCAGTGTCATATAGGAGGGAGCCAAGATCAGTCCTCAGTATCATGTAGAAGTGAGACAAGATCAGTCCTCGGTGTCATATGGGAGGGAGCCAAGATCAGTCCTTAGTGTCATGTAGGAGTGAGCCAAGATCAGTCTTCAGTGTCATATAGGAGGGAGCCAAGATCAGTCCTTAGTGTCATATAGGAGGGAGCCAAGATCAGTCCTCAGTGTCATGTAGGAGGGATCCAAGATCAGTCCTCAGTGTCATGTAGGAGGGAGTCAAGATTAGTCCTCAATGTCATATAGGAGGGAGCCAAGATCAGTCCTCAGTGTCATGTAGGAGGGAGCCAAGATCAGTCCTCAGTGTCATGTAGGAGGGAGTCAAGATCAGTCCTCAGTGTCATATTGGAGGGAGAACTTGCAGTCAGTCTAGACCTCCAAGATGTGTACTTTAATATTTCCATTCACAGGTCTTCCTGAGGTTTGCATTCAGGGACAGTGTACCAGTTCAGAGCACTCCCTTTTAGTCTGACTCATCTTTCATACAAGACCCGCTTTCTTGTCACTCTAGCCACAGCAGGCAGAATCCGTGAAATTCATGCCATATCAGTCAAGCCAAACTATCCACCTTTATGGTTCGGTTTCTGTCATCATAGCTTCTGCTTTTTTTATTAAGAACAGGCTCCTGCTTATGGAAAATCAGTATATTGTCTAAAAGCTAGTGTTTTCCTCAGATCCTTCTTCTGCAGGACCCCACCATGTCATTGAAGTAGTACCTGTAGCGTACTGAACTGATCAGAAGAAGGAAATCTCATTGGTTCTTACCACTCAAAGAAGGTGTCAATGATATTTCTGCTCAGGCTCACTCTTCCTGCATCCCTAGGTATATTTGCTCTGCCTGTAAGGAAATAATCCAAGACCAGGTGAATTTATTAAACATATCAGCTCATGAGATTAGCAGTCACCACCAGCATTGCATCTGAGTGCAACTGCTCCCTGACTTATGTCATCCAAGCTGTGTGATTGAGGTTAGAGGCAACATTCTCCTGCTTTTACCTCAGAGACCTTTTATCCCAAAGGGCTCAATTCGACCTAGTGGGACCTATATCAGTGCAACATGCTATCTTCTCGGGTCATTCAACAGCATCATAATGATGCTGAATTTTGTGAGAGCAAAAATTGTTCTCAGGACTGTCCAGTCATTGATGTGTGTTAATTCTTGTCTGTATCTCACATGAGAATCGTAGGTGCTTCACATACTTTAGGAGACCACAGCCAGGAACAGCTCTATCTGGGGTAATGGTTTTGTAACACCATCCATAATTTACCTATTTTCCTAACCTATTATGATTGGGTAATATATTTGAAGAAGAAACCAACTTTTGGAGGAAAATGTTTCTCATATAATTCTTACCTAATCATAATACATGCGCACCCTCCCAAGCCATCCCTGCAGTTATGTCCCTAGAAGAGTGTGCTTCCACTCCAGTAGTAGCTTACAGTAGACAGGATTAGGTGCCATTCCCCTTATCCAAGGGGGAGATCACTCATGTATGTCTTTCATCTTGGCAAGCAGATGACTTGTTAGCACTAGTGTTAATAAAACAAGCCAAAAGACTTGGTTAACATCTTTTTAGCTTGAGAAATCTGGATTTGTGAGGCAGTACATGCTCTCCTAACATAATGATCAGATAAGTATTATCAAAGAAGCATACTTTACTCTAAAAACTGGTTTCTCCATGGCAAGACATCACATGGAGAAATATGGTGTCGTAGTAGCCTCAAAATTTCCAACAGAATATCTTAGATTTTACTACTACAGATTTTGACATTTGACCAATCAGAGAGCATTTTACTGCCAATGTTGACATTTGCCTAATCAGAAACCTCATTACATTTACAGGTGTCTTGGAATTTAGTATTAATATATTTGTAAGTCAAAATAACATACATCATACTTGGATTTTTGGATGCCAGTATTGGGGCCAAGTATAGACCCTATTCCCAAACAAAAATAATACATATTATTCCCAATTGTCACCTAAAATTTCCCAGTTCATAAAGTGAAAGAAAGCACTTTTGTACAACTGATTTTGTAATACTTTTGAATGTTTTAAAGAGACAGAAACACAGAAAAGAAAATATGTTATAAAAGTAAATTAAAACAAATGAAAGACAAATAGCCTTTTTTTTTGTCGACTTGATAAACTTTTATTTGCATGATGTCATGCAATTTTCCTATTTCCATGTTCCCTGATCCCCACTGGAGAAGACCAGACCAAATCCATGATAAAAGCTAAGCTTGCATGCAAGACATAGGTGTTCATCAAGAAACATTTTCTGTAGGATGTCGTAGGGAGTAATTGTAAAACTTCAAAACAGGTTCATATTTGATTACCAGTATCACTTGCATACTTCAAATATTTTAGTTGCTTTAGTGTAAAGTTACAAATTTCACTGAATATCTTTAAGTCATTTTGGTTATTTGGGTACATAAAATGTTTAATTGAGATAAATTATTATGCGGTCTAACCTGATAATGACACATACTTGCACAGCACGAACAGACGCTTTTTTATGTCCCTTGTTTAATTCAAGTAAAATGACCCTTACAACAGCACTTTTTGTTACACTTTTTATATGGATTTACTATATATAAAATATAGCAACATATGATGGTATATACTTAAATATTCATTTTTTGATGCCATGAAGAGATGTATGCATGATAGAGCCATGTCATCCAAGTTGGATCTGATTTGATATTTTTGGCATAATGTAGCATAAATAAAAAAAAATAATAATAATAAAGAAGTTATGTTCCTGTGCTTATTAGAGGTGAAATTCTATAATTTGTTTTCTAACTGATTTCAGTGTGTACTCCACTTGGGTTCGGCAGAATGTTCACTGTTATGGGACAGCTGGTGGTCAAACCGAAGGTCAGTTAATCAGTACTTCTAAAAAATAATTCTCTTTAA
The DNA here is from genome assembly GCA_029931535.1 of Margaritifera margaritifera. Lineage (NCBI taxonomy): Eukaryota > Metazoa > Mollusca > Bivalvia > Unionida > Margaritiferidae > Margaritifera > Margaritifera margaritifera. The sequence goes on from JAQPZY010001520.1 coordinate 2,065,787, forward strand.
TTCAATAACAGAGGTATTTGTGTAAGAACTGTTGTGTGTAGCACTTATCCAGACTTCATGAAAATGTCATTCCACCTTTTGTACAGTTCAGCCACAATTTAAAGATATGCATGTTATTTAATTTTAGTTTGCTGTACAAATAGAGTCCCAACTCAGTCCTAAAATCTTAACCTAGAACTCACCAGGATTTCACTAAGTGAGACTTGAGCTGACTTGGTTCATGCTAGGCCTACGCTATCCCAAATAAATTTATATAATCAGGATGCAAATTCAAGTAAACGCTAACTGAACTTTATAACTTTTGTATAATTTATCCGCTCAAGAATCTCACGTGGTCTACATAAAAAGTTACAGAACATATCATATCAGACCTGGCTATGCATGCAAAGGAAGCTTGAAGTTGACAACCAGCACCTGCCAAATATTGAGTCATCTTTTACACTGTATGAAAATGCATACCTTGGCAATTTTATTGGATGTTCAGTACAAGAAAGTTTTGCAGCTGATAGCAGATAATACAAACACAGCTATGGGGACATTTTACAACTGACAGCAAGTAATACAAACACAGCTACAGGGAAGTTTTACAACTGTTATACAAACACATCTACAGGGAAATTTTACAGCTGATATCAAAAAATAAAAACAGAGGTACAGAAATTGTTTCTGTTATTTATTAAAATTGTATTCCTATCCAACTTAAGTCCTGAAAATTTCAACTCAGATCATGTTCAGGATGCACAGATCAAGTTGGAGTGTTACCTTAACTTGGATCACGCTCAGCAAGCACATATCAGGTTGGAGAGTTACCCTCAACTTGGATCACATTTAGCATGCACAGATCAGGTTGGAGTGTTACCTTAACTTGGATCACACTTAGCATGCACAGATCAGGTTGGAGAGTTACCTTAACTTGGATCACACTTAGCATGCACAGATCAGGTTAGAGAGTTACCTCAACTTGGATCACACTTAGCATGCACAGATCAGATTGGAGAGTTACCTCAACTTGGATCACACTTAGCATGCACATATCAAGTTGGAGTGTTACCTTAACTTGGATCACACTTAGCATGCACAGATCAGGTTGGAGAGTTACCTTAACTTGGATCACACTTAGCATGCACAGATCAGGTTGGAGTGTTACCTTAACTTGGATCACACTTAGCATGCACATATCAAGTTGGAGTGTTACCTTAACTTGGATCACACTTAGCATGCACAGATCAGGTTGGAGAGTTACCTTAACTTGGATCACACTTAGCATGCACAGATCAGGTTGGAGTGTTACCTTAACTTGGATCACACTTAGCATGCACAGATCAGGTTGGAGTGTTACCTTAACTTGGATCACACTTAGCATGTACAGATCAGGTTAGAGAGTTACCTCAACTTGGATCACACTCAGCATGCACAGATCAGGCTGGAGAGTTACCTCAACTTGGATCACACTCAGCATGCACAGATCAGGTTGGAGTGTTACCTCAACTTGGATCACACTCAGCATGCACAGATCAGGCTGGAGAGTTACCTCAACTTGGATCACACTTACCATGCACAGATCAGGCTGGAGAGTTACCTCAACTTGGATCACACTTACCATGCACAGATCAGGCTGGAGAGTTACCTCAACTTGGATCACACTCGGCATGCACAGATCAGGCTGGAGAGTTACCTCAACTTGGATCACACTTACCATGCACAGATCAGGCTGGAGTGTTACCTCAACTTGGATCACACTCAGCATGCACAGATCAGGCTGGAGAGTTACCTCAACTTGGATCACACTCAGCATGCACAGATCAGGCTGGAGAGTTACCTCAACTTGGATCACACTCAGCATGCACAGATCAGGCTGGAGAGTTACCTCAACTTGGATCACACTCAGCATGCACAGATCAGGTTGGAGTGTTACCTCAACTTGGATCACACTCAGCATGCACAGATCAGGCTGGAGAGTTACCTCAACTTGGATCACACTCAGCATGCACAGATCAGGCTGGAGAGTTACCTCAACTTGGATCACACTCAGCATGCACAGATCAGGCTGGAGAGTTACCTCAACTTGGATCACACTTACCATGCACAGATCAGGCTGGAGAGTTACCTCAACTTGGATGACACTTACCATGCACAGATCAGGCTGGAGAGTTACCTCAACTTGGATCACACTTACCATGCACAGATCAGGCTGGAGAGTTACCTCTGGAATACTCTTCCCATTTTTAGAGAAGCTTCAGACCATAACTTTAGCTTTTACATGGAAGTTCTGTAGCAGAAAATCACTCTTTCAGAACTTAACAGGCTGATACATTGTAATGAATAGTTCTATTTATTGTAAGTTGCATGCACACTTATTTGCATAAGAAGATATTTCCTAATTGCACAAAAGTTGTTAAATTAATTTATAGATGAAAATAAGCTAACTTCAATATTTGAGGTAATCAGACCAATCTTTTTTGATATGTCAGCTCAAAGTTAGTGTGTAGTCACTTTGTTTTAATCCTATTTTGTGGGATCTTCACAATGTAACCTGTATCCTATAATACTGTGCAGTTGTTCACACCAAGCTATGGCTGGTGGCTCTACTCTTGATAATAGCTACAGAGATGACGTGGTCTATGCTAAGTAAGATGGGCAGAGCTGTTGCAAGTTTGCACTGGACAAAACTGATCCCCGAGCGAGCGTCACTTTCATCACCCCCCACTCTCGGAAAAAAACACCGCAAACTGTTTATTTTTTAAATGTATTAATAGTCATGAGAATAATAACTAAACAAAGGTATTTTAATTGAAAAGCTGTATGTTTATTTAAGTAAAATACAGGCTAAAAGAACGACGTGACACACACACATACTCCCCCTTGCAATGGCCATGAAGGTTGGACCTTCACGGTGTAAGGTGTATCATATAATACTGTGCAATCATTCGCATCAGACTATGCCTTATGGCTCTACACTTGATAATAGCTACAGAGATGAGGTAGTCTATGCTAAGAAAGGTTGACTGATGTGGTGGAACTGTTCTTTCTTAAAGTAAAGATGTGTTGATTGTGTTTCTCATTTGTACATTAATCTATATTGTTTATTGAATTTTTAACAGCCGAATTGGCTATATGCCTATACAGACACTCCTAAAATTTTTGTCATAAATGATATTTATATAATAATAAAAAGAGACAAGACACATGGAGCCCTGATAAATATTATTTTAAAAAAATATTTATACAAAGTCATGTTTTATTTTTAATGATCAATTCATTACAGATTTTTAGAAAGGAGAAAGAAATCCTGAATTTTCAATTTAAGTTCTTTTTATATTTCAGTTTTTACGAGACATGGAGATGGAATATGAGACTATACACCTGTCAGAACAAGACATGCTACGCAAAATAAAATATTTATCTTGTAGTAACGGAGCCTCTCGAGGTAAGTAGCTGCTTGTTTGCAACAATTGTTAGTTTGCCTGGTTCACAAAGTGTATGGAATGGCTTAGCCTGGTTCACAAGTGTATGGAATGGCTTTGCCTGGTTCACAAAGTGTTTGGAATAGCTTTGCCTGGTTCACAAAGTGTATGAAATGGCTTTGCCTGGTTCACAAAGTGTATGGAATGGCTTTGCCTGGTTCACAAAGTGTATGGAATGGCTTTGCATTTGTCATCTGTTGTCTAACAATGCTTGATATTTGTAACATTTTAAACAATGGTTCATCTAGTTTCAACTGGAATGCATATAGGTATCAAGACCTTCAATATTTATCAACAATGTGCTGAATTCACAAGACCTTTCAATATTTATCAACAATGTGCTGAATTCACAAGACCTTTCAATATTTATCAACAATGTGCTGAATTCACAAGACCTTTCAATATTTATCAACAATGTGCTGAATTCACAAGACCTTTCAGTATTTATTAACAATGTGCTGAATTCACTAGTATTCATAAAAGAAGATCTATTTCAACAGCTTCTTCAAAACTTCTTGATTAACTTTATCCAAATTTTGTATGGTTAATCCATGCACTGAGATCTTTCAGCTGTTTCAAGTGTGATTACCTGGCCAACACCAACTTCATTTGGTTCCTAGGCTAATGTTAATGTGGTGAACAATCTCATGCCCATTTGGACCATATGTTAACATTGTGTTTTTTGCTGCATTTAAGTCTTTTTATTATGTTATGTATATTGAATTTATAATATGTGTCCATGAGGTAAGTTGTAGTTTAGTAAGATTATGGTCATTTTGTAAACATCATATTTACAGCATTTGAGTTCAAGGTCAGTCTTGTTTACATAGCATTTAACAATTAGATTGGAACTTTCCGTGTCTTTGACTGAGACCTATGATATATTTATGAGGTGGTCTTGCATTTAATATAGAGATTTTATTTTGCCACTGTAGAGACTGTATTTTAATAGAATTTTGATTAAACTTGGTAAACAGGCCTATGTCATTAAGATCATGGTTGAGTATGATTATGAGTGAAATTCATGCGTGTTATTTTATGTGACCTTGCATCTGATTGGTTGAGTTTGTCAACAATCTGTTTACTATATTTCTGATGAGATTTTGATCAAACTTGTTAAATAGTCTTATATTATCAAGATGTTGGCTGAATTTGATTATGAGCAAGATCTGCACATATTAATGAGGTAATCTTGTATCTGATTGGCAGAGTTTGTTACTACTCTAGAGACTGAAACATAGTTGGAGTTTGTTCCTTCTTAATCATTTATTATCAAAGTCATAGGGAAATTCAATAATAATCAGTACATATTAATGAGATACTTTGCATCTGATTGGCTGAGTTTGTTTTCTTTTTAGATCTAGAGACTATATTTCTCATCTAATTTTAGTAAAATTCTGTAAATGGGTTTATATCAAGATCTTGGATGACTTTGATTATAAGCACGAGACTGTGCATATTAATTATTCCATTATCTTTACAAAAAATGTCATCAGGATATCATAAAATAGGTCAAATCAATGTGATATTAGGTTGGGGAGATAGTTTACCTAGGTTGTGTTCTTCCAATACTGCATGAGCCTGGTTAGGTAAATGGTCAACTGTTAAGTTATGTAAGTCAGGTAAGCAATAGGTCCACTTGGGTCTCTTTTTGATCATTTGTTGTAGTTCTATGTATATCCAATAACTTTAGCTTAATTTGATACAATGCAATTCACATCTATAAATGAAATATCTAGTCAGTTCGTTCAAGTATGGTTATTAAAACAAAATTCTATGTGCCCAACATAAGGTGAAGCATATTATGATACGATGTTGTACATCCAGTCTCAGTACCTTGGTTGTTAGAGCATCAGACTCATAATCCAGTGGTTGCTGGGTTCGATACCCACCCAGGCCAGCCTAGGTCGGCTGCCTTGGTCTGACCTTGGGAAAGGCATTTAGCTTCCATTTCCTCGGCATGATATAGCCATTCATGTGATAAAAGTGTAGTTAAAACCAACAAAAACAAAAAACAAAAACCATCCATCCGTCTGTTACTAATTTTGTTTTTACACAATAACTACAGTTGTCCAGCAGCTGCAATTGCCAAACTTGATGGCTTGTTCACACTATAGGTAAGGAAGAACCCTATCAATTTTGGGCTGAACAGCTTAAAGGTCAAAGTCACTTTAACTGAAATAAGAAAATAGGTTTCCGAACAATAACTTAAGTTCTTCAACACCTACAGTTACCACACTTGTGGATAGCTTGCACTTGGGGTAAGGAAGAACCCTATTGATTTGGGGTTCAGTGGTGAAGGTCACCGTGACTGAAAGAACAACAATGGTTTCTGCATAATAACTCTAATTCTCTACCACCTACAGCTACCAATCTTTGTGGATGGCTTGCACATTGGGGTAAGGAATAACCATATTGATTTCACACTCAAGAACTCCAAAATCATGGTCATTGTGACTGAAAGAGGAAAAATGGTTTCTGAACAATAACCTGAGTTCACCATGATCTAGTGTTACCAAACTTTGTGGATGGCTTGAACTTGTGGTAATGTAGAATCCTTTTGATTTTGGAGTGAAAAGGTCAATAGTTAAGGTCACTGTGCCAGAAAAAATAAAATATTATCTGCACAATGACATTAGATCCACATGACATACCTCAACCAAACTTTATGGATGGCTTGTACTATGGGGTAAGGAAGAAGCCTATTTATTTTGGTGTCCAAAAGTCAAGGTCATTACGACTGAAAGAAGAAAAATGGTTTCTGCATATAACATTAGTTATACATCACAGACCTGTACCAAACTTTGTGGATGGCTTGCAGCTATGGTAAGGAAGAAGCCTATTGATTACAGAGTCAAAAGGTCAAGGTCACTGTGACGGAAAGAAAAATAATGGTTTATGCACAAAAATCCCAGATATCTGCATAGACAACTAAACATGGGGTGTGTGTATAATGTGCCATTCATGTTACTCTTGTCTTTTTTACTGAGACCTAATTATCTCTCATTGGCCATTTCTTTACTTCATTCTCCCTGGAAATGGCTTTTGGTGAAAGGAAAATAGGTGAGACATGGTACTGTGCAAGATATAAGTTATGTATTTTATTTCATATATTTCAGGCACCTGTTGTATTTCAAGCATCCCCTCTGAACCAGAATATGTACAGGAAAAATTAAAAGAGTTACAAGAAGACAAAAAGGAGTTAGGTAAGAAGTGTTAACTCTCCAGACATTCCTTGTGGATTATTCTTCACTGAGTGACATATGATTATGTCAAAGTTATATATACATTGGTTATGTGATACATTCTCTTAAGATACCACAGTCATTTCTCTCTCTCTCTCTCTCTCTCTCTCTCTCTCTCTCTCTCTCTCTGCATACATTGCCAGTGCACCAAATTTAGTATTTTGTATTTATTTTTTATTTAAACACACATAATTACATATCAAAATCTTTGTTGCAAATGTTAAATTAGAAATTTCTTTAAAAACATGGGAAGAAACTTTCAGATTTTTACAGACCCTTTTGGCTCTGTACTTTTCCTGCATAAGCATCTTATGTACATGGCAGAATGTCTTTTTAAATATGTTGTAATCCTCTCATCTCAAATAATCACATCAAATCACTGAATGTTTTATGCAAATTTTAATGTACAATGTAAGAGGTGGGAAGTTACTTAACTAGTAGTATCAGATTTCATCTTGTCTAAAGGATAATCTTCATCTGGTTTTTTGCATTCCTATGTAAAAATTCACTTGTCCTGGATAATTGGCAGTGGGATTTTTAAAGCCCATTATGAGTGATGAGTTGAAGGCCCCCAACATTGCCATTTTTGTTGAGTATCTGGGGTAAAAAAAATAGAAGACAACAAAGAAGGAAAAACAATTCACTGGCACTTTGTCTCACTTTTTATGAGACCTTCAGAATTTCCATTGCTTGTTTCATGGGGCAAGGTAATTATGATACAGGCAAGCGGATATCCAGATGCAGATAATCTATTGGGAAAGAAGAAATCAAATACTTTGGCAGGTGAGGTAATAATTTCAACTGGCTAGTGAATATATGGAACTTTCAAGTTAACTTTCAAAAACATTTGAAGGCCTGCATTATTTTATCCTATATTTAATTTCTTTGCACATCTTCCATATCATAGGAGATCAGAGGTATATTGTTATAAATTTCTAATCAAATAAATCTTGCTATCAAATCAGGTCATGACACTGACATCAAACCAGGTCATGACATTGACATCAAACCAGGTCATCACACTGACATCAAACCAGGTCATGGCACTGACATCAAACCAGGTCATCACACTGACATCAAACCAGGTCATCACACTGACATAAAACCAGGTCATCACACTGACATCAAACCAGGCCATCACACTGACATTAACCAGGTCATCACACTGACATCAAACTAGGTCATCACACTGACATCAAACCAGGTCATAATACTGACATCAAACCAGGTCATAACACTGACATCAACTAAGATTAATCTACTCTGATTTACAAATGTCAGTACATGAATTCAGTAGTGATAAATATCTGTATTTGAAGAAAAAATAGTGGAAGTGTCAGGATGTAATAGAAACTTGTCAGTACATGAATTCAGTATTGATAAACATCTGTATTGCAGAGAAAATAGTGAAAGTGTCAGGGTGTAGTAGGAACTTGTCAGTACATGAATTCAGTAGTGATAAATATCTGTATTTGCAGAGAAGAGAATGCAAGTGTCAAGGTTTTAGAGAAACTTGTCAGTACATGAATTCAGTATTGAATAACATTGTCAGAACATGAATTAAGTATTGATAAATGCCTGTGTTTGCAGAGAAAAGGATGTTAGTGTCAAGGTTTTAGAGAAACTTGTCAGTACATGAATTCAGTATTGAATAACATTGTTAGAAGATAAATTTATTATTTTGGAATGTCTGTATTTGCAAAGAAAAAATGCAAGTGTCAAGGTTTAGGAGAAACTTGTCAGTAGATGAATTCTGTATTGAATAATATTCTGTATTTGCAGAAAAAAGAATGGGAGTGTCAAGGTTTAGGAGGAACTTGGGATATCCACTTGTAATGCTGATTTTATTAGGCCTCACAGTAAGTAATTTTGTCTTTCATTTACTTTGCTTTTAAGAAGATTAATATAATGGTCAGTTGATTCATAATTAGCTACGATAATTGTTCAAACTTTTATGTACATGGGACATGAACGATTTTTATATGTACTGGTGTACTCATCAGTGTATTCTTGGCTAAAAAATTCACCGTAACTTTGCATCTAATTCTTGAGATATATCATTGTGCCTCTGGTGTTTTATAGTGATTGCTGGAAAGTGTATATGGACCTGTGGTTTAACATTATTGTGAACTGTATATGGTCCTGTGGTCTAACATTACTGTGAATTGTGTATGGGCCTGTGATCTAATATTACTGTGAACTGTATATGGGCCTGTGGCCTTACATTATTGTGAACTGTATATCGGCATGTGGTTTAACATTACTCTGAACTGTATATGGCCATGTGGTCTAACATTACTGTGTATCGGTATGTGTTCTAATATTTCTAAATAAAATTATCATTGTAACGGTGATTTTCATGATCATTTTTAGCCCTACTGGTCATAGACTAGAAGAGCTTATGGGATGGTCTGTTGCCCATCATCCATTGTCCGTCCATCTGTTAGCACAAGTTTGTTATTGTTACTACTCCGGAACTACTTGCAGTACTGCCTTGATACTTTACACACACATTCATCCCATATTCTAGTTGGTCTAAATGAAAATGGTGCCTCTAGGACATTCAATATGGCTGCCACAGTGGCTATCTTGAAAATCTTGATATTGGTACTCCTGCTGCAGGGATGGTGATAACAACATGGGGTTTTCACTAAAAGACTTCTTATGATGTCTAGCTGGTCAGAAATACAAATGGTGCTGATCTGACATCCAATATGGCCACCGTGGCAGCCATCTTAAAAATCTTATCACAACTCTACTTGCACTGAAAGTCATATTGACATGAAGTTTTCACCAGAAGATTTCTTATAATGTCCAGTAGGTCTAAATTGAAATTGGTGCCAATCTGACATCCAATATGGCTGCCACAGCAGCCATCTTGAAAATCTTGTTATTGCTACTCCTTCTGAATAAACAAATCATATCTTGAAAATATTGTTATCTCTACTCCTTTCAAAATGGATGACTATATCAACATGGGGTTTTCACCAATAGACTTGTTATCATTCCTAGTTGGTCCTAAATGAAAATCGTGCCATTCGTACATCCAATATGGCTGCCACAATGACTGTCTTAAAAATATTGTTGTCACTTCTCCATCTGAATGGATTATCAATATGACATGGGATTTTTACCAAAAGACTTCTAATGATGTCTACTTTGTCCTAAATGAAAATGGTGCCAAGCTGAGATCCAATATGTGTACCACAGCAGTTAATTTGAAAATCTTGCCTATCTCCAAAAAATATCAGAGATGGTTTCAACACTCGACAGTTAAAAGCAAGAAATGGTATTATCTTGAATTCCTGGAAATTCTTTTTGCCCAGTAGAGCATCAGTCACTTTGAGGGACTCTTGTTCTTCATTGCTCTGCCCTTAGTTGGTAGAAGGTGCCAGTTTAGATAGCTTTAAAGCTAAAGTAAAGAGTAAGTTTGGCCAAAAAAGTTTTGTGAACAATAAAGAAAAAGGAAGGTAATCAGTATCTGCTTTTGTCATTTCAGATAGAATGAGTTTGTTTCTAAATGTTTGAACACTATGTCGCAAATTAAAGGAGTTTTATGTGTATATACATGTTCAAACAATACAGCATAAATTAAAGGTATTTTACATGTATATACATGTTTGTACACTGTCTTAAATGTATTTTATAGTATATACATGTATGAATACCTCGTTATAAATTAAAGATATTTTACATGTATATGCATGTATCATGTATCAGCACTATGTCAAAATTAAGTTATTTTATCTGTATATACATGAATGAACACTTCACAAATTAAAGGTATTGTATGTGTATATACATGTTTGAACACTTCATCATAAATTAAAAGGACATGGTTCATACAGCCTTAAAAAAAACTTGGATTTGATTGGTTGTCTTGAAAACTCCTCGAATTTATCTGAGGGGAAACAAAACATTAAAACTTAATAAAATATATCTCTTTTCAAATATAGAACTTTTGTTATTTATGTATTATCCCCCAAAAAATGAATAAATAAATAAAATGGGATAAAATATGATAGATCAAATGACACACAACACAGATACTGAACAAAGTAATATATGGAAAAGTTTCAGTAAGATAAAATACTCCTTGAATACTTTTGGAAGTCCATGAAAACTTTTTGAAGTCCTTGAAAACTTTTTGAAAAATCATTTTTAAAAAATATATCTCCAGGGCTGTATGAACCATGAAATATTGTATGTGTATATACATGTATGAACACTTCATCATAATTAAATGTATTTTATGTGGATATACATGTATGAACACTTCATCCTAAATTCAAAATATTTTTGTATATATACATGAAGTAAAATATCAGTTATCCATAACTGTCAGGGGACATGACAGTTGATAGTTCTGACATGTCAGTTAGCCACACTTGTTACCTCCTTACCTCATTATTATCTACATCCATTATGAGGGCTATATGCTCAGGCCTGGTGTATCTCCTTACCTGATTATTATCTACATCCATTATGAGGGCTGTATGCTCAGGCTTGGTGTATCTCCTTATCTGATTATTATCTGTGTCCATTATTAGGGCTATTTGCTCAGGCCTGGTGTATCTCCTTACCTGATTATTATCTACATCCATTATGAGGGCTATTTGCTCAGGCCTCAGGATTCGAAACTAATGGACATCGTTAGTCCGCGACTAATAGTTTTCCTCACGGACTAATAAATAGGTTCCAATATAAGTCCACCTGACTAATAAAAAATGAATGCATGTAATTATTTTAAAGTTTGCTTTTCTCGTATTTTTTAACAAATTCCAAAACAGAAATGCTTGCAAATAACTTGTTATTTTTAGTTACTGAACTTGTTGTAACTCCCGTATGGAAATCCAGATCACCTGATCATTTTAGATTAAGCATTACAAATGATGTGCAAAGCGTTATTGTCGCACTGACCAGGATCATAGTTAAACAAAGAAAGCGAAGAGAACAATGTGGCAATCTTTACAAGGTGTGGAAAATCCAGCCAAAAGGCTGAAGACTGACAATAACAAGGACAAAGGGAATGTGACAAACTGTATGATAAAGAAAGTAGGAACCAAACTTTTCTAGAGAAGTGGAAATGCCATGGCTTAATTTTAACCCCGAAGTAAATGCCATGTTTTGCAGCATCTGCAGAGAGCATTCAAAAACGGAGGATGAAAAAAAAGCTCATTTGTTGTTGGCTGTTCCAATTTACGGTTGGAAACAATAGTATACCATGAAACCAAATCACAAATACATCAGAAATGCTTGACCATGAGTCAAGAATTATCAAAACCCAAAGGACAGTCATCTGCAAGTAAAATCTTCATGACGCTAAACGAAAATGTTGTTCGAAGAATGTCAGTTTTTTTTAAGAATGTACACGCCCTAGTAAAAAAGAGAAGGCCGTTTAGGGATTATATGTGGATGGTCCAATTGGATGCCAAAAAGGGAATTGATGCTGGTCAAACATATATCAATGACAAAATGGCACAAGTGTTTTCAGAATTTATTCCACAGTGTGCAAGAAATAAACTTGAACAAAAGATCAAATCAGCACCATTTATTAGTATTATCACTGATGGTTTCACTGATAAAGGGTTCCGTGAACAAGAAGTTGTTTATGTGAGAACTGCCATGGGTGGGCAAATATGCACTTCATTTTTGGGTATGACAGAAGTTTCATGAGGTAATGCTGATGGGATTTTAGGAGCTTTTGATGATACATTTGCATCAATTGCAATGCCTGATTACAAAAGTAAACTTGTTGGATTTGGTTCTGATGGAGCTGCTATCAATACCGGAAAGAACAATGGTGTTATTGCTAGATTTAGAGAATTGCAGAAATGTCTTGTAGGAATACATTGCCATGCTCATCATTTGGAATTGGCTTACAAAGCTGCTATTGCAAAAAAACCTATGCATACAAAAGTTGAGGAGCTGTTAACAGGACTTTACTATTTTTATCGGAATAGCCCTTTATATAGAAGTAATTTGTTAGGTGCATGTGAAGTGCTGGGAATCACCAAGATAGTCCCTACTAGTGTTGGTGGAACCAGATGGTTGGCACATTGGCAGAAGGCTTTGGACAATTTGTGGTAATCATATCCAGCAATAGTCAGCCACCTCCAGACATTGACTAAAACTGATCAGCCTTCACCTAGAAGACATGAAGCTACTGGGAAAGCAACTAGCTATCTGAAGATATTGCTAGATCTGCATCTTGTTAATTATGCCCACTTCTTGACAGATGTCATAAATTTACTGTCCAAGTTGTCATTATTTCTTTAAAATGAGTCTTGTTTGGTGTCTAAAGTGTACCTGAGAGTTCTTGCAACTATTGGTGTCTTGGAACAGTTGAAATTAAGAGATGGGCCTAGGTTAAAAAAGTTTCTGCTGGATATTGGTAATGGACCTATAAAAGAATTTCATGGCTTTGCATTAAAAGAATCAAGATCCCAAACATCAGTGCTGTTATCACTTGATGCCAGAGAGGACACGATCAACAGTTTAACAGAACACTTGGACACCCGATTTGACAAACAGCAATGTGATGTATTGAAAGCCACAGAGTTTGCTGATTTTAATTTATGGCCAAGAGACTCAAATCGTATCGGATTTGGTGATGAGGATGTTACTACTCTGCTGGAGCATTTTTCCCCAGTAATGACAATGGCAGGCTTCTATCCAGACAAGGTTGAAGAGGAGTGGCAAGTCTTGAAAAGTTTAATTTACACTTGTGGATATCAGTTACAGAACTTACAATGGTGTGATGTCAAAAAGAGCTTTCAAGAAGGTCACACTAGCATTCTTGCACTGGTGGATATTGTGTTGATCCTTCCAGCCACGTCTGCAGATGCAGAGCAGGGATTCAGTGAAATGAAAATGACGAAATTTGATTGCAGATTGCACAGCAATGTATTGAATGACTTATTAATAATTCACTTTTTAAGTGAAGACATTGCTGATTATGATCCAGTGCCAGCTATATATTTATGGAACTCTTGTGGACCGAGACAAAGAAGACCATTGTATATGGATGATTATTCAGAATCAGATGGAGAAGATTATGATTTGGGACAAACTGATGGCAAATCAATATAAATTATAATGTGCATAAATCTATATTGTTGTGTTACGTACATGTATTTTGAGGACTAATAGATTTTGCTGTGGACTAATGTGTTTTTTGTCCTGTTAGTCAGCTTGACTAGTTAATAAAAAAGTTGGTTTCAAACCCTGGGCCTGGTGTATCTCCTTACCTCATTATTATTATCTACAGCCAATATAAGGTCTGTTTGCTGAGACCTGGTGTATCACATTACCTCATTACTATTATCTACAGCCAATATAAGGGCTATTGGCTGAGGCCTGGTGTATCACATTACCTCATTACTATCTACAGCTAATATGAGGGCTGTATGCTGAGGCCTGGTGTTTCACCTTAGCTCATTATTATTATCTACAGCCAATAGGAGGGCTGTTTGCTCAGGTCTGTTGTGAGTATCACCATACCTCATTATTATCTACAGTCAACAGGAGAGCTGTTTGCTCAGGCCTGGTGTGAGTATCACCTTACCTCAATATTAATATCTTTAGCCAATAGGATGGCTGTTTGCTTAGGCCTTGTATGAGTATCTAATTACCTCATTATTATTATCTGCAGTCAAAAGGAGGGCTGTTTGCTTTGGCCTGTTTTGAGTACCACCTTATTGCATTATTTCTGTCTACAGTCAATAGGGGGTCTGTTTGCTAAATAGTGGTGTGATTGTCACCTTACCACACCACATTGTTATTATCTACAGTCAATAAGGGGTCTGTTTGCTAAATAGTGGTGTGATTGTCACCTTACCACATTATTATTATCTACAGCTAATACAGGGGGCTGTTTGCTCAGGTCTGGTGTGTTATCGCCTTACTTTATTATTGTTATCTACAGTCAATAAGAGAGCTGTTTGCCCTGGCCTGGTGTGAGTATCACCTCATTAACTACAACCAATAGGGGGCTGTATGCTCATGCCTGGTGTGAGTATTACCATACCACATTATTATTATCTACAGCCAATAGAAGAGCTGTTTGCTCTGGCCTGGTGTGAGTATCACCATACCACATTATTATTATATACAGCCAATAGGAGAGCTGTTTGCTCTGGCCTGGTGTGAGTATTACCATACCACATTATTATTATCTACAGCCAATAGGAGAGCTGTTTGCTCTGGCCTGGTGTGAGTATCCCCATACCACATTATTATTATCTACAGCCAATAGGAGAGCTGTTTGCTCTGGCCTGGTGTGAGTATTACCATACCACATTATTATTATATACAGCCAATAGGAGAGCTGTTTGCTCTGGTCTGGTGTGAGTATCACCATACCACATTATTATTATCTACAGCCAATAGGAGGGTTGTTTGCTCTGGCCTGGTGTGAGTATCACCTTACTTCATTATTATCTACAGCCAGTAGGGGGCTGTGTGCTCTGGCCAGGTGTGAGTATAACTTTACCTTGTTATTTTATTATCTGCAGCCAGTATGAGGGCTGTATAGTCAGGCCTGGTGTAAGTTTAACCTTACCATATTATTATTATTTACAGCCAATAGGGGCTGTTTGCTCAGGCCTATTGTGAGTATCATCTTTCTTCATTATTATTTTCCACAGCCAATAGGAGGGCTGTTGGCTCTAACCTGGTGTGAGTAATTATGTAATGTTACCTAATGCATGTTTGCTTATGGGACTTGCTCCCACAAACTGGAGTAAGATAATGGAAATGCTTAGTAACTTTTAGTTCCATTAACACTGCATATATATACATGTAGAATACTGCATCGTAAGTCAAAGGTATTTTGTGTTTATATGCATATATGATTGATGCAGTTAAAATTTACACATTTCTCCTTTGAATGCATTTCCCAATCACATTAACGTTAAGAAAATAAACTCCACTACCTCCCAAATCCAGCCCTCCCAAAAACACGAAAAATGTGCCTTTTCTATCTAAATACCATATAGACAAGGGAAGAAACTCTTACAAATTACCTCCCTTACCATCCCTAGGTGGCTGCCCATCAACCGGATGTTTACCAATTTTAAGTTTTCGTTGGTACTATCAGCATTGTTGACCACAAGTCTTACTGAAATGACCCTTAAATTAGAGACTTATGGACTAAAAGGTAAAACACAAAATTATGATCATTGCAATCAAATCCAGATATTGGCATTTGTTATCCTAACCAGAGTTTTCATATTAGATTTAGTGGAATGGATAAGGGAACCAGACAAAATTTACAGGTGTACCTTAGACACTTTGATCTGTCTGTATTTTTCATTAAAAATTACTGCATGATCAAGCTTTTGCTGTTACATTATAGCATTATGTAAAAATGTCATCCAACAAAGGAAAACAAGTTAAAGGCAAAAGGGACAATCAACCTCGTAAGAGTTCAGACAATCAGTACAGAAGTATCAGAAGGAATATTCAGATACTTGGCCATGCTTGGAATAAATGTATGAAAGGTTACAAAAGCATTTAGTGGACATCATGTTTCTATTTGAGTATTGCGTACAGCATGCCACTATGTAAAATTAAAAAACAAAGATCTGGTAAGAGGCTTCTGACCTCCATGGGGTTTGTAACTGTAGTTTCTAACACTGAACTGGGGGTCATTAAGGTCTTTACAGACTTTTTAGTAGTACATAATGTTTGCCTGGATCAGATCACATTTCTGAACTTTTCAAATGCATGTTTTGTAAGTTGACAATAACAGTACATAATATTTCATTACACCTTACTGACAACTGATCTAAATTGTTGAAATATTGACTGCCTTACTGGGAAGGTCTTGTTAGGATTGACAGATCTGCATCTGTCTGTCCATCCATCTGTCCATAACTGCATCTCTTAAACTACTGGTTAGAAATTTACACACAAGTTGCCCATGCAATGACCATCAGTGACAGTTAAAATGACATTTTTTCATGATTTTTTATTGTTTTTGGTTTTACCAAACTTTGTCCATACATTAATAGGACAAGGACACAATGTACATAATGGATTTTGGGCTATATTCCCAAGACCACAAACCAAAAAGAGTGCCTGGAGGAGGTAACATGTAATAAAAGCACAGGGATTTGTCATGGTGAGCCATGGAAGTATCTAAATTTTTTAGTTTTTAGTGGTTTTGCAAAAATTTACATTTTTGTCTGAACTCATTCTTTTGGATGGGATCCAATTGTTTTGACCAATTAATCATTACTCACTGGATCTTTTAATTTGTAGTCTCGTTCTGCTATTAAATCCATGTAAAGAGTGAATTAACTGTATTTCCATTTCCACTGTCTGACCATACCCATCATATTAAAGGGTCTATGTTGTACTGAGGTGCCATATAGCAAAGGACCACAGTATTTCCACTCTCTGACCATACCCATCATATTAAAGGGTCTATGTTGTACTGAGGTGCCATATAGCAAAGGACCACAGTATTTCCACTCTCTGACCATACCCACTATATGAAAGGGACCCTGTTATAATCAGGTGTCACATATTGAGGGACCATGCCAATTACCTCAACACTAAATGACCTACTTGAGTTGCTGTTCCATACAACACCAATCACCCATTCCCTCTGTCTGACCACATCTACCATATGAAAGGGACCGTTTTATGCTGAGGTTCCTTAGTATGCAACCACTGTATTTCCATTCCCTCTGTTGAGTCATATCTGCCATATGAATGAGACCATGTTATATTGAGGGGCCATATAATAAGGGAACACTGTATTTCCATTCCCATTGTCTGACCATACTGACATATTAATGAAAGGGACCATATTTTGCTGGCACACATTATAGTAAGGAAGCACTGTATATCCTTTCCCACTGTCTATCTATACCCACCATATGAACAGAGGCTGTTATCTGAGGCAGCTTTTATAGTAATGGAACACTGCATTTCCATTTTCATTGTTTGACCATGCACAGTATATGAAAGGGACCATGTTTTACTGAGGTGCCATATTGTATGGGATAACTGTATTTCCATTTTCATTGTTTGACCATGCCCAGTATATGAAAGGGACCATGTTGTACTAAGGTACCATTTAGCAAGGGACCACTATATTTCCATTCACTCTGCAGGTATTTGGAGTGTTGATGGTGACACAGAACATGTTCCAGCTGTTAGTTGGAATTAAAGCACTGCCTGTTGGTGCGAAGGTAAGTGGATAATCTGGCTGTATTCAGTAAGAAGAATGCTGTGTATTATTAAGGCATAAGGCAGTTAGGTTTTACAGGAGGTCCTCTCTAGGTTATGAATTTTCAACACAGTAGACACAAACACAGAATGTGATGGCAGTACACAGACCTCATTAATTGAGTAAACAAATCTAGCATCAGATAAAATATGTGATTATTTGACATTATGGAAGAAACAGATCTGGATTACATCAAACTATTTGCAATATTCTGGGTCCAACAAATCATGTATCTGGGTCTTCTAGCAGGGGGAGCCTACCTTTTGTTTCAAATACCAAACTACAAGCCTGTTTAAGAGAGCTAACAGCTCATTGCGTGGCTTTATTTTTTTGCTGGAGGAAGATGTTATTTTTTACTAATTTGAAAAATATAGCTACAGTCAACTCTTGAAAGTAATCAAAACATCACATTTAATCATTTTCTTGTAATTTTTTGTGCAAAGAAGAAAAAGTCTGCATAATGTTAACTCTATTGGAAAGAAAAAAAGAAACAGTATTGAAGTAAATTAACCATTTTATTGAGATTACTTAGTCATGAGTGGAAATTAATTTTGTATTGTTCTTTATTTCAGGAAACAGTATTAGGAATTACCTCGCTTTCTGCCCTGGGATCCATTGGGGCAGGGCTGGAAATAGTTCTTATATTGTATCCTTGTTTATGAGTTGGGACCACATTTGTGTGTGTGTGTTTACATACATACATACATACATACATACATACATACATACATACATACATACATACATACATACATACATACATACATACATACATACATACATACATACAAAACAACCATATTTGCTGGACATGATTGACCAATCAGCTCAAATGACGGTTGTTATTACAATCCTTCAAACCTTATAGCATTACCCTGAGACTAGACAAGAAAAGCCTGTCAATTATGTTTTATGTATTTTTGAGGTAGTTTGTCTCCTTGTTGTCAGTTAATTTTTAAGTAGAGTGGAATAAAATAATGTTGTCAGTTAATTTTTAAGTAGAGTTGAATAAAGTAATGTTGTTGGATGAAATTCTATAGCATAGTTTTGTGCAAGAAAAAAAATCAATTTTTATAAATAATTGCCAGAAGTTTGAGAGACACTTTGTCAAGCATGGAAGAAAAATACTAAAACTGAAGCATTAGGAAATCCAGAACCGAAAATAACTCATTTTCTGGTACATTTAAGACTTAAGTATGTCAATGTTTACTCTTTCATTACTTCAGTGGTCCACCTCTTCTGCAGCAGGAAAGTATTGTGATTAGAGGGTGGCCTTTCTAGAGGGAGATCACACAGATGTAATTAAAAATTACATATAAAGTATGAAAGGCATAACTAATTTTTTTATATTTTAATAATTTCATTTAAAAGTCACAGGCATGTTATGGAATCAATGTGGTACAACTGGTAATAATGTTATTTAAAATAGTTATGAATATATTGTCAGTGGTGGTGTAAAACTACTTTGTCAAAAAAATCACAGTACATATATTGGGCTGTAACTATCATTGTCCATCCATTTCATTTTCCCACTGCTTTAGAATATATAACTGAAGATGTTTTCTTGAATCTTTCTGACATCAAATTTCTCAGCAGTATCCAGAGTCCTCTCCCTCATTTTGTTTAATTGAATTCCTTTCATTTTTCCTTCTAAACTGAGAATATCTGATGACATTTTGCACTTTTTGCAACAGCTTGATCCTTCTTTGGCAGTGTGTAGTTATTAAATGAAATACTTTGTTTATAAGGAAGTGAGCATGTCACGTTATCAACAGGTTTTAGTCTGGTACATTCAGTCATGATGATTAACATACAGTGAAACCCCGCTATAACGCGATATTTGGGGTCCATAAAATTCGATCGCGGAAAAAGCGGGGTCGCGTTATTGCGGGGTTTTACTATATATTACTTTATTCAGAGAACAATGTATACACGTCTAATGTATAGCATGAATAGGGTATCAACACCGTTTACTATCTGATATCGATCCGTCTTTGTTTTCCCACATGACAACCCTTTGATTGAGCCACGAGTATGTTCAGTGCCAAGTAACAGAGAGTGGTTATTTGAACTCCCTGTGATCTTGCCGCCCAAGCTCAGTCCCTACATAAGCACCCACATATGACAATCTTTTATCTTGCTGCCCAAGCTCAGTCTCTACATAAGCACCCACATATGACAATCTTTGATCAACCACCGCATTGTCTGGTGCTTGGTTGTGTATGCAGTTAAAGAAGAAACGTAAGTTGGCTATTGTTTGCGCAATGATTGTATACAGGATGAATTGAAGTCCAGCGCACGTGTTGGCGGCTTACGTTTTTTGATGTTTATTAAATCGTGAGAATCTTTTATCAACCACAACATTGTCTTATGCTCCGTTGTGTATGCAGTTAAAGAAGAAAAACATGTCGGCTATTGTTTGAGCAATGAGTGTATACAGAATGAATTGAAGACAAACACAAAGAAGACTTACCGACTTTACTCATGGATCAGTAATAAGTAACATTTCCGATAATGTTTATTTTGGCATAACACTTCAAGAAATTGTCAAATTTCAGAAGCCACGCCACGATCGAATTCATACATGATCTCTTCCCCAAAATGATAATAAACTTTTTATACACTATTTCTCGTACTTAAAAAAAAATTAAAAAATCCGTGTACGAGAAAAATACATGTACATGTATATAAATTTCAGGAACCACGCCACAAATATTATACTCGAATTCATACGCGATCTCTTCCCCAAAAGGATACTGTAACATACACATTTTATACACTATTTCTTGTACTTTGAAGAAAAAAAAATTCATGTGCAAATGAATACACGAAATTTTGAGAGCCACACCATGATCGCGTTATATCCGAGTTCGCGTTATAGCGGGGCGCGTTATAGCTGGGTTTCACTGTACCATTTATACTTTATGTCAATTAGATGTCATGCTAGCTTGAGCTAAACAATACTGTGCTTCTCATCAGTTAGCTTTTGTCATCTTGATAATTATCAGTGGTAATAATAGCCAGTAATTATCAAAGTGACAAAAACTAACATCAGAGGAGCACACATCAGTAAGGATAACGGATTATTTACCTCCTTATATGTACAGAAGGTAGGGACTTTATCGGCATGTTGTAACAAATGTCATTGTGTTGAACTTAGAAATCAACAAATATTCATGAGATTTCTGTCTGTAAACCCCATTATGTGGCCACTTGTGAGAGGTAAATTTGACAGTTCTTGCCCTGATATGCTGGCCACATGAGAGGAGTGGCTGCTCTGAAGAGGTACTTTTGAACACTAAACTCCTTGGTGCCAAGGGGTTCTGGCCATACAAAGTGGGTGGTCACTGGCCGGGGATGGGGTTGGGGGTAAAGGGGGGGGGGGGGGGTACACTCTACTTTTTATATTTCCTGTGAATGTTTTTATATTACATTTTACAAATATCTGATGGCCATGTTAATTTTCAAGGAAAAAATGTCCAGCATGAGCCATTAGAATTTTGGGATCCCTGATATATATAGAGTGAGATAGAGTTAAAGTTTGATAACTTAAACATCGATCACTTGAATACTTGACATCACTCTGATGATTTGCCCACACATGTAACACATTTTCTTCTCTGTCATCTTAGAGAACTCGGCATAACTGAAAATTCCAAGCAAAATTTTGGTCCTGTAGTCCTTCAAATTTTCAAAGTTCTACTTTAGAGAGAGAGAGAGAATATTTATGAACGTAAATCAGAGAAGTGTTCTGCAGAAAGTCTGAAAACCGAGTACAGAATATTTAGAAGGCAGGTAGATGTGACTGAATTAGTTGTAATTAGTTGTAATAACCCCAATTACACTCTGTATGAAAGGCACTTACTGGTGATCTGCTGACCAGCTTATTGTCATGGTTTCAAGTAAAAGTTGAAAAAGGACAAGGCAATTAATGTAAAAATATATTTCTAACAAACATATAAAAAAATCAGTAAATGCCTCTATCTTGTCCTAGCAAAATGCTTAACTTAAAACAATCTGTAATCAGGTGGAGAGAAGGTGTTATTGTCTTAACAGTTTTCAGATATTTAATGTCAGCATCTGTTGTTGGGTTTTACAGCCTTCCATTTTTCTGCCGAATTCGTCCAAAGGAGCATGACACTTCCATGCTGAAGATAATTGGGAACTGTGTGGTTCTGTTGATCCTTAGCTCAGCATTGCCAGTTCTGTCTAGAACTTTAGGTAATAATTATAACAGTAATAATGACTTTGTTTGAAGAGATTGACAAGTGTTTATTTTATGAAATTTGTCTACCTTATGGCTTCTGTTTATATATTTACATGAATGCTCATACAGACTCATACTTCCTGCCCCCATCCACTCACTCAGAAGCCACGCTAGCTCATCAGTTCAGCATCAGACACATACTCCAAGGGTTGTTGGCTTGATACCTGGGTTGGCTGCCTCATTGTGTCCTTGGGAAAGGCACATAGCTCCCATTTCCTTGGCAGGATATGGAATGCTAAAAGTGCCTTTAAAAAAACAACCAACTCTCACTTTCTCTTTTTCTATTTTAATTTAACTGACTGAACTTTATATATGTGTAAGTAAGCAAAGACATTATTTACAAATTCCAATAAAACTTGTGTAGCATTAATAAGGAATGATAAATATTTCCTATTCGTTTCTATTTTTTAAATCCAAGTTTTGCATATATATGTGATACTTTTGAATCCTGAATTTTGAATAAAGACATGTAAACACTCTTTAGTCATAATTGTTGTCATGCATTGCAGTCCTCAATTTAGAAAATCTTAATATCCAAATGAAAACAAAGTATCTACTTTTGTACCAGGTATTTTGGATTTGAGCTTGGATATTTGTGGTGCAATACAAGTGCATTACCATTACACATGATGTCTGTAGATAATGAGATTAAATGACTTGTTATAGAACAACTTATAAAGAGTGTCTGTCTTTGCCATTACACACTCTGTATGTAAATGACTTGTTATAGAACAACTTACAAAGAGTGTCTGTCTTTACCATTACACACTCTGTATGTAAATGACTTGTTATAGAACAACTTACAAAGAGTGTCTGTCTTTACCATTACACACTCTGTATGTAAATGACTTGTTATAGAACAACTTACAAAGAGTGTCTGTCTTTACCATTACACACTCTGTATGTAAATGACTTGTTATAGAACAACTTACAAAGAGTCTGTCTTTACCATTACACACTCTGTATGTAAATGACTTGTTATAGAACAACTTATAAAGAGTGTGTATCTTTATCATTACACACTCTGTCTGTAAATGACTTGTTATAGAACAACTTATAAAGAGTGTACCATTACACACTCTGTCTGTAAATGACTTGTTATAGAACAACTTATAAAGAGTGTCTGTCTTTACCATTACACACACTGTATGTAAATGACTTGTTATAGAACAACTTACAAAGAGTGTCTATCTTTATCATTACACGCTGTATGTAAATGACTTGTTATAGAACAACATACAAAGAGTGTCTATCTTTATCATTACACACTGTATGTAAATGACTTGTTATAAAACAACTTACAAAGAGTGTCTGTCTTTATCATTACACACTGTATGTAAATGACTTGTTATAGAACAACTTACAGAGAGTGTCTGTCTTTACCATTACACACTGTATGTAAATGACTTGTTATAGAACAACTTACAAAGAGTGTCTATCTTTATCATTACACACTGTATGTAAATGACTTGTTATAGAACAACTTACAAAGAGTGTCTGTCTTTATCATTACACACTCTGTATGTAAATGACTTGTTATAGAACAACTTACAAAGAGTGTCTGTCTTTACCATTACACACTCTGTATGTAAATGACTTGTTATAGAACAACTTACAAAGAGTGTTTATCTTTGCCGTTACACATGCTGTCTGTAGATAATGGGATTAAATGACTTGTTATAGAACAACTTACATAGAGTGTCTATCTTTATCATTACACATTGTCTGTAAATGACTTGTTATAGAACAACTGACAAAGATTGTCTATCTTAATCATTACACATGCTGTCGGTAAATGACTTGTTATTGAACAACTTACATGGAGTGTCTATCTTAATCATTACACATGCTGTCTGTAAATGACTTGTTATTGAACAACTTACATAGAGTGTGTATCTTAATCATTACACACTCTGTCTGTAAATGACATGTTATAGAACAACTTACATATAGTGTCTATCTTTACCATTACAAACTCTGTCTGTAAATAATTTGTTGTAGAACAACTTGCAAACGATTGTCTGTCTTTACCATTACACACCCTGTCTGTAAATAACTTGTTATAGAACTACTTACAAAGAGTGTCTATCTTTACCATTACACACTCTGTCTAAAAATAATGGGATTAAATGACTTGTTATAGAACTACTTTGTGTACCTTTACCATTACACAGTCTGTCTGTAAATAACTTGTTATAGAACAACTGACAAAGATTGTCTGTCTTTACCATTATACACTCTGTAGATAATGGGATTAAATGACTTGTTACAGAACAATTTACAAAGAGTGTGTTTCAAATCCCTCCTTAAAGAAGAGGGTACTGTATAGGATTCCTTACTGCAATTATTTATACTTTTCATTTTTCACTCCTTTCTGTCTAAGAAAGTATAGACAAAAATTTATCTTTTTATAAGAATGTACAAGAAAAAGAATTGTATGCCTGTATTTAGAGCAAAGTGAAGCCGCATTTAGATCAGCATAATCCTATTTCTCAGTTCTGTGTATGTTATAATTTAGTTCTGTGTATGTTATAATTTAGTTTCTGAAGTATTAGACATCAGATGTATTATTGTATGCATTCAATAAGAAAATGAGAGCCAGTTTAATAATTCATTTCTTACCTTGTTTTTCTCAATTTTTGGAATTAAAAATGTCACTTTGGAGTTACAAGGGAAAATTCATATTGTTCCAAGTTTTATTTATTGTGTTTTCATTTATTATTTTCAGGAATCACCAACTTCGATTTGATTGGAGACTTTGGCAGCATGGACTGGCTGGGAAACTTTTACATCATCTTCACCTACAATGTGATTTTCACTGTGGCAACAGGCTTATGTTTAGTGAACAAGGTTACAGACACTGTACGACGGGAGATTTTCAGTCGACTCTCATCTGTATTCAGTTATGAGAGAACACGAGCTTCTTCCATTAATGGTGACCTTTTGAGTGATTAACTGCATTCCATGAAGATTTCATTGTCTTTTTGTTTATTTTATCTTTGTATTTTATTTTATGCTCATTGCCGTACTACTTGTTGTTTCAGGAAAAGACACAAATCTAGCGGTCAGGTAAATATATTTGTTTTTATGGCTGCTGTAAGTCATAATATTGTAACAAAAGTTAATTTTAAAAATCTTAGAAAATTTAAAGTTTGCAAGGTAAGGGCTGTGTCAGTAAAGCATTCATTGGACCCAGAGAAGACACTTTCAATGTGGAGCAGTCACCCATAGTTGCAATTTAGAATTTTATATCAGTTTCATATGAACTCTTTGAGTAACCAGAGTATTCTTGCATATATTATTATAAAACTGCCTTCCATGGGTACCAAGTGTGTTTAAATGGAACAACCTTAAAAAAAATCTGCATTATGTAGTGGTTATAGTCTTCTAAGTGCAATGCATTTGTGTGAAATCAGCCTCCTCATTAGTGTCAAATCAGCCATCCCCATTTGTGTCAAATCAGACTCATTGATGTGCAATCAGCCTCCTCATTTGTGTGAAATTAGCCTCATTAGTGTGAAATCAACCTTCTCATCTGTGTGAAATCAGCCTTATTTGTGTGAAATCAGCCTCATTTGTGTGAAATCCGACTCATTGATGTGCAATCAGCCTCATTTGTGTGAAATTAGCCTCATTACTGTGAAATCAGCCTTCTCATTAGTGTGAAATCAGCCTCATTAGTGTGAAATCAACCTTCTCATCAGTGTGAAATCAGCCTTATTTGTGTGAAATCAGCCTCATTTGTGTGAAATCCGACTCATTGATGTGCAATCAGCCTCATTTGTGTGAAATTAGCCTCATTACTGTGAAATCAGCCTTCTCATTAGTGTGAAATCAGCCTTCTCATTTGTGTGCAGTCAGCCTCTTTTGTGTGAAATCAGCCTCATTTATGTGAAATCAGCCTCATTTGTGTGAAATAGCCTTATTTGTTTGAAATCAGCCTCTGCATTTGTGTGAAATCGGCCTCATTTGTGTGAAATCAGCCTCCTTTTTTGACTTCTGAATATTAGATGCTTATGAAAACTTTGTGAGTTAGCATGTGAGTTATTGTATGTGAATTTTGTATGAGGGTTACAGTATGTGAATTTCAGTATGAGAGTTATTGTATGTGAATTTCAGTATGAGAGTTACAGTATGTGAATTTCAGTATGAGAGTTATCATATGTGAATTTCAGTATGAGAGTTATAGTATGTGAATTTCTGTATGAGGGTTATAGTATTATGAGTTACAGTAATGTGAATTACAGTATTTCAGTGCTGGATTTATACATTGTTTGCACAAATAGATTTTGTTAGTACTTACATTGTCAGTATTTACATTGTCAGTATTTACATTGTCAGGACTTAAATTGTTAGTACTTACATTGTCAGTACTTACATTGTCAGTACTTGCATTGTCAGTACTTACATTGTCAGTATTTACATTGTCAGTATTTACATTGTCAGTACTTGCATTGTCAGTACTTACATTGTCAGTATTTACATTGTCAGTACTTACATTGTCAGTATTTACATTGTCAGTACTTACATTGTCAGTATTTACATTGTCAGTACTTACATGGTCAGTACTTACATTGTCAGTACTTACATTGTCAGTATTTACATTGTCAGTATTTACATTGTCAGTACTTACATTGTCAGTATTTACATTGTCAGTACTTACATTGTCAGTACTTACATGGTCAGTATTTACATTGTCAGTACTTACATTCTTTGATATAGCACTGACAGTGGATGGGAGGTGGGGGGAAGGGGGGCGGAGGACGGTGGTCTTATGGTCTTCACGAATGGATCATTGTTGATTGTGTTTTTAAATTCATGCTTTGTAGCAACCATGAAATCCACTAAAAATGGTACCCCACAGATAAAGTGACTTCACAGTAAATGTCCAGATCTTTGTATAAAGATGGACTCTATCACAAGTTTATAAAGAATTATGTTTAGGATGTATAGAACATTAGGTGCCTATATAAATAATCAGCTATACAAACTCCCACTAAAAACAATTAATCATTTGCTTTTTTATTAACCATCTTTTTTGTTTGTTTGTTTTGTAATAGAATGCAAAATACTTTCATTTTATGGTCAATTTTGTATACCCAGATTTGTGTATTTTTATTTAAAAATACAAATGTTTTTGTATCTATAGAAAGAACCTTTCATTGAAAAATTATTAAATTCCTTGTTTTGAATCTTGCCATATTGCCACCAGAAGACAGCATGTCAACAAATTTATGACCACTAAAGCTAGATCATACTAATTTGTTGTCTCCCCTATGAATCATAAGCAAGACGACGGTGTCACTTTTCCAGTGGTGTCATTATTGTTCATTTAGCATCATTCACTTTTCCAGTGGTATCATTGTTGTTCATGTAGGCATCATTCACTTTTCCAGTGGTGTCATTGTTGTTCATGTGGGCATCATTCACTTTTCCCATGGTGTCATTGTTGCTCATTTAGACATCAGCATTAAGTTTTTATATGTAGCTCAGCTACTCTGACACTGTTGTATGTACAGTCATGAACCTAGATGGGTTTATTCATCATGGAGGGTACTGCTTATCATGAGCAAAAGAAGGTTACATTGACCTGGTTTTCATGCTCCATTCTGTTAAGTTTTTATATTTAGCTCAGTTTCTCTTACACTGGTTTATGTACAGACATGAAACTTGATGGGTTTATTCATCTTGTTATGTACTGCTTATCACAAGCAAATAAAGGTTACAATGACCTAGTTTTCATGCTGCAGTTATTCTGTGAAGTTTTTGTCATAAGCTCAGTTTCTCTGACACTTGTTTGTACAGACATGGAACTTGATGTGTGCATTTATATTAATGGATACCTCTAATTAGTAACCTCAGGGATTAAATGGGTGGAAATTATTAAACTCTTTTTAAGGCTTGTAACTCAGCAGTATTATGTTGGCTGTCTTATATGAAAAGATTGGGAACATCATTTGAAAAGTAAATGTCCCAGTGGGAAGCTGTGAGAGCTGTGTTCATTTCTAACCAGGGAATGGAGATTTCCTTATGGGGGAGTGGAGCGTCCGTAAATTGTTAGATTAACACTAAACAAGATGCATTTAAACATGAATCAATTTTTCATGGACCACATGCATTTAATGCCCTGCCATGAATTTTCAAAGGATGTTTTGTGTTTTATTCTTGTCCAGCCATCCATCTATCACAGTTTGTTTAGGTTTTGCATTTAGGTCAGTCTCTCATGCATTCTTGTCACAGGTTTGTATGACCCTTCTACCAAAAGTAAAACTATGTGACCCATATTTCATGCTTCAGTAACTTTGGTAAGAGAAAGACTTTTGGGACATTTGTGTTATATGAATACATTTCAGTTTGGCAAATAAAAAACTAAAAATGTTTTTAAAAATTTACAAAATGAATAATTTCAGGTATTATTTTGAAGAAAAAAGAAATTCTTAAGTCAAGTTATAGATCAGAGTGACTTACCTATCCTTTGTCTGTTATGACCTGTACATAATCTCTCCTTGGGTGTGTCTGTTATGACCTGTACATAATCTCTCCTTGGGTGTGTCTGTTATGACCTGTACATAATCTCTCCTTGGGTGTGAAGCAGTTTGAATAGGCAGTTTGTATCTTGATCAGCTTAAATTACTAGCAGGACTATTTTCACAATATCTTAATGACAGGTTGAATGTGAAAACAGTATATGTGTGTTTAAATTTTGAAACATCTTGTTAGGCAGATTTTTATTTTTCTTACCAGAGCAAATCTTGTGCAATACATGTATGTAGAAATGTAGAATCTCTTGAAATTGAACCAGCTTATGTATTAAATCAATCGTCTGAACAAACGTAGCATGTCTGTATGTTTTGCTCAGTTGAGTTAGTAATACTCATAAAAACCACTGAAAATATGATTGTGACCAAAGCGTCACATTAACCATGTAATTCAGCATTATGTGTTTGATCAGTATGTTCAAAGGTACTAATTTACTTCAAATGGCATGTACTTAGAAAATAGGGCATGACAGTAAATGCAGTTGTTTCCCTCTTCTGTGATTCTTTCAAGAGTTGTCTCCATTAATATGAAGTCCACCTCAATCTCCATCATAATAATAATAATAATAAACATTAGTTACAATAAACTGTTCTACCCAAGATGCTCAGGACAAACACTGCAATTGCAAATGCAGTACACATACAAATAAAACTTAATATATATCTGTTTAGGTCAGAATACACATACAAATAAAACTTAATATATATCTGTTTAGGTCAGAATATTTTTAATTCAAGGTAATATATATCTAAATATTATCACCAAAATGAATAATACTGGAATCCAATATAATTCTGAAAGTCAGGTACACTGTACATAAAATGTTACAAGGAGTACAATCTTTAAAAACTAGAGACACTGTAGACATGTTACAAGGAGTTCAAGCCTTATAAATCGAGAGACACTGTAGACATGTTACAAGGAGTACAAGCCTTATAAATCTAGAGACACTGTAGACATGTTACAAGGAGTTCAAGCCTTATAAATCTAGAGACACTGTAGACATGTTACAAGGAGTTCAAGCCTTATAAATCTAGAGACACTATAGACATGTTACAAGGAGTTCAAGCTTAATACATCTAGAAACACTCTAGACATGTTACAAGGAGTACAAGCCTTATAAATCTTGAAACACTGTAGACATGTTACAAGGAGTACAAGCCTTATAAATCTAGAGACACTGTAGACATGTTACAAGGAGTTCAAGCCTTATAAATCTTGAAACACTGTAGACATGTTACAAGGAGTTCAAGCTTAATACATCTAGAAACACTGTAGACATGATACATGGAGTGCAAGCCTTACAAATCTTGAAACACTGTAGACATGTTACAATGAGTACCAAGCTTTATAAATCTAGAAACTGTAGGCATGTTACAAGGAGTGCTAGCTTTATAAATCTAGAAAAAATGTAGACATATGTGGCAAGGTGTACAAGCTCTATAGATATAGAAACACTGTAGACATGTTAAAGGAGTACAAGCCTTATAAATCTAGAAATGTTGTAGACATGTTACAAGGAGTACAAGCTTTATAAATCTAAAAACATTCGAGACATATGTACTAGGTTTGAACATTTTATATTCATGTATCTTAGTTTTCAACTTGCGAAAAAGTATTAGATTTTAGCCATTTGGTTCCTCTCAGACAAGCCCATCTCACTTTTGTGACCAGTCACAGCATAGGGCATGGCATTATCAAAGGGAAACCACTGTATGCAAGTCCATCTCTCTTTTGTGGCTAGTCATAGCAGAGTTTATGACCCCATCCAAGGGGAACCACTATATGCGAGTCCATCTCTCTTTTGTGGCTAGTTATAGCAGAGTTTATGACCTTATCCAAGGGGAACCACTGTATGCGAGTCCATCTCTCTTTTGTGTCCAATCATAGCAGAGAGTATGATCTCATCAAAGGGGAACCACTATAATTACCAAATAAACTCCTCTTGAAACTTGTTCCTGAGAGAAAATCATTGCATAGATCGCAAAAAAGCAAGAGTTTGATTGTGTCTTGTATGTGTTAAGAAAGAATTACTTGATTATGCATTTTCCATTTCAGTAAAAGATTCTTGAAGAGGATATACCCATAGATTTCAAAAAGGCATTAAGAAATACATGTGAGCAATGATTTTTTTTCAACTGTACTAGATGCAAAGAATCTAATGTCTCACTTAAAAACAGGATTTTAAACCCTGTAGTTACACTTGTACAGGTGAGAGGCCAGACCTGGCTATTTTTATACCCTGTAGTTACACCTGTGCAGGTGAGAGGTCAGGCCTGGCTATTAAAACAGTCAAGTCCATAATTGACCAATCCGGTGCTTATTCAGAGGTCTGTTTTCCACCACAGACAGAAAATGCAATGACTCATTTTAATCCTCTTTGTATATCCCAGTCCCGTCTTTAAAAAGTTGTGTAAAATTACATGACTCAGTTTAGTCCTTGTATATTCCAGTCCTGTCTTTAAGGACTTGTGTAAGATGACATGACTCAGTTTAGTCCTTGTATATTCCAGTCCTGTCTTTAAGGACTTGTTTAAAATGACATGACTCAGTTTAGTCCTTGTATATTCCAGTCCTGTCTTTAAGGACTTGTGTAAGATGACATGACTCAGTTTAGTCCTTGTATATTCCAGTCCTCTCTTTAAGGACTTGTTTAAAATTACATGACTCAGTTTAGTCCTTGTATATTCCAGTCCTCTCTTTAAGGACTTGTTTAAAATGACATGACTCAGTTTAGTCCTTGTATATTCCAGTCCTGTCTTTAAGGACTTGTGTAAAATGACATGTATGAGTTTAGTCCTTGTATATCCCAGTCCTGTCTTTAAGGACTTGTGTAAGATGACATGACTCAGTTTAGTCCTTGTATATCCCAGTCCTGTCTTTAAGGACTTGTGTAAGATGACATGACTCAGTTTAGTCCTTGTATATCCCAGTCCTGTCTTTAAGCACGCCAGTAATTCCATTTTATGAATATTTGTCTGAATGCAAGTCATCTCTTTTTTGTAAACAAAAACACCGACATAAAATTATCTTGTAATGCAATGCATTCAGCAAGTATTTTTAAGAAATGTTTTGTTTTTTTTTTTTAAATTCCCATAGTATAAATTGTGACAGTGTTGATTGTGCTGGGTTTGTTGCGAATTTTCTTGTTACTTTGACTAGTACACATTTATCATTGTTTTTGTTTGTAAATCCCATTTGCATGAGTATTTACAAAGTATATAATTTATATAATTATTCCAGTTAGGATTGTGGACCAAAGGTTATAACAACGATTAGAATTATATTTTCAGATTTTGCCACCTTTTTTATTTTTGCTCATTCGAAAAGTTGGTGTGTTTTTATTATTTCAAAAGGTTTGCTAGTTGCATAATATGTTGACCATAGTGTGTGTGTGTGTGTGTGTGTGTGTGTGTGTGTGTGTGTGTGTGTGTGTGTGTGTGTGCACACACAAAAGTCAATCTGAGTTTGTGGACACTGCCTGTAAATATAAAATAAACTTAGTTGTGTAAGTAAAACTTTACCATAGCAACAGTTTACATAATAAATGCATGCAATTTTGTAAATATGTTTTATCAAGTTCTATAAATCTAATACTTTCTTTAAAGTGACATAGCAGGACCAACACAGCTTAAAATAAATGTTTCCATTCTATATCTGGTCACTGGTTAGTATTACCAAAATGTGTAGAATACATGCAGTATTGCATTACCAGACAAGAAGTCTGAATTGTGACTTCATTCTGTTTGATAATAACATAATTTTATCAAATGGATATCATTGTAATAAAACTATAAGTACAGCATACTGATTCAAACTTGTGTGGAAACATTACATTGGAATGAAGATGGCACAACAAATCACCATACAATTTTGAGGTAACATTGGTTAATTGCTGATTGAACAAAAGAAGATACTTTAAATGGTGTCAGCAATGTGTAACATGGTACAAGTGGTACACACACATGGTGTCAGCACTGTGTAACATGGTACAAGTGGTACACAAATGGTGTCAGCAATGTTTAACATGGTACAAGTGGTGCACACAAATGGTGTCACCAATGTGTAACATGGTACAAGTGGTGCACATATGGTGTCAGCAGTGTGTAACATGGTACAAGTGGTACACACAAATGACTTGTTGATAATGAATGAAGTGAAAGACAAAGAAAAATCATAAGCAATAACAACAGTGTTAGTGAAGTTGAAGACAGATGAATACTGTCAAATTATTAAGCATGTAAATTTGTCAAGATTTGGATTCCAGATGTAGAACTTTTAAGAGAATCCAGACCAAAGAACTAAACTGAGTAGAGCTAGAAGAATAAACTTGAGTAGAGCTAGAAGAATAAACTGAGTAGAGCTAGAAGAACTAAACTGAGTAGAGCTAGAAGAACTAAACTGAGTAGAGCTAGAAGAATAAACTGAGTAGAGCTAGAAGAACTAAACTGAGTAGAGCTAGAAGAATAAACTGAGTAGAGCTAGAAGAATAAACTGAGTAGAGCTAGAAGAACTAAACTGAGTAGAGCTAGAAGAATAAACTGAGTAGAGCTAGAAGAACTAAACTGAGTAGAGCTAGAAGAATAAACTGAGTAGAGCTAGAAGAATAAACTGAGTAGAGCTAGAAGAATAAACTGAGTAGAGCTAGAAGAATAAACTAGAGACTACAAGACAGCTTGGTCATGTAACATCATGTTGCATGACAAATAACATTAAAAGCTGTGACGGATCTCCATAGCAGACAGTTGAAATATTTCCATGGTTCATAAACTAGATGCAGTAATCTTTTTTGACATTTTAGAGAATTTTACAGACATGTTCAGGAATGGTATGCATAAAGTATGCTGAAATTGCAACTGTATAGCTAGGTGTGTTTTATATACACAAACTTTTGGATCAGCCTTTGTGCATGTGTGTGTGTATGTATGTATGTATGTGTGTGTGTATATATGTAGGGTAACCCATTCCTCATTTTTGATGAGTTCATTTTTGAAATATCATGCAATTATGTCATACTAGGTAAGTGCATAATGTTGTGACATTACCATACAAAAGCGAGCTTGTAACATTTGAAGTTTCTGATCCAAGTTCTGGCTAACAACAGTATAGTATCAAAGATTTAGAAAAAATAATGTGTTTCATCAGATGATAAATTGGGTCTCACATTTGTGTTTATTTAAAAGGAAATTTATGAAATATGTTTCATGATTTCAGTGGTTTGCTGAACAAGGCTCAGCAAAAGATTGAATTATTCATCTCATTTTAAGATTTTGACCATTCACTGACCAAGGCTCAGCAAAAGATTGAATTATTCATCTCATTTTAAGAGTTTGACCATTCACTGACCAAGGCTCAGCAAAAGATTGAATTATTCATCTCATTTTAAGATTTTGACCATTCACTGACCAAGGCTCGGCAAAAGATTGAATTATTCATCTCATTTTAAGATTTTGACCATTCACTGACCAAGGCTCGGCAAAAGATTCAAGTTTTTTTCTCATATCATACATTTTGTTTAAAGTGACCACACAGGAACTTAAAGGCAGTCCTTCATTGTGTATCATTTTCATCCAGCAAGTCCCTGGTCTTATGATACATGTATTTATGAGTCAAGTGAACATACATTGACATAAACGAGAAGTGTGTTTTGATTATTTTTCAGCTTTTTCTATTGTATTCTAGTATAATTTCTGTTGTATTGTTCCAGTGCAAGTTATATTGTATTGTTCCATTACAATTTCTATTGTATTGTTGCAGTACATTTTATGTTGTATTGTTCCAGCACAATTTCTGTTGTATTGTTCCAGTTTAATTTCTACTGTATTGTTCCAGTACAATTTCTATTGTATTGTTCCAGTATAATTTCTATTGTTCCAGTACAATTTCTGTTACATTGTTCCAGTACATTTTATGTTGTATTGTTCCAGTACAATTTCTGTATTGTTCCAGTACAATTTCTATTGTTCCAGTACAATTTCTGTATTGTTCCAGTATAATTTCTATTGTTCCAGTACAATTTCTGTATTGTTCCAGTATAATTTCTATTGTTCCAGTACAATTTCTGTATTGTTCCAGTACAATTTCTGTATTGTTCCAGTACAATTTCTATTGTTCCAGTACAATTTCTGTATTGTTCCAGTATAATTTCTATTGTTCCAGTACAATTTCTGTATTGTTCCAGTACAATTTCTATTGTTCCAGTACAATTTCTGTATTGTTCCAGTACAATTTCTATTGTTCCAGTACAATTTCTGTATTGTTCCAGTATAATTTCTATTGTTCCAGTACAATTTCTGTATTGTTCCAGTACAATTTCTGTTGTATTGTTCCAGTACGTTTTATGTTGTATTGTTCCAGTACGTTTTATGTTGTATTATTCCAGTACAATTTATATTGTATTGTTCCAGTACGTTTTATGTTGTATTGTTCCAGTACGTTTTATGTTGTATTGTTCCAGTACGTTTTATGTTGTATTGTTCCAGTATATTTTATGTTGTATTATTCCAGTACAATTTATATTGTATTGTTCCAGCACAATATCTATTGTATTGTTCTTGTACAATTTCTATGGTATTGTTCCAGTATATTTTATGTTGTATTGTTCCAAAATATTATTGTTTGTCAGTAGAATCAGTGTTTTGCCAAAATAAATAAAAGTCAAAACCAGGTTTCATATATCATCAAAAGACATCCAACTATTTTGCAACAATGCATTTTATTTTCTTGCCAAGCTTTTTTTAAATAACAAAAATGACTGTGATAATCAATGTAAAAATGTATGTCAAATGTAAAGTTGTAGATTCACAGCTTCATGTATTCTGTTTAGGAGTTGTGCTGTTTAGAAATCCATTGAAGCTACTTAGCAATTATTTATGTGTTCATTCATTAACAGTTATTGGTAATTATGTATTTGTGTATTGGAATACTAAATAACAAGTTTGAATGTGCTTCATATCAATGAATAAATGTGTTCAGACTTAATTGCAATAGCCTTGTATACATTATGACAACTTAAAGATTTGGTCATTCCATTTTTTGTTTCTTTATATCTTGCAAAGTTATCATCCCTCCAATCAAAGAGGATGGTCTCCCTTTGATAGTTAAGCAAATGGTCTTTATCTACTGAAGACTGTAGGATTTCATTCTTAATCCCTTCAACATTAAACTGTTATTATCACAGTCTTTGAATTTGGTTCTAATGCACATTTCAATCAATATAAAAAGACTTTTAATTTAAGTGACGGTATTATCTGGTCTAATTCACTGTATATCAATTGACTCTTATTTCCCTGTTACATAATACCTTAAATAAGAACAAGTACAGTCAAGGTTTGCTAATTAGATCACTTAAAGACAAACTGAAAAGTTGTCTTTGTTATGAGGTCTACTTAAAATGGAAGTAAAAAATTTGATACCTTGAGTTTTCCAGTTGTTGTCTGGGAGATAGCCTTAGGCATTGTTTTATGTAGGGCAGGTCATTGAAAATCACTTATGTTTTATGTAGGGCAGGTCATTTGAAAATCACTCTTTATGTTTTAATGTAGGGCAGGTCATTGAAAATCACTCTTATGTTTTACTGTAGGGCAGGTCATTGAAAATCACTTATGTTTTATGTAGGGCAGGTCATTGAAATTCACTCTTATATTTTTCTGTAGGGCAGGTCATTGAAATTCACTCTTATGTTTTACTGTAGTGCAGGTCATATAAAATCACTCTTATGTTTTATGTAGGGCAGGTCATTGAAAATCACTTATGTTTTATGAAGGGCAGGTCATTGAAAATCACTCTTATGTTTAATGTAGGGCATGTCATTGAAAATCACTCTTATGTTTTATGTAGGGCAGGTCATTGAAAATCACTCTTATGTTTAATGTAGGGCAGGTCATTGAAAATCACTCTTATGTTTTACTGTAGGGCATGTCATTGAAAATCACTTATGTTTTATGTAGGGCAGGTCATTTGAAAATCGCTTGTGTTATGTAGGGCAGGTCATTGAAATTCACTCTTATATTTTTATGTAGGGCAGGTCATTTTAAAATCACTCTTTTAATGTAGATCAGGTCATTGAAAATCAATCTTTTGTTTTAATGTAGATCAGGTCATTTGAAAATCACTCTTATGTTTGTATGTAGGGCAGGTCATTTGAAAATCACTCTTTTGTTTTAATGTTGGGTAGGTTCACATACCAATAGACTACAAGATCAGGACCAGCTGGAAAAGTTTGTAAGTGGTCTCTATACCTAAACCACTACCAATGTATTTAATTGTCTCACAGTTAGGTGCACATACCAATAGACTAAAAGATCCAGACCAGCTTGACTAATGAGTAAGTGGTCTCTATACCTAAACCACTACCAATGTATTTAATTGTCTCACAGTTAGGTGCATATACCAATAGACTAAAAGATCCAGACCAGCTCGACTAATGAGTAAGGGATCTCATATACCTAAACCACTACAGATACATTTAATTGTCTCACAGTTAGGTACACATACCAATAGAATTAAATGTCCAGACCAGATAGACTGGTTAGTAAGTGACCTCATATACCTATTCCACTACAGATATATTTAACTGAACTTCTGCAACAGAGATTGAACCAGTCTAGAAAATCCAAAGAAGAATTCCATTATTTAAGAGGTTTTTTTTATTGAATATAGTCGAGGAATGTTTCTATAAATAACATAAGATTATACACAATATCTGTCTTCTTTTAAATGAAGCTCTTTTTTCTGTTTTTGGAGGATTGTATGGTTTGAAGATAAATTTGAATGCAATTATCTGAATTTACATTCATTTGAACCAACAACGTGTCTCTCAAATTTTCTAAAGTATCGGACCAGCGAGCTACGGTAGCTCTGTTTGTAGAGCATCAGACTCATAATCCAAGGGTCCTGGGTTCGATACCCATCCAGCCCAGATCAGCTGCCTCAGTTTGTCCTTGGGAAAGACACTTAGCTCCCATTTTCTCTGTTTGATATAGCCAATAATGTGTTAAAAGTGTCATTAAACCCCCCCACCCACCCACCCAATTCATACGAACTAAAACCGCTATATTGTCCTTTAAACATGGCTAAAGTATCATCCATTATAGATGTGCAATGTATTATAACTAGATAATGACATTAAAGTTTGCCATAATAGTTTAATTTGCCCTCCATTATCAATATGTATTTTCAATAAATTATTCAATTTTTATAAACCTGCCGTAAGGCAGAGCATTTCATATTATGTCATCCATCCATCCATCCATCTGTCATTCTCTATTTTATTTCCATACAATAATGTGAGTTCTTCACCATATTTGTAAAAAACTTTGTCAATAGCATTTCAGGTAAGGAAGAAGCCTGTCAATTTTTAGCTCAAAGGTTAAGGCCAATCTGACTGAAATAAGATAAATGGTTTCCACACAAAAACATTAGTTCTACATCAAAAACATAGAGCAAACTTTGTGGATGACTTACACAAACATAGAGCAAACTTTGTGTATGGCTTACACAAACATAGAGCAAACTTTGTGGATGGCTTACACAAACATAGAGCAAACTCTGTGGGTGGCTTACACATACATAGAGCAAACTTTGTGGATGGCTTACACAAACATAGAGCAAACTTTGTGGATGGCTTACACAAAGTGGAAAGAAAAAGTATATCAATCTTGGTGTCAAAGGGTCAGATATCAAGGTCACTTTTATCTAAAAGAAGAAAATGTTTTTCTGTATAACTTTACTTCTAAATCACAGACATGGACTAAACTTTGTGGATGGTTTGCGCATGGATTAAGGTAGAAGCCTGTTGATTTGGGGGTCAAAAAGTCAAAGTCACTGTGGCTGAAAAAAAAAATGATTCTGGAACAAAATTTCAGTTGTTGACTAAATACCTGCACCAAAGTCTGTGGAAGGCTTACACTTTGGGTAAGAAAGAAGCCTATTGATTTGGGAACCAATAGGTCAAAGGTCAAGATCACTGTGACCAAAGTAAAATGCTTTTGCATAACTTTGGTTCTATACCACATACCTTGACCAAAGTTTGTGAAGGACTTGCAGTTAAGGTATGGAAGAGGCCTATTGATTTGAGGTGCAAAAGGTCAATAGTAAAGGTCATTGTGACTAAGAAAAATGGGTTTGGCACAGTAACCATATTCCTTGACCAAACTTTGTGAATGGCTTGCACTTACGGTAATAAAGAAATAATAGATTTCAGTGTCAAATTGTAAATGGTCATTGTCATGGTAAGTCTAATAAGAAAAAATGTTTTCTTTACATTAATTTTAATTCAAGACTGCATACCTTGACCAAATGTCAAGATTATTGAGCGCCATTGGTCAGTAACTATGCCATACTATTGCCTACACACAGAACTATTAAACATGGGGTGGGTGTATAATTTACTATTCACTTTACTCTTGTTTAAAACAAACAGACTATGGTGTTTTCCGCAAAAGTTTTAGTGTTGTATCAGCATGGAAGTAAGATTTGACGTTTAGACTGATTTAAAAGACTATTTAAGATATGGTTTAAACTCTGAAATATCCTCCATAGACCAGTCAATATTTCCACAATTCTACTGCCAGTTTTAACTCCATAGACCAGTCAATATTTCCACAATTCTACTGCCAGTTTTAACTCCATAGACCAGTCAATATTTCCACAATTCTACTGCCAGTTTTAACTCTAAATGTTTGGTTTAAAAATCTGAGTCTGTCATGAAGGGAAATATGAAAGAACAATAATATCGGCAGCACTGTTCTCCCTAGCCTGTTTAAGGATGGTACTGTGCCTTGCCCTCCAAAGGTTGCACCCTTCCCTCCTTGGTATGGGCCCTACACTCCTTTGGGGGGGGGGGGGGTCCTGTCTTAAATCTCAGAGCTTTAATACATTGCACATGGAAAGATTTTACATGTGCAGTTTGGGCATCATTTACCCTTAATTTTCATTTGCAGTGCAGATATTATCTTAAATGCATCAATGAAGTGCATTAAAATGAATAGGATGCCCATTGAAGAGCCCTAATAGAAATGCCCTGCTTTGTATACCATCCACCAATAACGCCCAATCTTTATGGATTGATCAGTTTGAGAATCAAATAATCAAGGCCATGTCTGGAAGCCTGGAATTGGTTCTTTTTGGTGATTTTAATATAAACTTTCATCCATCTTGTACCAATAGTAAATGGATAAATATGACACAAACATATAATCTTATCCAGATTGTGAAAACACCAAGAAGGCAAACAAATTGTACCTCATCTATTATTGACCATGTAAATTCCACTCGTCCTTAAAATATCACAGAATTAAGAGTACTATCACTGACCATAAGTGACCACTATCCAGTTTGTCTTACAAGATTGGTTTACATACCCATAGAAGGGAAAGCATTTAGAAATGAAATACAGATGTTATACAAAATTTAAGGAGAATAATTTTCTACTAGATTTATCTAATGCACAATTTGAAGACATTTTGGATTGTGAGGACCCAGATGAAGGTCTTGATATGTTTTACTCAAAATTCTTAAATATACTTGATAAACGTGCTCCACAAAAGCATAAAAAAATAAAAACACAGACAGCCTCATTGGTATAATAAGAAAATCCAAACTGTTAGAAAGCTATGAGATCAATATCACAAACAAAGGGATCAGAGAAATTACAGATTATGGTGCAACAAAACATTGTCTTTTATCAGGAAATCTAAACAAGCCTTTTTCACAGAAGCAATAAACAAAAACAAAGACACTAGAACTCTTTGGAAATATATTAATGAATTACATCCCAAAGACATGGGGTTTTCAGTGAAATACTGTTTATGATATCCAATATGGCCACCATGGTAGCCATCTTGAAAATCTTGTTATAGCTACTTCTCTAAACAGATGGTCTGATATACCTGGGGTTTACATCAAAATAGTTTTTATGATATATTGTTGCTCAAAAAATAGTGCTGATCAGACCTCCAACATGATTGCTATGGCTGCGATCTTGAAAATCTGATCACTACTACTCTTAAAGGGATGGTCATAATGACACTGGGTTTTTAATCTTTATATGGCTACATCTCCTTAACTGAGGGCCATGTCCACAAGGCATTTTCACTAAAACACTATAATAGCAATAATGTTGCAGGTCCTGAATGAAAATGTTGCTCATCTGACCTCCAATATGGCACCATAGTGGCCATCTCAAAATTCCTATTATCACTACTCCTTATGCATAAATGATGGCAATATGTAATTGGTTCTGAATTAAAATTGTGCAGATCTGACCACCAACATGTCGTCACTTTTGTGAATGAGTTTGAAAACCAAACTTAATTGACCCTGGGGTAAAGTCAAAGGTCACTGCTTGAATATTTGTACTTCCTTGAGCATAGGAATGGTGGCATTTACATATACAAATTAATTTTTACTAGACTTTGTATTTAGTTGCATTCCAGTGAACAACTTGATAGTCAGGTTTGAGCTGTACTGGCTTGTAAGCATGATAACACAAACAAGTATGAATGGATTTTCATCAAACTCAGTTTGTGGATATATCAGAAGAATACCTTGGATGAAGCCAGATCAATAACTTGAAGGGTTTTCCACAAAACATACTGATTATAGGTTTAATCAAATTTAGCATGTGGGTATATCTTTACATTTTCTTGATCAAGTTTAACATGTGGGTATATCTTGACATTTTCTGGATCAAGTTTAGCATGTGGATATATCTTGACATTTTCTAGATCAAGTTTAGCATGTGGGTATATCTTGACATTTTCTAGATCAAGTTTAACATGTGGGTATATCTTGACATTTTCTTGATCAAGTTTAACATGTGGGCATATCTTGACATTTTCTAGATCAAGTTTAACATGTGGGTATATCTTGACATTTTCTTGATCAAGTTTAACATGTGGGTATATCTTGACATTTTCTAGATCAAGTTTAGCATGTGGGTATATCTTGACATTTTCTAGATCAAGTTTAACATGTGGGTATATCTTGACATTTTCTAGATCAAGTTTAGCATGTGGGTATATCCTGACATTTTCTAGATCAAGTTTAGCATGTGGGTATATCTTGACATTTTCTAGATCAAGTTTAGCATGTGGGTATATCTTGACATTTTCTAGATCAAATTTAGCATGTGGGTATATCTTGACATTTTCTTGATCAAGTTAGTCATCTTGTATCCATGAAATCAGGT
The DNA here is from genome assembly GCA_029931535.1 of Margaritifera margaritifera. Taxonomy (NCBI): domain Eukaryota; kingdom Metazoa; phylum Mollusca; class Bivalvia; order Unionida; family Margaritiferidae; genus Margaritifera; species Margaritifera margaritifera. The sequence goes on from JAQPZY010001520.1 coordinate 2,107,737, forward strand.
TCTAAATTTTGTACTGCACTTACAGGTGTCTTTTGAACTTGTTAACTCACACAGAAAATACTTTTGTTACTTAACTTAGTATGCTGGTTTTACTCCAGAATATCAGAGATGATTTCAGTACTCATCAGTTAAAAAGAATAAAAGGATGGAAGGAACATATTTATTATGGGTTTCTTTAAATTCATTTTGGCCATTTGAGCATCAGTCTCTTGGAGGAATTTGTTAAGTTTACTTACCATATATACTTGCTTATAAGATGAGTCCAATTGCAAACTGAACAGACCCAAATCTGGCATCACATAATGTGCTCTCAGATCTGGGTCTATGCAGTTTTCTAGGAGTAATCAGTAGAATCAATAGCACAGACCCTGATCTGCCTGAGCAAAACTTAGTAGGTGTGTTACTCTCAACCAAACCTTATTAGGTGTGTACCTCTCAGCCAAAACTTAGTAGGTCTATACCTCTCAACCAATACTTGGTAGGTGTGTACCTCTCAACCAATACTTGGTAGGTCTATACCTCTCAACCAATACTTAGTAGGTTTGTTACTCTCAACCAAAACTTAGTTGGTGTGTACTTCTCAACCAAAACTTAGTAGGTGTGTACCTCTAAATCAAAACTTAGTTGGTGCATTACTTTCAGCGAAAACTTAGTAGGTGTTTTACTCTCAACCAAAACTTAGTAGGTGTTTACCTCTCAACCAAAACTTAGTTGGTGTTTACCTCTCAACCAAAACTTAGTAGGTGTATACCTCTCTACCAAAACTTAGTTGGTGTGTGCCTCACTACCAAACCTTAGTAAGTGTGTACCTCTCAACCAAAACTTAGTAGGTGTGTACCTCTCAACCAAAACTTAGTAGGTGTGTACCTCTCAACCAAAACTTAGTAGGTGTGTACCTCTCAACCAAACCTAAGTAAGTGTGTACCTCTCAAACAAAACTTATTAGGTGTGTACCTCTCAACCAAAACTTAGTATGTGTGTACCTCTCAACCAAAACTTAGTAGGTGTGTACCTCTCAACCAAACCTTAGTAAGTGTGTACCTCTCAACCAAACCTTAGTAAGTGTGTACCTCTCAACCAAAACTTAGTAGGTGTGTACCTCTCAACCAAAACTTAGTAGGTGTGTACCTCTGAATCAAAACTTAGTTGGTGCATTACTTTCAGCGAAAACTTAGTAGGTGTTTTACTCTCAACCAAAACTTAGTAGGTGTTTACCTCTCAACCAAAACTTAGTAGGTGTGTACCTCTCAGCCAAAACTTAGTAGGTGTGTACCTCTCAACCAAAACTTAGTAGGTGTTTACCTATCAACCAAAACTTAGTAGGTGTGTACCTCTCAACCAAAACTTAGTAGGTGTATTACTTTCAACCAAAACTTAGTAGGTGTGTACCTCTCAACCAAAAACTTAGTAGCTGTGTACCTCTCAGCCAAAACTTAGTAGGTGTGTACCTCTGAATCAAAACTTAGTTGGTGCATTACTTTCAACGAAAACTTAGTAGGTGTTTTACTCTCAACCAAAACTTAGTAGGTGTTTACCTCTCAACCAAAACTTAGTAGGTGTGTACCTCTCAGCCAAAACTTAGTAGGTGTGTACCTCTCAACCAAAACTTAGTAGGTGTATTACTTTCAACCAAAACTTAGTAGGTGTTTACCTCTCAACCAAAACTTAGCAGCTGTGTACCTCTCAGCCAAAACTTAGTAGGTGTGTACCTCTGAATCAAAACTTAGTTGGTGCATTACTTTCAACGAAAACTTAGTAGGTGTTTTACTCTCAACCAAAACTTAGCAGGTGTATTATTCTCAACCAAAATTTAGTAGATGTATTGCTCTTAACGAAAAAAACAAAAAACAAAAAAAAACAACTTAGAACTCTGTTGACTTGGGGTCAGGAGCATGAAGGTCAAGGTTAATTACTAAAAAATCTGTATTAAGGTTCTGATTAGTTTATTTCGTTTGCTTATATTTCCTTAACCCCTAGATAGAATCTGGACATACTTGTATTTCCTAAACCCCTAGATAGAATCTGGTCATACTTATATTTCCTAAACCCCTGGATAGAATCTGGTCATACTTGTATTTCCTAAACCCTAGATAGAATCTCGTCATACTTGTGTTTCCTAAACCCCTAGATAGAATCACGACATACTTGTATTTCCTTAACCTTTTTATTTCCTAAACCCCTGGATAGAATCTCGACATACTTGTATTTCCTAAACCCCTAAATATGCGAGACCTAAACTAGTATTAACCTAAAACTTCTGTTTAAATGCATGGTAATATTTTCAAGAAAGACAATATTTGTTGTACAGAAAACTGCCCTGATGATAACGAGCAGACGTGTTTGTCTTTGATCTGGCGATGAGTTGTTGGTGCCAATCAAGGTACTCATGTACCATGTAAATTTTTCGAAGACTCCAAGCTTGGATTTCTGTAAATGTTTCATTGCTTTACAATCGTTTGTGACTCCTCGAAAATTTCAATATGTTGTAACTGAGTCCCGGGTGTGAATTTAGATATCGAGCCAAACTGTTATCTCCTCTCGGCCATGACAAGGCGGACAAGATAACAGGGAGACGGGCTGTCATCACTTTCCCTTTTTCTGGCAGAATGAGTCGTTGTTCTCGATGGATCTGCTAGGTTTGTCCCTGCTTTATGAATCTTCAGTCATCGACCATTTCTCCGCTCTTAATAAAAAGATATCAGAATTTTACCCGAGATAGATTTCTTGTCATGACTGTGAGATGTGATATAGCTGATAGAAAATCTTCCTCTTGCAAGCAGCTCTTCGTCTCACTACGTTTTGAAAAGTCCATTTTGTTTTATAATCTCATCTGCTGCAAAAGCATTGTTCTTTAAGTCTTTAGGATGCGGGTTTCGGTTATTTTCTTTAGCATGTCAGAATTTCTCGGGGATTTTTCATTATATTCCTTGTTTGGAAGAAGAACATTTGGCCGACTTGTAATTGTTATCTAAATTTTTATCTTTTGTTGCTGAAGACATTGACGTTCTGGTGTACATCATGTCAAACTCACATGGAATAAATTTATCGTCGTTGTATTCGGGTCTCCTTCTCTGAAAAAGATGGACTGGTTTATTCACATTGCTTTTAATAACAAATGCATTGACTTTGTTTACACCCTTTTCCTAATCTACTGTAATCTTGCCATTCTTATGCATTGTATATGAATCCCTTTTTTGATAACATTTTTAATTATCTTTCCATTAGTATCATTTATCAAAGATGACCTTGACAACCCTATTCATTTCGTATCCATGGTTACAGTTGACTTTGACTATGGACCATGAAGGTTAGGCGAGCTGTTCCTACGCACTTGCGCAGCCTGAGCCTTAATACTCTGGTAATAATCCTCCAATGTGATAGTGTCGATATTCTGCGCTTGCATGCTGTTTCTATCCGCTACGTTGGTCTTTTGTAAAGAGTTCTTTAAAGAAAGCAGGGAAGTTCGGCTTGCAGGTGGTAGACTCTGGAGTGGAATAGTAATTTTGCTGAAAGCCTCCTTGGTTCTTGTAAGTCTACGACTTTCTTCGTCGTCTTCCTGCAGAAAAATGATACAAATTATGAGGACAGATAGACAGAAATTAATGAACTTGAAATTAATTGGTGTTTTCAAATTATGAAAAGACAATAAATTCGTCTTTTTGAGATAAATAGAAAATCATTCATTGCCGCGGTGGCTATATGGTTAGCGCGCCAGACTCGCACGCCAAAGGTCGCCGGTTCAAATCCTGCACAGATCAACCCGGTTCTGTTGCTGTGGTCTGTCTTTATGCAAGGCACTTTATTCCCGCTGTCTCGGGACTATGTAGCTTTTTATGTGTTGATGTACCGCTTAAAAGCAAATAATCATACCCTCCTCCCTTCCCCAAAGTCCCACTTTAATAGACTTTAGATCTAAGGGCTGGGTCGAAATTGAAATCTGAATGTACATTCATTCACCGTGCTACATCATCTTCTAAAACGTCCGTATGTTATCAAGGAGCATATTCTGAAGAAATATGTTACACTTTCAAATGAAAAAGGCTTTCTTTGATCTGCTATGATTTACATTTTGACATACTTGCACCATAACATGCAGAGAGATTAAAGAATCTGAAGATAACTAGAGTATTTTTATGCCCAAGCCATATTGATGATGGGGCATGTAGTGCCACACATGTCTGTCGGTACCGTCCTGTCTTTTCTCATCACGTCACTTCAGTCCATTTCTTTACAAAGACAACTGGATTTGAATCTAGATATACTGACTCTTATATACATATAGTAGTTACATGTTACAAAGACAACTGGGTTTTTAATCTAGATATACTGGCTGTTATATACATATAGTAGTTACATGTTACAAAGACAACTGGATTTGAATCTAGATATACTGACTGTTATATACATATAGTAGTTACATGTTACAAAGACAACTGGATTTGAATCTAGATATACTGACTGTTATATACATATAGTAGTTACATGTTACAAAGACAACTGGATTTGAATCTAGATATACTGACTGTTATATACATATAGTAGTTACATGTTACAAAGACAACTGGATTTGAATCTAGATATACTGACTGTTATATACATATAGTAGTTACATGTTTCAAAGACAACTGGATTTGAATCTAGATATACTGACTGTTATATACATATAGTAGTTACATGTTACAAAGACAACTGGATTTGAATCTAGATATACTGACTGTTATATACATATAGTAGTTACATGTTTCAAAGACAACTGGATTTGAATCTAGATATACTGACTGTTATATACATATAGTAGTTACATGTTACAAAGACAACTGGATTTGAATCTAGATATACTGACTGTTATATACATATAGTAGTTACATGTTACAAAGACAACTGGATTTGAATCTAGATATACTGACTGTTATATACATATAGTAGTTACATGTTTCAAAGACAACTGGATTTGAATCTAGATATACTGACTGTTATATACATATAGTAGTTACATGTTACAAAGACAACTGGATTTGAATCTAGATATACTGGCTGTTATATACATATATTAGTTACATGTTACAAAGACAACTGGATTTGAATCTAGATATACTGACTGTTATATACATATAGTAGTTACATGTTTCAAAGACAACTGGATTTGAATCTAGATATACTGACTGTTATATACATATAGTAGTTACATGTTACAAAGACAACTGGATTTGAATCTAGATATACTGGCTGTTATATACATATAGTAGTTACATGTTACAAAGACAACTGGATTTGAATCTATAATATACTGACTCTTATATACATATATTAGTTACATGTTACAAAGACAACTGGATTTGAATCTAGATATACTGACTGTTATATACATATAGTAGTTACATGTTACAAAGACAACTGGATTTGAATCTAGATATACTGACTGTTATATACATATAGTAGTTACATGTTACAAAGACAACTGGATTTGAATCTAGATATACTGACTGTTATATACATATAGTAGTTACATGTTACAAAGACAACTGGATTTGAATCTAGATATACTGACTGTTATATACATATAGTAGTTACATGTTTCAAAGACAACTGGATTTGAATCTAGATATACTGACTGTTATATACATATAGTAGTTACATGTTACAAAGACAACTGGATTTGAATCTAGATATACTGACTGTTATATACATATAGTAGTTACATGTTTCAAAGACAACTGGATTTGAATCTAGATATACTGACTGTTATATACATATAGTAGTTACATGTTACAAAGACAACTGGATTTGAATCTAGATATACTGACTGTTATATACATATAGTAGTTACATGTTACAAAGACAACTGGATTTGAATCTAGATATACTGACTGTTATATACATATAGTAGTTACATGTTTCAAAGACAACTGGATTTGAATCTAGATATACTGACTGTTATATACATATAGTAGTTACATGTTACAAAGACAACTGGATTTGAATCTAGATATACTGGCTGTTATATACATATATTAGTTACATGTTACAAAGACAACTGGATTTGAATCTAGATATACTGACTGTTATATACATATAGTAGTTACATGTTTCAAAGACAACTGGATTTGAATCTAGATATACTGACTGTTATATACATATAGTAGTTACATGTTACAAAGACAACTGGATTTGAATCTAGATATACTGGCTGTTATATACATATAGTAGTTACATGTTACAAAGACAACTGGGTTTGAATCTATAATATACTGACTCTTATATACATATAGTAGTTACATGTTACAAAGACAACTGGATTTGAATCTAGATATACTGGCTGTTATATACATATAGTAGTTACATGTTACAAAGACAACTGGATTTGAATCTAGATATACTGACTGTTATATACATATAGTAGTTACATGTTACAAAGACAACTGGATTTGAATCTAGATATACTGACTGTTATATACATATAGTAGTTACATGTTTCAAAGACAACTGGATTTGAATCTAGATATACTGACTGTTATATACATATAGTAGTTACATGCTACAAAGACAACTGGATTTGAATCTAGATATACTGGCTGTTATATACATATATTAGTTACATGTTACAAAGACAACTGGATTTGAATCTAGATATACTGACTGTTATATACATATAGTAGTTACATGTTTCAAAGACAACTGGATTTGAATCTAGATATACTGACTGTTATATACATATAGTAGTTACATGTTACAAAGACAACTGGATTTGAATCTAGATATACTGGCTGTTATATACATATAGTAGTTACATGTTACAAAGACAACTGGGTTTGAATCTATAATATACTGACTCTTATATACATATAGTAGTTACATGTTACAAAGACAACTGGATTTGAATCTAGATATACTGACTGTTATATACATATAGTAGTTACATGTTTCAAAAGGACAACTGGATTTGAATCTAGATATACTGGCTGTTATATACATATAGTAGTTACATGTTACAAAGACAACTGGGTTTGAATCTAGATATACTGACTCTTATATACATATAGTAGTTACATGTTACAAAGACAACTGGATTTGAATCTAGATATACTGGCTGTTATATACATATAGTAGTTACATGTTACAAAGACAACTGGATTTGAATCTAGATATACTGACTCTTATATACATATAGTAGTTACATGTTACAAAGACAACTGGATTTGAATCTAGATATACTGGCTGTTATATACATATAGTAGTTACATGTTACAAAGACAACTGGATTTGAATCTAGATATACTGACTCTTATATACATATAGTAGTTACATGTTACAAAGACAACTGGATTTGAATCTAGATATACTGGCTGTTATATACATATATTAGTTACATGTTACAAAGACAACTGGATTTGAATCTAGATATACTGACTCTTATATACATATAGTAGTTACATGTTACAAAGACAACTGGATTTGAATCTAGATATACTGGCTGTTATATACATATAGTAGTTACATGTTACAAAGACAACTGGATTTGAATCTAGATATACTGACTGTTATATACATATATTAGTTACATGTTACAAAGACAACTGGATTTGAATCTAGATATACTGGCTGTTATATACATATAGTAGTTACATGTTACAAAAAGACAACTGGATTTGAATCTAGATATACTGACTGTTATATACATATAGTAGTTACATGTTACAAAGACAACTGGATTTGAATCTAGATATACTGACTGTTATATACATATAGTAGTTACATGTTTCAAAGACAACTGGATTTGAATCTAGATATACTGGCTCTTATATACATATAGTAGTTACATGTTACAAAGACAACTGGATTTGAATCTAGATATACTGGCTCTTATATACATATAGTAGTTACATGTTTCAAAGACAACTGGATTTGAATCTAGATATACTGGCTCTTATATACATATAGTAGTTACATGTTTCAAAAAGACAACTGGATTTGAATCTAGATATACTGGCTCTTATATACATATAGTAGTTACATGTTACAAAGACAACTGGATTTGAATCTAGATATACTGGCTCTTATATACATATAGTAGTTACATGTTACAAAGACAACTGGATTTGAATCTAGATATACTGACTCTTATATACATATAGTAGTTACATGTTACAAAGACAACTGGATTTGAATCTAGATATACTGGCTGTTATATACATATATAGTTACATGTTACAAAGACAACTGGATTTGAATCTAGATATACTGGCTGTTATATACATATATAGTTACATGTTTCGTACATACATTGTGACAAAATCTTTCCTGTTGGCGCTTGAGCTGGGAATCGCGTCATGAATATCACGTGACACCGGTACATATAAAGGCCATATGTACCATTATGACTGTTAGATCTAGTAGATTATGTGCTTATGCGTTATTAAAATGATTTATAAAGCATGCTACGAGTATGTATCGTTGAAAGCAGATATATAAACGTGCACAGCACATGGCATTTAGCAATTGTGGTTTATTGTCATGAGCTAAAAACCACTGTGTTGTGTACATTCCTATTTTGTATTTTTTACAGTTCAAAGGTTTGTAAATATTCCAATAATCACTTTTATGACGTGACTACTGTGTTAGGTGAATATGCCCATATCATGTATGTGTAACACATATAATGAGACCTTATTACATTACAAAATACGTCAAAACGTCATGCAAGAAAGGCATAAAGACAGAGACTGTACTATTAACATCAGTTTACAATGTTTTGCGGTTTGGTAAAATAAAATCTGTATTTTTCGTCATACGATAAATAGAATCTTCCATCTATGCTCATTTCAAATTAAATTTATGAAACTTGCCGAATAATTTAAATCTTTTACTGGCCAATGCTCGCAAACGATAGAATATATATTGACTCGTGTCACAAATTTCATTTGAAATGAACACTCATGTATAATAATCTGTGTATGATATATTATTTTCTTAAATAATGCTATTTATGTAGGAAGATTTCTAAATCTGTATAAGCCTGTATAAACAAAAGTCCATAATTAAATCTAGGAATTCTGTCACCGATTCGGTAAGTCGATACGATTTTGTTTTGGTAGTATTCAAAGTCCATTAAGGTAAGGTATGTATGTATGTATGTATGTATGTATGTATGTATGTATGTATGTATGTATGTATGTGAATATAATTAAAAGTCAACAACAACAACACGTAAAATCCGTGACCGGTTTCGCTTTATTGCTTCTTCAGACTGAATTGAAATAATTGTGTAGATCGTTATACCCTTTGGTTTCTCAGAGATCAATGTTATAAACAAAATGACGTCATCGCACGGGTCGTACAGAGACGTTCTAACTACAATTGTATACATGTGCCGGCTCATACATAAACAAATTAGTTAATGTAACAGAAAATAAGTAAATTATTCATGCTTTATTCCTTAACATCATTATCATGGATGCTCTTGAGGTAGATAATTTATACTTTCAAAATATTTTTTGTAAATAAACAATATGACGTCATTGTTGTGTCATTTACGCCATAGTTTATAGGGCGATATATAAAGAACTTCTTTACATCTTGTATACAAAAACACGTGTGTAAGACTGACGAAATTATTAAACACTCCTCACAGTCCTTGGCTAAGTAATTTTTTGTTTTAAAAAAGGGATTTTACAAAAATGCACTCGAGGCCGTTTCAACAATCAATGAAATACCTGCACTTTTAATTTTTAATGTTATTCCTGCAGCTTTGTAATGAAAAAAAATGAAGAAATCTTTACGTTGCTGTAAGTGATGACACATCATATATAGTCAAGGTCATACAGGTCATGTATGCGTTCAGAACCGACTATTCAGTAATGTGTGTCATTTTTTAGAATTTGATTACACATACCTTTAAATGGCAAGTATTCACTTTATTGGGATCCTCATGCATCCATATTCCATATTTACATACGGCAAAATCAAGGTTAAATTATGTGGACATTTTTGGACGAGGTCAACCAAAAGGTGTGATCCAGTACAAACCGTATTGAGTGTCGCGAGCTGTGATGTCACAATGAAAGGTGCGTGTTTTTAAAAATAAATTAATACTACCCTATTTTTTGTTATGATAGACCCGACGTGCTCTTTTCTTGACCCAGTTTAGTACCTGGCTACCATTGTAAAAGTCCATAGCGATCAATAATTTTCGTCTGGAAGTTTTTTTGTTTTTTTTAATGACATTTAAGGTGCAGAGCATTCAACAGTCAGGATTGAATAGTTTTTTTTTTTTAATGACATTTAAGGTGCAGAGCATTCAACAGTCAGGATTGAATAGACTTTGGTTAAACTATCTTAGTATTAAATTTTAGAACAAGAATTCATATTTAATTTCATTTGAGTAAATGCGCCTACATGACCACGTTGACATACACTATAGTCACTGCGACAGTAATGAAGTTATTTTGATGAGGTCAGTTAAAAATGGCTGTTATTGATATCCGATTTTTTTTATTATTATTTTTTTTTTTTTTATTATTATTATTTTTTTTCCTAGCATGTCAAGGAAAAGGCTGAGATTGTTCCGATTGCCTGTAGAATTATGAAAGTGCATCATTGTATTGATACATGAATAGAATTTGTACTTTTGAAGAGTACCAAAGAGGACGTGAGTGAAATGTTGCATGAAACATAAATTCAAAACAAATTAAACATTTTTCTCTTCTTTCCCGCTTTTAATTGGATACAAATTTGAAGGTCTGTGCGAATAATGAACCAAGAGAAAATTATGTTGATGTTTTGCCTGCTTCGCCTGTATATTGTACATTATCCCAAAACTTAGCATAACCAGTTTAGCAAAAAACATAGGTCATTACAACCTCAGTTTATTTTTTATTTGTGTTAACATAAGTCATAAATATGAATGCGTACATGAAACTGCATCACCATACATGCAACAGTGTCTAGGAAACTGACCTACAAGAGATAAGAATGTCTAGCCCACTTTTACAACGCAATTATGATTGCTGTAGATATCTAACTACAATATGAGAGAGAGAGAGAGAGAGAGAGAGAGAGAGAGAGAGAGAGAGAGAGAGAGAGAGAGAGAGAGAGCATTTTAGTGTAAACTTTAATTTGGTAGCACACTGAATGACCCGCACGATCCCGTTACACAACAAATGACTTGCTTTTTCTATTACTCTAAATCAGGAGTGTACTGGGTAAGCAACTCGGCCCTGGACTTATCTGCCGGGACAGGCCCGGGGTTTTGCTCACACCAGTAAAACACCTGTAAAAACGGATTTTTTTGCGGCGGCCCACCGAGATTTGTCCCGGTATGCCCAATGGCCAGTACACCACTGCTCTAAATATTGCGGATCAAAACTGCTTTACTCCTTAGAAGATACATTACTGTGTATTAAAACAATGTCATCCCGTGGGCGGCAGCAGTAAATAATTATCTATTACCACAGAAATTAAAGTGAAAGCATCTTAAGGTCTACCTGCCACTTGCGTCTCAGACAACAAATTTAAGGTCTACCTACCATTGGCGTATCTGGCAACAAATTTAGACGTCATGTGACCATATTACTTGTAATGATGCTCTATTTTTAGAATGGCAACCCCTAAATACGTGTAAACGTGACCTTCTTTCAATGCAATTGTAGGCCTTTTCCATTGAACACAATCTTGATTTCACGATTTTTCGACCGCCCCCAATTTTAGTTGCTAACATTATCTATATTGAATTTGCCTATAAAGTGCTTGATGTATTTGAGCTACACTATAATATCCATCTCTGACTGAAGAAGGATGTCCATGGAGCAAATAAGATCAATCTATTTTAAGTAAATTGTTGTTAGTTTCGTTTGAGAGCATGCATTTTGCTTTAAAGCTTCGTCTTTCTACGTTTCCGACGATCACCCCCGCCCTCCCAACTATGCATGAACAGGAAGCGGAAAGAGGACATGATATCATCGGTACATATAGATTTTGTCGTATACACTGCAGTTTTTACTTCGTGAGAGACGGGTGCACTATTCTGCTATTATAACATAACTTCGTCTTGCATCAGTGTGCGAAAGACAGTCCAATATTGTCGGGCACATATTCTATTTTCATCGTACGTGATTGGTAAAACCATTCTGCTATTTACAGAAGAAAGAAACAATTGGGCAGACATGAAAAACATTTTCAAAGGAGTATTTCTTTACAATACTGGAGTAAAATCCTTGCAATTGACAATGTCCAAATTACTTCCCTTGTGTAATACTCAGTAAGTACAACTGTAATTAGCACCACCAGCATCACACAAATTGTATCAGATCTGCCGCTGTCCAACTGGTTTTAATTAACACAAGCTTTTGATTGTATTTGATAAATAGCGCAACTCTATTTATATGATACCTTTTAAAATGTTTCCAGTTTCAAATGCACATCTCTCATGGCAAAAATATGACGAGTCACGTACGACTCCAAGCCGAATATTCTTTGCAAGTATGTTATTCATATGATAAATCACCACCTTATGGATACCTTGATAGACCTATCATTTCTGCATGTAACTCATATACTAATAATATATTTAAAAATATTCATCATATTTTACAACCTTTAATGAAATCGCTTCCTTCTTATGTCAAGACACTTCAGATTTCATTAGCAAATTGAAATCTCTTCCGAAATTATATGGATAAATCGTTCCTAGTTACACTTGATATTACTTCACTCTATACAAATACACCACACAGTGATGGTATTGAAGCTTGCAAATACTGTCTTAGTAAAGATGAAAGTACATGTGGACTATCCAGAGAAAACATTTGTGATTTAATACAACCTGTGCTTGAAAAAAAAAAAAAAATTTCTTTAGTTCGGTGATAATATCTATATTCAAAAGGTAGGTACAGTAATGGGTAGTCCTGTCGTCCTTCTTATATATCGCTTTTCATGGGAAAATTTAATAATTACTTCTGGAATAAATGCCTTTTGAAACCAGATGTGCGGCTAAGATTTCTAGATGACATCTTTATTGTCTTTAGTCAATGATTAGAATACCTCTACTATTTCAAAGACTGGTTAAATCAATTTCACCCTACAATCAAATTTATGCTCGATGTGTCGTAAAATAAAGTATCATAAAAAAAAAAGAATGTAACGATATAACTACTACGGTACTTGTTAACTACTACGGTACATGTTAACTACTACGGTACATGCTAACTACTACGGTACATGTTAACTACTACGGTACATGTCAAATCTATGTTTATTCATGCAGTTGGATACTTGCTGCTTAGCTGCTCCAACATATTGTATGCCGCACGTTTTACAAATTATCAAATAAATAACATTTAAAGTTGCAGTTACAATCATTCGACATATTGTGTATCCTTAATCTCACTGCCTATATCTCTCTCGATATATCGTGTATCGTCGATAAAAAAATATACAAATGTGAGATATTCAATCCAAATATACCCGTTACTTTATTAGTCAAATGAATACTTTGTAGCATTCTGAAATATACCCGTTACTTTATTAGTCAAATGAATACCTTGTAGCATTCTGAAATATATCCGTAACTTTAATAGTCAAATTAATACTTTGTAGTATTCTGAAATATACCCGTTACTTTATTATTCATGAAATTGCTAATATTAATGATCTTGATAAGTTTCATTATTATCTCTCCTAGTGATGGACCACAACATCAATTTTAATCTTTACGACTTCGTTAATATATTTGCTCATTGATTGAAACTTGGAATTGGTCTTTGCTTTTATTTTTACCTTGAAATGCACATTCTCTAGTTAAGAAAAAAATAATACACTATCTATATCTGTTTCGACATACTGTGTATCCCTCGAAATAATTTTTGAATCGAGCATGTTCGAATTCCTTGAACTGTCACATGCTAATTAAACAAAAAAAAAAAAAAAAAAAAAAAAGATGGGATCAAATTTATTTTTTTAAAAGTCAACCCTCATATGAACTTAGGCGAATAAAATAATTATTGAATTGTATGTTCGAAAGCGCTCGTTAAATAATTATTAAATCGCGTGTTCGAAAGCGCTCCTTAAATAATTATTAAATCGTGTGTTCGAAAGCGCTCCTAAAATAATTATTAAATTGTATGTTCGAAAGCGCTCGTTAAATATGTCAACGTGATCTTAATTCATTTCTTGCGTCAGCTTTAAATGCAATCCTAAAATAGTCCTGCAACTCAGAACTGATTGAGATTCATATGTCTCCATTACACTGTAAATACAGACTTACATATTTGAGATTCATGTGTCTCCATTACACAGTAAATACACACTTAAAGATATGAGATTCATGTGTCTCCATTACACAGTAAATACACACTTATATATATGAGATTCATGTGTCTCCATTACACTGTAAATACAGACTTACATATATGAGATTCATGTGTCTCCATTACACTGTAAATACAGACTTACAGATATGAGATTCATGTGTCTCCATTACACTGTAAATACAGACTTACATATATGAGATTCATGTGTCTCCATTACACTGTAAGTACAGACTTACAGATATGAGATTCATGTGTCTCCATTACACAGTAAATACAGACTTACAGATATGAGATTCATGTGTCTCCATTACACTGTAAATACAGACTTACAGATATGAGATTCATGTGCCTCCATTACACTGTAAATACAGACTTACAGATATGAGATTCATGTGTCTCCATTACACTGTCAATACAGACTTACAGATATGAGATTCATGTGTCGCCATTACACTGTAAATACAGACTTACAGATATGAGATTCATGTGTCGCCATTACACTGTAAATACAGCTTTACAGATATGAGATTCATGTGTCTCCATTACACTGTAAATACTGACTTACATATATGAGATTCATGTGTCTCCATTACACAGTAAATGCAGACTTACAGATATGAGATTCATGTGTCTCCATTACACAGTAAATACAGACTTACAGATATGAGATTCATGTGTCTCCATTACACTGTAAATACAGACTTACAGATATGAGATTCATGTGTCTCCATTACACAGTAAATACAGACTTACAGATATGAGATTCATGTGTCTCCATTACACTGTAAATACACACTTACAGATATGAGATTCATGTGTCTCCATTACACTGTAAATACTGACTTACAGATATGAGATTCATGTGTCTCCATTACACAGTAAATACAGACTTACAGATATGAGATTCATGTGTCTCCATTACACAGTAAATACAGACTTACAGATATGAGATTCATGTGTCTCCATTACACAGTAAATACAGACTTACAGATTTGAGATTCATGTGTCTCCATTACACTGTAAATATACACTTACAGATATGAGATTCATATGCCTCCATTACACTGTAAATACACACTTACAGATATGAGATTCACATGTCTCCATTTCACAGTAAATACACACTTACGCAAACTTCCAAACAGTACAATGAATATCTGGCGAAATAGCCTTATTTTATAATGGAGTCACGTGATTTACTCACGGGGAAAACCCCAAACTCGATTAAGTCTATTAAATATCCTTCCAAACCATACCTTGCAACGTCTCTTCCAGGCATAGTAGCAGGAGACACCTATCATTATCCTGAAACAAAATTAATTGTGTATTGATATAGAATGTCCTTATTTGGAGATAGGGATTTTATGATTTCAAAATGCAGAAAGGAGAGGTTAGGTTGGTTGGATGGTTCACATTGACTCTCTCTCTCTCTCTCTCTCTCTCTCTCTCTCTCTCTCTCTCTCTCTCTCTCTCTCTCTCTCTCAAAATATACAACCCCTCCCATATTTAATCTTCCTACTAACAAGCACCGAACACACTTTGACTGACATCAAATATGAAGAAGTTATAAAATGTTATCAATTACTCCATTCGAAAAAGAGAATACCGAATCAAATTTTGTATCATTGCCAACCATCTTTAATTTTATACTGATTATATTGCATTTTTTTCTTATTTTTTTTCTTTGTTCATTTTCACGATTCTCGTGGGTGGGTGGGGGTCAGTGGCAGCGCGAGGGGGCAATGTTCTTTAGTGGCGCCCCTACCGAGGCGCCGGGGGGGGGATATTCTTTAGTGGCGCCCCTACCGAGGCGCCGGGGGGGGGGGGGGATATTCTTTAGTGGCGCCCCTACTTTGCCACAGAGAACAGTTTTTATGTCAGTTGCCAGACCTCCAACCTCAACCGCCATCTACGCCCCGGCAACAGCTAAAAAAAAGAAGCTCCCAACGGCGCCCCACCCCTCGCCCAAGATCAATTGCCCCCGCCCCCTCCCACCTCCGGTCGTGCCGCTATTGGTGGAGGTTGCTGCATCTCTGCTTTTTTATTGTAAAACTGCTAATAGAGTACTAGTATCTTATTTAAGTCTCATCCCATTCAATTCAGTATATTAGTGACGTAGAAAGTTGATTCATTAAATTCAGTATATTAGTGACGTAGAAAGTTTATTCATTCAATTCAGTATATTAGTGACGTAGAAAGTTTTCGATATGAACACTGGCAATATACGCATATTGTGAAACTGTCATGTATAAATGTATATCTAAATTCGTCACAATATGATGCTGGTATATATTTTGCGACATAATAAAAGGAGAGAGAGAGAGAGAAAGGGGTGGGGTCAAGTATACGTACGATATTTTTATAACAGCACCGAAGACGATGGCCAATATTATCCAATTTGCCATGAACACATAATCTGAAAAATATTTATAAAAAAAAGAAATGTTGATAAATCGACTCATGTTTTTATTAGCCGAATTAACTGACAAGAACACATGAAATTAAAATGAAAGGGACGATATTTGTAAATTTTGATTTGAATAGGCAATGTATAGGGCCACATATTCACGTGAAAATTTGTCTTCTGGTTCGTATATTTGTGCATGTGTGTGTGTATGTGTGCGTGTGTGAGGGAGAGAGGTCGTGGCGTTAGAAAATTATCAAGACTTTGAAATCTTGATTCACTCTCGATTGTTGTCATTCTTATGTTGGTTTGTTTATTTCAAGTAATAAACACTTTAATATAAGATAACTTAAAAGTGCAAGCTATACAGGTCATGTAGGCGTTCAGTACCGACTATCTCAGTAATGTGTGTAATTTGTTAGAATTTGATTACACATACCTTTTAATGGAGAGTATTCACTTTATTTCGATCCTCACACATCCATGTGCCTTGGAAGGTCATTATTTACACGCCCCGAGCAAAATATGTCAAAATCAATGTTAAAGTACCTAGTCCAGGGGTGTCAAACATACGGCCCGCCAGACTCATTATTTATTATTATTATTATTTATTATTATTTATATCAAATCTGGCCCGCCATAGCAAATGAGTTTGACACCCCTGACTTAGTCATTTTGGGACGGGGTCAACCAAAGTTGTGATCCAGTAAAAACCGGATTGAATGTAGCGCGCTGTGATGTCACAATGAAAGCTTCGTGTGTTGAAGAAAAAAAAATTCGTACTACCCTGCTATTTGTGATGATTGGACGTGGACCGACGTCTTCTTTTCTTCACATTGTTTAGTACCTGGCCACCGTTGTAAAAGTCAATAGCGATTAATAATTTTCGTCTGAAAGTTTTTTTGGTGAAATTTAAGGTGCAGAGCATTTAACAATCAGGATTGAATAGACTTTGGTTAAACTATATTAGAGTATTCGCACACCCTCCCGTTTGTTTGTACCCCCCCCCCCCCGTCCCTCACACAGATTTAAAAAAAAAAAAAAAAAAAAATCAAGGATATAAAAAATGCACAAAACGTAGTCATTTCATTCATCAATTTATAATTTCTAACCTGATTGTCGCCAGGGGGTCCCTAACAGTGTTTTGATTCGAATGGGAGTTTCTTTAGTAACGCGGTCGCCATATTTGCATAAGCGAATCTATCTTTTCAGGCAACATACGTGATGTAGTTCACAGTCTTTGATAATCTCATTAGTTCCGTAAATTTAGGAGTTATATCTCTTTGAACACATGTATATAAGAGTTCCTCTTTTTCATTTGTTCAATTTCTTTTAGAAATATTTAAACTGGACATTGCAAAAATTGGACGCAGACGACACAGTTTTTACTGAAATCGACTGTTCTAGAAACCAGAAGAGGACAGTGAGCAGTCTTGTCTGCTTGTTTACATCGAGGGCTTCCGTTTGGTTTGAAACGCCAATAAGTTGACAGTGTTATGGATCCCCTAGTGATAGTCAGGTTAGAAATTATAAATTGATGAATGATTACTCACTATTTTACAATTTTTTTTTCCATTTCCATATTCTTGATGCTTTTCGTTTTTAAAATAGGTGGGGGGTAAAAACAAACGAGAGTGTGTGCGAATACTATAGTATTAAATTTTAGAACAACAATTAAAGCATTATTAAATTTAAGATGAGTAAATGCGCCTACGCGATAACTTTGACATATATCGTCCAACGGCCAGTTGCCGTTAGCCTCCTTCAATCGTGCGCCATGTTTCTCACGATCTACTGCGCTTGTTGCGAGATAATGACGTCATAGTGTAATTTTAAAAAAATCATAATGAAAATCTATGTTTTCACCAATGCCTTTTTTGTATCCGACTTTTTTACCTTGAAATTTCTATTATATGCTACAGATAGAGCCGCCGATCACATGTTGGCTTTGTTTACATATTTTGAACAGGATAATCCACTTTGGGAATTTCTACAACTGGTTAGCAAATGTAAATATTTGGTTTTAATCATGTTGAGTTCTTATACAACGTAAGAAAAATGTACACTCGAAATGTATATTCACTACAGACTTATTCGTTTCAGTATTATTTCATAATAAACAAATATTCTACATCAAAAGACATTGAATCTATTATAATAAAATGTGTATACATTCATCAGTGTCTATTTTTTTAATTTCTCTCTCCCTCTGTCTCTCTGTATGTCTGTCTGTCTCTCTCTCAGTCTATTGAGGCATGTGTCTATATGGTAAAGAACAAGCAAGCAGTAATGTAAGTGCACAAACTGCATAAAGAATTAACGGAAAAAAGTATTAATTTTTAAATTTATTTATTTGTAATTTCAAAAAAACGGAGACGCTATAAACTAATAATATCCATACCTTAGTCTAACTGGCACATTCCGGTCATATGCCACGTGACGTTTTAGTGAGAGTCACGAATCATGGGCGTCACTTCCAGAAATAAGTAAACATACACACGCTCAGAAAAACGGTAATTATGAACTAATGTACATGAATTCCAAATTTTTGTTCACGCTGATTAAATGAAGTAGATATAGTTGAACACTTTTTATGGTTTATTTGAATAGATTATCATAATATTATAACGAACGCGTTAAAATTCACGTTAAGTGAACGAAAGGTGGTTACTCGAGGCTACTTGAGCGACATGCAATGTTTTGAACTCCCCTTCCAATTTAAGTTAATGGTTTAATTTTTTCCTATAAAGTATTAGAACCTGAGGACCCGAATTTAACTATATAGATTTCCAAGGAAGGCGTTGTTTAACATACATAATTTCTTACCTTTATAACGAGATCTCGGTATCTTGATTCCCTCTCGATTCTTATGACGTCACTGGAAATTTGAATCAAATGTGACGTCATTACAAGACGGAGTTTGCGTACGA
Organism: Margaritifera margaritifera; assembly: GCA_029931535.1. NCBI lineage: Eukaryota > Metazoa > Mollusca > Bivalvia > Unionida > Margaritiferidae > Margaritifera > Margaritifera margaritifera. Next base: position 2,127,374 of record JAQPZY010001520.1, read on the forward strand.
GCTAACAAAGATTCTTTCTCCCATTTCCACCTACCTCGTTCAGTCTTTCCATAACTCGATGTTGTTAAATATTTTGGAAATTTAAGTAAGGACCATGCATAAATGTGAAGAAAAAAAAAATGAAGAAAATATATATGGTCTTTAAAAGTTAAGTGCATTAAACGTTTCTTGTAATTCAGAGTTTTGGTTTCTGGATGTCCACTTTGGGAACTTCTCTCTCTCTCTCTCTCTCTCTCTCTCTTTCTTGAAGCCTGGCGTTGTGGAACGTCTAACTGAAAAAAAATGCTTTATTTTCTATGTCGTTGCCGTACATTCTCGTTCGTATTACAGTCAAAAGAAAATGTATATCCTTTGTCCTTTATCCTTTATTTTCTTTCCTGGTCTGACGTCATTAGGTTCGCAAAAGAAATCTTTTTTATATTTTAAATATAAAGTCGTCCACTCGCGACTGCCGTCAACCGTGGCATCGCCTGAATTCTCAAGAATTATAAAGAAAGAAATACGGATGAAGTTCGGGGAATGAACATGCCTGGAAATCAGGTTAAATTCACCACATCCCTCTGATTTTCTCATATTCTCCTTCATCTTTGGTCGCTGGTTAGAGCCTCTGGAAAAATCTTGGTCATAAGAGAGAGAGAGAGAGAGAGAGAGATTTTAATTCAGACTCAAAAACAAAAACTATTGATTTAAAGTAAAGAAGAAAGAAAAAAAAAAAACTTTACTGAAAATAGCAAAGTAAAGTGTTGTAAGTTCCCCATTACATATTAGTCAATTCTCGGCGACGTGGAAGTAATCAGAGTATGTACCTATGATATTATTGTCATGTTTGTTTTGCTTGAGAAAAAAAAAAAAAAAATATATATATATATATATATATATATATATATATATATATATATATATATATATATATATATATATATATATATATATATATATATATATATATATATATATTCTGAATTGAAATTTGTGCCTAAGAACTTTTCTTGGCCACGGGTTGAGTTTGTATATCGACTGTTAAGCTTAAAATTTTTTATCAACCAAGTACAAAGGTCTGTCAGTTTTGAAAACTCACTTTTGACTGTCTGAAAATGGAAACTCAATCTCAAACTCAGACTCAGGGATATGTGATCTCAAGCCGGGTTAATCTCAAACTCAGACTCGAGCATATGAGATCTCAAGCCGGGTCAATATTTTCTTTAATACATTAACATTTACGTCAATTTTATTGAAACATGTCATGCCTCTTTACGAGTTGTAAAAACACAATAGTCTAGCTTAACCCTTTAAAACTTCGTTCGCTTCGCCCCTGAGCTGTCGCAAGGTTCGACACAAAGGGTCGACTTATATAAGACTTAGTAGCTATTGTTGTAAGTATTGATAATCCGGAAAAAAAAGTCACGCTTGGTCATCTGTTTCTCCTAAGCAAGTGATGATCGATTAATAATCGACTAATTTGTCAACATCTCTTCTTTCCATAACCAAGAATTTTGTCTATAGTTCTACATTAAAAACCTATATTTTTCAAGAGCGGGAATAGGGTGAAACTGGAAAAATCAGTGAGATATTGTATTCGATTAATTGGGCATTTCATTACAAGTCGAATGCTTGATAAACTCGATTAATTGGAACAACACTGGGATCTCCAATGTCCTTCATATACACGATTTCTTTATGTCACCAACTAAGCTCCTGAGGTTACTTTGGTTGTTAGATTTGTCGTATTTTTGGACTTCAAATAAGGAAATCTAAACCGTAATGCCTACTTCTTCACATGCAGGTTTCAATGGAGTGCAGAAGCTGTCGCGGTACTAGCAGGTGATAAGTGGATAATTTAACTAAGGGAGGAAAACGCAGATTTTCCGGTGGTGAAATTGTCCCTTAAAGTACTTATATCCGTACTTGGTGCCTAATTAATACTCTGTGGTTTCAATATCGCCTCCTTCAAACAATGAAATACATGAATATTCACCGTCATTTTGCAAGAGCGCAAAAAACGTGACAGGTTAGGGTAAGGCTCCATTTGCACTTACCATATAAAAGAAAAAAAGAGAACGAAACGGGAAATCTAAATTTTGCGACATTAACACAACAATCTGGGTGTTTTTTGTGCATTACCAACACTCGTCGAGTTTCTTCACCTCCGAATGTTGTTGTTGCAACTACTTCTGCAGCTGTCCATACTATTACTGCTATTGCTTCTTCTACTAATTTCGACACTTCTACTAATTCCGACACTTCTACTGCTGCTGTTTATTCTTCTTCTACCCCTACGATTATTACCATAACCACAGATCGCAGCATCGTTGGAGAGAGGTGACAATACTTTATGCTGGTGAAATTTCAAACTCGTCATTTATAACTAATGACGATAAAAGGGTTATTATTTTCACCATTATTGTCCCCATCACCGTAACTATCACCGTCATCTCCTCCTTTTCCTCCTCCTGGGACAGGAATTATACTGGGATATATCTTTCCTTCTCTGCCTCACCGAATATCTCTGTCGTGCCTTTGAGGCTCTCAGGCAATTGATACATTACCCGATTTGAACACCACACTGTTCCAGGAACTTGATACATTACCTTACATTACCTGATTTGTACGCTATACTGTGCCAGGAACTTGATACAATACCTTACAGTACCTGATTTGTACGCTATACTGTGCCAGGCACTTGATACATTACCTTACATTACCTGATTTGTATGCTATACTGTGCCAGGCACTTGATACATTACCTTACAGTACCTGATTTGTACGCTATACAGTGCCAGGAACTTGATACAATACCTTACATTACCTGATTTGTACGCTATACTGTGCCAGGCACTTGATAATTACCTTACATTACCTGATTTGTGCGCTATACTGTGCCAGGAACTTGATACATTACCTTACAGTACCTGATTTGTACGCTATACTGTGCCAGGAACTTGATACATTACCTTACATTACCTGATTTGTACACCACACTGCATCTTTACTTATTGTTTTGCAAAGATTATACAAGTATCGTCGCATGTATTAAAAGTTATGAAAATGTAATGATGCAGTTTATTTTGGCGTTTTGTGCTAATTATAATGAAAAATTGCGATGAAGCGAAACATTTAAGTTGATTGAAAATTCTGCTCATAAATCACGGTAGATGCTTTTTCGTAAACCACCTTGCTCCGTTCTTTTATATCTGTAATAGAGAAACGGAACTAAATTACATTATAACACGCAGTTAATCGATTGACGGTCATATGAAGGTGACAGTGGTCTCATATTAACTGTCACCGTCGGTACTCTTGCACAAAAAGTTAATTACTTTTTGGACCATTACCCGTCCACTTCATTTATCCGTGTTTTCATATTTTAATGAGAAGTAAAATCTTGAACACGATTTGATTGCATATTGTAAATTTATTTCAAGCACAAATTGATAAAATAAAGAATATGCCAAGATGTAATAATAATAATAATAATAATAATAATAATAATAATAATAATAATAATAATAAATTATCTTTATTTAACAAAATAACTCATTTGGTCATGAAAGACCCATCTGCCACGTGGTCTTCAACATATTAACAGCGTATGAGATTAAAAAAAAAAAAGAAAAAAAAAAAAAAGAAAAGCCACTAACACACACTCTGGTATACTCACACCTGAACTGATTTCAAATGTATTAATATATGTAACTATGGTGGTCAACAGGTACATATTTGAACAATACACAATACATAGATATACACATTTCAGCGTCTCAAAAGTCATATATACATACACAGAATTAAACAGAGATTAACTCGGAATACAATGATAAACTTCTGTATTGGAGGCTTTAATATATAATTCCAGCTGGTCAAGAAATAATTTCTTTAATGAGATTTTAAATGAGGCAAGGGAATTAGAATTTCGTATGAACAGGCGTAGGGAATTTCAAAAAGTAGGTGCCGATTCAGTAAAAGAGCTTTTAAAATGGTTGATTTTCCGCCTCGGAATCTGGAGTTTGTTTTTAGTTGTAGATCTGATCTTAGTTAAATTAGCAAAATATGATATAATTAACTCACTATCACCACAAAATAAATTATTATTATTATTATTATTATTATTATTATTATTATTATTATTATTATTATTATTACTTGTGGTGTCAGTGAACGGTGATTTCTATAAAAATTTAAATTGAACATTAAAATCAAATTGACGAAATAAAAAACTTAATATCGTTCCGCTACTTTAATATATTTATCAATTTGAGTTTCAAAGCTTATTATTTTTAAAAATCTGTGCCCAAATTATTCCGATTTAAGAGCGTTTGTTTATCTTTCTTTAGTTTGCAGTCGATTTGTGGTGAAGAAAAGTATATTATCTTTCACCCCCAGGAGCCAAATGAAATCTTCCGATTAAACCCTTGCTGCTTAAGTGGCGTCATCGGTGTCTAAACATGGTATAGGCCGAAGTGTGTACAGTTTCTCTTGTCTGCATAGTGTTGTGGTTGAACTTAGCATTTGTTCACTTTGGATGTAAAAACTGATACACAAAACGCAAGTTATGATATTCCTGAACGAAGGCTGTAAAACAGAGAAAAGAAAAGATCGACCTTGAACGTTATAGGCTCTGTCTAGACGAGTGAACCCAGTGCAGATTCGCCATGTTCTCTGTGAAACATGCATAGATTATGCGCATATCGGCGTTAACAATGTGCATGTTTTCCAGGATTGTATTGTTGATCTTTCTGCTATGTCACGCTACATACGGTAAGTTTTGAGCGAATCTTGACATTGAAATGACTTATTTTAACCAAAAGGGCCAGTAACTATGTACAAATATAATCATAAAGTGTTGTCAATATCGGTATGTGATGCATTTATCAAGCATATAGGGTGCATACAGGTTGCATTTCTTACAAGACATACATTTCTGCACAAGAGCTCTGCAGATTGCATTAGACATGCATTAGGCATCGTGTTTTGTAATTTTCCATTTTTACTTCTTTGTCTTGTCTGATTGTACTCAACAAGTGTAACTGTAGTAGATGCTAGACAGTGGTCAATAAAGCTGTTATGGGGGCCTTGCACTGCGCACCACAGTCCAAAGTCTTGCGTGTTCAACACTTAATACTTTGCAGTAATGCCTATTTTTTAGGTGTCAAGTGAGCCCATATGTTGGAAATAAATACATGAGATATTATTAATATTATTATTACTGGTGTTGTCCCCCATCATCATCATTATCATTGTTACTTAGAATTAATGAAGCATTAGCTAGTAGCAAATTTGGCTGCCTACTTAAGAGTTCTGGTAGCAAAATATCTTCACTAGTAATTTTTTTGTTCTAATTATAAAACACCTGAAGGGAAATTCTAGGAAAGAATAAAAAATAAGCAGAATACTGTTACAATATTGTTGTTTATTATTCATACACCGTTAATCCATACATATTAGTTCCTTTGTTAATTATTCATACACCATTAATCAATACATATTAGTTCTTTTGTTAATTATTCATACACCATTAATCAATACAGATTAGTTCCTTTGTTAATTGTTCATATTCCATTAATCAATACATATTAGTTCCTTTGTTAATTATTCATACACCATTAATCCATACATATTAGTTCTTTTGTTTTTTCTAGCTACAGAGAACTTGTTTATTTAATAAAATTGACAAAATTTTAAAAGTATCACGGAAAATGATAATAATTTCCCCCATCCCAAGAATTATTTTGTACATGTGAAATAATAAAAATGAACAAAAAATGACAGACAGTACAGTATTTGTATAAAAAAAACAAAATATAAATATTAACTTGTTTCTGTCGCAAAAGATGCTGGAAAAAGTTCTTGATCTGTCAGTGTTAAACCCATCATCATCCAGACTTATCACTGATTTTTCAGAAACATTGGTAAAAAAAAATTATCTCGTGGCCACAAGATGTCAAGTCTTGGTTATGAGATGACATTTTGAGGCCACAAATTAATTTTACCAATGTCCATTCCATGCTTCTGTAGATTTTATATTCTTGGTAACAAAGAATTGTAACCCCGTGTTTTACTAAGTAGCAAAAAGCACAGCATTGGTGGCCAATTTGCTACTTGCTTGGTATATTGTTTATAGGTGTATAGTATACCGCTTTACGATGGTATTTTGTTCCAGTGGTATGTACAACAGTACTTTTGAACCATACTGATACTTCAGCAGTTTCCCTCATTTAAGAATGTATGGAAATTCCTTAGTAATCTTGTTTTGAATTTAGTGATATGAAAAGCATGTCTTAATTTTTCATGAAAAAATACTTCCAAAAAATTATGAAATTTTTACGAAATAGTTGTATTTGTCACTAATTCTTGTTATAATATAATTCTGGTATACTGTGGTAAAGATTGCTCTATGTACGTAACTCCCGTGGTATACTGAGGTACAAAATTTTGTGTGGTACCCGACTCTAGTGTTGCTGTTATTATGATCTAATTGCCATTGTAGTTGTTGTTATTGTTACTCATGGGGATCTTAGTAATTGCCATTGTAGCTGTTGTTATGGTTACTCATGGGTATAACTTGTGGCATAATCCTATTGTCATTTAAAAAAAAAAACAACAACACTAAGTTTAAATTAGATTACTGTACTATATAACGATCATTAACTATGGTTCGACAGATTCAAAATCTTGCTTGTTTTCAAAGATCTGGTAAAAGAGTGCCTTTTTAATATGGTTATTTGTACCTGCGGCCACACTTGTATATTAAAACCATGGATTTTTTTTGCTGTTGTTGTGGATATTAAAAAGAAGTCCATCTCCAATGTTTCAGTTCAAACTTATATCTACAGACTTTAGAGCTGTGCCATCTAGCCCTGCCCTTTGATCCACTTGGCCATCAGTAGTTACTGCCCTTTGATCCACTTGGCCATCAGTAGTTACACCCAGCAGGGCAGAAATTATGTTTTGTTTATATGGTTGCTTGTTGCTTTCTCTTGTTCTTTCTATGTACAAATGGCTGAAGTAATTACATCCTCAATTCAAATGGCTGAAGTAATTACATTATCATCAACCCCAAGCTTCAGATTGATGCTGACTCTTGTTCTTTCTATATACAAATGGCTGAAGTAATTACATCAGCATCAATTCCAAGCTTCACATTGATGCTGACTCTTGTTCTTTCTATGTACAAATGTCTGAAGTAATTACATTATCATCAATTCCAAGCTTCACATTGATGCTGACTCTTGTTCTTTCTATGTACAAATGTCTGAAGTAATTACATCATCATCAATTCCAAGCTTCACATTGATGCTGACTCTTGTTCTTTCTATGTACAAATGTCTGAAGTAATTACATCATCATCAATTCCAAGCTTCACATTGATGCTGACTCTTGTTCTTTCTATGTACAAATGTCTGAAGTAATTACATCATCATCAATTCCAAGCTTCACATTGATGCTGACTCTTGTTCTTTCTATATACAAATGTCTGAAGTAATTACATCATCATCAATTCCAAGCTTCACATTGATGCTGACTCTTGTTCTTTCTATGTACAAATGTCGGAAGTAATTACATCATCGTCAGTTCCAAGCTTCACATTGATGCTGACTCTTGTTCTTTCTATGTACAAATGTCTGAAGTAATTACATCATCATCAATTCCAAGCTTTACATTGATGCTGACTCTTGTTCTTTCTATGTACAAATGTCTGAAGTAATTACATCATCATCAATTCCAAGCTTCACATTGATGCTGACTCTTGTTCTTTCTATGTACAAATGGCTGAAGTAATTACATCATCATCAATTCCAAGCTTCACATTGATGCTGACTCTTGTTCTTTCTATGTACAAATGTCTGAAGTAATTACATCATCATCAATTCCAAGCTTCACATTGATGCTGACTCTTGTTCTTTCTATGTACAAATGGCTGAAGTAATTACATCATCATCAATTCCAAGCTTCACATTGATGCTGACTCTTGTTCTTTCTATGTACAAATGTCTGAAGTGATTACATCATGATCAATCTCAAGCTTCAGATTGATGCTGACCTCTTCCACATATGATGTTTACTCGAGTCAATCTTTAATAATATTAATTGATTGCAAATCTTGAGGGAAGAAGAATTCCGATTCTTAAATTGTGAAATAGCTGTGATAATCAGAAAAATCAGTCTGAGATCGAATGAGAACCATGTTTGTGGGTGGAATGGCTAAACAACCAAATGTTAATCAGTTACATATTTACCGCATAACAAACCGAATAGTGTAAATTACCAAAAGGCCGGCAAAATGGAACATCTTTCTAAAAGAATTGTGGCAAGAATTAAATGCTATGTATGAATTGATGTAATTCGGTCTTATGGATAAAAAAAAAAAACATTTTCATGCAACAAAAAATATCCATGTGTGAAAATATTAGACAAAATTGTAGGTTAGCATGGCCCGGTTACCTATCACTGTTTAACTCGGCTGAGTTCTCAATGATGACAGATATCTGTCTGCATCAGAGGTTAAAAATGGTACAGAATATCAATGAATGAATTATTAATTAAAATTAATAATCATCAACTAACAGTCATGTAAAAATACAAATATTCTCAGCTACATTGAAGTCTTTAGTTCTATAGGCCCAACACTGTCTCTGAATGATGTCTCAGTTTGTAGTAATTTTGAAAAATTACTTCTTGATTACTATTTTTTAATTCAGTATAAAAATGAAATATTGCAAACATTGATGCAAATAAATATTGATAAAAATGCACATGACAAAATGTTCATGTCTGAGTGAAATATTTAGAAATTCACACATAAAATAGTGACTAACGGGGTTTATTTAATAACTGAAAATTAATAGGTGAAATTCCCCTCCATTTGAAATAAGGGGAGAATTTTATGAAGATAACAGGTGTTTAATGAATATAACATGTGTTAAATGAAGATAACAGGTAGGTCTTTAAAAGTATAATGCATGATTTTGATGCGTTCTGTTGATTTAAAAGTATAATGCATGATTTTGATGCTTTCTGTTGATTAAAAGTATAATGCATGATTTTGATGCATTCTGTTGATTTAAAAGTATAATGCATGATTTTGTTACTTTCTGTTGATTAAAAGTATAATGCATGATTTTGATGCTTTCTGTTGATTTAAAAGTATAATGCATGATTTTGATGCGTTCTGTTGATTTAGAAGTATAATGCATAATTTTGATGCTTTCTGTTGATTAAAAGTATAATGCATGATTTTGATGCTTTCTGTTGATTTAAAAGTATAATGCATGATTTTGATGCTTTCTGTTGATTTTAAAGTATAATGCATGATTTTGATGCATTCTGTTGATTTAAAAGTATAATGCATGATTTTGATGCTTTCTGTGGATTTAAAAGTATAATGCATGATTTTGATGCTTTCTGTTGATTTAAAAGTATAATGCATGATTTTGATGCTTTCTGTTGATTTTTCATGGTGAATTTTAGTTCTACTGGTCATAGACCAGATGAGCTATGAAATGGCCTGTTGTCCATCATCCATCGTCTGATGTACATCTGTCTGTCTGTTGGCACTAATTTGTTATCGCTACTCCTCCTAAACTACTTGGAGGCTTGCCATGAAACTTTATACACACATTCATCCCAAGGTCTAGTTGGTCCAAAATGAACATGGTTTTGCTCAGACTTTCAATATGGCCACTACATTAGCCATCTTGAAAATCTTGTTATCGCTGCTCCTCCTGAATGGATGGTCATATCAACATTTGGTTTACATTAAAAAACTTCTTCTGGTTAGTCCAAAATGAAAATGGTACTGATCTGACATCCAATATGGCAGCCATGTTGAAAATCATGTTGAATGGTAAGACAATATTGGCATGGGGTTTTCACCAGAAGACTTCTTATGATGTTTAGTTGGTCCTAAATAAAAAATGGTGCTGCCTGGACAACCAATATGGTCAGCACAGTAGCCATCCTGAAAATATTGTTCACACTACAACACCTGAATGGATGGTCATATCAATGTAGGGTTTTCACTGAAAGGCTTGTTACGATATCTAGTTTTTCCTCAGTGAAAATGGTGCTGATCTGACATCCAATATGGCCACTACAGAAGCCATCTTGAAAATCTTGTTATTGCAACACCTCCTGAATGGGAAGTCACATTAGTATGGAATTTTCACCAGAAGACTCATTATGTGGTGTCTGGTTGATCTTGTATAAAAATTGTGACAATCTGATATCCTGTATGGATGCCACAGTGACCATCTTGAAAATCTTATCGCTACTTCTCCTATGTGGAAAGTCATATAGACATTGGGATTTCAACGGATGACTTATGATGTCAAGTTGGTACTAAATGGTGCCGATGACATCCAGGATAGTCACCATGGCAGCCATCTTGAAAATCTTGTTATTGTTACACCTCCTAAATGGAAAGTCATATCAACATGTTGTTTTCACCGGAAGACTAATTATGATATATAGTTGGTCCTGAATGAAAATGGTGTTGACCTGACCTGAAAAATGGCCACCATGGCTCTTCATGTTGCTTCTCTTCCTAAATGGAAAGTCATATCCGCATGGGCTTTTCACCAGAGGATTTCTTGTGGTGTCTTGTTGGTCCTGAATGAAAATGATGCTGATTTGACATTCAGTATGGCCACCATGATGGCCATCTTATAAATCTTGTTATTGATACTCCTCCAGAATTGATTGTCATATCAGCATAAGGTTTTCACTATGGCTGCCACAATGAACATATTAAAATTTTTTTGCTAATTCTCGAGAATGGGATGGTCATATTGGCCCAGGGTTTTCACCAAAAGTCTTCAAATGGTATATAGTTTCCTAAAATGAAAATGATCTTGCATCCAATATGGTTGCCACAGTGGATAATTTGAAACTCCTGTCATTCAAGAATATCAGAGATAGTTTCAACACTTGGCAGTTAAAAAGAAGAAATGGTCTTATCTTGAATCCTGGGAATTCTGTTCGGCCAGTATAGCATCAGTAACTCATATATAGGGCACATATAAAAGACCCAAGAAAATAAAGATAAAAGATCATTACAACTGACTGAATCGAAGTATCCCAAGTTATTGAATAGATTGCACTTATTTGCAAAGAAACATAAGATGATAGATTTCATTGGCTGACATAAATGTCTTACTGATTGAGTTTAGATTTCATTGGCTGACATAAATGTCTTACTGATTGAGTTTAGATTTCATTGGCTGACATAAATGTCTTACTGATTGAGTTTAGATTTCATTGGCTGACATAAATGTCTTACTGATTGAGTTTAGATTTCATTGGCTGACATAAATGTCTTACTGATTGAGTTTAGATTTCATTGGCTGACTTAAATGTCTTACTGATTGAGTTTAGATTTCATTGGCTGACATAAATGTCTTACTGATTGAATTTAGATTTCATTGGCTGACATAAATGTCTTACTGATTGGGTTTAGACCCCAATCAAGAGCATATGGTGGTCGATGGTCATTGATAGAAAATGTAAAGAAGATAAGATGAAATCTTAGCAAAAAACTGCTGTGTTTATTTCCAAAGTATCATACAGGGAGAAAATAATGTAGACACAAATGTACAAAATAAATTCTAGTGGTGAATGTGGGTTCCCACACCGCTGTGAAATTGGGAAAAAGTTGGGAGAAAGAATAGGTTTGTTCCTGACCAGGAAAAGCCCTTTAATTTTGCAAATATTGGTGAAAGTCTGGGAAAAATGGGGAATTTTCAGCCACCACATAATGACAGAAAAAATATGTAATTGAATTGTAATTGAGCTGATTATGAATTAAATTTATTGAGTTCTTTATGGAATTTTCAGGAGTTGCAGAACTCTTCAGTCATTTAAGATACAATTACTGTATGGATCATTTGGATGTATAGTCTGAGCACTTGGATTGGTCCAGTAGACTGGTTACCTCTTAGTACTGTCCATTTTCTTATGTGGAAGGTAAAAATACCAGTCTAGCATCACATTGTAATAACACATCTGTGATGTATGATTTTGGTAAATGTTAGTGAATAATAAAAAGCTTATCTTCTCCAGTTCCCCTTTTGATATGTAAATTTAACGAAAATTTATTGTGATAAATCTTTGCTTACAATGTTAAACATTATTGTCAATAGCAACATTTGACAAGCCCAACTCACCTTTGCAGTGAATTTTACTACCAGATCTTGCTAAATACATAGAAATCTCCTGACTGTTGGGGCAATTTTCAATGCAGAATCACATGTTCTGGGTGTCCTTGACAATGACTGCATTATATATACAGTCCATAGTCAGATTACATTGAAAGTAGATGCTAGGGCACCAACCAGACATAATCAGGGTTCAGGAAAACCACGGTCCTGTAATCCTTGCTGCATAAAATTTGGCTGTGCCAAGGAAAACATTACTACTTACTCATCCCTGGGCAGAGTAGATGCAAATTCAAACCTTGAAAATATATGTGTGTATTTCCTACCCTTGACAAGCTCTGGAACTCGACATTGCTTAACATCTAGTGTGCATCAATTATCGATTACTTTTGCCTATTTTTGCCCACTTCTCAGGCCAGCACGTGTTGCAGAGGAAGCCGACTTTGCTTTTTATGCCATCACCCGATGCAAACATTATACAAAAATGGATTCAGATCGTTAAAATGTTGTGTTTAGAGTGAAGACAGCAGGTTAAAAACCCTTCTAGTATCAAGCTTGCATTGGATGCTTGTGGTTTTTTAGTAAGAGCACAAGTATTGTTGTGATAAGTATACCGTGTTGAGTGAAGTGATGACATGGACAAGTATCTATTGCAACTCACTTGTTCCAAGGAGGAGTGCATGGAAAAAAAAATCCCTGAGACCTGCATAAGTGGATTTTTAAAAAAATATCAGTCCTTTCATATAAAGGTATATAATTTTTAAAGGCTCCTTGTCAAAATTTATAACAACCCTTTTCTAAAAACCTTTATTTACACGATCATATGCAGTTTAAGGATTTACACATTTTATAAAAGCTTGTTCAGGGCAAGCTGATTGGAAATTGAACTTGCCCTTGGGACATTTGAGCTTGCCCCAAACATAATACCGGTATTCCAGCAGGAGTAAAAAAACATAAGATAAAATATGGGATATTTTAAGAAAATCATGTTACATTTATTTTAACTTTTGATTTCTTTTTATCTTTGTTGGCACCTTAAAACCATATTCCAATAATTAAAGTTATGAAAAATTATATATGTAAATAATACATTATATAAATGAGAAAGGATTAGAATGCAGATATAGTTAGAAGAGCAAAACCAGACATGTACATGTATATTGGCAGATAAATGGATAGGTAGAAAAGGGTTTGGAAATAGCTGGATTTTTAAGAGAGAGAGAGAGAGAGAGATGTTTAGGTAAAAGACCTTGAACTGAAAATTAAACAACCAATAACAATATTTTAGCCACAGATACTCATTAATCCACAAAATATTGGAACTTTTTTGCAAGTTTCATAACATCATACAGGTTATTTTCCTTTAAAGCTAGAAACTTCATCAAGTTTCCTCTATATGCCTAGATAAGATAACAGACTCATCTCATCAACTACATAAACATTAAATGAAAGCTAGACTGTTTGTACTGATATATTTTATACCCACAACTGAATAATTTCTGAACACTTTTATCCATTCACTAACAGGTATCATCTAGTCACTTTGAAATCGGCAACATGCATCAAAATATTTGATAAGCCGACTTTTGAGATTGAGAACACTTATTTTTATCCGTTTAATTGTTTGCCAAGCAGTAAAAATGTAGTGGTCTTCTGTAATTATCACGTAGAGAACAGATCATAAACATCATTTGTAGGTGGTACATTTTCTGTACATCAATCATTCTTTGAACGAAATCTGCCTGGTGGTTAATCATTAGAGACGAGGGCCTTTTATTTAAAAAAACACCTGTCAAAGAAATCTCAGGTGTTATATTACTAACAATTAACACCAACTCAACTTAAAATCGGCAACATGCATCAAAACAATCTTTGAAAAGCCGATTGTTTAGAGTCGGCAAGCTAACAAACTACCAGAGGCTAAGTTAAGACCTGAAAGTGAGCAAATCCTAGATATGTACAAATATTGTGATTGAAATGTAACTGATAAAGTGTAATATAAATATTTATTCCTTTTTTTTTTGTCAAAACTTGCTTTAAATAGTAAATATTCACATTATCATGTCTGCACGAGAAAATGTCAGTTTGGCCTTGACAATGAATACAAAATGAAAATGACATACGATAGATGAAAAAAACTATGGCCAGTTATGTAATAGAAGAATGTGGTACATATAACCACTAAATAAAAGTGCTGATATATGTACCGTGGCAAGATCACAGGGTGAAAAACTTGCAGAACATAAAGCATTATGAACGGAACATGACCTCTTTCTCTTGCCCTCTCTCTACATTTTTTAGGCTTGCCCGATGGCAAGTATCTTGGAAACTTGAGCTTGCCCAAGTCGAATTTGAGCTTGTACAAGGAGTCGGGCAAGTGGATTTGTAAATCCCTGCAGTTAAGCAGAGTAAAGTTACCACTCTTATTTTGTAAATTAAAATGAGCTACATGCAAATTTATATGATTTTCAATATTTGTACTTGTTTCTGGTGATACATCCTATGATGTAGTACATGGTCACATGTTTAATTCAGATGTTATGGGAGAGTCTTAAAAACCAGAATGTTTTTTAATTTCATCCAGTAATAGTCCTAAGTGAACTTTGAAAAAATGAGTTTCATCCAGGAAAAAAACTGGAAAAGACCTCGAGATTGTTTATTACAAAAGTGTGGGAACTCTGTGAATGGTTGCTTTAGCATGAGAGAGTCAAATCCCAGTTTGGAATGACAGGAGAGGCTGATAATGATCACAGGCATTCGGGACATGGATTTATTAATTTCTGCAATAAATATTAACTTCTTCAGCATTATATACTTTGAATCAGTTGTTGTCAGACTATAGCATGGTTGCTACAGTTTCCATGTCCACTAAAAAAATATAATTTCTGGACTGGATTTTCCCTTGAATCACTTTGAATTTTGCAAAGAATGGAGAATGTCTTCTCTGTATCAGCATTAGAATGTGGCAATGACACACACAGCCTGCAAATTTCAAACTTCAGTTTTCCTTTGGCTGGGTTTTTAAGGCTGCTGACTGCTCTCCAATACTCCTAAGCTAAGTTCACTCTGAAGAGGATGTTCTGGAGTTGAACTTAAGATGTATTCCTGAGCCTCATATTCCTTGGCGGGTGTTTTGTTTTAGCATTGGGAGAAAGGGCACATTTCAGCATTTTGACATGAATTGAACAAGAAATATAAGAACTCCCCTTAAAAATTCCTTTAAAAACATCTTGAACAATGCAATAACAATTAAACAAAAAAATTGCACATTATCTTTTCAAGAGCACATGAATGAGAATGTACAGAAATGGCAATGTTGTGACTATTAAGAATTTCAGCATTGCATAGTTTACATTTTAATAGCAGCAATTACTTAACCTGTCACTATTGCTTGGCTAACCTATTTTCGTGCCGAAAAACTACCGTCCGTTCGATGTGAATACATCCTCTCACAGAGTGGAGAAAAAGTCAATATGACCTTTGGACTTCAGTCTGTATGTTGCATGAGTCATGCGCAGAACTGTCATCTTTTTCACAAATGCCATATTGTGTAGACGTTGGCCTCAATCATCACCAGAGAAATTTTGCCTGTAGCAACTTACCGCATTAGCAGTCTCCATTCTGTAGTTCATTATTAAGTCTCAGTGTTACACTATCCATTCCGTATTTTTTTCCGTATGGTAACCTTTCCCCCATTTAGAAATTAGTTCTTTAAGTGGCCTCCAAGGCTACCAAGTATATTCTACCCTTTAGGAGTGGGAACACTCTCCTATTTTACTGATATACAGCTGAGGTATGGGTAAGTCCCTGTGTTCTGACTTATTGAGGGTGGAGGAATCCTCCCTCCCCCTCGTCTTGGGTATTTCTGTGGAAGCCTGGGCATGCCTTCCCATGAAAACAATTGATGCCATGGAGCATAAAACCCGGTTACTCGTAACCATAGTTTCGTATGCTGACCTCTATTCAGCAACTTCATTTAGTATGCTGAGAGAGGCCTCGATGAATCCAGCTGCCTAAAACGCATGCTGGAAGCTGTGGCCAAGATGTCTCATCATGCACTTTCTGTTGCAATTGCATTATTGGCAGAATTTCTATGCATCTGCTGTGACTGTTGCATTGGACTCCTCGAAGGTCTTACTTAACCACAGTAAAGACCTTCTAAGGGCTGCTCTGCTAGAAGCTGAGACTCTCTTCAGGGGCCTCATATCTACCATGGCTTCTCAAGACTTGCTGGATCATCAACATTGATCCTTCACATCCACTCCTGACCCATCACAATCGGCCAGGAAGCGTGTTCATGCGAATTGCCCCCAGGGGCCATCTGTCAAGTTCTTCAAGTAGACGCAGCCCCAGTCCAAGTAGCAACCTCAAACTAGACCTCCTCCTTGTCCGTCGGGTCCATGGTGCCTAGGTCGTGCAGACCCCAAAAGAGGAAGTTCTCTAATCCTCCTTCCTTTTCCACTGGAGGAAAGGGGGGGGACAGCCCTAGGGATCCAACCCCTCTCCTGCCATGCATCCCCCTCCCGAACATCCCCATAGGTGCTCGCCTAGGCCTCTTTTAAGAGGCTTGGTGAAGCATCATGGATGATAGGTGGGTCCTCTCCATCATGAACGAGGGTTATCGACTCAAGTTTCAAGAACAACTTCTGCTATCCACTATCAAGGACCCCCATTCTCTTTCCCCAGTCCGATCTGGTGAAATTGAGGGAAGAGGTGCACACCCTTTTGCAGAAAGGGTTTGTCGAGAGGGTCAGTCTCCCGCCTTCTACTCTCGAATCTTCCTGGTCACCAAGAAAAGTTGGAAATTTCGTATCATAATCGATCTCTTCCTGCTCAGCCAGTTTCTTTTCGATGAACCCTTCAAGATGGAAACAAGCTCTTCAATCTGGAATGCATTTCGTATCTGATTGGGCGGTCTCCGTCGACCTTCAGGATGCCTATTTGTACATCCTGATATTTCCTCCACACCACAAATACCTCTGGTTTTGCTTAGACCAGGAAGTTTTTCAATTCCAGGTTCAGAATCTCTTCCACACCCAGAGTCTTCACCCGAATTATGGGAGTGGTTGCAGCTTACCTCCGGTTACTGGGAACACAGATTCTTCAGTATTTCGACAACTGGCTGATCTACAATGTCCAGGTTCAGTCCCTTCATCAGGATCTGTTCCGTTCTTGGTCTGCTGTAATTTAGTTGGGTCTTTTACCCAACCTCGAGAAGTCAGAACTCGTTCCATCATAGGACTTGGTTTATGTGGGGATGAATTTCCCCATGAATCAGAACTTAGGCTGGGTTCCACTGGATCGGGTAGATCAAATCCTGGCTCTCCTAGAGGCGCTATGAGCAAAAACATAAATATCTGCTCGCCCTTATCTATTCCTATTGGGAACCTTGAACGCCCCTGCAGACTTGGTTCTTTAGGACATCTCCATATGCACCCTCTACAGTTTACTCGCAAGGTGAAAATCACACAGATTCTCTATCAACCCTGATCCCACTAGGACCAGATTTTCACACTAGCACTGGTGGATGAATCGGGACAGATTCCTGGCTGGGGTCCCAATGCATGCACCCGACCCCCACTCCTATCTGTTCGCCGACACGTCAGATTCTAGTTGGGGTGCTCGTTTAGAACCAGAGGGCATAATTCTCCAGGGTCTTTGGGTGCATCAACAGAGTAAGGGGTCGATGTGTAATGGTATCCTCAGACAACATGTCCGTCATAGCGTATCTACGATGTCAGGGAGACACACATGCCCCTTCTCTTTGTATGGAGGTCTGGAAACTCCTCCTATGGGCAGCCTCAGAGGGCATCACAATCCGAGTTTGCCACATTTCTGGCAAGACAAACGTATTAGTGGAAGCCTGTCCAGGACAGGCCGAGCCATCCTCACGGAATTGTCTCTTCACTGCGCCGTAACAGAGTCCCTGTTCACACTCTGGGGAAGACCCCAGGCTCAACAACAGACTTCCCTTTTACATCTCTCCTGTCCTGAACCAGAGAGCATGGGCAGTGGACACATTCAGTTTCCAGTGGGATCGGCTATTTGCATACGCCTTCCCACCATTCTGACTGCTATCTCAGGTTCTGTAAAAAGTCAGAACTTCCACTGCTCAGATCACTCTCAATGCCCCCACTGTGGCCCCAATGATCGTGGTTCAACGATTTGCTAGACCTGTTGATTGATTGACCCGGGTCTCTACCTCACAGAAGGGATCTCCTGTTGCAACACCGGGGATCCCTCCTCCACAACAGCCCATACATTCTCCACCTTTACGCTATGTTCATCTCAAGTGATTTCTCCGCCAGAACAAGTTTTGTGGTCCTTAACCAAAACTCCCTATGAACCATTGAGTGAAGCCCCCTATGAACTATTGAGTGAAGCCTCCTTTCAGGACCTCACAGTCAAGACTGTGTTCCTATTCACTCTCACATCTGTGTGACGATGAAGCGAGATTCATGCCTTGTCTATTGACACTAGCTGTTTCCGGTTTAATAGGAATTAAAATTCCGTTTCCCTCCTTTGTCAACCGTGATTTCTCGCTAAAAATCAATTACCTTTGGTAGCTGCACTACCTATAAAGATCCCCAGTCTAAGTCAAATCTGTGCAGGGGATGATCAAGATAGACTCTTATGCCCCATGAGGGTCCTCCATTTCTATCTTAATGCCTCCAAAGGGAAAAGGAAGGGTAGGAAACGTCTCTGCCTTTCTCTTAAGGGCTCCGTAGACATTTTGGCCACTGTATCTCCCGGTGGATTGTCACTACAATCAAAAGAGCATATCAGTCCCTCACCAATCGAGACCTTTCCTTTATGAAACTAAAAGCCCATGAGGTTCGAGCTGTTGCTGCCTCATGGGCCTACATTAATCACTCCTTCTTGGAGGATTTCATGAAGGTAGCTTTTTGGCATTCCCATACTACCTTCTCCTTATACCTCCGCTTGTTAGCACAAAAGAGCACAGGCATTTTTTCTCAGGGGCCCATCATTGCAGCACAACATATGGCATGCGGCTCAGAGAGACACCAACCTTCTATAAGATGGACCTCTCCGTTTACGGTGAGTACATTACATTTTCTGTTTTTGATCAGTTAACTAGAGCATCAGCCTACTCCCCTAACTGAAAAATTCAGCCAAGCAAAAGCAACGGGATAAGTAATTGCTGCTATTAAAATGTAGTTTTTTTGGAGGGTACAACTAATTTTAATTCTGCAATACTTACCCGTTGCTATTGCCGAATGCCCTCCTACCACCCTGCTCTGATGTCTTGCGTAATCGTCGTCTGTGAAAAAGATGATTGTTTTGCGCATGACCCACTCTCCGTTCAGTGTAAATACATCCTCCCACAGAGTGGAGAAAAAGTCAGTATGACCTTTATACTCCAGTCATACTGACTTTTTCTCCATTCTGTGGGAGGATGTATTCACATTGAACAGTTGTTTTTCGGCACGAAAATAGGTTAACTAAGCAATAGTGATGAGTAAGTATTGCATAATTAAATTTAGTTTTACCCCCCCCCCCCCAAAAAAAAATACATTTCTCCTTGTTTGTTTTTTTTACAAAATGCTGCCAAACTCGCTAGATAAACAAATATTCCAGTAATATTTTTCTGTTTAAATATTTGCAAGAAATTATTTTGATTCGAATGTTCAGTTATTGGTTTCAGTTCAAGTTGCCCCAGTTTGAACATTTTGTTGATCAAACCTCACAAAATGACTGCATGGCCATCTTCAAAATTTTGTTATTGCTTGTCTGGATAAGGCAGTTGTATTTACATGAATTTTCGACTGAAGCATTGCTTATAATATGAAATCCATCCAAAATGAAAATGTTGCTATCAGTCGTCAGAAAATAGTTGCAACTGTGCCATCATGAAAATCTTGTTATCGCTTCACCTTCAAAACATAAAATAACCCCCCCCCCCCCAAAAAAAACAAAACAAAACAAAACAAGACCACCACTGTGACCACAGTGGCCATTGTGAAAATCTCATTACATCTACTTCTCCATAACCGATATTAGACAGTTTAAATTTGGTATGCATGTTGTTTGCATATGTAGATGACCTGATTAGAGTTTCATACCATTATAACAAGTTCTCCTGAGTGGATGGTAGACAGTTTAAATTTGGTATGCATGTTGTTTGCATATGTAGATGACCTGATTAGAGTTTCATACCATTATAACAAGTTCTCCTGAATGGATGGTAGACAGTTTTAGTTTGGTATGCATGTTGTATGCATATGTAGATGACCTGATTAGAGTTTCATACCATTATAACAAGTTCTCCTGAATGGATGGTAGACAGTTTAAATTTGGTATGCATGTTGTTTGCATATGTAGATGACCTGATTAGAGTTTCATACCATTATAACAAGTTCTCCTGAATGGATGGTAGACAGTTTAAATTTGGTATGCATGTTGTTTGCATATGTAGATGACCTGATTAGAGTTTCATACCATTATAACAAGTTCTCCTGAATGGATGGTAGACAGTTTAAATTTGGTATGCATGTTGTTTGCATATGTAGATGACCTGATTAGAGTTTCATACCATTATAACAAGTTCTCCTGAATGGATGGTAGACAGTTTAAATTTGGTATGCATGTTGTATGCATATGTAGATGACCTGATTACATTTTCATACCATTACAGCTACCGGTAGTTCTTCTGAATGGATGGTGAACAGTTTGTATTATGTAGATGACCTGATTAGATCTTCATACCATTACAACTAGTTCTTCTTAATGGATGGTCAACAGTTTAATTTGGTATGCATGTTGTATGCATATGCAGATGACCTGATTAGATTTTGTATGCATGTTGCATGCATATGTTGATAACCTGATTAGATTGGTGTGCATATTGTATGCATATGTAGATGACCTGATTAAATTTGGTATGTATGTTGTATGCATATGTAGATGACCCGATTAGATTTGGCATGTATGTTTTATGCATATGTAGATGACCTGATTACGTTTTGCATGTAGGTTGTATGCATATGTAGATGAGCTGATTATTGGTATATATGTTGCATGCATATGCAGATGACCTGATTATTGGTACGTATATTGTTTGCATAAGTAGATGACCTGATTAGATTTTCACACCATTACACCAGTATTTCAATTTTTCTCAATTCTTCCTTTTTTTTTACTTACCGCATGTTTTTGGTCTGCAGTGGGGACATACATGTTTTACAAACACAAATCCAGTTATAAAATCTTCTGACTTCTGGATTTTCATTTTTTATGAAACATTGTTAGTCAAAATCACTAAACATTGTTAGTCAAAATCACTAAAGCTCATTGTTAATCAAAATCACTAAACATTGTTAGTCAAAATCACTAAACCTCTTTTTTAGTCAAAATCACTAAACATTATTAGTCAAAATCACTAAACCTCTTTGTTACTCAAAGTTACTTAACACGGTTAAATGAAATCACTAAATGACTGTATTATGGTGATAATTTTATTAGTTTTTTTCCAGCCATTTAAATCATTTTTGCGAGCTTATCACATTATGAGACTTTCTGGATATAAACTTTTTTTGTCTGCATAGAGTGGCATATGTGTTATACAAACACAGATTTAACATGTATTTGCACGAGTTGAACCTTACCCTTTTCCTATTGCAGTTGAATGCTATATCTGTTTGTTGGTTCTTGAAGGAAAATGAAAACCAGTAATTTCTCTTCTAGCTTGCATTAGTAATGAAAATTATAAACTCCACAACAAAAGGGTATTGATCATTTCTGCAATACTGTCAGCAGATTCAGAAATCCAAATACAGAGCACATTGCCGAGTATACTGTCAGCTGATTCAGAAATCCAAATACAGAGCACATTGCAGAGCATACTGTCAGCTGATTCAGAAATCCAAATACAGAGCACATTGCAGAGTATACTGTCAGCTGATTCAGAAATCTAAATACAGAGCACATTGCAGAGCATACTGTCAGCTGATTCAGAAATCCAAATACAGAGCACATTGCAGAGTATACTGTCAGCTGATTCAGAAATCCAAATACAGAGCACATTGCAGAGTATACTGTCAGCTGATTCAGAAATCCAAATACAGAGCACATTGCAGAGTATACTGTCAGCTGATTCAGAAATCCAAATACAGAGCACATTGCAGAGTATACTGTCAGCTGATTCAGAAATTAAAATACAGAGCACATTGCAGAGCATACTGTCAGCTTATTCAGAAATCCAAATACAGAGCACATTGCAGAGTATACTGTCAGCTGATTCAGAAATTAAAATACAGAGCACATTGCAGAGCATACTGTCAGCTGATTCAGAAATCCAAATACAGAACACATTGCAGAGCATACTGTCAGCTGATTCAGAAATCCAAATACAGAGCACATTGCAGAGCATACTGTCAGCTGATTCAGAAATCTAAATACAGAGCACATTGCAGAGCATACTGTCAGCTGATTCAGAAATTAAAATACAGAGCATATTGCAGAGCATACTGTAAGTGCTTCTAGCACATCATAGACCTTCTAATTAAGGTTGCAACGTTTACCAAAAATGTATAAATGTGTACACAGTTTACAATAACCAGAACAATGCTGTTTAATCTAAATGATTAGAAACTCTACCTTTTCCCCTATTTACCCCTTAGGCTTACTGAGCAGCTGACAGGTATTATAATGTGCATGCTGTACCTCACTCAACTTGCAATAGGGGTGAAACGATACACCTGTGCCGCGTATTGATACAATTCACGATACACAGCCTATGATATGATACATTATCGATTCTCAGTTTAAAGAATAAAAAGACAAACGACTAATAATTATTCATGACTGCTGAAGATTAAAGTAACTTGTATAGGGTAGGTATCGTTTTGTATCGATTCTTCACCTCTTGTATCAATACATCTATCGATATGGCAAAAGTATTGATTCATCGATATATCGATGAATCGTTTCACCCCTGACTTGCAATTCTTTCATTTGTTGTATGTCTTCTGCCTCTTAGTATGACAGGATTCAGTTTGTCAGACATGTCTTAGTATGACAGGATTCAGTTTGTCAGACAAGTCTTAGTATGACAGGATTCAGTTTGTCAGACATGTCTTAGTATGACAGGAGTTTGTCAGACATGTCTTTGTTGAATATATCTGACAATTTTGGTATAACATCCCAAGTATCATGGTGATATTGTTTCCATCAGTAACTATTTTGGTACCCACAATTAATAGCCCTGGATTCACAATAACTAGCTCATGACCATCAATAACTAGTGCTGGACCCATAATAACTTGTCCCAGACCATCAATATCTAGTCCTGGACCTCAATAACTAGCTTAGACCCTCAATAACTAGCTCTGGACCCTCAGTAACTAGCCCTATACCCACAGTAACTAGTGCTGGACCCACAATAACTAGTCCTTAACCCTCAATAGTTAGTCCTGGACCCACAATAACTATCCCTGGACCCACAGTAACAAGCGCTGGACCCACAATAACTAGTCCTCAACCCTCAATAACTAGTCTTGGACCACAATAACTACCCCTGGACCCACAGTAACAAGCGCTGGACCCACAATAACTAGTCCTCAACCCTCAATAACTAGTCTTGGACCACAATAACTAATCCTTGATCCTCAATAAGTAGCCCTGGACCTTCCATTTTGTGAAACTGAATCTTTTGGATGTACATTTTCACAAACAGATTGTAAGAAATTAGCAGGAAAGATAATTACATGAGTAGAAATATTTCAAAAAGTGAACAAGATAAAGTAAAGATTTACATAACATAAAGCCTCTCCATTGATAACTTCCAATCCACAGGGTCCGTAAACATTGACCACAACATAGACAAGAGTGTGAGATTGGGAGGAGGCTCAAATTTTGTTTAATATTTGAGGGAAAGGGGGTTGGGTGCTAGAATGGATTTTAATATTTATGGACAATAGATCTGAAGAAATCAGTTAAAATAAAAAAGATTGATGAGAGACTTTCAGTATCAATTAAGTTGACATGCAGCAGGCTTAAAATTTAACATGAATTTCTTGGTAGCCCGAAGGACTAGTAGATCAAGAAATTTAACAGTCCTGCACTAGTCCTTCCCACAAATACTGACTGATGACAACAGAAACTTTTCTAACCATCGAACTACAGAAGCGATGTAAACTGCTAGTCCAAGAGGAAATTGACTAGCCATGGGCTAGCAGACTACATGTACTGTATATTTCGACCCCTGTGTAGTACCCACAGTTTTGTGTATCAGTAAAGTTGGAATTACTTTCCTTTTAAGGTCAGAATTTTCATATCCATCATAATAAACACTAATGAACTTAAGCCTCATAGATAAAATTACACTTCCAGAGCCAAATCCATCAATATGTTTGCACTCGATAATTCCTCAAGATAGCGATGTTAAATGTGACTTTAAACTTCTTCGTCGATAGTACATGGCAATGACTGAGTACAACTCTATATCGTTTGTACTTTAATAACAGTCTGCATGTGGCAGTTGAATGACCTCAACACTGCTTGTACATCCCGATCAGGGTCCGACTTTTGGAACCATGCGGGTGGGGGGTGTAGTAAAATGAGGTTGGAATTCCTAAATGTTTGCATGGAAAATCAGTAAAAAAAATGTAGTTTAAATTTTTAAATTTTCATATGTGAATTTTTGTTGAATAAAAGTGAATATTTTTTTGTGTTCAGTGTCATCTGCTGTTTGGTTATTTATGCTATTCAGTTTATAATATGGCAAATACATACTTAATTGACACCATGTGGTAAATACATACTTAGTTGACATGAAATGGTAAATACATACTTAATTGACACAGTGTGGTAAATACATACTTAATTGACACAATATGGTATTATATACATACTTAATTGACACAATGTGGTAAATACATACTTAATTGACACTGTGGTAAATACATACTTAATTGAGAGTGTGGTAAATACATACTTAATTGACACAATATGGTATTATATACATACTTAATTGACACTGTGGTAAATACATACTTAATTGACACAGTGTTGTAAATACATGCTTAATTGACACAGTGTGGTAAATACATACTTAATTGACACAGTGTGGTAAATACATACTTAATTGACACCGTGTGGTAAATACATACTTAATTGACACAGTGTGGTAAATACATACTTAATTGACACAGTGTGGTAAATACATACTTAATTGACACAGTGTGGTAAATACATACTTAATTGACACAGTGTGGTAAATACATACCTAATTACCAAAGCTATTGCTCTCATTCTGTTTCAGAATGATTTTTCTGATGATCCCCATTATTTTACAATTTCAGAAGTAGAATTCTTTATAGATTAAGATTAGCAATCAGTCAGTATTATGAAACGATTGGCAGGAGTATGCACTACGTGTAGAAGAACGCATTAGTGGGATATCCTGGTTATGATCACACAGCTGTTTGTTCCAATAAGTGTGTGCAATGTTAGACACAAAACAAACATCTCTGTGACCAAGATTAGCAAAATGTATGATGACATGTCATTATTACAAAATTTTTCAATCTTTTGGCCGATCCAGTAAATTGTTTGAAATAGATGAAATTTTAAGACATGTAGGGTTATTTTATTAAAACAGTGATTGATTTTGAAACTTGATGAGTGGAAGTGAGGATTCCGTGCAGTGCCAGATGGACTTCTGACCATAAAAACAGGTGTGCCAAATGGAAAAAATAATGCGGTAATTAGGGCACAGGCATAGTAGCAATCAGAAGCTTTATCAAAGTACTTTGTGCAGCATATCCTTTTTACTACATAGAAAGGGTTATTGCAGTTGTATAGCAATATATTGTATATGACTGTTGTGAACCCCTAACTTCAAGTGGACTGGTCAAAATTAAGTTCTCTGATGTGCCAAATTTGAGACTGACCATTTAATTTTCAGTGGGTGGGGTGGGGATTTTCTTTCAAGCATTGATATTTTTTTCTTTTGTCTCAAGATAATTAATTTTTTCAACTAATATAACGGATATAATAGCTTTTTTGTACTTTAAATGAGAGCAAGAATATTTTTTTCAAGCTATTTATGAGCCAACGTTTTTTTTTTAAAAATCCTAATCCCCCCCCCCCCCCCCTGAAAATTACATGGTCATTCCTTTTCATTGTCAACTTGCAGTAGCAGAAGTTACAAATGCAGTAATGGGAGTTTGTGTCAGACTAAATTTGTATTCTAAGTTCAGAGCCTCCATATATCATATCACCCCCCATTGGGAACTAATCTCTTTTTACCTTTGCAGACAAATTATACAGCAGTTATTTTGCTGGTATGTTACTGTATGTACAGTGTATTCAATACAAAGACAGTTTACTGCAAAATAACCCACTTGTAATTTAAGTGTATCCCATATATATTCATTGAAGTACTGCAGTGGTGTGTGTCCATATAATATATAGATTACTTCGTCACAAAGTTTAGGGTTCACATTTATATACCGGTACATATAGAAAAATGTATTATATTGGATAGTGTTCAGTATGGGTTGCCTCTTTATTATCTCTTTATGTATGAACTTCAAGTTTCTGGTTCTGGACTGAAAAACTTCTGAAAATTTTGTTTCCAGATTTAATTTTTGTGCAAAAATGTGACCTGGATACAATTCCATTATATTCTTGTTTGGGGCATTAGGATTTCAGAAGAACTAGGTCACACTTGTACATGTGCGTGATTTTACCTTTGACTATTTACATTTAGTTGACTGTAGTGGCCAGACACAACAAGGCTAGGGAGACTATAAATAGAGACTGGGTCATGATGGTCTTGGGTAGTACTACCTGGGGACAGGTGTTGAAGTTACAGGTGTGATGAGTAATGGGACATTCATAAATACATACACACACTTCTATTGTATGTAAAATCTGCAGAGAATATTACAATATTTAAGAGGAGATATCATGAGCATGTAGGTGTTACTATTAGATTATAATAGAATTTATTTATAATATTAAAGACATGATAAACTAAATAGTAATTACTGTTGTCTTTTTGTATGATGTACATTTCTATGTGTTATTCTTAAGAGGGACTCAAGGGAGAAGAGTCATTGACTAAATGAGTCACCCTGTATAAATAGTGTGTTATTATTACTATTGTCATACATACATAGATACATGCATACACAGTGTTGGACCTTGTTTGAATTATTAGGGGGACATTTTATGTACTCCTGTCTCCCTATAATCATCAAGAAATAGGGATTTTATAAATTTACAAGGACGCTGGCACTATGGGGTGGTAGAAGAATATCCCTTGGGCTTGCTCAGAGTGAAGCACTGCATGCATACATGTACATATTACTGACTGATAGGTAGGCAAGATCTATTCTAGAACACAAACATTTTGGGAAAAATTCACCTCTTCATTTGAAAAAAGGGGGGTTTCTAGTTATATGAGATATTAAATGAAGAAATAAAGGTAGGGTTGAAATATAATGTGTGATTTTAGCACATTTATTTGATTTTAGCACATTTATTTGATTTTCAGCACATTTATTTGACTTTAGCACATTTATTTGATTTTCAGTACAAGTTCTCATTGAAATTAGAGTGAATAGCATATCCTAGAATAGACCCTGGATATGCACATCTAATCTGCCTTCCCTTAATGTAAACATTAACAGAGGTACATGTACACATTTATATACAGGTATAGAAACATTTGGGGGAGAGAGAGGTTAATAAATTATGAAATAAGTAGATGGTACAACTCATTAAATAAGTATACTGATATTAGTAATATTGGAATAATGTTCACTTTAGCCAGAATATCATCATACTCATAATCCATGTGTTGTGGGTTCGATTCTCGCCCAGACCAGCCTGGGTCAGCTGTTTCGTATTGTCCTTGGGGAAAAGAATTTGGCTCCCATTTTCTCAGCATGATATAGCCATTAATGTGTTAAAAGTGCCATTAGACTCCCCCTCATTCCTATATGCTGATCTGCCATCTTTAAATATTATTTAAAACAGTACTAGAATTACACATATCTGAGCCCTTTCTGAACATGAATGTGACTCACTATATTGATATGCAAATGAGGTCCCCATTCAGTCTTTTCATGTGCCCATGAGGCCTTTTAAGGAGTATCAGATGGAAGAGCATGGTAATACCATAGCAGTTTACCAGGACTTTATTACCAATGGAAGAGCACGGTATTACCATGGCAATTGACTAGGACTTTGTTACCTATGGAAGAGCATGGTATTACCATGGCAATTTACCATGACTTTATTACCTATGGAAGAGCATGGTATTACCATGGCAATTTACCATGACTTTATTACCTATGGAAGAGCATGGTATTCCCATGCAATATACCAGGACTTTATTACCTATGGAAGAGCATGGTATTACCATGGCAATTTACCATGACTTTATTACCTATGGAAGAGCATGGTATTCCCATGGCAATATACCAGGACTTTATTACCTATGGAAGAGCATGGTATTACCATGGCAATTTACCATGACTTTATTACCTATGGAAGAGCATGGTATTACCATGGCAATTTACCATGACGTTATTACCTATGGAAGAGCATGGTATTCCCATGCAATATACCAGGACTTTATTACCGATGGAAGAGCATGGTATTACCATGGCAATATACCAGGACTTTATTACCTATGGAAGAGCATGGTATTCCCATGCAATATACCAGGACTTTATTACCTATGGAAGAGCATGGTATTACCATGGCAATTTACCAGAGCGTTATTACCTATGGAAGAGCATGGTATTCCCATGCAATATACCAGGACTTTATTACCTATGGAAGAGCATGGTATTACCATGGCAATTTACCAGAGCGTTATTACCTATGGAAGAGCATGGTATTCCCATGCAATATACCAGGACTTTATTACCTAAGGAAGATCATGGTATTACCATGGCAATTTACCAGAGCGTTATTACCTATGGAAGAGCATGGTATTCCCATGCAATATACCAGGACTTTATTACCTATGGAAGAGCATGGTATTACCATGGCAATTTACCAGGACTTTATTACCTATGGAAGAGCATGGTATTACCATGGCAGTTTACCAGCAGTGATCTCCCTGGAAATTTTCGATAGCATCGGGGTAAGCACATTAGGGTCATAAAATGTTTTAAAAAGCGCGCACTAACGTCATAAAAGTGAAACAAATTAATATATATTGAAATAAAAAAGAAGTGTATATATTTACATAGTATTCTTTATTTACCTAGGTTATAACAAGGCTTAATGTCTATCTCATTTGTTTCGAAATTTAAATAAATGATATACATCTTTTCTTCTTTTCGCCATATGTCTTCTTTTCGCCTTTAAGGATTGTCCTTCAGTACTGATTTTCATCAGGTAGTTCAGTACCCTCTGTGACAACCTGTTCCTTAACTCATTAACCCCTAGCGCCACGTTTACGCGTCATGAGGTTGTACCCTACTTCCAAGCTCTGTACCATCAACATCATTTAAGATACACTAAAGTGGATGGATTTGCAGGAAAGTAGACAGATGTAGCTCTACAATGATACCAAAAAATGTCGACTTTCTACTGGCATTAAAAAGTACTGCCAAAAAAATGCATTTTTTGAGACCCGATTTTTTTTAGGAACCAGTTTCGGAACCGGAGTTTGTGTCCGGATTTTAGACTTTTTGGCCTTAGATCTAAAGCAGACCGGTCTGAACTGCACACAGACAGATGAACCTTTGCAAAAAGTAGGATAAGTTTGAGATTTGGAGTAAAAAGAGGCCATGACACAAAAATCGGGGGTCCAATACGAAAAAAAAAAAAAAAAGAAGTCCAACTTTTACCCGTCTGCACATGTGCGAGCATAATAGCTAATCAAAAACAATGTTTCTGATACACCTAAGCATCCGGCTAAACGTGAAACTTTCTTAAGCAGATGTGTTTTGCTGCATTGAGATGTAACCCCAAAAATGCGTTGCCTACCCCCATTTCATGCGAAAATGAACCAAATCTCCCGGGGTTAATGAGTTAAAACACTCTTAATTCTATTCATTGAGGAGAATGACCTTTCACAATCTGAAAAAAATGAAATATAAAATTTATTAATGAATGTACATGTACACAAAAGAGACAAAGCTACCAGAATCCTAAATAAGTGAATTACCTAGGACAAATTCTTTAAGAGTCATGACAGTGATGTGTTTTCAAATAATCATCACAGAATAAGATAATACTCATTCTTTTCCATCAAGAACAATATATCAAAGTGTTTGATATTGTTTAATTTCTTCACTGAATCAATGTCAGAGAGCTTAAATATTTTTCAAAAGTTTAAATTAAACTAAAAATGACTTCACTGAATAATTAGTAAGCATATTGATGAAACTATTTAAGTTATATTATGAAGGAATACTTTTTATTTATATCTTTTCAAAAGATGTAAAACTGGAAGATAAAGATTGTTCCGTTTATTACTTGGATAGACAGAAAAGAGAAATGAGATCTTAATAGGGCAGCAGCCACTTAAGTTAAGGTTTACTGACCAAACTATATTTCTCTTGCTCAGAGTAAACTATGTAAACATATTAACTCTTGAAAAAAATGCAACTTTTATTCCTCGTCATAACTTAATAAGAACGACAACAATTGCAACTACAACTACTGGTTACTACTTTTAAAAAAATATATTAACCCCCCCCCCCCTCTCCCAGATCGGAACCAAAATTTAGCAATATGGAAAACTTACCATCCGATCCACAATTTCCACCCATGGGTATAACGTCTTCCATTCATTGTTAAATCCCGTCCTTCGTTACTTGATCTCTTACTTTGTGGAAATCATGCTGACACTATCGGAATCGGAATCACTGCCACTATTGCCATATTGGTGACGTCAATTTCTGATTTTCGTAACCAGGCCAACATGGGGCTAGCCGGGCGCTGGGTAATTTTACGTTTCTTGGAAGGTTGTGTGTTTATATTTACCAAGAATTTTTAATGTAATATGTGTAACTGCTTTGGCTGATAGTGAAAATGACTGAAATATATATAATACATTACTAGTAGACTCCATCGTCGCTGCCAATCATGTGACTATCTTCTGTGCAGATGAAACCCACACCAAAGGTAGCTCACCAGCAGTCGCGCAAGCCAGGTACAAAAGATAATGGTTAAGTGAATGTGTAATTAAATTACCCAAGAAGAGGTAAGAAAAGATGTCATTTGAGTAATAGGGCTTTGAATTAGGTGACAGGATCTTTGTTTAACAGATTAATTTTACAAGGGTAGTGGGAAACATTTAAGCGTAGCAGAACAAGAGCATAGTGTAGCGGCAGGTTCTAAAGCATCTGGGGTTATTGGGGTTTGAAACGATAGCGTAATGGGCCCGCTATGGTTAAAGGCCCTGGGGAGGACACTGACCAGGACTTTATTACCTATGGAAGAGCATGGTATTCCCATGCAGTATACCTGGACTTTATTACCTATGGAAGAGCATGGTATTCCCATGCAATATACCTGGACTTTATTACCTATGGAAGAGCATGGTATTCCCATGCAATATACCAGGACTTTATTACCTATGGAAGAGCATGGTATTCCCATGCAATATACCTGGACTTTATTACCCATGGAAGAGCATGGTATTCCCATGCAATATACCTGGATTTTATTACCTATGGAAGAGCATGGTATTCCCATGCAATATACCTGGACTTCGTTACCTATGGAAGAGCATGGTATTACCATGGCAATTTACCAGAGCTCTATTACCTTTGGAAGAGCATTGTATTTCCATGGCAATTTACCAGAGCTTTATTACCTATGGAAGAGGTTTCTGAAGGTGAAATTTGGTGTTATGATAAAGGGGATACTTTTGTAATTTTCATTCTTCTTCTTAAATAAAATGTTTAAAGTCACTTAAATTGCATTAGTACAAAGTCAGATCACTGCTGTACATCTTGGTATATTTGTTAAGAATTTGTGTTTGAAGATAAATCGACATCTTGAAATCAAATGGTATCAAAATTATCCCTAAACCCGAGTTGTTACTTTGTTTTGAAATGGGGGAAAAATGGATAAATTAGATAACAGTAAAATCATTTCATTTTTAATGCCTGTAGAATAGAGCGGTGTAAGTTTCATTCCTGTATAACAGATGCAAATACAGTGAAATCCCACAAAACTATAAACAGTTGGGACCAAATTTAGGGTTTTGGTTTACTGAGGGTATCACAGACATGAAAAAATATGTCCTTTTATATGTAAGTAGATGTACAAACACATCATCATCGATACCAGCCTTGATTTTTATGACCAAAAAGGATGTACATTTTTAAAGCAGCAAAACATGAATGTTATTCGTGTGATTTGAAAGACAGAGAATTTTTGTTCATGTGTACATGAGTGAATTAGGGAAAGTGCTTATGTGACG
This sequence comes from Margaritifera margaritifera, assembly GCA_029931535.1. NCBI lineage: Eukaryota > Metazoa > Mollusca > Bivalvia > Unionida > Margaritiferidae > Margaritifera > Margaritifera margaritifera. The sequence goes on from JAQPZY010001520.1 coordinate 2,159,948, forward strand.
AGAGAGAGAATGCAAATATGAGAGAACATGTGCAGGGCTTGAAATTAGCAGTATTCCGCTATCCGGAGGCTTGTAAATTTCCTGTCTGACCAGTAGTTTTCATAATTTTAATAGTCTGATGGCTAGTACAGTTTCAGTTCTCACCAGTCAGTGTTTATTTACACTGCCATACATAATTTTTGAAAATTTGAATGATTGGATGATGTCCAAGTTCTCTTAGAGCTAATCATGTAAATCCCCAAGATTCAATTGGTCCCCTAGAGGGTTTAGAACAAAGGAGGATTTTAAAAATCATATTTCAAAATGAGGCTGTATAAATCTTTACCAGTTTTGTTGGATTTATAACGTAAAGTAATATGTCAAATAATGTTAGTCCAAGTTTCCTATGACCTTTTCTACATCATTTGAGATATTTTGACATTTATGTTCGGGTGCGAGGTTAGAGTGCATTGCCTATTGAAAGTTGGAATTTGCCAAACCATGTAGTGTCGGCAACGGGTAGTCGCTTACTACCAGGCATAGGAAACTTAAATGACTTTACATTGAGCCATACCTGCATGAAATTGAAAGAAAGATGATTTATCTTAGAAATTGCGAGTATAACATTTATTATGTCTTTAATTCGTTGACAGATGAGACAAAACTACTGTGCTGACGAAATCTGACCTGGTTCTCTCCATTTTCATTGCTAGTCACATGACTACCCAAATCTTGCAGCCTACATATCCATTACATCAGAGGTCCAATAGTTACATTATACCAACCAACCAACCCCCCAAAAACTTTAAAATGTTGTTGTAGAACAAAATTTGAAAATATTAAATGAAAGTCATGTAATGTTTTTAATAAAACGAAAAGGACACATAATTTTCACCAGATTTATTCCGACAACAACCACCAGAATCCTGTTGCTGTTGCAGCAACCTGGAAAAAGCCAAGGGATAGTTTTCATAAATTAAAAGATACTAACAGTTACAGATTATGGAGAAACAGGGTAAAGTCAGTGATTCAGAAGGCAAGGAAAACTTACTATTCCACTGAAATATCAGATATTATTACAAAAAAGAACCTTAGAAAACTGTGGAAAATCTTCATTGATTTAGAAGGCAAATCTGTCATTAACCTGCCATTTAGATGTATTAGTGATGAAAATGATAACATTCAGCAAGAACCTCTCGAAATTGCAAATGCACTCAATGATTACTTTGTGAACATAAACGAAAAACTTGTGGATCTCACAGCTCATAAACGATTCTCTAGCGTTTTAATTAAATGAGCATATTTTCTCAAACTTTGCAAAGAAAACTACTTCAGAATACCTAAAATAAGTCTAGAATTCATTTTGAATGAATCAGATAAACTTGATGTCAAAACAGCTGTAGGTCTAGATGATATAAGTGCTAAATTCCTAAAACTCTCATCTCAAGTGATTGCACCTTCACTTATATACATCTTCAATCTAAATATTTCTGCAGGTATTTTTACAAACAGTCTAAAACTGGCTAAAGTAACTCCAATACACAGGACGGGAGATCTTTCTGATATGAATAACTATAGACCTATATCAGTTGTATCATCACTTTCAAAGATATTAGAAAGACAGGTTTGTAATGAATTTAGAAACTACCCAGAATCTTTTAATTTACTACATTGATGACAATCTGGCTTTCGTGAAGGACATTCATGCCAGACTACACTAACTAGAATGATGGATGTTTGTTTAACAGCAATTGATCAAGGTAACCTGATAGGTGCAGTGTTTCTTGACCTAACAAAGACTTTTGACCTTGTTAATCACAAAATCCTTCTGGAAAAATCTCAGCATATATCAAGTTAACCATGAAAGTTTAACTTGGTTTCAATCCTATCTTGAAGGCAGACAACAAGAAGTTTCTATTTTAAATAAATTCTTTGATAAGAAACTCATAAAATCAGATATTCCACAAGGATCAGTTCTTGGACCATTACTCTTTCTGCTGTACATCAATGATTTACCATATCACATTGAGCTATCCACCACCAACATATTCGCAGATGTCACAATATTATATTACACTGTATAAACTGACCATGACCTTGGCACTAAATTAAATCGGGATTTGGTTAACGTAAATAACTGGTATGAAGTTAAATGCAACCAAGTCAAAAGCATGATCATAGGTAGTCGAGCCAAAGTAAAAGCTGAGAAAGATGACTTCAGATGACTGCTCTCCTGAAAATCTTAGGATGATTCTTGGTTCTGTAAAGGAAACAAGTACTTAACACATTAACATACAGTAGTAAATAACTGAAAGATAAATTATTTTTTTTCTTTTTTTAATCCAATTTTTTTTACAAAAGTTGGATTTGTCCTGAATATTTTACCACAACATCCCTTTCTGCTGACATGTATATGTGACACACGTCAGGCATATTATTAAAGGTTCATAAATATAATTAATTTTGTAATATTTCAAAATTAGTTTGTGATAAATACAACTTTTTTTTAAAAATAAATAATTTTTGAAATTAATTTGTCACGAAAAATGGAAACATGCTTTTAATATTAATAAATTCTTGACAAGATTAAGGAATTTCGGCATATTCCTTACTGACGGAAAGTACTGAAATACCAGTATAGTGGAAAAGTACCGTGGTACGCACCACCAGAAAAATACTGCGGAAAACCAGTATAATGGTCATACTGACAACCTCTAATATATGTTTATAACTATCCTTTTAATTGGCACTGTATAGCCAGGATTGTGAGGATGTGCCATTAAACCCTGTACATACATATATACATACAACTTGAAGGTTTCACTTTCATAGCAATTATTCATTATAACTAGCACAATAAAATAAATTGGGTCAAAATAAAATGTGTTGACCCAGTAACGATGTGAAAAAAAATAGGGTAGGAAAGTCAGTACTAATTTTTTGTTTTTATTACTTTTTTATCCAGCCTGTGTTAGTTCATGTCACAGTTTCCAGTCTAAAACTTAGTTCAGATGTGAAAAATGGGGCACCACTGTTACCGGTTTTTATTTTGTTACTGGAACCACACATTTGTTTCTTTAGCCTTACATCAGTTCATTTTCATATATTTTATGGATGTAGAGATGCTTCTATAATCAAAGTAAATAAATGAAAAGTCTGTTTTTCCTCCTTTGCACCTTTTAGCATAGTAAAATTCACAATGGCATGCATAGACATCGGCAGTACATTGTAAAAGGCAGAAAATAATAAATAATTTGCAAGCTTGCACTGTCAGTGCTAACTATTAAGCAAGTCCTAAGTCATCAAGAGGATTGAGTATGACTCAGACCATGTAGCAAGGTTCTCATTAATGAAGATTATCTCTTTTTTTTTTTTTTTACAAATCTGAGTGAGCGAATCATAAGGAATTAAAGAATTACAGAATACTTTGGTCAGTGAAAGTGATGAATGACTTATGATCTGAAATAAATACAATTACCGGTACTATGTAGAAAATGACTGAACTGAAGCAAGTGTAGAATTTAACATAAATTTGCTTGTAGCTAGAAGGACTAGTAGATTGAGAAATTGAATAGTCCTGTTGAATCATCACTTCTCACAAAACAATGTCAGACACAAATCTAGATTAACAACACTTTTATTTCTTAAATATTAAAGTCTTTCATAATTTAGAAGTACAAATCTTGCTTCAGAAAACCATTAGGGTCACTTGAAAATACTCACTTCAAGTTCACAAGAAAAACAAGGACTGATTCTCCAGAAATTAACTGTAATGAAAGATGACAGAGTAAGCATTTTTTTAAAAGACTTATCATCTGGAAAAAACCCCAAATAACTTAAGAAGTGAAAAAGACAAAGACCTCACACCCTGGTCATTACCGATCTTAACTCCACAGACAAACTGTTTAAGGCAGTATGTGTCATGCTACAGTGAAAGCAGGATGAGAAGATGTCTTATTATGATAGTATTGGCATTGAGAAGGGTTTTCACAATAGATATACAAACAATACAAACCTTTCAATGGAATATATGTCTCCATAATTGCTAGTCCTATAAAGACGGAATGGTTATTCATAATAGTGATTTTGATGACGTGGCACTACAGTGGCAGTTTGACAAGTACATAAGTCTGGTTTACAGTCTTTGACATAAATTGTTACTGAAAAAAAAAATGTAAGAAAATCAATGAAGATTTATAGAGTCATGTTTTGAAATATGACAAGTTGAATCCTAATTGTTCTAACCCTCTAGGGAGCAATTGAACCGTGGGGATTTATGCAGTTATCTGTAAGAAGCAAGTAATATTCATCGAAAATGATGAAATAATAGACAGGATCTTTTGAAAGTGAGTAGGGCTACCAAAATATGACCCAGGGGCCCCTTTTCTTTGAAAGCTGAGAAAACATTGTAAAGACTGCAGTGTGGAGTACAAATCAGTTACTGTAACGTTACTTGTCAAGTGACTGGAAGTCCCAGTGTGTAATTATAGACCCAGCTTTAAACTTGAAATTTAAATATTTAGGAAGCTGATTAACAACAGACTGTATGGTCTTTTACACACCTTTATGGCAGAAATGAATAGGTTGCATTGTACATGTAGTAGCTGTTACACACCCTTATGGCAGAAGCAAATATGTTGCATTGTACATGTAGTAGTCTGTTACACACCCTTATTGCATAAATGAATAGGTTGCATACCATTCATTCATGAAGTTGGGGGTGATGGGAATGTAGGAGTATTTCTGCATTCCAACCACCTTCAACTTCATGGAAGAATGCACCTACCGCGTCATCTCCAGCAAGTCTGATTATTGATTAATTGAGAAGTTTATGTTTTTTTTTTTTTTTTAATGGCACATAAGTACATGAAATATTATTTACTGCTTTGACTGATAAGATGTTTTGTCCAAAGACATCACAGCAGCTGATGGAATTAGGTCTGGACAGAATGAACATACTGCCTTTTGTCATTCAAGCCATAACATGTGCTGATACATATGGACCACCGATCAAAACTATCACTTGCAATGGTGTGAGCATCACATGATTTACAGGTGTACTGGTTGCTAAGTTGGACATCCAGGCCTAATGTCCTATCAGACTGCCACTATATATCATATATAATTTCCACTGATCAGAGTATCAACATTTGTCATCCATTCTTCATAAAATTTTCAGTATGCACTAAAATAATTATATTAATTCACATTGGGTAAGTATCAGCACTAAAATACTTTGTTTTTATATGATGTGCTATGCTAATGAGTAGGGTATGGTTATGTCTACTCTGGTGATAGGTTAATTAGATACAGCTACCATATTTGAACTTTAAAAAAAGAGGACTCTCTCTTATATATATATATATATATCACATAATATATATATAAGAGACAAAGAGAGATTTAAGGACCACCGAAAAAAGAGGGCATATGGTAGCTGTAAATTAGAACCCACATCCCACATTTCATTCCTTAAACAGAAAGCAAACAATAAACTTCTGCCAGAACTCTAGATAATAATTTTATAAATTAGGTATTTTTCTTTCTGTTTTGTAACTAATTGCATTTTCTTTAAATTAAATATTTTGTGAACACAGCAAAACACACAACTTACGTTAAGGGACTGAGTTTTGATCATCAAGAATGTAACTGCCTTTTTTAATGTATCGAATGGTTTAGTGATCAAGATTAGTTCAGGGTTCATTTGTTTATATGATTGCATTTGAGTGAGTGTTTTTATAGTGATCAACAGCTTTTATTTCAGATGTGCAAGGAACATCTGGAACTTGACTAATAGCATAGTTATATCGATCGAACACATACAACATGGGCTGTGCTTATGGCAGGAGCAATATGTTGACAATTGTAGTCTAAATGCTTGAAATTAAATTGTTTTGCACAATTTGTACGCATTTCAGATTTCTTTATGCATTTGTAGTCAAATTATCTGTTTGAAATATGCAAACACGCTGCTTATATAGAGTTCTTCTGCAAAAAATGAGTGGTCATGTCACAGGAAGGCTTTGGATTCTAAATGCATTTAACCAAAATAAATGAAGTATGAATGCAGAAAAAAGGACAGAAATGTTAAGCTTAGCAGTTCAATTAATTATGATAATGAAAAAGTCCACTTTTTTGTTTTTCATCCATATACATTTTTTTTCTCCAAGACACGCAATTTAATAATAGCAATAACTTAACCATTGCTATTGTGTAGCTTTACTTTTTTCGTGCTGAAAAACCATCATCTGTTTGATGCAAATACATCCTCCCACCGAGCGGAGAATTGTCAGTATAACAGAATACACTCATGCAATGCTCAGAATGGTCATCTTTTTCAAGGACGCCATGCTGTATGGATGATGTGCCTATATTGTCACCAGAGAAAATTTACTTGTAGTGAGTGTTTGCCGCATTAGCGGTCTCCCTTCTACAGTTAATTTGAATCTCTGTGTTACACTATCCATTCCGTAATTTAATTTCTCCTACTTTTCAGCGTACAACTAACGTACGGGTAAGTCCTCGTGTTAAAGGAATAACAACAGGTCCTACCTAACATAGTGGATAGTGTATTCCTCTCTCTATCTACAAAAATAGATTGACAATATCACCAATAAAGTTTTTTTTTTCCTTCAACACATTGTATATTAATAATTGTCCACGCTCTCACTTTGCATTGTTATTGCATGTGTGTTATCATTTTTCAACACATTGTATATTAATAATTGTCCATGCTCTCACTTTGCATTGTTATTGCATGCGTGTCATCATTTTTCATCAGTAAAAGGTTCAACAGTGAGAAACATCTTACTTCACTAAAGGAAAAAGACAGGTGAATTCTAATGGGTCAATTCAATTGTTTACCTGATGCATACACAGGAGTGTACTTAGTACGAACTGAATACAACCAGGGGACTTTAAATGTGACATTAAAATATATTGTCATTATTTCATTGCTCAGAATAATGTCGGGACAGTCTGTGGGGCAGTGTGGCCTCAAGAAGGGCCCTGGGACACTCACCCAGACTGCATCAATTGCTCCAAGTGCAAACGAACAAATCATTTCTGTACTGTTACGACTCTATGGTCTAAGAAAAATGTAACAGAAAGAAAGTGAAACCAACAAATCAAGTAAAAATCAACAAGCAATTTATTACTAGATAATTAAAATGAAAAATCAAAAAGTCACTTACAGTAATGTGTTTTGAAATCCTAATAATCCAATAAGAATGATTGTTCTAATCACAAGTCCTAAATATAGAATGTTCCGAATTCACGGCTGTGTCCTTGAATGTTATGATGTGCTAATGGTCTCCAAAGTCCTGATGTACTAGTAATCTTGATGTGCTGATGTCAAAATGAAGTATTCCAAAATCTCTGAATAAGTTCACATAAATTCCAAAATCATCAATTAAAAATCCAAAATCCAAAAGTTTGTGAGCACTGTTATAATCCAATGAATATTTAAAATAATTCCTCTCTTAGAATTTGGAATGAATTTTCACAACTGTAATAGCTCTTTACAAGACTGATGGTAATGTCAAAACTGAATAAATGTCCACCAAACATGGCATATATAAAGATTGGTCACATGACAGAATGTTCTAGAACATGTGTCATCTTAATGGAATTTTACTTGTAAACAAAAATCAACCTTGACCTTCAAATTGAGAAAACATATTGATCAAAACAACCTAATTCAAGGACACTAGTTAAACATGTTTTTCCTGATAAACATAAAGATTTAAGAAAATATTAAAGTGAAGAAACATTTATAATTTCCTAAAATATTTATAATATTATATAAACATCATACATAACAGTACTTTGCAAATTATGGCCTTCTGAAACCTGGAATCTAGCTGATTACAAAAGCACCTACATGTATCGAGAGCGGAGGAAACTTCCCTTCATCTATGGAATTAGCTGGTTTTTCTCAGGCAGACCTTCCCAGGACTCTGCAAGAGGCTTAGTTCTTCAGGTTGGAAGAGCACTCCCAGGTCCCAGGAGTTTATGGGACCAACTTCTTCAGCGGCCTGTGAGAATCCTCCAGAAGGAGGGACTGAATGTTCGAGGATTTGATTGCCTCCCCCTGAAATGGAGAAGCAGGACACTCCTCATGTTCAGGGCCACGTGTTGCTCCCTCCCGAGAGCATGTTGCTCTCTTCCACACAGGAGGTGGTACACCACTCCCAACACTTCAGGGGTAGCGTGTTGCACCATCACGAGGGGGGAGGGCAGTACCACTGAATCAGCTGAGGATGAGGTATTCTCCAATTTTCACTCTGCAGCCTCACAGTATGGGGATAGGGTACTGACCGAATTTCTCCTCTCATCCCTCTACCATCCAACCTGTGCAGGATTGGGAGTCTGCCCACCAGGGAAGGGGATTGGATTGTTATCCACACCCAGTATCTCTAGTATTGCAAGGGTGCATCAACAGAGTAAGGGGTTGATGTGTCATGGTCTCCTCAGACAGCATGTCAGTTGTAGCATATCTCTGATATCAGGGAGGCACACATGCACCTTCTCTTTGCATGGAGGTCTGGAACCTCCTCCACTGGGCCACCTCTGAGAACATCACCCTCCGAGTTCACTACATTCCGGGAAGGAACAATGTATTAGTAGACTGCCTGTCCAGGACAGGCAGAGCCGTTGTCATGTAATGGTCTCTTTACCACTCTGTAACAGAGTCCCTTTTCACACTGTTGGGAAGACCCCAGGTGGACCTATTTGTGACCAGTCTTAACAACATACTTCCCTTTTACGTTTCTCCCATTCTGGACCAGGCAGCATGGGCAATGGATGCCTTCAGCCTCCAGTGGGATCGGCTATTTGCATACGCCTTCCCAACATTCCAAGTTCTACCTCAAGTTCTGCAAAAAGTCAGAACTTCCACTGCTCAGATCATTCTCATTGCCCCACTGTGGCCCTAGTGATTGTGATTCTAGACCTGTTGATCGATCGACACAGGTCTCTACCTCACAGGAGGGATCTTCAGTCACAACACAGGGGATCCCTTCTCCACAACAGTCTACACAATCTCCCCCTTCACACTTGGCTCATCTCAAGCGATCTCTCTCCCAGAACAAGTTTTCGGGCCGAGCTGCCAGTTGTCTCATTCAGGCCAAGAGAGCTTCTGTGATTGGTGCTGTATCAAACACGTTGATCCTAGCTGTCCCCCTGTAACTTCCATTCCTGATATCCTTTTGTTTCTGTTTGAGAACAAAAGATGTTCAGTGTCCGCTATCATGGGCTATAGAGTTGCCTTTTCCAACACACTTAAATTCTCTCAGAGCATGGCAATTGGTTCGGACTCACACCTTGCTGATCTCATTTAGTATTTTCAGCTGCAGAGACCTGTCTCCTGCTCTCTTATGCCCAGATGGAATTTTTCTTGTGTTTTATAGTCTTTAACCAAAACCCCCTATGAACCATTGAGTGAGGCCTCCTTTCAGGACCTCACACTCAAGACTGTTTTTACTCGCCCTAGTGTCTGTGAGAAGATGAAGTGAGATTCATGCCTTGTCTATTGACACTGGCTGTCTCTGGTTTAATGGGAATTACGATTCTGTTTTTCTCCTTTGTCAACCATGATTTTTAGCTAAAAATCAATTACCTTTGGTAGCTCCACTACCTATAGAGATCCCCATTCTCAGTTGAATCTGTGTTGGGCATGATCATGGTAAGACTCTTATGCCCAGTGAGGGTTCTCTGTTTCTATCTTAATGCCTCCAGAGAAAAAAGAAAGGGTAGGAAACGTCTTTTCCTTCCTCATAAGGGTTCTGTAGATGTTTCAGCTGCCACTATCTCATGGTCGACCGTCACCACAATCTAAAGAGCATATCAGTCCCTTACTGTTTGAAACCTTTTTTTTATGAAACTAAAAGCCGATGAGGTTCATCCTGTTGCTGTCTCATGGGCCTACCATAATCACTCCTCCTTGGAGGACATCATCGAGGCAGCATTTTGGCATTCCCATACTACCTTCTTGTCCTTTTACCTCTAATCATTAGCACAACAAAGCGCAGGCATTTTTTCTCTGGGACCCATCATTGCGGCACAACATGTGGCCCAGGGAGACACCAACATTCTATAACATGGACCTCTCTATGGTGAGTACATTTCATTTTTCTCTGTTCTTGATCAGTTTAACAAGAGCATCAGCCTACCCACCTAACTGACAAAATCGTCTACGCAATAGCAGTGGGCAAGTTATTGCTGCTATTAAAATGTAGTTTAGTTTTTTTAGGGTAAAACTAATTTTAATTATGCAATATTTAACTGTCACTATTGCCAACTGCCCTCAACCCACCCCACTCTGAAGTCCTGGCGTAATTGTCCTCTATGAAAAAGATGACTGTTCTGCACATGGACCATGTGAGGTGCACGAGTAGATTGTGTCATATTGACAATTCTCCACTCTGTGGGACAATGTATTCACATCAAACAATGATTTTTCGGCATGAAAAAAGTAAAGCTACGCAGTAGCAATGGGTAAATATTGCATAATTAAAATTAATTTTCCCCCCACCCAAAAAACTATATTTTCGCAGGTCCCTGCTAAATATAATGACTTTCCACTTACAACTGAGCAAGCATATGAAAATCACTAACAGTTGATTTGATTCGAGTGTAACGAAACCTCTAACATTGAAATTAACAAAGCTCAATCTGATCGTGTAAGAGCTCGACTTCTTGATCAACCGCCATAATCAGGCGCTTGACTTCTAGATTAACCACCATGATCAAGCGCTTGACTTCTAGATCAACCACCATAATCAAGCGCTTGACTTCTAGATCAACTACTATAATCAAGCGCTTGACTTCTAAATCAAGCACCATAATCAAATGCTTGACTTCCAGATCAAACACCATTATCAAGTGCTTGACTTCTACATGTAGATCAACCACCATTATCAAGCGTTTGACTTCTAGATCAACCACCATAATCAAGCGCTTGACTTCTAAATCAACCACCATAATCAAGCGCTTGACTTCTAAATCAACCACCATAATCAAGCGCTTGACTTCTAGATCAACCACCATATTCAAACGCTTATCAAGTGAATTTTTGCATTTGAGCAATGAAAGATTTTTATTCAAACACCATTTTATCGACTGCAGTTGGCGAGGTTTACAATGGTGGATATATTGTTATTGGTATTCAGTGGTAATGTCTCTACTGTTACAAACAGTTGTAATGCATATGATATAGTGCAGTTGTCATAAAGCACGATCACTTGAGCTGTACCAGTAGTGAAGATAAACAATAGCAAACTGTTGCTGTTGCCAACACTGGAAAAGTGACTGCAATGTCTCACTTTCCCACTAACTTGGACTCTCACAAAAACTACCTCCTCTCTTTTCCAAAACACTTCTCTGTTTAAAACAAAAAAAACATTCTAGCTTCAGCACTGCATCTGGATAGATCTGGAATGAAACATATTGTATATAGGTAATCCTGATTGTATAATTATATAATAACTACAGATGACCTGTGACCTTTAGTTTTGCAACTGGTGCAGGCGGCAATTTGTCAGTAATTGGGTGGAAATGAGCACTTGTTCTTGGAGACCCTAGTGTTGACAGCCTGGGAAGTGGCACAAGGCTTGTTATAACATTCAGCCCTTCTGCTTCAGAATACAGATGTTGCTGTTTTTTTTAATAAATGCTTAGTTCTCCACATTCATGTTACATAAATTAGTTGTATCAGTTTGGTCTCTTATTGGGTGTGCTAAGTCTGTACCTTGGTTGATAGTGATGTGAATAGGTCGTTTGGGTTTTTGAATCTTCAATTTTCCATAAGCACTACACTTGCATCTCTGTCTTGAAGAAGTTCAGTTTTTCTATCTTGATGCATATGATACATATACACTACACTCACATCTCTGTCTTTAAAATAGTTTTGTTTCATTATTTCTATCTTGATGCATATAATACATACACACTGCATTCATATCTATCTTGAAAAGCTTTGGTTCAGTTTTTCAATCTTGATGTTTATCATACATATACACTACACTCGCATCTCTGTCTTGAAGAGCTTTGGTTCAGTTTTCCTATCATGCAGGAGTCATAACAGACATCAAGACACTAATTTACTTCCATTTATGTTTCCTTCATTTTCTACATTTTTAATGAATTTCTGTGAAGTAGTTTTAAGTTGATCAAGCCCATCTTATAATAAACACAAAGTTGGACATGGCATATTCAAAATTCAGCACAGGTTATGTTGTATTTTCTGGAAATATTTGTGGGAAATTACTGGAATTTTAAGCACTTTTGGCCTTCAAGAAACTGGCAGAATCACATAACTCGATAAACATGTTTTTTTCTGTTTAGGTCTGTTGAATACAAGTAACATTCTTCACTGATCAGCCGATCATCAGGAAAAATCAGAAAACTGTTTATTTTTTTGGTAATGACTACAATAGGCTACAACAACAGCTGTTTGGGTCAATTGGTGTAGTGGTCTAGCCTGCAAATGAAAGTTTATATATCAGAGCATTGGAATTGGGTCAATTAGTGTAGTGGTCTAGCCTGCAAATGAAAGCCTATATATCATAGCATTGGAATCTACATTATTACCTGTAAATGTCAAAATCTTTTCTGGTCATCAGGGTATTTTGGGGATGTACAGTCTTCATTAGTGGTGTGCTAATGTTATGTTACTGATCATTTGATTAAAATGATCATCCTTTTGTCATTCTAAATGGGAGTAAAATGATCAGCCTGTTGTCATTCTAAATGGGAGTAAAATGACCAGCCTTTTGTCTAAATGGGAGTCATGGTGGTTAGTGCTTAGAACGTTGGACATAAAATGCTGTATCGAGCACGGTAGCTCAGTTGGTTGAGCATCGGACTTGTAATCCAAGGGTCACAGGTCGACTCCCACAGTGTGTTCTTGGGAAAGGCACTTACCTCCTATTTCCTTGGCATGATATAGCCAATAATGTATTAAAAGTGTTGTTAAACCAACAAAACAATACAATGCTGGTATAGATTTTAACGAAACCAGATGAGTTTGGCTGTAATTGTACTTTACTTCATTTACCTTAGCACTAAATAATCTTTCATGTTCTGATGTACCATCAAACATCGATTAATAAATCATTCTCATTCAGTGTTGGTGGGAGCAAAATGAAGAGAACTTGGTGTCATCATCCCATACAGGGCTCAGGAAAAAAAATTCCCAACCACTCATCACTGGGTTGAGTGAGTTGCAAGAGTTACTGCCCTCATTGTGCTCAGCATACTACACTTCTCCACTACACTGCTTTTGGTTTTACTAAAGAGCCACAGGTACCTGATGCAAGCTTGATACTTAAATGGGTAAAAATCATAAAAATATTATGTTCTAAATCATGGCTCCTTAGATAAACATATAATTAGATACAAGGTTTGTAATTCACAAAATTACAGTTTCACACATAGCCTCTGATTTCTTAGTGGTATTTGCATTTACAGTCAAACCTTTCAGTATTCTACGTGTAATAAGTTTCCTTTTCAATGGGCTATCATGCATCTTTATGAGTTAGATATGGGAGAAGTTAAGTGACGGAGAATGTAAACATTTTATGATTTTATTCTGGTCAGACATTGTTACGCTTGCCCCAGATCACCAGTATTTTCAAGACTGTGTGGCTTTATTAATACACTGTTACGCCAACGTAAAGACGCCAGCATATATTTATATAAGTATGCAATTACTTTTCGCAAGACAAATGTCACTAACTTGCATTTGAAAGAAGAATTCCAATTGTCTCAATTTCCACCAACTTTGGTACTTAATGATCCATTTTGGTAAAACCTCAATTCTAGAGAGCTACATGGGTGCCATTGCTGATTGTCCAAAAGAACTGGAACATTTCAGGGTCATTTCCCTAACTAGATTTCGACCAGTCGGCTGTTGTTGCGACATTATCTGCTTTATAAATAGATTACAACAGCATGCATTGTGTGATAGTTGGTGTAATCGGCTGAGACACTTAAAATACTCATATCTAAAATGGCAAGAAATTTCTTATGAAAAGTAATTACATGCTTATAGAAATATCTGCTGGCATCTTTCCTTTGGGATGACAATATATTATTACAGCTTCTGTCTATAAAATAGTCGTAATCTACGGCAACTGTAACATTGTCTGACCAGATGAAAAGTCACACAAATTTTGACATTCTTTGTCTCTTAACTTCTAAGAGGTCTGACTCATAAAGTTGAGTGATAGCTAATTGAAAGGGAATCTTTCTCCACATCAAAATGATGCCTGAATTTCTGAAAAGTGTCACTGTAAATGCAAACATCATTAAGCAATCGAGGGCTAAATGTAAAACTGTCATAATATTTACCCATTTTAGTATCGAGCTTACATCATGTACCTGTGTAAAATAGAAATGCTGCAGAGTGACAGTGAGCAGGCAGATTAGGCATAAGTTATTTATAACTGACACATGCCAGATGCTGAGTGATGTTGAACTTTGACACTTATTAAGGGTAGAAAATGCATTCAGTTTTATTCTCAAGGTGTGATTCTGCATCTACTCTGACAAGGGACGAGTACATAGTAACGTTTTACTCGGCCCAGCCAATTTTTACCCAGTCAGGACATGTGGACAAGTGCTTTTCCTGAGCCCTGCTATAGAATATAGTGGTTTTGCTTAATAGAAATGATGAAAAGTCATGTAGAGTGTATTATGCTTAATAGAAATGATGAAAAGTCATGTAGAGTGTATTATGCTTAATAGAAATGATGAAAAGTCATGTAGAGTGTATTATGCTTAATAGAAATGATGAAAAGTCATGTAGAGTGTATTATGCTTAATGGAACTGATGAAAAGTCATGTAGATTGTATTATGCTTAATGGAAATGATGAAAAGTCATGTAGATTGTATTATGGAATGTAGAATACTCTTGATGTTTGCATCATGTTTTTATTATCAGACTGATTATCAGTTCATCATGAAACTGCTTGCTGTGCCAAGTACAATATCTAGTGCATAGTCAGAGGCAGAGACATGGCTATTGGATTGCATGTTCCCTAATTCCCTAATTTTTTGCTATTTTTTAAAGTTTTATCACCAGGAGTGTGAATTTATCAGCCCTGGGCCGTCTCCAGTGATCCAGACTGGCCTTGTTATCACACTGGTTTAGAATTATCTGCTGAATTCAGGCATCCCTTACAGCAGTAGGCTTATCCACAATGTTGCTTTTGTGTACATGGGGACTGGTCATAGCATTACTGAGAGTAGATATAGAGTATTGAGAGGGTATGACACAAGTGTTCACTTCATATGAAATTTATGAGAGTGATATTGTATTTAAAAAAATTTAGTGTTGTAAACAGAAACAGCTGCTGGCATCCTACCATTCCTATCAGCAACAAGTTCTAGTTGTGGTTCTCAGAAAGTACATGCATGTATTTTGAAATTAAAATTATTATGAAATGATTATTTTAGTTTGAAATTATTTATGCATTTTCTAAGCCTTTATTTCCAAATAAGTTTGAAGAGCAGTAATCAACATCAGCTTGTAAACATGCTTATAATTAGAGCAGACCAAGATTGTAATGAATTCATCTTTACAAAGCTTTGCTGGTGGAATTAAGCACCCTGAATTCGTGCTTGTACAATACGAGGCAATAAGGGAAAATATTGGACACTCATGTTGTGAATGGCTAAATAAATGTATGCATTTACAAATTAAATCTGAGAAACTGTATTTAGCAAGAGCATTTGTTTCATGGTAACATCAACTTAATGTTATTTTGAGATTGACCAGTTTGTAAAAATTTGGACAGCCACTGATGCAAGTTATGATTTAACTTCTAGATCAATGGTGCATCTTGACATGATCACCACCTCAAGGACATTTAAGGCTAAAAGGTCAAGAAAATGCATTCATAGAAATAAAACAAATCACTCAGATCAGTATATTACAATTCCTTAAAAGTGGTTGATGAGAATTGTTTCTGTAGGTGAATATATTTGCTCCAATTTAAGTTATTTTTAGAAACAGACTAAATGGTGATCAATATATGTAGCAGTTTAAATAAAAAGGTTAACTATTACATGTATCTTGAATGAACAAAAATCTTCAGAAATTTGATTTTGAAAAGTTAAATAATGTTTTTGTTTTTATAGAACTGGTGAGATACTGATACAGGGTTACAGTTTGTATGAGTAGAAGGTTTTAAAGCCAGTTGCATGTTGTTAATGAGAACTTGCACCATGTGGAGGTTTTCTCTATGGTCACAAGTCCCAAACCCTTGTATGGATAGCAGTCATGTATGGTCACAAGTCTTAAACCCTTGAATGGATTGCAGTCATAGCTGGGTCAGTAAGCACCCCCTTCCTCTTTCCCAGAATGGAGGTCAAGATCTTTTTGAAAATCTTTGTTGGGTTTTTGGATAAAAATTTTGCTGTATGGTAAATAAGTCCCAAACTGGGAATGGATAGATCATTCTTGGACTGCAGAATCAGGAATCTCTGAGTGGTAGATAATAGATAGGGTCGATCAATGCTAGGATTCACAACTGCAGGATTGACACTTATTTCCAAAACAATTTGCAAAAAATCAACCGAATGCTAGGCACGTCATTTTTGCAAGCCCTACTTTATTTATTTTGTCAATTCTCCCGTATATATTTTTTGAAAACTCCCCTTTTTCAAAATCAAATTAAGGAGTAAATTTTCACCCTAAATTTTCATTTGTAGAATGGATTATGGTCATAGTATATGCTGTCTGCTGTTGGGCATGAGTGGTACGCTAATAAATTCAGTAAACTCAATTTATAGCAAAATCAGATGTTTATGTGTTATTTTATGCGTACTGTATGTTATTGTATGTGTACTGTATATAATGGAATAATGTTTATGTATTATTGTATGTGTACTGTATATAACAGAATAATGTTTATATGTTATTGTATGCATACTGTATATAACAGAATAATGTTTATATGTTATTGTATGCATACTGTATATAACAGAATAATGTTTATATGTTATTGTATGCATACTGTATATAACAGAATAATGTTTATATGTTATTGTATGCATACTGTATATAACAAAATTGTTTATTTGTTATTTTATGCATACTGTATATAACAGAATAATGTATGCATACTGAATATAACAATAATGTTTATATGTTATTGTATGTGTACCGTATATAACAGAAACATTGTTTATGTTATTGTATGTGTATTGTGTGTAACAGAAAAATTGTTTATATATTGTATGTGTACTGTATATAACAGAAAAATTGTTTTTATGTTATTTTATGTGTACTGTATATAACAGAAAAATTGTTTTTATGTTACTGTATGTGTACTGTATATAACAGAATAATGTTTTTATGTTACTGTATGTGTACTGTATATAACAGAATAATGTTTATAGGTTATTTATCGTGTTTATTGTTTTTGTTCTGTCTGATATCTTGGGCGAATGAATTGTCTTCACATGCAGCCGATGACTTTGGGAATTGGCTATTCCAAAACAAGTCCACTCAAGATATCAAACAGTATGCATACAATATCCTGTTTGTTATATACTCAGCATGCATACAATATCCTGTTTGTTATATACTCAGTATGCATACAATGTCCTGTTTGTTATATATTATGCTCAGTATGCATACAATATCCTGTTTGTTATATACTTAGTAAGCATACAATATCCTGTTTGTTATATACTCAGTATGCATACAATATCTTGTTTGTTATATACTCATTATGCATAAAATATCCTGTTTGTTATATACTCAGTATGCATACAGTATCTTGTTTGTTATATACTCAGTATGCATACAATATCTTTGTTATATACTCAGTATGCATACAATATCTTGTTTGTTATATACTTAGTATGCATACAATATCCTGTTTGTTATATACTCAGTGTGCATACAATATCTTGTTTGTTATATTCTCTAATTTATAATTAGCATCAATAATACCAGATCTCTTAGCATGAGAAAAACATTTACAAACATTCAAATAAATATGCTGTCTTTATTCAACTTCATTGATGATTTCACTCATGACATACATGAATATATCAGGAGAGTTGGATGATGTTGTAATGTAAAGTCTTGGATAATATTATGATGACACACATCATTATCAACATATACCACTTGATGATGACATATACCACTTGATGATATATACTGCATGATGATGACATATACCACATGATGATGACATATACCGCTTGATGACATATACTGCATGATGATGACATATACCACATGATGACGTATATTGCATGATGATGACATATACCACTTGATGATGACATACTGCTTGATGATGACATATACCACATGACATATACTGCATGATGACATACACTGCATGATGATGACATATACCACTTGATGATGACATACTGTATACTGCTTGACAATGACATACACCACTTGATGATGACATATACTACTTGACAATGACATCTACTTCTCGACAATGACATATACCACTTGACGATGACATATACTGCCTGACAATAACATACTGCTTGACAATGACATATACAGGAAAATGTTGTTAACTTGTTACCGCCCCTGTGTTAAGTCTGTGGGACAAAATCAAAGTATATCATAAAGTATAATATCAAATATAGCAAAGTACATTGTCCCTATCTGTGTTTTCTATCACACATGGTCCCTTTCAGTGTTTTCTATCACACATGGTCCCTATCTGTGTTTTCTATCATACCACACATGGTCTCTATCTGTGTTTTCAATTACACATGGTCCCTATCTGTGTTTCTATCACATATGGTCCCTTTCTGTGTTTTCTATCACACATGGTCCGTTTTTGTGTTTTGTATCATTTTTGTTACTGCAGTTATTACAAACTCTGGACATAATGAAAATGATCATTTGGGTCCCTTCGGCTTCATTATATTTTGAGTTGAATGTACATGTACATGTACATTAGGTACAGGGATTTTGGGTCCCTTTTGCTTCATTATATTTTGAGTTGATTGTACATGTACATTAGGTACAGAGATTTTTGGTCCTCTCAGCTTCATTATATTTTTAGTTGATTGTACATGTACATTAGGTTCAGGGATTTTGGGTTCCTTTTGCTTCATTATATTTTGAGTTGATTGTACATGTACATTAGGTACAGAGATTTTTGGTCCTGTCAGCTTCATTATATTTTTAGTTGATTGTACATGTACATTAGGTACAGGGATTTGGGGTCCCTTCAACTTCATTATATTTTGAGCTGATTGTACATGTACATTAGGTACTGGCATTTTGGTTCCCTTAGGCTTCATTATATTCGCAGCTGACCATACATGTACATTAGATACAGGGATTTGGGTTCCCATGGGTTTCAATACATCTGGAGTTTATCATACATGAATGTAAGATACAGGGATTATCAGTCCCTTGAGTTTCATTACACAGGAAGTTTACCATACTGGAACATACATGTAAGATACAGGGATTTGGAGTCCCATGGGTTTCAATACATCTGGACTTTATCATACATGAACATTAGGTACAGGGAAGTTTACCATGCATGAACACAAGGTACAGGGATTTTTTTATCCTATGGTTTCGTTACTGTGGAAGTTTACCATGCATGAACGTAAGGTGCAGGAATATTGGTTGCCTTGGGTTTCGATACGTCTGGAGTTTGCCATACATGTATATTAGGTGCTGGCATTTTGGTTCCGTTGCATTCTGTTACATCTGGAGTTTACCATACATGTACATTAGGTACAGGGATTTAGGATCCCATGGGTTTTATTGCATCTGGAGTTTACCATACACAGAGCTACAAAAATTGGATAGCCAGACACCCAGGGTCCCTCTAAATCTAGATTGGCTCCTCCCTTATTGTATTTGAGTTGCCTATTGGGCCGGTGAATAAAACGTGTTGTCTAATTTGCCTGAAAGAAACCTTGAGCTTGCCAACAAAATTTGTCATTTTCATTTTTAAGTTCTTTAAAGACACTAGTAAATCATTAATATTCAGCTCCTTGCTTGTGCTCCATTTGTAAGTCCCTCCATCTTATGAAGATCGTTTGTTTAATTGTATAGAAAGCTATAGCTTTGTGTACAGAGCAAAGTATTCATCTCTGAACGGGTAACATTACTATTTATGTTATCCATATTTCATTGGTTACCTATAATTAGTGCTCACTTGTCCTGCATGAATATCAATGAGTTGCCCTTTGCTCAAGCTGACTTGGCAATGCATCACTGGTTAAAAATATTGATTGGTACCTATGCAATTATTTGAAAAGTAAGCTAAGCTTGGGGATTAGTGACTCACAAAAGCCTAGACTACAATGCTTTTCACCCTAAAAGAACTGAGATAATTATATTGAATTTTAATCCATTTAGTTCAAAGAATTGTTAGCCGCTGATTCTGTTGATAGAGTGAGTGTTTTCTGTAATTGCAACACATTCACAGGACTATCACAAACTAATTACAAAACTTGAATCTACTGTTTTTACTGATTGATTTTATAAAAAAAGACCAATGCCACTCCAGCTTCATTTCTGTTTTTAACTTAGATTCAGAAACATTGAGATTTTGGCACCATTCAGAAAATGAAGCTTATCCAAAGACCCCAAATACTCATCCCTACAGAGTGTGATGAAATACACAGACTCTACATCGAACTGAAGGCATACAATCAGAGATCCCACGAGCGTATGTATATATATGCCACAATTATTCAGAATTCCACACCTGAGCTGCAAAAATTGTGAATTTGTTGGAAATCATGTTAGTTGTGAGCCCCTCTATAGTAGAATATAAACGAGGGTTCAGTCTTATAAACATTATCACAAGTATAAGGGCCCAACCATTTTTGTTACCAGAAGCAGTTGTGTGTCAAAATAAAATAAAAATAAATATATATATATATGGTTTTCTCAGGCTTGTGGATTTTAAGTCCTTGTACCTAATGTTCATGCATGGTAAACTCCAGATGTAACAAAATGATAGGGACCCAAAATCCTTGTACCTAATATTCATGTATGTTGTGCTCAAAAATTTTATTTTTTAAACACAGGCCCAGGCAAGTGGCTTGAAAAAACATCCCTGTTCCTTACATTCATGTATGATAAATTCCAGATGTACTGAACCCCATGGGAACCCAAATCCCTGTATCTAATGTACATGTATGGTCAGCTCTGAATATAATGAAGCAAAAAAAATTAATATGATCAGAGAGTATGAATATGTGCCAAAAAAATTAATATGATCAGAGAGTATGAATATGTACCAACAAAATTAATATGATCAGAGAGTATGAATATGTGCCAAAAGTAATGATGAAGAAACTAGGAGAATAATTTGGCTTAGGAACATCATGAATTATATGGAGTATTTAAACATTATGGATTATTATTCATAATTCTAGTGGACTTTTTAGTAAAGTTATAAAAGTATATAATTCCTAAAATGTTTCTTGATAAGAGGACTGTATTTTTATGTTTAAAAAACTGTATTTATTCATGTGACTGGATGTAATTTTCAGGAGGAATATACATTGTTGAGCTAATTTTGTCATTATATGTTTAAAAAAACCCAGCTTTCTTAGTTTGTGCACTCTTACACACAAACACAAACACACACACGCACATGGATGTTATCTCATAATTCGTGGTCGAGTAGTCAAAGGCACTCATATTTAAAGATCACTGACATCTCACCTCTGTCCTCGTGGGTTCGAGTCTTAGCTTAGTCAACATGGGTATGTGAAAAAGCTTGCCAGTAGCTTCCCGTGGGTCCATGGTTCTTCCTGGGGTTTGTCCAGATTATTCCTCCACCAAATATACTGGCCTGTCATGTGATAAAAAATGGTGTTAAACCCACAAAGCCACAAAGCTCTCATAATTTCATAATTACATTCTCTCTCTCTAATAAAACTTCAACTTTTCTGCATGACATGGTTTTAACTAATCAAAATAATTGTTACAAAGGCTTGGTAAAAATGTGTAATTTGCAGTATTTCTATCTCTAGTATAATATTTTGTTCTCTCTTTTCAGGAATGGTCGATGATGATAATGGGTTTTATTGTGCATATAGCAATAGAGAAGTGACGGTGAGTAATGGCCACCAGAATCCACTAGGGGTCGCTACTACAGATTCCAGCCTCGGCAAACCCTTTTTTTCCATGGGTCGTTACAGTCATCAGCCAGATCTAGTGAATGGCCATGAGCGGTGCACACAACAAAAATTTGGACAGAATGCTTGTTCATCATTTTGGATACGTGATAAACATGGGAAAGTCACTCTGGTCAAGCAGGGTAGGCTTTATATTAAATACTATAGTGACTTATTGCCAGACTCTTCACATATATCTGATATTTTTACAGTACTACATGTCAACTACCCAGGTGAGCAATATCAGGTCCACTTGCAACTCATATTAGAATACAAGTCTGTGAGATCTGACCAGATATTCTGTTGTATTTGAGTAAATTCCATGCTTCAACAAATTCAAAATCAGGTGCCAGGAAAAAAACCTGGAAGCTCTGCTTAAATTGAGTAGCCCAAAGAAAGCACAAAGATATGTAAATATGCAACTGTTAGCTTTAAGACTATTCTTTTACCTTATTATGTGTCATTAACAATGATTTTTGTTTCGTTCAGTTCTTAGCTTACCAGGCCAAAGACGAAGTGAACTTATGATATGGCCATGCATCTGTTGTTCATCTTCCTTACATTGATCAACACTTAGTGAACACTCGAGAGGCTTCATTTCTGATCTGATTCGATCAGATTTGGTATGTAGTTTATATCATATTCTCGGATGAGTTCAGTTATGAGTGACAGCTGTGCACAATAATTAGGTGATCTTGCATCTGATTGGCTGAGCTTGCGAGCACTCCAGAGCTCATGTTTCTGATCAGATTTTGATTAAACTTGGTATCTAAGCTTGTATCACCAAGATCTCAGATATGTCATATCATGAGCAAGATCCACACATGTCAATGAGGTGATCTTGTTACTGGTTGGCTAAGCTTGTGAACACTCTAAATGCCTTAATTCTGATCAAATTTTGATCAGATATGGAAGATTGTATCATCAAGATCTTGGATGAGCTTGATTATGAGCGATATTCATGCACATTAATGAGGTCGTCTTGTATCTGATTGACTGAACTTGTGAACACTGCAAAGGCCAGATTTCTGATCAGATTTTTGATCAGACCTGGTATGTAAGATTGTCTCATCAAGATCTCAGATGAGTTCAGTTTTAAGTGACATAACACATGTTCATGAGGTGGTCTTATGTCTGATTGACTGAGCTTGTGATCACTCTCGAGGCCTTACTTCTGACTGATTTTAGCAGATTTGGTATGTTAGATTATTAGATTCAGTTCCTGTAATATCATATATAAACCAAGTATACATATTGTACATTGCATGCAGTAAATTGCCAGAAAGCAAGGGAAGTAACCTATGATAAGGACTATTTATAATCACAGATTTGGAGTTATTCAGAGTACTTTCCTTGCAGAATTTTTCTTAAAATAGAACAAAATTAATTTTAATATACAAGATTGAAAAATTTGAAAGTACAGGTTTTATAAAATAATAAATAATACACGTTAGGGATTATAACTAATGATTTGTAATTTAAACTGAAGAAAAATATAAAATAGGAATATAACAAGTAACACTCTGAGTTGGTAATAATTTGATAATATAATTATATTTATGAGACTAGCTTGTAAAATACCAGAAAATTATTACAGTCTTGTATCTCTAGGTAAGACACTTTACTCCCATTGCCCAACAATAACTAACGCCACAAGGCAAAACACCTTAGAAACAGGCTTGGCATAACCAGACCAGACATGCTGTTGTGCATCTCTGTGTTTATTTATGATTAATGCACACCAGTAATATTTTACCAATGAGTAAAGGTGTATGGGAATTTACTAATTATGTAACGAGTAAAGGTGTATGGGAATTTGCTAATTATGTAACGAGTAAAGGTGTATGGGAATTTACTAATTATGTAACGAGTAAAGGTGTATGGGAATTTACTAATTATGCAATGCAGCCTCTTTGCTTAACAACCAAAAGTGTCCCTGATGCATTCCAATAAATGTATGTACAGTCCTACCCATTTATGTTGACATCCTTGGGCCCAAGGCAATATTGCTGACATAAGCTGATGTCAAAATAAGTGGTGGGGGATGGGGGGGTGGGGGTGGCTGAAGGTACATGTGAGCATTATCAGACCCTTTTGGGCCTCTTGTTAGAATACTAGATGGTGAGATCTGAAAAAATATTCTGATATATTTGAGTAAATTGCAGGGTCCAACAAACTCAAAATCAGATAACAAGAAAACAACATGGTAGACTAGCTTAAATTTTGTAGCCCAAAGAAGGTACAGAAGACACTTTAATATGAAACTGTTAGCTTCTGTACTATTCCTTTACCTTTTTATTGTGGTAGTACCTGGGCTACCTGATTTTAGTATAAGTTATCCCAGACCCAGCATAGTGGTAGTACCTGGATTACCTGATTTTAGTATAAGTTATCCCAGACCCAGCATTTTGGTAGTACCTTGATTACCAGATTTGAGTATAAGTTATCCCAGACCCAGCATTGTGGTAGTACCTGGATTACCTGATTTTAGTACAAGTTATCCCAGACCCAGCATAGTGGTAGTACCTTGATTACCTGATTTTAGTACAAGTTATCCCAGACCCAGCATTTTGGTAGTACCTGGATTACCTGATTTTAGTATAAGGTATCCCAGACCCAGCATTGTGGTAGTACCTGGATTACCTGATTTTAGTATAAGGTATCCCAGACCCAGCATTGTGGTAGTACCTCGATTACCAGATTTTAGTATAAGTTATCCCAGACCCAGCATTGTGGTAGTACCTGGATTACCTGATTTTAGTACAAGTTATCCCAGACCCAGCATAGTGGTAGTACCTGGATTACCAGATTTTAGTATAAGGTATCCCAGACCCAGCATTGTGGTAGTACTTGGATTACCTGATTTTAGTATAAGGTATCCCAGACCCAGCATTGTGGTAGTACCTGGGCTACCTGATTTTAGTACAAGTTATCCCAGACCCAGCATAGTGGTAGTACCTGGATTACCTGATTTTAGTATAATGTATCCCAGACCCAGCATTGTGGTAGTACCTGGATTACCTGATTTTAGTATAAGGTATCCCAGACCCAGCATTGTGGTAGTACCTGGATTACCTGATTTTAGTATAAGTTATCCCAGACCCAGCATTGTGGTAGTACCTGGATTACCTGATTTTAGTATAAGGTATCCCAGACCCAGCATTGTGGTAGTACCTGGATTACCTGATTTTAGTACAAGTTATCCCAGACCCAGCATTGTGGTAGTACATGGATTACCTGATTTTAGTATAAGGTATCCCAGACCCAGCATTGTGGTAGTACCTGGATTACCTGATTTTAGTATAAGGTATCCCAGACCCAGCATTGTGGTAGTACCTGGATTACCTGATTTTAGTATAAGGTATCCCAGACCCAGCATTGTGGTAGTACCTGGATTACCTGATTTTAGTATAAGGTATCCCAGACCCAGCATAGTGGTAGTACCTGGGCTACCTGATTTTAGTATAAGTTATCCCAGACCCAGCATTGTGGTAGTACCTGGATTACCTGATTTTAGTATAAGGTATCCCAGACCCAGCATTGTGGTAGTACCTGGATTACCTGATTTTAGTATAAGGTATCCCAGACCCAGCATTGTGGTAGTACCTGGATTACCTGATTTTAGTATAAGGTATCCCAGACCCAGCATTGTGGTAGTACCTCGATTACCAGATTTTAGTATAAGTTATCCCAGACCCAGCATTGTGGTAGTACCTGGATTACCTGATTTTAGTACAAGTTATCCCAGACCCAGCATAGTGGTAGTACCTGGATTACCAGATTTTAGTATAAGGTATCCCAGACCCAGCATTGTGGTAGTACTTGGATTACCTGATTTTAGTATAAGGTATCCCAGACCCAGCATTGTGGTAGTACCTGGGCTACCTGATTTTAGTACAAGTTATCCCAGACCCAGCATAGTGGTAGTACCTGGATTACCTGATTTTAGTATAATGTATCCCAGACCCAGCATTGTGGTAGTACCTGGATTACCTGATTTTAGTATAAGGTATCCCAGACCCAGCATTGTGGTAGTACCTGGATTACCTGATTTTAGTATAAGTTATCCCAGACCCAGCATTGTGGTAGTACCTGGATTACCTGATTTTAGTATAAGGTATCCCAGACCCAGCATTGTGGTAGTACCTGGATTACCTGATTTTAGTACAAGTTATCCCAGACCCAGCATTGTGGTAGTACATGGATTACCTGATTTTAGTATAAGGTATCCCAGACCCAGCATTGTGGTAGTACCTGGATTACCTGATTTTAGTATAAGGTATCCCAGACCCAGCATTGTGGTAGTACCTGGATTACCTGATTTTAGTATAAGGTATCCCAGACCCAGCATTGTGGTAGTACCTGGATTACCTGATTTTAGTATAAGGTATCCCAGACCCAGCATAGTGGTAGTACCTGGGCTACCTGATTTTAGTATAAGTTATCCCAGACCCAGCATTGTGGTAGTACCTGGATTACCTGATTTTAGTATAAGGTATCCCAGACCCAGCATTGTGGTAGTACCTGGATTACCTGATTTTAGTATAAGGTATCCCAGACCCAGCATTGTGGTAGTACCTGGGCTACCTGATTTTAGTACAAGTTATCCCAGACCCAGCATAGTGGTAGTACCTGGATTACCTGATTTTAGTATAATGTATCCCAGACCCAGCATTGTGGTAGTACCTGGATTACCTGATTTTAGTATAAGGTATCCCAGACCCAGCATTGTGGTAGTACCTGGATTACCTGATTTTAGTATAAGTTATCCCAGACCCAGCATTGTGGTAGTACCTGGATTACCTGATTTTAGTATAAGGTATCCCAGACCCAGCATTGTGGTAGTACCTGGATTACCTGATTTTAGTACAAGTTATCCCAGACCCAGCATTGTGGTAGTACATGGATTACCTGATTTTAGTATAAGGTATCCCAGACCCAGCATTGTGGTAGTACCTGGATTACCTGATTTTAGTATAAGGTATCCCAGACCCAGCATTGTGGTAGTACCTGGATTACCTGATTTTAGTATAAGGTATCCCAGACCCAGCATTGTGGTAGTACCTGGATTACCTGATTTTAGTATAAGGTATCCCAGACCCAGCATAGTGGTAGTACCTGGGCTACCTGATTTTAGTATAAGTTATCCCAGACCCAGCATTGTGGTAGTACCTGGATTACCTGATTTTAGTATAAGGTATCCCAGACCCAGCATTGTGGTAGTACCTGGATTACCTGATTTTAGTATAAGGTATCCCAGACCCAGCATTGTGGTAGTACCTGGGCTACCTGATTTTAGTATAAGGTATTCCAGACCCAGCATTGTGGTAGTACCTGGATTACCTGATGTAATATAAGTTATCCCAGACCCAGCATTGTAGTTGTCCCTGGGTTACCTGATTGTAATATAAGGTATCCAAAACCCAGCATTGTGATAGTCCCTGGCTTACCTGATTTTAATATAAGGTATCCCAGACCCAGCATTGTAGTTGTCACTGGATTACCTGATTGTAATATAAGTATCCCAGACCGAGCATTGTAGTTGTCCCTGGCTTACCTGATTTTAATATAAGGTATCCCAGACGCAAAGCATTGCAGTGTCCCTGGGTTACCTGATTGTAATATAAGGTATCCAAAACCCAGCATTGTGATAGTCCCTGGGTTACCTGATTGTAATATAAGTATCCCAGATCCATCATTGTAGTTGTCCCTGGGTTACCTGATTGTAATATAAGTATCCCAGACCCATCATTGTAGTTGTCCCTTGGTTACCTGATTGTAATATAAGGTATCCCAGACCGAGCATTGTAGTTGTCCCTTGGTTACCTGATTGTAATATAAGGCATCCAAAACCCAGCATTGTAGTTGTCTCTGGGTTACCTGATTGTAGTATAAGTTATCCCAGACCCAGCATAGTGGTAGTCCCTGGGCTCCTGGCACAAGATTTGTCAGACAATGAATTTTGTGAGATTGATCTTTAGCTCACCTGGCTGTAAGGCTAAGTGAGCTTATGGTATGGCCTGCATCTGTCATATGTTGTCTGCCGTGTGTCGTGAATTGTTACCACACTGGAGGTCAAATGTCTGGTCTGATTTTGTTCAAACTTTGGTATATATGCTTATATATAATTAAGATCTTGGACAAATTTGACAGTGATTGGGATCCATGCATACTAATGAGATTCGTACCCTTCTGGAGGTTGTGTTTCTGATTTGATTTTGATCACACTTGGAATATATGCTTATTTTGTCAAGATTTTGGATGAGTTTGATAATGAGCAAGATCCACACATTGAACTATGTGTTATTGCATCTGATTGACTGAGTTTGTTATCACTCTGGAAGCCACATTTCTGATCAGATTTTGATCAAACTTAAAATATGGGCTTATATAATCATCATCTTGGATGGGTTCAGTAATGGGCTAGATCCATGCATATTATTAAAGTAATTTTGCATCTGATTTGCCGAGCTTGTGGTCACTCTGGAGGTCATATTTCTGATCTGATTTGGATCAAGCTTGGAGTATATGTTTATATCAACAGGATCTTTGACAGTTTCAATAATTAGCAAGATTCATGCATATTAATGAGGTGAGCTTGCATCTGATTAGCTGAGCCTATTACCAAACTAGAAGCTATAATTCTTTTCTGACTTTGATCAAAAATGGAATAAGGTCTTACATCAACAAGATCTTATACATTATCAGAGTCAACAGTAGCCATGCATATTAATGGGGTGATCTTGAATCTGATTGGCTGAGCTTGTCGCTACTCGTGAAACCATATTTTTGATAAGATTTATAATATAGGCTATATAAATGTGATACCTTGCATCTGATTGGCTGAGTTTATTAACTCTCAAGACTATTTCTGATTAGGTTTCTATAAAAAAAAAATTAAATGGGTTTATATCATCAAGATCTTGGATGACTTTGATTATGAGCAACAGACTTTGCATATTAATTATGCCATTATTTTTAGAACAAATAGATAAAATCAACATGATATAAAGTTTGAGAGATAGTTTTCTAGGTTGTGTTCTTACTGTACTACTTAAGCCTGTTTAGTGAAATAGTCAGCTGTCAAGTTATGTAAGCCTGGTGAGCATTATCAGGCCCTTTTGGGCCTCTTGTTTTCTGACATCATCCATGTGCACTGATGGGAAATGCAAATAAACTGTCTTTTGGGTTCATTTACTACATGTATATTTCAAACTGTGGAATGAATGAACTAATCCTTTTAATGTTCTTTATAATGAAAACATTTGTAAAATATGGTCTTTTGACTTAGATTTTTTGCATCATATTTCAGTGAATTCAAAATAAATGTAAACAAACTAGGGAACATTGTAGCATTAGAAATGTATTTTTTTCTAAGAGTGATTGAAACATGAGGAGCTAGAGTGGGAGATGTTCTAGAACTCTTATGAGATTTTCTAGACTGAGATATTACAGGTATGTCCTCATGGGGTGACACACACATGCACACACACACACACGTGCACACACACATGTGCACACACACACGTGCACACACACACACACACACACACACACACATGTGCACACACACATGCACGTGCACACACACACACACACACACACACACACACACTGATTCATATGGAAAACAGCTGTTTACTTTCTGTACTCTGATTGGCTTATTCATATGGAAAACAGCTGTTTATTTATTGACTGATTCATATGGAAAACAGTTTAATTCCTGTAGTGTATGATTAACTGATTTATACGGAAATCAGTTTACTTCCTGTAGTGTATAATTACTGATACATATGGAAAACTGTTGTTTTATTGATTTATTCCATTTATTCAACATAATGTTTGATGATAATTCTAGCATTTGTTTGCATTTTAAATTTTCTTATTGAACCGTTACAGTTAAGAGTGATTATCAGTTATTGTATCGGTGTGTATTGTCAATCTGTACTAGATAATTGTTGTACCAATCCAGCTATAGTAATGTCGATCTATACCAGTTAATTGTGATACCAATCCAGCTAGAGTAATGTCGATCTATACCAATTAATAGTTATACAAATCCAGATAGAGTAATGTCGACCTATACCAGTTAATAGTTGTACCAATCCAGCTATAGGAAATAATAAGACTCCTTTTCCGATCCATTAATTTAAATTCTGATGAAAATGTAATTCTTTTCAAAACCATGAAAATTGATTTGCATGTCAATAAATGAATTCACAGTAGCTGCATTTCTCAGAAACTTTTGCATGTAGTTCTCACTGCTAGCAAAAGTAGGTCACAGTGATTCACTTTTCATGTACAGTCACGAAACTTGCTGGATGCAGTCATCTTGTAGCACTTCTTACTCCTACCAAAATTAAGTCACAGCAACTCACTTTTCATGCACATCATGAAACTTTGTATGGATGTATTCATCTTCAGTAGTACTTCTTACTGCTAGCACAACTAGGTGTTAGTGACTCTCCATGTACAGTCATTACTCTTGGTGGATGCATTCATCTGAAGTAGTTCCTTTCACTGCTAGCAAAATTAGGTCACAATGAATCACTTTTCATGTATAGTCATGACTCTTAGTGGATGCATTTATCTGGAGTTGTAGCTTTCACTGCTAGCAAAATTAGGTCACAATGAATCACTTTTCATGTACAGTTATGAAACTTTATGGATTCATTCATCTTGAATAGTACTTTTCACTGCTAGCAAAATTAGGTCATAGTGACTTCCTGCACAAGTTAGTGATCAAGTCAAGGGTTTGGGTTATAGGTTATGGAGCAGTTGAGCATGTGTAGGATATACACCATTACAATAACTTTCTGAGGAATCCTTGATTTTTTTCTGTGTATTTTTATTGAAACCCACATGTTGAAGCTCTTTAATCAAGTTAAGTAAGGCAGGTGAATGATATCAGGCTCTCTGTGCCTCTTGTTTTAAATCAAATGCACAAATTCAAACTCTTGAATCAAGCTGAATTTATCAGGACAAGAAGAATATGTTAAGGAATGGAAAAAAAGACATTGAGAAACAGCTGTATACAGGCCTAGAATTTAACATAAATTTCTTTGTGGCCAAAAGGACTAGTAGCTTGAGAAATTTACAAGTCCTGCTGAATCTTCAATAGTCCTTCATCATTAGCTGATTGGTGACAAATGAAACTTAACTAGCCATTGGACTACTGAAAATATGAAAACTACTAGTCAGACAGGAAATTTACTAGTATCTGGCTAGTAGACTACTGCTAATTACATGCCTTGTGTATAGATCTTAGAATGAAAGAAAATCTTTTTTAAAGGCTATTTAAGCTTCTCAGTTGCCTTTGTTAGTCTCTAGATTGTTTCAGGTTGGCACTATTGCTATGCTTTTTCTGACACGTGAAAGGTTTTGTGCATGACATATGTTTGTATGCATGTATTTGTTACCAGTTAACTAAGTTTTTGTGGGGTTGAAGTTCAGAGATCATGTCGGGGATGGTTCTTAAATCATAATGGGCTTGATGACTGTTTTAATGGATTTGAAGTAAGTATTACAGGTAGAAACTTAACTTTATTTCTTGCCCAATTTCAGGGTGTTGGATTCCAGCTGATACACCAGAATGTCAGCAACAAAAATGCAGATATGAGACATCATTGCCAATGACTTACAATGTATCATTCTGCTGTTGCTATGGCAGTATGTGTAACAAGGATGAGGATGTTTCCAACATAGACACAGTGATCCAGACAGATACGCCAACATCACATAAACAGCTTGTTGTCCGATCAGGTATGACAGAATGTTCTTCATTATGAATGTATAACAGCGTTTAGTCAGATCAGGTAGGGCAGAATGTTCTTCATTATGAATGTATAACAGCGTGTAGTCAGATCAAGTATGACAGAATGTTCTTCATTATGAATGTATAACAGCGTGTAGTCAGATCAAGTAGGGCAGAATGTTCTTCATTATGAATGTATAACAGCGTGTAGTCAGATCAAGTAGGGCAGAATGTTCTTCATTATGAATGTATAACAGCATGTAGTCAGATCAAGTAGGGCAGAATGTTCTTCATTATGAATGTATAACAGCGTGTAGTCAGATCAGGTAGGGCAGAATGTTCTTCATTATGAATGTATAACAGCGTGTAGTCAGATCATGTAGGGCAGAATGTTCTTCATTATGAATGTATAACAGCGTGTAGTCAGATCAGGTAGGGCAGAATATTCTTCATTATGAATGTATAACAGCATGTAGTCAGATCAGGTATGACAGAATGTTCTTCATTATGAATGTATAACAGTGTGTAGTCAGATCAGGTAGGGCAGAATGTTCTTCATTATGAATGTATAACAGCGTGTAGTCAGATCAGGTAGGGCAGAATATTC
This sequence comes from Margaritifera margaritifera, assembly GCA_029931535.1. NCBI lineage: Eukaryota > Metazoa > Mollusca > Bivalvia > Unionida > Margaritiferidae > Margaritifera > Margaritifera margaritifera. Next base: position 2,192,441 of record JAQPZY010001520.1, read on the forward strand.
TTCATTATGAATGTATAACAGCATGTAGTCCGATCAAGTAGGGCAGAATGTTATTCCTTATGAATGTATAACAGCGTGTAGTCAGATCAAGTGGGGCAGAATGTTCTTCCTTATAAATGTATAACAGCGTGTAGTCAGATCATGTAGGGCAGAATATTATTCCTTATGAATGTATAACGGCGTGTAGTCAGATCATGTAGGGCAGAATGTTCTTATGAATGTATAACAGCTTGAAGTCAGATGAGGTAGGGCAGAATGCTCTTCATTATGAATGTATAACAGCGTGTAGTCAGATCAGGTAGGGCAGAATATTTTTCCTTATGAATGTATAACACTGGCATGAAAACTTTATGGATCTGTCCAGAAGTTTTAATTCACAGGTATGGTTCATGTTGTTAAAAAAAGTACTTATGAGCGAAAGTTAAAATACTTGTGAAAATTACTGTTGTTTTGAAATCTACTATAACACAGTTGTAGTGTGCTGCTGATGTATTCACTTATGACTTAATCAGTGTTCATTAGCACAGATAGGAAAAATGTAAGATATGTCTTTATCCCTTGATTTTACTGTCCATCAGTTTAGCTGTTAAACCGCCAAATTGTCACAGAATTTGGCCCAAAAGGTCAGTTGTTTGATATCCCATATTAATTTACTTGTGGTAAAATGATAATAACATTCTGTCTTTTAGATGAGCTTATATCAGCACTTTTTTATGTTTTCATCGAAAACCGTAGTTCCAGTTTGGAAATGAATTGTACAAACCTTGAGTTTTAGTGCTGAGATGCTTTGATATAAAGATTTCCCATGAATTCTGGGACAAAAATGGCAACCAGTCAGAGAGTATGTTTGATTTACAGGGGTTGTCCAAGCAGGTATGACATAGTATAATCAAAATGACAAAAATTAACATATAAGGAACACATATATTAATGTACCTCAGTACAAGGTCACCTTGCCTATAACACAGTACACTTTTATGGATTCATTGAACAACCATTATAGTGAGGGAAAACAAGTGGTAGCATACACTGTTGCTATTATTAGGTTTTAACTGTGACTTTGATTTGTTCTTAGTCCAAGTACACAAAATTATTGATTGGAACTTAAATCAATCATCAGACACATACCTAGAGATGGAAGAGAACTATACAAGTCTAATTTCAACCTCAGGACAAATAATGAAAAACTGCTAATAATGAAATATTGCCCATTCCCTTACAAAACCTTATTGGTCAGTAATAATGTAAAATTGAAGAGAGGTGAGGAATATATAGCATTTATGACTCCATTATTACTCCAGCAGACAAACTTGATGGAAATACTGTCAGCTTTAATCCTAGAAGAATTCATAAAGCTTAGTATATGTAGGTGTGTAATCATTATAAATAATTGATACATCAGCATCTTGTTATATATTACAACATTTTACTTTAAATATGCAAAAGCTGATATATTGGAAAAGGGAGCATTGGTCATGCATGTTGTGCACAGACATGTAAACCGGAAAGTTTTATAGTGGCATGGATAGCATAGTATTCCGGCATGGAATTTCTTATAGAGGGCTGGGCAATAGAGACACCTTTTATGATTGAGGCACTTGGAATATCTTACAGAGGGGTGGGCAATAGAGACACTTTTTATGATTGGGGCACTTGGAATTTCTTACACAGGGGTGGGCAATAGAGACTCCATTTATGATTGGAGCACTTGGAATTTCTAACACAGGGGTGGGCATCAGAGCCACCTTTTATGACTGCAGCACTTGGAATTTCTTACAGAGGGGTTGGGCAATAGAGACACCTTTTATGGTTGGGACACTTGGAATTTCTTACAGAGAGGTGGGCAATAGAGCACCTTTTATGATTGGGACACTTGGAATTTCTTATAGAGGGGTGGTTAATAGAGACACCTTTTATGATTGGGACACTTGGAATTTCTTACAGAGGGGTGGGCAATAGAGGCACCATTTTTGATTGGGACACTTGGAATTTCTTATAGAGGGGTGGGCAATAGAGACACCTTTCATAATTTAGGATGTGATCATTTTTGGAAGTAAGGAAAAAAATGCAATAAATAACCATATAATATATGGGATTAAAAGAACCAAACTGTTTTAAGAAGAAATCATACAGATTATATAGGCATTGGGGAGGCTGAGGGCCTCGAAGGGCAGAGGGGAGGGTCAAAGGGGTATAGTGGGATAGCGAGTACCCTCAATTTCTTTGTAGCTAGTGCTGAACACATTGGTAACACAAACTTCATGCACCCCTTTGATTAAGGATTCGAGTCCTGGTTCTGGCATATGGAAAGCTAAATAATGGCCCATCTAAGGATGGTGGATTTTTCAGGGTTCACAAGTTTCCTCAACTCCTGAGGCAACACTGCAAACACATGAACTGCAGTCAAGAGTACGTCAATAAAGTTTAGAGAAGCTTAATGTACACAAACACGTGAGCTGCAGTCAAGAGTATGTCATATAAGTTTAGAGAAGTTTGATGTACACAAACACAAGAACTGCGGTCAAGAGTATGTCATATAAGTTTAAAGAAGTTTGATGTACACAAACACATGAACTGCAGTCAAGAGTATGTCATATAAGTTTAGAGAAGCTTAATGTACACGAACACATGAACTGCTGTCAAGAGTATGTCATATAAGTTTAGAGAAGTTTGATGTACAATTGCTGTCAATCTGATTAAAATCAGGATTTACTTACCAATATTTAGATCTGAGGAGCACCAATATGACGTCATGTTCTTTTGACCTTTTGATTGAAATCAGATTACAGCTTTCATATTGTTGCCATTGATAACTCTTCTTAACACAAATTGAAATGCTGTATCTGATAGGCCACTATAAATAAGTGAACAGGGAATTACAAAGGTCACTAGGACATGAACTTTTATCTGTCTGTCAGATCTTAGTTATGTCACAGGACATGAACTTTTATCTGTCTGTCAGATCTTAGTTATGTCACAGGACATGAACTTTTATCAGTTAGATGTTAGATATGTCACAGGACATGAACTTTTATCTGTCAGATCTTAGTTATGTCACAGGACATGAACTTATATCTGTCAGATCTTAGTTATGTCACAGGACATCAACTTTTATCTGTCAGATCCTAGTTATGTCACAGGACATGAACTTTTATCTGTGTCTGTCAGATCTTAGTTATGTCAGTGTCACAGGACATGAACTTTTATCTGTGCTTGTCAGATCTTAGTTATGTCAGTGATCTCGATTTAATCAGATTGAAGTTGATGCAAAATAAGTGTAAAATTGAAGAGTCACACTTGTAATGTAAAAAACAGTTTAAATTGAAGAGTCACACTTGTAATGTACAAAATAAAGTATAGAATTGAAGAGTTACACTTGTAACGTACAAATTAAAGTATAGAATTGAAGAGTCACACTTGTAATGTACAAAATAAAGTATATAATTGAAGAGTCACACTTGTAATGTACAAAACAGAGTTTAAATTGAAGAGTCACACTTGTACAAAATAAAGTTTATAATTGAAGGCGTGACACTTGTAATGTACAAAATAAAGTATAGAATTGAAGAGTCACACTTGTAATGTACAAAATAAAGTATAGAATTGAAGAGTCACCCTTGTAATGCATTAAATAAAGTATAGAATTGAAGAGTCACACTTGTAATGTACAAAATAAAGTATACAAATTACACACTTGTAATGTACAAAATAAGTATAAACTTGAAGGGTCACACTTGTGTGCAGAAATAAAGTATAAAATTTTAGAGTCGTTCTTGTAATGTAGAAAAAGTTGTCTAGAATTTTTTTAGGCTGGTTAAATAGTTATGGAACAACTGGGACCTTTAATGGTAATTTTGAGCATGAAACTAAAATTGAAAGCGAAAAAAACAAAATCAGATACAATACATATAGTACATGTATATAATGGTATATTTATATGCCAGGATAGGATACAATATATATAGTACATGTATATAATGATATATTTATATGCCAGATACAATACATATAGTACATGTATATAATGGTATATTTATATGCCAGGATACAATACATATAGTACATTTATTTAACGATATATTTATATGTCAGGATGGGATACAATACATATAGTACATGTATATAATGGTATATTTATATACCAGGATAGGTTACAATACATATAGTACATGTATATAATGGTATATTTATATGCCAGGATGCAATACATATAGTACGGTATATGTTTATAATGATATATTTATATGCCATGATACAATACATATAGGACATGTATATATCATGATATGTTTATATGCCAGATACAATACATATAGTACATACATATAATGGTATATTTATATGCCAGGATAGGATACAGTACATATAGTACATTCATATAATGGTATATTTATATGCCAGGATAGTATACAATACATATAGTTCATGTATATAATGGCATATTTATATGCCAGGATAGGATACAATACATATAGTACATGTATATAATGGTATATTTATATGCCAGGATACAATACATATAGTATATGTATATAATGGTATATTTATATGCCAGGATAGGATATAATACATATAGTACATGTATATAATGGTATATTTATATGCTAGGATACAATACATATAGTACATGTACATACATATAATGGTATATTTATATGCCAGATACAATACATATGGTACTTACATATAATGGTATATTTATATGCCAGAATAGGATACAGTACATATAGTACATACATATAATGGTATATTTAAAGCCAGCATAGTACATGTATATAATGGGATATTTATATGCCAGGATAGGAGCTAAAGTTAGGTCAGTTCTGGCCTAATACAGAGCATCAACATTTTTTTTCTTTGAACCTTATTTTGGATTTCCTGGATGCAAAGTATGAAAATATATAAACCAAACTGTATGAATAGATTTCCTTACATTAAATACCTGCCATATATTTATGACCAGAGTAGTATGTTCAGTTGTACATTTGAAATATATTTTCCTAGATTTATTTTTGTTATATACCTAAACTGTTGTTCAAGTCATCCTTTGAGAAGAATATTGTGTTTTCACTTTACATACAAATGTATCCAGACCACACAGACAGAATCTAACCCACCGAACTATAGATGAACCAGTCTGGGAGATATGAGGTAGTGAAGTAGGTGAACCAGTCTAACTGAAAACTGATAAGCAAAAAGGGACATCTTAACATGGCCAAATATGCAGAAATTTTGATGCTGTTTAATGTGCAAATAAGATGGTAAAGTACTCCATATAGCAGTGTTTCTTCTAATCAGAGCTCTGGTCTTTCAATGCCCATGCCCCCCCCCCCCCCCCAACTTATTTAGTGATCATACAAGGTTTGCCAAAGCACAAGGGAAGAGTTTGAACTGCAGAGTTTAAAGTTTGTCCCAAGACCTCCTGCAGATACTTGCTTGCAGTAAACTATATAATGATTATTGTTGCATAATCAATAAACAACAAGTATGTAAATACTTACCAAAGGAATTTATAGACACAAAAAAGGCCTGTACTCAGACAGGATGTAAAACTTCAGTGTTATAGTACAGCTGACATCAGGAAAGAGCACATGTCAAGCCAGTTGAAACTGGCCCTATCATGTAAGAATGTTGCAAAGAATTCCATTCGCATATTATTAAAGTTGATTCAGGGTCTATTCTAAGAATTCCATTCGCATATTATTAAAGTTGATTCAGGGTCTATTCTAAGAATTCCATTCACATATTATTAAAGTTGATTCAGGGTCTATTCTAAGAATTCCATTCACATATTATTAAAGTTGATTCAGGGTCTATTCTAAGAATTCCATTCGCATATTATTAAAGTTGATTCAGGGTCTATTCTAAGAATTCCATTCACATATTATTAAAGTTGATTCAGGGTCTATTCTAAGAATTCCATTCGCATATTATTAAAGTTGATTCAGGGTCTATTCTAAGAATTCCATTCACATATTATTAAAGTTGATTCAGGGTCTATTCTAAGAATTCCATTCGCATATTATTAAAGTTGATTCAGGGTCTATTCTAAGAATTCCATTCGCATATTATTAAAGTTGATTCAGGGTCTATTCTAAGAATTCCATTCGCATATTATTAAAGTTGATTCAGGGTCTATTCTAAGAATTCCATTCACATATTATTAAAGTTGATTCAGGGTCTATTCTAAGAATTCCATTCGCATATTATTAAAGTCGATTCAGGGTCTATTCTAAGAATTCCATTCGCATATTATTAAAGTCGATTCAGGGTCTATTCTAAGAATTCCATTCGCATATTATTAAAGTCGATTCAGGGTCTATTCTAAGAATTCCATTCACATATTATTAAAGTTGATTCAGGGTCTATTCTAAGAATTCCATTCACATATTATTAAAGTTGATTCAGGGTCTATTCTAAGAATTCCATTCACATATTATTAAAGTCGATTCAGGGTCTATTCTAAGAATTCCATTCACATATTATTAAAGTCGATTCAGGGTCTATTCTAAGAATTCCATTCGCATATTATTAAAGTTGATTCAGGGTCTATTCTAAGAGGCACTATTGCGGGATTCACGCTAATTTCTAACAAAGCGCATTGAAATATCAACTGAATGTATTGAAAATTTGGCATTATATTTTTAAGCCGTACCCTTATGTCTTTATTAAGTCTCACATATGTTAAGAAAATTTCCCCTTTTTTTAAATGGAGGGGTAATTCTTTCCCCCTCCCCCCCCCCCCCCCCGTCTCCCAAATCCCTAAAGTTTAAATTCTTGAATAGACCCTGCCATTCATTTATTATTTCCGGGATATTTGGGGGGTCCTTGTGAGACAAAAATGTGTTCCTGCCCCAATGACAAATGTATTTCAGAATCATTAAGAATTCCAAATTGTAGAAATTTACTCTTGAAAATTGTATTCCTATTTTGTAAATATTTCTCCCTATATGGTGAGCACAACTACCCAAAAAAATCACTTTAATTGATGTGACATGTATGTACAGTTAAGTTGTACACTATGGAGTCTGGTTTCAGACATTTGATACTCTTCTAAAACTTTTGATCCTGTCAGACACATCATGTTTTTTAATCACTTTGAGAGAAAGTCTTCATGTAATACATATAAATCTATGCAAATGTCACCTCTTGTGCATCATGTTTAAATCAAATTGATGCAAGTATCACCTGTTGTGCATCGTGTTTAAAAGCAAGTATTTGTATTGCAGAAGAAAGTTAATGACCTAGCTTAAGGTTTAATTTGTGAAAGCGGGTTTGATTTGCTTAAAGAGTCTTGTAACCAACTGGTTGTAAATATCTCTCTGTAACTGATAAGAAAATTTGAATTGCAGATGAATTTTTAATGAATTCTCTGTTAATTTACTATCAAGAGAAATAAGGCATTTACAATAGACACCAGTGAAAAATGTGTTGTTTCATGGTGAATAATAAAATTCTATCATCAAGATTTCAAAGGTTACTTGTTGATATACTTAAAGAGCCGGTGCTGCAAGAATCTCAGAACCAAAGTACATTTTTTTATTGCCTCATGCTATTTTCATGTAATAGTTTTGTAAAATATGGAATGCTATTTTCATGTAATAGTTTTGTAAAATATGGAATGCTATTTTCATGTAATAGTTTTGTAAAATATGGAACGCTATTTTCATTTAATAGTTTTGTAAAATATGGAACAATATTTTCATTTAAAAGTTTTGTAAAATATGGAACACTATTTTCATGTAATAGTTTTGTAAAATATGGAACGCTATTTTAATGTAATAGTTTTGTAAAATATGGAACGCAAATTCTGACTCGAGAGAGTAAGTAGGAATTTCCTGTTTTCAGTTTTGAAGCTGAATGCAGGCCTTTTTTCCAATCCGAAATTGACACATGGTCTCTCTTGTTTTTTGTTTTTTTACCATCATTCATCTATTTAATTTATTTATCATGGTAATGAACATTCTGATTCACATAGATTGTAAAAACTTATAACTTAGTAATATTGATGTGAATGATGAATTATAAGTTTCACTAAATTTTTGTTTCTGAATTCTATTAATACACACTTTCTGTTTGAATAATAAAAGTGCTGCATGTTCAATCTGATTAAAATCCCGATTGCATTATAAAAGTGCTACATGTTCAATCTAGTTAAAATCCAGATTGCGTTATAAAAGTGATGCATGTTCAATCAGATTATAATCCCGTTTGCATTATAAACGTGCTACATGTTCAATCTAGTTAAAATCCAGATTGCATTATAAAAGTGATGCATGTTCAAAAATATTTAAAATCCAGATTACAATATAAAAGTACTACGTATTCAGTCTAATTAAAATCCAGAATTTTCTGGGTTCTCTTTCTCGAGTCCCTCGGGTCTCAGAGAAGGATTACCCAAATCTCTACGTAGACACTTAGGGTTAGTGGATCCGCTCCCAATGGAGGTTATAAATGGGTGGAGAGTGAGTCACAACCTCCCAAGAGGGATAGCAGCACCGTCCACATTCCATGAGGGCAGAGAGCGAGTTGCACCATCCCGAGAGGGAGGAGCAGCACCCTCTCTTTACCACTAGGACAGAGAGTGAGTCACACCCTCCCCTTGGGGAGGAGCAGCACCCTCTTGTGTCCAAAAGGGCAGAGAGTCAGGTCCCCCATGAGGTTTGAGCAGCAACCTCTACTGACCCACAGCTCGGTAAGGGCTGATTGTGAATTGCGCCCCCCAGTAAGGGGGGAGCAGTACTCTTTCAGTCCCTGATGCCCGTTGTCAGCACTGCAATCGAGTCTCCTGACAAGGGGAGTGCTCAGATCGAAGTCTATCAGATCTAGGGAAGAATCTTCCAACAGATCTGAGTTGCCTGTTGAGTCCTTGCCTGGTGACCGGGCACCTGGCAGTGGGTCCTGGTCACCGGGTACTGGGTACTGGGCACCGGTAACCGGTCAGAGGGTGCTGGGCACTGGGCATGGGTTATTGGCACCCTTTGGTACAGAGATAAAGATTGGATCAAGTCCCCCCCTCTCTTCAGACTACCGTTTCATCCCATGGGGGACTGGGAATCAGCTTACAGATGCCAGATTAGGGCAGGGGATCGGATCAGCATCCCCCCTTCCCTATTATCCCTCTAAATCCCAATGGGATGTGAGGCCTTCTGCTGCAGGGAAATGATTGACCTTTTCCCTACATGGAGCCATGAACTTCTGGACCAGGGCTGTATAGTAGTGATGTCGTGTTGGCGGGCCGTGGACCCATATTGTCTTACACGGTTGGGTCTAAAAAGAGGGAGGGGGATAGGCCTGCTTACCCCAAAATGCTCTATGCGGGTGGAGAGGTGCCCTAAACCACCAGTGGAGCCCACTGCTATAAACAGTTCATTAACTCTGTAGGAGGAGTTACCAGTTCAAGTTTCTCCTCTCCCCTAAAACAGAGAGACATTGGGTCACATAGTCCTGCCTCCCAGGAGAGAGTGTAGGATGAAGATGTCCTTTCTTTCCTCATCAAAGCCAACGAATTTGACATAGAGCAGGCCGATGTGGTACCCCCTCACTTTGGGTCCCCAGTCCCTTCTCACCCTTTAGTTAAGGAGGCAGAGGAGGAGTAATCCTGGTCATTCAGCAAATTGGTAAATGAGGTTTACTGCCTCTTGCCCAATGATCTGTGTCCCAAACCTTCAGGTTCTGGTGACTCCAAAATTCTTTCCAGTTTGGAGAAACATTCTGGGGCAAACTCTCAACTAGATCTCTTGCTCCTTTTTCACTCAGTTATGATCAAGGATCTCTCAAAAGGTTTAGCAAAGGTGGTCTGTTCCCCCCTCTACATTGTGACCCTTGGTAGCTGCTTCTAGCAACAAGGTTCATACCCCTTCCTGGCCCACTAAACCTCCCACTTTGAATGCTGAAGCGGCTCATGTGGGTATTTCTATGGGGACCTGGGCTCGCCTTCCAGTGAAAACACCAGAACCCTTAAACAAAAGGCAAGGTGACAGCTTGCTGAAGGAGGAATCTCTGTCACCAATGGCTCTCCATCGTTTGTTGGAAGCAGTGGCAAAAATTTCTAGGCATGCATTGCCCTTGTCCATGGCCTTGTAAGTGGAGCTTGTCCACCCTTGCAGGGATGTTGCTCTGGACACTTCCAAGATCCTACTAGAGCACAGTAACAAGATTCTGAGGGCAGCCCACCCACCCACCCTGAGGCAGAGACTCTTTTTGGAGGACTCATCCTCTCCTCCGTGGCTACTCAGGATTTGAGAGACCATCAACACTGGTCCCTTGCATCCACTTATGGCTCTTCGAAACCAGCCAAGAAGCAAAATCATTCTGACCACCCTCAGGGCCCGTCGGTTATTTTCTTTAAAGCTGCACAACCCCAGTCAAAGCAACAACCCCGATTCACAACCTCCCCTCAGCAGGTGGGCTCTAGAAGGGCGCACTGCAAAGGCCCAGGGAAGAAGTTCACAGGCCCTGCCACCTTTCCCAAGGAGAAGGTGGACAGCCCTAGGGACTCGCTTCCTCTCCTGCAGAGCATACCTCTTCCTTTGGTTCCTGTTGGTGCCAGACTTAACCTCTTCACAGGCTTGGTCAGGTGTAACGGTTGATGGCTCGGTCCTTTCTATCATAAGAGATAGCTACAGGCTTCGGTTCTGGGATCTCCCTCCCCCATTTGCTTCTGCCAGTTAAATCTTGTACACTTAAAGGAAGAGGTTCATTCCCTTCTTCTGAAGGGTGCAGTAGAGAGGGTGTTACAAGACCAATATCCGGCCTTCTACTCCCTGACTTTCCTGGTTCCCAAGAAAGGGGGAAAGTCTCGCCTAATTATCGAACTTCCCTCCCTAAACATATTTCTCCTGGAGGAACCATTCAAGATGGAGACCACAGCCTCGGACAGGAATGCCATAAGACCTGGCAATTAGGTGGTCTCCATCGATCTTCAGGATACGTACCTTCACATCCCTATCTTTCCACCACACAGGAAGTACCTCCGGTTTTGCTTGGATGGGAAGGTCTTCCAATTTTGAGCTCTGCCATTCGACCTAGCGTCTGCACCCAGAGCCTTTACCAGGGTCATGGGAGTAGTTGTAGTTGCAGCCCATTTAAGATCATAGATATCCCATTCCTCCAATATTTAGATGATTGGTTGATCCACAATGGCAGTCTCGAGTCCCTCAGACTAGACCTGTCTTGCTGTTGGTCCATAGTGACCAGGCTGGGTCTTCTACCAAACTTAGAGAAATCAGAGCTCAATCCATCTCAAGATTTTGTTTACGTGAGAATGAATTTCTGCACAAACAGAGGATTAGTTCGTGTCCCTCAGGACAGATTAGACAAGATCCTGTCCCTGTTGGAGACACTGAGAGTAAAGACTGCATTGTCAGCTCATCTTTTTCTCTCTCAGCTGGGGACCTTGAACTCCACAGCAGACCTGGTTCTCCTAGGCAGACTGCACTTGCATCCTCTCCAGTTTCTCCTTTTAGCTGCTTGGAAACCACATAGGGATTCCACCATCATCTGAATTGGTGGACAAATCAGGACCGGTTTCTGGCTAGAGTCCCCATGCACCCCCAGAACCCCACTCTTACCTGTTCGCAGACGCGCCAGATTCAGGGTGGGGTGCTCATCTAGAGTCGGAGGGACTGATTCTTCAGGGTTCATGGTCTCAGGAAAAATCTACCCTCCACATCAACAATTTGGAAATGAGGACAGTGTTCTTTGGTCTTCAGGGGTGCATCCACCAAATAAGTGGTCGCTGCATGATAGTCTCCTCTGACAACATGTCGGTGGTAGAGTACCTCAGGAGACGAGGCACACTTGCACCTTTTCTCAGCGTGGAGGTTTGGAACCTCCTTCAATCGACTCCTTCAGAAGGAATATTCTTCCGAGTTTGCCACATTCCTGTCAGGAAGAACATTTTGGTGGACAGTCTGTCAAGGAAAGGGAAGATATTCCTTATGGAATGGTCGCTCCACCAATCCGTAGCAGACTCCCTGTTCCAACTTTGGGGAACGCCCTTGGTGGACTTGTTTACCACCAAGCTGAACAACAAGTTCCCCTTTTATGTTTCCCCAGTCCCTGACCAGAGGGCCTGGGCTGTGGATGCTTTCAGTCTGAAGTGGGATCTTCTGTTTTCTTACACCTTCCCACCCTTTAGAATGATTCCACAGGTCGTACACTAAGTCAGACACTCCATGGCTTGGCTCATTCTGATCACCCCTCTGTGGACCTAGCGATCGTGGTTCAGTGATCTTGATCTGCTGGTGGATCATCCCAGGACCTTATCGCAGAGGAGGGACCTCCAGTCGCAACACAGGGGCTCTCTCCTACACAACAGTCCCACAGATTCTCTACCTTCATGCTTGGCTCATCTCAAATGATCTTTCCACAAAGAAAAGTTTCCGATCCAAGTTGCCAAGTGCATCATTCAGTCCAGGAGAAAATCAATTTCTAAGGTGTATGATGCCAAATGGAGAATCATTTGTGATTGGTGTAGTAGAAAACGTGTGAATCTTAGCTGTCCCTCTGTGAGCGCAGTGGCTGATTTTCTTCACTTCCTTTTCGAAGAGAAACAATGCTCGGTTTCTACTATTAATTCTTTAACTACAAGTGCTGCTGTTGTGGCTCACTGCTCTGCCTAGCTGCTGGGGTCACTATTGCAGCTCATTTGGGGGTTGACTACCAGAGCCTGATGCTGCTGCAGCCAAATGATAACTTTATAGCTGATGCTTTGGGGATAGGGGCTAATTGTTTTAGTTATTTTCTGTACAATAGACTGATTTTATATACTAAAACCTTACATATATAAAAGCTACAACTATGTCTGTTTGATTCTTTTATCCTGCTGACATCTACAAGACTGGTATAAAATCCATGAATAGCACACACACACTATTTTTTAACACAAAAATTTATCTCTCAGTCTTTTATACAAAGTTATTGGTCAAATATATACATGTAGTTACTTAAAATTGTTGAACTAGTCACTATGTTCTACTACTTCTTTAGTCGCTCTTCATGGCTCTTATAGAAGCATTTGTGCTTTATACACAGATGGACATTGCACTGTTTGCACATGATGGACACCTCATGATGCTTTTTTTCTTTTGGAACACTGTTTGCATTGCCCCATTTTTTTCAGCTTGTGTGGGCCAGTGTGAATCTCCACAGTTATCAGTCACAGATATGACCCTTCTCTTTCTTGATCCTTGAAATGTCCCTATCATCTGCTGTGCAAGATCAGTTCGAAAATCAAGTTGTCTCCGTCTGATTGTTTTTTATTTTTTTGGTAACAAGTTTTTGGTTGGGTGACTCCTGCATAGTTATTAATGCATTTGTCAAAAAAAACATCAAAGCAGAATCGAAACAGATATTTCCACCATTTGGTAGCTTTGCGGCAGGTGGAGTACTGCCTCCTTTTCTGATCTGCCAGATCAACCCCAAACATGTATTTATTGTAGAGTTCTGAGACAATCAGAGATGGCACATCGAGGTAGGTTCCTTTTTTTTTGCTCCTATGCACCATCTTGCTCTTGCTTGGATTACAACTTGTTGAGAGATAATGGACAATTTTTTTGTCCATCCACTCTACAACACATGGACTATTTTTGTTCTTTTCATAGTGATTCAAAAAGTGCCGGACTGGAGAAAAAATTGTCTATGTAAACTATTGTTCTTTTCTTAGTGATTCAAACAGTGCTGGACTGGAGAAAAAATTGTCTATGTAAACTATTGTTCTTTTCTTAGTGATTCAAACAGTGCTGGATTGGAGAAAAAATTGTCTATGTAAACTACATGCGATTTCCCACGTATTTTCACAGTCAGATTGGTTACAACATGGACACCAAGGCCCTCTTCTTTTGTGCGTCCAGCCTGGCCTTCTTTTCCTGTATACACCTGGAACTCATGCACATAACCATTGTGTGGGTTTGCCCATTCCCAGACTTTTATTCCAAACTTAGTATGCTTTGCAGGCAAATATTGCTTGAAGGATAATCTACCTTTATACGCAATCATCCCTTTATCCCTACTCTGCTCTTTATGCAAGACATGTTTTGGAAATTTCGTCAGTAACGGGTCTTATGTGACACAACTTGTCATGTCCAGGCAGGCATCTTGGTGGATTCTGCCTGGTGTCATTGACATGAAAATACTATCACAACTTTTCAAAATGTACTCTGGTCATAATTGTGGGAATCCTTGGTATCTGGAAGGGGCATGTAGATCGCTAAGCTAGGCTATAGGTTGGAAGTGCCAGGATTAACATAATGAAATGTATTCTTAGAAAGGCCAGCATTTTGTCCTTTGTTCTGGGTTGCCAGAGTGAATCAGGCTTTTCTTCCATACATCTTGCTGCATAGTGATTTGTTTGTGCCACAGTTCCTTCAATCAATGCCAGGGAAAATTTTTTAAGAAAAAATCAATTTCTTTCTTCCCCTCATCTAAATTGAAAGTTGGGCTGACACTTTTGGTAAACTCTGTGACTTTCAGAGCATGTAGCTCTCTTGGCCGCACTTTGCTGTCTTCATCATCTGATTTTGTCTCGATTTCGGATAGACTTGATAAAAAAGATAGTTCACTGTCACTGCCAACACTTCTTAATTCAACATTGTCTTACATTGCATTATAAAAGTGCCACATGTTCAGTCTAATTAAAATCCAGACTGCATTATAAAAGTGCTACATATTCAATCAAATTAAAATCCAGATTGCATTATAAAAGTGCTACATATTCAATCTAATTAAAATCCAGATTGCATTATAAAAGTACAATATATTCAATCAAATTAAAATCCTGATTGCATTATAAAAGTGCTACATATTCAATCAAATTAAAATCCAGATTGCATTATAAAAGTGCTACATATTCAATCAAATTAAAATCCAGATTGCATTATAAAAGTGCTACATATTCAATCTAATTAAAATCCAGACTGCATTAAAAAATTGCTACATATTCAATCAAATTAAAATCCAGATTGCATTATAAAAGTGCTACATATTCAATCAAATTAAAATCCAGATTGCATTATAAAAGTGCTACATATTCAATCTAATTAAAATCCAGACTGCATTATAAAAGTGCTACATATTCAATCAAATTAAAATCCAGATTGCATTATAAAAGTGCTACATATTCAATCTAATTAAAATCCAGATTGCATTATAAAAAAGTGCTACGTATTCAATCTAATTAAAATCCAGACTGCATTATAAAAGTGCTACATATTCAATCTGATTAAAATCCAGACTGCATTATAAAATTGCAACATATTCAATCTAATTAAAATCCAGATTGCATTATAAAAGTACATATTCAACCTAATTAAAATCCAGATTGCATTATAAAAAAGTGCTACGTATTCAATCTAATTAAAATCCAGATTGCATTATAAAAGTACATATTCAATCTAATTAAAATCCAGATT
Source organism: Margaritifera margaritifera (assembly GCA_029931535.1). Lineage (NCBI taxonomy): Eukaryota > Metazoa > Mollusca > Bivalvia > Unionida > Margaritiferidae > Margaritifera > Margaritifera margaritifera. The sequence goes on from JAQPZY010001520.1 coordinate 2,207,854, forward strand.
GCATTATAAAAGTACATATTCAACCTAATTAAAATCCAGATTGCATTATAAAAGTACATATTCAACCTAATTAAAATCCAGATTGCATTATAAAAGTACATATTCAATCTAATTAAAATCCAGACTGCATTATAAAAGTGCTACATATTCAATCTGATTAAAATCCAGATTGCATTATAAAATTGCTGTATATTAAAATCCAGGTCTACTGATAATAATTAGATCTTATAGGCAATGATAAAGGTTTATGTTCTGTTGACTTTTGGCATTCCCCATCCACCTATTTTTAGTAACCTATCAGATAATGCATTGCACTTAATGTTAGCGAGAGTTATCATTTGAAATGTTATGTTATGAATGATGTTTACCATTTTCATAAATGGTGGAGCCACGGTGGTTTAGTGGTTAGCATGCCGGATTCGCGTCCAAATGGTGCAGGTTCTAATTCTACCATCGGACCAGCCTGGGTAGCTACTGGGGTGTGTTCTTGGGCAAAGCACTTTACTCCAATTGCCTTGGCACTAAATAACCTACTTGTGTTGCTGTGCTTTAAAGCACCAAACCAAAACTTTCATAAATGTGAAAGCTGTGCATTGATTGGTGAATCGATGGGTCAGCAGAACATGACCTCATATTTGTCTCAGTCCATTCAGCATTATGTTGGAGATCTCAATTTGAATCAGATTGGCTACATATTCAGCATATTCAGGGCTAAAAAAAAATCACTTGGCTGCTTGTCCTGCTGGGAAGGTGACTCGGAACTTTTACTTGTCCTGCTGGGAAGGTGACTTGGAACTTTTACTTGTACTGCTGGGAAAGTGACTTGGAACTTTTACTTGTCCTGCTGGGAAGGTGACTTGGAACTTTTACTTGAACTCCTGGGAAGGCGACTTGGAACTTTTACTTGTCTTGCTGGGAAGGTGACTTGGAACTTTTACTTGTCCTGCTGGGAAGGAGACTTGGAACTTTTGTTTGTACTGCTGGGAAAGTGACTTGGAACTTTTGCTTGTACTGCTGGGAAGGTGGCTTGGAACTTGTACTTGTCCTGCTGGGAAGGCGACTTGGAACTTTTACTTGTCCCGCTGGGAAGGTGACTTGGAACTACTTGCCCTGCATCAATGTCACTCGTCCTACACTGTAGATAATACTGAATCTGCTTAAAATGTCACTCATTCTACACTGTACATAATACTGAATCTGCATAAGAAATCACTCATCCTACACTGTGGATAATACTGAATCTGCTTAAAATATCACTCATTCTACACTGTGGATAATACTGAATCTGCTTAAAACATCACTCATCCTACACTGTGGATAATACTGAATCTGCTTAAAATATCACTCATTCTACACTGCAGATAATTCTAAATCTGCATAAAATGTCACTCATCCTACACTGTGGATAATACTGAGTCTGCTTAACATGTCACTCATCCTACACTGCAGATAATACTGAATCTGCTTAAAATGTCACTCATCCAATCAGATGAGCACCTTGGAAAGAATGACTTGCCCTTCCTCGGCCACCACTTGTATATAAATGTATAACTGAAGAGTGGAATTTTGGAGTCCTCTTATTAAGAACACAGTTTGTAACCACTTATAAATTGTGTTTTTCTTATATGCTACATGCATGTGGCTTCAGATTTAAAAAAAATAATTAACGTTTTGCTCTGTTCTGGTCTCTTCTGTTCATTGCATTGGTTACATCTTCTGTTTTTTTTAGTTAGGATACTCCTTTTATGTCATGGGTGAATTAACATTTCAGTTTTTGTCTCAAACAATTGTTAATTTATTCTGTTTCAGGACAACTTAATTGTCTTTGGATTTAATTAGTACATATATATTTCATATTTACCCGGGGTCTTATCAGAACCGCTGCAGTCATTTTTACAACTGATGACAGATATGTTAACATTTTCACAAAATTATGTGTGAATGTTCTATGATAGATGTATATTTTTGTTGCAATATAAACTTATTTTAAGATGAATGCATGCAATATTTCAACAAGAACTATGAATTAAGAGTACAATACATGTACAGTAATTGTGGTATTTTTCCTTTTTAAACCCAGTTGTATTATGACAGGAAAATTGGCCCTCCTTCACAGATCTGTTTTGAGAGACCACCTTCTTGAGCAACCACACTTTTTGTTGTTTCAGCTTACATTGTAATATATTGTAATATAAATGAGTGTATTGCAGTATTGCTACCAAGGTGACCATTTTCAAAATCTATGTGACACCAACTGTCAATTTGACTTGCTGAGTGTGCAAGTTTTATTATAATAAATAACATAATCTACCAGCTGTCTTCTTATTTAAAAAAAAAGAGAAGGATTGTGTGTGTACAGGTTCAGGTTAGAGAAGAGAGATTGCGGCAACACTGTACTAGAGAGCTAGGGTTAAAATACAGATAAGGAAGAATTGTATTTATACAAATTGTGATACAGTAGTGTAGTTTATGATATGTTGCTACATATTGTTACATCAGCAGAAAATAAATACCTTGAAAAATTACCGCCTTGAATATTATAAACTATGTCCAAAATATAACAAGCTAAAATTAAAATGCCTCGTTTAAAAAAATAAAATCACACAATTTTATGTCCTGAAAAGAATCCACTGTATGGTATGTGATAATGCAGAATAGACAACAAATCGACTGGTTCATTGGCTCATGAATAATTTGTTTGCTGTGCCTTAAATAGTGAAGTATGAAGGGTGTAAAGACTGACATTGCATCTCCGCAAGAACTCTCAATTTGTTAAAATGTTATGCAAGCCAAGACAAAGAAATCAATAAAATAATACTGTAGTTGATACAGTTGACTTTTCCAATGAATTATACAAAAGAGCTAAGGATGTCTTGAAATTTAATATTGGCAGTGGCATCTATAGAATTTAAATAATACATTTTCTAACACATCTTTTAATCTAATGTGCTTTCACATTGGTTAGCTGTTACAAATGCTATAATTCTAATGTCATGGTACTCAGTGTCACATGGTGCCACATTGTGCAGTATTATGTTACTCAGTGTCATGTGGTGCCATAGTGTACAGTGTCGTGGTACTCAGTGTGACATGGTGCCACAATGTCATGGTACTCTGTGTCACATGGTGCCACAGTGTACAGTATCCTGGTACTCAGTGTCCTGTGGTGTCATAGTGTAAGTGTCACAGTACACTATGTCACATGGTGTCACATTGTCATGGTACTCAGTATTACATGGTGTCATGGTATTCAATGTCACATTGTGACACAATGTCATGGTACTCAGTGTCACATGTGCTACAAGGTCAAGGTATTCAGTGTCATGTGGTGCAACAGAAATTTATAGATTTACAATAATTAAGGGACAGAATTGTCAAAAACTGTGTTTGAAAAGGGATAAAAATCTTGTGTTCAAGAATTTTAGAATGCCATTGGTAGTTTTACTGTTACAAAATATCAGTTTTACAAGCTCCAGTGACATGTTTCTGGCATAACTCAGTTTGCAAGCATAAAAGCCAAGTCAGTATCATCCAGTACAGCACTGTTATCCCCTAAGTAGCATTTGACTGTGCACTTTACACAACCCAGTCTCGTTAATGCAAGTTAATTCCAAACACACCAGGATGAGTAACATGCTTTCTGATTGGTCAAATGTTTAAATTTGCAACAGTAAAATCAATGATATACATACTGTCATAAATTTGTATGCCTTTGTGATGTCATGTCTCTTGCTGCAACCTACTGCTAATAGGGAATCAAATTTGTGATGTCATGTCTCGCCCTGTGATGTAATGCTATGGGGAATTACATTTGCGATTTCATGTCTCTCCCTGTGATGTAATGCCATAGATGCTTCTTGATCAGGTCACTAGCAGGCGATCTTCTGCCCATTTTACCTGCAGTTTCTCCTACATGCAGCCACCAATATTTGCCATTTTCAACAAGGTAAACTGAGGCAAATCAATGTATAAATTACAAGTATAGATACTGACAGAAAGCTGGGTTTGCATTATTTTTATTTGTGTATGTTTTGTTACAGTTTCTTGAGATTGAAAGAATTTTAGTTCACCTTCCAAACGCCATATAAAATCAATAGTAAATCTGCCAGCATACCACAAATATGGCTGCCAATGATGTTATTCAGGATCTATCTCTAGGGAATTACATTTGTGATGTCATGTCTCTCCTTGTTATGTAATGCTGTAGGGAATTACAATTGTGATGTCATGTATCTCCCTGTGGTGTAATGCTGTAGGGAATTACATGTAATGTCATGTATCTCCGTGTGATGTAATGCTGTAGAGAAATACATTTGTGATGTCATTTCTCTCCCTGTGATGTAATGCTGTAGGGAATTACATGTGATGTCATGTCTCTCCCTGTGATGTAATGCTGTAGGGAATTACATTTGTGATGTCTAGTCTCTCCCTGTAATGTAATGCTGTTGGGAATTGCATGTGATGTCATGTCTCTCCCTGTGATATAATGCTGTAGGGAATTACATTTGTGATGTCATGTCTCTCCCTGTGGTGTAATGCTGTAGGGAATTACATGTGATGTCATGTCTCTCCCAGTAATGTACATTTGTGATGTCATGTCTCTCCCTGTGGTGTAATGCTATGGGGAATTACATTTGTGGCAAGTTTTCAAAGAAATGTTCCATAGTGTGTTACAGTGGGTGTAACAGTCTTGTGTTAGAGTGGGTGTAACAGTCAATCATGTGTTAGAATGGGATAGTAGTCATGTGTTAGAGTGGGTGTAACAGTCAGTCATGTGTTAGAGTGGGATAACAGTCATGTGCTAGAGTGGGATAACAGTCATGTGTTAGAATGGGAAAACAGTCATGTGTTAGAATGGGGAAAACAGTCATTTGTTAGAATGGGGAAAACAGTCATGTGTTAAAATAGGGAAATCAGTCATGTGTTTGAATGGGGATGACAGTCCTGAGTTAGAATGGGGATAGCAATCATGTGTTAGAATGGGATAACAGTCATGTGTTAGAATGTGAATACCAGTCAGGTGTTTAAATAGGGAAAACAATCATGAATATAGGATGTTTTTGGTGTTTTTACTGCCACAAATATCTGTTTCAGGCTTCACCTGAACACTACCATTAATGTCCTCAAATCCTCAAATACAAGACTGTTATCCTCTAAATTATCCAATCATTGCTTATACACATCATACAGGAATAATATATTGGAAGTTATTTGAATGGAATCCATTTATCTAAAAACAGAATGGTAATGATTTAGTTGTAAAGCTTAACATGTCTAGACTGCATTTTCTATATGTGAGATACGTACATGAAACATGTCTAGACTGCATTTTCTGTGTGTGCGATACCTTCAGAGTACCAAATTAAGATTTGACAAAATATTCTGTAAGATTTAAGTATATTCTATTAGATTTTGTTTATCTTGGTTATTCATAACGATGTGTGGTTTACCGTTGTATTGGTATATTGTGGTGCCAATCCAGCCATTACTAGTACTGTGGTACATTGCCATATGAACCAGTTGTTGTGGTATTTCTATAAATAGTATACATAAAAAAATTCTACTTCTGCCTTAATTTGTTTCATTTGAATTTGTTGTCTCTTTTGTCACATGTTCTAAAACCCCAGAAATATTTCTGGAAGATTGTGTCTGGCAAGAAAATGACTGAACTACATTTTATATCCCACCTGTTGCATAGCAATTACCCAGAACGGTGGACGTTGAGCTTGAAGTCTTATAATAGCTGGTGCCGAATAAAAAGGCAAAATCTCTATTTGGCAGCAGTTTTTGCTTCCTGAGTTGAGAGAATGCAAAGCAAACAAGAGCCCATCTCATGTAGCATGGACATGTCCACATATAAGTATGTTTCCTACTCACTGTTCACTTCAAGAGATTTTTAAAAAAATGTAAGTTATATGAATTTTTTACTTCTTGTTCACTCATTAATAATAATTTGCAATTTCTACAGAATTTCCCAATACATTTTGAAATACATATCATGATACACTGTCCTATATTGCAGTATATCACAATAGGAAAAGTTTGCCTATACCCAACCCTAATCATTTATTGAAATACATATCATGATACACTGTCCTATATCGCAGTATATCACAATAGGAAAATTCTGCCTATACCCTAATCATTCATTGTCCTTTGGATCCACTTTTTCCATAAGTTATTAAGTTGCAGATAATGTGAAATTTGTGCTGGACTCGTGACCAAACAGGTGTGGGTTTGAATCCTATCATCAGATCAGTCTAGGTCTGCCACCACAGTGTGTCCTTGGACAAGGCACTCTACTCCAATTGCCTTGGCACTTAATAACATACTTGTGTTGCTGTGCTGTAACAACAAACCAAACCAAAATTGGCCTTAATGTATGTGTAGTCTGTCAGCATTGCTGTTTTTCACTTCTCAAAATCCTAATGGCCATTTTCTATCAAACTTGGTAGGAATGTTCCACTGGTCATGGTCTACCGAAATTTTGCTTGAGGTGGCTCCTCTAGCAAAGGTGTGGCTTCCTTAGCAACCTGGTGGAAAACCTATTTTCAATTTCTACTCCTGATGACTAAGCCAATTTTGGTTAAGTATCGTGGGAATGTTTGTTCGGACATGTTCTGTCAAAATTTTGTCTAAAGTGGTTCATGAAGAATCAGTGTGGCTTCAGTTGCAACCATAAGGAAAACCAATATTCAATATCTTTTCCATAATGGTTGATGAACTTTTCATCAAACTTGGGTGGAATGTTTCTTAGGACATGTTGTATCAAAACTGTATCCAATGTGTCTTCCCTGGAATGGTGTGGCTTTCATAGCAACAAAATGGAAAATGTATTTTCAACTTCTGATTGGCCTAGAAAATTTTAATCAAAGATGGTTTGAATGTTTCTTAGGACATTGTAATTTATAGTTGTGTCCAGGGTGGCTAGCATTGGTGTGGCTTCCTTAGCAACCAGGTGATAAGCCTTCAAATGATACTTATTTTCCATCAAGTATGGCTATTGTTTCTAATATATAAAACAAACTATCATAGAACAACTTGCTCCAAAACTGCATTACCATAGCAGACATAAAATGATAGGTTAGGTCCTAGCATGAACACCTTTCTCATTCATACAAAAGATACCAGTGCACCATCTAGTCCAGCTGAAGTTACTCAAAGTAGAAATACTATTAAGCAACATGCCAAAGTAGAAATACTATTAAGCAAAATGCCAAAGTAGAAATACCATTAAGCAAAATGCCAAAGTAGAAATACTATATAGCAACATGCCAAAGTAGAAATACTATTAAGCAATATGCCAAAGTAGAAATACTATTTAGCAACATGCCAAAGTAGAAATACTATTAAGCAACATGCCAAAGTAGAAATACTAATAAGCAATATGCCAAAGTAGAAATACTATTAAGCAACATGCCAAAGTAGAAATACTATTAAGCAACATGCCAAAGTAGAAACACAGTTAAGCAACATGCTAAAGTAGAAATACTATTAAGCAAAATGCCAAAGTAGAAATACTATTAAGCAAAATGCCAAAGTAGAAATACTTTTAAGCAAAATGCCAAAGTAGAAATACAGTAAAGCAACATGCCAAAGTAGAAATACAGTAAAGCAACATGCCAAAGTAGAAATACTATTAAGCAACATGCCAAAGTAGAAATACTATTAAGCAACATGCCAAAGTAGAAATACTATTAAGCAAAATGCCAAAGTAGAAATACTATTAAGCAAACATGCCAAAGTAGAAATACTATTAAGCAAAATGCCAAAGTAGAAATACTATTAAGCAACATGCCAAAGTAGAAATACTATTAAGCAAACATGCCAAAGTAGAAATACTATTAAGCAATATGCCAAAGTAGAAATACCATTAAGCAACATGCCAAAGTAGAAATACTATTAAGCACATGCCAAAGTAGAAATACAGTTAAATAACTTGCCAAATATGTTAAATTTCTACCAAATAGATGGAAATTATCCTGACATGGGCATCATTCAACCCAAGGCACCTGCCTTATTACTACATTTGTCTTTTAGACCATTATATGCCAAGAGAGCAATATCAGGTCCACTTGGGCCTCTTACTGTGAAAAATGGAATGAGACTGTGAGATGGTCCAAAATTCTGTGAGATTTTTCCTCACACTGTGATTGCCCTATGTTTGTTTTCTTTAGACGTGGAGAAGAAGGATGCTACGTACTGTGCATACAAGCAGATCTCTCAAAGCAACATTGTGGCCCGAGCGTTTTATACCAACGAGTCACAAGAACTGGGTCTTGGGAAGCTCATGCCTGATGGACACACAGTGCAGTGCCAGGAGGCGCCAAACTACTGCTTTACATACTGGACGGTGGAACCCAACAATAAATCTATTAACAACATCATGCTGCAGGGTGAGTATTAGTGCTGTTCTGAGTGAAATGACCAGTTAATTGTGTATTATTTTTTTGATGAATTTAGGTCAAAATTCAGTTTTCCACTATTCCTGCTCATTTGGATTTCAGGCTGTTTGAAAACAAATCAGTGATCATGGCACAGCATCAGGTGGACAGTTGATCTATTTTGAATTGATAATCAATCAGTACACACCAGCATGTGAAATTGCTGCCAGCCCACTGGTCAGATGCCAGCTAATTTTATTGCGGACTGGCACAAAAAATGAGGAGCCAGTCAGTCTGGCCAGTTGGATTTTTAGTTATATCGAGAAATTTTTAATATACAAATTGTATATATTATCATATTAAAAGAATAAATAGAAGCCATGTGAAAAAAAGATAAAGGAAAATTGTTTCTAATGACCACTTGTGAATCTAGAGCATAGCGCTCCAATCTGCCGGATGTTATTCTGAAAGTAACTCGTCATACAGTAGATGCTTGCAGCTCCAGTTAAAAACTCTGTGTCTATGTAATGTTTGGTAACGCATGTTACTTCCAATTCCTAATGTCAACATGTGGAGGTACATGTATTTAGAAGCTTTGAAGCCACCAGAGGCTAAAAAACCAAACAAAGCCAATGAAAAAGAACTATTCAAAAGGAATACAACACTTACAAATGAAAACAATCCACTGCTGAAATTCATCTTTCCACAGACCTAATATCATGGGCAGCTGTACTTTGCATATTATAGTGTCATATTTTGGAGGCTGGTCCTAGTTCTGATGCTTTCATTGGTGAGAAGTCAATGGACAAGGATCCTAATTTATATTCAGACTGGTCATCAACGGCAGCATCAGATTCTGATGCCCAGCCTCAAGATGTGGTTTGTATGGATCTGGATCAGCTGGACAGTTAGCAGCATTGTTCTGGTCAATCAACAGTGACCATGTTCTGCTAAATTGAATGAAATGTAATAAATTTGATATATGGTATTAATATCTTTTTTTTGTATTTTTCTTTATTTTTTCATTTTTCATTACATAGATAACCTTACTGATACTCATGTCTACCTGCATTTACCATTGAGTCATTGACTACATTTTGTAGTATTGTATGATGAAATGTATCACCAGTTGGTTATGGACAAGACCAGTAGCATATTCAGGTTACTGGTCCTGTGGGCTTGCACGATTTTGTGGCCATGTTTAACACACTGATATACACTGATGATTGATCATGAAATTGTATCTGATTCCCGATGCTACGGATAAGTAATACCGTTTGAAAATAATACCAGGCCATGTATTCTTAAAACTTTGAACACAAAATGAAAATCTGAGCACAAACCTCCTACTGTAGTGATCCCAATATAAATCCATGCCTAATGATAAGCCAATCCTTGGCTTTTCATGAAAGTTACAAGCTGGGCCCCCTTGGCTAAACATGAGAGAAATATTGTAATCTGATTAAAATGTTGTTAAAATTAAACTTCATTCACTTTAAGCTTTTTATGTAAATAGTTGTCAAAAAATAATCTCAATAACATAGATCTTGGCATAGCAGTACAGTAAATAATCTCAATGGCATAGATCTTGGCATAGCAGTACAGTAAATAACCTCAATGCCATAGATCTTAGCATAGCAGTACCATAAGTAATCTCGGTGGCATAGATCTTGGCATAGCAGTACAGTAAATAATCTCAATTGCATAGATATTGACATAGCAGTACAGTGAATAATCTCAATGGCATAGATCTTGGCATAGCAGTACAGTAAATAATCTCAATGTCATAGCTCTTGGCGTAGCAGTACAGTAAATAATGTCAGTGGCATAGATCAGGGATCTCCAAACTACGGCCTGCGGGTTGGATCCGGCCCATGGCTTCGATTTGTCCGGCCCGCAGTGTTGTACTTTTTTAAAATGATTTTGCATATATTTAAATTTTTCACAGTCGCTTCGGCCCGCAAACCCCCTTAAGAAATCTAACATGGTCCTCGTCTTATAAAGTTTGGAGACACCTGGCATAGATCTTGGCAAAACATGACAGTAACTACTTTCAATGCCATAGCTCTTGGCATATCAGTACAGTAAATAATCTCTGTGACAGATCTTGGCATAGCAGTATAGTAAATCTCATTGACATGGGTCTTGGTTAGTAGCACAGTAAATAATCTCTGACATAGATCTTGGCATAGCAGTACAGTAAATAATCTCATTGGCATAGATCTTGGCAGAGTTGAAATATATTGATTTTCTAGGGATAACTTATAATTTTATTCAGAATAATTCCAATTGCTATGAATTGACGTTTTTCTGCATTGTGATTGGCTGTAAACGGTCACTTGATACTAATCTTGAATTTTTTACACATAAGTAAATTTTGAAGCCTACTTTCAATTCCCACATGGTTTCCAATGCTTTTCTGTAAAGCTTTGCCTGTATCAGTTCCTTACAACATCACAATAACAATAACCCACGTCCCCTCTCCCCCCACCACTGTGACTTAGATAAAATTTGGCAGTAGCAGACAAAATTTCTGATTAAAAGTTTAAACATTGCACTCACAAGTCCTTCCTGCACCCACTCACTCGCCGCTGTTGTTGAACAATGTAAATGGCAGACTTTAAGAGCAAATATACTTTCACAAAGTACTGCATTTTTGCTTTGCATCGTGTTTTCAGTCACTGTTATTTAGGGTCATGGTCATCTGATGTAAGAAACCCCATGTGAATATGCCCATCCATTCTTGTGGAATGAACACTGATATTGTAGCTTGGGCCCTATGTTTTCTATTTGTGGAATGAACACTGATACTTTAGCATTATTCATTCTTGGACTTCTGATTTTGATGACTGCAGTATCAACTAATGCATTTGCCCACAAACTACAAGAAGACCTAGGTCCATTTTGTGGGAGAAATATTTAGACTTTGGAGTGAAAGTTTTGAGAGAAATTGCTGAAGTTGCAAGGTCTATGCTGGGCTCAATTTTTTGGCAGTGACTACTCTTTCCAGCCTGAATAGGGCAAAGTGGTGGAAAAATAAGGGAGAAGTGGTGGGAAAAAAGGGAGAAGTGTGTGTAGAGTAATCAGAATGACTTCTCTCCCCTGCCTAGATAGGGCAAAGTGGTGGGAAAATAGGGAGAAATGAGTTTCTTCCATGCCTGAAATGGCTGAATTGGGTGAAGTAGTGGGAAAATAAGAAATGAGTATAGAGTAGTCAAAATGACTTCTCTCCACTGCCTAAATAGGGCAAAGTGGTGGGAAAATGGGGAGAAGTGAGTTATCTTCCATGCCAGAAAAGGCTGAATAGGGTGAAGTAGTGGGAAAAAAAGAAAAGAGTATAGAGTAGTCAAATGATTTTTCTTCCCTGCCTGAATATGGTGAAGTGGTGGAAAATAGGGAGAAGTGAGTTTGAGTAGCAAGAATTTAGATAATTTATAGCAGTCATTTAAAACAACCATTTAGACCTTTGAGTTAAATAATGTAAAAACGAGAAATACTGATTAGATTGGATTTATTTTAAAAGGTCTTTCTATGCATTTAGTAAAATTTATAAGCAATCTTTCAAAGTGCTAGTGTTCTCTGTTGAAATCATCATTGTAAAGTCAGTGAATATTATGTCAGTAGGCCCTCACTATAAAACATCTCAGTATACCACTGCCATCTTACAGATGTAGGTCATATTAAATGGGTAATATATTGTGTTATTGCTGCTTAATTGATATTTTAGTTCTTGGGTCATGAAAACCAATTATTAAGTGATTTCAGGTCATTTAATACTACATATGTGTTTTAATGCACAATCAGGACAGCTTTGTTGGAACATCACTTAGCATAAGGCACCCTCACTTTATTACTACCGTGATCTGTGTCATAAAGAGCGAGTGAGTGTAAATTGTATCTAATTATGAGATGGAAGGAATTCCTGGAAACAGTGAAGTGCCATGTATTTAATGGTCCATGTGAACAGAGGAGATGAGGTTATAAGTTCTCACCACATTTATACGAGGCCCCCTCCTCATTATAGGTTATATGATACAATATGGAACATGACAAAGATTTTAATATATACATGTAGATATTAATGATGTATGATTATACCCACAACAGAAAGCATAAAATTTTAAAGAAAATATAAGGAACAGGCCAACAAAAGAAAGTGAAAAATAGAAAAACAAAACAAAAACAAGATGAAGAAGTAGGATTTAGCATGAGTTATAAAGCAGAAGAGAGTTCAATGGCTAGTATAAATAATATGGCATTGTTCTACCCCCCTGTTTTGATGCTACACTATTTTGATGCAGTGTCATAAGCTCACAGTTCTCAAGAGAATGCATCTCTCATTGACGTCATGAGCACAACATTTGTTAACACTGATCAACACAGAGTCATACAGATAGAAAAATTTGTCAAAAATCCTACAGTGTATCATTATCAGTTATGAATTGAACCAAAGATACATCCCATGAAAAAACACCATTTCACTAATTCTCTTTTTTTCAATCAGAAGTCCTCATAAAAAAAAATCCTTACTAACTATTCTGACAGGGCAAATCAAGTTCCGGCCATAAGAGACAGCCAGGCAGCTACTGAATATGTGATGGCAACATGACTCACAGTGGATAACTGCATGTGTAACACTGTTTTGTTCTGTTTTATAAAGTTTCATGTGGAGCTGTCATCACCGATTTTGATGTCATTCTTTGTTATTATAATTTGTGCATATTTACAAGAAATGCATACTTTTATGATGTATTTCATAATGAAATCAACATTCTCTACATTGTTTTCTCAAGTATTGAGATTTTCTTTCTGATGACAAGCAATTTTACTTTCACGGGAAACTTTCAAATCATCCTTTGAGAGAATCTTGATATTTAATTTATTTTGACCAATATGCTTTTCTTACCTTGTAGATAATGGTTAGAATTATAATAAATTGAAATTAAAACCTTGACCTGTAACATTATGCCTTTTGTCCCCAATTATTTTTTACTTCTAGAGAAACAAGTGATGAAGGATGTATGACAGTTGTGAAGTACCAAAACAGTACATTCAAGAATTGATGTTCTGCATATTCACATTGTCAGTTTTTTTTTTTTTTAAATGGTCATAAGCTAAATCTAATATTTTTTACTTACAAGTAAACAATTTTATTACAATACAAACATGATTTTTCCAAATTTGATTCTTTTAGCTTTTGAGACAAAATGTATCCCAAAACCAAAATAATGATGAATATAAGAAAGCTTTAGGAATGCTAAATTAAATTTCTTTATGCAATTTTCATATAAACTTATATTTTCTATGTGCTACTGATGTTGCTCTGCAGTATATTTTTTTATTAGCTCTACTGGTCATAAACCAGAAGAGCTCATGGGATGGTCTGTTATCTGTCATTCGTCCGTCTGTTAGCACAAGTTTGTTATTGCTACTTCTCCTTTACTACTTGGAGAATTGCCTTAAAACTGTACACACACATTCATCCCATGGTCTGGTTGGTCCAATGGCTACTCTACCTGCTTGGACATCCAATATTACAAATCTTGTTATTGCTACTCTACCTGACTGGATGGTCATATCAACATGGGGTTTTCACTAAAAGACTTCTTATGATGTCTAGTTGGTTCTAAATGAAAATGGTGCCAATCTGACGTCCAATATGGCTGCCATGGCAGCCATCTTTAAAATCTTGTTGTTGCTACACCTCCTGAATAGATGGTCATATCAACATGGGATTTTCACTGAAAGATTTCTTATGATGTCTGGTTGCTCTTAAATGAAAAGTGTGCTGAAACCATCTTGAAAATCTTCACCAAAAGACTTCTTATGGTGTCTGGTCGGTCTTATTTAAAAATTGTGCTAATCTGATATCCAATATGGCCACCACAATAACCATCATGAAAATATTGTATCTACTCTTCCTAGATGGAAAGTCATATCAGATATAAATGCATTTCATTATAATCTAATTCAATTGATGAAAAGTGAAACCTGTTCGATTTGACAAATACGTCACAACTTAAAGTATAAATTCACAAACCCTCCACTTTGTTGTCTCACTATTTTTGTACTGTATATACACAGTGTACCTAGTTGGAGCATGTTCTTATAAAATTTTCTGTTTATTATGTCCATATATACATGTAGCTTATTATCAATGCTTGTCTTTTTTTTATTGTCTGTGCAACTATGTACTCTGTATGTAAATATGCATATAATAGAGGGCCACAAGGAGGATTAGTTCCATGCAACTCTTTTGTCATCCTCATTACATAAAGTCATTATTATTATTATTATTATTATTATTATTATTATTATCAAAATTGGGTTTTGAACAGAAGACTTTCTATGATGTCTAGATGGTACTAAGTGAAAATGGTGTTGATCTGGCAGCCATCTTGAAAATCTTTATAATGCTACTCCTCTTAAATGGAACATCTTCTTGACATGGGGGTTTCACTAGAAGAGTAATTATGATATCTAGCTGGTTCTGAATGAAAATGGTGATGATATGACCTCAAAAATGGCTGCCACAATGAACATATTGAAAATCTTGTCACTTATTCTCCTAAATGGATGGTCATATCAAAATGGGGTTTTCACCAAAAGTCTTCTAATGGTGTCAGTCTTACATCATATATGGCTGCCACAGTGGCTAATTTAAAATCTTATTGCTCAAGAATATCAGAGATTATTTCAACACTAATCAATTAAAAAGAAGAAATGGTCTTATCTTGAAGTCCCTTTGAGGGACTCTTGTTACATTTTTAGCTTTACTGTTCATAGACCAGAAGTGCTTATGGGATGGCTTGTTGTCTGTTGTCATTACATTTCTCCATTTATCAAACTATGCAAGCCTTTCAATGGTGTTATGATAAAAGTTCCATACAGTGCCATGTAGAGGCAAGGTCAATAATTATTGATGTCCGAAGCAGTCATAATATTGAAGTGCAGGCAGAAAGTTGACATCCACCAAGTGTTTGTACACTGTTGGGCTGTTATTGCATTTGAACACCTGGTGAATGGATGTAAATTGCATCCCTGCACTTCATCAGTATGACTGCTCTGGATGTTGTTTATACTTAATATCACTGAAAATTCAGTTTACATGGCAGTCTAAGTCTTTGTTGCTTGTTTTTACTAGTTGATGATTTCCAAGGGTTTATCTCCTCTTTTGTTTTTTCATCTTATTATGAGGGTAATATAGTGTCTTTCTGTGTCCTTCCAGCTGTCTGTCTTTATGTCCCCGTCTGTCTATATGTCCATCAGTCCTCAGTGGTAGGAATTATGTTTCCACACAATAACTCTTTAATGACTTCATGGATTGGAAACTAAATTATGTTTCCATGCAATAACTCTTTAAGGACTTCATAGATTGGAAACTAAATTATGTTTCCACACAATAACTCTTTAAGGACTTCATGGATTGGAAACTAAATTATGTTTCCACACAATAACTCTTTAAGGACTTCATGGACTGGAAACTAAATTATGTTTCCATGCAATAACTCTTTAAGGACTTCATGGACTGGAAGCTAAATTATGTTTCCACACAATAACTCTTTAAGGACTTCATGGACTGGAAACTAAATTATGTTTCCATGCAATAACTCTTTAAGGACTTCATAGATTGGAAACTAAATTTGATGGTTAATATGGAAACTAAATTTAATTGTTAATATGGATAATAGTATGGCTTAGAGTTATTTTCACCTTTTTTTCCTCTAAAATTTGAGTGAGTTATGGCTCCTGTTTGAAGGATTGAAAACAATTTTGGTATAAATGTGGTCAAATTTGATTTTCATTGTTTTCTAGTAAAACAGATTTATAGCACCTCATTGACTTAAATTTAGCCCTTCGGTAGCATCAGAATTTCGATTCCACTAAGTAACTTTTGAATGACTTCATAGATTCAAACGACTTCATGGATTCAAACCAAGTTTGGTTTGAGGCTTTACATTCAGAAGACCTGGGCCAAGTTTGCATTTTCACCATTTTCTGACAAAATTTAATTGAGTTTTGGCCCCTCTTTGACATTGAACCTTGCCTTTGCATTTAAAATTTTGTTTCGGTTCAATAATGTTTCAAGGACTTCATGGACTGTAACCAAGTTTGGTATCGGCCTTTCGTAAAAAGTTGGTGTATGTTGTTTTAGTTGTCATCTTTTTCTGTACAAATTTGACTCAAGTTATGTTTAATTTTGAATTTTATCTTTAGCCAATTTTGTTTATTTTTTGTTTTTTAATTACATAGTGTACAATATTGGCATGAGCATCTGTTTCCACAAGACACAAATGTAGTTATGAAAATGTTTTATGAAACCAAGAAATTAATCACCTGCTGAACACTGAAGTCACTATTTTTGTGTGAGCCCCAGTATCTTGATTGGTAGAATATTGGACTCGTAATCCAGTAATCATGGGTTTGATACCTGCCCAGGTCATCCTGGGTTGGCTGCCATGGTGTATCTTTGGAAAAGGTGTTTAGTTCCTATATTTCCTCAGCATGATATAGCCATTAATGTGTCATTATAAATGAACCAACCAACAACAAATTTTGGATTTCACAGTTGATACAAACCATTATTTGAAAACCCAGCAAACAGCAATTCTAATATGGAACCCAGAAAACAGTAATTCTACTGTGGAACCCAGCAAACAGTAAATCTGGTGTGAAACCCAGCAAAATGTAATTCTACTGTGGAACCCATATACATGTAGATGAATTTTAGTCCTGAAAATATCATTTTTCATAAAATCACACAAATTTATTTGACAGTAAAAGAATTCACAGTATATCTGTTATATGTTTTTTTTCACATTATACATTCATGAAAAAAGATTTGAAAATCTGTTAGATGATGAGTCTTGAAAGTAAATGTACCATAAATACAGCCTGATGTATTGCTGTATCTTCCTTACAGCTTGATGCATCGATGTATCTTTCTTACAGTTTGATGGATCGATGTAAAACTTTAGTAGAAAATGAGAAGCATCGTATTGAATTTCTATTTTGAATGATTTATCAGCCAATTTGCACACTGAAGTAGTATCCAGATGTACATTGAAAGAGTATCAGGTTACGATTTAGTCAAATTTATATGGACTGGGTTATACTGAGGTAAAATTTGTCACAGAAGCTGAGCAATAATTGAGATTACACAAGAGCTAATCTGGCAAATTTTGTCTCACCATATTTACCCACATAGGAAATCACTCATTTTAGAACAATCCTGTCAAGTCATATTTACCCACATAGGAAATCACTCATTTTAGAACAATCCAGTCAATTCATATTTACCCACATAGGAAATCACTCATATTAGAACAGTCCAGTCAAGTCATATTTACCACATAGGAAATCACTCATTTTAGAACAATCCAGTCAAACCATATTTACCCACATAGGAAATCACTCATATGAGAACAGTCCAGTCAAGTCATATTTACCCACATAGGAAATCACTCATTTTAGAACAATCCAGTCAAACCATATTTACCCACATAGGAAATCACTCATATGAGAACAGTCCAGTCAAGTCATATTTACCCACATAGGAAATCACTCATTTTAGAACAATCCAGTCAAACCATATTTACCCACATAGGAAATCACTCATATGAGAACAGTCCAGTCAAGTCATATTTACCCACATAGGAAATCACTCATTTTAGAACAATCGAGTCTTTTCCTTTTTATTTTTTGTATGCCTTCACAGTAGCAGGAGTAGCAGTAGGGTTTGAACAAGGACTTTTCTTCAATACTGGGGGTGGAGGTGGGGGTAGTGGACAGACCTATCATTTTGGGAAAAATTGGATCATTTGGGACCAAATTAAATTGCTCAGATTAGGAATTCCACATAATTTTTACTTTTTTACATTGGGATCTGGGTCCATTTACATTAGAATTTAGGTCCATTTACATTGGGTTTGGGGTCCATTTACATTGGAATTGGGGTCCATTTGTATTGATATTGAGGTCCATTTACATTGGGTTAGGATCCATTTGCATTGGGACTGAGGTCCATTTACATTGGGTTTGGGCTCTATTTATATTGGGATAGGGGTACATTTATATTGGGACAGGTGAGATATGAGTGACCTGTAATTGTAAGCGCCTTAGACCACTTGGCTACCCAGGCCTGGCCCCCCCCCCCCCCCAATTTACCTTGAGATTGAGGTTCATTTACAGTGGGATTGAGGTCCATTTACATTGGAATTGAGGTCCATTTACATTAGGATTAAGGTCCATTTACATTGGGATTGGGTTCCATTTACATTGGGATTGGTGTTGATTTACGTTGGGATTGAGGTCCATTTACATTGGGATTGGTGTCCATTTACATTGCGATTGAGGTCCGTTTACATTGGGATTGATGTCCATTTACATTGGGATTGAGGTCCATTTACATTGGGATTGAGGTCCATTTATATTGGGATTTAGGTCCATTTACATTGGGATTTAGGTCCATTTACATTTGGATTGAGGTTCATTAACATTGTGATTGATGTCCATTTATATTGGGATTGGTGTCCATTTACATTGGGATTGAGGTCCATTTACATTGGGATTGGGATCTATTTATATTGGGATTGGTGTCCATTTACATTGGGATTGAGGTCCATTTACATTGGGATTGGGATCTATTTATATTGGGATTGATGTCCATTTACATTGGGATTGATGTCCATTTACATTGGGATTGAGGTCCATTTATATTGGGATTGGTGTCCATTTACATTGGGATTGAGGTCCATTTACATTGGGATTGGGATCTATTTTTCATCATTGAGGACCCCCTCAAAAAGTCCTTGTAAGAGCATATTGCTTTGATGCAGTCCTTAGATACCTGTGCATTTCTGTCATCTTTCTTCAACCCACAGTAGTGAGTGACAGCAAAAACAAAACCTAATTTATATAGAGAGCTTTGTGAAATCTTATCACAAAATTATTAAGGAATAAATAAGAATGTTACAAGTACCAGAGACATGTATGCACCATTTTTGTGCAGATTTGTGATTTTTACACAGTGCAGTTTATGCATCCACTACAGTAAAAGATTTGTGATTTTAACATAGTTCAGTTTATGTTCCCACAGCAGTAACAGAAGGGATAGGTGCATGTTTTTTTCTGTCCATTGGTACATTGTTGTCTGTAAGGACTTGTAGCATATTTCTCCCAAGATAAGACCAGGGGGTCAGCCTAATAAATTTGTTCCATGATAAAACCAGGAGGTCAGCCTAATAAATTTGTCAAAAGTAGGGGTGGGCTTATTATCAGAGTAAGTCATCCATAGTAAATATTTGCCAGTATTTTGTAAAAATGGTAGAGGGGGCTAATAAAGCATGGCTCAGATAAATATGGTTATAAAAAAGCAGAGATATGTGACTTTGCTCCAGATTTTTACTTCTTTTCAAAAGCTTTAATTATTTAAAAACTGTTCTTGAACTTGCCTTTTATGCCCCAGATATGTCTATAGAGGGAGCATATAGTTTTATCCATGTCTGTCTGTCCATCCCTCCCAGGCATGTCATGTCATGTCATGTCACATCCCACAAATTTTATTTGTGCTTAGTAACATTTGAGGAACTTATGGATTCAAATAAAATTTGGTATGAGGCTTTACAGTCAGAAGACCTACCAGTAGGTCAAGTTTGATTTTCACCATTTTATGGCAAAATTGTATGGAGTTATGGACCCGGTTTGACTTGGAACTTTTCCATTCAATTTTGTTTCCTGTCAGTAACTTTTGAAGGACTTCATAGATTGAATGAAATTTAGTATCAGACATGACACGTTTTAACTACTCATATATTTCATACAGAATCAAATTTAGTATGAGACTCAACACACTTTAAACTACCCATATTTTTCATACAGAACATCTGCATGATCAAGCTGTTGCTTATAGCATTTTCAAGAAATGGCATCCAACAAATGAAAACACAATCAAGGAGAAAACGACAATAAACCTCTTAAAAAGTATTAACAATCAGCACAGAACTATAACAGGGAATTTTAAGATTCTTGGGGAAAAAAGCGGGAAAGGCAACAATTACGTTTATTGGACATCATGTTGTGTTGATTTGAGGATGAGAGCTGATTGCCGTTGCCACATTAAATTGAAAAAAATCCGAAAGATTACAGCAAGTTGAAAGAAACTGTACTGGAGATAATTATGGTCTCAGTGTACTTTACAAACTTTTCAGTTGAACATAATGTTTCTTTTTGCTGTGTCAGTCTCAGATCACACTTATGAATATTTTAAATGTACGTTTTCCAAGTTGACAATAGCTATACATGATATTTGGTTACACCTTACTGAAAATTGGTCTGACCATCAGAAAAATATAGGCTGCCTTACTGAGAAAGTCTTGTAAGGGTTGGCAGGTCTGACAAAGTTATCATTGAGTTATGTCATCATGCTACATGTAATTGTACAAAGTTATCACTGACTTAAGACAAATCAACATGATACATGTACAGAGTTATCACTAACTTGTGACATCGTCAAGCTGCATGTACTGGTACAAAGTTATCACTGACTTTTAGACATATCATGGTACATGTACAGAGTTATCACTGACTTGTGACATCATCATCCTGCTTGTACTTGTAGAGAGTTATCACCGACTTTAGACCTATCAGCATTCCTCACATACAAAGTTATCATCATTCCACATGTATAAAGTTAACACTGACTTGTGACATCATCATGGTAATTGTACTTTTACAAGGTTTTCATTGACTTAAGACACATTAGGTTATGAATTGAAACCTAAATTGGTATTGGAACTTTATGTTAAGAAGATCTATTCAAGTTTTTTCCTTCAGATTGTTATAACCAGTGTGTGACTTGTAACTTTGCCCTTCAACTGCATCGTATTGGGCATCTGTCTCATGTGGATACATTTCTGGTCTTTTTAGGACTCGCGGTACTAATGATATGGAAGAATGGGAACCAGTCTAGAAATGGGTGAACATAAAATAGAGTATATATGGGTTTTGCTGGCCATGATTGGTTGATAATAAAAGCAAGATTTTAGTAAAAAGAATCTTTTGTGAGTTTATCCTAGTTGTAACTGAAAAAATAGAGACAATATTTTATTGATGGAATTTCAGTCCTTTTACAGACTTGAACTCGTTATTGAAATTAGCACCTGACTCTTTGGTGCAGAATTGAAAACACATGTAAATCCAGCAAATGCCTTGGCTCATATGGTTTTCTCAACAGAGAAGCTGGCATCAAGGATATGTCTATACTGATAAATATAGGTTTGATCATGAGAATTCAGAAATTAAAAGTTATTGAGTTTTTATAGCATGATGTTTCCATAGATTTACTAAGGGAGTACCCTAGTCCTGTAGGCATATTCATTTGCTGTAAAAGAAATTTGTCAGTGCATATGGTAGCCTGCCAGTCACACAAAATTTGCCTGAAATATATTCTGACTTGCAGATACCTGATAAAAGGAGAGGTAAAAAATGCTTGTAAATCTTTCAAAAACCCAGGTTGGTTTCTGACTGGTGGAGATAAGAGTTTTGAAACTTAATCTCAGAACTGCCCCCTCTGTCAAGGCAGAGATTAGCCCCTACAGTCTTATCCCATGAATACAAATTATATTTCACCATTTGAGAGATAGCAGCTTGAGTTTGTAGAATGAAATTGGTGTTCACATCTGCTGCACAACATGTGTATGTTTAATAGACTGCTACCATGCAACACCCAAACTGCAAGCATCATCAGATCTGAAAGTCAAAGAAGCAGACTGGTATAGTCTGCATGTGTAGACTGGTATCATTTCATTATTTATGATCATGGAAGTTTACACCATGCTGTGAATAAAGAGAGCTAGACAGAAATTAGGAAAACCAGTTGGAACAAATTGTCATGTCTTCATGTCTCCTATCAGATGTGTAAAAAAATAAGAAATAGATTGATGAAAAAGTGTCAAGAATAATGCAAGTAATGGGAGATCAATATAAATAGATTGGTAAAATTGGCAAGAATAATGCAAGTAATGGGAGATAATTGTGAACAAAAGGTACAATTTTGAATGACTAGTGCAAGTAACAGAGGAAAAATAATACATTGAAACATAAAATTTGTAAAATTTTCAAGAAATAGTGCAAATATAGGAGGAAAAATCCAAATGTGTTTAAACTTTTCCTGATTAAATAATCTTAAAGCAGCAACTAAAGTATAGAAAAACTTCTTGTCTATCCAAATTGTACATGTACATGTGACTATGCTTCTGTCTATCCCAATTGTACATGTACATGTGACTATGCTTCTGTCTATCCCAATTGTACATGTACATGTGACTATGCTTCTGTCTATCCCAATTGTACATGTGCATGTGACTATGCTGTAGTCTATCCGAATTGTACATGTACATGTGACTATGCTTCTGTCTATCTGAATTGTACATGTACATGTGACTATGCTTCTGTCTATCCCAGTTGTACATGTAAATGTGACTATGCTTCTGTCTATCCCAATGGTACATGTACATTGACTATGCTTCTATCCCAATTGTACTTGTACATGTGACTATGCTTCTGTCTATCCCAATTGTACATGTACATGTGACTATGCTTCCTGTAACAGCCACATTTGGTAATTAATTAAAAATTATTGACTCACCTGCATGAACATGGTGAAGATAGGTATCACATTTCCAGTGTCAACAGCATCATCAGCATTATAGTTTTGTGTGAAAGTTTTAGCAAGTCAAATGGTGTGGTTGCTGGATGATACATGCATGGATATAGGTCAGACATTTTGTTCTGTGGAGAATTTGTTTTGTATAAAAGCAGCAGATTTATTTTCCGATGCAAGATCATTCCTCATTCAGACCACTTTTTCCCTTAGTCCAGTCAGTCACCTTAATTTCCAGGTTTGGCAATGTCAGATCTGTCTTAAGCAGACGTCTCTGGACATAAAGATAAAGTATCTTCCTAAGAAAGGTGGTGTATTGTTAAAATAACTTCATGGTAAGGGACTTGGAAAATGGGATCTGTTTTAGACAGGTGATTGCTAAATGGTGGTTTATTGTAACTTCATGGTAAGGGACTTGGAAAAAGGGATCTGTTTTAGACTTGTGATTACTAAATGGTGGTTTATTGTAACGTCATGGTAAGGGACTTGGAAAACGGGATCTGTTTTAGACAGGTGATTGCTAAATGGTGGTTTATTGTAACTTCATGGTAAGGGACTTGGAAAAAGGGATCTGTTTTAGACAGGTGATTGCTAAATGGTGGTTTATTGTTACAATAACATCATGGTAAGGGACTTGGAAAATGGGATCTGTTTTAGACAGGTGATTGCTAAATGGTGGTTTATTGTTACAATAATTTCATGGTAAGGGACTTGGAAAAAGGGATCTGTTTTAGACAGGTGATTGCTGAATGGTGGTTTATTGTTACAATAACATCATGGTAAGGGACTTGGAAAAAGGGATCTGTTTTAGACAGGTGATTGCTAAATGGTGGTTTATTGTCACAATAACTTCATGGCAAGGGACTTGGAAAAAGGGATTTGTTTCAGACAGGTGATTGCTAAATGGTGGTTTATTCTAACAATAACTTCATGGTAAGGGACTTTGAAAAAAGGATCTGTTTTAGACTGTTAATTGCTAAATGGTGGTTTATTGTTACAATAACTTCATTATAAGGGACTTGGAAAAAAGGATCTGTTTTAGACAGGTGATTGCTAAATGGTGGTTTATTGTTAAAATAACTTCATGGTAAGGGGCTTGGAAAAAGGGATCTGTTTTAGACAGGTGATGGCTAAATTGTGGTTTATGATCTGTTTTAAACAGGTGATTGCTTGATAGACATGACCTTTAAAGGGATACTATAAAGTTCTTTTTGTAACATATTTAATAAGCAGTGACTATGCTCCTGTCAAATCTGTGGGTTGGGCATATAGTGTTAACCACATATGTCCATCCTATTTTGTTATGTCACATCCACCACAAATTTCATAGTAGCTAAAGAAAGGTATATAACCATAGTGATTATGTGCCATATTGATCACTGTAAGATAATGAAGTACATGACATGATGACTCATGTAACCATAGTGATTATGTGCCATATTGATCACTGTAAGATAATGAAGTACATGCCATGATGACTCATATAACCATATTGATTATGTGCCATATTGGTCACTGTAAGATAATATTATTGAAATACATGACATGATGATCATGTAACCATAGTGATTATGTGCCATATTGATCACTGTAAGATAATGAAGTACATGACATGATGACTCATGTAACCATTGTGATTATGTGCCATATTGATCACTGTAAGATAATGAAGTACATGACATGATGACTCATATAACCATAGTGATTATGTCATATTGATCACTGTAAGATAATGAAGTACATGACATGATGACTCATGTAACCATAGTGATTATGTCATATTGATCACTGTAAGATAATGAAGTACATGACATGATGACTCATGTAACCATAGTGATTATGTGCCATATTGATCACTGTAAGATAATGAAGTACATGACATGATGACTCATGTAACCATAGTGATTATGTGCCATATTGATCACTGTAAGATAATGAAGTACATGACATGATGACTCATGTAACCATAGTGATTATGTCATATTGATCACTGTAAGATAATGAAGTACATGACATGATGACTCATATAACCATGTAAGATAATGAAGTACATGACATGATGACTCATGTAACCATAGTGATTATGTGCCATATTGATCACTGTAAGATAATGAAGTACATGACATGATGACTCATATAACCATAGTGATTATGTGCTATATTGATCACTGTAAGACAATGTAGTACATGACATGATGACTCGTGTAACCATAGTGATTATGTGCCATATTTATCACTGTAAGATAATATTAATGAAATACATGACATGATGACTCATGTAACCATAGTGATTATGTCATATTGATCACTGTAAGATAATGAAGTACATGACATGAAGACTCATATAACCATGTAAGATAATGAAGTACATGACATGATGACTCGTGTAACCATAGTGATTATGTGCCATATTTATCACTGTAAGATAATATTAATGAAGTACATGACATGATGACTCATGTAACCATAGTGATTATGTCATATTGATCACTGTAAGATAATGAAGTACATGACATGATGACTCATATAACCATGTAAGATAATGAAGTACATGACATGATGACTCATGTAACCATAGTGATTATGTGCCATATTGATCACTGTAAGATAATGAAGTACATGACATGATGACTCATGTAACCATAGTGATTATGTGCCATATTGATCACTGTAAGATAATGAAGTACATGACATGATGACTCGTGTAACCATAGTGATTATGTGCCATATTTATCACTGTAAGATAATATTAATGAAATACATGACATGATGATCATGTTACCATAGTGATTATGTGCCATATTGATCACTGTAAGATAATATTAATGATGTACATGATGTGATGACTCATGTTGCTTAATCATTCTGAACCAAGCTCATACTTTATAAATGGATCATTTTTATGTGCAGTTATCTTTTTCTAATTTTATGAATCTACTCTTTTAAAAAAGTAGTAATGCAACCATTTGCCATACACTATTTGCTTACTAAGCAATAAAATTTAAACATGTAAAGAATGTATTTGTCTAATATTATATTGTGATTCTGTCAAAACTTACAGCAGTAAAATTACCTCCAAACCCATTATACAATAACAGCATCTATTTGTTAGTAATCAGTGAACTCTGACTGTGCCGTAATGTTAGCTGGCTTGACATTTTTGTACAGAAATTTAAATGTGGTCAAGAGTCCATTGAATTTAGTGCATGGACCATGATATGTCACAAGTCAGTGACAGTGACAACTTTGTACAAGTATTGCACATGCACCATGATTTGTCACAAGTCAGTGACAGTGACAACTTTGTACAAGTATTGCACATGCACCATGATATGTCACAAGTCAGTGACAGTGACAACTTTGTACAAGTATTGCACATGCACCATGATTTGTCACAAGTCAGTGACAGTGACAACTTTGTACAAGTATTGCACATGCACCATGATATGTCACAAGTCAGTGACAGTGACAACTTTGTACAAGTATTGCACATGCACCATGATTTGTCACAAGTCAGTGACAGTGACAGCTTTGTACAAGTACTGTACATGTCTGTTTCTGCAAGTCTCCACCCATTTTTCAGACATTCATCTATACATTCAATCTATCTATCTATCTACTGCACTTTCCTTTACTGTCTATCCATTCCATCTTGAAGTTTATCTCATTATGCATCTGGTTTTTTTAAAAATTCTCCCTACTGTTATCCCCCCAACCGAAGGTGATGGGGGATATATTGGTAACAGTGTCAGTCAGTCCATCCACCCCTTTACAAGGTGGAGTCCATAATCTAACTTTATGTTGCTGTGCCCATTTTTTCCTCTCAAACCTAATATGTGGCTTATCCATGGGTAGAGGCAGAAGCCTGTTGATTTTGAAGATGTTAGGTCCAAGGTCAAGGTCACTGGATCTGACAATGAGATTTTCGTTTCTGCAAGATAAGTCAAGTTTCCATGGCCTAATTTTCTTCAGACTTCATAGGGCCTGGGCAGCTCACTATTGATTTTCAAGAAATATCACTGGAGCCATCATTGCAGTATTTAGGATTTCTGTTTGATAAGTAAATTTTCCTAGAACAAATTTTCATCACTTGGCAGATGCACCTTACTACTGATTCTCTGCTCCAGAGGTCAAAGGTCATGGTCACTAGAGCTAAAATTGTCACTTTGGGTTCCACATAATAAGCCCACTTTCCTCGTGTTTTTGTTGTGATGACTTGCTCAGCTAGTAGTTTTTGTGGATGACCGATTAAAGATATTGGTGTAATATATTATCTTATCACTAAAAATCCAAAATGGTTGTTTCTAGTGCATTCATGTTTAATCTAATGAGCCTGACTGTTCATGAACTTTTAGTTGTCCAAAACAAACAAATTTGGATGTATTTAAACCAGACTTCAGTTTTTAACAAGAAAAATAATTATAATAACAATTACAATTGAAACTGATAGAAAAGAATCCTAGTTTCTTCTAACAGCCAGACTACTGAATAACAGCATCTTAATGCCAGACTACTGATTGGCAGTATCTGGTTAAAAAATGCCCAAAAGCCTGCCAGTAGAAATAGGATTCTACAAGTTTTTTTTTTTTTTGCCACTTAAGAAAAAGTCAACGTTACACTCTTGCCCAGGTCTTATTAAAAATTCATTGCATGCAAGAACTTGTATTGATTTTTAACTAGCATTGAGTTCAGTCATTATCAGTGCAGTTTTGATTTTCACAGTTACTTTGCTATTGGCTTGATGCAGTTGCTTGGATTAATTTGCTATTGGCTTGATGTAGTTGCTTGGATTTGCTATTGGCTTTATGCAGTTGCTTGGATTAATTTGCTATTGGCTTGATGTAGTTGCTTGGATTTGCTATTGGCTTGATGCAGTTGCTTGGATTTGCTATTGACTTGATGCAGTTGCTTGGATTAATTTGCTATTGGCTTAATGCAGTTGCTTGGATTTGCTATTGGCTTGATGCAGTTGCTTGGATTGCTATTGGCTTGATGGATTTATTTCCAGAAAAATGGGAATATTCTTTACTATTTCTGCATACATGTGTTAAAATTGTAACAGTAAAGTCAAGTTAGTCAGGATTAACGGTAAATGAGATAGAGGTGTGATCTGGTCAATTAATTACTGAAATATAGAAATCGTTCCAAGCATTTAATATTTTCTAAAATCGTAGACATAACAATTGATGTATTCAGGTAAATGTCCATGTATGGTAGTTACATTTTAGATTGTTTGAATTTTAATTCACAATATTGTAAGTGGTTTTTTTTTAATTTTCATTTTAATTGTCTAGAAATAAATTGCTTGTTGAATTTACATACATTGTTGGTTTCACTTTCTTTCTGTTACATATTTTTAAGACCTAGAGTCATAACAATATTTTGAATATATTTCATGAGACATTCATATATTGGGCAATAGTGATGGTAATCTCTCCATTTAGGAGTCTGACACATCTGTCTCAGTTGTTGAAATCAAAACTGCTAGCTTCTGAACCTAGAAATGGACCAGCATATTTTACCCAAAAATTAAAAACTGTATTTTGTAGCATTCTATGGTAAAAACAATTCATTTAGTAGTTGTGTTTAAGTGTTGTACAGCAGAGAAAAACAAGTAGGTTATTTAGTGCTGAGGTAATTGGAGTAAAATGCCTTGCCCAAAGACATACCATGCTTGGCCACCCCGGGCTGATCCTATGGTAGGTTTTGAACCTGCACCCTTTTGGTTGTGAGTCGGGCATGTCAACCATTGAGTCTCTGCGGCTCCATTAGTTGTCTCTTAAGACATGCAGTCTGGCATATCGAGAAAATAATACATATCCAGATGGTTGTAATATTCATATGTTGGGCATTCATAAAACCAACGTTTAATAATAATAATAATAATAATAATAATAATAATAATAATAATAATAATGGCTTTATTTATAAAGAGTCACACACTTAGTTTTGTGTAACATATTTACATGAATGCTCATAGACTCATTAAACACACCTCTATCTCTCTCATGCATTTTCTCTGGCAAAAGTGAAAGCTAGTTCCCAGTAAAATACAATATATTTTTTTTTTGCTATCATGGAAATAAGTAAAATAAAATCACAAAATCACAATCATTACATTTTTAAGTGACCATGATATGTTAAGATGTCAACACAAGACCATGTTAAAATTGGGTTATTTACAACATTATTTATACAATAGAGTTAGGCAACAGCAGTGAAGGTGGAGTTTATATGTAATGGGGGTACAAGTCACAACTTACAAGGGAGTTTAACTTTTTATCCACTTTATCAGATAATAGTGAAATTAATTTATTGTTGAGCTTTCCCTTATTTGACTATGCAACACAAAAATCTAAATCTATACAGCTTAACATTCATATGTTGGTCATTTACAAGATGAGTGTTTGACTATACAGCAGTATAAATCTATAACTTTATACAGTTGTAACATTGATAAATTGGGCATTCATAAAAAATCAATGTTTAATAGCAGTAATACATTTCATACCTCTACTGCATTGCTTTTTGGCCTGTTTTGAAGGGCCTGGAACTGCTGCCAAGGACCTGTGTTGCTGGTTCCTCAAATCCTGTGATGCCACGGAGGTGATGAGGCCAATAGAGTTTGTGTCTGCCTCAAGAGGTACAGACCTTAAAAAACTTTTTTGCAGTGGTCCAGCAAGACCTTTGACGTCCCCAAAGCAGCATTCCTCTGGGGGTGAAGAAACCCTGCAAAGAAAGCCACTGACATGGAGAGCACATCATACTCCAAGGACTCCAAGGTTCTGACCAGGAGGTGAGCCCATACTCCAGCCAATATCCCCACTTGTGACGCCCCAAAGGCTTAAGGGGCAAAGCTGGCAAATGGACCCTATAACTGGAGGCAGAAACCAGCAAACAAAGAAGATGGGACAGATCAGTCTTTATGCTGCCTGGTGAACCCTTGTCCTTGGATTAACTTGTGTGTAAGCTCCCAGACCATTTGCTGAGTGCAGGAGCAACAGAACATCTAGACGAGAGAATGCTCAGTGAGTCTCTCCAGACTGTGACGAATCTTCTTGTTCTTAGTGACAGGAGGCTTAGGACACATGTTTGGGGGAAGGTGGCGGTAAACTTTGTTCAGCTCCTTATTGAACATCCAAGCTTCTTCTTCCAACACCTGGCCCGACAGGTGCGAAGAAGTCAGGGACCCCAATGGAGGGGGAGGGACTGTTACCACCAGTTCCTCCAAAAACTCATTTGAGTCCACCAGAATGGAGATGACTTCATCTTCCTGAGCGCATTCCCTCCCAGTATCCTGCTCCAGAGAAGGAGTCATCAAAATAGGGTTGTTCTCATCCTAAAACTGCTCATGGGGGGTAATGTCACTAACTATACTGGTTCACCTTTTAGGTGACTGGGATTGCTGATCCCTTCTAGATCATCTTGGGTTTAAGTGGGGGCCATCTGCCTCCTTTTTGTTTGCCCTAGTTGGAGCAGATGGAGCAGGTCCATGGCCTGTCACATCCGCCCTACCTTGATACAAAGGGAGGGACATCCAGGGTGCCAAGGGGAGGGGGAGAAGGAAGACTCCCTTTCTGGAATGAGGGGATCTCCACAGCACAAAGCAAATGAAAGGGAACATAAGGAGGGGGATGCAGATCTGATTCCCCTTCCTCATTGGGCAAGTACATGCTAACTTCCTATCCCGATTGGGATTAAATCATAATACAAAAATGGGGGAGGGGTTTATTGATCCGATTCTTGTTCCCAGACTGATAATCAATACTAGTGACCGGTGTTCTAAGCCCGGTGACTGGTGGATGACCAGTGACTGGTGCTCGGTCACCTGTCACCGGTCAAAGACAAGTCCGGCGACACTGATCTGATGGACAAGCCCACATTAAATTTATCTGAACAAGATTGCAGCTCTTCCCTCTCGTGAAGGTCCCATTTGCTAATCTCAGTTACTGGAACACCTACAGTACAGCTCACGTGATTTTTTGGAACCTCACGCATCACGGTGGGGGTGGATAGTGAGTGGAGAGGATTAAGAAAAACCCCTCCACCATCACTCCACGCATCCTGACGGAGTTGTCGCGGCGTCTTGCGAAGAATAGCCCTGCACACCACGCTTTCTCGCGAAGTTGCATCCGATCACCACCGCGGAGTGGACGTGGTCTCGATAATATGGGCGTGGTTTACCGTTTATCACCCATGCAAGCAGAGGTTGAGAGAGAGACGGGGGGGGGGGGGGGGGGGCACCGATTTACCTACATCGTTATCCCTCTGGGGAGCAATTTGCTAACTTTTTTATACTGAAAAAAGCATAGTAATTCAGTTAATTATAAATATTTCCTTGTTCTAATGAAGATAATGTATGATACATAGTGCCAAATCATATTTTAGATGATGATAATGTAATGACATTGCCTCGCAAACTGTATTAACCCATTTTATCCTGAATACGACTACGGTCGTAATACCTCATTCTATCCTGAATACGCCTGTGGTCGTAGTATCCCATTTTATCCTGAATACGACTACGGTCGTAATCTACTACGTATGTGTGTAGCGTCTATAGAAACATGTGTTATACATCACAAATATTTGTGTACTTCTTCACCAACACAGGAAATGGTTAAAGCACGCATGCGCAGTGAAATTTTTAAAAAAACGTGGTTGCAAAAGTAATTGTTGGCTTGAAAATCGATCGATAAAATGATGGACGACAACTCAGATGTAAACATGGATGTTGACAGCGAGGGTAGCGACATTGAAGTTGATGATTTGGATGATTCTGATGATAATATTGACTTAAATGATGGGTTAGCTGATGTTTACACAACAACTGATGTAGAATTTGCAGTTTTAAAAATGAAGTACATTTTTGCAGTGTGATGTGGACATTTATATTTGTGATTAAAGTAATATTGTTATTACTGACATATTGATGATATGGACCTCAAATTTGGACAAACATTCTACTGATTAATTATCTTTATCATACTTAAAGATTTCTAGGATTAATTTGTGACTAGGATTAATATGTGACATGTTTTCATGAGAAACTGCACGCTGAAGTACATGTTTTGGAATGTGATGTAAAAAATTGTTCCAGGTGTTTTGTTGTCCAATTTTAGTAAAATTATTATAACTTTTGAACTAACAGTGCTAGAAACTTCAAATTTGGACCAAAATACTAGAAATAGAATTATCTTTATTTTATTCACATAATATTAGGAGCATTTCATTCATCTTCATGGACAAAAGATTCACTGAACATCATGGCGAGTTTTTTTATTTTTTTTATTTTTTTTCAAGTCATATTTCAAAATACAGTTGTGAGCATGTACATTGGTAAATGATAACAAAACATATATCACTGTGTTGCAAATTTTAATACCTTTTCAAAGATACATAGTTTTATATACTTTAAAAAAGAAATAACAATGTTACAACACTTTTAGTAAACATGGTGAAGGTCATCACAATTTCAACTGCTGCTGCTGTGTGATGCTCAGTTTTACCACAATGTATTTAGAATTGCTTCTCAGGAATCGGACAGTGTAGTTGAAATTGGTAAACAGGATAAAATGGGTTAATACTACATTTTGCGCAACTAATCTTTTTTTTTTTTTTCTTTAATACTATGTTATCGGAATCTAAACATGCATTCATATCCTTATTTCTTTTTCAGTAAATGCAATACAAAATTTTAATGATCATATGAAAGTCAGTGATATTGTACTACCTGCAATGAAAAGAACGATAAACATCGAACAAATTAATAACAAAGCTGCAGTCATACCTGCCTGAAGTGAAACAAAATCGCACAAGTTCCGATGGTTACTCCATGCATGAGTACTCATTCACATATTGTACGATTTTTTCTGACATCCAATCGCTTAAATAAAGCATTATTAAGATTTCACATCGTTATTTTATTTTAAACTGTACTGTTTTGCATTAATTACCAAAGTAGCGGGTTTTTTAAAATCACAAATGGTTGCAAAAGGTCATCTTAGATACATGTAGTTGACACGTGCAAGTAACCTAGCAGCCATCAACACTGCTTGTTTTCTTTGATATTGACGTGTTAATTTCATGTGCTAACTGTTAACCTAAACGTACAACAGCAGCGCTTCTGCGGGTTTGTTTTCTTTGCCATTGATTTGACAAACTTGCGCATCAGATGAAATTAATGTTTAACTTTTTCTTTTCTGTTCGTTTTCCTTTTGCATAATATGCATAATACAGAAAAATAAGATGAATAATTTTAGATCATTAACTCTTCTTAGTAAAGTTCCCCTCCCCCTCCCTCTCTCTCTCTCTCTCTCTCTCTCATAAAATATGGAATCCAAATAAAAATTACCATAAATTGCTTATTGATGTTATCCAAAACTGTTCTTTTTCGCTGCTTGACATGTCAACATTTTTAGTCAATCGTCAGAATTAAAATATTAAAATCTGACTGATTATAAATCTCAACGTACACAAACTGAAATCTGGAAACGTTCAGTAGTGGTAAAAAAGTAATAACATGCTAGACATTAAAGAGTTATGGAGCAAAAAAGAAATAAATTTTCCCACCACTGCGCAGGAACTCCCGAGCACGTGCTCTAAAGTCGTGCGTGTGTGCATGGGCATCCGCAAGAATTTTCTAAGGGGGGGGGGGGGGCCAAAGTAAAAGGGATATATTTATTATTTTTTACAAATCGGGGTGGGGATGAGGAAACATGCCCCCCCCCCTGCAGACACCCAAGTGTGTGTGGGTGTGAGTCGCACATTTTATCCACTGGGCCACAGTAACTCGAGCTCTCTAGCTGTAAAGCAATATACCACATACAGAAACACGCTCAATAACCAAAGGCTCTAACAGTCACAAACAGGAAACTGCATTCTTTAATATCTGCGTAAAAAAAATTAAAAGAGTATATTTTATTTTTATATTTTCGCCATAGAAAAATGAGCAAATAATAGGATACACGTGGAGACAATACATCCATGCAAAATGCTCTAACCTTGTTGGAAATTAAAATCTCTGAACATCTCAGATTTTAGAATTTTCCATATTATTTTTCATTTCAGTAATAAGCTGAGTTCAGATTAATTACTAACAATTATCAAACTTCCGTTGTTAATGGCGGGACCATAATTGCGGCTGTAAAGTACAACGCGCCAAGTCAGATGGCTTCGTGTGATAAAAACACACTGTTCCCAAGCTGAAACTTACATCATCCTTTGATGCAAACCCTTGTTAATATTTTACAACAGTGTTCACAATGGTCACTGCCTTGATTTCTATTGAACATCCGCTGAAGTCAAGTCTTTATTAGGGAGAGACAATTGAATTTTCCAAGGGGTGGGGGGTGGGGGTAAACGCATGAAAACAATTGTCTTTCTCTGATTTTTGTAGTAGACGTTAATCCGTTCCATATTTCACTTAAAATAAATAAATATTTTGATGAAAGAACAAAAAATATCCCAGTTGAAAAAAACAAAACAACATATAAACCACATATATTAAATGGTCAGTCCCCTACAGTACACATGCAGTCATAATATTCAGTCTCGTGACTCTGCTATTACTGCTTAAAGACTAAGTACGCGGTTTGCATTTCAGTGTAAATTCAGTGTTTTAGGTTTGTTGGGGGAGGGGGTAAGCAGAAGCGGATGTCAATTTGGATTTTAATTGTCCATATCTCAGAGAATTACTTTCCTTTGGAACAAAATGAAAAAATTTATTCTGCTTGAGAAGCTCAGCAATGTGTGCTTCTCGTCAAGTCAGTGCATAAGTTTGTTCATATTTCTTTGAAATAAATTAAAATCATAAACTTATTGCAAAAGAAGTCGATCAACCTTTTATAAACAGTAATGTGTACTGAATATACAAGCCTTTTGAAATTATTTTTTTATTGTCCAAATATGATCGAAATAAAGACGACTGATTCTTCAAATGGTATCAGGTTGTAAATCACTCTTGACGTCTCAGTCTTTTCATAGGTGGTCTTCATTCATTGGCTGTTCAGATGTCAATCAGTAATGTCGACTAGCCCCTCCACGGTGGAGTTTACATCGGCGTGCCTGCCAAAATGCTGTGGTGATTTGTAGGTATTTATGACTCCACCACGGAGTGTTATCGCGGAGCTAAAGTGGAGGGGATTAAGTCCCCCACCACGATGCGTGGGGTTCCGAAAAATCACTTGAGCTGTACTGTACATGTATGGTGAGAGGGCACTGCTCATCCCTAATTGGTAGGTGTGACTTGCTCTCATGTGTAATTCCTTCCTTGAGAGGGGCCAAGGATTGATCCCTCACTGGCACTGACAGCATCATAACAAGCATTAGTGATCCTTGGCCCTTAGGTGATCTCCAAACCTTGGAGGTTGCAGAATGTTCTTGCCCCACAGGGGCAGTATTCATGCCCAACATGGGAGGGGATCCAGACCTCTCCTGGGAAAGATAAAAATTCACGCAATACAAAAAGGGTAGACAAGGAAAAATAGAGGTTGGTATTCTGTATGTTGGCTGTGACTAAAGAGTCAGACTGGGATCATATTCGTATTTATTCTGGCCCTCCAATAATAATTAGCTGGACTGGGGACTAGACTCCTAGAAAAGGAAAGCAATGCAGTAGTAGCAAGTAAGTATTACATAATTCCTCACGACCCCCAACCCCCCCAAGTACATTTTGACTACACAACAATATAAATATATAAATCTAACTACGTTGGGCATTTTAAAAAAACCTAATATTTGACTGTACAACAATATAAACCTATAATTATATATATACAGTTGTAACATTCATGCATTGGGCATTTACAAAATCAGTGCTGGACTATACAACAATATAAATCTATAACTATATACAGTTGTAATAATAATAATAATGATTTTATTTAAAGAGGTAACATTCATACATTGGGCATTCATCAAATGAATGTTTGAATATACAACAATATAAATCTATAATTAAATACAGTATATTTTCAGTAATTATTGCTGATGGAAATATCGTTTACAGAATCGTTTGTTAATAAAACAGATGTCATTTTGATTGACTTTCACTAGACTGTTCCAGTGCTTTACAAATTATTAAAATTCCAATTGGACAGATAATGAATATTTTGGCTGCCATGAACATCAAGCTCCTTGTTTTTTGTCTTGAAGAGCTTTAGAGGTCAGAGGTCATTCAGGGTAAAACACAGTCCATGTGTTAGAAGTGATTTCAGTGATGACACACAAAAATAAAGCAGATTAATATGCATATTGTTTTAAAGTTTATGTGTACTGTAAAATGAGACTGAATTCTTATATATTTTTGTGATGCATTGGAATAAAAACCCCATTGAGTGTAATGCATTTTTACCCTGAAGACCCTCTGACCCATTTGAAAGGTCTGAAGTCATTCAAGGTAAAAATGCATTACACTTTGAAACACTCTTTGTAAAAGTAACTAAGAAAATAGGAATTTTTAAAAGGGTTAGATGTTTTGTCGGATCATTTGATCTGAAAAGTGTACAACAGTTGTTTTTCCACATTTTATCTACAGATGTTGTGAGTGGGGAGGATCCAAAATTCCATACATGCAGAGTCTATACAGCTTACAGAAAAAAGCAGCCAGGGTGATTTTAAATGTCAGATATTTTAACGACCTCAGCATCTCTTTTCAACACTCTTAGATGGATGCAAACTAGGATTATATTATTTTTAGAAAAGCTGTTCTTACTATCAAGATCTTAAATAATTTAGTGCCAGAGTATTTTATTGTTTTTAGTTTTGTAAGTAACATAGTACAAGGAGTAGATTGTCAATTAGTGATTTATATATACCAAAAGTTAGGGCAGAGTATTTTAAGAAATCTTTTGTTAATGCCAGTACAGTTTTATGGAATGGTTTGCAGCATGATATTAATCAAGCACCTAATGCTTTCGCTTTTAAGGAAGTATATCTCTGTAGATATTTTAATGAGCAATCCTGATTTTATGACCATATAACATTTGTAAATGGTAGCTGCGATATATCTTTATGATAACAGTATGTTAACCTTGCATAATTTGTATGCTATTACATTTGTTTTCTATGCAGTAGATGCTAACCATATAGACTTTGCTCATTACATGAATATTTGTTGTATATTTGTTTGTAATTGCAGGGTCTTAATGTAAACTTAACTATTAGCTAATTATGTCACACTGGATAAATAAACGATATAATTATTATTATTATTATTATTATTATTATTTAATGGGGGTAAATGTTTGATCTCAACAAAGAATGTGATTGGTGTAATGTACTATATTTTATGTAATTCTTAATTTTATTTACACCATCAAGTTTTAAAAATTATAATTATTTTTTAGTACAGGTAGTTGTTTTCTCATTAAAAATTTATAAGTTTTGATGCCTAAGAATGGCTTGAAAATTATTAAATTTTTTAACCTATAATTATTATACATTTTAAAAAAATATAAAGTGTATAAAAAAAATTCCAGATAGCATGGTAAATTGTATCTGAAATGACGTGGTAAATCATACATCAGATAACATTGTAAATCAGCTAAATAAGACCAAACTGTACAAGAGTCTTAACCTGGAATACATTAATACGGTCCAACTTCTCCCTAAATTCTGAGTTTTCTTCCACCATTGGTGTAAATGCCAGAGTAAATTGATCTGTGAAATTTCAAGGTGTTGGTATCAGCTGATAAAAGAGGGGTATATCTGTTGGTGTGTGATGTAGTAGTAACAGTGTGCATGTAAAAACACAATGCCCCACTTGTGAAAGTGACGTTAGCACATTAACTGTGTGAGTGAGATATAAACAAATGAAATGGATCCCCGTCTTGTTTATACTTGAAATACATGATTCTGAAATCTTGTTAATTTCATCTGCTTGCTACACAGTCTTTGTTACACCCAATTATAATTACATATGAATAAAGTATTTGTTTCTAAGTACAGCATGGCTTATTTTATAGGGCAAATTAGTTTTCCATCTTTAGTCACCATTAGTAATTTAAGAACTTTGATATCTTAGGAACACACCATTTAAACTTTGGGGGGTGGGGGCTGGGATTTTCTTTCCAACCAGGATAAATTTGTTTTCTCACTCAAGATAATAATAATAAAAAAATGTTCAAGTAATAAGATTTCTTTTTTTCTACAAATCAGAGCTAAAGTATTGTTTTCAAGCTATTTGCAGCCCCCCCCCCCCTTCAATGAAATGAAATGGGCAGCCCCTTATGTACTGGCTTGGCACTAAATACTTGTGTTCCTGGGCCATAAAACACATAAACCTTGTACATAGGCTACATACATGTGTTTGAAGCCATGTAGATACGTTGTAAGGACCTAAATTGGTTACAATTTCCCAAATTTCCCAAACACAAGTACTTTGACTTTGTTATAATATTATTCTATCAGTACTTTCCATAGTCATTTGCCCAGCATGACAATTCATAAAATACAATCACAACATTTTTTAAAAATTTTTACTTTTTTATTTTTATTTTATCAATTAAAAGAAGAGACTTGTGCTTTTATGTGAAACTGAAATTATGGTTATGTAGGGAAGAAAAACAGTTGCTTTTATGTTATTCTGTTTGCGTTTGTGCTTTGTGGGTTTAATGCATTTTTTCTGCACATGATAGGCTAAACATGGCTGCCAGTATATTTGGTGGAGGAAAAACCTGGGAAAACCCCGGGAAGAACCTTAGACCCATGGGAAGCTACTGGCAAGCTTTCTCACATACTCATGTTAACTGAGCCGAGACTCAAACGCACGCAGGCAGAGGTGATGTCAGTGATCTGTAAAGGCGAGTGCCAGAGACCACTCGGCCATGTGGGGTCCCATTTTATGTTATTCTAAAAATCATTTTAATTATGAATAGTTTGTTTATGCATTGAAAGAAATGTGTTCTGAAAATACAGCACTGGTAATAATAATACTTCTAGAAACTTGAAATCAAACTTGATGCATCAGTAAGAACGACATAATCAGTATTTCTGCAAAAAATACCAGTCAATCGGATATTTAAAAAAATTTTTTTTATAAGCACCAGCTGGATTTGTGATATTTGTATATTTGGAATTACATGATGTACCAACATTTAGAGCAATTAGGAGCATTATCTTCCATGTTCTTTGCTTGATGAAGTAATGACAGACTCATGAGTTATCCATAGCTTGATGAAGTAATGACAGACTCACGAGTTATCCATAACTTGATGAAGTAATGACAGACTCAACGAGTTATCCATAGCTTGATGAAGTAATGACAGACTCATGAGTTATCCATAGCTTGATGAAGTAATGACAGAC
The DNA here is from genome assembly GCA_029931535.1 of Margaritifera margaritifera. Lineage (NCBI taxonomy): Eukaryota > Metazoa > Mollusca > Bivalvia > Unionida > Margaritiferidae > Margaritifera > Margaritifera margaritifera. The sequence goes on from JAQPZY010001520.1 coordinate 2,247,208, forward strand.
TCAATGAGTTATCCATAGCTTGATGAAGTAATGACAGACTCACGAGTTGTCCATAGCTTGATGAAGTAATGACAGACTAATGAGTTATCCATAGCTTGATGAAGTAATGACAGACTCGTGAGTTATCCATAGCTTGATGAAGTAATGACAGACTCATGAGTTATCCATAGCTTGATGAAGTAATGACAGACTCAACGAGTTATCCATAGCTTGATGAAGTAATGACAGACTCATGAGTTATCCATAGCTTGATGAAGTAATGACAGACTCATGAGTTATCCATAGCTTGATGAAGTAATGACAGACTCATGAGTTATCCATAGCTTGATGAAGTAATGACAGACTAATGAGTTATCCATAGCTTAATGAAGTAATGACAGACTCGTGAGTTATCCATAGCTTGATGAAGTAATGACAGACTCAACGAATTATCCATAGCTTGAAGAAGTAATGACAGACTCACGAGTTATCCATAGCTTGATGAAGTAATGACAGACTCACGAGTTATCCATAGCTTGATGAAGTAATGACAGACTCATGAGTTATCCATAGCTTGATGAAGTAATGACAGACTCACGAGTTATCCATAGCTTGATGAAGTAATGACAGACTCAACGAGTTATCCATAGCTTGATGAAGTAATGACAGACTCATGAGTTATCCATAGCTTGATGAAGTAATGACAGACTCAACGAGTTATCCATAGCTTGATGAAGTAATGACAGACTCACGAGTTGTCCATAGCTTGATGAAGTAATGACAGACTCATGAGTTATCCATAGCTTGATGAAGTAATGACAGACTCGTGAGTTATCCATAGCTTGATGAAGTAATGACAGACTCGTGAGTTATCCATAGCTTGATGAAGTAATGACAGACTCAACGAGTTATCCATAGCTTGATGAAGTAATGACAGACTCACGAGTTATCCATAGCTTGATGAAGTAATGACAGACTCACGAGTTATCCATAGCTTGATGAAGTAATGACAGACTCATGAGTTATCCATAGCTTGATGAAGTAATGACAGACTAATGAGTTATCCATAGCTTGATGAAGTGATGACAGACTCTACGAGTTATCCATAGCTTGATGAAGTAATGACAGACTCATGAGTTATCCATAGCTTGATGAAGTAATGACAGACTCAACGAGTTATCCATAGCTTGATGAAGTAATGACAGACTCACGAGTTGTCCATAGCTTGATGAAGTAATGACAGACTCACGAGTTATCCATAGCTTGATGAAGTAATGACAGACTCACGAGTTATCCATAGCTTGATGAAGTAATGACAGACTCACGAGTTATCCATAACTTGATGAAGTAATGACAGACTCAACGAGTTATCCATAACTTGATGAAGTAATGACAGACTCATGAGTTATCCATAGCTTGATGAAGTAATGACAGACTCAACGAGTTATCCATAGCTTGATGAAGTAATGACAGACTCACGAGTTGTCCATAGCTTGATGAAGTAATGACAGACTCACGAGTTATCCATAGCTTGATGAAGTAATGACAGACTCGTGAGTTATCCATAGCTTGATGAAGTAATGACAGACTCATGAGTTATCCATAGCTTGATGAAGTAATGACAGACTAATGAGTTATCCATAGCTTGATGAAGTAATGACAGACTCGTGAGTTATCCATAGCTTGATGAAGTAATGACAGACTCACGAGTTATCCATAGCTTGATGAAGTAATGACAGACTCGTGAGTTATCCATAGCTTGATGAAGTAATGACAGACTCATGAGTTATCCATAGCTTGATGAAGTAATGACAGACTCACGAGTTATCCATAGCTTGATGAAGTAATGACAGACTCGTGAGTTATCCATAGCTTGATGAAGTAATGACAGACTCATGAGTTATTCATAAGCTTAAACATTAGGGGTAAAACAAATCATTGATATATCAATGTTATAATAATTTTGTCATATCGATACACATACCGATACAATAGGTGAAGAATTGATACAAAATGATACTTACCCTTTACAAGTTACTTTAATCTTCAGCAGTCATGAATAATTATTAGTCATTTGCCTTTTTATTCCTTACATTGAGAATTTATGAGTGAGAGCCATTACAGAAACAGGCACTCATTTCTGTTAGTAAAAAAGAAAAACTATTGAAGATACCAACCCATTCCCCTTCAAACACAAGGTGACTAGCTCGTGCGTTCAAAACCCTCCTCCCCCTGCTAAATCCATGCTAATTTTGTATTCCATCAGCATGTTCAGCCACTGATAACATACATCAGCATAAAGTAGACGTTCCAAACCTGTTCTCCATGTATGATTTAAGTGCTTTACTGATCATTTAATAGTCACTTTCATGCAAATTGTTTCTGTTATTTCACATGTTGTCAACTTGATAGAATTTAGAGGTCTACACTTTCATTGTGTCACAGTGAAATATACTACATTCAGTTCTGATTGGTGGCTAATCTTTGTTCCAGTGTGTAACACAGTGAAATATACTACATTAATTCTGATTGGTGGCTAATGTTTGTTCCAGTGTGTCACACAGTGAAATATGCTACATTCAATTCTGATTGGTGGCAAATGTTTGTTCCTGTGTGTCACACAGTGAAATATGCTTCATTCAATTCTGATTGGTGGTAAATGTTTGTTCCTGTGTGTCACACAGTGAAATATGCTACATTCAGTTCTGATTGGTGGTAAATGTTTGTTCCAGTTGAGGGTAAACAATAACGACCAATTGGAACTGAATGTAGTTTATTCACTGTGTGACACACTGGAATTGGAGGCATTCAAACTCGATCCAAGTAGATCAAATCAGCAGAGAAACTTTGCAAAAATGATCAATAAAGTACTTGAATCATACATGGGGAACAAGTTTGGAATGTCTCCGTCATGTTGATATATGTTAGCAGTGACAATGTGCCGATGGATTAACAAAATTAGCATAGAATCGGTGAGGAGGAAGATTTTGAATCACACAAGTTATCTTGTTAATTTGTGGAAGGGCAGTGGGTGTTGTCAATAGTTTTCCTTTTTAACTGACAGAAACGAGTGCCTGTGATCGCAGCAGTTGTTTGCATCAGCAGGAAGTACAGTGTGAGGGATTTGGTTGTTAGTAATCTCTGCTCCCACACTCAGACCTGTCCTAGACAAGATTTTCCTTGCACGAGGAAATTTGAAGATAACACTGTAATGCCTTCCAAATATAAGTGAAGTCATGAAATTGGCAATAAGATGTTTTTAAAGCATTCATGCAATGCAAAAGAAAGTGCATAGTGACCAAGACGAGTCCTGCATCCAATCAAATGGAAATGGCCTAACAGGTTGAATTAGAATCGCTGATGACTAGCAGGTAGTCTGGAAGTATTTTTTTTATCTTGTCAAGGATGAGAATGGCATATGAAAAGATGATAAGTTTAGGGCTGTCTGTAATCTTCATACTGGAAATAGGACCAATATGTCTACACATATGAAATGGCACCACCCTACCATTGACAATCATTCTGAAGATGACAAGACCTTCAACTTAACATGCATATCAATAATGTATCGTATCATAGGTTGTGTATCATGATACATATTGATAAACAGCACAGGTATATTGTTTCACCCTGATTAAACATAATAGGTCAAATCCCTGCTTATGGTAGGTGAGAGCATTTGATTAATGGCCTACATTGAGATGTGGGAACCCCAATAGTAATCGTTTGATTAGGGTCCAGCATTGAGATGTGGGGACCCCAATAGTAATCATTTGATTTGGGCCCTGCATTGAGATGCGGGGACCACAATAGTAATCATTTGATTTGGGCCCTGCATTGAGATGTGGAACCCCAATAGTAATCATTTGATTAGGGCCCTGCATTGAGATGTGGGACCCCAATAATAATCATTTGATTAGGGCCCTGCATTGAGATGTGGGACCTCAATAATAATCATTTGATTAGGGCCCTGCATTGAGATGTGGGACCCCAATAATAATAATTTGATTAGGGCCCTGCATTGAGATGTGGGACCCCAATAGTAATCATTTGATTAGGGCCCTGCATTGAGATGTGGGACCACAATAGTACTCATTTAATTAGGGCCCTGCATTGAGATGTGGGACCCAAATAGTAATGATCTTTTACATCTGTCTGTACATTCACACTTGTAATCACGAAAGCTCTGCAACCCTTGCACATAATTGGATGCCATTTGGTAGGTAAATTGCATATTGCACATATATGTGCTTTTTACAGGTATTGTCTTTTCAGGTCCTATTTTGATGCAGTTACCAGGTATTGCATTTTGTCCATCAATTTTAAATCTCCACTACAGCAGATTCTTGTAACCAGCATAGCTCATGAAGCATTTAATATATTTTGATGCAATTTGGCATGTACATTGCTTCATAGACCAATATGTGCCTTTTTATGAGTTTTGTCTTGTCTGCTCCACATTAGATCTGTCTAGAATTATGACTCATGAGAATTATCTTCATATCTTCCCATGGGATGTTGCTTGTAACCTGCAAAGTTCAAGAACCATTCAACATATGATGACAATCGGTTTGAATATTGTCTCTTAGACTTACATGTGTTTTTTATTGGTTTAGTCTCATCTACTCCATTTTAGACAGAGGTATTCCCCATATCTAGCAATTCTTGTCTTCGCATGGATACTTGGAATGTTACTTGCATTCAAGATATTCTGACATGCAATTCAAGGGTTTTGTCACATCTTCTTGATTTGGTCAGAGTTATTCTCCTTCTCAAGGAACTTTATTTCTTTAAATGGGGTGTTGCTTTTATTAATGAGATGTTGAATTAGATTTCAAGTATTCCACATCATTATTTAAAAGTCATGGTCCCAGAATGCTCATCTTCTGACTTTGGTTTCTCAACACAAGTTCCTCTGTTTAAGTCCCTACTGAGCCAGATGTTTTGAGTGGGGTCATCTGTGATGCACCCATTGCTAAAAGCCAGATGTTTTGAGTGGGGTCATCTGTGATGCACCCATTGCTAAAAGCCAGATGTTTTGAGTGGGGTCATCTGTGATGCACCCATTGCTAAAAGCCAGATGTTTTGAGTGGGGTCATCTGTGATGCACCCATTGCTAAAAGCCAGATGTTTTGAGTGGGGTCATCTGTGATGCACCCATTGCTAAAAGCCAGATGTTTTGAGTGGGGTCATCTGTGATGCACCCATTGCTAAAAGCCAGATGTTTTGAGTGGGGTCATCTGTGATGCACCCATTGCTAAAAGCCAGATGTTTTGAGTGGGGTCATCTGTGATGCACCCATTGCTAAAAGCCAGATGTTTTGAGTGGGGTCATCTCTGATGCACTCATTGCGAAAAGCTCTAGTTTACTCTGAGCTTCTCCATATTTTTCATATTACTAGTATTTCTGAATCATTGGAAAGAAAGTTTAGAAAATTTTGGAAATCAATTTCATTATGATTTTTTAAACTTGAATTTCTCCTAAAGCAGAAAGCACGGCTTTTTGAGGGTTGTATTTATGCATTTATCACAATCCCTGTGCACCTAAAACTAAAAAGTAGGGCTTTTTGAGGGTTGTATTTATGCATTTATCACAATTCCTGTGCACCTAAAACTAAAAAGTAGGGCTTTTTGAGGGTTGTATTTATGCATTTATCACAATTCCTGTGCACCTAAAACTAAAAAGCAGGGCTTTTTGAGGGTTGTATTTATGCATTTATCACAATCCCTGTGCACCTAAAACTGAAAAGCAGAGCTTTTTGAGGGTTGTATTTATGCTTTTATCACAATCCCTGTGCACCTAAAACTGAAAAGCAGAGCTTTTTGAGGGTTGTATTTATGCATTTATCACAATCCCTGTGCACCTAAAACTAAAAAGCAGAGCTTTTTGAGGGTTGTATTTATGCATTTATCACAATCCCTGTGCACCTAAAACTAAAAAGCAGAGCTTTTTGAGGGTTGTATTTATGCATTTATCACAATCCCTGTGCACCTAAAACTAAAAAGCAGGGCTTTTTGAGGGTTGCATTTATGCATTTATCACAATTCCTGTGCTTTTAAAAAAGCGTAGGGACATTTTTATGTAGTCCATCTGTCCATACATATATGTAGGCACATATATACATACTTACATATGCATATGTTTCATATCCTTGAACTCCTCCTATACCATTAAAGCTAGACATGTGAAGTTTGGGTCATTGATAGTCCTATGGGTGTAGATTGTGCCAGCACTTAAGGAATTTTTATCATGCCCCTAGGGGTGAGGCTGGGGGGTAGGGGTTGTTATTCAAAAATTTTGAGATAACTCCATAGTTGTATGTCTCACATGACTAACAATCATCAAGTGTGATCAATGACCAAAGTGTCAACACATATCAGACTGGAGCCCCCTGGGTGATGACCTGGGGTATTTCCCAACCCAAGGGACATAACTCCTGGGTTATAATATAGAAACTATTGAGATCCTCACATTATAATCATATGTACACTTCCTGGCCATGAAACACTAAATTTATACTTACAGATGGCATTGACCCCTGGGGTCCATCCCTACCCACTCTTCCTAGGTAGTGAGCCCCTAGGTCGTAACTTAGATCGTAACTTAGAAACAATTGAAATCCCCACTGTATAACCATGTACAAACCTACTGGGCTTGAAAAGAGCAATCCACATATCGAACTGGCATTTGCCCTTGGGGGAATCCTTACCCTCATGTACCCACCTAAGAGTCTCAAACTTGCAGTTGGATTTTTAAACAAGGAAATATGGGGTATACATGTTTTAAAAATGCATAATTTTACTTCAGTTTGAAGGAATTCACAGTAGGTATAATTATATAGGACATCACCTGTTCACATGAATAAATAACCACATCTGAATGAGATGACATCAGTAGTAAAATAACCAAAGTATAGCCAGTAGAAGACAAATCAGTTTTTTAGGTGGAAATCGTGCTTTGCTTGGTAGAGTGTCAGTCCCTTTGATGGACTCTTGTTTTAGCTGGAAATCGCTTTTTGCCCAGTAGAGTGTCAGTCCCTTTAAGGGACTCCTATTCAGTTGGAAATTGCTTTTTTCCAGGATATCATGAAAGATAACATTATGAAGGAATAAAACATACAAAACAATAACATCTTGATCTATGATATACACATATCACCTGAATACTAAAGTATGTGTATTCAGTTTTGAGTACATTTCATCTGAATACTAAAGTATGCATATTCAATTTTGAGTACATTTCATCTGAATACTAAAGTATGTGTATTCAATTTTGAGTACATTTCATCTGAATACTGAAGTACTGAATTCTGAGTACATTTCACCTGAATACAAAAGTTTTCAGTTTTGAGTACACTCGCCATAATAAGCAGAATGTAAGAATTATTAAATAAAAATTGTTTGTTGCTGTTTCAGATTAGATAGTAAGAAAGCCTTAGTGTTCATATCTGTTTGGACATTTTGTTAAATCCCCCCCCCCCCCTTCCAATGTGTCTGAAAAATATTCACACAATTTGGCAGTTGCATATCTGAAACACAAACACAGCTGGCATTACCTGCCTCATTATAGACCAAAATAACAGTATTTATCCTGTTATTGGCCCATGTGAAATAACAGTATTTATCCTGTTATTGGTCCATGTTAAATAACAGTATTTATCCTGTTATTGGTCCATGTTAAATAACAGTATTTATCCTGTTATTGGCCCATGTGAAATAACAGTATTTATCCTGTTATTGGCCCATGTGAAATAACTATTTATCCTGTTATTGGTCCATGTTAAATAACTATTTATCCTGTTATTGGTCCATGTTAAATAACAGTATTTATCCTGTTATTGGTCCATGTTAAATAACAGTATTTATCCTGTTATTGGCCCATGTGAAATAACAGTATTTATCCTGTTATTGGCCCATGTGAAATAACTATTTATCCTGTTATTGGCCCATGTGAAATAACAGTGTTTATCCAGTTATTGGCCTATATTTGAAATTAAGCTCATTATAGACCAAAATAACAGTATTTATCCTGTTATGGCCCATGTGAAATAACTATTTATTATGTTATTGGCCCATGTTTGAAATTAAGCTCATGAAAATGCACTGTAATTTATAATATTTTAGCATAATTAAATTTAAGCAAGTCTTGAATTTCAGATTATTTTGATGAATTATCAACTTTTAATACAGTATATATTTTAACTTGTAATGGTATTATGGAATCTAAAGAAAAAAAACGTGTGCTCATTTGACATACTCAGTAAACCCAGATGCTTTATTCTAACATGAGAGGATTATCAAACTGTATATATTATGAATAGCTATCACCATTGAGGGATGTTCAAATAAAAATAATACACAATACATTAGTCATTAACATTTATATTGATGATCTGAATTGGAGATCAAGTACGTCAAATGTTGTTTTGTTGTATCAATGGTGTATGTCTGAATCACTTTGGTTATGCAGATGATATGTCCATAATTGCACTGCTGTAAGAGCATTGCAAAAACTTAACCATCTGTGACTATGCTTTTGAAAATTAAATATGGTATAATACTAAAAAGGGTCTGTATACTATTGAGACCTTGAGGTTTTGTCATTCCTGTAAAGCCCCAGTTTGTATATTCAAAGGAGACATTTTAGACTTTGCTATGATCTTGACACATCTTGGCCATGTAATTTCTGCAAACTTGTCAGATAAAGAGGATATTTTGAATCAGAGCAGAGCTCACTGTGTACTTGCTGACAAGTTGATATGGAAATTTGGCACCTGTAGCTACTCTGTAAAGGTTTTATTGTTTAAAACATACTGTACAAATTGTATTGCTCTATGCTTTGGTATAATTTTTTGAGGCGGTAAAATAGCTGCCTGCTGTAACAATGTTTATTGATGGTTTTTAGTTCTACTGGTCATACACCAGAAGAGCTTATTGCATGGCCTATTATCCAGCATACAGCATCTGTCCATCAGTTAGCACAAGTTTGTTATCTGGTTGTTAGCACAAGTTTGTTATCTGGTTGGTCCTAAATGAAAATGGTGCTGCTCTGATATCCAGTATGGCCACCACAGCAGACATCTTGAAAATTTTGTTATCACTATTTCTCCAGAATGGATGATCATGTCAACATGGGATTTTCACTAAAAGACTTCATACGATGTCTAGTTGGTCCTAAATGAAAATGGTGCCAATCTGACATCCACTATGGCCACCATGGCAGCCATCTTGAAAATCTTGTTATTGCTACTTCAGATGAATGGAGGTTTAACAAGAAGACTTCTCATGCTGTCTGGTTGGTTCTAAATGAAAATCTTCAGCATGGACATCCAATATGGCCACTCAGAGTGGCCATTTTATAAATCTTGCTTTCGCTACTCCACCGGAATGGATAGTCGTATCAACATGGGGTTATCACTATAAGACTTCTTATGATGTGTAGTTGGTCCCAAATGAAAATGGTGCCGATCTGATATCCAATATGGGCAGCCATCTTGAAAATCTCATTATTACTACTACTCATGAATGGAAAGTCATATCAGCATGGAGATTTCACCGAAATCATCTTATGGTGTCTAGTTGATCTTAAATGAAAATTGTGCCAAATATGCCATCCAATATGGTCTGGGTTTTCACCAGAAGACTTCTTACAAGTTCTAGTTAGCACTAAATGGCAGTCACCTTGAAAATCTTGTTATTGCTACTCCTAAATGGAAAGTCATATTGACATCGGGATTTTACCAGAAGACTAATTATGATATCTTGTTAATACTGAATGAAAATGGTGCCAATCTGATGTCCAATATGGCCATCTTGAAATTTTTTTTATTGCTTCTCCTTCAGATAGGAAAGTCATATTGACATGGGATTTTCATCAGAAGACTTCTATGGTGCCTAGTTGGTCCTAAATGAAAATGATGCCGATCTGATATCCAATATGGCCACCACGTCAGCCATCTTGAAAAATACTGTTATCGCTGCTCATCGGAATTTATGATCATATAGGAAAGTCATATTGACATGGGATTTTCACCAGAAGACTTCTATGGTGTCTAGTTGGTCCTAAATGAAAATAATGCCGATTTGATATCCAATATGGCCACTACGGCAGCCATCTTGAAAAAATACTGTTATTGCTACTCATCCAGAATTTATGATCATATCAACATAGGGTTTTTACCAAAAGACTTCATATGATGTCTAGTTGGTCCTAAATGAAATTGGTGCCCTGCAGACATCAAATATGGCTGCCACAATGAACATACTGATTCTCCTGAGTGGATGGTCTTATCAACATGGGGTTTTCAGTAAAAGTCTTCTAATAGTGTCTAGTTTGTCCTAAATGAAACTGGTGCCGATCTTACATCCAGAATGGCTTCCACAGCGGCTAATTTGCAAATCTTATTGCTCAAGAATATGAGAGATGATTTCAACACTCGGCAGTTAAAAAGAAGAAATGGTCTTATTTTGAATTTCTCTAGAGTGGTAGCCCCTTTGATGTATCCCATCTTTTTTTTTTTAAAATTATGTTTAAATGGATATATGGCTTTAGATCTTAGCTGGTTTTTTTTTTTTGTAATAGTATAATTCTGCAGTGTCTATGCTTAAGTAGTTCTGGACCTTTTTTTTCTGAATTAAAGAATTTCATTACATTCTTTTATCACAAATATTTAACACGAATAACACTTTAAATTCTGACAATTAGTTCAAAGTGAATAACATTTTCTGACAAATAGTTTGCAATTTGCTAAAGTTGTATGCTCATTAATATTTTGTTATTTGCATTGATAGATAGACTGGCCTCCTTGCCTTGTCATTGAATGCATACAGTAATAGACTGGATCCCTTGCTTACCATTGAATGTGTACAGTAAGCCATAAGGAACATGTCAGTATGCAAGTCTAGGAACTTTGTCTTGACAAAAGCCATACAACCCTTGGGAAATTCCTAGTTTCACATTTCATCAGGCATGATGTAAATTCTCACCTAAAACAGTGAGAGATTCAGTATTATTAGTGCTGAATGTTATCAGCTCATGTTATCAGCCCCCAGCCAACTGTAAATTCTCACCTCCATGGCTCAGTTGTTGACAGCATGGAATGGGACTTGTCATAGTATATTTAGTTTCCTTTATTTAGTCTCACATCTGCAGTTTCATAAAAAATATACAAAAATGTCCTTACACCTTTTTTTTTTAAAAGGATTTTTTAAAAGGATTTTTATATTTATTCCATCACATCAAATATATAAAGAACTGGTGTGATTTTGGCTCCATTACAGTGTGATATGTGTTCCATCACATCAAATACATAAAAGAGCTGGTTTGATTATGGCTCCATTACAGTGTGATATGTATTCCATCACATCAAATACATAAAAGAGCTGGTTTGATTATGGCTCCATTACAGTGTAATATGTATTCCATCACATCAAATACATAAAGAGCTGGTTTGATTATGGCTCCATTACAGTGCGATATTTATTCTATCACATCAAATACATAAAGAGCTGGTTTGGTTATGGCTCCATTACAGTGTGAAATAAAAAGTATTAGAAAAATATAAAGAGAAGGGGTAAAGCAGCAGGAGAAGCTGGAAAAGTGGCATGGTGGGATGGACAGGGGGCAGAACCTTACCACGGTTGGGTGTTTTTGCCCTCTGTAAGCTGAAATGGTGTTGGTATATCAATTAAAGGTAGACTATCTTTCCTTGATGGAGAAAAGTGATATTTCTTTGAAAATAATTTTGTTGTATTATAGAACTTTGTATAAAGTTCCTATTGATAATTAATATCTCTGGGGATAATTTCCTGATGATCTTACGGGCAGTGTTGCACCTAGGATGCCAACGGCAGGGGACACTGTGTACCCCACCTTCCATATTTGGGGGACACACAACATTTTAAAGGGACAAAGGAAAATAATAGTATATAATGCACTAGTAGTGCTAAAAAATAAGATAATCTTATTTGCTTTGACAGCTTTGTCACCTAAATTTTGTTGTCTGCACTATACTATCATATTTTCCTTGGACACCTGCATTATTGTTGTAAACGTTTTATCATGTGCTCAAGTAACTCATGAAAGGATTAACATGTTGAATATCTGATTAACCTGAAATGAGCTGCAGCGTGGAATTTTCCATTCTAGATCTTGCTCTCATTTAACTTTAGTGTTCGATCATTATCTACCAACATTTATTTCTGAACTACATTTCTTTTGAAATTAATAAATAAATGATTTAACAACAGATAGTGTATTTGCATAAACTTAGTCTTGTTTGTAATTTATTCAGCCTTAAAAATAAATTGAATTTTCGTAGCTGTAGGTGCGATTTTAATCTCTAAAATGTGTTTCAATAGTGGCCGTCAAAGACTTTACGTTCCAACTTGGCCGACTACCACAAACATTGATTGTTTTCATTGCCAGATTATTGTTTTAAAACAGATATTAATTGCCAGCTTACGGTTTTCATCACCTTTAGCACCAACATAGATGTAGATGGATGTCCACTAATGGAAAGTTGTAGGCATATTTTTCGATTTTTTTCCTGATGAAAAAATGGGACCAGTGGGCACACAGTGGTCAAGATTTAGGGGACATTGGATAAAAAATTGCAGGAAACCTGCAATCCTGCACTGAAGGTGCAACTCTGTTATGGGTTCCAACGTATTAATAAAGAAAAAAAAATATGCAGAATCAAAAGGTTCATTTATATTGATATTGGTATTGAACAATTGCAATATGTTCATTGTTCTTTGTAGCTAATAAAAACTCCTATGAAAATGTATTAAAAAAGAAGCATGGGAAAATGCAAGTTACCAGGTGATAAAATAATAAGGAAAAATAGAAAAGTGACGTTTAATAATAATGCACAAACTAAAATCAACAATAAAAATAATCAACTTTAGAAGAGGATGTATTGTGGTGCGGGCAAAGCCCTGGGGAGAAGATATTGTAGACCTGCTTTATAATACTGTATATGTGTTGAAAATGTTACAAAGTATAAATAAATTACAGATTTGTTTCTAAATGAATTCAAAGAAGTATACCCTATTTTAATGTTTTATATATGTAGCGGTGAAATGATTAATTGATATATTGATGTATCGATACTTTTTTCATATTGATACCCATAATGATACAAGAGGTGAAAAATCTATACAAAATGATATTTACCCTGTACAAGTTACTTTAATCTTCTACAGATGTGAATAATTATCAGTCGTTTATATTCTTTTAAATTTATAATTCATTAGAGACAGCTGTAGCGGGCATGTGTACTCATTTCTGTCAGTAAAAAAGAAAAACTATTGACAACACCCACTTGTCTTCTAAAGTGAACACAAGATGACTGACTTGCGTGGTTCGAAATCTGCCGTTCCCCTCGCCAATTCCATGCTAACTATTTTATCCCGTCAGCAAGTTCAGCCACTTATAATATATATCAACGTAAAGAAGACATTCCAGATTTGTTCTCCATGTTTGATTTAAGTACTTGACTGATCATTTAATAACCACTTTTATGCGAAGTTTCTCTGTTGCTTTGCATCTTGTTTACTTGGATAGAATTTGAAGGCTACACTTCCGGTGTGTCACGCAGTGAAATATGTTACATTCAATTCTGATTGGTGGTTATTGTTTGTTCAAGTCCAGGGTAACAAAATAACCACCAATCAGAACTAACTGTAGCTTATTCACTGCATGACTCACTGGAAGTATTGGCATCCAAACTCCATCAAAATAGATACAAAGCAGCAGAGAAACTTCATGCAAAAGTAATTATTAAATGATCTGTAAAGTACTTAAATCGTACATGGGGAACAAGTTTGAAATGTCTCCTTTTACGCTGATATATGCAATCAGCAATTTAATGTGCCGATGCAATAAAAATAAATTTTATCACAGAATCAACAAGGATGTAGATTCCAAACCATACAAGTTATAGTCACCTTCTTAATTTGTAGAAGGGGAGTGGGTGTTGTCAATAATTTCCTTTTTCACTGATGGAAACAAATCCCTGTGGCCGCAACAGTTGTTTTGCATCTAGATGAAGTACAGTGTGATAGATTTGGTTGTTAGTCATCTCTGCTCTCACACTTAGACTTGTTCCAGATAAGATTTTCCTTGCATGAGGAAACTGCACTATTTCGTCTGTTTTGAAGATAACACCGTATTGCCTTCCAGATTTAAGTGAAGAAATGAAATCGGTAATAAGATGTTTTTAAAGCATTCATGCAGTGCAAAACAAAGGGCGTGGTGACCAAGATGAGTCCTGTATTCAATCAAATGGAGCAGCCTGAAATGGCCTAAAAGGTTGAATTAAAATCACTGGCAACTAACAGGTAGTCTCTTTGGAAGTTTTTTTTTCTTTTTTTTTATCTTGTCAAGGATGAGAATGGCATATGAACAGATGATAATTCTATGTCTGTCTGTAATTTGCATACTGGAAATACAACCAATATGTCAGCACATATAAAACGGCACCACCCTACCACTGACAGACCTTCTAAAGATGATAAGACCATCAAGTTGATGTGTGTATCGAATATGTGTCATATCGTAGGCTGTGTATTGAGAATCGTATCGATATGCAGCAAAGGTGTATCGTTTCACCCCTAAATATATGTCACAATAGATGTGTTTGTATTCATGTTGCATTTGTGTATATAATGTGCCTTTATTTGGTGTATTTAGGTCAGACTGTAAGCATGTTGTTTGACATGTGGATGGTCACTGTTATATTGTATCAGTAATCATCAGCTAGCCAATCTGATTAGGTTTCTGTTTCATGCTGTCCCTTCCCTTAATAGAACAGTGTGATAAAAAATTTTTTTACAAACCACTTTTTCATTTTATTTAGCCAAAAGTCAGGCATGTGCCTTCTTCATTATTAATATTATCACCACTCCTGATCATGATTAATTGGGTGTGAAAGGAAAGAGACCTAACATTTATGGTTCTCTTTGACATAGATTGATTCATGTGTCAGGCAAGCATTTTTGATGATGTCCATTTGGAAAAAGAAAGCATCATCTAGACTAAGACTGATCCTTATCATATGGAATATTTGGTTTGGTTTTGTGGGTTTAATGCCATTTTTCAGAACATGATAGGCTATGCATGGTGGCCAGTAAATTTAGTGGATGAAGAACCTGGATAGACCCTGGGAAGAACCACCAATCAACGGGAAACTACTGGCAACCTTTCTCGCATACTTACGTTGGTTGAGCCAAGACTTGAACTCATGCAGACAGAGGTGAGATGTGTGAGTGATTGGTAAATGCACCACTCGGCCACCCAGGACCCCTCATATGGAAGAAGATGCTAAGCTTAACTGAATGAATCATCTCAACAGAAAAGGCAGTGTGTTATAAAACTATTAAAAATGAACTTTTAGAAATTCTGGAATTATAGGCAGCGATTCCTGTACCAACATATCATGAAAAATCAGCAGCTACCAGCTTCTCTTGAAACCCTTGAAATGAGTGAAGACAAATTTAATATTTAAATTCTGCCCTTTTTTGCATTGTTGTCGACATCAAGTGCACTCATGTGAGATAGATGCAATACTAATAGTTTCTTATATGAACAGATGCTGTCTCACATCAAAAGTAATTTAAACGAGACATTGTCATGGGATTGAAAATTTCATTGAAATAGATTTCAGACTATTTTTGTGGGGAGAAAATTCCATGTTTGAAAACTTGAACATATGTCTAAAAACAGAAACGATGATATTCATGTGGGCTTTCATTTTGTCTGATTCCACAAAGTTAACAAGAATAACTCCCCAACAAAATATTCTGATTCTGCAGTTATCTCTTTAGACCAAACTGGTGTGCTTGGGCCAAATATAGTAAAAGGTACCTCAGCAGACACATCAATATAAAGGACACCTGTTTACAAAGGACACCTGTTTACAAAGGACACCTGTTTAAAAAGGACACATGTTTATAAAGGACACATGTTTATAAAATATGTTATAAACCACTTGAACTGAGTGTACCTATCTCTAGATAATGGATTGCACTAGCTCATTTGGTAGAGCATCAGACTTCTAACCCAAGGGTTGCGGTTACAGTACCCATCCTGGCCAGCCTTGATCTTATGCCTAGGCGTGTCCTTGGAATAAAGCACTTGCCATCTTCGTCCAAAGTTTCATACACCCATAATTTTTTCTCAGAACAATGTTTTTGATTCACTTTAAGTTTTTAGACCGTCATATTCAGTAAAATATTATTTGTACCCTAATTTTCAGACACAATAAATAAGGTCAGTTAAAGTTATTTTTTTAAGAAGCAGAAATGTAATTTAACTTAATACAGCACCAAGTATTTGAAGAACGAAAATAAGGATGACATACTCTGCCTATTAAAGGACTGATAATAGTTTGCCGTGGTTTGGGAAAAAAGTCATACAATTAAGATTTCTTCTGATTTACATTATATTTAGCTATTACTTGTAACTTAACATCAGTCTGTTAGAATGATGATGATTAAAGAGGTTTGCATCAGTTGTGGTAAGAATTAGTTTTGTAATTGTTTCCATGCACAAAAAGCACAGCATTTGCCAAAAAAGAAAAGATAAATTGTAAAATGGATATGCATCAGTTAAATGGATATGCATCAGTTAAATGGATATGCATCAGTTAAATGGATATGCATCAGTTAAATGGATATGCATCAACTTTATTTCTAGTTACCTTAATTCCAGGTAAATAGAGATATGTTTTTGTGAAATGCAGTCTTGCATGCAACCCAAGCTATGATAAACTCCCACTATTTTATTAGTTTCAAAAACTTAAATACAGAATTTTAATATTGACAATGAGGATGCCATCTCTACTGCCAGAAATGTTCTTTTAATTTTGTCTTACCAGCTGCTAAAAACAGGCTGTACAAGTATTTTTTGATTTTTCAGGTCTTTCATATTATTTAATCTTTTTAAAACTCTTATTTTACAGGATGCTGGGTGGTGTCAGCAGAGATCAGTGGATGTGATTCTGGGCAGTGTGTGCCAAACCCTGATTCACATTTCAATCAAAAGTTGAAGAACAGCCATTTCTGTTGCTGCAGTGGAAACATGTGTAACAGCAATATCTCCAATGAATTTATATCTCGATCTTCAACAACTACCCAAGTTTCTGCGGGCCCAGGTAAACAGATTTTTTGAAAGTGTTGTCCTGCAATCACTCTGTATATTCTCAGTAATACTGGTAATAATAATAATAATAAGAAGAAGAAGAAGAAGAAGAAGTTCAAAGTTAATAATAAGAGTTTTCTAAGTTAATGATTTACTCAAGGATTTACATACATGTACAAAAATACCTGTACAAAAAAACATTTATAAAAATAACTTGTACATGGCTTATAAGTCACATATTCCTCATGTATATAGGACATATAAGTGATATATAGGTGAATGATTAGGATTTTATATCCAAATTATGCCTTTTTCATGAATGAACTGTATTTCACTTATAAGTGAAATGTGAACCATTTATTTACTTCGCTTACAGAGAAATTAAGTCTTTCACTCACTATGCTTATAGGTCACTTATAATTGACATATAGGCGAAGATTAGGATTTTATATGCAAATTATGCATTTCACTTATAAATTAATTATACTTCACTTACAAGTGAAATGTTAGTCATTCACTTACTACATTTGCAAGTCAAATGCAAGTCATTCACTTACTAAACTTATAGGTGATATTGTCCTTTCTAAATGTATAAATTTGTATCCAGATGTAGCATCAGTGAATTCTCTGCTATACTCTATTTGTAGATCCATCTGTCCTTCAGATCCCCACTATACTCTATTTGTGGATCCATCTGTCCTTTGGATCCCCACTATACTCTATTTGTGGATCCATCTGTCCTTCATATCCCCACTATACTATATTTGTGGATCCACCTGTCCTTCGGATCCCCACTATACTCTATTTGTGGATCCATCTGTCCTTCAGATCCCCACTATAGTCTATTTGTGTATCCATCTGTCTTTCAGATCCCGACACTTATTATACACATATCAATTTTGTACTACAAAAAGAGCCAGAATTTTACCATCATATCCTAGAAGTAGGAAAACGATACTCTCCTTTTATGATTCCATATCACCATCCTCTCAAAACAATGCTGAAACTACTTTTTCTTTGAGGTTTCCCAGTTGTAATTGAAGAAGCATGGCTGTAGCCTCACTTAACATGCAGAAGGAAATGAGTAACATTCTCTGTAACAAATCTGCATTATCAAGTTCCAACAATTTATCCGATCCCATTGTAAATAACTCAGAATAATGCTGTCATCCCCATTGGAGCCTCCCAGAATGTTCTGCCAGAAATAGTTCAACCAGTATTAGCCTGGCGTTGGATTAGAAACTTTCAGAGTCATTCAGCTGTTCTGTGATACAAAATCTGACAACTGCACAATAACTGTAAATCACATATATGAGTCTGCTGCCCCCATGCATCTAATAATTCGTGTTACAAACAGTGATTGTAGTGAAAATGTGCGACTGTTGTTTCATGCGTTTCATTCATAAACTGCGATATTCATGTGCATATCAGCTAATCGATATGTAATTTGATTCATGATTTAGGATTAAGTTTGTATTAATAGGGTTCAAATGTTAAGCAGTTTCTATTGTTTTTCAGTTAAGTATAGTGATTTTATTAAATTATCACAAAATTGATAAGTATGTAACAAAAATATAATTATCATAGTAATTCGATTGTGATTGCTAAATCACATCTTGTTGTCAGCATCAGAAAATCTGGATTGTGACTCGATGCTTTGTGTCTCACCATGATCTGGATTTTCTGATGCTGACAACTCGATGTGATCTAGCAATCAAGTTCGCATTATTATGACAATACTATTTATATTTATCTCTTTTTAAAGAACAAGGTAGAAATTAATCAAACTCCTCTAGCCTATATGGTAACCATCTGTACGAAAGGTATTACTGTTACCCCTGGGGGGTGGGGGGGGGGGGAGGGGAATCAAAGTTCTGATGTACATGTGATATGCATGTGATATCTCCCTGATTATTAGTGAGACTTCCTGATTATGACCTTTGACCTTAAAATTGGTCAAAAAGAGTTCAAATAAGTGGAAATTTCCCTGGTTCTACTCAAGAAGTTCCTTACTGTAATATTATTTGTGCAATCATTAGAATCCTTAAATTGAAGGGGTTGCCTTGAAAACTCCTTGAATCAAACAAAATTGGTTTTATCCTCTAAAAGTCCCTAAATTTGTTGAAAAACACCTTGAATTTATGTGTGGGAATACAAAACATTGAAACTTAATAAAATATTTTATAAAATTTTTGTTTTTTTACATATTGTCCAAAAATAGTGAATGGAATAAATAAAATGCGATAAAATATGATGAATGAAATGACACACAACACAGGTAGTTAATAAAAGTAAGATATGGAGAAAGTCCATTTTCCATAAGACTGATTACTCATTAAAAAGTCCTTGAAAAAAAAGCTTTCCATGGCTGTATGAACCATATGTTGGATCTGAATAATAATTGTGTATTAAAAAATAAGTGCACACAGACCTGCTGATATTTTCATAGCTAAATTAAGAAAATATATGTGTGCAAGAGAAAAACAGTTTAATAATCTAAACTTCACTCTTGTAACATGTCAGATGCTATCTATTGCATAATTAGTTAATTAGTACAAATATTTAGCCATTTACCCTGTTCCTGAGTAGTATGACTATTTAGGTATTTACCCTGTTCCTGATTAATATGACTGTTTAGATATTTACCCTATACCTGTTTATTATGACTATATAGGTATTTACCCTGTTCCTGATGAGTATGACTATTTAGATACATGTATTGACACTGTTCCTGATGATTACAACTATTTAGATATTTACCCTGTTCATGATTAGTACGACTTTTTAGGTATTTACCCTGTCCATGATTAGTATGACTGTTTAGGTATTTACCCTGTCCATGATTAGTACGACTGTTTAGGTATTTCCCTGTTCCTGATAAGTACAACTGTTTAGGCATTTACCCTGTCCATGATTAGTACGACTTTTTAGGTATTTACCATGTTTGTGATTAATACGACTATTTAGGTATTTACTCTGTTTGTGATTAATACGACTATTTAGGTATTTGCCATGTTTGTGATTAGTATGACTATTTAGGTATTTACCATGTTCGTGATTAATATGACTGTTTAGGTATTTGCCATGTTTGTGATTAGTATGACTATTTAGGTATTTACCATGTTCGTGATTAATATGACTGTTTAGGTATTTGCCATGTTTGTGATTAGTATGACTATTTAGGTATTTACCATGTTCGTGATTAATATGACTGTTTAGGTATTTGCCATGTTTGTGATTAGTATGACTATTTAGGTATTTACCATGTTCGTGATTAATATGACTGTTTAGGTATTTGCCATGTTTGTGATTAGTATGACTATTTAGGTATTTACCATGTTCGTGATTAATATGACTGTTTAGGTATTTGCCATGTTTGTGATTTGTATGACTGTTTAGGTTTTTACCATGTTCATGATTATTATGAATATTTGGATATTTACCATTTTCGTGAGTAATACGACTATTTAGGTATTTACTTCGTGATTTGTATGACTGTTTAGGTATTTACCCAGTTCAGATTCTGCTTTTTCCATCATTTAAGTAGTATGTCATTAATTTTGATTGCAAAGTGTAAATCTTTTGCAATAATTGTATCAGAATATTTCACTAACAATAAGCGCAAAAGACTTTTACAAATAAGTGTATATGCTTGTTATCCAGATTTGACAGTATATTGTCTGTAGCTTGTTATCCAAATTTGACAGTACATGTATATTGTCTGTAGCTTGTTATCCAGATTTGACAGTATGTCTTTAGCTTGTTATCCAGATTTGACAGTATCTTGTCTGTAGCTTGTTATCCAGATTTGACAGTATATTTTCAGTAGCTCGTTATCCAGATTTGACAGTTTAGTCTATAGCTTGTCATCCAGATTTGACAGTTTAGTCTGTAGCTTGTTATCCAGATTTGACAGTTTAGTCTATGGCTTGTTATCCAGATTTGACTATTTTCTGGAGCTTATTATCCAGATTTGACAGTATATTGTGTGTAGCTTGTTATCCAGATTTGACAGTTTAGTCTGTAGCTTGTTATCCAGATTTGACAGTACAGTCTGTAGATTGTTACCCATACTTGACAGTATATTGTCCTTTAGCTTGTTCACCAGATTTATTTATATTGTCTGTAGCTTGTTATCTAAATTTGACAGTATATTGGAAAAATCGTCTGTATTTTGGAAACATGTCAACTGAAATGAAGAGCAATATACCTCACCTAAAGCTATTCCAAAATTATCACATGTGTGCATAATTTGCAATTGCAGTGACATTTTCAGATATTTTTGTACTGAACTTTATACAGCTATCATTGGGGTCCATAACTGCTGACTGCATTATGTACTGACCTGCAGTATAGTGAAAATGATCAGAAATTTGATGAATGTATGTATGTGTGTGTGTGTGTGTGTAAACAAAAAGTTTATTTAGACCATGTGTCCAGATATTGACCACTACAAAAATCTTATTTGGACCAGGTATCCTGACATTGATCACTGCACAAATCTGTTTGGACCAGGTGTCCAGATATTGACCACTACACAAATCTATTTAGACCAAGTGTCTTAACATTAACCACTACACAAGTCTTTTTGGACCAGGTGTCCTGACATTGGCCACTACACAAGTCTGTTTGGACCAGGTGTCCTGACATTGGCCACTACACAGGTCTGTTTGGACCAGGTGTCCTGACATTGGCCACTACACAGGTCTGTTTGGATCAGGTATCTTGAATTTTCCTTTTGCATTTGTAAAATTGTACTGACAATTGTGGTCAGCTATTTCTTTTTGATATTTTTAAAATCTGTTTCTGTTAATTTTTTGGTGTGTTTATTTTCCAGATTACCATCAGATGGTAGACCCCTCATACAAAGAGAGAACCATTGTGATCTCACTGCTTTCCGTATGTTCCTTGGCGATTATTATCTTTGGAGTTTACCTGTTGTACCGCTTTTGTTTACTGTCTCCCAAACCTCCGATTGACCCGGAAAATACAGTTGGAGCACCATCGACACCTGGCTTTGATTTTGAAGATTTAAAACTCTGTAGTATGATCCACAAGGGCCACTACAGCGAAGTTTGGAAAGGCTCATTGAGTGAGCTACCAGTAGCCATTAAAATTTACAACACAAACTTCAAACATTATTATCAAAATGAAAAATATATTTATAACCTTCCGCACATGGAACATGAAAATTTATTGAAATTTTATGGGGCTGATGAGCATGTGAACGAGGATGGGTCAGTGCAGTACATACTGGTTTTGTCATACGTAGAAGGAGGGATGTTGACCAGTTTCTTGAAAAATAACAGGATAAACTGGAATACGATGTGTAAAATGTGTTACACGCTGGCTCGAGGTCTGGCGCATCTCCATAGTGATATTGGAACTGGAGGTAAGTTGTTAGCCATTTTGAATTACACTTCATTTTTTGTCTAAGTCCTCTAAGTAGATAGATGGACAAAAGTTACATATCAGTCTTTGAGCATTATAGGTGACTGCTGCTTTAGTTTGTCAATATAGTTTATGCAAGTCTTATACACTGCACATTATAGTGCAGTTTGCAGGCTATGCAAGTCTTGTACACTGCACATTATAGTGCAGTTTGCAGGCTGTGCAAGTCTTATACACTGTACATCATAATGCAGTTTGCAGGCTATGCAAGTCTTATACACTGCACATCATAATGCAGTTTGCAGGCTGTGCAAGTCTTATACACTGCACATCATAATGCAGTTTGCGGGCTGTGCAAGTCTTATACACTGCACATCATAATGCAGTTTGCAGGCTGTGCAAGTCTTATACACTGCACATCATAGTGCAGTTTGCAGGCTGTGCAAGTCTTATACACTGCACATCATAATGCAGTTTGCAGGCTATGCAAGTCTTATACACTGCACATCATAATGCAGTTGCGGGCTGTGCAAGTCTTATACACTGCACATCATAATGCAGTTTGCGGGCTGTGCAAGTCTTATACACTGCACATCATAATGCAGTTTGCAGGCTATAGCCTGCTTTGTCTTCTCCCAGATATTTTATATCAGGGATGTTTATCATTGTCCTGTATTATACAAGGTCCAGTCACACAGTCTGATAATTTTCTGTTAGAATGATCATGATGGTGGTAGTGGTGGTTGTGGTGCTGGTGATGATGATAGAAGTAATGATGATAATGATGGTGGCAGTGGTGTTGGTGGTGGTAGAAGTGATGGTGGTGGTGTTGGTGGTAGAGGGATAATGGTGGTGATGATTGTGATGGTGATGATGATGGTGGCAGTGGTAGTGGTTATGGTTATGGTGGTGGTTGAGCTGATAATTGTGGTGGTAGTAGAGGTAATGTTGAGGATAATGATGTCTTCCTAATAATCAGGGAGGTATCACATGTATGAAAACTACATCTGGTTTCAATTGACATGTGAAATTCTGATATATGGAAACAACTGTTGGCACACAATCATCTGGAAATGCCTGGATTATGTCAGACTTGAGATTAGATGCATAAAATTCACAGGTGGTATGGACATGTACATGTTAGGAACATACCGTATATGGTGCAGAATTCATTGTCATAAAATAAGTGTTGCATCTCAGACAAGGTTTTCCAAAAATTCCATACTTATTTTAAGTTGCTTATATTAATTAATTTTGAAATACCAGATTAAGGGTAGTTTATTTCCATATGAATGGGGAGATAGTTCCTCATAGGTACCGTGTGTAAAAAAATTAACTTTTTTGGTTTCATAAAAGATATAGCTTAATACACCAATGGAATATTTGTCCTACAATATTCTCAACATTATTGCAATGGAATATTTGTCCTACAATATTCTCAACATTATTGCATTGGAATATTTGTCTTACAATATTCTAAACATTATTGCAATGGAATATTTGTCCTACAATATTCTCAACATTATTGCAATGGAATATTTGTCCTACAATATTCTCAACATTATTGCAAATATCCAACTGATGTTGTGATTTGTCATACAATATTCTCAACATTATTGCAATGGAATATTTGTCCTACAATATTCTCAACATTATTGCAATGGAATATTTGTCCTACAATATTCTCAACATTATTGCAATGGAATATTTGTCCTACAATATTCTCAACATTATTGCAAATATCCAACTGATGTTGTGATTTGTCCTACAATATTCTCAACATTATTGCAATGGAATATTTGTCCTACAATATTCTCAACATTATTGCAATGGAATATTTGTCTACAATATTCTCAACATTATTGCAATGGAATATTTGTCCTACAATATTCTCAACATTATTGCAATGGAATATTTGTCCTACAATATTCTCAACATTATTGCAAACATCCAACTGATGTTGTGATTGTCCCTGTTGATACTTCAATTTTATTATGGATTTGATAAGTCAAAGTAGAAGATAGGGATTTGTCTCCCCAAGGAAAGGAACCATTGTAACTAATATTGATTGGTATACGGAGGATACAACTTGGGGTGTCAAATTGCCCTGACACTGATACATTTTCTCCTAATCAATTCTGGGGGCAGATACGTCTAAGGTCAAGGTTGTTGGCATTGAAACTGCAATTTTTGTTGCAAATACAACACCTCCAGCTGAATATCACTGAGAGCTTTCCATTTCATGGAGGATCAAAAATTCAGACTGGAGTTTAGATATTGACTTGGTTTATGCATAACAATATCAAGCCAAATCATTACAGGTCAGGTTTGGTTTGATGTGATCTTTTGTGTTTTACAGCACAGCAACACAAGTAGGTTTTTTAGTGGTGAGGCAATTGGAGCAAAGGGGCTTTGCCCAAGTACACACCATGGTAGTCAACCTTGGCAGATCTGATAGTAGGATTTGATCCGGCACCCTTTTTGTCCTGAGTCCAGCATGCTAACCACAGAGCCACTGTGGCTCCTGTCTCCATTAGTCACCTCTTACGACATGCAGGAGGGTCTATTCTACATCCCTCAGCCTGCTGCAGTGTCTATTCTAGGATGAGCAATTGCAGGAATCTCACTTATTTCTAAAAAAATCGTACAGGAAAAATCGGCAGTATTTGTGAAAGTTGCACAGTATATTTTCAAGCCCTACCTTCATTTCATCAATAAATCCCCCTTTATTCAGAAACTGTCCACCATTTTCTTGATTAGAGGGGAATTTTTTCCCCATAATCTTAACATCTAGAATAGACCCTGACGCAGGGGGTCATTACTGTTCAGGGTCATTTAAGGTAAAATTATGTTTGGTTTATGTTTGTAATACATCATTTAGTCTTCTGATAGTTATTGTTACACTACAGCTTTTACATTTGCTTTAGTGTACATTGTAAATCTGTGACAGTAGCCATCTTGTACATTTTGTCCGTGGAAATGTTTATTTTTGTCTGTGGTGAAGGGTAGTTCTTGTTATAGCTGTTGGCTGTTGGAACTCGGCACCTCACAGAATAAAAATGGTACATGGTGTACATTGCTGTAGATACTTCTGAGTATGAATTTATACTTGTTTATTTAGCTATTCCATACGGTCCTGTTTTTAGGTCATGCTGTTATACTTGTTTATTTAGCTATTCCATACGGTCCTGTTTTTAGATCATGTTGTTTTACTTGTTTATTAGCTATTCCATACAGCCCTGTTTTTAGAACATGTTGTTATACTTGTTTATTTACCCATTCCATATAGTCCTGTTTTTAGGTCATGCTGTTATACTTGTTTATTTAGCTATTCCATACAGCCCTGTTTTTAGATCATGTTGTTATACTTGTTTATTTAGCTATTCCATACAGGCCTGTTTTTAGATGTTGTTATACTTGTTTATTTAGCCATTCCATAAAGTCCTGTTTTTAGATCATGTTGTTATATTTGTTTATTAGATATTCCATACAGTCCTATTTTTAGATCATGATGTTATACTTGTTTATTAGCCATTCCATACGGTCCTGTTTTTAGGTCATGCTGTTATACTTGTTTATTTAGCTATTTCATACAACCCTGTGTTAGATCATGTTGTTATACTTGTTTATTAGCCATTCCATATGGTCCTGTTTTTAGGTCATGTTGTTATACTTGTTTATTAGCCATTCCATACGGTCCTGTTTTTAGATCATGTTGTTATACTTGTTTATTAGCTATTCCATACAGTCCTATTTTTAGATCATGTTGTTTATCTGCTTGAATTGTCATCAAGCTTTAACCTTTAAATACTGTGTTAAAAATCTTGGTGAATTTGACATTTTTAAAGGTTTGGATGCCATAATATTTTATACATGTATTGTTATGAAGGTACACCAACCCCTGCTTTATTTTGAAAAACAACAAGATAATATCATATTTTTCTGACAGTTTTTGATTAACTTGAATGACAATCCAAAATATAAAAAAAAAATATTTGAAAAAATTCTAAATTTTTGAAGAAAATAAAACATAATCTGCTGCCTAGCCATTCTGAAGCAGATGTGACTGGTTCTATATTTTATAAAGCCCAGAAAATCAGGGTAAACTTGTCATGTCATACTGCACTTGGTTGCCATCAAATATGTCTGTCAGCAGATCATTATTACATATATATGTATTTTGGGGCTTTATTGAGCCTTAGCAAATCAACAAAACAAGGAATAAATGGCTTGTATTCTGGGGACTTTATTCAGCCTTAGCAAATCAGTAAAACGGAATACTTGACTTGTATTCAGGGGACTTTATTCAACCTTAGCAAATCAACAAAACAAGGAATAAATGGCTTGTATTCTGGGGACTTTATTCAGCCTTAGCAAATCAGTAAAACAGGGAATACATGACTTGTATTCAGGGGACTTTATTCAACCTTAGCAAATCAACAAAAAGAGGAATAAATGGCTTGTATTCTGGGGACTTTATTCAGCCTTTTCAAATAAATAAAACAAGGAATAAATGGCTTGTATTCTAGGGACTTTTTTCGCACTTTGCAAATCAATAAAATGAGGAATAAATGGCTTGTTTTCTGAAGACTTTATTCAGCTTTTGCAAATAAAAAAAACAAGGAATACATGGCTTGTATGCTGGTGACCTTATTCAGCCTTTGCAAATCAACAAAACAAGGAATAAATTGCTTGTATTCTGGGAACTTTATTCAGCCTTTGCAAATCAATAAAACGAGGAATAAATGGCTTGTATTCTGGGGACTTTATTCAACATTAAAAAAATGAACAAAATAAGGAATAAATGGCATTGTAAATTGAATGTTTTCATTCACTGGAGAACAGGACTGTGTATACCCATATGAAAAAGTTAAGGATCAATAGTTCCTTCCATTTGAGGTGCCTCCATATAGTTTCTATACTCTGCACACTGCAGTGATGTGGTTGCAGAAGCCTGAGATATAATAGCCATCATTAGGACTGCATTACCACACCTGCAGCTGTTGCGTGAACATAAAATATTTTGCTATCATATGCATTACATGGACCATCTGTTTCTTGTGCAACTCAGCAAAAACATAAGCATATTAATCTATCTTCCTGAATAAAAGTTAAATATGATTGTCTGTTTGCAGAGCTGTCCATCTAATCTCAAGTTTTCTTTTCCTGTCAGTCAATAGCCTTCATAGGCAAAGGTATCGGAAATATATTCTGTACTATGCAGATACATCACTGAATGTTTTTTGGTAGAATGCATAGGTTATTTTGTTACAAAAAACAAATTTTGAACACAGTATTACATATGTCAGTTACACAGCTTTTGCTTGGTGTTTTGTAATATGGATATACATTTTGATTACATATGTCAGTTACAGAGCTTTTGCTTGGTGTTTTGTAATATGGCTATACATTTTGATTACATATGTCAGTTACAGAGCTTTTGCTTGGTGTTTTGTGACATGGCTATACATTTTGATTACATATGTCAGTTACACAGCTTTTGCTTTGTGTTTTGTGACATGGCTATACATTTTGATTACATTACATATGTCAGTTACAGAGATTTTTTGCTTGGTGTTTTGTGACATGGCTATACATTTTGATTACATATGTCAGTTACACAGTTTTTGCTTGGTGTTTTGTGACATGGCTATACATTTTGATTACATATGTCGGTTACACAGCTTTTGCTTGGTGTTTTGTGACATGGCTATATATTTTGATTAGATTAGTGAATTGTTGTCAGACTTAGTGCCAAGGTTTAGCAGGGATTCCAAAATGGGTCAAAAGGTAGAAGGTGAAGGACATAAGTAAAACGTTAAAGCTCAAGGTCAAAGGCAGACCACATGTTGTAGGAGACAGTTGTGAAGTTGTATTGGTATTTGTTCAGGTGCATTTAAGAATTGTACAGTATCATATAATAATAATAATAATAATAATAATAATAATGATAATAACAATAACAATAATAATAATGTCTTTTTTTCCAGATAACCTAAAGCCAACAGTTGCCCACCGAGATATCAAGTCACGTAACATTCTGGTGACACTAGACAACAGCTGTGTCATCGCAGACCTGGGCTTCTGCATGCCAGCCACTGGATCCAAACTAATCCACAAACACCATGTGGAGAATGCTGAGCAGTCATCACTTACTGATGTAGGTCATAAGTAATAGGGGTGGGGGTGCATTGTGAACCAGACAATGAAAATGTTTCTCCTTGTTCAAACAGAAAAAATTAGACTTGGCCAAGTATGATGAAAATACAATGAACTCCCATCCAGATTCAGTTTCATTTCTTTTAGATCCACTTACATGACTCTTACCTGTATACAAAGACCACCTGTCTATAAAACCACTTTTGTGTGGTCCCCTGAGCACTCGTTATATATAGGTTTGACTGTATTTTCTTCAGGGCTTTGAGTGGTAATGTGCTAATTACATTAGTCTTCAGGACTTTGAGTGGTAATGTGCTAATTACGTTAGTCTTCAGGGCTTTGAGTGCTAATGTGCTAATTACATTAATCTTCAGGGCTTTGAGCGGTAATGTGCTAATTGCATTAGACTTCAGGGCTTTGAGTGGTAATGTGCTAATTGCATTAGTCTTTGCCTATTGTAACACAAAATGTATTGATTGTTTTCCACTCATGTCTGTGTAGCTGTAACTGATTTACACCCACTATACTGTAAAATCAGGTATTACAGGTGGCTTCAGGCCTAAGTTACATTGTGTTTTGGTGTGTTAGACTTTGATTTATGCCCTATGGAGTTACCACCCACGGTAGGTCCTTAAGAGAATATAATCTACTATATAAGGTAATGCACAAATTGGACAGGTGGATCCTACATGTGCCGGTGGAGATGAGCATAATTTACACCAGGTGAATATAGTACAGCCATTGCAAGAATGTAGCACCAGCATATAACACTGAACTACACTAACCTGCACCCTAAACCAGCAAGTTTATCGTGGGTCAATCCACTTCATTTTTATTGTATGTTTGTCTACCATTCATATGATGCAGCTTTGAAAAAGCATCTGATAAACAGTAACTGTGCTTAATTGGCATGTGAAATTCTACATAAAAACAACTCCCAGCACAAAATGACGGACATTAATCAGTCTGGACCACATAAGAATATCAAGATAATTATATATTAATAACCTGTGTAGTATCAGTTTGTAGATCTTTTTCAACAGACAATGAAAAGATAACCATTAATACTTATTATCGTAACTCTAGCTACAGTAGAAAGTTATGTCACACCATATAATTGGTATGGTGCAGATTTTGTTAGCCTTATCTATCTATCTTTCCATCCATCTTTTTCTTGTGTTCAGGTCAGTTTTCAGGTACAGTGGAAGGGCATCTGTAGTTCTCATGTTCAGGTCAGTTTTTAGGCCTAGTGGAAGGGCATCTGTAGTTCTCATGTTCTGGTCAGTTTTCAGGCACAGTGGAAGGGCATCTATAGTTCTTGTGTTCATGCCAGTTTTCAGGCACAGTGGAAGGGCATCTATAGTTCTTGTGTTCATGCCAGTTTTCAGGCACTGTGGAAGGGCATCTGTAGTTCTCGTGTTCAGGTCAGTTTTCAGGCACAGTGGAAGGGCATCTGTACTTGTGTTTGGGTCAGTTTTCAGGCACTGTGGAAGGGCATCTATAGTTCATGTGGTCAGGCCAATTTTCAGACACAGTGGAAGGGCATCTATAGTTCTTGTGTTCATGCCAGTTTTCAGGCACTGTGGAAGGGCATCTGTAGTTCTCGTGTTCAGGTCAGTTTTCAGGCACATTGGAAGGGCATCTGTAGTTCTTGTGTTCGGGTCAGTTTTCAGCCATTGTGGAAGGGCATCTATAGTTCTTGTGTTCATGCCAGTTTTCAGGCACAGTGGAAGGGCATCTGTAGTTCTTATGTTCAGGTCAGTTTTCAGGCACTGTGGAAGGGCATCTGTAGTTCTTGTATTCAGGTCAGTTTTTAGGCATTGTGGAAGGGCATCTGTAGTTCTTGTCTTACGGTAAGTTTTTAGGTACTTTGGTTCTGGAATACATTTCTTGTTTCTTTTAAAAATACTACCGCATAATGAAACATGCATTTTGGTTTACACACAATATCATGACTATTAGCCAAGAGACTATAAAGCTGTAACGAATTGGAATATAGTATTTTGTAAAGGCCATTGAATTGGAATATAGTGTGTAGTAAAGGCCATTGAATTGGAATATAGTGTGTAGTAAAGGTCATTGAATTGGAATATAGTGTGTAGTAAAGGCCATTGAATTGGAATATAGGATGTAGTAAAGGCCATTGAATTGGAATATAGTATTTTGTAAAGGCCATTGAATTGGAATATAGTGTGTAGTAAAGGCCATTGAATTGGAATATAGTGTGTAGTAAAGGTCATTGAATTGGAATATAGTGTGTAGTAAAGGTCATTGAATTGGAATATAGTGTGTAGTAAAGGTCATTGAATTGGAATATAGTGTGTAGTAAAGGCCATTGAATTGGAATATAGGAGGTAGTAAAGGCCATTGAATTGGAATATAGTGTGTAGTAAAGGCCATTGAATTGGAATATAGTGTGTAGTAAAGGCCATTGAATTGGAATATAGGATGTAGTAAAGGTCATTGAATTGGAATATAGTGTGTAGTAAAGGCCATTGAATTGGAATATAGTGTGTAGTAAAGGCCATTGAATTGGAATATAGGATGTAGTAAAGGTCATTGAATTGGAATATAGTGTGCAGTAAAGGCCATTGAATTGGAATATAGTGTGTAGTAAATGCCATTGAATTGGAATATAGTGTGTAGTAAAGGCCATTGAATTGGAATATAGTGTGTAGTAAAGGCCATTGAATTGGAATATAGTGTGTAGTAAAGGCCATTGAATTGGAATATAGGATGTAGTAAAGGTCATTGAATTGGAATATAGTGTGTAGTAAAGGCCATTGAATTGGAATATAGTGTGTAGTAAAGGCCATTGAATTGGAATATAGTGTGTAGTAAAGGCCATTGAATTGGAATATAGGATGTAGTAAAGGCCATTGAATTTGAATATAGTGTGTAGTAAAGGCCATTGAATTGGAATATAGTGTGTAGTAAAGACCATTGAATTGGAATATAGTGTGTAGTAAAGGTCATTGAATTGGAATATAGTGTCTAGTAACGGTCAATGAATTGGTATATTGTTTGTAGTAAAGGC
Source organism: Margaritifera margaritifera (assembly GCA_029931535.1). Lineage (NCBI taxonomy): Eukaryota > Metazoa > Mollusca > Bivalvia > Unionida > Margaritiferidae > Margaritifera > Margaritifera margaritifera. The sequence continues at coordinate 2,278,916 of JAQPZY010001520.1, forward strand.
CATTGAATTGGAATATAGGAGGTAGTAAAGGCCATTTAATTGTAATATAGTGTTTAGTAAAGGCCATTTAATTGGAATATAGGAGGTAGTAAAGGCCATTGAATTGGAATATAGTGTGTAGTAAAGACCATTGAATTGGAATATAGTGTGTAGTAAAGGCCATTGAATTGGAATATAGTGTGTAGTAAAGGCTATTGAATTGGAATATAGTGTGTAGTAAAGGCCATTGAATTGGAATATAGTGTGTAGTAAAGGCCATTGAATTGGAATATAGGATGTAGTAAAGGTCATTGAATTGGAATATAGTGTGCAGTAAAGGCCATTGAATTGGAATATAGTGTGTAGTAAATGCCATTGAATTGGAATATAGTGTGTAGTAAAGGCCATTGAATTGGAATATAGTGTGTAGTAAAGGCCATTGAATTGGAATATAGTGTGTAGTAAAGGCCATTGAATTGGAATATAGGATGTAGTAAAGGTCATTGAATTGGAATATAGTGTGTAGTAAAGGCCATTGAATTGGAATATAGTGTGTAGTAAAGGCCATTGAATTGGAATATAGTGTGTAGTAAAGGCCATTGAATTGGAATATAGGATGTAGTAAAAGCCATTGAATTTGAATATAGTGTGTAGTAAAGGCCATTGAATTGGAATATAGTGTGTAGTAAAGACCATTGAATTGGAATATAGGATGTAGTAAAGGCCATTGAATTGGAATATAGTGTGTAGTAAAGGCCATTGAATTGGAATATAGTGTGTAGTAAAGGCCATTGAATTGGAATATAGGATGTAGTAAAGGCCATTGAATTGGAATATAGTGTGTAGTAAAGACCAGTGAATTGGAATATAGGATGTAGTAAAGGCCATTGAATTGGAATATAGTGTGTAGTAAAGGCCATTGAATTGGAATATATGATATAGTAAAGGCGATTGAATTGGAATATAGTGTGTAGTAAAGGCGATTGAATTAGAATATAGTGTGTAGTAAAGGCGATTGAATTGGAATATAGTATGTAGTAAAGGCCATTGAATTGGAATATAGTGTGTATTAAAGGCGATTGAATTGGAATATAGGATGTAGTAAAGGCCATTGAATTGGAATTTAGTACACCGCTCCCTCGATAACTCACGCCCGGATAACTCGCGAACCCGCTTATAACGCAGACCAGACGTGGATCCCATTTTTTTTAACCTAGAAAATTTTATTTAAAAAAATTTTTAAAAAAAATTTACCCTATTTGTTGAAGGTGAAAAAAATCGCGATCACAAATTAGTAAATGAAACCTTAATATATCGCTCGTTTTATCGTCAAAACCAGTGGTTAGTACCCAGAAATTTGAATCATCATCATGAAATTTTCGACTTTTAATAAGAAGTCAAATATTTTGTTCAATTTTCTTTCCAAACAACATTCTCAGTACACTATAAATAACAATATTTGACGAAATTTCAATCAATGAAAACGTCACTAAAGCCTACTGGTGGCAACACTTTAAAAATAAATACCAATTAAATAAGTTTTGTCAAGTGAAATATGTGTTTTAGTTCTGTCTTTTAATTCGGTTTCAGTGTAATCATCATAAATGCAATAAGCCCTCTTGTGTTCAAACGTGAAAATTAAAATTCGACCGACCCAGCTATCGCCGCAAGCCTTTCCGTGAGAATCTAATTATGTGCCGACCGTTTTTTGTTTTTATCTCCGACTTGTGGAAGTATATGTTGTGTTGTTACACTCAATTAATAGCAGATCTGCTTTGTATTATCATGTTAATTACGTCTTTTGTGTCAAATCAAACAAAGGGAGTGGAATAACAGAAAAGTTAAAAGGCGTGCAAATCCTGCCTGCGTAAGAGCTAGCGGTCACGGCCGTGTGTCAGGTCAACTCATTTCAATTGATCAATTGAACACTGTTATAAATATTATTATGTAAGTAATATAATTAAACTACCTTAAATTAGCCTACTCATTCACAAATGTAATCAAAGATAGTAAGGCAACCAAGCCAAATGAGTACTTGGAGAATAAAAGCTTTGTTTTACAGATGTGGTTCATTACGGAGAAGCGAGTTCCAGAGTTTGTATTGAACTTTCTAACATGCTACTCAGGGATTTCCTCAAGGATGAGACAAAGTTTCACTCTTACTTGATATGAAATCACGGCATCCATATTTTACTAATGGAACTATAAATAAATCGAGGTTCGATGTTGACGGTTGTTTCACGAAATAAATGTCAATAGTTTTTGAAAAAAGGAATCTTGTTTAGTTGTGAATCAACAACAACAAAAAGCAGTGACGTAATACACAATGTATCGTGTACACGTGTTGTTCAAACCGCTTGGTCTAATGTTGTTAACGATCTTTCAGAGGTTCGTTATCTTGAAAATAAAGGTAATTTATACAGAAAAGCAAACAACTACATTAGAAAAAGCCCTTTATTGACAATTATTCCCAATGTAATTATAAAACGAGTATTCCGCCATTAAACAGCCCCGTTACCCACCCCCACCCCACCCCACTGCGGTTTTCTCGATGTCCAGTGGGGATGGCATCCCTTTCTTAATTTTTTTTGAAGCCCCTCGGTAACTCGCGCCCTCGCTTATAGTGCGGTCTATGTTTTTGGACCCCATTGTGCGCGAGTTATCGGGGGAGCGGTGTATGTAGTAAAGGCCATTGTCTTTCTGTAACAAATTGAATTGGAATATAGTGTCTAGTAAAGGCCATTGAATTGGAATATAGTGTCTAGTAAAGGCCATTGAATTGGAATATAGTGTGTAGTAAAGGCCATTGAATTGGAATATAGTGTGTAGTAAAGGCCATTGAATTGGAATATAGGATGTAGTAAAGGCCATTGAATTGGAATATAGTGTGTAGTAAAGGCCATTGTCTTTCTGTAGCAAATTGAATTGGAATATAGTATGTAGTAAAGGCCATTGAATTGGAATATAGTGTGTAGTAAAGGCCATTGTCTTTCTGTAGCAAATTGAATTGGAATATAGGATGTAGTAAAGGCCATTGAATTGGAATATAGTTTGTAGTAAAGGCCATTGTCTTTCTGTAGCAAATTGAATTGGAATATAGGATGTAGTAAAGGCCATTGAATTGGAATATAGTTTGTAGTAAAGGCCATTGTCTTTCTGTAGCAAATTGAATTGGAATATAGTGTGTAGTAAAGGCCATTGTCTTTCTGAAACAAATTGAATTGGAATATAGTGTGTAGTAAAGGCCATTGTCTTTCTGTAGCAAATTGAATTGGAATATAGTATGTAGTAAAGGCCATTGAATTGGAATATAGTGTGTAGTAAAGGCCATTGTCTTTCTGTAGCAAATTGAATTGGAATATAGGATGTAGCAAAGGCCATTGAATTGGAATATAGTATGTAGTAAAGGCCATTGAATTGGAATATAGTGTGTAGTAAAGGCCATTGTCTTTCTGTAGCAAATTGAATTGGAATATAGTATGTAGTAAAGGCCATTGAATTGGAATATAGTATGTAGTAAAGGCCATTGAATTGGAATATAGTGTGTAGTAAAGGCCATTGAATTGGAATATAGTGTGTAGTAAAGGCCATTGAATTGGAATATAGTGTGTAGTAAAGGCCATTGAATTGGAATATAGTGTGTAGTAAAGGCCATTGTCTTTCTGTTAAATTGAATTGGAATATAGTGTGTAGTAAAGGCCATTGTCTTTCTGTTAATGAACAGCAGTAGCTAATTGCAGTGACTAGTGACCACATGCACCACCTGTACTTTTTTGTGTGGATAAAGATAACAGTAGAAGGATGGGTCGAAGAATAAGGGTAGATTCTAAATTAAGAAGACTATTACCGTTTCAAAATGATATGATCAAAAGTCTTTCTGCACAAATTGTAAATGGTTGCTATTTCTTTTATTTCTCAATCTCATGTTTCATTTTTCTTAAACGTAAATAAAAAAAATAATATTATGAACTTAAATGGATTGGATGTATCAGCATGAATAAGATAAAAATATAAATAAATAAGAAGCAAGAAGTATAACACAGTAATAAGAAGAATTGTTTTTCTACAATATTAACAGCAATAAAAATATATTTCCAATCTCATTTCATCGATGCCTCAATTAAATACTTACCCAAAGTTAACACATATTTATGTTTGTCATACGAGATAATATCAAACATACTTAACAAACAATACATGGGTCATGTGATATATCTAAATCATACATCTGTATTTTTTGGAAGCAGTTTAAAATATGAACTTCTTCATAATTCAAATATAAAACACTAAAATACAAGTTTTAAAAAATGATAAAACAACACTTCAATAGTACATGATTGTAATCTCTTACTTTTTTAAATAAACATTTTTGCAATATTTTATATCTTTCTTGCACATGTAAATCCCATTCTAACTTTTTTGTAAGAAAATGTAAAAAATTTGAAAAATACACATTTCAGTATGGAAATAATATGTTAATTTTCATTAAATATATTTTATATCGATAAAGAGTGTACAAAAAATATGTTAAACTTAATTAATTATAATTTATATCGATAGAGAGTGTACAAAAAATGTTAAATTTAATTAATTATGATTTATATTGATAAATTGTGTCTGAATAATTAGAGGGTATGAAAAATAAAAAGAATTATTGTAAACATAACCTGCAGTTTGATAGATAAAGAAATAATCTTTATCCTTTCCATCTTTTCTTTTTATCAGGTTGGCACTATACGTTACATGGCCCCTGAATTGTTGGACTGTGCTGTGAATCTGCGTGACTGTGAGGCATCGCTGAAACAGATTGATATATATTCCCTTGGTCTTGTTCTGTGGGAGATTGCCACTCAGTGTTTGGACCTTTATCAAGGTAAAACTTTTGCAACCCAGTGATGTCTCATTCTTTGTACACTTTTTTAAAAATTATTTTTCAGGTGTACAAATTGTTACAGGTAAAATATTATTATTTTCATATGTATTTCAGGACCAAAAATCATCATTTTTACCGATTCATAGTGTAGGAAAAATGACATACAATACAGTTTTGTAAGTTTAACATATTTGTTGTTTTAAGAATCATCAGCAGTCTCAGCACTTTGGTAATCTGATGTGTGTATAACCTGAACACCTGACCTAGATTGGCTTAGATTGGAAACGCACACACTCGTGTGCATAAACTGTACACCCTGTACTAGATTGGCTTAGATTGGAAACACACACTAGTGTGCATAAACTGTACACCCTGTACTAGATTGGCTTAGATTGGAAACACACACTAGTGTGCATAAGCTGTACACCCTGTACTAGATTGGCTTAGATTGGAAACACACTACTTTTGTGTGTATAACCTGTACACTTACCCCAGATTGACTTAGATTGGAAACACACATAATACTTTCGTGTGCATCAGCTGTTCATTCGAACTGGCTGGGATTGAAAAAACACAACTTTAGTGTGTGTAACCTGTACATCTATTCTTGATTGGCTTAGATAATGAACATACACAATACTTTAGTGCATATGACCTGTACACCTGCCGTAGATTGACTTATACTGAAAACACACACACAAGGGGTGTACTCATGGGTGAGGTCAGACAGGTATTTTGGACTGGAGGCTGTCAACAGAATTTAGCATAGAGAACAGATTTTGTGTTTGATTCTGGAGCAAATGGGTAGCCAGTGGAGGGTATGGAGCTGGGGGGAGGAATCCTAAGTTCTTGGTACTATAAGGACAATCCGAGCAGCTGTGTTTTGAACTTTTTGAAATTTCTGTAGTAGATATAGAGACAAAACAGAAAAGGTCAACAGAACATGACATCATATCAGTGCCCATCAGATGTGCTTATTATAAGTAGAAGTTGATTTTAATCAGATTTCAAATGTTCATTTTTTAAAACACATTTTAGCATATTTTATTATTGTGTAGGTGCCCCCATGCCAGAGTATTCCCTGCCATTCCAAGCGGAGGCTGGCACCCATCCAGCATTTGAGGAAATGCAGGAGATTGTGTCTCGAAACAAACAGCGGCCAAAATTCCCTGAAGTCTGGAAGGATTACAACCAGGTTCTTTATTCTTTTTCTTTTTTGAGGTAGTTCAAAGTGACTTCATAGTTTGACAATTTGTTACAATATTGTGATTCAATCCACTCAACAAATGGGCATTATAGCGTCTTGTACTGAGAGACCTACCATACTATGAATATGTAAGGCACGCAAAACACTGTAACAGTTGACAGGTGGAGTAGATCCTAAGGAGTATGTAAGGCATGCAAACCACTGTAACACTTGACAGGTGAAATAGGCCCTAATGAATATGTAAGGCATGCAAACCACTGTAACAGTTGACAGGTGGAGTAGGCTATAATGAATGTGTAAGACATGCAAACCTCTGTAACAGTTGACAGGTGAAGTAGGCCCTAATGAATATGTAAGGCATGCAAACCACTGTAACAGTTGACAGGTGGAGTAGGCTATAATGAATGTGTAAGACATGCAAACCACTGTAACAGTTGACAGGTGAAGTAGGCCCTAATGAATATGTAAGGCATGCAAACCACTGTAACAGTTGACAGGTGGAGTAGGCTATAATGAATGTGTAAGACATGCAAACCACTGTAACAGTTGACAGGTGGAGTAGGCCCTAATGAATATGTAAGACATGCAAACCTCTGTAACAGTTGACAGGTGGAGTAGGCTATAATGAATGTGTAAGACATGCAAACCACTGTAACAGTTGACAGGTTGAGTAGGCTATAATGAATGTGTAAGACTTGCAAACCACTGTAACAGTTGACAAGTGAAGTAGGCTATAATGAATGTGTAAGACATGCAAACCACTGTAACAGTTGACAGGTGAAGTAGGCCCTAATGAATGTGTAAGACATGCAAACCACTATAACAGTTGACAGGTGGAGTAGGCTATAATGAATGTGTAAGACATGCAAACCACTGTAACAGTTGACAGGTGGAGTAGGCTATAATGAATGTGTAAGACATGCAAACCACTATAACAGTTGACAGGTGAAGTAGGCCCTAATGAATATGTCAGGCATGCAAACCACTGTAACAGTTGACAGGTGAAGTAGGCCCTAATGAATATGTAAGACATGAAAACCACTGTAACAGTTGACAGGTGAATTAGGCCCTAATGAATATGTCAGGCATGCAAACCACTGTAACAGTTGACAGGTGGAGTAGGCTATAATGAATGTGTAAGACATGCAAACCACTATAACAGTTGACAGGTGAAGTAGGCCCTAATGAATATGTCAGGCATGCAAACCACTGTAACAGTTGACAGGTGAAGTAGGCCCTAATGAATGTGTAAGGCATGCAAACCACTGTAACAGTTGACAGGTGGAGTAGGCTATAATGAATGTGTAAGACATGCAAACCACTGTAACAGTTGACAGGTGGAGTAGGCTATAATGAATGTTTAAGACATGCAAACCACTGTAACAGTTGACAGGTGAAGTAGGCCCTAATGAATGTGTTAGGCATGCAAACCACTGTAACACTTGACAGGTGGAATAGGCTCTAATGAATCTGTAAGGCATGCAAAACACAGGTGGAGTAGGCCCTAATGAATGTGTAAGGCATGTAAACCACTGTAACAGTTGACAGTTAGAATAGGCCCTGATGAATATGTAAGGCATGCAAACCACTGTAACACTTGATAGGTGGAGTAGGCCCTAATGAATCTGTAAGGCATGCAAACCACTGTAACAGTTGACAGGTGGAGTAGGGTATAATGAATATGTAAGGCATGCAAACCACTGTAACACTTGATAGGTGGAGTAGGGTATAATGAATATGTAAGGCATGCAAACCACTGTAACACTTGATAGGTGGAGTAGGCCCTAATGAATCTGTAAGGCATGCAAACCACTGTAACACTTTACAGGTGGAGTAGGGTATAATGAATATGTAAGGCATGCAAACCACTGTAACACTTGATAGGTGGAGTAGGCCCTAATGAATCTGTAAGGCATGCAAACCACTGTAACACTTGATAGGTGGAGTAGGCCCTAATGAATCTGTAAGGCATGCAAACCACTGTAACACTTGACAGGTGGAGTAGGGTATAATGAATATGTAAGGCATGCAAACCACTGTAACACTTTACAGGTTGAGTAGGCTATAATGAATGTGAAGGCATGTAAACTACTGTCGCACTTGACAGGTGGAGTAGGCTATAATGAATGTGTAAGACATGCAAACCACTTTAACACTTGATAGGTGGAGTAGGCTATAATGAATGTGTAAGGCATGCAAACCACGGCACCTATTGAGGTGGAGTAGGCCCTAATGCAAACCGTTGTACCTATCGACAGTTGACGTAGACCCTAATGAATATTTAATGCAGGCAACCAACTGTACTTAATGACAGATGGAGTAGGCCCTAATGCAAACCACTCTTCCTATTGACAGATCGAGTAAGCCCTAATGAATGTGTAATGCATGCAAACCACTGTACCTGTTGACAGGTGGAGTGGGCCTTAATGATTGCTGTAATCATTTTAGCGATAATACCTCCCTTGAAATGTAATATTGCCATGGGCTTTTCACCAGAAGACTTCTTATGATGTCTAGTTGGTCCTAAATGGAAATGGTGCCCATTTGATGTCCAATATGGCCATCACATTGGCCATCTTGAAAGTCTTATTTTTGCTAATTCTTCTGAATGAAAAGCAATATTGCCATGTGGTTTTCACCAGAAGACGTCTTATGTGTCTAGTTAGTCCTAAATGAAAATGGTGCTGACCTGTTGTCTAATATGGCTGCCACAGTGGCCGTCTTGAACATTTTATTATTATTCCTCCTGATGTAAAAGTAATATTGCCATGGGGTTTTCACCAATCCTTCTGTCTTATAAAAAATTCTTGAAAAACATTCTCATGACTCCCTAATGATTTTTCTTGATGAAAGCAATCTGTTGTATGACAAACAATCAGCCTTTAACCCAAATCATTCATGTGAAACTGTTCTGGCTAGTATGGTTGAAAAATGGCTCAAAGCTTTAGATAATGGAGATCTAGTTGGAGTTGTGCTGGTTATTTTTAGGAAAGCTTTTGATTTAGTTGATCATGTTATTTTACTTGAAAAATAAAACTTTACAGGCTCAACAACAACTCTTTAAATTAGTTTAAGTCATTTTTGAAAAGAAGAAAACAAAAAGTTGACATAAACAGTGTCCTGTCAGATGAAAAACTTGTAACTTGTGGAGTACTTCAAGGATCTATTTCAGAGCCACTACTATTTATTATGTTTATAAATGATCTATATTTGCATACAGTATATATTGAAACAGATCTCTATGCTGATGACACCACATTATATGATATTATCCCATCTAAAAATTCTGTCGAAACAAACTTACATAATGCTCTTGTAAGACTCTCCAGATAGTGTAAACATAATGGAATGGTCATTAAATTAGACAAAACTAAGGTGATGCTGATAACCACTCATCAGAGATTTAACAGAATCAAAGATAATATTCTCCACATAAATTTTAATGATGTGGAACTGAAAAATGTTATGCAAGATAAAATTTTATGAGTTCAAGTTGATAACAATATGTTATGGTCAGAGCATATCAGTAATGTTACCAAAAAGATGGCTAAGAATATCTGGTTACTATAAAAAATCAAAGAATTCCTAACCTTTAATCACAGGATAATGTTTTATAAAAGTTATATTCAACCTCATCTGGACTACTGCAATGTCATATGGGGTAATGCTTCTAAAACAAATTTGATAAAAGTGGAAAGACTTCAGAAACGAGCCATCAGAATTATCCTTGACAATAATGTTGATAATGTCCACAAATATATGAATGATTTGAAGATCATGATTGTCTATGAAAGAATATATTTTAGAAAAGCTAAATTTATATTTAAAGTTTCTAATGGTTCTATGCTCAACTACATAAATGATATGTTCAGTAAAAGGACAAATAATGCCAATACAGATTCTAGTCTACTGATGCTATGCTCTATGTCATCTAATAACTTTCTTCTTCCTAAGTCTAAAACTGAATTGTAGAAAAATAGTTTGGCTTTCTTGGGTCCAATCATTTGGAACTGTCTACCTAAAGATGTTAAAGAAGCAGCATCAGTGGCTTCCTTTCATCACATATGTTTGAAATGGATACAATCCAGATAATGTCTAACACAGGTTATGGCCAACTTTGTTGTATATTTGTATATGTATAATGTTACTGCATTATGTATTATCTTTAAATTATAATAGTTTTCATTTGGATTTAAATTGATTGTATTATAATTCCTTAGTTCAGTAGACTATGCTATTTGTAAAGTACAATGTACTTCAACATGTTTACATGAGTCATGCTGTGTCCTGAGAAAATCAATAATTATGTCAGTCAGCTTAACCTACAATGAAGAAATCACGTGGTAATGCGTGCAGATTTTATGACCTAAATCCTACGTCAACATCATGTTGATTTGTAATAAGGTATTTTAAATGTAGTATAAAGGCACTACAAGAAGTAACATGCGTGACCTAGTTTCTGATTGGTTAAAGACAATTGTTGACAGAACTCATTCTAAGTCACAGTATTAGAAGTTTAAATTCTCTTTTATGTCATAAGAGACTATATAATGCCAAAATAACCACTGAATGGGCATTCTTTGCAGTTCTCCATAATCATAAGGTTATTGAAGAAGATTATTATTGTTTGTAAAATCAGCTGGTGAAAATCTATTATCTACATAGTACATTTTGGATTTAAGTACTATTCTTCAAGGAACTTAACAATATTTTACATTCACAGGAGTTTACCTGGGATTAATAACATTTGGATTTAAAACCGTGTTTCTTGTGGCACATCAACACATTAGTGACTTAATTCAGAATACTTTGGATTAACTTCCGGATTATCAAAATTCAATAGGACATTTAGGATTATTTAGGAATTTCTAAACTGTAAGTTATTTTTAATTCTTTCACTATGTTTGTTTGAAATATTTAATATTCTAGGAAATTAAATTTATATTTTTGAAATTGTGAAAGCTTGTTTGAGTCGTTCTTTCTTTTGTTACTATTTCTAACCCCTAGATGTAACAGTAATATAAAGTGTGTGTGTGTGTGTGTGAACAAGTTTTCAATCATGCATGTTTGTGTACAAAATGCTTGCTCTTGTTTACACTAATCCATAATACCTTTTTTGTATGTTCATGTTTGTCAGCTGTATTATATATATTTACCTGTACATACATAGATAATTGAGGGCTGCAAGTGAGATTAGTTTTTGTACTAAATGTGTCACCCTCATAATATGAAGACTTTATTATTATTATTATTATTATTATTATTATTACCAGAAGACTTCTTATGATGTATAGTTGGTCCAAGATGAAAATGGTGTTGATCTGATGTCCAATATGGCCACAACAGTGGCCATCTTGAAAATGGAGTTATCACTACTCCTTCTGAATGGATGGTCATATCAATCTGGGTTTTTTACTAAACAACTTCTTATGATGTCTAGTTGGTCCTAATTGTGCCGTTCAGACATTCAGTATGCCTGCCAGAGTCGCTATCTTGAAAATCTTTTTATCACTATTTCTCTTGAATGAGTGATCAAATCAGCATGGGGTTTTCACTGAAAGACTTCTTATGATGTCTGGTTAGTCGTAAATGGAAATGGTGCCAATCTGACTTCTAATATGATTGCTACAATGGTCATATTGAAAATCTTGTTATCACTACTTCTCCTAGATGATTGGTCATATCGACATTGTCCTTTCATCAAAATACTTCTTTTCTAGTTGGTACTGAAAACAAATGGTGCCAATCTGATATCGAATATGGCCACCATGGCATCCATCTTGAAAATCTTGTTATTGTTGCTCCTCCAAAACGAAAAGTCATATCAACATGGGGTTTCCACCAAAAGACTTCTTATGATGCCTTGTTGGTTCTAAATGAAAATGGTACCAAATTGATATCCAGTATGTCCACCACAGCTGGTAATTTGAAAATCTTGTTATTGCTGAAGAATATAAAAAATGGTTTCAGCAATCTGTGGTTAAAAGGATGAAATGGTCTTAATTTGAATTCCTGGAAATTATTTTCAGCCAGCAGAGTGCCAGTCCCTTTGAGATACTCCTGTTTAACACTTTGAGAAAGTTCACATTTCAGCATTTTGACATGAATTAACAAAAAAATTGTAAGAGCTGCTCTTAAAAATTCTTCATAAAACATCTTGAACAACATAATAACAAATACACAAGACAAGAAATGAAAATACTTGAGCAAGTGTTTCTGCCAAAATAAGTGTTTGGTTGGTCTCTCCTTTTTATCTCACCTCTGCCAAAAGGTCAGCCAATTTTTAATCAAATACTCACAGACCATTATGGACCATCTTTGATTCCTTTATTATTTCTAACACCCCAATAAATATCTTGCCTTTGGCCTTAAATTCTCTAAATTGCAACAATAAGGTAATCAATTTACAGCTTGTTGTGTACACATCAGCCGTTGTGCACAAGTCACAATCAGATTAACTCATCATGCATCATTGCACCAGGCATTGCACTGTTTGAACAGTTCAGGACCCCAGTAGACTGGTTTTGGCTTGTCTCTGTAATGTGTAGATAGAATGCATATAAATACCATTAGATTTCAACTGTAAAACGTTATGTATGGTAGGTGATCTTTAAAATGGTAACTTGGTGCTACCACCGGTCAAATCACATGTATGTCCTTAACACCACTTCTGTCAGTATTCACTACTCCTCATACTGTCATAAAATTGAGTATACATTCCTTCCCTTCACTCTCATATAAAAATATTGGTTCAATAAATGAGAAACAAAGAATGGAAGTTTCTGAGACATGATAAAAATTCTGCCATAAAATACTACATGTAATTTATTTCTCAGTCATAACTGCAAATCCCATCAACTTACTTGGTTTGACTTGTTCATCTGTTGAATTTTAAGTAGATACCTACTATGCATTGCAAATAATAGCACAGATTTGTAAGGGATTGGCCTGCTATAAGTTTTCTAACCAAAGTCCAAATATTTGTTTTTCTAGCTCAAATAATAAATGCCACTCTGGATAGAATCAATTATATTTTGCATTTGATGGCATATTGTTAGAAAATTGGGAGTATGTCACCAGGATGACTCTTTGGAATAATTCTATAACCCCTGCTCCTGATTATACAGTCAATCCATCTGGAAATTGCTTTGTTGTGATATTCCCAGACCTGTTAATATTTAAAGCTGCAGTTATGGAAATTATATTGATTCTCTCCATAATATATCTCTTATTATTGCCACACTTTAGAGGAGATTATGATAACCTTCATCTGTCAGTAAGTCTCCCTAAACAACTGGATGGTCTCCCTTTAACAGATCTCTTATCCCCACACTTTTAGAGGAGGATATTATAATAACCTCCATCTGTCAGATAATTCCTCATAAACCACTGGATGGTCTCCTTTTAATGTATCTCATATTCTCCGGACACTTTTAGAGGAGGATATTATAATAACCTCCATCTGTCAGTAATTCCTCCTAAACCACTGGATGGTCTCCCTTGAATGTATCTTATTATCCCCACACTTTAAAGGAGGATATTATGATAACCTCCATCTGTCATTAGCTCCTCTAAACCACTGGATGGTCTCCCTTTAACATATCTCTTATTATCACCATACTTTTAGCAGGGAATATTGTAATAACCTCCATCTGTCTAACTCCTAAGCCACTGGATAGTCTCCCTTTAAAATACCTTTTATTATTGCCACACTTTCAAAGCAGGATATTATGTTAACCTCCATCTGTCAGTAACTCCTCCTAAACCACTGAATGGTCTCCCTTTAATATATCTCTTATTATCAGCACACTTTTAGCAGGGGATATTGTGATAATCTCCATCTGTCTGTAACTCATTATAAACCACTGGGTGGAAATTCATCAAATTTGGTACACAAATCTGCAGGAAGTAGCCATCTACATACAGTTTCTTTACCTCTTCCCTTGGTCCCTGCGAGGGGGTCAGAGGTCAGATATACAAAAAATGTAATTACAGTGATATTTTTAGCTCTTCTGGCTTTAAGGCTAAGTGAGCTAAATGTATGACACTGAATTGCCATTCAATGTGCGTTATGCATTTGACAACAATTGCTATTTTCAGCTTCTCAAAAAGCACTGCAGAGATTTTAATCAAGTTTGGCAGCAATGATCCTGGCATGAATATGTTTACTGTTTAATCCCATGTCAGCACAATACTGGCTATATGGTGCAGATTAAAAGTTAAGTTCTGAAATGGTAAAGCTAAAGATAAAACCTTCCAAATAAGTGTAGACATGTAGTATTACAAGTGTAGACATGTAGTATTACAAGTGTAGACATGTAGTAATACAAGTGTAGACATGTAGTATTACAAGTGTAGACATGTAGTATTACAAGTGTAGACATGTAGTATTACAAGTGTAGACATGTAGTATTACAAGTGTAGACATGTAGTATTACAAGTGTAGACATGTAGTATTACAAGTGTAGACATGTAGTATTACAAGTGTAGACATGTAGTATTACAAGTGTAGACATGTAGTATTACAAGAAGGGTTTTCGAGTTACACATGATGCCAGTCCACCATCAGATGTGGCCACTGTTACCAAAAATATAAGAACCTTTAAACAACTGGTACTTCTTTTCAAAAACTATTTGATAGAATTTGACTAATTGGGAAAGAAAGCATCCTGGCATGACGGACTTTAATGTTTATACAAAAATTATGAGTATCTGCCACCAAATATGACCACAAATCTTGAAAATAGGAAAACATTTCAACTATTTTTCCTCAAAAATAGCTCAGAAGATGTTGACCAGGTTGGGCAAAAGTATCCTGGTATGCAAACAGTGAGATCTGCCGTCAAATATGGCCACTGTTACTAAAAATAGAAACACCATTTAAAGACTTTTTCTCAGAAACTAATGAACAGAATTTGACTAAATTTGACAGAAAGCATCTTGATATGAAGTTTGTTTCAAGTTTATAACAAATAATGCCAATCCGCCATCCGATATGACCACTGTTACTCAAAAATATGAAAACTTTCAAATGGTTTCTCAAAAACTACTCAAAAGAATTTTACCACATTTGACAGAAAACATTCAAGGATAGGGCTTTCAAGTTTTGTACAAATGATGCCAATCTGACATCAAATATGGCTGCCGTTACTAAATACAGAAAACATTTAAATATCAAAAGAACTTAACCAAATTTGACAGAAAGTGTTCTGACATGAGGGTCTGTCATGTTTGTACAAAAGACAATCATCCAATAGATATGTCCACTGTTACTAAAAATAGAAAAACCTTTAAATGACTTTGAATGATTTTGTCTCAAGGACCGTTCAACTCAGTTTCACCAAATTTGATATAAAGCATCCGAGCTCAAATGTCTTTCAGTTTCAAAGAAATTATGCCAATCTGCCATCAGATGACATCTTTCAAATTGCCATCACCTCCATCTGTATTTCTTAACAGTCTTGCTCTTGCATATGTCAAATGTTATACTTATTTGGGTCATATTTGAAACCCAATCAGATGATGAAGACATGATGAGACTTTTTTGTGTACTCTAACAAATATAGTTTTATGCAAATTTAGAAATTGTTCTTTGAATATAAAACTTGTATGTAGGTTATTAAAATTTTATTGCTTTGAATATCAAACTTGTACATAGGTTATTTAAATTTTATTGCTTTGAATATCAAACTTGTATGTAGGTTATTCAAATTTTATTGCTTTGAATATCAAACTTGTATGTAGGTTATTAAAATTTTATTGCTTTGAATATCAAACTTGTACGTAGGTTATTCAAATTTTATTGCTGCACTATGTATTGTGTACTTCTATGAACAAAATTTAGTAAATGTATAAAAATAAACTTAGTTATTTGTTATAACTATAGTCTTTGTTTGCTGTTAGGCCTCCAAAGATGCAACAATGCTTCTACCATGTTTATGAATTGTTAGGTATTTAGTTTTGAAGAATTAATGAGAGGGTATTTATTGATAAGAATATCCAATAGTAAGAACTGTATCTTGAAATCGCTGTGGAACCATGAGGTTCATTTTAATTCTTAGATTATTGATAGATGAAGCAAATTACTTTTTAAATGTCTGACATAACTTTGTTCTTGTCAATGAGAGAAAGTCAGTAGTTGCACTTGTCACTCTATATTTGTGCATAAGACACCTATGGAGGGAGCCACAGTAGCTCAGTTGGTAGAGTGTTGGACTTGTAATCCAAGGGTCATGGGTTTAATACCTGCTCAGGCCGGCTTGGGTCATCTGCCTCAGTGTGTCTTTGGAAAAGGTACTTAGTTCCCATTTCTGCGGCATGATATAGCCAATAATGTGTTAAAAGTGCCTTTAAACACCGACCCACCTCTGAATTTTTTTTTTAGCCTTGCTGGTCATAGACCAGAAGAGCTTATGTGATGGCCTTTAGTCCAGCATCCATTAGTAGAAGTTTGTTATTGCTACTTCTTAACTACTGAGTCCGGCATTCATTAGTACAAGTTTGTTATTGCTACTTCTTAACTACTGAGTCCGGCATTCATTAGTACAAGTTTGTTATTGCTACTACTTAACAACTGAGAGGATTTTTTCTCCAAACTTTAGAGACATATGCATGCCAAGGTCCAGTTGGTCCTGAATGAAAATGGTGCCAACTTGGCCACCATGGCAGCCATTTTTTAAAATATTGTTATCGCTACTTCTCCTAAATGGAGAATCATATTGACATGGGCTTTTCACTAAAAGATTTGTGATATGTAGCTCGTCCTAGATGAAAATGGTGCTGATCCAACATCCAATATGTCTGCCATGGCGGCCATTTATCACTACTCCTCATGAAAGAATGATCATATTGACATGGGGTTTTCACGAAAAGACTTCTTGTGATTTCTAGTTAGTCCTAAATGAAAATGGTGTTGATCTGATCTCCAGTATGGCCACCATGGTGCCTATCTTGAAAATCTTGTTATTGCTACTCCTTCTGAACAGAAAGTCATACTGACATGTGGTTTTCACCAGAAGACTTTTTATGGCATCTAGCAGGTCCTAAATGAAAGTGGTGTTGATCTGACCTCCAGTATGGCCACCATGGTGGCCATCTTGAAAATCTTCTTATCACTACTTTTCCTGGATATATAGTCATATTGTCATGGGGTTTTCACCAAAAGACTTTTTATGATATGCAATTGGTCCTAAATGAAAATGGTGCCAGTGTTACATCCAGTATGGATGCCACAACAGCCATATTGAAAATCTTGTCATAACTTGTCCTCCTGAATTGATGGTCATATCTACATAGGGTTTTCAGTATGAGACTCTTTAGGGTCCTTAATGAAAATGGTGCTGAACTTGTCATCCAATATGGCTGCTGGATGGTTTCAACACCAAGCAGTTAAAATGAAGAAATGGTCTTACCTTGGATTCTTGGAAATTATTTTTGGACAGTTGAGCATTATTCCCTTTGACAGGCTATTGTTTATATTTCAAATACATTTATATTTTAATTTGGATGCATGTAATTGTATATATGGACCACAGAGTCTGAAATAATTCTTATCTTAAATATAGCCACCATTACTAAAACAAATAATTAAGCAACTTTATCTCGAAAAAATAAATAGGACCAGCTGTGATCAAAAGCGTCCAGCCATAAAAAGCCTTTCAGTATTGAATATCTGTTGCTGATGTTCCATCAGATATGGATAAAAATACAAAACAGAACCTTGAACAGTTCTTTTCATAACATATGCAATCAACAGCATCGGAAGAAATTTCTGCAGAAAGTACCCTACTGATCCAGACTTCTTTGCCAACTGCTCTTTCTTTTAGTTGTTTGGCAGATGTCAGACAAATGATTGATCTTGGATCCACTTGGGGCTCTTGTTGAATATTATTTTGCTAAACTTTTTACATGCAATCATAGCAAGAGTACACATAATATATGTCATGCATTTTCAGTGATCACCCCAGGGTCAATGTCTGGATGGGGGAACTGTAATAAAAATGGTGGGTATTTGCCATGACAAGCCATGAAAGTAACTTTGGTTTCTCTTGCAGGCAGTCCATGCTCTGAAGAGTACAATAGAGGAGTGTTGGGACCATGATGCTGAGGCTCGGTTGACGGCACAGTGTGTTGAGGAGAGAATCCTGGAGCTGAAGAATTTGTGGACCCTTGACAATAAGCACAAAGGTTTCCATCACATTTGTTGACTCAGACTATGCATAATGTATTTGGTGATGTGTTTTACATCACAGCAACTCTTGAAGGTTATATTGAGCCGAGGCGAGGAGAGTAAAGTGCCTTACCCAAGGACTCTCCATGGTAACCCCTGCTGATCCAGTTTAGGGAATCAAACCCTCACCTGTTTGGTCATGAAGCTAATGCCTTAATCACAGATCCACCTCAGCATAACCATTGAGTCACCTTGGTCTAATCACTGAGCCATTTCACCTTAACTACTGAACCACTTCATTCAGCTTAACCACTGAGCCATTTCACCTTAACTACTGAACCACTTCATTCAGCTTAACCACTGAGCCATTTCACCTTAACTACTGAACCACTTTATTCAGCTTAACCACTGAGCCATTTCACCTTAACTACTGAACCACTTTATTCAGCTTAACCACTAAGCCATTTCACCTTAACTACTGAACCACTTCATTCAGCTTAACCACTGAGCCATTTCACCTTAACTACTGAACCACTTTATTCAGCTTAACCACTGAGCCATTTCACCTTAACTACTGAACCACTTTATTCAGCTTAATCACTGAGCCATTTCACCTTAACTACTGAACCACTTTATTCAGCTTAACCACTGAGCCATTTCACCTTAACTACTGAACCACTTTATTCAGCTTAACCACTGAGCCATTTCACCTTAACTACTGAACCACTTTATTCAGCTTAACCACTGAGCCATTTCACCTTAACTACTGAACCACTTCATTCAGCTTAACCACTGAGCCATTTCACCTTAACTACTGAACCACTTCATTCAGCTTAACCACTGAGCCATTTCACCATAACTACTGAACCACTTTATTCAGCTTAACCACTGAGCCATTTCACCATAACTACTGAACCACTTCATTCAGCGTAACCACTGAGCCATTTAACCAAAACTACTGAACCACTTCATTCAGCTTAACCACTGAGCCATTTCACCTTAACTACTGAACCACTTTATTCAGCTTAACCACTGAGCCATTTCACCTTAACTACTGAACCACTTCATTCAGCTTAATCACTGAGCCATTTCACCATAACTGCTGAACCACTTTATTCAGCTTAACCACTGAGCCATTTCACCTTAACTACTGAACCACTGAGCCATTTAACCAAAACTACTAATATACCACAGCTGAACTACTAAGCTACCTCAGATCCCATTTTTACTTTTTCACTAAAGATTATAAAACACATTATAGGACTTTACAAATGGATAATCATCAGCTTGAAAGATTTAAGTTGACAGAATTGTTTTACATTCTTGTTTTGCAGTTTTACTTGGTCAATATTATTAATTTGGGTTATTAAATTTTCTACCTGCCCGGACCAATTTTCTACTTGCCCAGAGCATTTTTTTCAGTCAAAATGAAAAGGAATGAAATGGTAGCAAAACTTTCTTTTACATGATTGAATTAATGTAAAGCTAACAAAATAAAACTAAAATACAGCCAGGTCACAGAATATCAGGAAAAAAGGTATATAAATGAACATAAATTTCAGCACAGACAAAAAATTTGTGTATGATTCAAAATTATTGTTATAACAAACAGTGGGTGTTTGTATGGCAGAAATAAACAAAAACAAAAATGTTACAAAATGTGATCAAAGCATTAAATTATAAAATGATTGTTATATTTTAATAGAAGTCTTGGAAGAGAACATTCAGTAATTCTCATCAAAATCAAGCCACCTGTACCCCTTTTTCCATTTTGGCACAAACTCTGTTTCGTGCTTTCATCGCCTCTATTTGTAACTTCTCAGCTTGTCCCTTTTTTCCCACATTCCTCCACCTTCTCTTTTTGGTGACAAAATTCCATAACAAATATGACATTTGATATTTCACTTACGCATTCAACACATTTAAATAATTGTACATGAGTCTTACTTAATGTCATAATACAAGGTTACTTGAGGATTTACAGACAGACAGTAATTGATCTCCAAACATACCTATGTGTTTGACAGACCGACGGTACAAACATACCTAGGTGTTTGACAGACAGACAGTAATTGATCTACAAACCTCTGGAAAAATCTGCAAGTTTGGATGACAGATCTTAATTGGAAGATCTAGTTTAAATTGTTTACTGTTGTAAATATAACTGATGGTTATTATATAACACATCTGATATGCAAGTGCCAATATGATCGGACAGATCAAGATAGCTGACTTATGGCGGTGTGGGTTACATTTAGAGCAACCCTTCATTTCAAGTCAAGAATGAAATATTTCAGCAAAAGTATAATCGCAAAATGGCATTTATTATTTTGATCAATAACACCCAAAAATCACTTGCCCATTCGGACAAGCTCTTTTTGCTCTCAGTTGTCCTGAACATTGTTTAACTTGCCTCGAGCAGTTGGGCAGATATTAACACTGTCTTGGATGTAACATGGGTATGAATCCCATTATACTGGGTGACTTTAATTTTGTAGTTATAATTTTTTTCACCAGAACTTTTGTTTTCCCCCTATTAATACAGCACTCCCTCTCATTGGGGCCCATCATTGTCACACATACAGCACTCCCTCTCATTGGGGCCCATCATTGTCACACATACAGCACTCCGTCTCATTGGGGCCCATCATTGTCACACAGTACCTTTTATAAGGCGGGTATGGTGATGGATCTGATTTTATTATGTGGAAGTAAAATTATATGTATAATGTACTTCATTTTAAGGTGGTTTTACTATAAGAAGGTGTACGATATACTCCAGAGCTGCCATGGACAGCATTATAATGGAGTGCTATAATATAAACAATTACAAGATGATTTCACCCAACAGAAAACCTATGATGGACATATTCATTATTACATAGCATTTACTATAAAGTACCTCCATACCTATAACACTTGACCATCCTACCATTTTCATACCTCATTATCTTAATTGGTTCAAATCTAGGTCATTTTATCCTTGGTAGTAAATTTTAGTAACTTAATTTGTAGTTCCTTCTGAGGAAAAAACCCACTTTTTGTCATCTTTCAGGTGTGACACCTACAATCAATGGTGCCCTCCTGTCACATGTTTCCAGTAGCAACAAGTCTGGCTACCATTGCAACACAGGTCTCCAGTCCATCACAGATTCATTGTCTCCAAATATTGTTGCAGAGGGCAAGACGACTGCCCTTATCATAAATGACATTCATAGTCATAATCCTGCATATAATATTGAGTCTTCGGAGAGTGCTCCCTCTTACATGAATGAAATCTCCTCCTCCACAATAGAGTCTACGGTCCCAATAACGCCAGGTGATTCTGAGCACCCACCACCAAAGTCTCTCAATTTGAATCATGTACCAAAGAACCAGTGTATTTTGCCACCTCATCAGGGACGAAATCCTGTTGTGGAACGAAACACACACAAGCGTAGTGATGAGGAACTAACTGTCTCAGGTAATTTTGTGTGCTTTTAGCTCTTCTGGACATACGGCAGAAGAGTTTATGGGACGGTCTGTTGTCCATAGTCCATCTGTCATCCATCTGTTCATTAGCACAAGTTTGTTATTGCTACTCCTAATAAACTACTTGGAGTTCAGTTTTTGCATTTAGCCCATGACCTCATAGCTTTTTTTGCATCCTGTATGCGTACTGTTATACCTGGAATCATTAAGCTTGGTGAGGGGATGCATCTTGATAAGTACTACACCCCCACCCCACTCAATCACAAAAGTAGGTCACTGTGATCCATATTTCATGCATAACTAATTTGCTTAAATTTTGTGTTTTTAACTGTTAATGCTAAACTCACTACACAGGATGATTGTATAAATCTCTATTAGTACCACACACATAAAAAGGTCAGTATAATCAACATTTCACAGTTTACTATCTTAGATTGAATTTTTGCATTTAGCTCATGAGCACATAGGTTTTTTTGCATGCTATGAACATATTATATATAAGAACATGAAATTTGGTGATTGGATGCATCTTCATGAGCACTACTCATTCATTTTAGTAGCAGGTCATTAAAACCCATATTTTACACTTCACTGACCTGGGTACAATTTTATATTTGATGTTCATTTCTCAGATGCTGTTCATGCTAGAATCATGAAATTGATGATGCATCTCTGTTAGTACACCCTTACAACAAATGCTCATTGTAAGCTATATTTAATCTGTATTTATTGGCTTTGGTTAAGTTTTCACGTTAGTTCAATACCACAAGACCTTTTAGCATTGTATATGCATGTTGTCCTTCCTAGAATTATGAAATATGGTGAGGGGATGTATCTTGATAGGTACTATACCCTTACTGAAAAAAGAGGTCTCTGTGACCTATATTTCCTGCTTTAGTGACTTTGTTAAGCTTCTGTGACCTATATTCCCTGCTTTAGTGACTTTGTTGAGCTTTTGTGTTTAAAGTGCATTTATTGAGTGCTGTTTATGTTTGAATCATGAAACTTGATAATTGCTTGTTTCTCTGTTTGTACTATATCCTCTAATCAAAGAGGGTCACTGATCTACATTTTATTCTTTACTAACATAGGTAAAGAGTTTGTGTTTAGTTCATGATCACATAGATTTTCCCATGCAGTATACATCCTAGCCATCACATAAGCTCCTTTCTTAATGATTATTCATTGTATATTGAGTACACATGAATGAGTGTATGAATTAGATTAGTAGACTGCAAGCTTTTCATGTGAAGCCTAAGCTGTAGTGGCTAATCAAGGTAATTACTGATGCATGAACTATGCTTCCTATACTGGCTGTCATTCCAAGGTTACTCTTATATGGCCACGACAGTGGTTATTTTGAAAATCTTATTGCTACTCCTTCTGAATGGATGGTCATATCAACGTGGGCTTTTCACTAAAAGATTTCTTATGATATCTAGTTGGTCCTAAATGAAAATAGTGCCAATCTGAAATCCAATATAGCCACCATGGCAGTCATCTTTAAAATCTTGTTATCACTACTTCTGATTGGAAAGTCATATCGACATGGGGTTTTCACCAGAATTCTTATGATGTCGAGTTGGTTCCAAATGAAAATGGTGCTGCTCAGACAGCAATTTGACCACTGCAGTGGCCATCTTGAAAATCATGTTATTGTTACTCCTCCTGAATGGATGGTCATATCAACATGGGGATTTCACTGGAAGACTTCTTATGATGTCAAATCGGTCCAAAATAAAAATAGAGTCGATCTGACATCCAGTATAGTCACCATGGCAGCCATCTTGAAAATCTTGTTATCGCTACTCCTCCCAAACAAAAAGACTGTTGACATGGGGTTTTCACCAGAAGATTTCTTGTGAGGTCTAGTTGGTCTCAGGTGAAAAAGGTGCTGATTTGAATGTCAATTGAAAATTTTGATAATGCTACTCCTAGATGGATGGTCATATTGACTGGGGGTTCTCACCAAAAGGCTTCTTGTGAGATCTAGTTAGACCTAAATGAAATTGGCGCTGATCTGACATCCAGTTTGGCTGTTATGTCAAAAATCTTGTTATAGCTACTGAGTAGAAAGTCATTGCAACATGGGGATTTATATATAGTTGGCTCTAAATTAAGATGGTCCCAGTCTGATCTCAAATATGAAAATCTTATCCTCTTAGATGGATGATCATATCGACATGGGGTATTAACCAAAATACTTTTTATATCGGTTTTTTCCTTTGGTTTAATGATACTTTTAACACATTATTGGCTATATCATGCCAAGGAAATGGAAGCTATGTGCCTTTTCCTAGGACACACTGAGACAGCCGACCTGGGCTGGCCTAAGCTGGTATTGAACCGCAACCCTTGGATTACGAATCCGATGCTCGACCAACTGAGCCACTGTTGCTCCGCTTACGATGTTTTGTTGTTCCTAAATGAAAATGGTGCTGATCTGGCATCCAATAGGGTCACCATGGTTGGCATTTTGAAAATCTTGTTATTGCTACTCATTTGCAGTTGATGGTTATATTCACATAGGGTTTTCAAAAAAACACTTCAAATAATGTCTGGTTGGTCCTTAATGAAAATGGCGCCGATTTACATCAAATATGGCTGCCACAGCAGCTAATTTGAAAACCTTGTTATTACTTACAAGTCTCAAATAAGGTTTCAACATCCAGCAGTTAAAAAGAAGACATGGTCTTATCTTTAATTCCTGGAAATTCTTTTTGACCAGTAGAGCATTGGTCCCTTCAAGGGACTCTTGTTATGAGATCGGTATAGGACCACAACTTTGATATCATAGAAAAGAATGTTCTTTTTTATTTTATTTTATGCCCTCTCTCAGTATATATGGATGAATTTATGTATGTATGTATGTGGTTTAATGGCATGTCAGCACAATACTGGCTATATAGTGCCAAATTTAAACTTAAGTTCTAAAAATGTAAAGATACAAAAACTGCCCCAAAAAACTTTAGTTAGAATAGGGACCAACATTTTGTTGTCAGAACTTTACTCTGAATTTATTTTCTGCATGATAATTAATATTTACAATGGTTGCTGGAGACCTCTAAAAACATTGTAATGGCAAGCTATGCAATCATTGATTACATTCCGGTTTATATACCTTTTGAGAATTTTAATATATTTACATTTCATCTTTTATCTTGCTGGACTTTGCAAGGGTTTATCTTCCTAAAGTTTTGTTTGCAATTTTAGCTCCTGGCCATAACCTTGTGAGCTTATGGTATGACTCTGCATCCATATGTCTGTATGTCAGCAATTGGTTCTTACCATTCTGGAGGCCATATTTCTGATCAAAATTTTGATAAAACTTAAATATAAGCTTATATCATCAGGATCTCAGATGAATTTGATCATGAGTGGGAGCTTTGAGGTGATCTTGTATCTGATTGGCAGAGCTTATTACTTCTCTAGAGACTATATTTCTCATCCAGTTTCAGTAAAACTTGGTAACTTGGAAAAAGGTTTATATCATCAAGATCTTGGGATGAGTTCAATTGTGTGCTACAGCTATGCATATTAATTATGCCTTTATCTTTGGAAATACTTTTTTTCAGACTGTATTAAATTAGGTCAACTTTACATGATATGGAGATTTGGACATAGTTTACATAGGACATAATTTACATAGGACATAGTTTACATAGTTTGCAAAGGACATAATTTACGTTGGACATAATTTACATAGGATATAGTTTACATAGGACATAGTTTACATAGGACATAGTTTACATAGGACATAGTTTACATACATAGGACATAATTTACATAGAACATAGGACAGTTTACATAGGACATAAATTACATGAGACATAATTTACATATGACATAGTTTACATAAGACATAGTTTACATAGGACATAGTTTACATAGGACACAATTTACATAGGCCATAGTTTACATAGGACATAGTTTACATGGGACATAGTTTACATGGGACATATTTTACATAGGTCATAGTTATCACAGGACATAATTTACATAGAACATAGTTTACATGGGACAGTTTACATAGGACATAATTTATATGGGACATAGATTATATAGGACATAGTTTACATAGGACATAATTTATATGGGACATAGATTATATAGGACATAGTTTACATAGGACATAGTTTACATAGGACATAGTTTACATAGGACATAGTTTACATAGGGCATAGTTTGCATAGGACATAGTTTACATAGGACATAGTTTACATAGGACATATTACATAGTTTATGTCGGACATAGTTTACATAGGACACAATTTACATAGGCCATAGCTTACATAGGACAGCTGAAGTTACTTAAAGTAGAAACACAGTTAAACAACATGTCAAATATCACCAATTTCAACCAAATAGCAAGGCACTTCAATTGCCTCGATACAGTATAGCTTTTCGTGCATTGATATGGTATTAAACACCAAACAATCAAAGAAACAAACTTTTTTCTGTTTTCTAGGAAACAACTTGGTGTATGGAAAAGATAAATCAGATTCCAGTCATGTCGCGGGACAAACCTCTCAGTCGCAGCGATTTTCGGGGCATTATTTTGGCTCTTTATCAGACAACATGCAGACGTCACTCGTACAGAATGATACCTTGAACCAGCACAGAAACCCACCAATTTCTTACGTTCAAAATCAAGTTGCAGTGAACTTTCAACCAAAAATGGCCAACAATCCTTCAAATTCTATTGCCTCTGCAGCACAGAGTAGAAATGCAGGAAACTCAAAGTCACAAAAGCCAAAGAAATTCAAGGACATTGGACTGTTTGGGCATTTGGCTTTTCTTGGGCGACTGGCATGGGGAGGAGGCAAAAAATCTGCAACAAAAAACAGTTCAGGAGCTACAGATGCATTGCTTGAAAGTGGAAATATACCTAATGGGGCTGTAAATACACAGTTTGAATCTCCACCCTCTGTTCAAATGGAGGTAAGACTCTTGAAGGGTTCAAATGTGATAACTCAGCCAGCTCATTTGAGTGGAGGCTATGGGACAAATCTTGGGTACGCAAACCATGCACAACATCATCAGCCCCAACCTTCAGTGGAAGTCGGTGTTGCTAGGTTAGTGGAACCTCGTGGACAGCATTCAGTTTTTCGGTTACGAGGGGCACCATATTCAAAAAGTACTTCTGATTTGAGTCCCCAGAAATCGGCATCATACTTAAAACTTGAAGAGGAATGTGTCAGATGCCATAGTCCTCGTGCTCGTAGACCAAGCACGCTATCACTAAGGGGACATAATTATAACCGTATGAATGGTCATGGTGGAGCTAGTAGTAGTATCTCTTCCCTTGCTATGTTTAAACGGTTGCCAAGCAACAGTTTGTCAAATGTGCTGGGAGGGAAACTAAAGAGTTTGGGAACTAGTCATAGTCAGCCATCACTGGACAGTAGTCAGCAGTCACTCACAGCAAAAGACATTAACATGAACAGAAAGATCTGTGAGAATCCAAACGAGAAAATAAAGACTCGTGTTAAAACCCCACTATCTATGAAAAAGGGGCGTTTATCGCTTTATGATGACAGGCTAATGTCTGATATGTATGAAGAGGACTGTGAGCTGAAAGAACAGTCATCAAAAAAACAGATGAACAGTATTAGCGTTCAGCAGTTTAAAAACCTGAATAGAAATTCCCAGCCGTACAGAGCTGCTGCAGATTGCACTTGCTGAATACAAAGTCAAGTAAAACATTGGGTTGAATTGTTCTCCATTACAGAAGTAGACAATGTGCATGAAACTTCTGTACACTTACCCCTCTGTAAATTTAAACACTTTGAAAATAAAATTAGAAAATCCATAATTTTAGGAAGCAGTATGAAAACACTTGTCTTTACTGTGCTTTGAACTGAACTAGACAGTTTGTGGCAATGAGTCAAAATAAAATATCTTGTGGCAACAAGTCCAAATGAAATATCTTGTGGCAATGAGTCCAAATGAAATATCTTGGGGCAATGAGTCCAAATGAAATATCTTGGGGCAACAAGTCAAAATGAAATATATTGGGGCATTGATTCCAAATGAAATATTTTGGGGCAATGAGTCAGAATGAAAAATATCTTGGGGTAACAAACTTAGACTAGTGTGTCTTGTAACTGAGATGTAACCAAAAATAAATTTTTTAGCAGTAGAGACATTTTAATGACTTGGCAGTCTGATAATGAGATCACAAAATTAATTCCATCAAAATTTATCATCTTCTGTATTATAACCTGCCTAGGTCTGGAATCGCTAAAATGTAAATAGCCAAAATTAAAACCAGCTTTTTTGTGTGGACAGATTCATTAAAATTTATGTCAGTGAAAAATCTATGTTTATGATATTTATTGCTTTTGAGAGTTATACAGAATCATGCATTCGATATACAGTATACCTTAGATATACTGTATACATTAAATATTAAGTATACCTTAGATATACGGTATACATTATACAGTATACCTTTGATATACAGTATACATTATACAATATACCTTTGATATACAGTATACATTATACAGTATACCTTAGATATACATACATTAGATATACATTATACAGTATACCTTAGATATATGGTATACATTATACAGTATACCTTTGATATACAGTACACATTATACAGTATACCTTTGATATACAGTATACATTATATGGTATACCTTAGATATACAGTATACATTATACAGTATACCTTTGATATATAGTATACATTATACAGTATACCTTAGATATATGGTATACATAATACAGTATACCTTAGATATACAGTATACATTATACAGTATACCTTAGATATACGGTATACATTATACAGTATACCTTAGATATAGATTATACAGTATACCTTAGATATATGATATACATTATACAGTATACCTTTGATATACAGTATACATTATACAGTATACCTTAGATATACGGTATACATTATACAGTATACCTTAGATATACAGTATACATTATACAGTATACCTTAGATATATGGTATACCTTATACAGTATACCTTAGGTATACAGTATACATTATACAGTATACCTTTGATATACGGTATACATTATATAGTATACCTTTAATATACAGTATACAGTATACCTTAGATATACAGTATACATTATACAGTATACCTCAGATATACAGTATACATTATACAGTATACCTTTGATATACAGTATACATTATATAGTATACCTTTGATATACAGTATACATTAGATATACAGTATACATTAGATATACAATATGCTAGATTTTTGTTGTGAACAAATGCAAACAATGCAGACCTAAATCTACCACTGTGTTATGTGCTGGCAGAACAGAGTACATGTTTGTTTTTGAGTTACATTGTGGGTCCTTAATCTGCCTACTTTTTTCCGTAATACCTGCACATGCCTTAATAAACCCACACACATTCTTTTGGTCAAAACTTGCATATATACAACCACTTGTGGGTGCACATGTCTCAAACCTAGCAGTCCTCATAGGAGGGAAGCAGCAGGCCTCATGGGAAGGAAGCAGCAGGCCTTGTGGGAAAGAAGAAGCTGCTCAGATCCAGCTAGAAACATGATGCTTTTCTCAGAAGCTACCACCATGTATGCCTGGTATATCATTACCACTTACCACCATGTATGCCTGGTGCATCATTACAATTTACCACCATGTATGCCTGGTGTATCATGACCACTTACCACCATGTATGCCTGGTGTATCATTACCATTTACCACCATATATGCCTGGTGTATCATTACCATTTACCACCATATATGCCTGGTATATAACATTACCACTTACCACCATGTATGCCTGGTGTATCATTACCACTTAAATTTGTTGGTTAAATCAGTCTAAAAAATAAATCATGCATGTGTTTTATGGAGTGCAACCATATTGGAATAGAGAATGAACCTCCAGACAAGGGGCGCCAACTTGTCTAGTATATACATGTAATGGGTACACTGTTTATGACTTTGTTGGTGTGGGCTGATTATAAAGAACCTCACTGAATTTACACAGAATGTAACTTTTAATGCATAAAGAATGGTTGTTACATTGAATATGTGTTATACAATGCAGATATTTGTCTACACTGTTTGCACCATAACTTTCAAAGCATCAAGAGTGGTTGTTACTTTGAATATTTGTTATACAACGGCAAATATTGGTCTACTCTATTTGCATACATAACTTTCAAAGCATAAAGAATGGTTGTTACATTGAATATATGATATACAATGGCAGATATTGGTCTACACTGTTTGCACACATAACTTTCAAAGCATCAGGAGTGGTTGTTACTTTGAATATTTCTTATACAATGGCAGATATTGGTCTACCTGTTTGCATACATAACTTTCAAAGCATAAAGAGTGGTTGTTACATTGAATATTTGTTATACAGTGGCAGATATTGGTCTACACTGTTTGCATACATAACTTTCAAAGCATAAAGAGTGGTTGTTACATTGAATATGTGTTATACAATGGCAGATATTGGTCTACACTGTTTGCACACATATAAATATTCATGAAATACTTGGATAACATTACTATCTGCCACAAACTGCTGTTCAACATATTCGACAACTTGCACAAATCTTACATGAAATAAACACAAATTTTGATATTCTGATTATTACAGTTTTGCAAATGCTAACTATTACTGTTATGTTCATAGTTGTTATATCACAGTGTGACATTTGTTTTATCACTGTGACAATTGTTATATCACAGTGTGACATATAGTTATATCACAGTGTACCAATTGTTATATCACAGTGTGACATAATTGCTATATCACAGTGTGACATATAGCTGTTATATCACTGTGTGGCATATCATTTATATAACATTACTTTATGACAAGTATAAGTGTGCATCAAAATCATGTTACAAAGGACACCAGGTGTGCTTATGTTCATGGTGATGAAAATATAATTGAGAAGATTTAAAGCAACTTAGTCAGTTATATCATCTTTAACCCAAATTCCATCTTATTAGAAGCAATGCGTAAAATGATCAATCAGCTATCACAATAGTAAATCAGAAAGTGGAGGATCGACTGAAGTCTATAAACCAGTTATCAGAAGTAATGCAGAGTTCCAGATCAGTGTGGATAATTCTTGTAACTGTTTGATATTAGTCAAATCTCATGCTAGGTAAGTTTTGTTCATTGTACAATCTACATAAAACTTGTTTTGCGCTTGATTTGTGGCTGAATCAATTTCAGCAGCAGTGGTTTTGTTTTAACACTGTTGAGCAAATGATATAACTTCCACTGTCATGGCAGGCATGGTGATGTTGGCTGTCATTCCCACTGTCATGGCAGGCATGGCGATGTTAGCTGTCATTCCCACTGTCATGGCGATGTTGGCTGTCATTCTGACTGTCGTGGCAGGGATGGTGATGTTGGTTGTCATTCCCACTGTCTTGGCAATGTTGGTTGTCATTCCCACTGTCATGGCAGGCATGGTGATGTTGACTGTCATTCCCAAGACTTTAATTTGTGATATTCTTAAAAAAAATGTCAAGATGTCCGTTTGAAATTTATTAATCCAGGGCACATGTACTTTATTATTATGCCAATTCTATCGTAGTTAGCTGATGAAAACAAAGGCCAGATGGTATCAATTATGGTACTGGGATTACTGGGAGAAGGAGGGGGAGCAAAGAATATGAAATTACTGTTGACAGAAATGACCATCAGAATATTATGGCTTGTAAGCTTCCGATAATTGATTTATAGACATCCGTTCCAATTCCATCTCTTATTAGAAGGTCAGCACCAGATGTATTATGAAACCAGTCCTGCATAGTTGTTACATATTCTTAGTTCCGTGTAGAATTTTTATAAGCCATATATATGAAATGTTCTTTACCTTTAGTGTGGACTTTTTACTGTGCTAATTACCAAAATAATATTGCACAGAAGGAAGAATAGATAATGATTGCATGGTAATTCAATCCATGCATCAAGAGGTGCAGAGCCACTAGTGTAGAGTAACAGAGTAGTTTATCTATATAAGACATTCAAGGAAACATACACATTATTTTCATTTATCAACAGGTGTCCTTTAGGTAAAGGTTTAGTTGGATAGTGAATTTTTGTTAAGAGATTTGTAAATGTCCTTAATAAACATATTCCGTTTATATGGAGAGGTTTCTGGTAAGTCAGGTTTCACATTACAATATCATGTAAATCTGATGGTGAAAGTCACTTGCATCTGAGTAACCAAAGGGACAAAGGACAAGGTCACAAAGTTAGGAGCAAATACAATTTTATTTCAGTCTACAACTATGGTATCAAAGTGGTCAGCATGCCAAAATTGCAATAAGAAGGGTGCTGTTTGGAAATCCTTCTTGACTAGACTGGTTGCCAGCT
Organism: Margaritifera margaritifera; assembly: GCA_029931535.1. NCBI lineage: Eukaryota > Metazoa > Mollusca > Bivalvia > Unionida > Margaritiferidae > Margaritifera > Margaritifera margaritifera. Next base: position 2,310,984 of record JAQPZY010001520.1, read on the forward strand.
CTCCTGCCATGGTGTGTCTCTGGGCAGTGCACTTTTATTCCAATTGCTTCAGCACAATATAACCTTTCATTTGGTGATTTGTCATTAAACACCAAACCAAACCAAACATTATTTCAGTATTTTGGTATTATATCATATTGCAAGTGCAGTTGTACTAGAATTACTCAGATGTCAGTGACTTTCCTCATTAGTTATTGGAGTTTCATGTATTTCTTGCATGATAAATACCTGATGATAAGCTCATTCCCAGCTTGTACAAAATTATAATCAATTTGTATATAAGAAAGCCTTTTTCAGTGATAAGGCCCCCTCCCTCCCCCATTCATGGCAGATATACTTTATTCTGTATCCAGCTCTTGGCAGTCTTAAAGGTAATTTGTATTTGGCAATCACTTGTCTTAAATGTCATTTGTATTAGGCAATCACTTGTCTTAAATGTCATTTGTATTAGGCAATCACTCATAAATGTCATTTGTATTAGGCAATCACTTGTCTTAAATATCATTTATATTAGGCAATCACTCATCTTAAAGGTCATTTGTATTTGGCAATCACTTGTCTTAAAGGCCATTTGTATTTGGCAATCACTTGTCTTAAATGTCATTTGTATTAGGCAATCACTTGTCTTTAATGTCACTTGTATTAGGCAATCACTTGTCTTAAAGGTTACTTGTACTAAGCAATCACCTGTCTTAAAGGTCACTGGTAAAAAGCAAAACCGATCTTAAAAAAGACACTTGTAAAGGGTCTCTTACTCTACATAATTGTATAAATAAACCTGTATTATGTATCCACCTGCCTTTAGAGGACCATTTTTTAAAAAATTCCCCGAGGTGACTGTTAAAAACTGGTTTGACTATAGAAACATTTTTTCATATCATTAACCACAGGTAGATGTAATATAATCTTTTCTCCTTTTATTTGTAAGGTTTATGTGATGTATATTTATCATCATTTTCCTCATTATTAAGCAATCTGAAGAAAAGAACCCTCCCTTCTAAAGTCACCCAGCTTCTAGAGTTCCTAGAATAAAAGAACCCTGCCTTATAAAGTCACCAAGCTTCTAGAGGTCCCTAGAAAAAGAACCCTCCCTTCTAAAGTCACAGAGCTTCTAGAGCTCCTGGAATAAAAGAATCCTCCCTTCTAAAGTCACCCAGCTTCTAGAGTTCCTAGAATAAAAGAACCCTCCCTTCTAAAGTCACCCAGCTTCTCGAGGTCCTAGAATAAAAGAACCCTGCCGTATAAAGTCACCAAGCTTCTAGAGGTCCCTATAATAAAAGAACCCTCCCTTATAAAGTCGGAGCTTCTAGAGTCCCTAGCATAAAAGAACCCTCCCTTCTAAAGTCACCCAGCTTCTAGAGTCCTTTGAATAAAATAACCCTCCTTCTAAGATCAGAGCTTCTAGAGTCCCTAGAATAAAACAAACCTCCTCCTAAAATCGGAACTACTAGAGTCCCTAGAATAACATAATCCTCTTTCTAAAATCACAGAGCTCCTAGAGTCGCTAAAATCCAGAACTTTTCTTGTATCTCAAGCTTTTTTTTCCTTGACTGAGATGATGGATAGAATTAGTTCTAACAGTGCAAATAGTATTTTGTTCAAGCTATTTGGGGGGCCAGAAATTTTAAAAAAAGAAAAGAAATTACTAGTGCCCCCCCCCACCACCACCACTAAATTAAATTGTCAGACCCTGACTTGGTAGTTATCCCTACAGCACCTTAAATTCAAGTAAAAGCATACAATCTGAAAACGATGTTGCTTTATTGTTTGGGGGAAATTTCATAAAATGCATAATAACAAATATTTCCCAAACTTGCTGTGTTTTATTTCAAATAATATGGAAATTCCAGAAATCAACAATAATATGGACGAGGTTCAAGTAAATCAAATTTTTTTAACCTACAGAAACAAGGTTCTATTCAGTTTGTTCAAGTTATGGTTACATGTAACTCTATACAGTTTCAAAAAAATAACCAAATCATATGCTATTTTACTGGAATACTGATTTAGAAATGCATTTTCCTATTTGTAATACTTATTGAAAACTATTTTATTCAGTCCTCAGCTTTATGTACAGTTATGACACATTTGCTACAATGGATTTTTTAGCATTGATCAGTGGGTCGGTGGTTCTTTATGGGCTCTTCCTCCACCAGATATACTGGCTGCCGTGTATAGCCTATCATGTGCTAAATAATGTTGTTAAACCACACAAAACCAAAACTAAACCAAACCAGACCTGCTGGCAGATCAGTGCCTTGGCTGTTCACTGGACAAACCCAGACCTGCTGGCAGATCAGAGCCTTGTCTGTTAACTGGACAAACCCAGATCTGCTGGCAGATAAGTGCTTTGGCTGTTCACTGAACAGGTCCAACTTCATCTGTTCACTGGACAAACCCAGACCTGCTGGCAGATTAGTGCTTTGGCTATTCACCCAACAGACATAGACCTGCTAGCAGATTAATGCCTTGGCTATTCACCCAACAGACATAGACCTGCTGGCAGATTAATGCCTTGGCTATTCACCCAACAGACATAGACCTGCTGGCAGAAAAGGGCTTTGGATGTTCACTAAACAGGCCCAACTTCATCTTTTCACTGGACAGACCCAGACCTGCTGGCATACCAGTGCCTCAGTTCACTGGAAATTAGAAGTATAACAGTATAGATTCATTCAGTATAATGCTCATTCTGAATTGTCAGGTTTTGTTTCATTCTGGTCACGGTTGGTTGTTTATTATGCACAGGTAAATCTTGTATATACATATTACTTATTTGTGAATTCTAGAAGTTACTTCCCTTTCCAGCGATAGATTACCTCCTCTTAGCAGGTATTTTACTATAAAGTATCAATATAAAAGAGCATTTCAGTTTAAAATGATTTTAAAAGAAATGGTGATCAATCATTTGATAGAAAATTGTTTAATAATATAGAATTAACAAATCTATGTACTTTTTATCATAACTGTTGCCCACTTAAAATGAATAAACATTGAATAATTTTGTACTATATATTGTTTAGCAAAATACCGACAAACAGGAGATAACAAGTTCATAGAAGGAAGCCGTTTTTATTAAATGAGTGAATACTTTGTGCAGCAAGCTATACATTTGTATGGTGGATAACACTTCATTAACAAAATGCTTCATCAACATTCTTTTTTTTATATACAAATTTGTATTGAAATCTTTCTCATTATATATGCAGATTCTCATTATTCATATTTTACTGTTTGCTAGATTGTGTTTGTGAGCATTCTGTAAAGTGTATTGTCAACAAAATGTATTACAAATGTAAGGTCAGTATTGTTTATTGCCAGAATTTGCATACATGTATTTTGCTGTAGTTTGTGCAAAGCTTTGTGATAAATGTAAAATTCACATTTAGTAGATGGGAATACATTTGGTGACCGACCACACAGTGTTCAAAAAGTCTGTGCTTTTTTGTGCATTTAAGGATGAGAATATGGATTTTGAGAAAATCTACAAGGAATAGCACACATCAAGATGCTTACAGTTTTACAGTATTTTTCTGTAATTCAACTTTCAGCTTGCAAATTCTTTTTGATTACTTTAAAAATTGTGAAAAGAAGCTCAAGCTATAAATGAAAAGTCAAAGGAAAATAAAAATTTACCAATGTAATTTCAAACATTAAAACAATCCGTACTATAGGTGTATCCATCCAAATTTTTACAACAATGACAAAAAATCCACATAATGTAGAAAAATCCATATATGATCAGCAGTCGTTTGGGCATTTGCCCCCCACTGTGATAACATAGTGTTGCTTTTGTCCTGAATCTGTTTAAATGCAGTAGCACAAATATTAAACTCTGAGGAATGAAATTGTACACATTTTATCAGTCATCACTAAATGATCCAATTAGTACACATTTTATCGGTCATCACTAAATGATCCAATTTGTACACATTTTATCAGTCATCACTAAATGATCCAATTGTACACATTTTATCAGTCATCACTAAATGATCCAATTTGTACACATTTTATCAGTCATCACTAAATGATCCAATTAGTACACATTTTATCAGTCATCACTAAATGATCCAAATTGTACACATTTTATCAGTCATCACTAAATGATCCAATTTGTACACATTTTATCAGTCATCACTAAATGATCCAATTTGTACACATTTTATCAGTCATCACTAAATGATCCAATTTGTACACATTTTATCAGTCATCACTAAATGATCCAATTTGTACACATTTTATCAGTCATCACTAAATGATCCAAATTGTACACATTTTATCAGTCATCACTAAATGATCCAATTTGTACACATTTTATCAGTCATCACTAAATGATCCAATTCGATTTTCAGGCCATTTCAGCAACATTTCATTTTTCAAAATCAAAAATCTTGTTAGCATGATATAGAAAATACCATATGAGGTAGACAAATGAAATTTGATATGCATACTTGTATATTTAGATGACATGATCAAATTTTCATGCCAATATAAAAAAAATATTCAAATTTTGGGACTTAACATTGTAGGTAAACAGTGGGGCATACACATTGTACAAGACACAAAACAGTGGGGCATACACGTTTTACAAGACACAGTAGGTAAACAGTGGGGCATACACATTTTACAAGACACACAGTAGGTAAACAGTGGGGCATACACATTTTACAAGACACAAAACAGTGGGGCATACATTTTACAAGACACAAAACAGTGGGGCATACACATTTTACAAGACACAGTAGGTAAACAGTGGGGCATACACATTTTACAAGGCACAAAACAGTGGGGCATACACATTTTACAAGACACAAAACAGTGGGGCATACACATTTTACAAGACACAGTAGGTAAACAGTGGGGCATACACATTTTACAAGACACAAAACAGTGGGGCATACACATTTTACAAGACACAAAACAGTGGGGCATACATTTTACAAGACACAAAACAGTGGGGCATACACATTTTACAAGACACAGTAGGTAAACAGTGGGGCATACACATTTTACAAGGCACAAAACAGTGGGGCATACACATTTTACAAGACACAAAACAGTGGGGCATACACATTTTACAAGACACAAATCTAGTTAATCTTTTTGTACAAAGATCTTTTTATAATAATGTTACCTATAATTATTTGTAGGTCTGAAAATAGTAGTTAAAATTGTACTAGAAATTGCACACAATATGGTAGATTCCAAAATTATTGGACTGTCAGTGCCAGACTTTTTTTGTCAAGTTAAACTTGTGTTTAGGATACTGGAGATACAGGTAGTCTTTTAAACTCTAGATTAGGAAGTCTTAATGTAAAATGAAAGGGGGGGGGGGGGGTAGGAAGTCTTAATGTACAATGAAAGGGGGGGAGGGTAGTAAGTCTTAATGTACAATGATTGGGGGGGTAGGGAGTCTTAATGTACAATGAAAGGGGGGGAGGGTAGTAAGTCTTAATGTACAATGATTGGGGGGGTAGGGAGTCTTAATGTAAAATGAAAGGGGGGGAGGGTAGTAAGTCTTAATGTACAATGATTGGGGGGGTAGGAAGTCCTAATGTAAAATGAAAGGGGGGGAGGGTAGTAAGTCTTAATGTACAATGATTGGGGGGGTAGGGAGTCTTAATGTAAAATGAAAGGGGGGGAGGGTAGTAAGTCTTAATGTACAATGATTGGGGGGGTAGGGAGTCTTAATGTACAGTGAGGGGAGGTAGAAAGTCTTAATGTACAATGATTAGACCTCTTGTACAACAATTTACTGGCTTGAGTAGGATGGTAGTGGGACACAAGGGACATCCCTAATGAGTGGGATGGTGGTCGTGGGACACAAGGGACATACCTAGTGAGTGGGACACAAGGGACATACCTGGCGAGTGGGATGGTGGTTGTGGGACACAAGGGACATACCTAGTGAGTGGAATGGTGGTAGTGGGACACAAGGGACATCCCTAGCGAGTGGGATGGCGGTAGTGGGACACACCTAGTGAGTGGGATGGTGGTAATGGGACACCCCTGGTGAGTGGGATGGTGGACTCAAGGGACATCCCTAGTGAGTGGGATGGTGGTAATGGGACACAAGGGATATACCTAGTGAGTGGGGGGGGGGCACATACATAGTTAGTGGGATGGTGTTGGTGGGACACCCCTAGTGAGTGGGATGGTATTTATTTGTTTTAATGGATTGTTAGCATATTTTGCATTAAAATTTGCAGACAGAGGTCAGTTTGTTTCTTATCTCCCGTTTCCATCAGTAGTTTCTCATCAGTCTTTAAATAGGTATTGGACATCCTTGGGGATGGCATGTCAGAAAGTGATATTGATATTTAAAGCTTGAGGGATGAATTGTTGAATGTTTTTTAGTGTTGTCCGTGTCACTGATGGTCTTGACGAATACAGGGTTGTTTTGTTAAAGGTGTGATGATAGATTTTCCTATTAACATTATTTTTAATTAAGTGCTTACAATGTATTAATCATGCAAAGTATCAGTCCTTTTAAAATCACATATTTCATAACCATCCCAAAATGGTACTTTGTTTATGTGGACATGTTTTGAACATTCATATGTTAGGAAGTTATTTATAAAAATTTTTTTTTAAATATCAGTCATCAACTGTTGAGAAAGAGAGAATTGCTGTATGGTAGAAGCATATTTTGGTAAATTGTATCAGAACATTCTAAATGTTGTTTTAGCAAATTATAATTTGGACTTTTTTTTCCGTATGAAAAACTACCAATGTGCATCATCTGTTAGAGCCTCTTCTGTTTGATCACTAAAAATTCTTTAGGCCTGGAATGGTTAGTTTTATGCAAGTCTACTAAAATTTGTCATTTTCAACACATCATACAGAGACAAAACTAGCACACATTACTAATATAGACACAGAAAGCCCATTTGATATACGTTTCCTAAATTGTCCAGAGATTCAAGGAAATTATTTTATTTGTTAAATAATAATCAGTATTGAAATATAACCAGTCTATAATATGGCCACCATTGACACCATGTGAATAGAGTCTATAATGTGAGAACTAGGCAAATAGTGCCAACATTTCTACTTGTATTTGTAATTTAAGCATTAAATAGTCCTCATGTGCTTCTGATCACAGGTCAATCATCATAATGTTTAGGCAAACAGTGCCAACATTTCTACTAGACTAGTATTTGTAATTTTAGCCTTAAATAGTCCTCATGTTCTTCTGAACACCAGTCAATCATCATTAGGTTTAGGCAAACAGTGCTAACATTTCTACTAGACTGGTATTTGTAATTTTAGCCTTAAATAGTCCTCATGTTCTTCTGAACACCAGTCAATCATCATTAGGTTTAGGCAAACAGTGCCAACATTTCTACTAGACTAGTATTTGTAATTTGAGAATTAAATAGTCCTCATGTGCTTCTAAACACCAATCATCATTATGTTTAGGCAAACAGTGCCAACATTTCTACTAGACTAGTATTTGTAATTTTAGCCTTAAATAGTCCTCATGTTCTTCTGAACACCAGTCAATCATCATTAGGTTTAGGCAAACAGTGCCAACATTTTACTAGACTAGTATTAGTAATTTTAGAATTAAATAGTCCTCATGTGCTTCTAAACACCAATCATCATTATGTTTAGGCAAACAGTGCCAACATGTCTACTAGACTAGTATTTGTAATTTTAGCCTTAAATAGTCCTCATGTTCTTCTGAACACCAGTCAATCATCATTAGGTTTAGGCAAACAGTGCTAACATTTCTACTAGACTGGTATTTGTAATTTTAGCCTTAAATAGTCCTCATGTTCTTCTGAACACCAGTCAATCATCATTAGGTTTAGGCAAACAGTGCTAACATTTCTACTAGACTGGTATTTGTAATTTTAGCCTTAAATAGTCCTCATGTTCTTCTGAACACCAGTCAATCATCATTAGGTTTAGGCAAACAGTGCTAACATTTCTACTAGACTGGTATTTGTAATTTTAGCCTTAAATAGTCCTCATGTTCTTCTGAACACCAGTCAATCATCATTATGTTTAGGCAAACAGTGCTAACATTTCTACTAGACTGGTATTTGTAATTTTAGCCTTAAATAGTCCTCATGTTCTTCTGAACACCAGTCAATCATCATTATGTTTAGGCAAACAGTGCTAACATTTCTACTAGACTGGTGTTTGTAATTTTAGAATTAAATAGTCCTCATGTGCTTCTAAACACCAATCATCATTATGTTTAGGCAACAGTGCCACCATTTCTACTAGACTGGTATTTGTAATTTTAGCTTAAAGTTTGACTACGTGCATTTATAGTGTTAAATAGTCTTTATGTGCTACAAAACACCAAGCAGTCATCATTCAGTAAATTTCAGTCAAACATTCAGGTGCTACAAAACACCAAGCAGTCATCATTCAGTAAATTTCAGTCAAACATTCAGGTGCTACAAAACACCAAGCAGTCATCATTCAGTAAATTTCAGTCAAACATTCAGGTGCTACAAAACACCAAGCAGTCATCATTCAGTACATTTCAGTCAAACATTCAGGTGCTACAAAACACCAAGCAGTCATCATTCAGTAAATTTCAGTCAAACATTCAGGTTCTTATTTTCTGTCATGTGTACACATTTAACAATCCTTTAGGCATTTTAGTGCATGATGTTACATAAGGAGTCAGCACATTTAACAGTCTTTTAGGTATTTTAGTACATGATGTTACAAGTCGATTATGAACAAGGAAATTGTAAAGATAGTTTTATTTTATGCTAGGCAGTGAATTACTGGATTTTCCGAGTGAAATAATTGTGATATTTCACTGCAGTGAAAAAATATCAGATTTTATCACTGGCCGTCAATAGACATTGAGAACATTATAACTAAGAAATTTCAAACTTTTTGTAAGACACTTGCATAGTGTAAAGGATAAGATGGCTGCTTCACATCCAGACAGAGTTCAAATCCAACAATGGGCACAATTTTTATTTTTTTCATTTTATCTGCTGTTTTACCTTGAATTGGGAAGGAGCATTATGTAACTACTGATATTTTATGTGCAAATATACACAAAACAGAAGAACCTAAACGGTAAACTGCTGACATTATCATGCGGGACGCAGCAAGAAATCAGCTACTTCAGTGTGTTATACAAATTGCTAGACAATACGCTTGAGCATAAAATAAAAAGAATATTTGCTTGCTGCGAGTGAATAACGGATATATTTCATCTCATGGGTGAAAAACCTTAAGTATTTTCACTCATGGCTTCGCCACTCGTCAAAATACGGAGTTTTTCTCCCACTCGATGAAATATATCCGTTATTCACTCATTTCAAGCAAATATCCTCTCTTTATTTGATGCTACTCCACAAATTATTGGATTTTCCAGGAGAAATAATTTTGATAATTCACTTCAGTCAATAGATGTCGAAAAGATTATGACCAAAGAATTTCATCCACCATATTGTTGTTTGGTCTAGTGGTAAGCATAGCGACCGGTCATGTAGGAGTACCAGTATCAAAATCCCACAATGTACTTTATTTTTTGTACGTGTTTTTTTTAACCTTGAATTAGGACACAGAATTCTGTTACTACTGATTTTATGTTTGAATATACACAAAACACAGAAGAATCTAAATGGTAAACTGCCGACATTATCACACAGGATGCGACAAGAAACCTGCTACTTCAGTCTGTTATGCACTTTAGCTTGCCAATACATTTGTGCATAAAATAAAAATAAAATTTGCTCGTTCTGAGTGAATAACTACTATATTTCATCCCATGGAAGAAAAACTCGATTTTCACCCACTATGAAATATATGTTATTTACTCGATACAAGCAAAAATTCTCTGTTTTTAAATGTAGACTACAGTGGCATGTTTTGTTTGGTGATGGTCCAGATGATGTTCTTGATATCTCCTATTAGACTGTTCTGTTTTTATTGCTATGTGCAGTATAAGAGTCTTCCCCCTTCCAATGTCGATTTATTTTTGTGTCCCAGACATACCTCTGGAGGGCATATATATATTGTTACCCAGGTCCGTCTGTCATACCTGGGGCCCTGGGTGGCCGAGTGGTCATACCTGGGGCCCTGGGTGGCCGAGTGGTCATACCTGGGGCCCTGGGTGGCCGAGTGGTCATACCTGGGGCCCTGGGTGGCCGAGTGGTCATACCTGGGGCCCTGGGTGGCCGAGTGGTCTAAGGAGCTCGCCTTTACAGATCACTGACATCTCACGGGTTCGAGTCGCAGGCTTGGCCAACATGGCTATGTGAGAAAGCTTGCCAGTAGCTTCCCGTGGGTCGGTGGTTCTTCCTCCACCGAATATACTGGCCACCATGTATAGCCTATCATGTGCTGAAAAATGGCGTTAAACCCATAACAACCAACCAACCATCCTAACTCGTCACATCAGACAGGAATTTAATTTTCTTTCTAAAACTTTTGATGCACTGAAATGAGATTTGGTACTAGGTATTATATGAAGATCTAGGCAAAGTTAAATTTTTACCATTTTTCAACAAAATTAAATTGAGTTATGGCCCCTTTGTGACTTAAAACTTTGTCATTCAGTTAAAATAAATTGACCTGCGGTATCCATGTCATGAAGACACATTTATAGTATCTACTAGAAATTCAAAGTCTCTCCCCTCCTCGTTACAGAAGAAATTGCTATTTATCTTGACAGAATCCCTTTAAGATCAAAAGATTCTTGCCACTTTTTATCCAAATAAAGCCATATTTTATACCCTTGAACAATTTTACAATATTTATTTTAGGTCTTGGCAATTTTCAGCAATTTGGCTTTTATCTTGATTTGGTTGGTTGGAAGGAATGCAGTATATTTTATGTAAAAATAGAGGCAGGGCCATCGCAAGTTTTGTGCTGGATGTAATGGCACCCTGGGTGAGCATCGCCTTCAGCACCCCCACGGCAAACTGTATTTTTTAAATATATTAATAGTCATGAGAGTAATAAATAAAGATAGGTATTTTAATGAAAAAGCTGTACATTTATTTAAGTAAAATGTACAATAAAAGAACATGATCCGTGAAATGGTTACCCCCCATGGCTTGGTGCAGTCGCCCATATCACCCACCCAATACGACGGCCTGGACTAGAGGTCCAAACCAGTGCACACTTACAGAGATGAAGGTCATTATTCCACTGTTCAAAGTCTCAACTTGTTACATTGCCATTGTCTCTTGGCCAAATATTGCAATAAAAATTTAAAAAGCAACAAGTGCAGTTAAAGGCCAACAGAGAGTAAACCTTCTCACATCTTATGCAGTTTTGGTACAATGGATAATGTGATTTAAAATTAAATTAAATACGAATGTTTCGATTAAGGTGTGTCAGAGTAAGCTTTACAATCCAATTTTGTGTGTTTGTTCATACTTGTAATAAATATTGTTTGAATGTTGGAGAATCGTGCAACAATTTTCATTTTTTTGCACAAGTTCACTGTAGCGATTGTGTACAATTTGCCATTTGTACATATCTACCATGCTTTTGCACAAGTTCAGTGTAGAGAATGTATACAGTTTGTCATTTGTACATATCTACCATGCAATATTCATTGAAGGATACATATTTTATAAACACTGGATGTCTGTAACTCTCGTGACATGTATTGATAGTGCTTAAAGTTTGAATACATGCAAAATTTATAGTATTACAGTAAATAGTAACCCCGTGTCCTAGTTATTAGTACAACTGCACAATGCTGCAGCTTCATATACAGTACTCCCTCAATTTATTGCCTGGCTTACTTACCACCAGTAAACTCTCTAACATTACTGGCTTATTTACCACCAGTAAACTCTCTAACATTACTGGTTTACTTACCGCCAGTAAACTCTCTAACATTACTGGCCCATATGAATTTTCTGCCACCACCAAAAGTTTCTGATTTGTATGAAAGTGGGTGAAAAATCCTGGGAGCACTGTTGTTCATTTGATCATGGGAGCACTATTGTACATTTGATGAATAAGAAGTATATGCGAGTTTAAGATTATAGCGTATACACATCTACTAACATGTCTTGTGAGCAGTTTGTACGTAGATCCTGGAGAAATAAAATGTGTGGATGTAAAATAAACAAAGTTTTGTCAAATAAAGGTATGAAGTGAGAAAACTAGTCTGGGTTGCTTAACAAATAAAATTACATGGATTAAATTGTGAATTCATGTTACGTAAATTTTTCTTGCTTTCATCATTTATTGCCTTCGTCAAAAAACTGGTAATTGTCTTTGTGAAAGTAACGTAGCCTTGTGCTTCCTACGCCATTGTAAAAATGCAAGGTATTGTATGTTGCCAGTTTCTCTGCAATAAAATTGCATCTAAAGGTACTTGTTCTAGTTTTTGTTCCCCCACCCTGTACGTGTAGGGGGCATGTATTATTACACATATTTGTCCATCATGTCACAAGGTTTGTTTATGTTTAATAAGGACGGCATGGTACAAGGTTTTACATCAACAAGAAAACTGCCTATGGTGGTATGATCAGATTGCGAACCATGACTAATCTAAATTAATTATTGTTCATAGGGTACCAATCTAAGTCCAAGTTTTAGTTATTTTGAACCATGCACTAACACAAATGAATACCAATTCAAATGACTCTACAAGCAATAGCATCTACAGATAATGACCTTAAATCAAATCTTAACCAAGAAAAATGTAGTTTTTGGGGGGAGTAAAACTAATTTTAATTTTGTAATACTTACCTGTCACTATTATTAAGCCTTCTCCTTTCCGCATGGAAAGACCATGCCGTGCTAGATGCACCAACTCCCTGTTCTAGAAGTTTCTTAGAACGTGTGCGTCGACCCAGTCTGATCTACGTCATCAGCTTGTGCTCCAGAGCGTCCTCATTCTTTTCAGGACGTGAGACTAATGAAGGACATTAGCGCGGGATGAGAGGAGGGCATCCAATAGTGACAGGCAAGTATTACATAATTAAAATTAGTTTTACTCCCCCAAAAAACTCCATTTTTCTTGTTTAAGATTTGATTTAAGGTCATTATCTGTAGATGCTATTGCTTGTTCTGTCATTTAAATTGGTATTAATTTGTCACTATTATTAAGCTGAATTTGTCAATAAGGAGGGTGGCTGATGGACTTTGAGAAGAGTAGAAATGTACAAGAAAATTATTCACTTTAGAGTCCAAGCAGTCAACTGCAGTTTTATGTGGCAGTTGTCTGGATCATCGATTGTGCTGCGACGATCGGACCCAGAGGGAAGATACCTTGGCTTTGGTTTGCTAATGACGAGAAGGTTGTGTGCGAGCGCCAAAACGCAGCCTTCATAATATCGTCTAAAGATGAATGGTTGAAATATGCCCAGGAAGTAGCAATAGCCCCAACTTCATGGGCTTTAAACTTCATGAATGATAGGTCTCTTTCCGCGAGAGATGCATAAGCTCTCTTTGATGGTGAGCGAAATCCATCCAGAGATAGTGGATGCTGAAATATCACCTGAACCCCTTAAAAGGAGAAAAAGCCTTTTCCTACCCTTCCTTTTCCCTTTAGCAGTTGCTAAATAGAATCTAAGTGCCCTAACTGGGCAAAGAAGTCTATCACTATCATCCCCAGCACAGATACGACTAAGATGGGGGATTTCGATCGAAGATTGGAATACTGACGGAAGTTGGTTTTTGGCAAGAAAACCAGACTGACACAATAGGGAAATGGACTCGTAATTTCCACTGAAGCGTAAACATCCCTCTTCAATTGATAAAGCATGTAGCTCGCTTCTTCTCCGGGCTGACGCAATGGCCAGAAGAAATACGGTTTTAAACGTGATATTTTCAAAAGAGGCCTCACTCAAAGGTTCATAAGGTGTTTTTGTCGGTGCCCACAAAACACATGAAAGGTTCCATTTGGTGTCAAAGAGCGAAACACTGGTCTCTGAAGCTCGAAATACTTTAATAGATCCGATGAGTGAGGATCTGAACCAATGGATTGACCTTTAGAGAATTTAAGCGTGTTTGAAAGAGCAGCCCTATACCTTTTGATTGTGGAGACTGAACAAGATCTCTCCTCGAAAAGGAAAAGAAGAAAATCTGCTACTGCAGCGATAGAGGGTCGGCAAGGATTAACGCATTTCCTAACACACCAATCACAGAAGATTTTCCACTTTGCATTGTAGACCTTGGATGAAGAGCATCTTGCCAGGCTTGTACAATGCAGTCGGTGACTTTGCTAGAAAACTTTGCCTGGCGGATCGATCGCTTGAGATAAGCCAAGCGTGAAGGTGGAGGATCTTGGCATTGGTGTGAACTAGAGTGCCTCTGTGTTGTAAGAGAAGATTTCTCCATGGAGATAATACTCTTGGTTTGTCGATCAACAGGTCAAGTAAGTCGTTGAACCACGACCTTTGAAGCCACATAGGTGCAATCAGGATGATCCGTGCGGTGGACATTCTGATCTTCTCTAAAACTTATGGAATCAACCGGAAGGGTGGGAATGCGTAAGCTGACAGTCGATCCCATTTCAGGCTGAAGGTGTCGACTGCCCAGGCTGCCTGATCTGGGACTGGGGACACATAAAATGGGAGCTTGTTGTGGAGTTTTGTCGCAAACAAGTCCACTAGAGGTCGCTCCCATAGACTGAATATAGACTCTGCAACTGCTTGATGAAGAGACCATTCTGTTAGGACTACCTTGCCTGTTCTGGACAGACTGTCTGCCAGAATGTTTTTCTTCCCTGGAATGTGGCAAACTCGGAGTGTAATCCCTTCTGACTGTGTGCAACGTAGAAGGTTCCAGACTTCCACGCAGAGCGAAGGAGCACGAGTGCCTCCTTGTCGTCTGAGGTACGCAACCACTGATGTGTTGTCTGAGGAGATCATGATGCAATGCCCTTTGACGTGTTCTAGGCAGCCTTTTAGGTCAAAGAACACGGCTTTCATTGCTAGATTGTTTATGTGAAGAAGACTGTCTTCATGTGACCACTGGCCATGGAGAAGTACTCCTTCTGGCTCTAAATGAGCCCCCCAACCTGAATCTGACGCGTCAATGTACAGATAGGGGGAGTGGGGTTCTGGGGCATGTAGGGGAACTCCTCTCAGAAACATATCTTGATTGTATCACCACTTCAGGTGGTACTGAAACATAGACCCTAGAGAAATTCACATTGAGAGGTAATCCTTGTGGGGTCTCCAAACCGCCAACAGGAGAAACTGAAGAGGACGTAAATGAAGTCTCCCTAGGGGAACCAGGTCCGACGCGGAATTCAAGGGAGAGATAAAGTCAAGCTGACAACGAAGTCTTGGTCTGTAATTTCCGTGAAAGTTCCATAATTTTGTGTATCCTCTCTGGGGGAACACGAACACGGCCCCGGGAGGTAAGGAAATTCATTCCTTTGTACACAAAATCTTGAGAAGGAACGAGTTCGGACTTCTCTAGATTTGGAATCCGTCCCAATTGCGTCACCACATACACACAGCATGTCATGTGGCTGCATCGAGACTGTTTGTTCGTGTTGTTTAGTAGCCAGTCAATGAAAAACTGGATTAACGGAATCCCCAAGTATCTCAAGTGTGCAGCTACTACTCCCATGACTCTGGTAAAGATCCTGGGCACTGAGGCGAGACCGAACAGCATGGTTCGGAATTGAAATACTTCCTGTCCGATCAAGAACCGGAAATATTTTTTGTGCGGCAGAAAAATCGGGATGTGGAAGTACGCATCCTGAAGATCGATGGAAACTGCCCAGTCGGCTGGTTTGATAGCGTTCCGTACTGAAGTTGCAGTTTCGATCTTGAACATTTCCGTTAGCAGAAATTTGTTTAGGATGGAAAGGGCAATAATCAGTCTCAATTTTATGCCCTTTTTGGGAACCAGAAAAATCCGGGAGTAGAATGCTGGCGACTCAATGTTTTGAACCCTCTCGACTGCGCCCTTCCGAAGAAGGGTGTACACTTCTTCCTTTAATTTGAAAATGTTTGATTGATGGAATAGGATGGGTGTCCTTGAGAGAGGAGGGAGTTCTATGAAGCGTAGACGTAAACCCTCCTTGACAATCGAAAGGACCCACCGATCTTCCGTGATGTGTGACCAGGTCTCCGAAAAGAGGGCCCGTCGAGCACTCACCTGAATTAGAGGAAGAGGTATGCACTGCAGGAGAGGTGATGTGTCCCTAGGGACAACCTCTCTTTCCCCCTTTCGCCTCTTTGGGGAAGCTGGGGAGGCAAAATTAGACCGCTTTTCCCTGCCCCTGCCTCTCCAGTTACTACGTCGCGTATTTGAAGAGGACTTATAGGCGGGTTGTCTACTTTGCTGTTGAGGTTGCATACCACGTTTTGGTGCGAATTGTGGCTGACCCATAGCCCTATCAGGACATGTGAATGCTGGCTGATTTCGACAGGCCAGCAACCGATGCGAGGGACCTATGTTGTTGGTCCCTCAAATCCTGAAAGGCAATAGAAGGAATGAGACCGCCAAATAAAGTCTCTGAATCTAGGGGTGCAGACCTGATAAAATTTTAGCTATGTTCCAGCAAAAATTTAGGAGTCCAGTGCTACGTCTCTATGTAGGTGTAGAAGCTCCGCCGACAATGCCATTGCCGTAGACCATGTGTGTTTTGAAGTTTTAGCCACAGCCTCTAACAGTCGTTGCAAGGCAACGGTTGATAATGATCCCTCCTTCAGTCAACTGAAGGAAGCGGCTGAAAACAGGTCAGCATGTGAAGCTATAGTCACTATTGACCTGGCCTTTGATTCTAATGCCTCCAAGGATTTAACTAATAGGTGAGCAAAATAACCCGCTGAAATGCCTACTTGTGAAGCTTCAGCGTCCAACAAGTGGGGGGGGGGTTAACAGCCAGGCAAGTGAATGGACTTTATAGCTCGAGGCTGAAATTAAGGGCCTCAGTGTAGCAGAGGGGACAGACCATCCTTTAATCTGTCGCACTGCTCCTTTACCTTTGCTCAGCCGTTTCGCAACTTCGCTAACCATCGGGGAGTGCGGAAGTAGCAGTAAGTCCGGTCTGGGCATTGCTCCCGACAGTTTCTCTAAACAAGAGAGAATCTTAGTGTCACTTGGACAATTGGTTTTGGGCACATGTCAGGGGGAAGAAGGCGGTATACTTCGTTTACAGCCATGTCAAATGACCAAGTCTCTTCCCTCGACCACGCGAGACGATGGTGGTAAGGGGTTCGGAGCACTTTGAAAGGTTGGGTATACCCTATCCTCCGGAGTTTCAGGAAATTCTTGCGAATCTACTAAGATCGACAAGGCATCTTCTTCCTGTTCCAAAGCTCGGTGTGAAGCAGGAAAAATGTATCCCAAATGATCCCTCGGCGGGGACGGCAGGGAAGTAGGGACATATCTATTCTGCGTCTCAGCACAGCAAGTGACAGAATTGTCCTCAATGGGTGTTATGTATGGAGAGCAAGAACTCTTCTCGCCTCTCTTTCATCTCTTAGCGGGAGCGGAATTAATCTTTCTTTCCCTTGATGACCTATTCTGCAGAACTTGTGATGGTCGTCGGATCTCATCACTCGTACATGCAGGAGGACACATGGATGACATCCAAGGTAGAGGTAGTTCTCTCCCTTGCAGAGAAAGTTGCACATACCAAATGGATTAAAAGGGAACATAGGAAAGGAAGGGACATTGGTCCGATTTCCTATCCCAGAAGCGTGTTTATTTGCACTTTGTCCCTGTGGTGTGACAACTAGGTAATGTAGCGAAAGGGGGGGTATTCGAACCTATCCCTAGCACTAGACCTAGATTCGGCATGTCTCGCAGACCTATACCCAGTATATGGCCCATCTGTATCTGGTGACAAGTGGCCAGTCCATGACCTGTCACTTATAGACAAGGGCGATCTAGATCTGAGAGAACTTCTCTCAGAACTAGAAGAATCTGAACGACGGCTAAACCCCTTGGGTTTGCGTGATGTATTTTTCGCCTGACTTCGGATACTATGGAGGTCTCGTCCTTGCCCCGAAGGGAAGATGCAAGGATTCTCCATATTTGGGCTCAGTGTAACCCCTTCCGGGGATACAACTGTGTATAGAAGCTGCCTTCTTAGAAGACACCATCATGACTTGGGAAGGTACCGCTCCTCCCTCTTATATTCGGGGGATCGCACTCGAACCCTTGAGAGATATCGGTTACCATCTCACCAGTAGTAACCTTATTTCTCTCGTCTAGGGAAGGTGCTGCTCCTCCCTCTTTTATTTGGGGGATCCCACTCGAACCCTTCAGAAATATGTTTATACCTAACAGGTAGCACCAGTATTTCTTTCTAAGTGAGATTTAGAAGGGGGAAGACATGCTTCTTTCCTCTTCAGATAAGTGTGCCGGCTTTCGTGTCCAAACATGTACATTTTGTATATGAAAAACAAGTTTGGTGAGTGTCCCATGGGCTTTTTTTATGCCCCCACTTACCAACTGATTGAGACATCTGAAAAATTAGGTTCTGAAAAAGAAACTTAGTTTAACAAAGGGTTACTTCAGCACGTTGCATCTCCTTACTACTGAATTTTTCGTAAACAAGAATGAGTTTATTCGGTACTTCGTGATGGATATAAACACCAGAGCATAATTGTAGGTTAAGGTAATGTTATAGAAGACATTATTGAAAACATTTAGGGGCCCTAGAATCTACTAATAGCGAACAGTTATGTGATTCCGTCTCGTGACCAAATTATAATGTTAATACATAATAATCACGGTAAAGATGGACCCCAGTGTTGCAACACAATTTTAAAAAAGGATATTCTGAATACTTATTGCTACCACCATGTCCCAAGCCCTTTACGTAGGAGGGTGAAGGGTATGTGGCTGGTAGTGCGTTAACAATGCACGAATGGCGAATATCAATGTTAAAGTTATCAATTACAAATTTGATAAATACGGACAGAGTCCTGGTTATTAGCATTGAAACCATTGCACTTGTAGATATTTTCTTCTTCATAAAGTTTTTCCATGTGCTGACTCGACTGTCTTCCGGAAAAGAATGAGGACGCTCTGTGGAGCATGAGCTGATGACGTAAATCAGACTGGGTTGATGCACACTTTCTAAGAAACTTCTAGAACAGGGAGTTGGTGCATCTAGCACGGACGAGGTCTTTCCATGCGGAAAGGAGAAAGCTTAATAATAGTGACAGGCAAGTTATTACTGACATTAAAACAGCTAAATGTAAAAAGGTCAAACAAAATTAATGGAGTGAAATATTGGTTAGTAACCTAATTTATATTGAAGGTGTAGGACTCCATACGAAACGTATAAATATAAATTTATTTGACTTTGACAATTGTTTAAGAAAATGACCTAAACACAAACCCTCCCTCACCGTAACTTAACTATACAATGGCTGTATTACCATGTAATTACATCACAAGTAATTTGACTCCTTAGCCAACAGTACCGGAGAAAATGAGCTTGATGCAAAGGTAGCACAAAATCATTGGACCATGAAATGTCACATTGATCCAATTTTCACTGAAAGGTGTAGTACTCCATATGATGCATTTAAATACCAACTCATGTGACACTTGAATAGGTTGGACACGATGACCTAAATGCAAACCACTACCTAGAGAAACAGAGGTAAAGGCAAAGGTTACCCAAAATCACTTGACTGAAAACAAGGTCACAGGGCCTAATTTTTACTGATGACTGTAGTACTTATCATGATGCAATTACATACCAGGTTATGGGACTTGGACAATAGTGCCTGAGAAAACGAGTTAAATGCAAAGGTTAATCACAATCATTGGACCTTCATACAAGTAACGTTAACTTAATTATCACAGACAAGTGTAGTGCTCCACATGATGCATCTATCTCGAAGGGCATTAGAGTAAAGGTGGAGAAAAGAGGGAAGAAATTTATAATGACCTCAATGATAAAACTTTGATTGTGATGCACAGATGCGATCTAATAGAGAAACACAAGTGTACTATAGTTTGGCTCGGAACCTCAAACAGCTTGCATATAGAGCAGAAACAAAAGCAAATGTGGAATATATACCTTTTGCCTTAACCTAGATGAAAAGGTTCCTAATGTATGCTGCTTTATTGATGTTAAAATTATCAAAAAACCTACACCAAGCCAAATGCGTCACAGTCTAAGATCTTTTCATCTTTTCACCATAGCAGGTTGGTTACATCATTTGTTTAACAAGCTAATCCATTAATCTTGTGGGTGAATAAAAGAATCTGGCTTTTGTCTTTAAATAAATGTGTTGTTTTGAAATTAGTTGACAATTCTGTCTTTTAATTGGTATATTCATTTACCCAAGGCTTGATCAGAACTTACATTCATTATTACAACTAATTACAGACATGTTAAAATCTTCACAAAAATAAACTTGAACCTTTCACGTTAGCTGTATATTTTTATTGCTATACAAAAGTATTTTGCAATGAATGCATGTAGTATTTTAAGAAGAACTAAGAATAAAGAAAAAAATAAATGCACAATCATTGTGGGCATTTTTCTTCTAAAAATCCAATAAATTTAGACCTTGAAAACTGATTCTCCTGCACAGACCTATTATGAAAGACCACTAGTCTGAAGAGACCACTTCTTGTTGGCAGAAAGAGCGTTCTTTTGACAGGTTTTACTGTAAAATACAAATTGCTTGTTAGGTGAACACAGAATTAAAAACCCTCCACATGCTCACCTAAATTTTTGTTTTAATTTTCTTGATTTTAATGGCACTTTTTACCATTCGGAGAAAATATGAGTCGAGTTCCTTTCGCAAAGTGACACAGAGGCTGCCAACACGGGCTTGTGTGGATGGGTATCAAACCTGCAACCTTTGGATTACAAGTCACATGTTCTACCAACTGAGCTTCTGCAGCTCCAAGCCTGTTCTTGAAATGCAGAAATGAATTTCAATAATGCAGGAAAATACTTTTTTCTGAAAGTACACTTATGAAATCTTAAAATACCCCCAAATTAGAAAAAGTTATTTACCTGTATTTTTAAACAATTTATCTCTTGAAATTCAGGAAGTGAAAACTGCAACACAGAGCTAGGAATCTTCTATGAAAAGTATATATGCAGGCATAGCTGTGCACCCTCAAACCCAAATCTAACCCCCGCCATTCAGAATATTAAAATAAAGAAAATTGTTGTTATTTACACCTTCCCAAGAATATACATCTTTTTGAAAACAAGAATTTTCAGGAAGGAAAATCTGGGGAATAACTTTTCTTTAAAACTTAAAACTTGGGTAAAAATGTGAAACTCTGGAGTAGAGCCAAACATTTGTAAGATCCATTTTTGAGACTTGTTGAAGACACAAAGTTAAATGACAACAAGACTCCCATCACACATGGTGATATGTTCCAAGAAAATCATGATGTTTTAGACAGATTTTAGCTGTGATTTCCCTGTTGGGACATTCAGGAATCTAGACATAGGTGTTTAGTTTGAACTGGAAAAAGAGGTGCAGTGTCAGATACAGTTCCAGGTCAAAAGGCATGCTAGAAACTAGACACGTGTGTTAAGTGCTAGTTTAGAGTGGAAAGAGGGGTGGTGTCAGATAGTTTCAGGTCATAAGGTATGCTGGAATCTAGACACGTGTTAAATGCTAGTTTAGAGTGGAAAGGTGTGGTGTCAGATAGTTTCAGGTCATAGGGCATGCTGGAATGGAGACACATGGTTAGTGCTATTTTGAACTGGAAAGAGGGGTACAGCGTCATATACAGTTTCAAGTCAAAAGGCATGCTGGAATCTAGACACGTGGTTACTGCAGGTTTAGACTGGAAAGAGGGTGCACAGTGTCCAATACTGTTCCAGGTCATACTGGAATCGACACATGGTTATTGCTCGTTAAACTGGAAAGAGGGGTGCAGTGTCCAATACAGTTTCAGGTCATAGGCCTTGCTGAAATCTAGACATATGTGGTTACTGCTAGTTTGGACTGGAAAGAGGGCTGCAGTATCAGATACAGTTCTAGGTCATAGGGCATGCTGGAATCTACGCACATGGTTACTGCTAGTTTGGACTGTAAAGAGGGGTGCAATGTCAGATAGTTTCAGGTCATAGGGCATGCTGGAATCCAGGGACATGGTTACTGCTAGTTTGGACTGTAAAGAGGGGTGCAATGTCAGATAGTTTCAGGTCATAGGGCATGCTGGAATCTATACAGGTGTGATTAGTGCAAGTTTGGACTGTAAAGAGGAATGCAGTGTCAGATAGTTTCATGTCATAGGGCATGCTGGAATCTAGACAGGTGTGATTAGTGCAAGTTTGGACTGTAAAGAGGAATGCAGTGTCAGATAGTTTCAGGTCATAGGGCATGCTGGAATCTAGACAGGTGTGATTAGTGCAAGTTTGGACTGTAAAGAGGAATGCAGTGTCAGATAGTTTCAGGTCATAGGGCATGCTGGAATCTAGACAGGTGTGATTAGTGCAAGTTTGAACTGTAAAGAGGAATGCAGTGTCAGATAGTTTCATGTCATAGGGCATGCTGGAATCTTGGCACATGGTTACTGCTAGTTTGGACTGGAAAAAAGGGTGCAGTATCAGATATAGTTTCAGGTCATATGGCATGCCTGGACTCTAGACAGGTGTGATTAGTGCAAGTTTGGACTAGAATGTGGAGTACAGTATCAGATATAGTTTCAGGTCATATGGCATGCCTGGACTCTAGACAGGTGTGATTAGTGCAAGTTTGGACTAGAATGTGGAGTACAGTATCAGATATAGTTTCAGGTCATAGGGCATGCCTGGACTCTAGACAGGTGTGTTTAGTGCAAGTTTGGACTAGAATGTGGAGTACAGTATCAGATATAGTTTCAGGTCATATGGCATGCCTGGACTCTAGACAGGTGTGATTAGTGCAAGTTTGGACTAGAATGTGGAGTACAGTATCAGATATAGTTTCAGGTCATATGGCATGCCTGGACTCTAGACAGGTGTGATTAGTGCAAGTTTGGACTAGAATGTGGAGTACAGTATCAGATATAGTTTCAGGTCATAGGGCACACTGGAAATCTAGACACATGTGGATAGTGCTAGATTTTACGGTAAAGAGGGATATAATGTCAGGACAAAAGTGAGTAGCCACCGAAGAGAAGTCAACATTATTTAGCAAAGAATGATTTAAAATGGTGATTGCATGGATAAGAATCATTCTGTAAGATAAAGTTTATCTGTCTGAACAAATGAAGATGTAAAATGTAAAATTGTAAATTTGTATTAAGTACTATATTTCTAAAAAGTTCTAAAATTGTAAATTTGTATTAAGTACTATAGACCTCCTTATTGATGTAATGAAAACATGGCACCTCACGGTAAGGAACTGACAGTCAGAAGCAGATGGTAATTTGGTTAGCCAGATTTTAGTCATAGAAAAATATCTGAAATTGTTGCAATATTGTGTTCTAGAATTCAGAAATATCGGAAAAGATTTCACAAAAGAATATCTACAGAAAATGAGAAACAATTTGGGTCACCAAAGCTCACATGCTAAAAAACCTCAAAACAAACGAAAACAAAATCGATGTCAATTAACAAAAGATGATTTAAAATGGTCACTCCATGGATAAGAACTGTCACGATCGTAATTATGTACTTCTTGTCTTGTTCACTGCAATCTTTCACAATCCTTGACAATCTTCCTAGGACCCGAGTGTGGTTTTTAACAAGTTTGTTGGCAATTTTTCACAATCCTTGACAATCTTTCCAGGACCCAAGTGTGGCTTTTAACAAGTCTGTCTGCAATCTTTCACATTCTTTGACAATCTTTCCAGGACCCGAGTGTGGTTTTTAACAAGTCTGTCTGCAATCTCTCACAATCCTTGACAATCTTCCCAGGACCCGAGTGTGGCTTTTAACAAGTCTGTCTGCAATCTCTCACAATCCTTGACAATCTTCCCAGGACCCGAGTGTGGTTTTTAACAAGTTTGTTGGCAATTTTTCACAATCCTTGACAATCTTCCCAGGACCCGAGTGTGGCTTTTAACAAGTCTGTCTGCAATCTCTCACGATCCTTGACAATCTTCCCAGGACCCGAGTGTGGCTTTTAACAAGTCTGTCTGCAATCTCTCACAATCCTTGACAATCTTCCCAGGACCCGAGTGTGGCTTTTAACAAGTCTGTCTGCAATCTCTCACAATCCTTGACAATCTTCCCAGGACCCGAGTGTGGCTTTTAACAAGTCTGTCTGCAATCTCTCACAATCCTTGACAATCTTCCCAGGACCCGAGTGTGGCTTTTAACAAGTCTGTCTGCAATCTCTCACAATCCTTGACAATCTTCCCAGGACCCGAGTGTGGCTTTTAACAAGTCTGTCTGCAATCTCTCACAATCCTTGACAATCTTCCCAGGACCCGAGTGTGGCTTTTAACAAGTCTGTCTGCAATCTCTCACAATCCTTGACAATCTTCCCAGGACCCTAGTGTGGCTTTTAACAAGTCTGTCTGCAATCTTTCAGAATCCTTGACAATCTTCCCAGGACCCGAGTGTGGCTTTTAACAAGTCTGTCTGCAATCTCTCACAATCCTTGACAATCTTCCCAGGACCCGAGTGTGGCTTTTAACAAGTCCGTCTGCAATCTCTCACAATCCTTGACAATCTTCCCAGGACCCGAGTGTGGCTTTTAACAAGCCAGTCTGCAATCTCTCACAATCCTTGACAATCTTCCCAGGACCCGAGTGTGGCTTTTAATAAGTCTGTCTGCAATCTCTCACAATCCTTGACAATCTTCCCAGGACCCGAGTGTGGCTTTTAACAAGTCTGTCTGCAATCTTTCACAATCCTTGACAATCTTCCCAGGACCCGAGTGTGGCTTTTAACAAGTCTGTCTGCAATCTTTCACAATCCTTGACAATCTTCCCAGGACCCGAGTGTGGTTTTTAACAAGTCTGTCTGCAATCTCTCACAATCTTTGACAATCTTCCCAGGACCCGAGTGTGGCTTTTAACAAGTCTGTCTGCAATCTCTCACAATCCTTGACAATCTTCCCAGGACCCGAGTGTGGCTTTTAACAAGTCTGTCTGCAATCTCTCACAATCCTTGACAATCTTCCCAGGACCCGAGTGTGGCTTTTAACAAGTCTGTCTGCAATCTCTCACAATCCTTGACAATCTTCCCAGGACCCGAGTGTGGCTTTTAACAAGTCTGTCTGCAATCTCTCACAATCCTTGACAATCTTCCCAGGACCCGAGTGTGGCTTTTAACAAGTCTGTCTGCAATCTTTCACAATCCTTGACAATCTTCCCAGGACCCGAGTGTGGCTTTTAACAAGTCTGTCTGCAATCTTTCACAATCCTTGACAATCTTCCCAGGACCCGAGTGTGGCTTTTAACAAGTCTGTCTGCAATCTCTCACAATCCTTGACAATCTTCCCAGGACCCGAGTGTGGCTTTTAACAAGTCTGTCTGCAATCTTTCACAATCCTTGACAATCTTCCCAGGACCCGAGTGTGGCTTTTAACAAGTCTGTCTGCAATCTCTCACAATCCTTGACAATCTTCCCAGGACCCGAGTGTGGCTTTTAACAAGTCTGTCTGCAATCTCTCACAATCCTTGACAATCTTCCCAGGACCCGAGTGTGGCTTTTAACAAGTCTGTCTGCAATCTCTCACAATCCTTGACAATCTTCCCAGGACCCGAGTGTGGCTTTTAACAAGTCTGTCTGCAATCTTTCACAATCCTTGACAATCATCCCAGGACCCAAGTGTGGCTTTTAACAAGTCTGTCTGCAATCTCTCACAATCCTTGACAATCTTCCCAGGACCCGAGTGTGGCTTTTAACAAGTCTGTCTGCAATCTCTCACAATCCTTGACAATCTTCCCAGGACCCAAGTGTGGCTTTTAACAAGTCTGTCTGCAATCTTTCAGATTCCTTGACAATCTTCCCAGGACCCGAGTGTGGCTTTTAACAAGTCTGTCTGCAATCTCTCACAATCCTTGACAATCTTCCCAGGACCCGAGTGTGGCTTTTAACAAGTCTGTCTGCAATCTTTCACAATCCTTGACAATCTTCCCAGGACCCGAGTGTGGCTTTTAACAAGTCTGTCTGCAATCTCTCACAATCCTTGACAATCTTCCCAGGACCCGAGTGTGGCTTTTAACAAGTCTGTCTGCAATCTCTCACAATCCTTGACAATCTTCCCAGGACCCGAGTGTGGCTTTTAACAAGTCTGTCTGCAATCTCTCACAATCCTTGACAATCTTCCCAGGACCCGAGTGTGGCTTTTAACAAGTCTGTCTGCAATCTCTCACAATCCTTGACAATCTTCCCAGGACCCGAGTGTGGCTTTTAACAAGTTTGTCTGCAATCTTTCACAATCTCAGACCATATTCCCAGGACCCGAGTGTGACTTTTAAAAAATCTGCAAGTCTTACTGTTTCTAAAAGCACAGTCAAAAAAAGATTAGAGAGTTTATGATTTAGGAAATGAACTGAAAGGCAGCAAACTACAATTTTTTAGTGCAGACGTACGCATCATGTAATTCATGGCATGAAGACTAGTACAAGTAAACAGTTCAAAACCAGTGGTCAATAGTCATATTTAGTGATTAAACTAAAGTTGCTTTGGACAAAGATAGAAAGTTTATGTTTAGAGAAAACCTGATAAAGAATGCCAATCAGAATACTTAGGTCTGCAAAGTCCACACTCCCCATTCAAGATAAAGAATGGCAATCAGAATACTAAGGTCTGCAAAGTCCACACTCGCCATTCAATAATATTATGACAATGTTAGAGGTGTTGGGCATCACCTTCAGTGGTGTTGGAAATCTAACTACAGTTGATGTCAAAATTGGCTCTTACAAGTATAAATCGGCATAGTAAAAAAAAATGATTGGCTAGTTATTTAAAAATAATTTCCAATGATGAGTTATCCTTCCAGGAGGACAATTGTGTGGCCCACGTTGCTAGAACAAAACAGTGGAAAACGGACAAAACACTGAATCCTTAACCATATTTTTGAGAAAATATGGCAGACAATTAAATCATAGCTTGAAAAAAGTCTACATCAAATTAAATCTAGGGCTGATCCTTGTTCACTCTTAATCAAGATTACATCAGAGGACTATACATCTTCATACCCAAGTCATTACAAGCTTACATCAGAGGAATATACAACTTCATACCTAAGTCATTACAAGCTTACATCAGAGAACTATACAACTTCATACCTAAGCCATTACAAGCTTACATCAGAGAACTATACAACTTCATACCCAAGTCATTACAAGCTTACATCAGAGAACTATACAACTTCATACCTAAGTCATTACAAGCTTACATCAGAGAACTATACAACTTCATACCCAAGTCATTACAAGCTTACATCAGAGACCCACACAACTTCATACCCAAGTCATTACAAGCTTACATCAGAGACCCACACAACTTCATACCCAAGTCATTACAAGCTTACATCAGAGAACTATACAACTTCATACCCAAGTCATTACAAGCTTACATCAGAGAACTATACAACTTCATACCCAAGTCATTACAAGCTTACATCAGAGAACTATACAACTTCATACCTAAGTCATTACAAGCTTACATCAGAGAACTATACAACTTCATACCTAAGTCATTACAAGCTTACATCAGAGGAATATACAACTTCATACCCAAGTCATTACAAGCTTACATCAGAGACCCACACAACTTCATACCCAAGTCATTACAAGCTTACATCAGAGAACTATACAACTTCATACCTAAGTCATTACAAGATTACATCAGAGAACTATACAACTTCATACCCAAGTCATTACAAGATTACATCAGAGGACTATACAACTTCATACCTAAGCCATTACAAGCTTACATCAGAGAACTATACAACTTCATACCTAAGTCATTACAAGCTTACATCAGAGGACTATACAACTTCATACCTAAGTCATTACAAGCTTACATCAGAGGACTATACAACTTCATACCTAAGCCATTACAAGCTTACATCAGAGACCCACACAACTTCATACCTAAGTCATTACAAGATTACATCAGAGAACTATACAACTTCATACCCAAGTCATTACAAGATTACATCAGAGAACTATACAACTTCATACCTAAGTCATTACAAGATTACATCAGAGGACTATACAACTTCATACCCAAGTCATTACAAGATTACATCAGAGAACTATACAACTTCATACCCAAGTCATTACAAGATTACATCAGAGACCCACACAACTTCATACCTAAGTCATTACAAGATTACATCAGAGAACTATACAACTTCATACCCAAGTCATTACAAGATTACATCAGAGAACTATACAACTTCATACCCAAGTCATTACAAGATTACATCAGAGGACTATACAACTTCATACCCAAGTCATTACAAGATTACATCAGAGAACTATACAACTTCATACCTAAGTCATTACAAGCTTACATCAGAGAACTATACAACTTCATACCTAAGTCATTACAAGCTTACATCAGAGAACTATACAACTTCATACCCAAGTCATTACAAGCTTACATCAGAGGACTATACAACTTCATACCCAAGTCATTACAAGCTTACATCAGAGACCCACACAAATTCATACCTAAGTCATTACAAGATTACATCAGAGAACTATACAACTTCATACCTAAGTCGTTACAAGCTTACATCAGAGAACTATACAACTTCATACCTAAGTCATTACAAGCTTACATCAGAGAACTATACAACTTCATACCCAAGTCATTACAAGCTTACATCAGAGAACTATACAACTTCATACCTAAGTCGTTACAAGCTTACATCAGAGAACTATACAACTTCATACCTAAGTCATTACAAGCTTACATCAGAGGACTATACAACTTCATACCTAAGTCGTTACAAGCTTACATCAGAGGACTATACAACTTCATACCTAAGTCATTACAAGCTTACATCAGAGAACTATACAACTTCATACCCAAGTCATTACAAGCTTACATCAGAGACCCACACAACTTCATACCCAAGCCATTACAAGCTTACATCAGAGAACTATACAACTTCATACCTAAGTCATTACAAGCTTACATCAGAGAACTATACAACTTCATACCTAAGTCATTACAAGCTTACATCAGAGGACTATACAACTTCATACCTAAGCCATTACAAGCTTACATCAGAGAACTATACAACTTCATACCTAAGCCATTACAAGCTTACATCAGAGAACTATACAACTTCATACCTAAGTCATTACAAGCTTACATCAGAGAACTATACAACTTCATACCCAAGTCATTACAAGCTTACATCAGAGAACTATACAACTTCATACCTAAGTCGTTACAAGCTTACATCAGAGAACTATACAACTTCATACCTAAGCCATTACAAGCTTACATCAGAGAACTATACAACTTCATACCTAAGTCATTACAAGCTTACATCAGAGGACTATACAACTTCATACCCAAGTCATTACAAGCTTACATCAGAGACCCACACAACTTCATACCTAAGCCATTACAAGCTTACATCAGAGACCCACACAACTTCATACCCAAGTCATTACAAGCTTACATCAGAGACCCACACAACTTCATACCCAAGTCATTACAAGCTTACATCAGAGGACTATACAACTTCATACCTAAGCCATTACAAGCTTACATCAGAGAACTATACAACTTCATACCTAATTCATTACAAGCTTACATCAGAGGACTATACAACTTCATACCTAAGCCATTACAAGCTTACATCAGAGGACTATACAACTTCATACCTAAGTCATTACAAGCTTACATCAGAGAACTATACAACTTCATACCTAAGTCGTTACAAGCTTACATCAGAGGACTATACAACTTCATACCTAAGTCATTACAAGCTTACATCAGAGGACTATACAACTTCATACCTAAGTCGTTACAAGCTTACATCAGAGAACTATACAACTTCATACCCAAGTCATTACAAGCTTACATCAGAGGACTATACAACTTCATACCTAAGTCGTTACAAGCTTACATCAGAGGACTATACAACTTCATACCTAAGTCATTACAAGCTTACATCAGAGAACTATACAACTTCATACCCAAGTCATTACAAGCTTACATCAGAGAACCACACAACTTCATACCCAAGCCATTACAAGCTTACATCAGAGGACTATACAACTTCATACCTAAGCCATTACAAGCTTACATCAGAGGACTATACAACTTCATACCTAAGTCATAACAAGCTTACATCAGAGAACTATACAACTTCATACCTAAGTCGTTACAAGCTTACATCAGAGAACTATACAACTTCATACCTAAGTCGTTACAAGCTTACATCAGAGGACTATACAACTTCATACCTAAGTCATTACAAGCTTACATCAGAGAACTATACAACTTCATACCCAAGTCATTACAAGCTTACATCAGAGGACTATACAACTTCATACCCAAGTCATTACAAGCTTACATCAGAGACCCACACAACTTCATACCCAAGTCATTACAAGCTTACATCAGAGACCCACACAACTTCATACCTAAGTCATTACAAGCTTACATCAGAGAACTATACAACTTCATACCCAAGTCATTACAAGCTTACATCAGAGACCCACACAACTTCATACCCAAGTCATTACAAGCTTACATCAGAGGACTATACAACTTCATACCTAAGTCATTACAAGCTTACATCAGAGGACTATACAACTTCATACCCAAGTCATTACAAGCTTACATCAGAGGACTATACAACTTCATACCCAAGTCATTACAAGCTTACATCAGAGAACTATACAACTTCATACCCAAGTCATTACAAGCTTACATCAGAGACCCACACAACTTCATACCCAAGTCATTACAAGCTTACATCAGAGGACTATACAACTTCATACCCAAGTCATTACAAGCTTACATCAGAGACCCACACAACTTCATACCCAAGTCATTACAAGCTTACATCAGAGGACTATACAACTTCATACCCAAGTCATTACAAGCTTACATCAGAGACCCACACAACTTCATACCTAAGTCATTACAAGCTTACATCAGAGACCCACACAACTTCATACCCAAGTCATTACAAGCTTACATCAGAGGACTATACAACTTCATACCCAAGTCATTACAAGCTTACATCAGAGACCCACACAACTTCATACCCAAGTCATTACAAGCTTACATCAGAGGACTATACAACTTCATACCCAAGTCATTACAAGCTTACATCAGAGACCCACACAACTTCATACCTAAGTCATTACAAGCTTACATCAGAGACCCACACAACTTCATACCCAAGTCATTACAAGCTTACATCAGAGGACTATACAACTTCATACCTAAGTCATTACAAGCTTACATCAGAGGACTATACAACTTCATACCCAAGTCATTACAAGCTTACATCAGAGGACTATACAACTTCATACCCAAGTCATTACAAGCTTACATCAGAGAACTATACAACTTCATACCCAAGTCATTACAAGCTTACATCAGAGGACTATACAACTTCATACCTAAGCCATTACAAGCTTACATCAGAGACCCACACAACTTCATACCCAAGCCATTACAAGCTTACATCAGAGAACTATACAACTTCATACCCAAGTCATTACAAGCTTACATCAGAGGACTATACAACTTCATACCCAAGTCATTACAAGCTTACATCAGAGAACTATACAACTTCATACCCAAGTCATTACAAGCTTACATCAGAGAACTATACAACTTCATACCCAAGTCATTACAAGCTTACATCAGAGGACTATACAACTTCATACCCAAGTCATTACAAGCTTACATCAGAGAACTATACAACTTCATACCCAAGTCATTACAAGCTTACATCAGAGAACTATACAACTTCATACCTAAGCCATTACAAGCTTACATCAGAGACCCACACAACTTCATACCCAAGTCATTACAAGCTTACATCAGAGAACTATACAACTTCATACCTAAGCCATTACAAGCTTACATCAGAGACCCACACAACTTCATACCCAAGTCATTACAAGCTTACATCAGAGGACTATACAACTTCATACCTAAGCCATTACAAGCTTACATCAGAGACCCACACATCTTCATACCCAAGTCATTACAAGTTTACATCAGAGGACTATACAACTTCATACCCAAGTCATTACAAGCTTACATCAGAGAACTATACAACTTCATACCTAAGCCATTACAAGCTTACATCAGAGACCCACACAACTTCATACCCAAGTCATTACAAGCTTACATCAGAGAACTATACAACTTCATACCTAAGCCATTACAAGCTTACATCAGAGACCCACACAACTTCATACCCAAGTCATTACAAGCTTACATCAGAGGACTATACAACTTCATACCTAAGCCATTACAAGCTTACATCAGAGACCCACACAACTTCATACCCAAGTCATTACAAGCTTACATCAGAGGACTATACAACTTCATACCTAAGCCATTACAAGCTTACATCAGAGACCCACACAACTTCATACCCAAGTCATTACAAGCTTACATCAGAGAACTATACAACTTCATACCTAAGTCATTACAAGCTTACATCAGAGACCCACACAACTTCATACCCAAGTCATTACAAGCTTACATCAGAGGACTATACAACTTCATACCTAAGTCATTACAAGCTTACATCAGAGGAATATACAACTTCATACCCAAGTCATTACAAGCTTACATCAGAGAACTATACAACTTCATACCTAAGTCATTACAAGCTTACATCAGAGAACTATACAACTTCATACCCAAGTCATTACAAGCTTACATCAGAGGACTATACAACTTCATACCTAAGTCATTACAAGGTTACATCAGAGGACTATACAACTTCATACCTAAGCCATTACAAGCTTACATCAGAGACCCACACAACTTCATACCTAAGTCATTACAAGCTTACATCAGTGAACTATACAACTTCATACCTAAGTCATTACAAGCTTACATCAGAGGAATATACAACTTCATACCTAAGTCATTACAAGCTTACATCAGAGGACTATACAACTTCATACCTAAGTCATTACAAGCTTACATCAGAGAACTATACAACTTCATACCTAAGCCATTACAAGCTTACATCAGAGAACTATACAACTTCATACCTAAGTCATTACAAGCTTACATCAGAGAACTATACAACTTCATACCTAAGTCGTTACAAGCTTACATCAGAGACCCACACAACTTCATACCCAAGTCATTACAAGCTTACATCAGAGAACTATACAACTTCATACCCAAGTCATTACAAGCTTACATCAGAGAACTATACAACTTCATACCTAAGTCGTTACAAGCTTACATCAGAGAACTATACAACTTCATACCTAAGTCATTACAAGCTTACATCAGAGAACTATACAACTTCATACCCAAGTCATTACAAGCTTACATCAGAGAACTATACAACTTCATACCCAAGTCATTACAAGCTTACATCAGAGAACTATACAACTTCATACCCAAGTCATTACAAGCTTACATCAGAGAACTATACAACTTCATACCCAAGTCATTACAAGCTTACATCAGAGGACTATACAACTTCATACCTAAGCCATTACAAGCTTACATCAGAGAACTATACAACTTCATACCCAAGTCCTTACAAGCTTACATCAGAGAACTATACAACTTCATACCTAAGCCATTACAAGCTTACATCAGAGAACTATACAACTTCATACCTAAGTCATTACAAGCTTACATCAGAGACCCACACAACTTCATACCCAAGTCATTACAAGCTTACATCAGAGAACTATACAACTTCATACCTAAGTCATTACAAGCTTACATCAGAGGACTATACAACTTCATACCTAAGTCATTACAAGCTTACATCAGAGACCCACACAACTTCATACCCAAGTCATTACAAGCTTACATCAGAGAACTATACAACTTCATACCTAAGTCATTACAAGCTTACATCAGAGAACTATACATCTTCATACCCAAGTCATTACAAGCTTACATCAGAGACCCACACAACTTCATACCTAAGCCATTACAAGCTTACATCAGAGAACTATACAACTTCATACCCAAGTCATTACAAGCTTACATCAGAGGACTATACAACTTCATACCTAAGTCATTACAAGCTTACATCAGAGACCCACACAACTTCATACCCAAGTCATTACAAGCTTACATCAGAGAACTATACAACTTCATACCCAAGTCATTACAAGCTTACATCAGAGGACTATACAACTTCATACCCAAGTCATTACAAGCTTACATCAGAGACCCACACAACTTCATACCTAAGCCATTACAAGCTTACATCAGAGAACTATACAACTTCATACCTAAGTCGTTACAAGCTTACATCAGAGAACTATACAACTTCATACCAAAGTCATTACAAGCTTACATCAGAGAACTATACAACTTCATACCTAAGCCATTACAAGCTTACATCAGAGAACTATACAACTTCATACCCAAGTCATTACAAGCTTACATCAGAGAACTATACAACTTCATACCTAAGTCATTACAAGCTTACATCAGAGAACTATACAACTTCATACCCAAGTCATTACAAGCTTACATCAGAGAACTATACAACTTCATACCTAAGTCATTACAAGCTTACATCAGAGAACTATACAACTTCATACCCAAGCCATTACAAGCTTACATCAGAGACCCACACAACTTCATACCTAAGTCATTACAAGCTTACATCAGAGAACTATACAACTTCATACCTAAGTCATTACAAGCTTACATCAGAGGACTATACAACTTCATACCTAAGTCATTACAAGCTTACATCAGAGACCCACACAACTTCATACCCAAGTCATTACAAGCTTACATCAGAGAACTATACAACTTCATACCTAAGTCATTACAAGCTTACATCAGAGAACTATACAACTTCATACCTAAGTCATTACAAGCTTACATCAGAGAACTATACAACTTCATACCCAAGTCATTACAAGCTTACATCAGAGACCCACACAACTTCATACCTAAGCCATTACAAGCTTACATCAGAGAACTATACAACTTCATACCTAAGTCGTTACAAGCTTACATCAGAGGACTATACAACTTCATACCCAAGTCATTACAAGCTTACATCAGAGACCCACACAACTTCATACCTAAGCCATTACAAGCTTACATCAGAGAACTATACAACTTCATACCCAAGTCCTTACAAGCTTACATCAGAGAACTATACAACTTCATACCTAAGCCATTACAAGCTTACATCAGAGGACTATACAACTTCATACCTAAGCCATTACAAGCTTACATCAGAGAACTATACAACTTCATACCTAAGTCATTACAAGCTGGGATAAGGTTTCATTACCATGATGACATTTGTAAGTACAATTTTCTTTAATACTTGAGACTGTTTAGAAATAGAAATACTTTCCTCCTATAATGTCACTGTGCATGGTTACTCACTTTTGACCTGGTACTGTATGTGCTTATTAAGGCATGCAACCATTATGTTGACTATGGAGCAACTTTTACATGGTCTAAAAAATGTTTGGATGAACAGTCAGATGGACAAATGGCAAGGTTATTATTGTTTTGACCAAGAATTCATCATTATCATGGTTTTCTTCATATGAATCTTCATGTCAGCCATCTTACTTCTGTTGCCCCAGAGATGCCAACCCACATGCACTTCCTGTCAGCCGACTGACTTCTGTTGCCCCAGAGATGCCAAACCACATGCACTTTCTGTCAGCCATCTTGCTTATGTTGCCCCAGAGATGCTAAACCATGTGAACTTCCTGTCAGTCATCTTTCTTCTGTTGCCCCCCCAAGATGCCAACCCATGTGCACTTCCTGTCAGTTATCTTGCTTTTATTTCTATTAAGAGACTATATCCTATGTATATCATATTGGTGCTGATCAGAAATACTCTTCTACCAACCCATGTACACATAAAATACTCCTATTACAAATATTATCCTATGAAATTAAGATTTCCAGAATTTCTTCTATTTGGAATACAAAATTTCACTAAAAATTCCTAAGTATTCCATAAAATCCAGAATGGTTGGCACCTCTGTTGAACAAAGTATACAATTCAGCTACACCTTCATCAGACGAACAATGTCACAAGATAACAGCCAAGGTTGCCCAATGTGCCAGAACAAATGGACACGTGTTCCTAGTCAGAACACCATAATAGGACACCTATATTCATCAAAGAGAGCCTTCCTTAATATGCTTCTCTCAGGGGAAACATTAAAACTGTCAAATAAAATGAAAGATTACAAAATATTTTTGTTTTTGTTGGTTTAAATTTGAATGGCACTTTTAATACATTACTGGCTATATTATACCGAAGAAATGGGAGCCAAGTGCCTTTCCCAAGGTCACACTGAGGCAACAGACCTGGGCTGGCCTGGGTGGGTATCGAACTCACGATGCTAGAATTACAAGTCAGACAATCTACCAAATGAGTTACAGTGGCTCCCCACAAGATCACAAAAGAACACATTATGTTAGAATGAAAGTGAGCACTTTAATAATCAAGACAGTTCAACAAAAGCCATATCTTTTTTAAAAGAACATAAATTAAATCTAGATGTAGGCCAGGTCTAATATCTGACCGAAAATTGGAAATATTTGATTTCATTTGCACCAAGAAATAACCCTTGTCAACACTATACATTTGAAAGTAATATTATTTTGGAATTATGTCCAAAGGAAGTAGAAGTCAAAGTCAAAATTGATAGCCAAATCATGACAGGGTCAACTCAACCTTCTCCTTTTATATCGTCAGCAGCAAGACTGAAGTATGGCCACTTGTTATAATACTTTATCAGCTCTAACAGTCCTTGGCTTGTCTCCGTTAACTAAATGGTCATTAGATTTTGCAGTTTGAATCCCTCAGATGGCGCTTTCAATCTTCCTCCCCATCAACATCTCCTTCCTCATTGGCATTACCTGCGATAGCTTTTCCTGCCTTCTTTTTCTTCTTCTTGGCTGCCTTTCTTGAAGCTGAAGTTGCCAACAGATTCTAAAGAGACAGAAAATTTAATTGTTAATAAAATTATGATACACACATGACCCCAGCTGACAAGGTTCAATCTCTGGGTTGAACTAGGGCTGGATATCAAAGGAATGTCTGATGCCCACTACTGGACCTGAACAGCCATTACAAATGTAAAATTAACATATTTTGCAATTTCATGTCCAATGACCTTGACCTTTGACCTATTTATTGCAGACTAAAGCAACTATGAAGTTGATAAAGATTGGGTGCATGAAACCTGAGGAAAGTGGACTTGTTATGTGGAACCCATGACAATTTTAACTTCTGTGACCTTGATCTTTAATCCCTGGGCTCAAGAATCAATATCGAGGGCAATCTGCAGGTTACCAATAAAGTCTGATGTAAACTGAATGCTTGAAGCTTGACTTCTTGACCAGAAACGAAAAAGAAAATACAATGATATTGCACCTCAGAAACAAAGTCAATATGGAGCTGCCCATGCCCAAGTGTAGTTTACCTAGGAAGTTTGATGAAAATTAGCCCAAGGAAACTTCACTTGTAATGCCGAAAGGCAATTTTAAGCTCCAGTGGCCTTTACCTTGGACCTAGCAGTGCCAAACTCTATAGGCTTCTGCATCTACCAAAAGCTAAACCACATGAGGTTTGATGAAAAATGACGACAGCAAGTTATCACTATATCTCCAACTACACCTGGAATAGAAGAACCCTAAGAGTTCTCTCCCCCACTTGTTCAAAGTACACTTGGAATGGAAGAACCCTAAGAGTTCTCTTCCCCTCTTGTTCAAAGTACACTTGTGATGGAAGAACCCTAAGAATTCTCTCATCCTCTTGTTCAAAGTACACTTGAGATTGAAGAATTCTAAGAATTCCCCCTCTTGTTCAAAAATAAACTTGGGATGGAAGAACCCTATGACATCCCCCTCTTGTTCAAAGTACACTTGGGATGGAAGAACCCTAAGAATTTTTTCCCCCTCTTGTTCAAAAGTACACTTGGAATGGAAGAACCATAAGAATTCCCTCCCCCTCTTGTTCAAAGTACATTTTGAATGGAAAAATCCTAAGAATTCCCCCTCCTGTTCAAATTCATTTTTAGGATGGAAGAACCCTAAAAATTCTGTCTTGTTTAAAAGTACACTTGAGATGGAAGAACCCCAAGAATTTTCCCTCTTGTCCAAGATGGAAGAACCCAACGAATCCCCTTCCCCCTCTTGTTCAAAGTATACTTGGAATGGAAAATCCCTAAGAATGCCCTCACCTGTTCAAAAGTTCACTTGGGATGGAAGAACCCGAAGATTTTCCTCTTGTTCAAAAGTACACTTGGGGCAGAAGAACTCTAAGAATTCCCCCTCTTGTTCAAAGTACATAATGACACTTTAAGTACAAAAATGCACCTCCATGTATGAGCTCTTGGTTCTGTTTAGTTCATAATAAAGTTTGTCTCCTTTCATTCTGAATATTCCTGGTTTTTCCCCACCTTTGATAAATATTTATGAAATTAAAGGGCTTTTCTGTTGGGGACAAAACCTATTCTTTCTCATGACCCCCCCCCCCTTCCCCATAGCGTGGGAACCATGCCGTGGGATCTTGAATTAAAATGAATGTGCAGAAAGCATTGCATTCTTTTTATATTTACCACGACAATTACCTCTACCTTAATCCCCAGAAGCAAAAGATTTCTTTATTACCCCCAGAAAGGGCTCAGGAAAATTTTTCCAAGCACTCGTCATTGCGACAAGCGAGTTGCAAAAGATGCTTGTCCTGGTCATCATTTTAGTCGACACGGTACACTTTCAACTACATTACTTACACTCCAACTAAAAGACCACAAGCAATCAATGTAACCTTGATACTAAAACGAGTCCATACTATGTATATATCATGTTGAGTGCTTTGGTTTTGTTTTTGTTCTTGCTGGTTTTAACAGCACTTTAAACACATTATTAGCTATATCCTGACAAGGAAATGGGAGCCAAGTGCCTTTCCTAAGAACACAACGAGGAAGCCCTTCTGGCCTGGGTGGGTATCAAACCCACAACCACTGTATTATGAGTTAGATGCTCTACCAACCGAGTTTCCGTGGCTGGAGTGAAGACAGCGAGTTTAAAACCCTTCTAAATACATGACCCCTAAGGGAATGACCTTTTAATTTTTTTTTGGGGGGGGGGGGGGAGAGAGACACGGACTGGGATTTTCTCTTGAATCGGGATATTTTTTCGCTTTTACCACAAGATAATTAATTGTTTTCAACTAATATATTGGATATTATGTTGTTGTTTTGTTTTTTTTTGTTTTGCAAATAAGAGCAAGAACATTTTTTTTCAAGCTATTTGGGGACGGGGAAAAAAAATTGGAAGGTTACTACATCACAACTTCCATGAAATTATTACCAATCAGCTGTTGTATTGACATTATGTACTTTATAACTAGATGGTGGAAATAGGCAGAGACACTTAAAATACATCGTTCGACACTTAAAATACATCTTTTGAATGCAAGTTAGAGACACTTTCCTTACATATTTATAGAAATATCTGCTGGGGTTTTTTTTGCTTTGGTGTGACAATGTATCAATAAAACATAGCAGTCTTGAAAATACTGGTGACCTGTGGCAAGCATAAAAATGACCAGACGAAAAATCACAAAATTTTGATATTCTCTGGCTCATCACTTATCACAGTTCTAATTTGTAAAGATGTGTGATAGTTTGTTGAAAAGGAAAATTTCTCCACATTAAAATGATGCCTAGATTACTGAAAAGTGTCCATATACAAATGAATACCATCGAGGGCTAGGTATGAAACTGCAATTTCTCAATTCTCTCGTTTTAAATATACCTGGTACACAGGGAAGCAGATTTTTCAAAATATATGTCAGGGTACTCTGACTACTCAAAGAGTTCATATGAAAATTATACAAAATTCTAAACTGCATCTATGGGTTTCTACTCCAAATTGAAAGTGTCTTCTCTAGGTCCAAAGTATATTTTACAGGAACAACCCTCAATGTCAAAGGGACAAAAAGGCCTTGATATTTGAAGTCTTTATTTTGATATTGAATAAAATCATGCAGATAATTTGTGCAACCCTTCCCCTGTTGGGTTTTAAAAGGTGTGAAACTCGTGATCTTTTCTGAAAGAAACCTGTGATCCCATAACCTGGCAGCATGTCTGCATAACATTATAAGCTCCAAACCATGCCAGGAGTATAAAAATTATAACTCCTTTTTTATGAATTATCTTCTAAATTAGCAGGGTTGCATCTAGGATTTGGTAAGTGTGGTGTTACGGAATTATGTATCGTTTTGTTTTTAAATAATGGTCTAGTTTTATGATCTCTCCATAATAGTCTAACAGCTGTCGTCTTGCATAAAGTACATATACGGTATTTCAATGTAATTCAGTACATTTGTCTTGGGAAATATTGTCGGTTAAACACGAATCATGTCACGTGACCTAGCGCATGAGAATTTGTTGAACTTTTGACCTAGATTCTATGTTCAATTAGAAGTCAATACTTTGTTGACAGGTAATAATGTCAGTGCACAGGTACTTGAGCGGTCACGCATAACCTAGTTTCTGATTGGTTCTTCGGAGGTTCTTTTCTAGAAGGATTAAATTGTTTATAAGTCGCAATACAGTTTAAATTTGTTTTCCTTATTCTGTTCTACGTACTCAGAATCTATAAAATTAAATTTAATTGCCATGTTTGGCATTCCAGCATAGTTTGTCAGCCTGAGAGGTCATAAATGAGATTGGTTCATTTTGTGTGGATAATCTGTTTCAGAGATATATTATTATACAGTACATTTTGGATTCAGTACTGTTACTTAAACTTTAAGAATTACTCAGTTCGTGGAATTATCGGAAACATTTCTAGAACTTGTGTGATATTCCATATTCACAAGGACTATTTGGAATTAATAACACTTGGATATAACTGATTCTTGTTAGTAAATCAGTATATGAAGGTTTCATTCGGAACCTACTTCATTCGGAATATTTGGATTAACTTCCAGATCAGTGAACTTTAGAACAAATTAGGACTTTTAAGGATATTCTATACTGTAAGCTATTTTTAATTCTTTCACTTAGTTTGTTGAAATATTTTAATATTTTAGGAAATTAAATATTTGTATTTTAAATCTTGAAAGCTTGTTTTAGTCTTTTCTTTTGTTACATTTACTTGCCCCCACTGAATCTGAAAAAGGGGGGCCAACGTAGTGATAAGGGGAGCCTCCCAGTATGGTTTGAAAAAAAAACAAACAAAAAAAAACAATGGATTCAAACAGAGCAATAGCAAGTATAATAAGTGTATTAAATGCATATCATGTGTTCTATATATTACAGTATAACACTAAATGCATATCATGTGTTCTGTATATTACAGTATAACACCTAATGCTTGTGTTCTGTATTTTACAGTGAAACACTAAATGCATATCATGTGTTCTATATATTACACTACAACTCCTAAAGCTTGTGTTCTGTATATTACAGTATGGCACTTAATGCATATCAAGTGTTCTGTATATTACAGTATAACACTAAATGCATAGCACATGTTCTGTATATTACAGTATAACACTAAATGCATAGCATGTGTTCTGTATATTAGTGTAACACTAAATGCATAGCACATGTTCTGTATATTACAGTGTAATACTAAATGCATAGAATGCATATCGTGTTCTGTATATTACAGTATAACACCTAATGCATATCATGTGTTCTGTATATTCGAGTATAACACTTAATGCATATCATGTGCTCTGTATATTACAGTATAACACTTAAAGCATATCACGTGCTCTGTATATTACAGTATAACACTAAATGCATATCATGTGTTCTGTATATTACATTATAACACTTAATGCATATCATGTGTTCTGTATATTACAGTACAACACTAAATGCATATCATGTGTTCTGTATATTACAGTATAACACTTAAAGCATATCATTTGTTCTGTATATTACAGTAAATGCATATCATGTGCTCTGTATATTACAGTATAACACTAAATGCATATGTGCTCTGTATATTACAGTATAACACTAAATGCATATCATGTGTTCTGTATATTACAGTATAACACTTAATGCATATCATGTGTTCTGTATATTACAGTATAACACTTAATGCATAGCATGTGTTCTGTATATTACAGTGTAACACTTAATGCATAGCATGTGCTCTGTATATTACAGTATAACACGTAATTCATGTGTTCTGTATATTACAGTATAACACTAAATACATGTGTACTGTATAATACAGTATAACACTAAATACATATTATGTGCTCTGTATATTACATTAGAACACTTAAAACTAAAATCAAAGTCTTGTGTTTTCTGATAACAGTATTTTCTCTACACACTTGCCATTAAAGAATCAAACCAAGGGCTGGAAATCGTGTCACTCCTCTGTCCATTCTTTTATCTTAAAAAACAGTGTCACATATTTCTTGTGTGTCACATGATAGCTGTCATGCATGTAGTTTTAAGATTTTCACTCGGTTTCAAATCCTGAATCACATGTTTGTGAGCTGGTAATTCAACGTGTCTGTCAAGGGTTGATGTCCTGAAATTAGTATTTCCAAGAGTGAAGGAATTTTCTTTGCCAGTTTTAAACACCAACTGCAAAGCATCTAATTATTTTCATTCGTTTCCTGGAATGGTTGATTTTTTTTTCCAGTCTGAATTGGAAGAGTTTTTTTTTCTTCTTAACATTGGATGGACCCTCAATTTTAGCACCGCCATCTTTAGGCACATCATCACTAGCATTGTCTGATACATGATTAGCCTCAGGATTTGTTTGTTCACTGTCACAGTGCCTATTGACAGAAACATCTGCACTGTTATTACAAGTATTACTGCTAAAATAATTAAAAAGTGTCAGAGTTTTAACTGGTTTTGCATTTAACGCACTGTCCTGCCAAGTTAGCCTCAGCATCAAACATATGCTCTCCTGACCTTTCTTAGTAACGAATCAGAACTGAGCATGTAACACACAGGACATATGTGATGTGATTCACAACTACACAAGGACAACATATCCGCTGAGAGTGACAACTGGGATTTTTACATTTAAAAAAAGTATATATATATAAAAATAGCACATTCATGAAAAATGTGCACCATTCATATTTTTTGCACTACTTTGCCCGCATACAATTGAAAATTTTGCGGGACACCCTGAATTAGTGCAAAACAAATAGAGTCATGTATATACAGTATTATACTGGATGGCACATTTCAGAGAACCACAGAATATTAAGAGTCCCAAATATAGTCCCCTGATGGCAATCTATAAAGCATTGCGAACAATGTATGATTACCAGACCTGCCAACCCCAACAATGTATGATTACTAGACATGCCAACCCCAACAATGTATGATTACTAGACATGCCAACCCCAACAATGTATGATTACCAGACCTGCCAACCCCAACAATGTATAAATACCAGACATGCCAACACTAACAATGTAGGATTACCGGACATGCCAACCCTAACAATGTATGATTACCAGACATGCCAGCTCTAACAATGTAAGATTACAAGACATTCCAACCCTAACAATGTATGACTACCAGACATTCCAACTCTAACAAGACTTTCTCAGTAAGGTAGTCAATATTTTTCTAGAAGTCGGATCAATTTTCACTATGGTCTAACAAAATATCATGTACTGCTACTGTCAATCTTGTAAAATATGCATTTGAAAAGTTAAGTGTGATCTAATGCAGTAAAGGCAACATTATTATATTCAACTGAAAAATTCATAAAGTACATTTACACTGTAATGACCTCCTCCACGTCAGTTTCAGAAACTGCAGTTCCAAACATCATGGAGGTCAATGGCCTTTTGCAAGATCTCTCAATTCAATGTAATCTTTTTTTTCTCGTTTTAATTTCATGTGGTGGTGGAAATTATCTCTCCCACCATGAGCAATCCACAAATCGACACATTATGTCAAATCAGTGCTGTTTGAACTTTTTAGGATGCCGATTGTCCATTTCACCGTTAACACGTTTTGTTTGTTGGATGACATTTCTAGACAATGCTATTAGCAACAGCTCGATCATGCAGAGGCATTTTGCAGAACAAACATGGGCAGATTAATGCATCTGAGGTAAAACTAGTCTGGTTCTCTGGCCAACTCCACTGACTCCAATACAAAACCTGAATCAGGACAAAACCAATATCTCAATTTGACTGCAGTGATCATATTTCATATTTTTTGCTACTATTCCTGAAGTCTGCAATTTAAGGGTAATTTCAGTAAGACTTGTGATCAAATCATACAGGTTGGCATGTCTGGGTTACTATATGGTCTCTTCTTTGTCCCCATCTGTCTGTTCCCTTGGCATATTGTTAGGTCTTAATCCTCTACAAGGCATTTTTTATTAAAGATCCTTGTTAAATAATAGTCATGTACTCAAGTCAGTCTTTCTATCTATCCATGCATCTGCCTGTCTGTTCCCTGAACAAATCTTGAGGTCTTCATCTACTGTACTGTATGTCACTGGGTACAGATCTTCATCAAATATCAATACTATGTACCTATCTGTCTCTGTCTGTCTGTTCCCTGTACATACCTTGAGCTGTTCATTTTCTATACTGTACTCCGTTTGATACAGATCCCTCTCAAATGGTAGGCCAGTCAGTTTCAATGGCCCATTTGGCATCAGAATCACAGTGAACTTGAACTGAGCCACATAATCTCCTGAAAATAAACATTATGGACTTCACTTTATTTTGTTGTTATATCATCACAAGTGTTACTATTGTCTGTGTACTGATGTATACATTCTCTCAAACTCCCCACCCCAATTATTTGAAGAAAAAAAATGTTGCAACACAAAATGTAACTGTTGCAGATACCACCACTGGAAAAGTGATACCTCTGTTGTAGATACCACCACTGGAAAAGTGATACCTCTGTTG
This sequence comes from Margaritifera margaritifera, assembly GCA_029931535.1. Classification (NCBI taxonomy): domain Eukaryota; kingdom Metazoa; phylum Mollusca; class Bivalvia; order Unionida; family Margaritiferidae; genus Margaritifera; species Margaritifera margaritifera. The sequence continues at coordinate 2,355,881 of JAQPZY010001520.1, forward strand.
TAGATACCACCACTGGAAAAGTGATACCTCTGTTGTAGATACCACCACTGGAAAAGTGATACCTCTGTTGTAGATACCACCACTGGAAAAGTGATACCCGTCAACTGACTATGCAGATTATTCTTTACAAACAGTGCACTAGCTGCAGCAGTTACCTCCTTTGGGCCAAAAAACCCCATCAACAACTGGTGGATCAGCTATGTTTAATTAAAATCTAGCCTTCTTTTGGGGGATAACTTCTGCTAATAATTAAACCATATATATATATATATATATATATATATATATATATATATATATATATATATATATATATATATATAATAAAACCTTTTCAAATATTTGAATCATAACTTTTGAAGCTGAGGTTGTCCACCATTTTCTTTTACCCACTTGTGTACCATCATGTGATTTATTTATACTCCACCTGAAAGTTACACGATCAAGTTATGACCTCGTCAGAGTTCTTACATACTGCTACAAGAATTTTGAATAGAAATACCGAATTTTATATTTTGATAATTGACCATATAATGATAATGAGGTAATAAATATAATTACAGACCTGATTACCCTGACAGGTGTCTATCAGACCTGATTACCCTGACAGGTGTCTATCAGACCCGATTACCTTGACAGGTATCTATCAGACCTGATTACCCTGATGAGCATCTATCAGACCTGATTACCCTGACAGGTGTCTATCAGACCTGATTACCCTGACAGGTGTCTATCAGACCTGATTACCCTGACGGGTGTCTATCAGACCCGATTACCTTGACAGGTGTCTATCATAAGTTTGGCAGAGTTCTGTAAGTAATATTAGCCACCAGTTTCTCCTCCTAACAATGGCAGCTGGTCTAAAATTAATAGTTTGGATGAATCTAGCGGTTTCTGCCATAGCCGATGCTCTATCAGCTGAACCACTCCCCCTTCTCTAATAATTACAGTCTGCATGAAATGGCTGATGCAAGTTTACAATCCTTGGTACATACCTTCATTACAGTCTGCATGAAATGGCTGATGCAAGTTTACAATCCTTGGTGCATACCTTCATCACAGTCTGCATGAATTGGCTGATGCAAGTTTACAATCCTTGGTACATACCTTCATCACAGTCTGCATGAAATGGCTGATGCAAGTTTACAATCCTTGGTGCATACCTTCATCACAGTCTGCATGAATTGGCTGATGCAAGTTTATAATCCTTGGTACATACCTTCATCACAGTCTGCATGAATTGGCTGATGCAAGTTTACAATCCTTGGTACATACCTTCATCACAGTCTGCATGAATTGGCTGATGCAAGTTTACAATCCTTGGTACATACCTTCATCACAGTCTGCATGAATTGGCTGATGCAAGTTTACAATCCTTGGTGCATACTTTCATTTCTAAGACCACCTCATCTGTCACTCTGGGTGATAATAAAACCCACTGCTTTATTTTACTTGTCAATAGTCCATTCACGACATCAAAATTGTAGGCTTGACCTCACTCATAATCCTACAAATTCTTGAATGTAGTGTAATAGAGCATTTGCAAGCATTTCAATGATTTAGCTGAAGGGCCCAATATATGCACATCACTCTTGCATCCTGCATTTTGTAGAAAAACACTCTTCCCATAAAATTTATATCTTGAACCAAAGTCCATATTTCTACAAAATGTTTATTACAAACTATAATAAAATCTTGACAGTAAACAGCTCTGTAATTAATAGAAAATAATGCAGTTTTAAGAAAATATTTTAGTGATCTGGACAGAGGCAGTGATGGGGAAGGAATAAAAGAGATCCCTTCTATTTCCATCTTGCTATTATTATTAAACTTGGTACATAAATTTCATTGTCTAATAATTGCCTTTCAGAGCCCCCCCCCCCCCTCCTTCCGCTACCGAGGAAATGTCAAAAATAAATGTGACCAGGTAATGCAGACCTTCTCTCTCGTACAGTACATTGTAAGGCTGCATTAGGTCATGTTTCACACACTCTACAACTCCCATCTTGGCTTTCCTTTCTTCTTCAAACAACCTGAAAAACAAGTGCAAAGTAATTACACATGTCCAAAGTAATTAAATGTACAAAAAGGTCAGTAGGCACTATTTCAAAGACTGCAATACCCATGCAATTTTAATTAAACTGGACCCCAAATCACCCCCCGTTATATTAATTTAGTGCCTTCTGATACTCCAAACCATCAATTATGGAACAGTCCTAAATTCTCAAGGCATGATTTTGTATGACAACATACATCCAAATGCATGCAATCATAGATTTGTTTTTATCACATAAGCCTAAATAAAATCAACATTAAATATGCATCTTCACATACACCAACTAATGTGAATTAGTCGTGAATTTTATACAAATGCAATAACCAGGGTGTATTGGGTCTAAAAACAGGGTGTATTGGCAATGACCAGGGTCAATTAGCAATAACCAGGGTCTATTGGCAATAACTAGGGTCTGTTAGCAATAACCAGGGTCTGCCAGCAATAACCAGGGTCTATTGGCAATAACCTGGGTCTGTTAGCAATAACCAGGGTCTGTTAGCAATAACCAGGGTCTACTGGCAATAACCAGGGTCTGTTAGTAATAACCAGGCTGTTCGCAATAATCTGTTCTAGAACTGAAAATTTAGTGGAAATTTCTATCTCCAATTGGTTGGTTGGTTGTTATGGGTTTAACGCCATTTTTCAGCACATGATAGGCTATACATGGCGGTCAGTATATTTGGTGGAGGAAGAACCAGAGAAAACCTCAGGAAGAACCACCGACCATGGTAAGTTACTGGCAAGCTTTCTCACATATCCACGTTGGCCGTGCCCAGGACTCGAACCCATTCGGACAGAGGTGAGATGTCAGTAATCTGTAAAGGCGAGCGCCTTGGACCACTCGACCCCCCGGGGCCCCCCATCTCCAATTGAAAAAAAAGGAGTCATTTTCTAAAGATATAGGAGGAATTTGCTGAAGAAATAATGGTAGGGCTTAAAACTGTGCTCTATAATTTTAGCACAGTTGATACTGGATAATTTTAGCACAGTTGATACTGGACAATTTTAGCACAGTTGATATTGCATAATTTTAGCACAGTTGATACTGCATAATTTTAGCACAGTTGATACTGTACAATTTTAGCACAGTTGATACTGGACAATTTTACCACAGTTGATACTGCATAATTTTAGCACAGTTGATACTGGACAATTTTAGCACAGTTGATACTGTATAATTTTAGCACAGTTGATACTGTATAATTTTAGCACAGTTGATACTGCATAATTTTAGCACAGTTGATATAATGCATAATTTTAGCACAGTTGATACTGCATAATTTTAGCACAGTTGATACTGTATAATTTTAGCACAGTTGATACTGCATAATTTTAGCACAGTTGATATAATGCATAATTTTAGCACAGTTGATAATGCATAATTTTAGCACAGTTGATACTGCATAATTTTAGCACAGTTGATATAATGCATAATTTTAGCACAGTTGATAATGCATAATTTTAGCACAGTTGATACTGCATAATTTTAGCACAGTTGATACTGTATAATTTTAGCACAGTTGATACTGCATAATTTTAGCACAGTTGATACTGGACAATTTTAGCACAGTTGATACTGTATAATTTTAGCACAGTTGATACTGTATAATTTTAGCACAGTTGATACTGCATAATTTTAGCACAGTTGATACTGCATAATTTTAACACAGTTGATACTGGACAATTTTAGCACAGTTGATACTGCATAATTTTAGCACAGTTGATACTGTATAATTTTAGCACAGTTGATACTGTATAATTTTAGCACAGTTGATACCGCAGTGGAAGTTTTTAGAAATTCACATGAATCCTACATTTATGTAATGAACAACAGACCCTGAATAATGTCAATTTTTTTAAAATACATGTTTTCTTAAATTACAAACTTTAGATACATTCTTAGTTCAACACTTTGTGGAATTCTTGTCTACCAACTTGATCAGCATATATCTTCATAATACAACCTAAGATAAATTAAATAAATTTGTTTAGAAAAAAAAATTATTGGAAAAAAAAAAAAAAAAAAAAAAAAACCCAAAAAAAACAAGAGGCCCAAGGGGGCTAATATTGCTCACCAATCTTACATAACTTAACAGTTGACCATTTCACTAAGCAGACTAACGAAGTATTTTAAGAACATATCCTATGTAGACTATTTCCCAAACTTAATATCTTTCTGATTTTATCTATTTCACTATACAGTAGGACCCCGCTATAGCACGCTTCGTTATAGCATGAATTCGGATATAACACGATCGTGGCATGGCTCCCAAAATTTCATCTATTTTTTCGTACATGAAACAAAATTATTTTTTCAAAGTACGAAAAATAATGTGTACAAAATTAATTATCATTTTGGGGAAGAGATCATGTATGAATTCAGATATAATACGATCGTGGCGTGGCTACCGAAATTTTACAATAATTTCGCCAATTTCTTGAACTACTGCAAAGTTTTGTGCCAAATAAACAAGAGTTTGATCAAATAATTTGGTAAGCTGTATTGTATTCTTGAAGAAAAAGTGTCTTATGATTGCATCTTTCATTATATGAATAAAGATGCTGAACATTTCTATTTGTGAATGTTCATTTCAAATGTGTCAGTAGTCAATCACTGCACTTTGATCTTGGTTTATTTTTGAAAGATGTCAGATCATTTTAAAGCTGACAAGTGTTAATCTTATTATTACTGGTAAATGAACAATAAAGTCATTAAGTCTTCTTTGTGTTTGTCTTCAACACATTGTGTACAATCGTTGCTCAAACAATAGCCGACATATGTTTGCTCATTCAACTGCATACACAGCCAAGCACCAAACAATGCGGTGGTTGATAAAAGATTTGCAACTGAATTTATAAATCAATTAATTTAAGTCATTGACAATCATCAAAGTCAATCTCAAAGCTAAAGTTGTTCAAACCATGCGGCAATGATTTATAAAACATAAAAAAAACGAAAGCCGCCAACGCGCACACGTGGCTTGGCGGTGTTGTTAGACAATCCCCACGCGATCATTTGACCAGTGAATAATATTGTACATTCCCTATAAAAATGACCCCATTGTTGATTAACAATTATTCTTGCTGTAGTCGTTCAAACAAATAGGTGTCAGAGTTTTAGTAGTAGTTATTTACAATGGATAACAGTACACGGAAACGTTAAGCTTTTTCTGTTAAAGAGAAGCTTGAAGCCATGGACAGGATTAAGTCCGGTGTTTCCACAAGTCAGATTTAATTCCCAAGTGACATTTCCCAAGTTATCTGCCAGTGCACGTGGGCCGATAAGTATCTGGCTTGTAAAAGCCCTCACTTTGTTTTCAAGTAGAGTTCTACAATTTCCTGTGCATATACTTTGACCTTAATCCCTTAGCTTGTAAAGGCACCACACTCTTTGCTTTCCCACGTGACAACCCTTTGATCAAGCCGCTTGTTTGATACTTGTTCAGTGCCAAGTAACAGAGGGTGGTTATTTGAACTCCCTGTGATCTTGCCGCACAATTGACAGGTGTCCAGTTGCATCCTTTAATAGATTTCTGACTTTATGATCAAAGTGTTACTTGCAAGAGCCCAAGCTCAGTCTCGTGCATAAGCACCCACATAAGACAGTACAGCTGAGGAATCGGAGTTGAACGTGATTTACGATGACGATTTACAATGACTAGACGACGATGTAGGATTTCAGAACTTTATCAGACAATGATATTATACTTCTGTGTGCATATTTTCGATGGAATTATTATGGACTCACTCCTACGCATGCCATGAGATCACTGGTGAGTACACGTGTTGATCCTTTAACTATTCATGCTATACAATAGACATGTACATATAAATGTACCAATGCATGGTTCTCTGAATAAAGTAAAATATTATATGTGCAATCTCTGTTTTCACTGCATGTGTATTTATCGTTTATTATGCATTGATTTAAGATGGTAATTGTGCCAATGAAGCACATTGTTTTGAGCCAACAATTTAACCCCCCCCCCCCCCCCATTTTTTTGGTGCATGCATCATTTTATTCAGCTAAATGACTTGGTTTTGTCTAGGTTGGTTATAGCTCGGTTCGGGACATAGCACAATCCCGTTTTGTGGACCCCGACCATCGTGCTATAGTGGGGTCTTTTACTGTATCTTGATAAAAATTATTTCTTAAAATACAGATATTTCGTCAGGCAATTCAAGCACTTTTCAAGGACAAAAATTAAATTTTCAAGCACTATTATTAACTGGATATAAACTTGGGAAGAATGTTGATTATGCATTATACAGTCTACAAAATTTCAGAATTAAGTGTTAAATTTTTAAATAAGAAATATTTTTTGCCAAACAAGGCCTAGGTGACGACACTAGCTCAAGGGGCTTTGGGGTGGGGTTTTAGGTGCAGTCGTCTCAACTACATCAGTTTGGGAGTTAGCAGTCTTGTTTGCTGGAGTTTGGGAGTTAGCAGTCTTGTTTGCTAGAGTTTCTAACTCCTTTTAACTTTTTTATATTTAAGCATTTTACTGCGGTAGCTCAGTTGGTAGAGCATCAGACTTGTAATCCATAGTTTGCCAGTTCGATACCCGCTAGGCCTGCCTGGTTCGGCTACCTTGGTGTGTCCTTGGGAAAGGCAACTGACTCCTATTTCCTCGGCATGATATAGCCATTAATGTGTCAAAAAGCAGTTTTTACGTGTAAAATTAGCGCATTTTCTATGTCTCTCTGGACAGTTTGTTTAAGGACACCAGCTTTTTTTTTTGCCTTGTAATGATTGGACATCGTTTTAAAATAATTTTATTTATGTACTCCTGTTCGGACACAGATACAGCTATACAATGATACGACAAGATAGACAAAGAATGCTTGTTTGTAATCAGAAATAGCCTTGACAAGTTACATGTATGAGCCAAATTGTCGAACATATGGAGAAACATATATCAGTATTCATTAGCTCACCGACACCGATATAATGAATATTTGTTTTAAAACTAAATTACTCACCTGTGGATAAAAAAATATCAGTCATAAAGACATCAGAAGACTATGTCACATTTTATTAAGAGATGAGCATTAAAGTGAAAGTTTTCATCTTTAAGAGTTTGTGTAATACCTCCATGGTGGATAATACTAAAACCTACACCTGGTCATGTACGTAGAAATTGGTTTCCATGGATAATAAGACAACATATTTAAAAGAAATTGCAAAACAAAGAAAAAATTATTTTCTGATGTGTTTTAAATGATTTGAATTTTTAAATATTCAAATGTAATTTACTTTGCTATCTTATAAAAGTTTTGGTACCAGACCACAACAAACTGGAGTCGGTTTATTGGTCAGTACATGACCAGGTGCAGGTTTTACTCTTATCCACAATGGAGGTGTTAAACAACATTTTTGAGACAACTTTCACTTTAACGGCTTCCTCCTATAGCCCTTTACCTCACAGCTTTTGGACACCTCTACCCCATTCTCATGGAAGCGCTATTGGACACCTCCATTTGATTCGCATACAAGGGTTTTTAACGCCCATGCACCATCAGAATGGAAGCATGTTTTGACGCCTACAGTAAACATCAGCCATTTTAACTGGTTTTCGTAGCGCCAACTTCAGGAAAAACCCCATCAGAAACTACAGGCATTGAGGTAAATGATCAGAACAGAATCCATTTGACTTGACCTTTAGCGCCAAATAGCCATTTCTGTATGAAATATGAATCAAAACAATAAATCTGAAACCAAAGTTTCAAAGTAGAAAACCTGTCTGCTTTCTTGGAAATATGCCCTACAGATGCTATAAATAGGAAAGTACATGCACATGTAGGTCAACGGTGGACAACTATACTCTTACACAAAATCCATTTTATGTGACTTTTAGCACACTAGCTATGGACTGGTAATCTACCAAATATGAATCGGAACAATGAATCTGAGGGAAAGGTTGAAAAGTATAAAACCAGTCTGTTTTATTGGAAATATAACAGCTGCTATAAATAGAACATAATGATAGTGTACTTTAGGAAAGTGCTTGTAGGTCTAAAGTTGGACAAGTGTACTCTTACATCATAGTTATGCAGAAGCCTTCCTTTTTGTGGAATATGATGTGTGGGATTAATGAACTGTTAATAAAAACAAGAAAACAACTTATTACTTTATTTTTATAGGTTTTTGAAAAATTTATTTTGGGGGGTGAGGGTGGGGTGAATATACCAAATAAGCATAATCCATATACAGGTAAGCGTAAGCATAATCATTATACAGGTAAGCGTAAGTGTAATGGTTGGCAGGTATGCTAACAGAAGATAATACTGGTGTCCAACCCCCTAAAGCGAGTCTAAAAATAAACATACAGCATTAGTCAATGAATCATCATTAACCAAATAATCAAATGATCTCAAATTAAATGTAGACTAAAACAGAGGTCACAAACAAATCCGGAGATGAATGGGAAGACTATGCCTACCCACGAGTCCAGGGAAAACAATTATAACTGAATTATGATAAAAATAGGTACAATTATAAATTACCCAATCGCTGATTAGGGAAAGGTAACATAAAGGCACTGCAGACAAATGGAAGAACAAATGTCCTAAAATCTGACAAGAGATTAACAATAATGACCATATATGGAATTGAAGGCATAACACTCTAAAAATATGGAAATCTGTATCTGGATGCCAGAAATGTGTTCTAGACATGAATAAGGCAATATTTCTGAACAGAGTGAAAAAATGAATCGATCCAATATGTCATCCATAAAAAGGAGGACAACTACTGTGTATGGGCTTGTGACATGGGGAGCATACTGAGTCCGTGTCAATTCTAGTTCTTAACTTTTTAAAACTTCCCATCTAATGGGAGGATGTAATTTTTATTTAATGGACAAGGATAAATTCCATCCTGGAAAGGTAAGCAACACAATTGCAACAGGTAACATATTACTGATATTAAAATTATATAATTAATATACATGGATCACGCTCATTATCAACCCTTCTCCAAGATCTTAATGCTATAAGCCCATATTTCAAGTTTTATCACAATCTGATCAAAAATACATCCTCCAGATTGGAAACAAGCTCAGCCAAACAGATGCAAGATCACCTCAATACTATTCACGGAGTTTGTTCGCTATCAAACTTGTGCAAGATCTTTAATGATATAAGCATACATTCCAAGTTTGATCAAAATCAGATCAGAAATCTGGCCTCCAAAGCGGTAACAAGGTTAGCTAATCAGATGCAAGATCACCTCATTAATATGCATGCATCTCACTAATTACTGAATTCGTCCATGATCCTGATGACATAAACCCACATTCCAAGTCTGATTGAAATCGGATCAGAAATATGAACCCCCGAGTGGTAACAAGCAATTGCTAACAGATGGATGATGAACGACAGATGCAGGGCAACATCAAAAGCTCACTTGACCTTACAGCCTGATGAGCTTATAGTTGAATTAAAATAGGACATACAAGCTTACCTGAGTGTAAAAGTACATACAAGCTCACCCGAGTGTAAAAGTACATACAAGCTTACCTGAGTGTAAAAGTACATACAAGCTCACCCGAGTGTAAAAGTACATACAAGCCTACCTGAGTGTAAAAGTACATACAAGCTTACCTGAGTGTAAAAGGCATTAGGCCAAACTTCTTGTCTGTCTCGCTCAAGAATTCTGGAAAAAAAAGTAAGACTTGTGCAACTCCTAGGCTTTACTCGCACAGACCTAAATAGATCAAGGGAAGTTAAATTAGAAAATCCATAATGTAATGTAAATGTGATATCAGGTTATAGGGACAAAGCCCAAGTATTTAAAGTCATTCCCAAGTGTTCCAGTAAATGTTTGCACATAGTATAATCATTATCCCCATGTCCTCTGGTATTCCCAAGTGCTCCAGTAAATGTTTGCATATAGCATGATCGTTATCCCCAAGTGCTCCAGTAAACATTTGCATATATTATGATCATTATTCCCACGTGTTCTGGTAAATGTTTGCACACGGTATGATTGTTATCCCCAAATGCTCTTTTGGATTTTGCACACAGTATGATTGTTATTTCCAAGTGCTCTTGTAGATTTTGCACACAGTATGATTGTTATTTCCATGTGCTCCAGTAAATGTTTCCACATAGTATGATCATTATTTCCAAGTGCTCTGGTAAATGTTTTCACATTGCATTATTATTATCCCCAAGTGCTCTGGTAAATGTTTTCACATAATATGATCGTTATCCCCATGTGCACCAGTAAATGTTTGCATGTAGTATGATTACTATCCCCAAATATACTTGTATCTCCAAGTGCTCAAGTCAATGTTTTGCACATTGCATGATCGTAATCCCCACGTGCAATGGAAAATGTTTGCACACAATATCATTGTTATTCTAACATGACAAGTTATCAGAATCAACTACCAAAACAAGTGATCAGGAATACAAGCCTTCCTGTACTGCTGACATAAGATAGTGGTCACTACATTCTTAAATTTCTACTATTCAGGGCAAGTAACTAGACACGCGCGACTAGAACTTATGACTTTTCTGTAAACTTGCTAAGAAGAATATAAACCTGGCATGGGTATTTTTGCCCCATTTTAGTTATCACATTCTGCTGCAAATGACCCTCTGACAATAAAAATTGCAGTTGCCCACTTCTGGCCAAAACAAATTAATGCCTTGACCATCCTGAGATCTGCAAGTTGCATAAAGCCACCTTGAATTCAGCATAAAGAAAACAAAATACACGTTTCCTGTTTTTGATGCACAGATCAAACCAGCCAAAACTTGCCTGATGATATAAAGAATAGTACAGTAAACCCCACTTAGTGGACACCTCCATGCTAAAACCTGATTGATGATGTAACAATAGTATACTCCACTTTGTGGACAAGTCTATACCAAAACCTGCCTGATGATGCAACAACAGTAAACCCCACTTAGTGGACAAATCTATGCGAAAACCTGTCTGATGATGTAACAATAGTAAACCCCACTTTCTTCACAAGTCTATTCCAAAACATGAATGATTATGGAACAGTAAACCTCACTTAGTGGACAAATCTATGCCAAAACCTGTCTGATAATGTAACAATATTAAATTTCACTGAAGGACGAAGTCCATGCCAAAACCTGCCTGATGATGTAACAGTGAATCCCACTTAGTGGAAAAGTCTATACCAAAACCTGACTAATGATGCAAGAATAGTACAGTAACCCCCCTTAGTGGACACCTCTATGACAATACATGCCTGATGATCTAACAATAGTAAACACCCCAACCCCCCTTAGTGGACAACTCCATGCCAAAACCTGTCTGATGATGTTATAATAGTGCAGTAAACCCCACTTAAACACATGCCTGTAATGGACAACATGAATAGATTCCTTTTTTTTTATTTCATTCACTCGTAGCATCTTTATAGAAAGGAAACCTATCCGAAAAACAACAGTCCCTTGAAGCTACTGTCACTCTACTGGCCAAAAAGAATTTCCAATAATTCAGATAAGACCATTTCTTCCTTATAACTGTTGAGTGTTGAAACCATCTCTGATATTTTTCAGCAATAACAAGATTTTTAACAAATGACCTACTGTGGTGGACATATTGGATGCCCGATTGGCTACATTTTCATTTAGAACCAACAAGACCTCATTTAGGACCAACAAGACATTACAAGTCTTCTGGTGGTAATCCCAGGTTGATACGACTTTCCGTTTTGGAGGAGTAATTTAAGATTTTCAAGATGGTTGCCATTGTGGCCAAGGTTGGATATCAGATTTGCACCATTTTCATGTAGAACCAACTAGCCATCATAAGTCTTTTGGTGAAAGCACAATATCAATATGACCAGAAATTTAGGAGATGTAGTGATGACAAGATTTTCAAATCCACTTATGCAGGACTCGGGAGGGATGGGGTTGCGGTGGGGGGGGGGGGGGGGAGTTGCAGCAGATACTTGTCCCTTTCATTGCAATACTCAACACAGTACATTTACACTCATCACTACACTACTTACACTCTTATTAAGAAACCACTGGCATCCAACGCAAGCTTGATACTAGAAGGGTTTTAAACCTGCCGTATTCACTCTAAACAGAACATTTTCATGATTTGAACCCACTTTAGTATCAAGTTTACATCAGGTGCCTTGGTAAAAAGCAAAGTCTGTTTCCTCTGTGACATGGTCTGGACTGCCAACAAGTAGGCAAAATTATTGATCACCAACATATGCTAGATGTTAAGCAATGTTGAGCTTTAGAGCTAAGGGTGGAAAATGCAGACAGAGTGCAAATCTGCATCTACTCAGCCCAGGAATGATCAAGCAGATTTAGTAAAGCACAGCCAAGTTTATGTGGTCAGGATGAGAGGACAAGTGGTTTTCCCGAGACCTGCTTATGTGTGGGTGCCCTAACAGCTACTTTTAATGTAATCCAACTATGGACTGTATATATAATACAGCCATTGTCAAGAACACCTAGGGCATGGGATTCTGCACTGAAAATTGTGCCAACAGTCAGCGCATTTCTACCTATTTACTAAGGTCTGATAGTATAATTTACCACAAAGGCGAGTTGAGGGTACTGAAGGTTACAATTGACGATATGCTTCACACCATGTTCCCAGTGCAAACCACCAAATAATAAGCAAAGATTTATCAGAATACATTTTCGTTGACTTTACATATCAAAAGGGGAACAGGGGGAGATAAGTTTTATTATTTTTATCTAACATTTATCGAGATTACACACTGCAGACGTGTGGGCACTGTGTAATGCTAGACTGGTCTTTTAACCTTCTACAAAAGAAAAGATACTGATATGGAGCTGACTATTGGGTAACCAGTCTACCTGATCAATCCAATCACCCCGAGTGCTTGGACGGACTATACAAATATATTTAGTGCAAGCACCCAAATGATTCATGCAGCTATTGTATCTCAACTGACTGAGGAGTTCAACAACCTCCAAAAATTCAGACAAGAACTCGACAGATTTAACTCCCAATCAATTAGAACTCATTCATGCATTTTTTCTGTCATTCTGGCTGAAAATTTAGTTTTCTCCTAACTTTGATCAATATTTGTAGAATTAAAGGGCTCTTCCCGGTTGGGAATGAACCAATTCTTTTATTCCGACTTTTTCCCACCCCACATCCCGATAGCGTGGGAACCTGCATTTAGGACCAACTAGACCATGGGATGAACACGTGTGTGAAGTTTCCTGGCAATCTTCCAAGTAGTTTAGAAGGAGTAGCGATAACAAAATTGTGCCAACACATGAATGGATGGACAACAGATAACAGACCTTCCCATAAGCTCATTTGGTCTATGACCAGTAGAGCTAAAACAGCATTTTATTTCTCTTTAGTTCATTTACTCTGGTTTTTTGTTGCTGTTTTTTTTATAATTCCAACTTCCACTTTTGTTTGATTTTACAATGGTAATGTGTCCTGCATAGAGGAGAATGTTGAAGCATGATGACCTCAACCTCGAAGACAGCAGGTTGTGACTTGATGTACCACTGTTAATATTCATGCAAGGTCAAAGGTCAACCAAGCATGCCAAGAACTAGTGGAGAGGAAGTACTACTAATTGGATTCTTCTATTGGTTTTCTGCACATCAACTTACTGAAATATAAAGATAGGTCATGGATTATATGTATTAGTATTACCACATCATAACTGATATGGACTGGTTAATATCTTCTATTATCCCTTTCTTTTTATGGAATTGTGGTTGATGTTCTATTGTCCAGCTTTTAAGATCTGATATTTATAACTGTTGCTACATGGCTTCAGTCCATGTGATACAGGAACTGCGTTCAATTTGACAGAAAAAATAGTAGAAAAAACCATGTGAGAAAGAGTATGCATGTATAGGGTTTAATAGCACATGTGAGAAAGAGTATGCATGTATTGGGTTTAACGGCACATGTGAGAAAGAGTATGGATGTATAGGGTTTAACGGCACATGTGAGAAAGAGTATGCATGTATTTTGTTTTAATGGCACATGTGAGAAAGAGTATGCATGTATTGGGTTTAACGGTACGTGTGAGAAAGAGTATGCATGTATAGGGTTTAATGGCACATGTGAGAAAGAGTATGCAAGTGTAGGGTTTAATGGCACATGTGAGAAAGAGTATGCATGTATTGGGTTTAATGGCACATGCGAGAAAGAGTATGCATGTATAGGGTTTAATGGCACACGTGATAAAGAGTATGCATGTATTGGGTTTAATGGCACATGTGAGAAAGAGTATGCATGTATAGGGTTTAACGGCACACGTGAGAAAGAGTATGCATGTATAGGGTTTAACGGCACATGTGAGAAAGAGTATGCATGTATAGGGTTTAACGGCACATCAACACAATCCTGGCTATAGTGCACAGTAAGTTTAGGTATAAAACAAAATAAGCATACAACCCAAACCCCTCCCCCCCAAAAACCCCATAAAGGCCCTTAAAAAAAGTGTAAAATCATAGAACTACAAAGTAATGTGAGAAACAGATGCGCACAGACTTAAAACAAGGAAATACACTTACATCTACAAGAATGGGGGTAAAAGCAGGTGACAAGCCCCAACTTGTAAAACTTGTTTCTTCTAAAGAAAATTGTTGTATCAATATGAGGCTTTACAGTAATTATGTCAACTGTCTGTTACTATTGTATTTGTTAGTTCTTCTTCTGACAGTCAGTTAACCAATACATGAGGTCCAAGTGGGTCTGAGCTCACTCACCTGACTGACATCTGTCTGATAACCAAATTCAAGGGCAGTCAAACAAGAAACATGGGTCACTTGGATGCTTTTTGTTCAAATTTCTCCACTGTGGTTCATTCCATATATTATGACAATAAATGTTTCAAAGCTTCTCTAGTTGTTGTATCTTCATCCTTATTTATGATAGATTGCCATCATTTGTATAAATTTGAAAGATCTTCATGCCAGGATGCTTTGTCAAGTTTGGTCAAATTTCATTCAATGATTTTTGAGAAGTTACTTCAAAGTTTTCTTAATTTTAGTAATGCCACCCATATTTGATGGCAGATTGGCACCATTAGAACAAACCTGAAATGCTCTTGTGCCAAGTTTGGTTGAAAGTAGTCAGAAGATTTTTGAGAAGTTGAAAATTGTTGGCAGATGCCAGATGTCATACAACAGATGACAGACCATATCATAAGTACACTTGACCTTATGACAGGTGATCTAAAACATGAATCACTAGTAGCGATTGGCAATAATATTCCACAATCCAATTATTACTTTTTACAAAAGTTATTTTACATGTTTGCTTAAATCTTATTATATATACCATTTTTTCCATAGAACTATGGTCTTACATTCTATTTTGTTGTTGTTGTTGGTTTCAACTTGACTTGTAACACACTAGTGACTATATCATGCCGAGGAAATGGGAGCCGAGTGCCTTTGTTGTTGTTGTTGGTTTCAACTTGACTTGTAACACACTAGTGGCTATATCATGCCAAGGAAATGGGAGCCGAGTGCCTTTGTTGTTGTTGTTGGTTTCAACTTGACTTGTAACACACTAGTGGCTATATCATGCCAAGGAAATGGGAGCCGAGTGCCTTTGTTGTTGTTGTTGGTTTCAACTTGACTTGTAACACACTAGTGGCTATATCATGCCGAGGAAATGGGAGCCGAGTGCCTTTCCCAAGGACACACCATGGCCGCTGACTCGGGCTGGCCTGGGCACGTATAGAACCGGTGACCCTTGGATGACGATTCTGACCCTCTACCAAATGAGCTACTATGGCTCCTACCTTACTTTCTATGTATTTCTATGTATTTCTATGTATTTCTATATATTTCTATGTATTTCTATGTATTTCTATATATTTCTATGTATTTCTATGTATCTCTATATATTTCAATGTAATTCTATGTATTTCTATGTATCTCTATATATTTCTATGTATTTCTATGTATTTCTATATATTTCAATGTAATTCTATGTATTTCTATGTATTTCTATGTATTTCTATATATTTCTATGTATTTCTATGTATTTCTATATATTTCTATGTATTTCTATGTATCTCATTTGACTTGCATCCTTTTCCATGAAATCTCTAACATTCATCTGTAATGTGCATATTCTGGGATGATTCTGCTATATTAATTACCGTATATACTTGCATATAAGCCTGTTTGCGTATAAGCCGACCCCCCAAACTGAATAGGTAAAAACATTAAAAAGTGCATGAACCGTGCAGAAGCCGACCCATGAAATATTACCATGGGCACGTATAGAACCTGTGACCCTTGTATTACGAGTCTGACCCTCTACCCACCTTACTTTCTATGTATTTCAGTTAACTTGCATCTGTTTCCATGAAATCTATGCTATTCATCTGTATTGTGCATATTCATGGATGATTCTGCTATATTAATTAGATCACCATAGTCTTAAATATCTGCTGCTCTGGGCAAGTTACTAGACCTTGTGGTAATATTGCAGCAAAGAATGTAAACGTGGCAAGGATATTTTTGCTTTGTTTTAGTTATCACATACTCCTGCACCTCTGATGACAAAATCACACATTCATCTATCTGTGACCAAAACATCCATGTTGTGTCCCTCTTGCCATATTGTAATCTGCAACTCACACAATACTTCCCCAGAGTCAGCATAAGTAAAACAAAATCTATACCTATGCATGTACATTATCAGTTTTTGAGAAGAGCTTACATCACAAAACAGGGCATGTCAAATGAGCCAAACCTGCCAGAAACACCACTTAGTGGACACCTATATATATATATGGGACACCTGCTCAAAATGGACCCTATTAATGAATTTGTTCTCTTTTTGTCACTCATTTATAGCATCTTTAGAGAAAGGAAACCTGTCCACAATGAACAGTATTGTTTCCTTATAGTTTATTTACTCCTTTATAATTTAAAAAAAAAAAATTTAAACTTCTACTTTTATATGATTTTACAATGGGCATGTATCCTGCATAGAGGAGAATGTTGAAGCATGATGGCCTCAACCTCGAAGACAGCAGGTTGTGATCTGATGTACCACTGTTAATATTCATGCAAGGTCAAAGGTCAACCAAGCATGCCAAGAACTAGTGGACAGGAAATATAACTTATTGGATTCTTGCACACAGCAACTTAATGAAATATAAAGATAGGTCATTAATTATACATATTTGTATTGTTACATCATAATTGATATGGACTGTTTAATATCTTTTTTTCTTTTCAAGGAATTGTGGTTCATTTCGAGCTTTTTAGGTCTGACCATAATTGCTACCATATGTCAAACCATGCATTGTGTAAGAAATGACATCATTTCATTGACACAAAAAATAGTAGAAGACATTAACATAAGTGTATAGAGTTTAATGGTACATCAGTATAAACCTGGCTCTATAGTGTCACTAGCTATATAGCCATACAAAAAATGCAACAACAAAACTAAAAGCAAAAAAGGTAAAATCCTGAAAATACAAAGTAACGCAAGAAAGAGTCACGAACAGATTAATCATGAGGAAATGTAAGAGGCACGAACAGACTTGTGAGGAAAAGTGAAAAAGTGGCACAAACAGATTTATCATGAGGAAATGTGAGAAAGAGCCATGCACAGACTTGTGAGGAAATGTGATAAGGAGGCACAAATAGACTAATCATGAGGAAATGTGAGAAAGAGGCACAAACAGACTTGTCATGGGGAAATGTGAGAAAATGGCACACAGATGTATCATTAGGAATGAGAAAGAGGCACACACAAACACATTATGAGGAAACGTGAGAAAGAGGCACACAGACTTATAAGGAAATGTGAAAAAGAGGCACAGATTCATGAGGACATTTGAGAAAGAGGCACAAACAGACTTAGGAGGAAATGTGAGAAAGAGGCACACACAGACTTAGGAGAAAATGTGAAAAAGAGGCACAGACAGACTTAGGAGGAAATGTGAGAAAGGCACAAACATTGATGAGGAAATGTAAGAGGTATTCACAGACTTGTCATGAGGAAATGTGAGAAAGAGGCATGAACAGACTGGTCATGAGGAAATGTGAGAAAGAGGCACAAACAGACATCATGAGGAAATAAGAGAAAGAGGCACAAACAGACTGGTCACGAGGAAATGTGAGAAAGAGGCACAAACAGACATCATGAGGAAATGTGAGAAAGAGGCATGAACAGACTGGTCATGAGGAAATGTGAGAAAGAGGCACAAACAGACATATCATGAGGAAATAAGAGAAAGAGAAACAAACAGACTTATCATCAGGAAATGTGAAAAAGAGGCACGAACTTACTTATGAGGAAATGCATTAAATGTTTAAGAAATGGAGGAGGTGGGGTAACTGCAGGTGACAAACCCAAACATCTATAACCTTTTCATTTAAAATAGGAAACTAAAAACAGGTACAAGTTTTCTGCTGATAATATATCTTTTTTCCATAAACTCTTATGCTGTTACTCAAACTCAATCTTCTCTCTCTCACAACAGTTTATTGTACAGTTCATAAGTAATCATTTGTCTGTCCAATGTTGATCACTTGTCTGTTCATCTGTCAGCAATTACCATCTGTCTATCAATAATTGTTATATTTTGTTTCCTCCATCACCATCTGTAAAATCTACGTCATGTCCCTCTTGCCATATTGTAATCTGCAACTCACATGACACTTCCCCAGAGTCAGCATAAGTAAAACAAAATCTATACCTATGCATGTACATTATCAGTTTTGAGAAGAGCTTACATCACAAAACAGGGCATGTCAAATGAGCCAAACCTGCCAGAAACACCACTTGGTGGACACCTATATATACAGGACACCTGCTCAAAATGGACCATATTAATTAATTCATTCTCTTTTTGTCACTCATTTATAGCATCATTATAGAAAGGAAACCTGTCCACAATGTACAGTATTGTTTCTCTATTATTTATTTACTCCTTTATAAAAAGAAATTTATTTTTTAATTCAAACTTCTACATTTGTTTGATTTTACAATGGTTATGTGTCCTGCATAGAGGAGAATGTTGAAGCATGATGACCTCAACCTCGAAGACAGCAGGTTGTGATTTGATGTACCACTGTTAATATTCATGCAAGGTCAAAGGTCAACCAAGCATGCCAAGAACTAGTGGACAGGAAATATAACTTATTGGATTCTTGCACACAGCAACTTAATGAAATATAAAGATAGGTCATTAATTATACATATTTGTATTGTTACATCATAATTGATATGGACTGTTTAATATCTTTTTTCTTTTCAAGGAATTGTGGTTAATTTCGAGCTTTTTAGGTCCGACCATAATTGCTACCATATGTCAAACCATGCATTGTGTAAGAAATGACATCATTTCATTGACACAAAAAATAGTAGAAGACATTAACATAAGTGTATAGAGTTTAATGGTACATCAGTATAAACCTGGCTCTATAGTGTCACTAGCTATATAGCCATACAAAAAAATGCAACAACAAAACTAAAAGCAAAAAAGGTAAAATCCTGAAAATACAAAGTAACGCAAGAAAGAGTCACGAACAGATTAATCATGAGGAAATGTAAGAGGCACGAACAGACTTGTGAGGAAAAGTGAAAAAGTGGCATGAACAGATTTATCATGAGGAAATGTGAGAAAGAGCCATGCACAGACTTGTGAGGAAATGTGATAAGGAGGCACAAATAGACTAATCATGAGGAAATGTGAGAAAGAGGCACAAACAGACTTGTCATGGGGAAATGTGAGAAAAAGGCACACAGATGTATCATTAGGAATGAGAAAGAGGCACACACAAACACATAATGAGGAAAAGTGAGAAAGAGGCACACACAGACTTATAAGGAAATGTGAAAAAGAGGCACAGATTCATGAGGACATTTGAGAAAGAGGCACAAACAGACTTAGGAGGAAATGTGAGAAAGAGGCACACAGACTTAGGAGAAAATGTGAAAAAGAGGCACAGACAGACTTAGGAGGAAATGTGAGAAAGGCACAAACATTGATGAGGAAATGTAAGAGGTATTCACAGACTTGTCATGAGGAAATGTGAGAAAGAGGCATGAACAGACTGGTCATGAGGAAATGTGAGAAAGAGGCACAAACAGACATCATGAGGAAATAAGAGAAAGAGGCATGAACAGACTGGTCATGAGGAAATGTGAGAAAGAGGCACAAACAGACATCATGAGGAAATGTGAGAAAGAGGCATGAACAGACTGGTCATGAGGAAATGTGAGAAAGAGGCACAAACAGACATATCATGAGGAAATAAGAGAAAGAGAAACAAACAGACTTATCATCAGGAAATGTGAAAAAGAGGCACAAACTTACTTATGAGGAAATGCACTAAATGTTTAAGAAATGGAGGAGGTGGGTAACTGCAGGTGACAAACCCAAACATCTATAACCTTTTCATTTAAAATAGGAAACTAAAAACAGATACAAGTTTTCTGCTGATAATATATCTTTTTTCCATAAACTCTTATGCTGTTACTCAAACTCAATCTTCTCTCTCTCACAACAGTTTATTGTACAGTTCATAAGTAATCATTTGTCTGTCCAATGTTGATCACTTGTCTGTTCATCTGTCAGCAATTACCATCTGTCTATCAATAATTGTTATATTTTGTTTCCTCCATCACCATCTGTAAAATCTACGTCATGTCCCTCTTGCCATATTGTAATCTGCAACTCACATGACACTTCCCCAGAGTCAGCATAAGTAAAACAAAATCTATACCTATGCATGTACATTATCAGTTTTTGAGAAGAGCTTACATCACAAAACAGGGAATGTCAAATGAGCCAAACCTGCCAGAAACACCACTTAGTGGACACCCATATATACAGGACACCTGCTCAAAATGGACCATATTAATTAATTCATTCTCTTGTTGTCACTCATTTATAGCATCATTATAGAAAGGAAACCTGTCCACAATGTACAGTATTGTTTCTCTATTATTTATTTACTCCTTTATAAAAAGAAATTTATTTTTTAATTCAAACTTCTACATTTGTTTGATTTTACAATGGTTATGTGTCCTGCATAGAGGAGAATGTTGAAGCATGATGACCTCAACCTCGAAGACAGCAGGTTGTGATTTGATGTACCACTGTTAATATTCATGCAAGGTCAAAGGTCAACCAAGCATGCCAAGAACTAGTGGACAGGAAATATAACTTATTGGATTCTTGCACACAGCAACTTAATGAAATATAAAGATAGGTCATTAATTATACATATTTGTATTGTTACATCATAATTGATATGGACTGTTTAATATCTTTTTTCTTTTCAAGGAATTGTGGTTAATTTCGAGCTTTTTAGGTCCGACCATAATTGCTACCATATGTCAAACCATGCATTGTGTAAGAAATGACATCATTTCATTGACACAAAAAATAGTAGAAGACGCTAACATAAGTGTATAGAGTTTAATGGTACATCAGTATAAACCTGGCTCCATAGTGTCACTAGCTATATAGCCATACAAAAAAATGCAACAACAAAACTAAAAGCAAAAAAGGTAAAATCCTGAAAATACAAAGTAACGCAAGAAAGAGTCACGAACAGATTAATCATGAGGAAATGTAAGAGGCACGAACAGACTTGTGAGGAAAAGTGAAAAAGTGGCATGAACAGATTTATCATGAGGAAATGTGAGAAAGAGCCATGCACAGACTTGTGAGGAAATGTGATAAGGAGGCACAAATAGACTAATCATGAGGAAATGTGAGAAAGAGGCACAAACAGACTTGTCATGGGGAAATGTGAGAAAAAGGCACACAGATGTATCATTAGGAATGAGAAAGAGGCACACACAAACACATAATGAGGAAACGTGAGAAAGAGGCACACACAGACTTATAAGGAAATGTGAAAAAGAGGCACAGATTCATGAGGACATTTGAGAAAGAGGCACAAACAGACTTAGGAGGAAATGTGAGAAAGAGGCACACAGACTTAGGAGAAAATGTGAAAAAGAGGCACAGACAGACTTAGGAGGAAATGTGAGAAAGGCACAAACATTGATGAGGAAATGTAAGAGGTATTCACAGACTTGTCATGAGGAAATGTGAGAAAGAGGCATGAACAGACTGGTCATGAGGAAATGTGAGAAAGAGGCACAAACAGACATCATGAGGAAATAAGAGAAAGAGGCATGAACAGACTGGTCATGAGGAAATGTGAGAAAGAGGCACAAACAGACATCATGAGGAAATGTGAGAAAGAGGCATGAACAGACTGGTCATGAGGAAATGTGAGAAAGAGGCACAAACAGACATATCATGAGGAAATAAGAGAATGAGAAACAAACAGACTTATCATCAGGAAATGTGAAAAAGAGGCACAAACTTACTTATGAGGAAATGCACTAAATGTTTAAGAAATGGAGGAGGTGGGTAACTGCAGGTGACAAACCCAAACATCTATAACCTTTTCATTTAAAATAGGAAACTAAAAACATATACAAGTTTTCTGCTGATAATATATCTTTTTTCCATAAACTCTTATGCTGTTACTCAAACTCAATCTTCTCTCTCTCACAACAGTTTATTGTACAGTTCATAAGTAATCATTTGTCTGTCCAATGTTGATCACTTGTCTGTTCATCTGTCAGCAATTACCATCTGTCTATCAATAATTGTTATATTTTGTTTCCTCCATCACCATCTGTAAAATCTACGTCATGTCCCTCTTGCCATATTGTAATCTGCAACTCACAGGACACTTCCCCAGAGTCAGCATAAGTAAAACAAAATCTATACCTATGCATGTACATTATCAGTTTTTGAGAAGAGCTTACATCACAAAACAGGGCATGTCAAATGAGCCAAACCTGCCAGAAACACCACTTAGTGGACACCCATATATACAGGACACCTGCTCAAAATGGACCATATTAATTAATTCATTCTCTTGTTGTCACTCATTTATAGCATCATTATAGAAAGGAAACCTGTCCACAATGTACAGTATTGTTTCTCTATTATTTATTTACTCCTTTATAAAAAGAAATTTATTTTTTAATTCAAACTTCTACATTTGTTTGATTTTACAATGGTTATGTGTCCTGCATAGAGGAGAATGTTGAAGCATGATGACCTCAACCTCGAAGACAGCAGGTTGTGATTTGATGTACCACTGTTAATATTCATGCAAGGTCAAAGGTCAACCAAGCATGCCAAGAACTAGTGGACAGGAAATATAACTTATTGGATTCTTGCACACAGCAACTTAATGAAATATAAAGATAGGTCATTAATTATACATATTTGTATTGCTACATCATAATTGATATGGACTGTTTAATATCTTTTTTCTTTTCAAGGAATTGTGGTTAATTTCGAGCTTTTTAGGTCCGACCATAATTGCTACCATATGTCAAACCATGCATTGTGTAAGAAATGACATCATTTCATTGACACAAAAAATAGTAGAAGACGTTAACATAAGTGTATAGAGTTTAATGGTACATCAGTATAAACCTGGCTCTATAGTGTCACTAGCTATATAGCCATACAAAAAATGCAACAACAAAACTAAAAGCAAAAAAGGTAAAATCCTGAAAATACAAAGTAACGCAAGAAAGAGTCACGAACAGATTAATCATGAGGAAATGTAAGAGGCACGAACAGACTTGTGAGGAAAAGTGAAAAAGTGGCACGAACAGATTTATCATGAGGAAATGTGAGAAAGAGCCATGCACAGACTTGTGAGGAAATGTGACAAGGAGGCACATGACTAATCATGGGAAAATGTGAGAAAAAGGCACGAACAGACTTGTCATGGGGAAATGTGAGAAAATGGCACGCAGATGTATCATTAGGAATGAGAAAGAGGCACACACAAACACATTATGAGGAAACGTGAGAAAGAGGCACACACAGACTTATAAGGAAATGTGAAAAAGAGGCACAGATTCATGAGGACATTTGAGAAAGAGGCACAAACAGACTTAGGAGGAAATGTGAGAAAGAGGCACACACAGGCTTAGGAGGAAATGTGAAAAAGAGGCACAGACAGACTTAGGAGGAAATGTGAGAAAGGCACAAACATTGATGAGGAAATGTAAGAGGTATTCACAGACTTGTCATAAGGAAATGTGAGAAAGAGGCATGAACAGACTGGTCATGAGGAAATGTGAGAAAGAGGCACAAACAGACATCATGAGGAAATAAGAGAAAGAGGCACAAACAGACTTATCATCAGGAAATGTGAAAAAGAGGCACAAACTTACTTATGAGGAAATGCACTAAATGTTTAAGAAATGGAGGAGGTAGGGTAACTGCAGGTGACAAACCCAAACATCTATAACTTTTTCATTTAAAATAGGAAACAAAAAACAGATACAAGTTTTCTGCTGATAATATCTTTTTTCCATAAACTCTTATGCTGTTACTCAAACTCAATCTTCTCTCTCTCACAACAGTTTATTGTACAGTTCATAAGTAATCATTTGTCTGTCCAATGTTGATCACTTGTCTGTTCATCTGTCAGCAATTACCATCTGTCTATCAATAATTGTTATATTTTGTTTCCTCCATCACCATCTGTAAAATCTACGTCATGTCCCTCTTGCCATATTGTAATCTGCAACTCACAGGACACTTCCCCAGAGTCAGCATAAGTAAAACAAAATCTATACCTATGCATGTACATTATCAGTTTTTGAGAAGAGCTTACATCACAAAACAGGGCATGTCAAATGAGCCAAACCTGCCAGAAACACCACTTAGTGGACACCTATATATATGGGACACCTGCTCAAAATGGACCATATTAATTAATTCATTCTCTTTTTGTCACTCATTTATAGCATCATTATAGAAAGGAAACCTGTCCACAATGTACAGTATTGTTTCTCTATTATTTATTTACTCCTTTATAAAAAGAAATTTATTTTTTAATTCAAACTTCTACATTTGTTTGATTTTACAATGGTTATGTGTCCTGCATAGAGGAGAATGTTGAAGCATGATGACCTCAACCTCGAAGACAGCAGGTTGTGATTTGATGTACCACTGTTAATATTCATGCAAGGTCAAAGGTCAACCAAGCATGCCAAGAACTAGTGGACAGGAAATATAACTTATTGGATTCTTGCACACAGCAACTTAATGAAATATAAAGATAGGTCATTAATTATACATATTTGTATTGTTACATCATAATTGATATGGACTGTTTAATATCTTTTTTCTTTTCAAGGAATTGTGGTTAATTTCGAGCTTTTTAGGTCCGACCATAATTGCTACCATATGTCAAACCATGCATTGTGTAAGAAATGACATCATTTCATTGACACAAAAAATAGTAGAAGACGTTAACATAAGTGTGTAGTGTTTAATGGCACATCAGTATAAACCTGACTCTATAGTGTCACTAGCTATATAGCCATACAAAAAATGCAACAACAAAACTAAAAGCAAAAAAGGTAAAATCCTGAAAATACAAAGCAACATAAGAAAGAGGCATGAACATATTAATCATGAGGAAATATAAGAGGCACGAACAGACGTGAGGAAAAGTGAGAAAGTGGCACGAACAGATTTATCATGAGGAAATGTGAGAAAGAGACACAAACAGAATTATAAATAAATGTGAAAAAGAGGCACAAACAGACTTGTAAGGAAATGTGAGAAAGAGGCATGCACAGACTTGTGAGGAAATGTGAGAAAGAGGCAGGCACAGACATATCGTGAGGAAATGAGAATGAGGCATGAACAGACTTATCATGAGGAAATGTGAAAAAGAGGCAGGCACAGACATATCGTGAGGAAATGAGAATGAGGCATGAACAGACTTATCATCAGGAAATGTGAAAAAGAGGCATGAACGTATGAGGACATGCACCTACACGTTTGAGGATTGTATGGGGTGGGGTAACTGCAGGTGACAAACCCAAACAATTCAATATCATTTTGTACAATAGAATTTAGCAATCATATGTCACAATCCAATATCATTTTGTACAGTAGAGGTTAGCAAACATATGGCACAATCCAATATCATTTTGTACAGTAGAAATTAGCGATCACATAGCACAATCCAATATCATTTTGTACAGTAGAGGTTAGCAATCACATAGCACAAACCAATATCATTTTGTACAGTAGAGGTTAGCAATCACATAGCACAAACCAATATCATTTTGTACAGTAGAGGTTAGCGATCACATAGCACAATCCAATATCATTTTGTACAGTAGAGGTTAGCAATCATATAGCACAAACCAATATCATTTTGTACAGTAGAGGTTAGCAATCACATAGCACAAACCAATATCATTTTGTACAGTAGAGATTAGCAATCATAGGGTACAATCAATATCATTTTGTATAATCGAGATTAGCAATCACATGGCACAAATTGATATTATTTTGTATCAGAGATTGGCAATCACATGGCACAATCCGATATCATTTTGTATCATAGAGACTGGCAATCACATGGCACGAGTTGATATTATTTTGTATCAGAGATTGGCAATCACATGGCACAATCTCATTATTTTGTATCATAGAGATTGGCAATCACATGGCACAAACTGATATTATTTTGTATCATAGAGATTGGCAATCACATGGCACAATCTGATATTATTTTGTATCAAAGAGATTGGCAATCACATGGCACAAACAGATATTATTTTGTATCACAGAGATTGGCAATCACATGGCACAATCTGATATTATTTTGTATCATAGAGATTGGTAATCACAATGGCACAATCTCGTATTATTTTAGGCAATCATGATGCAAACTAATATCATTGTGTAACAAAGCCCTCCTACTGGTTTGCTGAAACCTTTCAAGTTTCATATTATACTCAACACTTTTTCACAGAACTATGGCTTACATACTGTATATTTCAGTTAATTTGCATGTTTCCAATAAATCTATGCCATTCATCTGTATTGTGTATATTCACCGATGATTCTGCTATGCAAATTAGGTCACTACTGCTTTAAATATCTGCTGTTCAAGGCAAGTTACTACACTTTGTGAGCTTGTGGTAAACTTGCAGCGAAGAATGTAAACATGGCAAGGGTATTCTTGTTATTTCAGTTATCACATATGTCTGCCCCTCCAACAAAATCACACATCTACTCACTCTTGGCCAAAAGATCTATGTCATATCCATCTTGCCATACTGTTATCTGCAACTCGTACAAGACTGCCCCAGAGTCAGCAAACGTAAAACAAAATCTGCACTTGTGCGGCATGAACACTTTCCTGTTTTTGAGCACATCTTGCATCATATCAACTCACACTTCAGACCAGCCAAAACCTGCCCAATCAAGTAACAGTACCCACCTCTGCAGGCACCTTTGTATATAGGACACCTGCTGATAATGAACAAGACTAATGGATTCCTTTACTATTCACTCACTTATTGTATCTTTATAAAAGGGAAACCTATCCACAAAGGACAATATTTTGTTTCTCTGTAGTTCATTTACTCCTTGTTTACTTTTACGTTTAAAAAAATCTACTTTTATTTGATTTTACAATGGGCATGTGTCCTGCATAGAGGAGAAAGTTGAAGTATGTTGACCCCAACCTCGAAGACAGCAGATCATGATTTGATGTACCACTGTTAATATTCATGCAAGGTTAAAGGTCAATCAAGCATGCCAAGAACTAGAGGAGAGGAAATACAATTTATTGGTTGCTTATTTTGCTTTATTGTACACAGCAACTTACTGAAATATAAAGATAGGTCATTGCATTAAATGTATTAGTATTACTACATCATAATTCTTATGGACTGGTGAAGACTTTTTTGTTCTTTTCCTTCCTTTTTAAGGAATTGAGGTTAATGTTCTAGTGTCCAACTTCCAAGGTGCACATGCCGTTGGTGCAATAGAAAAATCACAGGTACCTTTAAAAAATCATGCTGTGCCATGGTGGCACATAAAAACTAGGTGACATTACCGGTACTTGAAGGTGCCAAGACTTAACTTTCAACAGTACAGAGTGTTAAAGCACATACAACAGCATGATACTTGTCAAAACACTAAGCAACTAAAGCATGGCAATGTAACACAAGGAAGTTGCCTAGTTACGAGAGTCTGGTTCCAAGATATTGGACGTCTTTCACTCCTTTACATGACACATGGGGATTTTACACCTATACAAGATATTGGATGTCTTTCACTCCTTTACATGTCACATGGGGATTTTACACCTATACAAGATATTAGACGTCTTTCACTCCTTTACATGTCACATGGGGATTTTACACCTATACGAGATATTGGACGTCTTTCACTCCTTTACATGTCACATGGGGATTTTACACCTATACAAGATATTGGACATCTTTCACTCCTTTACATGTCACATGGGGATTTTACACCTACACAAGATATTGGACGTCTTTCACTCCTTTACTTGTCACATGGGGATTTTACACCTATACAAGATATTGGATGTCTTTCACTCCTTTACATGTTACATGGGGATTTTACACCTATACAAGATCAAAAATCCAAAATGAACATAGGGCAAATGCAAACATGCATCGCTAATATTTTGTGGCCTGAAGTTGTCAAAATCATCTTGCAATTTGCATGAGGATGATAATACTGGTAACACAGCAGATCCAAATGGAGCCCTGACATTGATCATTAGCCAGTCAAGTGTTGAATCTGCTGGATGTCAGTAAAAATCTTTTGGCAAAATAAGTCCCAACATGACTGGTTAACACAGCCTGCATGGCTGCACAATTATTTTTCACAAGCAATGACAATACTTAACAGGAATCAAAACAAATCATTGTGATGGCTTGGTAATGTGTGTGCAAGTGGCAAGTGTGACAAATTATCTATATTTCATTATTTGAAACCTGTCGGTGATAAATTTTTGTAAATTGGAACAACATAAATCAGAACAATTAACAATAAGTTCTTCTCTTTAGATTATACAAATTTGGATTCATTCTTACTATAAGTACAAAATAATACTGTATTCTGCTATTAGAAGAATAATTAATATTTTAAGCACAATTTTTGTGTATGATTGTTATCCAATCATATTAACCATCTGAGTCGTGATTAAAAAGTAGTGGCTGATGTCAAATTCTTAGTGGCCCTTTTGAAAATCCTGTTAAGCTAGTGGCCCCATCAGATTGAGTCTAAGATGGAGCCCTGTAAATCCAGCTTTTGAAACAATCGAAATTTAGTTCAATTTCAAATAACTTGTACTTGCTTTATACAGCTCTACAGCCACACAGCTTTTCATATAAATATGTACTTGCTTTATACAGCTCTACAGCCACACAACTTTTCATATAAATATGTACTTGCTTTATACAGATCTACAGCCACACAGCTTTTCATACAAGTGGAAAGAAGCATTCTATTTCAAAAAAGTATGATGAATGCTATGTCTGGCATGCTCCACAGTCAAATTCTAAACCACACCTAGCAAAGTCTCTACAGCAAAACAAGTTGAAGACACTGTGACCTACATTTCATAAGTGCAAAAAAGGAATGCTGTTTGTTAAATTTCACGACTGTGCAAGTAAACGTGTCTGACAGTGTTCCCCCACATTGTGAAACAAAATTTCCAGGATGAAATTCATTTTTTCAAGGTTCACATATGACCATTACTGAATGGAATAACAAAAATTTTAAAAAATTTTGCCGAATAAAACGTGCATTTTTTAAGTCTAAAGCTGTTTCTATTTTGAGACTCCTATAACATCTGAATTAGACATGTGACCATGTATTAAACCACAGGATGTATCACTAGGAACAAGTACAAGTACTGAAATTCATATAAATTTACATGAAATTAATTTTAATTTATAGAATAAAAATGCAAACTTTACTGTGCTTAACTGCATATGTTGGTATGAAATAATTTTTCTTTTTAGAAAAGGACTGTTTTAAATTTTGACAAGCCCTTAAAAATTATATACCTTTATATAAAAAGAAGGACTGAATGCAGGTTTCAGAGAAATATTTTTTCAAGTGTTCCTCCTTGTGGCAAGCGAGTTGCAACAGATACTTGTTCCCGTTATCACTTTACTGAACACAGTACGCTTTTACATGTATCAATTTTAAACTTCATAAGTTCCGGTATTTGTCAAAACCAATCACTTCCATTTAGACACTATGGGGTTGCGGACTACATGCAAAATTTACTGACCTCCGAAACTGAAGAGCTTGACGACGTGAAAAAAGTGGCAATTGTCCTTTATGCATTGCAAAAAAAAAAAAAAAAAAAAAAAAAACTTTAACACATTTGTAAGAAGAATTTTACTTTAGTTCAAATTACAATCAAGACATATATTAGACCGACTTTAGCAAATCATCACAACAAAGTACAAAATGGGGCCAATAATTTGGAACAATTTTGTTGGACTTGTAACACACACAGGTGTCCGCCAAGCTGGTCGACATAGGGATAATATCCAAAATTGGATAGTAAATTGCCAGATAGCTGAGGCGCTGACTTGGCGGCGATGGTGCAGAGTGGTATCACTATACTACTGACATTTTTACTAAAAAACCACTGGCACCCGATACAAGCTTGATACTAGAAGGGTTTTAATCCTGCTGTCTTCTCTCTGAACATATTTTGATAATCTGAACCCATTTCCGATGCCCGTATAAAATGCCAAGTCGATTTCCTTTGCAACATGTTATGGACTGACAGATAGCCAAAACAGGCAAAAGTAATCAATAATTGACATACGCTAAATGTTAAGCAATGTTGTGATTCAGAGCTTGTTATGGGTAGAAAATAAACACAAACATTATCAACTGACTGAAGAGTTCAACAAAGTCTGAAAATTCCGGTAAGAACTCAATAAATTTAACTCACAATCATTTCAATTATGACTCAACTGTGTATTTTGGCTGCCATCAAGCGGCAGCTGAAAATTCCCGGTTTTCCCCAGACTTTCAGCTATATTTACTAAATGTAATGGCTTTTCCCATTTGGGAATAAACCCTGGTCAGAGAAATGGAGTTCAGCACAATGACTTAACATAAACAGAGGATTAAATGTAGGTCACTGTGACCTGCCTCCTTTACCATAGGTATTTACTACCCCTCAACATTTCATAACTGTACATAAAACACTGTTAGAGAAAAATGAACTAAATGCAAAATATTTATGGTACCACTGGAGAATGAAAATGAGGTTACTCTCACCTACTTTTGCACGTGAATAGTATCCCTCAAGATGAATACAGAGTTTCATCACTGTATATGCAACATTGTTGGAGCATTCAGGTTATTAAAAACAACAGTACCATAAAATGACACGTTATACGCCTGCCCAGTGTTTAATAGTCTTCCATGTTAGTTCTAGTCTGGAGATAACTGACCAATAGGTCACAATGACCGGGATCTTTCTTCAAGGTATGCAATCTTGATCTGTGCTGTGCAGCAAACATTATTTTTGTATTAGACTTGCTATGATTGAGACTTCTAACCTTTAGTATATGTATGCATAAGGTTTAACTGTATGTCCACACAATACTGGCTATATGCCATGGAATAAAAGGCAAGTTCTCAAAATGCAAAGATAAAAGATTGCAAAAAAGTAAAAATATTTAGGCAGACACACCATTCCAAATAAAAATAAACATAAAGTACAACATGACAAAATATGAAAGGCAAATATATTAAAACTCTGTAAATGGTCAAATAAAAGATAAAAGGTAAATGAAAGGTCCAAATGGTTCCTGATATCACACACCTGGCTTACATAACTAAACAGTTGACATTTCAATAAGCAGGTTTTTGCAGTATTGCAGGAACACACCTATGTAAACTATGTCCCAAACTTAATACTGCGTTGATTTTACCTATTTTACTAAAATTCTGTACTAAGACAAAATTAATATTCAGTCTCTTGCACATAATCAAAGTCATCCAAGAGCCTAATGATATAGACCCATCTACCAAGTTTTATGGAAATTGGATGAGAAACAGTCTCAAAAACCACTGAGGTAACAACTTCAACCAATCAGATGCAAGGTACCCCATTAACCTGTGCTGCTCACACTTTTAATAAAACCTGTCTATGTCAATGATACTATAAGTACAAGGTTGAACAAACTCCAAGTGGAACTTGGTCTCTAGAGTGGTAACAAGCTCAACCAATCAGATAAATGGTCATCCAGCATTGATTTTTTGCTCCTAATTAAACTCATCCAACATAAGATTATTTAACAAGTCTTAGCAAAATTTGATAAGAAATATTGATACTAGATTGTTGACAGGCTCAGCCAATCAGATGCAAGGTCTCATCTTTAATATGCATGAATTTCACTCATAATAATACTCAACCGAGATCTTGAGGACACACACCTATTTATAAAGTTTAATCAAAATCATATACTGTGGTTTAAAAAAAAAAAATTAGGTGCAAGACTACTTCATAAATATATCCACAGGCCTCAGTCATAATAAAACCAACCGACATCTTAATGATATTAGCCTATTTACCAAGTCTAATTAAAATTGGGTCATACACACAGTGTATCAAGTGGAAAGAAGCTCAGCCAATCATATGCAAGATCAACTCATTAATATGCATAGACCTTGCTCATAATAAAAAACACTAGATATCTTGATATAAGCCAAAATCTGATCAGTACCAGAGAGGTAATTTACTCTGCCCATCAGATGCAAGATCACTTCATTACTATAAATGGATTTCACTCATTATCAATAATTGTCTAAGACCTTGAGGATACAAGCATACATTCCAAGTTTGGTCAAAATCAGATCACAAATACAACTTGCAGAGGGGTAACAAGATCAGCCAATCAGATGCAATTATGTGTCATTAATATGCAGGGTTCTCTCTCATTATTGAACTGATGCAAAAGCTTGATGATACAAGCCCATATTTCACGTTTGATCAAAAATAGAGCAGAAATATGTTTTCCACAGTGGCAACAAACTCAATCAGATGCCAGACTACCACTGTAATATGTGTTGATCTTACTAATTATTGATCTTGTCCAAGATCTTGGGGATACAAGCATATATTCCTCGTTTGATCAAAACTGGATCAGAAATACTGCCTACAGAGTTGTAACAAGTTTAGCCAATCAGATGCAAAGATCACATTATTACTATGGTTGAATCTTGCTCATTATTCAACTCTTCAGAGATCTTGACGATACAAGCATATATTTCACGTTTGATCAAAACTGGATCAGAAATATGGCCTCCAGAGTGGTAACAGGCTCAACCAATCAGCCAATCGTATGCTTGGTTCTTGCTCCTTATCAAACTCTTTTCTGAGATCTTGATGATATAAACGTATACTCCAAATTTGATCAAAATAAGATCAGAAATGTTGTCTCCAGAGTGGCAACAAGCTGAGCCAATCATATGCAAAATAACTTCATTAGTATGTGTGAATCTTGTTCAATATTGAACTCTTCCAAGATTTTAATGATCCAAGCATATATTCCAAGTTTGATCAAATCGAATCAATAATATGGCCTCCCGAGTGATAACAACATTAAACAATCAGATGCAAAATCACATCATTATTTTGCAAGGATCTTGCTCATTATCGAACTCATCTCCGAGTTTAATGATATAAACCCAAGTCTGATTGAAATTGGATCAGAAATATGGACTCCAAAGTGGTAACAAGCATTGTTCACTGACACATGATGCAATACAGATGATGCTCAATGCACGATGGATGCTGGGTCATACCATAAGTTCACTTAACCTTATAGTCAAATGAGCTATATAAGTGATAAAAGTCCTCAAAACTTCTTGAATTAAGTGCATTCCCTCAAAAAGTCCTAAAATTTTAACCCCAACGTTGATATTCTTCTTCCTTTCCCCAAGTGCATGTCCTTTACAAAGTCTGATCCAGGTACATGATGTATAACTAATATTATTGTGTGGAAACCATTTTTCTTCTTTCAGTTACAGTGACCTTGACTGTTGACCCCGAAATTGATAGGCTTTTTCTTTACCCCAAGTGTAAGCCATTGACAAAAAACTTGAGTTATTGTGCAGGAATGAATTGGTGACAGATGGATGAAGAACATCATAAAACACACTGCCTTATGGTGGGCATATACAATCAAACCTGAACAGTCATTTCTATACAGTGGTCACCTGGTCTCAATGGTCATTCCAATTTCCCCCCCTGTGGATGGGATTGCTGATGACTGCACTAATGTATTCATCAGAAAAAATTAATAGAGAACATGTTTTACTATGGATTAACTACAGTTTATCAAATCTGACCTATTAAATGAAAAATAGGTTTTCTATATGTTTGCTATGGAAGCCACGCCATGGCTAAAGGTGTCACACTGGTCATAATAGTGACAGATCATGTCCTAAGAAACACCCCAAACTTGACTGAAATTGGCTCAGCCATTGTAGAGATGGATTCAAGAACAGGTTTTTCCACCCAGTTGCTAAAAAAGCAACACCACTTCTAGAGTAGCCACTCCAGACATCTATTTTGATACTAAATGTCCAGACAAATATTCCTACCAAGTTTGACTGAAATTGGCTCAGCTGTACTGGAGAAGCTTAAAACAGGTTTTCCATATGGTTACTATGCAAGTCGTGACACCTATGCTAGGAGAGTCACCGCTAGCAAAATTCTAATAAAGCATGTCCTAACAAATATTCCTACCAAGTTTTATCAAAACTGGTTCAGCTGTTCTAGAAAAGAATCAGGAAATTGAATTTTCCCACTTAGTTGCCAAGGAAGCCACACTATAACTAGGGAGGCAACTCTGACATAATTTTTATAGAGCATGACCTAAGAAATATTCCAAGCAAGTCTGATCATAATTGGCTCAACCATTCTAAATAAAAATTCAAAAATAGGTTTTCCATTTTGACTTACTCAGAAGAAACACTGACACCAGGACAGCCACAAAAAAAAAAAAACAACAATCAAGTTTTGATTGAAAACGGCTGTGGTTTTTGAGAAGCTGAAAATAGTAATGTGAAAGAATGATGCGCATTGGACTCTGGATGCCAACTGACATGCCAGACACAAGGCTATACCATAAGCCCACTAGCCAGCTAAAAATGGTTTATTTGTCACTTACGTCTTGATGCTTTCATCTTTAGTTGATATACAATGTCTTTTTTCTTATAGACTGTGGTTCTTGTGTCTAGTTCTCGGCTCTGGAAAATGAAAAAGAGATATTCTTCACATATGTAAAATCATCGTAACTCAAGACACTCTTACAAACAAGACTCCTTTGCAGGGTTTGATGCTCTATTGGCTGAAAAGA
Source organism: Margaritifera margaritifera (assembly GCA_029931535.1). Lineage (NCBI taxonomy): Eukaryota > Metazoa > Mollusca > Bivalvia > Unionida > Margaritiferidae > Margaritifera > Margaritifera margaritifera. Next base: position 2,391,187 of record JAQPZY010001520.1, read on the forward strand.
ATTCCAACATACCAAATGTGGTAACAAAAATATTTCCTAGTATGTTCCTAGTTGACATGTTCACCAGATGAGTGCAGTATAGAAATCTTTTCATGTTCTATGACCTTGACCCTTATATGATAAACAGTAGATCATTGAGCTCATCTCAGATACTGTCAAGAGATACCCACATGCCAAGTTTGTTTAAATCCATACTCGGTATGTTTTATGAAAGGCCTAAAGTTATTGAACTACATCATTCAAGATATTTTCAAGATATATCCATAAACTGGGTTTGATAAAAATCCATTCATAACTGTCTGATCATGCTTACAAGCAATTACAGATAATAACAATCCGAATCAAGTCAAGACCTTTGACCTTGAAATCAGTATCAGACTGTTGCTTTAACCTTGAAATCAGTATCAGACTGCTGCTTTGACCTTAAAATCAGTATCAGACTGCTGACCACCTACTTGTTTATTGAAAAACAAATACAAAGTCTGGTCAAAATTCATCGTACATGTACAGTCAATGTGTTCATAAGCTAAGTTATGCACACAAATCCAAGCAGTCATGCTTCATTATGACCTCAATGTCAAGTAGGACTGGTTTACAAAATCAGAAAAAAGTGTGAACATGGTGTTGGTTAGATTTGCACAATTATCATTCAAGACCAATTACATATTTCAATACGTTTTAGTGACAAGAAGCTGGTCACAGCCTGATACAAGTCACAGCCTGATACAAGTCACAGCCTGATATACCCAGTAACATGACTCAATAGCCATGAAAAACTGACCAAATAAAAAAAAATTAAACACACGAGTTTAATCTAGGGTGTGGATTGACAAACATATGAATGTACAGTCATGCAAAACAAAGTCATAGCTAGATTAAGCTTCCACCAAGGCAGACTCGAAAAAAACCCCATGTTAATGCCACTATTTTCTTCTAGTGGAGTAGCAATAAAAACCCCATGTTAATGCCACTATTTCTTCTAGTGGAGTAGTAATAAAAACCCCTTGTTAATGCCACTATTTCTTCTAGTGGAGTAGTAATAAAAACCCCTTGTTAATGCCACTATTTCTTCTAGTGGAGTAGAAATAAAAACCCCATGTTAATGCCACTATTTCTTCTAGTGGAGTAGCAATAAAAACCCCATGTTAATGCCACTATTTTCTTCTAGTGGAGTAGCAATAAAAACCCCTTGTTAATGCCACTATTTCTTCTAGTGGAATAGCAATAAAAACCCCATGTTAATGCCACTATTTTCTTCTAGTGGAGTAGCAATAAAAACCCCTTGTTAATGCGACTATTTCTTCTAGTGGAATAGCAATAAAAACCCCATGTTAATGCCACTATTTTCTTCTAGTGGAGTAGCAATAAAAACCCCTTGTTAATGCGACTATTTCTTCTAGTGGAGTAGCAATAAAAACCCCACGTTAATGCCACTATTTTCTTCTAGTGGAGTAGCAATAAAAACCCCACGTTAATGCCACTATTTCTTCTAGTGGAGTAGCAATAAAAACCCCTTGTTAATGCGACTATTTCTTCTAGTGGAGTAGCAATAAAAAGCCCATGTTAATGCCACTATTTTCTTCTAGTGGAGTATCAATAAAAACCCCCATGTTAATGCCACTATTTCTTCTAGTGGAGTAGCAATAAAAACCCCATGTTAATGCCACTATTTCTTCAAGTGGAGTAGCAATAAAAACCCCATGTTAATGCCACTATTTTCTTCTAGTGGAGTAGCAATAAAAACCCCATGTTAATGCCACTATTTCTTCTAGTGGAGTAGCAATAAAAATCTTATTGAGATGGCGACTATAGTTGCAATATTGGACATCTGAGCAGCACCATTTTCATTCAGGACCAGCTAAATATTGAAGTGTTTCAGTGAAATCCTTGTGTCTATATGACCATCCATTCCAAAGAAGGCATACAATTATTTTCAAGATATTTATCAAGGTAACCATTTCAGAGGTTAGATAAGCATTAACTTTATACAAGTCCAACTACAAATTGCAAGATGAATTATTTTCAGTGAAAACCTTTTGTCAATAGGACTATCTATTCAGAAGGAGTAGCCATAAAAAGATTTTCAAGATGGCTTCTGTGGTGACCATACTGGAAGGTCAGATTGGCACTATTTTTATTTAGGTATGTATGGGTTTTAATGGTACACAGGAGTACAATCCAGGCTATGCAATATTTTTATTTAGGTATGTATGGGTTTTAATGGTACACAGGAGTACAATCCAGGCTATACACTATTTTCATTTAGGTATGTATGGGTTTTAATGGTACACAGGAGTACAATCCAGGCTATGCACTATTTTCATTTAGGTATGTATGGGTTTTAATGGTACACAGGAGCACAATCCAGGCTATACACTATTTTCATTTAGGTATGTATGGGTTTTAATGGTACACAGGAGTACAATCCAGGCTATGCACTATTTTCATTTAGGTATGTATGGGTTTTAATGGTCCAGGCTATACATTTAGGTATGTATGGGTTTTAATGGTACACAGGAGTACAATCCAGGCTATGCACAATTTTCATTTAGGTATGTATGGGTTTTAATGGTACACAGGAGTACAATCCAGGCTATGCACAATTTTCATTTAGGTATGTATGGGTTTTAATGGTACACAGGAGTACAATCCAGGCTATACACTATTTTCATTTAGGTATGTATGGGTTTTAATGGTCCAGGCTATACATTTAGGTATGTATGGGTTTTAATGGTACACAGGAGTACAATCCAGGCTATGCACAATTTTCATTTAGGTATGTATGGGTTTTAATGGTACACAGGAGTACAATCCAGGCTATGCACAATTTTCATTTAGGTATGTATGGGTTTTAATGGTACACAGGAGTACAATCCAGACTATACATTATTTTTATTTAGGTATGTATGGGTTTTAATGGTACACAAGATTACAATCCAGGCTATACACTATTTTCAGTTAGGTATGCATGGATTTTAATGGTACACAAGAGTACAATCCTGGTTATACACAGCTGATTAAAAGTTAAGCTCTAAAAATGTAAGAGTAACAAGTGGCTTAAGTAGTGTTTACAATCAGGAGGACCTGAGATCACTCACCTGGCTGACATGTGCCAAATAGCCAAATGCAAGAGCTCCTGACCAAGACAACCAAGTCAGCTGGATGCTTTCTTTAGAAAGTTTGATTGCCTATGTTATGAAAACAATTGTTTCAAGGCATCACCATATTTGACAGTACATAAGTACAATTTGAGCTGAAAGCTTTCTGTCAAAGTGCTCAAATTATCTTAAGCTGTTTTTTAGATAACAATGTATAAATATTTTTCCATTTTTAGTAAATGGCAGCCATAAGTTCCACTTTGTATTAAATCAATTAAATCACTTGCAGTATTGGAAGCTTACCTGCAATATATAATAGAATAAGCTTATAAAGGCAATTTATCCTTGTACCAAGATGTCTATCATTTAGGATGAGTAGTATTGATTGTCAGTTTTTTATAAGATGATTTAAGTGTTTAAATGTAACAACTGTTCTTACACACACTATATATATATAAAAAAATGGACCCATGATTTCTGAGTCTGTAGAGCAGCAGATCCGTAATCCAAGGGTTGCGGGTTCAGTACCCACACAGACCAGCACAGATTTTCTGCCTCTGTGTGTCCTTGGGAAAGGCACTTAGCTCCCATTTCCTCAGCACATGGCCATTATTGTGTTAAAAGTGTGTACATATATATGTGCATTTGTGTGCTCAAAAACATGAAAACCTACTTAAACTTATATCATTTTCACAATATACTTCTGCATGTACAGCCATAATTAATTCACAATAATGCAACAATGTGGCTGTGTAATGGGGTGGGTGGAGTGGGCATTTTATTAACCAGATCATCTGCTGAAATAATGAAATGCACTAGTCAGCTGGTAAGTTTACTAGTCTCTGGCCACTGGTCTACCATAAATTTACTAGCCTCTGGCTAATGGTCTACCATAAATTTACTAGCCTCTGGCTAATAGTCTACCATAAATTTACTAGCCTCTGGCTAATGATCTACCATAAATTTACTAGCCTCTGGCTAATGGTCTACCACAAATTTACTAGCCTCTGGCTAATAGTCTACCATAAATTTACTAGCCTCTGGCTAATGATCTACCATAAATTTACTAGCCTCTGGCTAATGATCTACCATAAATTTACTAGCCTCTGGCTAATGGTCTACCACAAATTTACTAGCCTCTGGCTAATAGTCTACCATAAATTTACTAGCCTCTGGCTAATGATCTACCATAAATTTACTAGCCTCTGGCTAATGATCTACCATAAATTTACTAGCCTCTGGCTAAATGTCTACCATAAATTTACTAGCCTCTGGCTAATGATCTACCATAAATTTACTAGCCTCTGGCTAATGATCTACCATAAATTTACTAGCCTCTGGCTAAATGTCTACCATAAATTTACTAGCCTCTGGCTAATGATCTACCATAAATTTACTAGCCTCTGGCTAAATGTCTACCATAAATTTACTAGCCTCTGGCAAATGGTCTACCATAAATTTTAAGCTCTGCATTAAGAACCAATAGCCCTAACAAGATATTCAATGCAGTTCCTGTGGAAGCCATTTCATGACATCAGATTGGCACCAATTTTAATTGGACCTAATACATATACAAAAAGAGTTATAATAAAAAGACAAATATAGCAAGATTTATCCCTTAATCTCAAACGACTCTGATGCTACAGAATGGAAAGGAAAGTATGAAGGAAAATGTAAAACACTGACCCATGGCCTTGACCTTGAAGATGGGACCCCCAATGTAGTATGCAACACACAAGCTAATGATAATGTATATGTAAACAAAGTTCATCTCTCAATCTCACACTGTTCTTATATTAGACAGAAGGAAAGTGTGACCAAAAACTCAAGATACTGACCCATGACCATGACCCTGAAGATACGACCCCAATGTGTTATACGAGATACTTTCTCATCATAATGTATAAATATACCTAGTTGCATCCCTAAAGCTCAAAGGGCTTTACAGTTAAAGAAAGCAGAAAGAAAAGTGTGATGGAAAACTTAAAATGTTGAGTCATAGCCATGACCTTCAAGATAAGACCCCTTAAATGGAATTTGTTTGCATAGGGTTTAACAACACACAATACTGGCTATATGGCACCCATTAAAAGTTTTCAAATTCTTATGATAAGAATTGCAACAAAACAAAATCTGAAGAAACCTTCCATATAAATGTAAACACGTAATACTACAAAAAGGTAAAGCCTTCCCAAAAATATGTAAACATCTAGTACTACAAGATAAAACCTTCCAAATAAATGTAAACATGTAGTAGTATAAGACGACAAAGCCTTCCAAATAAACATAAACATGTAGTAGTACAAGAAGGCAAAGCCTTGACCGTGCAATGTCCCCCAAATTTTGACCATGTGCGCCCCCCTGGGTGCGCTTTTTCATCAGAAACAATTTGAAAAATACACCTACAACTTTTCATTAGTGATGTCCACCCATGTCTCTGCTCTGGTGGTGCTAACAATGTCCAAAGTTGCAAAAGATGATAAAACTGTCAGATGACAATGAATATCTATTTTAAAACAATGTATCTGGCAATGAAGACGTTCAAAGTTTGTGACAGTTGGCCAAGTTGCAATGTAAAGTGTTTGATGGATGTTATTGTAACGTATTTTCGAGATTAATGTCACCCCTACGGCAAGGAAGATTTAATTTATTTTAAGGTTGACAACAATTTTTTAAAAATGCAAATACACAATTTTCATGTAATTAATGATTTGTTAGTTTGGAAAGAAAAGCAATTCAGAAAAATAAGTATTTATTATAATAAATGCTGATAGATAATGTGTGTGCACTCAAGTTAAATGTTAGAGAGCAAAATTTGGAACAGAAAATTCCATGGTGCAGCTCATTTCAAGTTAACTAGATGTTTTCAGGAGTTACTTGAGCACATGATACATGGTTCCCACACTCTTTGAAAGAAAAATTTCGAGGTCTTTTCCAGGATGAAATTACTTTTTTCAAGGTTCATTTATGACCATTACTGAATGGAATTAAATAATATTTTAGATTAGAAAACATGCAATTTTCAAATCAAAAGCTGTTTCTATTTCGAGACTCTCCAAAAACAGCTTAATTGGGCATACAACCATGTACTAAACCACAAAATGTTGCACATTAAACATGTATAACTATTGAAATTCATATAAATTTGCATGTTAAGTCATGTTAATTTACAGAATACCAATTTTAATTTTACTCTGCTGAACTGCATATGTTGGTACGAGGAAATAATAAAAGAATGAAATTAAATTAATTTTCTTTTCTTTTCAAACTTTGAATTCTAAAGAAATCAGAATAATCAGCTGTAAATCAAGATAGCAATTTCTCAAGTACAACATCTTTTAACTGATACAGCATATAATTATGGAATATGAATGTTACTGATGTCAGCAAATTCAAAACCAAATGCAAGAAACTGGTACATGTACCACTTGAAATCTATATGCATGATATACAAAATCAACATTTACTTTCACAGTATAAAAAAAAAAACAACAGATGCAAAATATTAGGTTGTCAGCTAAAATCAATATCAGTTATATACTCATTTTGGTTGATTGAGATTCAGTGGAAAATGTTGAGAGATCAGACTCTGATAACATGCATGCATCTTTTGTAGGAAAGCAATTCCCTCAAGTTCATGTTCAACTTGACCAAGGTAGAACTCTGCCAAGGAATATGACCAAACAGATATATTACATATTATTTAGCAAATGCATTTTTTCATTGAAATCCTTCTTAACAACCTCAAGTTCCTCCTCTTTATCTTTAGCGCTTCTATGCAAATCCACGGCAAAGGCGAGTTGTGGCCAAGGTTACTATTGACGATAATGTTTATCACTGTGTTCCCTTTGCTAACTACCAAATAATAAGCTTTATCGCAATAAATTTTCGATAACTTTAGATATCAAAATGGAGACAGGTGAAGATAAGCTGTATTATTTATCTCTTAAACTTACTGAGATCACATGTCACAGACATGTTGGCTTGTTGTGACACTAGATTGGTTTTCATACTTTATACATAAAGAGATACCAATATAGAGCTATCTGTGGACTAACCAGTCTAGTAGACGAATCTGATCAACTTAGTGCTTGAATTGACTATACAAACACATTTATGCAAGCACCAAAATGATCCACACTGCAACTTGGGAAAATTCCAATAGGAACTCAATAAATTTAACTCATGATCAGTTCAATTAAGACTCAATTATGTAGTTTTTTTCTGTTATCAAGTGGCAGCTGAAAATTCTGTTTTTTCTCAACTTTCATCAAAACTTGCAAAATTCAAGGACTATTCCCGGTCAGGAAAAAATCTGTAATTTCTCGCGACTTTTTCCAGATTTCCCGTTAGCGTGGGAACCCTGATGATAAAACTTTTATTGCAATAATGTAAGTGTTCAAGGAAAATATGATAGTACAGTGCAGGTCACAAAGTTAAGGTGGTAAAACTGTTGAAGCAACCATGATTATCTCATTTTTATAGCACTATTAGTGCATTATGTATTATTATTTTCATTTGTCCTTCTAAAATGGCATGTCCCAAATATTTGGAGAAAGGGGGGCACAGTGTCCCCTGCCTTTGGGATCCTATGTGGAACACTGCTTTTGAATGAATGTGTTCGTAAAGTTTCATGGCAATCATCCTGATAGTTTAGGAGGAGTAGTGATAATAAACTTGTGCTAACAGAATGAGGGTTGGATGGACAACAGGCCATTGTATGAGCTCTTCCGGTCTTCAACCTAAAGAGTTTAAAACCCATAAATCATGATTATATTAATACGATGATTTTCTTCCTTCTGAAGATAAAAAAAGTCCTCAAAGCTTTTAAAGTGTAGCAGCCATTAACTGATGCAATCTCTGAATTTGTACAGATTCTCTCATTACCACACATTTTACTAGTCTAGCATTTTCACTAGCCAAAGTGAGTCTTGTGAAGACCTGGTATTAGACTAGTCTCTTGCATTTTCACTGGCTAAAGTGAGTCGTGTGAAGATCTGGTATGAGACCATGCCCAGTCTCTGAAAAATACCAAGTCTAATTGACATGACATCACAAATGACAACATTTAGTCCAAGTCACGCAATATTTCTTAATGGGGGGGTGGGGGGAGCAGAAATTCCGCATCAATGCATCCTATCCTTTTCCCATGTCATCCTGAACTGATGTGCTTTGTATCCACCTCTTCTCTTGAGCATCCACTTTCTTTTACATTTCATCACGATTTGTGGCTGCTATTAATCTTTCATACTCTAAAAATTCCTTCATGGCAGACCAATTGATCAATTTGCTATACCCCTCATGAGACAATCCAATCAGAACCTCTTGATTGTTTCTGCATAAACCACTCCAGATCTCAATCGTACAAGTGCTTGCATGCAAAAATGTCTACCAAATCAAACCAGCTCATAGAACATAAACATGGTAATTTGATAAACATTTATTTGAATTTTTAAAAAAAGTAAAACTTTATGCATTTGGTACCATAAATCACGGAAACCACAGATAATTTGCACGATCTGTCCCCAACTGGGTCTTAAAAGTTTCACGAGTCTTGCTGGTATCTGCGAGAATCCTTTGATCCTGTGACCAGGCAGCATCTTGTTTACCATAAAATCAAAACAACTAGACAATATACACACCTGTTAAACATGATCACAATGTCTACCAAGTTCAAACTTGGTCATACAAAGTAGTGCGAGTAGTTCAGAACAGATTATGTAAAAACCAACAGAGGAATGGGGTACAACAATTCATACTGTAATTCTATGTGCCTGGCCACATTCATAACAGGGAATTAATAAATAAAAAATATTAGAGAAATTGCATTTCTTGATACCAACCTTCCCTTCACCAGTGCTAATTAGAACATCTACACCATACACTTCATGGACTTCAAACTCACAGCGTTCAATCTCTTTCCTGCAACAAAAGAGTGTACTTCAAACAAAAAATCTATAAAAAAAATCATAACTGAAATTAAACAAGTTCAAAAATATAAATTACATCAAATGAAGTTTTAGTGCTATAAAACAGCGTCCCATTTTTCAATGCTACTGCAGCACCAGACCAAACTCACTGGAAATCAAGTTTACACTATACAAATATAACACAGAAATCTAGAATTCTTCAGCTGGAAAATTCCCATTATTTAACTAGGAATTGACCAACGATCACATAACTCACCTCAATTAAGCTTTTAGTAATCCCCCATAAAAAATTATCTCCTCCCTCCCCATATTCTTTTATGTAATATCAAAGTTGAGGTACAATTTTCAGTTGATTAATCATTTTTCTTAAAATCTGCTTCAGAAGCTGTTTTCATAGACCACCCCTTTAAGTCTGATTTGTCTGTGTGAAAGTCACAGGTTTTATGTAACTTTGAAGCAACACTCAGTTTAGAAGCATAGTTCATGCATTAGTGATTACCTTGACTAGCCACTATAGCTAAGGCCTCAAATGAAATGCAGAGTCCAGACATTTAATTCCTATACTCATTCACAAGTACAATACAGTTAACCTGTCCAGGGTAACCTATCAAAATATGCAATGTATAACCATTAATATTGAAAGTTTACCATTTAATAAGCATATTTATTCCTCCTTTCTACTGCAATGATCACAATGGGCCTTCAGTGTCGGCTTAGCTGTAAATAGCATGAACAAATCAATGGGTTCAAGAGTCAAACACAAATACTTAACCTATGTTAGTAAAGCATAAAATGAAAGTCACAGTGACCTTCTGTGGTTGTAATGTTGTAGTACTAACAGATACTCCATGATTCCAACATAAACAGCAGTTTCATGATTTCAGCTACAACAGTATGTTCAGCAGTTTTAGAGAAATTGATTCCATCTTAAGTATATAATTAGAAGATCCTTTATTCCAGGACACTTTCTGTCAGTCAAATTCTGTTGAGCATTTTGTGAGAACCGACTCAAGGTTTATCCATTATAAGTAATGGTGGATAAGCATCATTTGTACAAACTTTAAAGGCCTTTGTAATAGGATGCTCTCTTTGTACAAATTTAAAGGCCTTTATAATAGGATGCTCTCTCTGTACAAATTTAAAGGCCTTTATAATAGGATGCTCTCTCTGTACAAATTTAAAGGTCTTTATAATAGGATGCTCTCTTTGTACAAATTTAAAGGCCTTTATAATAGGATGCTCTCTCTGTACAAATTTAAAGGCCTTTATAATAGGATGCTCTCTTTGTACAAATTTAAAGGCCTTTATAATAGGATGCTCTCTGTACAAATTTAAAGGCCTTTATAATAGGATGCTCTCTCTGTACAAATTTAAAGGCCTTTATAAAGGATGCTCTCTCTGTAAAAATTTTAAGGCCTTTCAAATAGGATGCTCTTAGTACAAATTTAAAGGCCTTTATAATAGGATGCTCTCTCTGTACAAATTTAAAGGCCTTTGTAATAGGATGCTCTCTCTGTACAAATTTAAAGGCCTTTATAATAGGATGCTCTCTTTGTACAAATTTAAAGGCCTTTATAATAGGATGCTCTCTCTGTACAAATTTAAAGGCCTTTATAATAGGATGCTCTCTTTGTACAAATTTAAAGGCCTTATTAATAGGATGCTCTCTGTACAAATTTAAAGGCCTTTATAATAGGATGCTCTCTCTGTACAAATTTAAAGGCCTTTATAATAGGATGCTCTCTCTGTAAAAATTTTAAGGCCTTTCAAATAGGATGCTCTTAGTACAAATTTAAAGGCCTTTATAATAGGATGCTCTCTTTGTACAAACATTAAAGGCCTTTAAAATAGGATGCTCTCTTTGTACAAACTTTAAAGGCCTTTAAAATAGGATGCTCTCTTTGTACAAACATTAAAGACCTTTAAAATAGGATGCTCTCTTTGTACAAACTTTAAAGGCCTTTAAAATAGGATGCTCTCTGTACAAATTTTAAGGCCTTTAAAATAGGATGCTCTTTTTGTACAAACTTTAAAGGCCTTTAAAATAGGATGCTCTCTGTACAAATTTAAAGGCCTTTAAAATAGGATGCTCTCTCTGTACAAACTTTAAAGGCTTTTATAAAAGAATGCTCTTTGTACAAATTAAAGGCCTTTATAATAGAATGCTCTCTGTACAAACTGTAAAGGCCTTTAAAATAGGATGCTCTCTCTACAAATTTAAAGGCCTTTATAATAGAATGCTCTCTCTGTACACATTTAAAGGCCTTTAAAATAGGATGCTCTCTTTGAAAAAACTTTAAAGGCCTTTAAAATAGGATGCTCTCTCAGTACAAACTTTAAAGGCCTTTAAAATAGGATGCTCTCTCAGTACAAACTTTAAAGGCCTTTATAATAGAATGCTCTTTGTACAAATTTAAAGGCCTTTATAATAGAATGCTCTCTCTGTACAAACTTTAAAGGCCTTTAAAATATGATGCTCTCTTCAAAGTTTGGTTTATATTAGTCTGGTGACAAAAGGACAATGCACATTGGACACCAGACTTTATGGCCAGGTGAGCTAACAATTCTGAGTGCTGCACCTGCTATGCAGAGATGCAAACCCATTAGCATGCATCTTCTTATGAGCTTATACATAGCTGTACACAGTCAGCAACAATTAGTCCAATGACAATCAATATGTTGTATCCGTTCATCCAATTCCAGTCCCTTAAACACATTCAACATTTTGACAAAACATTATAACAAGAATCTTTAGTTTTCCTTATGAATTATCTGCATCTTTCTCTTCTCATCTCTGTCATCATTTTTCACCTATGTACAGTCTAATCGACTGGCTTCTTTTTTTAAACAATGAATAAATATCTTCCATCTACCCATCTAATATATTGGTGTTTTAAGTACTTTTCTCCCTTCAAGTGTCCAGATGGAAATTTCCTGCTTAAAATGCTATCCCATAAAATCTTTATTTTCTGAATTTTTTCAATACAAAATGCAGAATTTTCACTAAAATTTCCATACTCTTTGCAAAATCCTGAATATTTGGCTTCTCTAGCTATGCAAGCATGTGCATTTCAAAATGTGCCATATTTTCTGAAACAGTTTAAAATTATTTATTTAATGTCAGTTGTACAACAAATTCTGTCCCCTTGATAGCTCAGATGTTGGCATAATGTGGTCTTGGAGGTGCAGAAAACCACCAACCATGGATAGACAATCATGAAATCTTTAATGTCAAAACCAAGAATCAAACCCAAAACTGCACACATGCAAAGTAAGCATATTACAAATGAGCTATCCATGCCTCACATCCACTAAAATATTATTCCAGGCATAACAATAAGCAACCCTTACTTCTGATCTTCTGTAGGGTTCTGTATAAAAGCTTTCTCTCCATCAATTACATGTTTCTTCAACTGATGAGACAACATACCTGTAGGCAAAGAAATGATAATAATAAATTGGATTCTGCTCAAAAAAATTTTCTCACAAGAAATAGCATTATGATATATGTAACTGTATTTACAAATCTTACAACTGCTATAAAAAATATATTTAAAAAAAACCTAAAAGCTAAAAAAAAAACACATAGTCATCACAGGAAATGGGAAACATATGTTGTTCATACAGAAGTGGCAGAACAAGAGATTGTTCACATGGTTGACCCTGGTAAAATTCCAATTCAAAGCTGTTCTGTCAAGGTTAATCAAAACCTTTTGTGATAAAAGGTTCTTTTCAAAGAATATATTTTTTCTTTAGTAACACTGGCCATATTGTATGGCAGATTGGCATCACAGTACACCTTTTAGAGTAACCCTGTATCACCGCGGACTTCTGAAACCATCTCTGATAATTCTTCTTAAAAGTTGGGAAGGCGTAAGTGAACAGACGAGTCCACCTCAGACTGAAGGCATCCACTGATCAGGTCCTCTGATATGGGACTGGGGAGACATACAAGGGGAGCTTGTTGTTCAGTTTCATCGTGAACAAGCCCACCAAAGGTATCCCCCACAGTCTGAACATGGACTCTGCTGCAGATTGGTGCAGAGACCATTCCATTAGGACTATCTTGCCTCTCCTGGACACTGCCAGAATATGGCGAACAAAGAGGGTAATCTCTTCAGAGGTTGTCCAGTAATGGAGGTTCCAAACCTCCATGCAAAAAGAAGGAGAATGTGTACCTCCTTGTTTCCTGAAGTACGCTACTACCGACATGTTGTTGGAGGAGACCATTACACAATGACTCCTGTTTTGGTTCACATACCCTTCGAGGGCTAAAAATACCACCCTCATTTCCAAATTGGTTATGTGAAGGGTAGCTTCCTTCCGGGACCATGAGCCCTGATGAAATACCCTTTCTGGCTGCAAGTGAGAACCTCAACACGAATCTGATGCATCAGTGTACACATACGAGTAGGGTTCCAGGGTGTGAACTGCGTTTTGGGTCAGAAACTGGTCCTAATTGGTCCACCAACTCAAGTGGTGGTGAAAATCTGACTCCAGAGAAATCCATGCTAACAGTTTCCAAATTGCCAGGAGGAGAAACTGGAGAGGGTGCGATTGAAGTCTTCCTAGAGGAACAAGGTCCCCAGAAAAGATATGTATAGGCAAACCACCAACGATCTTCTCTATCCTGTCCAGTGGAACACAAACTCACCCAAGGCTGGCAAGGAAATTAATTCCCACATAAATGAAATCTTGAGAATGGGTTAGCTCCAACTTCTCTAGGTTCGGAACAAGTCCTAGCCTGGTCACTGTGGACCAGCAGTAGGACAGGTTTCACAGGAGGGAGCCTAGGAGATCTATGTGCATCAACCAGTCATCAAAATACTGGAGGATGAGGAACCCCAGAGCCCTCGGGTGTGTGGCAACTACTCCCATAACCCTGGTAAAAGCTCTAGAGGGTGGAGGCTAGGCTGAATGGCAAAGCTCGAAAAAATGGAGAAATCTCCTGTTCCAGGCAAAACGGGAGTTATTTCATGCGAGGAAGAAAAATTGGGATGTGAAGGTACACATCCTAAAAGTCAATGGAGACTGCCCAGTCGCCAGGTCTTATGGCGTTCCTGATAGAGGTGGTAGTCTCCATCTTAAATGGTTCCTCCCGAAGAAACTTATTTACGGCAGCGAGATTGATGATAAGCCTAACCTTTCTGCCTCTGTACTGCACCCTTCTGAAGAAAGGTGTGCACCTCTTCCCATAACTGAAGAAGTTTCAACTGGTAAAAAAAAATGTCCTTGAAAGAGGAGGATGAACCTGGAAACGAAACTCATAGCCTTCCTTTAGTATAGAAAGGACCCCTATTATATTCCATTATGCACGACCAAACCTCTGAAAAGAGAATCCATGTGGATCCCAGGAAGAGGGATGCACAGCAAGAGAGGACACAAGTCCCTAGTCCCTATCCCTCAACCCCCATCAGGTTTTCGAAATGATCATTCATGTCTGTTATGTATGATGTTTATATAATATTATAAATATTTTAGGAAATTATAAATGTTTCTTCGCTTTAATATTTGCTTAAATCTTAATGTTTATCAGGAAAAACATGTTAAACTAGTGTCCTTGAATTAGGTTGTTTTGATCAATATGTTTTCTCAATTTGAAGGTCAAGGTTGATTTTTGTTTACAAGTAGAATTCCATTAAGATGACTCATGTTCTAGAACATTCTGTCATGTGACCAATCTTTATATATGCCATGTTTGGTGGACATTTATTCAGTTTTGACATTACCATCAGTCTTGTAAAGAGCTATTACAGTTGTGAAAATTCATTCCAAATTCTAAGAGAGGAATTATTTTAAATATTCATTGGATTATAACAGTGCTCATAAACTTTTGGATTTTGGATTTTTAATTAATGATTTTGGAATTTAACTGAACTTATTCAGATATTTTGGAATACTTCATTTTGACATCAGCACATCAAAGATTACTAGTACAACAGGACTTTGGAGACCATTAGCACATCATAACATTCAAGGACACAGCCGTGAATTCGGAACATTCTATATTTAGGACTTGTGATAAGAACAATCATTCTTATTGGATTATTAGGATTTCAAAACACATTACTGTAAGTGACTTTTTGATTTTTCATTTTAATTATCTAGTAATAAATTGCTTGTTGATTTTTTACTTGATTTGTTGGTTTCACTTTCTTTCCGTTACATTTTTCTTAGACCATAGAGTCGTAACATGTCAAACAGCTTTAACAAAACTCAGAGACTGTTGGCTGGCTGCAGGAAATCAATAAGGGGAGTCTAACAGGTGTATTATTCCAAGACTTCAGGAAGGCTTTTGATTTAGTCTATCATGAGGTTCTTTTATCTAAGCTAAAATGCTATAAATTTGATACTAATGCCTTAAACTGGTTTTCATCCTACCTATGCAACAGAACACAAAGAACCGCTATTGGTAATGTTCAGTCCATCTCCATGAAAATTAAACATGGTGTCCCCCAGGGGTCTACTTTAGGCCCACTGCTTTTTCTTATTTTCATTAATGACCTTCCACTGTGGACAAAGCACTCAAATATAGACTTATTTCCAGATGATGCTACTGTAACTGCTTCAGGAAATGATATAGCTACTGTTGAAGCACTACTAAATACTGATTTAAGAAACATTGAGAAGTGGTCAAATCAAAATAAAATGGTTATAAATGAAACAAAAACAAAATGTATGGTAATTGCCACATCAATGAAACATTCAACTTCTGACAATCTGCTAAATCTGACAATAAATGGGCAACTCATTGAAAATGCTAAAGAAGAAAAACTCCTAGGAGTGACAGTTGAAAATGATTTAAAGTGGGACAAGCATATTGAATATGTCTGCAGGTCTCTATCAAGTAAAATAACTTTACTGGGTAAAATTAAGAAGTACCTACCCATACAAACTAGAATAATGTACTATAATGCCTACATTCTGCCAGTTATTGATTACTGTTTGACAATATGGGGAAACTGCCCCAAAAGGCAATTAGAAAGAATTAACAAGATACAAAAGAGAGTAGCATGCCTAATACTGGATGCTCCTTTTGACACACCATCTAAAACCCTTTTCCATGAACTAAAATGGCTTCAAATAAATGACAGAATTAACTTTCAAAAGGCAGTACTTGTCTACAAATGTATAAATTGGAAAATGCCAGAATACACGAGAGAAATGTTTGATGAAATCCAAGGACCATATGCCATATGGTCAACCATACATGCCCACGTGAAACTCCCCAAACCCAAGACTGAACAATTTTGATAGTCTTAAATATTCTGGAGCAAAGATATGGAACTCCTTGCTTAAATCTGATTAATTTGCCACTTCTATTTAAATTTTTAATGAAAAATAACACAAATATTTGAAACTTGATTTTTAATTTATCTTTACATGTCAGTATACCTTGTAACATCTCCTGTCTCTACTCCAACTGTCTTGTCTCTGTGCATGGTAATCTGTGTTTTTGGTTTTAGAATAGCTGAGGGCCTCAAGGGAGACTGGATACATCTGTAATCTAATTGAGCTACCCTCGTTAAATAAAGAATTATTATTATTATTATTATTATAAGGGGCACGAGTCTGCAGACTTCCTTCTTTGACCCTTCCGACTGCCTTGTCAAGCTGAATACAGGCGAGATGGAGGCATGAATTGGTGTTGCTTCCAACACTACTGAGGCTGTATCCTCTTAAAGAACTTGGAGAAAGGTACCGAGGGGGAGTCAGGATGATCACACTTCCTGGCTGGCTTCAACAGCCGAAGAGTGGCTGCAAAGAACATGTGTTGTTGGTCCCCCAGGTCCCTAGACACCACAGAGGGAACAAGACCTCTCAAGAATGTCTCTGCCTCCAAAGGAGCAGCCCTAAGAAGGTTCTTACTGTGCTCCAGTAAGACCTTTGACGTGTTAAGGGCAACATTCCTGCAAAAGTGGAGCAGCTCCACCAATAGCGCCATGGACATTGGCAATATGTCTCAATGTTCTAGCAACTGCTTCAGTGTGGCTGGAGACAAGAATTCCTCCTTCAGAACGCTGTGGTGACGAGCATACAAGCTTTAAGCTCCAGCCCCTCTATCATCTAGACTGGAAGACAAGCCCAGGTCCTAATCGAAATCCCCACTTGTGACACCCCAGCCTCCAAGGGAGAGGGCTGAATAGGCCAAGCAGGAAAGTGAACCCTGTAGCTGGATGCTAAAACCAGTAGTCACAGAGCAGAGGCGGGGGGACCAACCACCCCTTATGTTGCCTGGAGAATACCTGTTCACTCAAAAACCTTTTGAGAAAGCTCCGGTACCATGGGTGAGTGAGGGAGTAAAAGGAGATCTAGGCATAGTACTGCGCCTGAGAAAGTAATGTCTCAGCTGGTTCATCAGTGAACTTGTTGTCATCATCCTCCTTTTACTCCTACAAGGAGGCAGGACTTTGCAACCCTGTTGAGGAAGCTGTGGTATCCCAGTCCAGCAACACTTCAAAGGGAGTAATGGGACTGCCCCTTCTAGCCGACTTTTTATGGGGATGGTAACTCTCATTTCTCCTTGATTGTCTTGGGTGGAGATATCGCCCCCCCCCCCCCAATTTCCGTTTTGTTCAGCTCCACATGAGCAAACAATGTAGGTCTGTGACCTGCAACATCTGAACTGCTCTGAGGTCAAGGCATGGGTGAAGGAAGATTCGCTTTCCTGGAATGATGTCCCCACATCCCATAGGAATTGAAAGGGAACATAGAAAAGGGAGGGATCCCGATCTCATTCCCTTCCCATGCCGGACAAGTATACACTGACTCCCTATCCCCAACAGGATTGATCAGTGGTAAAATCAAGAGAGGGGGGGGGAGGGGGGGGGAAAGAGTAACAATCATATCACTGTCCCTGTACCAATATTCCACTGACCGGTACTCAAAGACTGGTGTCAGGCCAAAGACTGGTCAGGCAACTCTGATCTGATGGAAGAGCCCTCCTCAAAACTTACAGAATGTGATCACTGCTCTCCCTTTTCCGAGAGGTGCGATCTGCTCGTCACTTTCACTGGGCTAAGGGCTTTGAAAGGATGAAGCTACTCCCTATCCAGTGGGCATGACTCACTCTCAACCCGAATTTTTCCTCCCTCTCGAGGCACCCTGGATCAAACCCTACCTGGCACCAATTGCAACTATACAATCATCAGGCATCCTTGGGCCTTGTGATTCTTTTCTAACAATTAGAGTGAGCCCTCACCCTCCTGTGATCAAGGAGTCTTACTGCGAGTCCTTCAGGACTCTGGAAAGGATCCTATACCCTCCTGGGATCGAGGAGTCCTCTTCATAGTTCCGAAGAACTCAGAGAGGAATCCCATACCCTCCTGGGATATAGGAGAACTCTTCTCTAATAAAGCACTTGTAGAAGAATCCCATACCCTTCTGGGATCAAGGAGATGAGGATGAAGAAATGTCTTTCCTTCTCCCCTTATGGGTACACAGACTCTCAGCAAGGTCCAAAAATGCATCGGACCACAGACAACAAAGGTTCGTATCCCACATGGTCTTTTTCTGCTCACATTTCCCCCAACTGTGACATTGTTTTCTTCCTTTCCTGACATGGAAAATATTTCCGGAAACAGAAGATAAAAAGTTTGATGATGACAGGTGGTGATTAATTCATCATAATATATTATTCAATGCATCATCATAATATATTAATCAATATGCAAAGAGGTAGTCAAAAGTTACCCTAAAAGTCTGGAATTATTCAATATATATTATACTGATGATAAGACTAAATACAATTTTGGATTACAAAATAAAAAAAAGGAAGCAAATACTTACCCAATCATTGCAGGAGGAAGAAGGGTATAATATGGCACTTCTACATAACACGGTGCAATAAAGACTTCAAATCTAACATGAGAGCTTAGAAAAACATTCAAATCTGAGGGTATTATCACTCAAAGAAAACGGAAAACTCATTAAAGGCCAATTTATGTCTTTGGAACATGAAAAAAAAATAAGGCAATTTTTTTTCCAAGAGCAAATTTGCACACGTCGGATGTGAACAGTCCAAGAAAAAGAGGATAAGTATCCTGCATGGCCCTATGATGTGAGAGTCAGGCTGGGTCTGTTCTTTCTGTTCTAGATGTTCATGAACTTTCCATCTAATGGGAAAATGGATTATGAGCCTGGACGAGGGTACTTTCATCCTGAAAGAAGCAAGGCAATAGTAACAGATAGTTATATTACTTCTATTAATACTAATGCTACTGTGCTGAATCCATTTTTATTCTTTTAGTCATGGATCTTGATAGGGTACTTCCTTACCCCTAGTTCAAGCCATCCACAAAGTATGGCAACTGCAGATGGTAGAAAACCAGAATCACTTTGCAGAAATGAAATTGGTAACAGACCGACAGACATCACAACATAATACGCTCTGCCTTATTGGGGGTGTACAAAAAAAAATAATTAGAAACATATTGTGGAATTTGCAATGTTTTAATAGACTGCTGCATACCAGCTACGAGTTAAATTTTTATCTGTGCAATGGCTCGATGTTCAAAACTGAGGAGTAGTCCAGGAAATGCAATTCTGAATTGTATGTTAGTTGCAAATTAGAAATTATACTTGCCTTCAATAGGTTTACATTTATATGCCTCTGCTGCCTTTTGAACAGCATCAGAGACTCCATAACCCTGCAAAATAAGAGAAAATACATTATTTGGCACAAGTTTAACGTGCAATATTTAACAGTTTGATACATGCACCTTAATGTGGGGACATAATCTCCTTTACCCCCCCCCTCACCCCAGTATTAAATTCTAAGACTACTGTAAGCATCCAGAAGCTACCCAAAATATAGCACTCCTTTGTTACAATGCCCTTAATTACAATTAGCTACCCAAAATATAGCACTCCTTTGTTACAATGCCCTTCATTACAATTAGCTACCCAAAATATAGCACTCCTTTGTTACAATGCCCTTAATTACAATTAGCTACCCAAAATATAGCACTCCTTTGTTACAATGCCCTTAATTACAATTAGCTATCCAAAATATAGCACTCCTTTGTTACAATGCCCTTCATTACAATTAGCTACCCAAAATATAGCACTCCTTTGTTACAATGCCCTTCATTACAATTAGCTACCCAAAATATAGCACTCCTTTGTTACAATGCCCTTCATTACAATTAGCTACCCAAAATATAGCACTCCTTTGTTACAATGCCCTTCATTACAATTAGCTACCCAAAATATAGCACTCCTTTGTTACAATGCCCTTCATTACAATTAGCTACCCAAAATATAGCACTCCTTTGTTACAATGCCCTTCATTACAATTAGCTACCCAAAATATAGCACTCCTTTGTTACAATGCCCTTCATTACAATTAGCTATCCAAAATAATGCTCCTTTGTTACGATGCCGTTCATTACAATTAGCTACCCAAAATATAGCACTCCTTTGTTACAATGCCCTTCATTACAATTAGCTATCCAAAATAATGCTCCTTTGTTACGATGCCGTTCATTACAATTAGCTATCCAAAATATAGCTCTCCTTTGTTACAATGCCCTTCATTACAATTAGCTATCCAAAATATAGCTCTCCTTTGTTACAATGCCCTTCATTACAATTAGCTATCCAAAATAATGCTCCTTTGTTACGATGCCCTTCATTACAATTAGCTATCCAAAATATAGCTCTCCTTTGTTACAATGCCCTTCATTACAATTAGCTATCCAAAATATAGCTCTCCTTTGTTACAATGCCCTTCATTACAATTAGCTATCCAAAATATAGCACTCCTTTGTTACAATGCCCTTCATTACAATTAGCTATCCAAAATATAGCTCTCCTCTGTTACAATGCCCTTCATTACAATTAGCTACCCAAAATATAGCACTCCTTTGTTACAATGCCCTTCATTACAATTAGCTATCCAAAATATAGCTCTCCTTTGTTACAATGCCCTTCATTACAATTAGCTACCCAAAATATAGCACTCCTTTGTTACAATGCCCTTCATTACAATTAGCTATCCAAAATATAGCTCTCCTTTGTTACAATGCCCTTCATTACAATTAGCTACCCAAAATATAGCTCTCCTTTGTTACAATGCCCTTCATTACAATTAGATTCAGAATATAACATGGTACTGCTATGGACCCATGAGCAAAATTACACCACTGTATTTCTGAATTGGTCCATAAAATACATGACAATATCGGTTGAAATTGGTCTATAACAGTATGGGTTGGAATCAGTCTAAAAAATGCATGACAATATGGGTTGGAATTGGTCTATAAAATACACGACAATATGGGTTGGAATTGGTCTATAAAATACATAACAATATGGGTTGGAATTGGTCTATAAAATACATGACAATATCGGTTGAAATTGGTCTATAAAATACATGACAATATGGGTTGGGATTAGTCTATAAAATACACGACAATATGGGTGGGAATTGGTCCATAAAATACACGACAATATGGGTTGGAATTGGTCTATAAAATACACGACAATATGGGTTGGAATTGGTCTATAAAATACATGACAATATCGGTTGAAATTGGTCTATAAAATACATGACAATATAGGTGGGAATTGGTCTATAAAATACACAACAATATGGGTTGGAATTGGTCTATAAAATACACGACAATATGGGTGGGAATTGGTCTATAAAATACACGACAATATGGGTGGGTGGGAATTAGTTTAAAATACACGACAATATGGGTGGGTGGGAATTGGTCTATAAAATACATGACAATATGGGTGGGTGGGAATTGGTCTATAAAATACATGACAATATGGGAGGGAATTGGTCTATAAAATACATGAAAATATGGGTGGGAATTGGTCTATAAAATACATGACAATATGGGTGGGTGGGAATTGGTCTATAAAATACATGACAATATGGGTGGGTTGGAATTAGTCTATAAAATATATGACAATATGGTTGGGTGGGAATTAGTCTATAAAATACATGACAATATGGGTGGGTGGGAATTAGTCTATAAAATACATGACAATATGGGTGGGTGGGAATTGGTCTATAAAATACATGACAATATGGGTGGGTGCGAATTGGTCTATAAAATACATGACAATATGGGTGTGTGGGTGGGAATTGGTCTATAAAATACATGACAATATGGGTGGGTGGGAATTGGTCTATAAAATACATGACAATATGGGAGGGAAGAAAACAACATGAAGTTAAGTATTATATCCTTATTTACTTTTTAAAACATTATTTTTTAATAAAATTAAAAGCACAAAAAAATACCATAAAGTGAAAAAATTTACAGAATTTACAGAAACTAAAAATATTACAGTCTTGAGCGACTATCTGTCATGTTATGACCAAAAATAATTCAAAGAGTTTTCAATGACCTTTTTCCAATTTTCAAGCAGTTTATTCTGCATTTTTTTTTACTAAATTTTAGTACTTATCTTCATTCTGGAAATCACTTTATTTCTGTCTGGACCATGACACAGCTTCAAACACATCACATAATTATTTAAGTTTTTAACAACTGAAGCACAAGTTTTTGTTGTCATAACAGTAAGGATGATTCAGTTTTAAAAGAGAATAAAGCACTTCTCACCTATATGTGGTCAACATCAGTCACTTGCCATATTTTTCATTTTCAATAATTTATATACATTTGTCTTTTTTGGTCCTACACCAACATCTAAGCTTTCTTTTGTTCATCCAGTTTATCCATCAAAATCTCCTCCAACTTTTCCTTTTCATTAGCCTTTTCTCTAGCAGTTCTCCTCAGAGAGTTTGCTTGTGTCACAAAACTGATTTTCCCTGTTGCCTCAGCCTTTTCACACAACTGATTTGCAGTAGTGTTCATGTCTTGAATGTCTGATTCAGTTTTTCCTTCTTTTTTTATCTCATAAATTTCTACCAAAACAAACTGTTAGGTTTTCTTTTTCTCCCTCTTGTGTTCCAAGTAAGTGCCATATCTTTACAGAAAGGGGAAAGTCCTTACTGAGGTCCACATTGTGAATGCCTTGACAAGTCACAAATAACTCTCCGAGCAACTAGGGTTTGCTGTTTCATGTTCTTAACTTCCACTTCCTTATTTACACTAACCCCTCATCCCACTGCTACCTGATCACATGACTGAATTAAGACAAGCTTAACAACTTCATACAACTCTGTATATTGTTGACCACTGCCACACATACAATCATAGAACAATTCATAAACTGAATCCTGACTTTCATAGAATCGCTCTGTTCCAAACACTGGTATATCGTCTAAAAACTGAGTGTACTGCTTCAAATGTGTCACAATCCTTTTCTTCAACCCTTTTAGCATTCAGCCTTCTGTATCAGAAATCATGTTGCATGGTATATTAGCACAGTTCTTTTTTTAAATTTTAAATCGGTAATATTTATCTCAGGTTTCGAGTTAAGAACATGCATTTTATGCTTCTCGCCTTTAATGTGTGACTTTAGGGCAGACCCCTTCATGCTTGAAATGTCTATTACATGTGTGACTTTAGGGCAGATGCCCCCATGCTTGAAATGTCGATTACATGTGTGACGTTAGGGCAGATGCCCCCATGCTTGAAATGTCTATTACAAGTGTGAATTTAGGGCTGATGCCCCCATGCTTGAAATGTCTATTACATGTGTGACTTTAGGGCAGATGCCCCCATGCTTGAAATGTCTATTACATGTGTGACGTTAGGGCAGATGCCCCCATGCTTGAAATGTCTATTACAAGTGTGACTTTAGGGCAGATGCCCCCATGCTTGAAATGTCTATTACATGTGTGACTTTAGGGCAGATGTCCCCATGCTTGAAATGTCTATTACATGTGTGACTTTAGGGCAGATGTCCCCATGCTTGAAATGTCTATTACATGTGTGACTTTAGGGCAGATGCCCCCATGCTCAAAATGTCTATTAAATGTGTGACTTTAGGGCAGATGCCCCCATGCTTGAAATGTCTATTATAAGTGTGACTTTAGGGCAGATGCCCCCATGCTTGAAATGTCTATTTACATGTGTGACTTTAGGACAGATTCCCCCATGCTTGAAATATCTATTACTGTATTTGCCGGCCTATAAGTCGATACTTTTTTACCTGGAAGTCTGGGTTTTCGTCTTATACTCCGAATCGACTTATATATGGCTTATGTCATTGAAATTGCTTTACCGTATGTTAATGTAATTTTTCGTACGTGAAAATCGTTGCATACAATGTACCTATAAATAATACATGTACAGACCATCTTAATCATTTTCCCAATTAATCTGGAATCGCATAGTGATACCATTAATATTCATGAAACCGGAAGTTACTAGCAAAAGTGACGAAGCCACGGTGTTGATCTGGCTTCGTCTTATACTCCGCATCGACTTATATATGGATGAAGGATTGACAATTGACAAAATTAGCGAATTCAACTTATACTCTGCATCGACTTATAGGCCGGCAAATATGGTACATGTTTGACTTTAGGGCAGATGCCCCCATGCTAGAAATGTCTATTACAAGTGTGACTTTAGGGCAGATTCCCCCATGCTTGAAATGTCTATTACACAATCACAGGCAGTGCATAAGGCCTTCTACCTATCTCCCTTAAAAGGTTTAATCCATTCCTTGTATGCTTCGCATATGCCCCACTTTGAATTGTACACACACTGCTTTTATTGGTTGATGGTTTACTGGTTTTTAATAAGCCTGTTTAGCAGATGTCACACATGCTTGTTTGGTTTACTTCCACTGGTACACCCATTCACCATTTACTTGTATCCTCGGTAAATTAATCCATCGGTAGATTGTCGTAAGAATGAGCAAACTCTGAGCTCACAGTATTCCATCTTATTTAATATTTGTTTCTGATCAAAATACTATTTTATATCATTACACCTTATTGTAGGATTTCAAGAAGGTTTTTTTATATAAAAAAAATTTGAGGAGTTCCCAAACAAATGCATGGAGTTTTTAAGGAAAAAATAGCCCTATTATTAATTTCAAGGAGTTTTCAAGGAAAAATAGCTCTATTATTAATTTCAAGGAACTTTCAAGGAAAAATAGCCCTATTATTAATTTCAAGGAAAAATAGCCCTATTACTAATTTCAATTAATTTTCAAGGAAAAATAGCCCTATTATTAATTTCAAGGAATTTTCAAGGAAAAATAGCTCTATTATTAATTTCAAGGAAAAATAGCCCTATTATTAATTTCAAGGAATTTTCAAGGAAAAATAGCTCTATTATTAATTTCAAGGAATTTTCAAGGAAAAATAGCCCTATTATTAATTTCAAGGAAAAAGAGCCCTATTATTAATTTCAAGGAATTTTCAAGGAAAAATAGCTTTATTATTAATTTCAAGGAAAAATAGCGATATTATTAATTTCAAGGAATTTTCAAGGACCAAGCCCAAATTCAAGGAGTTTTCAAGGACTGTGCGAACCTTAATGTCACTAACTGCCATTGTAGTGATGAAGTCATGTGAATACTCATTACAATTAACCATTCTTTCTTCAAAGGGAATAGTCATTCGACATACACAAAATTTGTATTGTATCTTTATCTTTTGTGAAAATCAGCACAAAGCCAATAATGTCATAAGGAGACATATTTTTAAAAGACTTCAATGTAGCCATTAAGTACATCATTTTATCTATGGAGCTAATCCATAATGCCTGCGGTGAATGATGTCTCTGTCTTTGCATAGCATCCCTAACCCTTGCTATTTTGCTTAAACAGTTGCAGACCCAAGTCAGCAGGTTCTCCAAGTCAATTTCAAAACACTGATTCCAATGCAGAGTTTTACACAATAGCCACCTAACAGAAAGTTTCAAAGCGGAGAATGGAGTGAAACAAGGCTACATTCCGTCACCATTCCTCTTAGTCCTTCCAATTGACTGGCTGATGAAAGAAGTGGCAAGAAATGGAAAACGTGACATACAGTGGACGTTGACATCGATCCTAGAAGACCTGGATTATGCAGAAGATATTAGTCTACTTTCCAACCGGCACCAGGGCATTCAACAAAAGACAGAGGGTCTGGAAGAAAGCGCAAGCTGCATTGGTATCAGTGTCAAAATAGACAAATCAAAAAATGATCAGCTCCAATGTCAACCAGCCTGTTACAAGTGGAAGACTTCACTTTTTTAGGAAGCAAAGTGTCAACAGCTGGCGACTGTGGGAGGGAGGTGAACACACGAATCAGAGAAGCAGACGAGGTGTTTGCCATGCTTCAAACTATCTGGAGGTCAACAAACCTAAGCTTGGCAACCAAGCTAAGAATCTTCAAAGGTAACATCCTCAGTGTGTTGTTGTATGGTTCGGAGTGCTGGAAAACACAAACTTCCATCGAAATGAGGCTGGAAACATTCGAAACCAAGTGCCTACGCAGAATCAGAAGAATTTTCTTGCCCAACACCATCTCAAATTAATAACTCCAAAGAACATCTGGAGTGAAAACCATCACATCACAGATGATATCAAGACGATAAAGATACTGGGGCATGTGAGCAGAATGTCATCTACTGCACTACCCAGGCTAGCCTTTTGATGGACACCACAGGGAAAGAGAAAAAGAGGCAGGCCAAAGGAAACACGGCGATGGACAACAGAGAAAGATCTCAAAAGCAATGGCCTGACCTGGTAAACAGCAACAAGGGCAGCGACTGGGCGCTCCCTCAATGTCACCTCAAGCACTGTCCAGTGCGGAGAGTATTGAATGAAATGAATGATTGCACCGTGACATGTACAAGTAGATTTACACAAGTCAACCATCACTTGTTCTGGGTCACACCTAAACATATGTCTCTCTGTGCAGAGAAAATAATCATTCTTACATGATCAGACTGGTTTTAGATAATTTGAGGCATGCAATTTTGTGACCTCAACTATATCTGGATATCGATATTGCCTGTGAACAGAATTCTATTTATGTATAAATACTTCTGTTTCTATGTATTTGGTATACAATTTATATGCATAGAAACTGTTTTGTATGTATTCAGTATATAATTTATGTTTTGTATGTATTCAGTATATAATTAACGTTTTGCATGTATTTGGTAATATAACTTGTGTTTTGTATGTATTTGGTATACAATTTTTGCTTTGTATGTATTTGGTATATAATTAATGTTTTGTGTGTATTTGGTAAGTAATTTACGTCTTGCATGTATTTGGTATATAATTTATGTGTTTGTATGTATTTGGTATATAATTTTATGTGTTTTGTATATATTTGGTATATAATTTATGTTTTGTATGTACACCTCTCCCTCGATAACTCACGCACAACGGGGTCCAAAAACATAGACCGCACTATAAGCGAGGGCACGAGTCACCTCAAAAAACATTTAAGGGGATGCCATCCCCACTGGACATCGAGAAAACTGGGGGGGGGGGGATTTAGTGAAACAACCGTCAATGTCAAAACTCAATTCATTTATTGTTCTATTGATAAAATATGGATGAAGTAATAGTGAAACTTCTTTTGATCCTTGAGGAAATCTCTTTGAGTGGCAATTTAGAAATTTTAAGTTCACTACAAATTCTGGAACTCCCTTTTCCGTAATGAACCATATATGTGAAACAAAGCTCTGCATTCACCAAGTGCTCATTTCGCTTGGTTGCCTTATTATCTTTGATCACATTTGTGAATGAGTAGGCTAATTTAAAGTAGTCTAATTATATTACTTACATAATAATACTTGTAACAGTATTTGATTGATCAAATGAAATGAGTTGACCTGACACACGTCCATGACCGCTAGCTCTTTCACAGGTAGGATTTGCACGTGTTTTAACTTTTCTTTTATTCCACCCCCTTTATTTGTTTTGATACAAAAGACGTAATTAACGTGATAATACCAAGCAGGTCTGCTTTTAATTGAGTGTAACAACACAACAAATGCTTCCGGAAGTCGGAGATAAAAAAACTAGTTGGCACTTAATTAGATTCTCACAGAAATGCTCGTGGACATAGCTGCGACGGTTGAATGATATTATTCACGTTTTAATACAAGAGGGCATATTGCATTTATGATGATTACACTGAAAACGAATTAAAAGATAGAACTAAAACACAAATTTCAGTTGACAAAACTTATTTAATTGGTATTTATTTTTTAAAGTGTTGCCACCAGTAGGCATTAGTGACATTTTCAGTAATCGAAATTTTGTTGAATATTGTTATTTACAGTGTACTGAGAATGTTGTTTGGAAAGAAAATTGAGCAAAATATATGACTTCTTATTAAAAGTTTAGAATTTCATGATGTTGATTCAAATTTCCGGGTACTAACCACTGTTTGTGATGATAAAACGAGCAATATATCAAGGCTACACTTACCAATTTTGATCATGATTTTTTTCACGTTCACGTTCAACAAGTAGGGGCCAATTTTTGGGGTATTTACTAGTATAAAAAAATGAGATCCAGGCCTGACCCCGTTTTATAAGCGGGTTCGCGAGTTATCCGGGTGCGAGTTATCAAGGGAGTGGTGTATTTGTTTTGTATGTATTTGGTATATAATTTTTGTTTTGTATGTATTTGGAAAATAATTTGTGTTTTTGGTATATAATTTTTGCTTTGCTTTCTGTATGTATTTGGTATATAATTTATGTTGTTTTTTTTGTATTTGGTATATAATTTATATGCACAGAAACTGATCACTTAAGAATAATGATCATAAATACAGTGGCAGAAAAATACAGTGCCCAGGAACCCTGGACAACTAAAAGACAATGCTGGGCAAACATGAAATTTTATACATTTTCCAGCAATGAAACATCTGATCATTAAATTGTCCCCCAGGGTACCTACAGCATGGTTCCCGAATAATCTCCACATAATTCCTAGTGGAGTGTTGGGTGATTGTTATTGATAAAAGGCCATGCTAATCCACAACAGGTGTCAACTTCATATTGTGTGATTAAGTAATCACAGTCAATACTATCAATCCATCTGATTAAGTAAAATAATCACAGTCAATACTATCAATCCATCTGAAAAAGTAATAACAGTCAATACTATCAATCCATCTGAATAAGTAATCAGTCAATACTATCAATCCATCTGAATAAGTAATCACAGTCAATACTATAAATTCATCTGATTAGGTAATCAGTCAATACTATCAATCCATCTGATTAAGTAATCAGTCAATACTATCAATCCAACTGATTAAGTAATCACAGTCAATACTATCAATCCATCTGATTAAGTAATCACAGTCAATACTATCAATTCATCTGATTAAGTAATCACAGTCAATACTATCAATTCATCTGATTGAATAATCACAGTCAATACTATCAATCCATCTGATTAAGTAATCACAGTCAATACCATCAATCCATCTGGGTGAAATCTTGCTGAAACAAGACTTGCAAATATTTGCCATTTGCAGTGTTTCACCTGTCAGGAGGACATTGTATGTAGGTCTGTATCCCTATAATGATTAAGATATGGGGATTTGTTAAATGCAGGTAGACTCTAGCAGAGTGGAGACAATAATGTCCGCTGGTCGCGCTCAAGGTGCAAAACTGCATTTATCAAACACATGACAACAGGCCAGCAAAGCTAAAAACTTAGAAGATGCATTACTAAAGGATGCAAAGGTTTGGTGCGTACACCTTAAGGGTGTTCCAGTAAAACATACTTGGGACCCAGGGAAGGCACTTTCAACATGGAGTGGTCACCCATGGATAGGGGTGAAACGATATACCTGTGCTGCGTATCGATACAATTCGCAATACACAGCCTACGATACGATACATTATCGATTCTTAGTTGAAAGAATAAGGCAAACGACTAGTAATTATTCATGACTGCTGAAAATTAAAGTAACTTAAATAGGGTAGATATTGTTTGTATCGATTCTTCACCTCGTATCAATATGTGTATCAATATCGCAAAAGTATTGATGCATCGATGAATCGTTTCACCCTTACCCACAGATGCAATTTAGAATTCTGTATCATTTTCATATGAACTCTTTGAGTAATCCAAGTACCCTGGCATAATTTTTTTTTCTTCCCTGGGTACCATGTATGTTTAAATGGAACAGTTACTATATACAGTAGGACCCCGCTCTAGCACGATGGTCGGGGTCCACAAAACAGGATCGTGCTGTCCCAAACCGTGCTATAACCAACCTAGACAAAACCAAGTCATTTAGCTGAAGAAAATGATGCATGCACCAAAAAAATGGGGAGGGGGGGTAAATTGTGGGCTCAAAACATCGTGCTTCATTGGCACAGTTACCATCTTAAATCAATGCATAATAAATGATAAATACACATGCAGTGAAAACAGAGATTGCACATATAATATTTTACTTTATTCAGAGAACCATGCATTGGTACATTTGTATGTACATGTCTATTGTATAGCACGAATAGTTAAAAGATCAACACGTGTACTCACCAGCCGATCTCATGGCATGCGTTGGAGTGAGTCCATGATAATTCCATCGAAAATATGCACACAGAAGTATAACATCATTGTCTGATAAAGTTCTGAAATCCTACATCGTCGTCTAGTCATTGTAAATCGTCGTCTAGTCATCGTAAATCACGTCCGAGTTCGATTCCTCAGCTGTACTGTCATATGTGGGTGCTTATGCAGAGACTGAGCTTGGGCTCTTGCAAGTAACACTTTGATCATAAAGTCAGAAATCTATTAAAGGATGCAACTGGACACGTGTCAATGTGCGCCAAGATCACAGGGAGTTCAAATAACCACCCTCTGTTACTTGGCGCTGAACAAGTATCAAACTCGTGGCTTGATCAAAGGGTTGTCGCGTGGGAAAACAAAGAGTGTGGTGCCTTTACAAGCTAAGGGATTAAGGTCAAAGTACATGCACAGGAAGTTGTAGAACTCTACTTGAAAACAAAGTGAGTGCTTTCACAAGCCAGATACTTATCGGCCCACGTGCACTGGCAGATAACTTGGAAAATATCACTTGGGAATTAAATCTGACTTGTGGAAACACCAGACTTAATCCTGTCCATGGCTTCAAGCTTCTCTTTAACAGAAAAAGCATGACACCTATTTGTTTGAACGACTACAAGAATAAATGTTAATCAACAATGGGGTCATTTTTATAGGGAATGTACAATATTATTCACTGGTCAACTGATTGTGTGGCGATTGTCTAACAACACCGCCAAGCCATGTGTGCGCATTGGCGGCTTTCGTTTTTTTTATGTTTTATAAATAATTGCCGCATGGTTTGAACAACTTTTAGCTTTGAGATTGACTTTGATGATTGTCAATGACTTAAATTAATTGATTTATAAATTCAGTTGCAAATCTTTTATCAACCACCGCATTGTTTGGTGCTTGGCTGTGTATGCAGTTGAATGAGCAAACATATGTTGGCTATTGTTTGAGCAACGATTGTACACAGAATGTATTGAAGACAAACACAAAGAAGACTTAATGACTTTTTTGTTCATGTATCAGTAATAATAAGATTAACACTTGTCAGCTTTAAAATGAGCTGACATCATTCACAAATAAACTAAGATCAAATTGCAGTAATGGACTAATGACAACATTTGAAATGAACATTCACAAATAGAAATGTTCAGCATCTTTATTCATATAATGAAAGATGCAATCATAAGACAATTTTTCTTCAAGAATACAATACAGCTTGCCAAATTATTAAATCAAACTAGTTTATTTTGGCACAAAACTTTGCAGTAGTTCAAGAAATTGGCAAAATTATTGTAAAATTTCGGTAGCCATGCCACGATCGTACTATATTCGAATTCATACACGATCTCTTCCCCAAAAATGATAATTAATTTTTTACACATTATTTTTCGTACTTTGAAAAACAAATTTTTTTCATGTACGAAAAAATAGATGAAATTTTGGGAGCCATGCCACGATCGTGTTATATCCAAATTCGTGCTATAACAAAGCGTGCTATAGCGGGGTCCTACTGTATATATATATATATATGTGTGTGTGTGTATGACAAAAGTTCTTTAATAGTTTTGATTTCAGCAATCTTAGGGGCAGCCACAATAACATGGACAACCAGAAAAATATACTGGGCAACCAAATTATAAAAGCTGGTTGCCCAGGGAAAAATAATGATTTTCAAATTTTTTCTACCCTGAAATGGTTTGATGTGTGTAGAGATTTGTCATTGAACTTCGAAAAAACTCTGGAACCTGAGGTGGAAATTCTTCCCTTTTGCACCGTAAAATCTCTGGACCGTCAAATTCTTCCATCTTGCACTGTAAAATCTCTGAACCTTCAAATTCTTCCATCTTGCACTGTAAAGTCTCTAGACCTTCAATTTTTTCCATCTTGCACTGTAAAGTCTCTGGACCTTCAAATTCTCCCATCTTGCACTGTAAAGTCTCTGGACCTTCAAATTCTCTCCTCTTGCACCATAAAAGATTTCGGACATTTGGACTCTAACACTTCCCTATTGCACCAGAAAAGACTTTGGACCCTTGGGTCTAAATGTTTCCCTTTTCACTGGAAAGACTTGGACCCTTGGGCTCAATTTCTTCCCTTTTGCACAATAAATGATTTGTATAAAGCCAAGCCTGTGCAATCCCTGCTTTTCGAGTTGTACATAGCCAAGCCGGTACAATCCCTGTT
The DNA here is from genome assembly GCA_029931535.1 of Margaritifera margaritifera. Taxonomy (NCBI): domain Eukaryota; kingdom Metazoa; phylum Mollusca; class Bivalvia; order Unionida; family Margaritiferidae; genus Margaritifera; species Margaritifera margaritifera. The sequence goes on from JAQPZY010001520.1 coordinate 2,423,816, forward strand.
TTCAAGTTGTACATAACTGAGCCTGTACAATCCCCATTTTTTTAGTGCAGCATGTCAGGTACTATACTCACATCCTTTCCTGGCTGGACTAGTCTTAATGCCAATTCTGATGCCTGGTGCGCAGCCACGATCACGTCAGCTTTACGACCCGTTACCTTTTTCTCCTGAAAACAGATGGGATGTTTGAATATAAATATCTTCATCATTTCTCCACATTCACTATCTCTCTTTCCCCACAAACAAACTTGTACATACACATGCTCAAACTGACTGCTGATAGATTTAAACTTGAAAATCATCTGAGTTCACAAATTAAAATTATTTCTTCCAAACTTTTGGGCATTATGAAGAATTAAATCCACAGCCGAAATTTAATGTGCCCAAAAATTGCCAAACTGTCCACAAAATAGTAATTATTTAATCATAAAATTGGTAAACTGGGACTGGACAAGGGCTCCTGGATTTAAACTGAATAAGAAAATGGGACCTTTGTCTTTTTCAGAATGAGACCCAACAGTGTTCCCATTCACATAAATTTGTATGTGAATCATGCATAAATAACAAACTGCATGTACAACAATTTCATCAAATACGTACACTGCACACATTAAAAAATTTGAATTTCACACCAGAATTGAATCCCTAATTTCACTAGTAGAATTCAATCCCTAATTCCGCTAGTTTATAAATATTGTGTACTTTTGGAAATTCACGTGTTGCAATATGGTAATTTCCACCAGTCTCCACCAATCCCGCTTTGCCTAGGATCACACCTCTTGTACTATAAATACCAACATACATGAATACAAAATGGTGCAGGTCACCTTGCATGAGTTATGTTTGAAAAGTTCAAGTGCTATGTAGAGTTCATCTGCTTGTCAACAGGGAAAATCAGGGGATGCAGAACAACATACATATGATCAATCTAAAGCCATACTGGAAATATAGTTAAAAGAGTTCAACTGGTTATGTGCCGTCGATGCAGGAATGCAGTCTTGTGTGCGAGAAACACCCCTCTACAAATAAAAATAAACTATCAGCTTCCCAATCAGCTTTCATTCGGAGTACTATTAATTACCAACAGTGCCCTGCTAAGACACCAAAATTCAGATGATCACGTTATTGCCACACAAAACAAGTGAAAAAAGCCATACATGGATGCTGCCAATAAGTGCACAGCAGAGATTACAGAACACTGGCATCTATTTTGTTGACAGTTCCTCTCATTACACTGCCTTTGAAAGGAGGTATTCTTAGTAGAATTAGCATCTTTCTGCTACCCCTAATAAAAGAAATGCTGAAAACAGGATGATTATTGCATATGTAGCAAATCAAATGGACTTTAAACAGAATGAGGTGGTTTAAAGGGCCTGTCAAAGAATGATTTCAAAAGTGTTTCAGTAGTCTCTTTTGTTTCTGCTAAACACAGATCAGTCTTTTCTGATGAAATAATTACTTCATCTAGTTTGAACATTATTTGAATTAGTACTTGTATATTCTTTCCTTAGAAAAAAATATTAGTTTTAGACACTGTATCAGATTTCTTTACTCCTTTTTCCCAGGTGGAAATTTGCACCCCCAGGTTTTAGAACCAGTGGGAACACTGACCCTAAGTATAAAGTAGCTTAATCCCTGAATGCAATGAACAAGAAACATCCTATATTATGCTAGGGTAGAGTACTGCTGGGTGAAGATTCGTGTTAAGTTACAGCAATTAAATGATTCTGATGTACTATTTACTACTGAATGGACATTACCACATGCCAAGCCTTTAATCCATTTGCCTGGAGCTGTGGCAGCTCTCTTGGTAGAGCATTTGACTTGTAATCCAAGGGTCACGGGTCTGATACTCACCTAGGCCAGCCTGGGTTGGCTGCCTAGATGTGTCTTCGAGAAAGGCACTTAGCTCTCATTTCTTTGGCATGATATAGCCAATAATGTGTTAGCAGTGCCATTAAAACCAACAAACATTAATCTATTTACTAGCCATTAACTTACCAGTGAAGCTCCCACCACCCAAGTGTGTGCCACTACTGCAATAAAACCATCAATGTGTGCACCAAGATCTCTGCAACATAAAAACAGACAAGTAATAAAAATGGGGTGGGGTGGGGGTAAAACTTATTTTATTGATGTAATACTTACCTGTCACTATTGCCTTGCTGACCTATTCCAGGACGGAATTACCCTTGTTCAAAATAGAAAATTCCATCCTCCCATTAGATATAAAGTTCCAGAACATCTAGAACTAGAAAGAACAGGGACCAAGTCTACACAGTAGCCATCCTCTCTGACTTGACCCAAACTACTTGTGGGACATCAGACTAAGGTAGGAGGAGAGAATCTTGCTATAGTGACAGGTAAGTATTAAATCATTAAAATTAGTTCCTCCTCCCCCATGGCCTCAATTAAACTAATGTAAAAATTATATACTCACCCTTACAGTATACTGCAAGTTTGCAGCAGCTTGGGAAACTTTTTGTGCTGCAACTATTGGGCCAAAGGAAAAAATGCATTCGCTCTGACGTGCCCAAGACCGAGGAGGAGAAAGTAGTATGTGACCGCCAGATGTATCTCACACAACATCCCCAAATGACAAATTAATTAGACAGGCCCATGATGGAGAAATGGCTCCAACTTCATGGGCTTAAAATCTGTAAGCTCTCGTGATAGCGATGACAATCCACCTAGAAATAGTGGATGTGGAAATATCAGCTGAGCCCTTAATATGTAAGAAAAGATGCTTCCTACCCTTATTCTCCTTTACAAGCAGTCAAATAGAATTGTAAATCCCTAACTGGGCACAGAAGTCTATCTTGATCATCCCCAGCACAGATATATGACTGAGACTGGGATCTCAATAGGAAATGGAGCTACCAAATGCAGCTGCTTCTTTGCCAGAAATCCAGGTTTGCAAAGGAGATAAATGGACTCATAATTACCGTTGAACAACCCTCGCGTACAGACCAGAATGAATGCTCACTCCTTCTCGCAGACACTAAGGAAAACAGGAAGACAGTTTTAATGGCAAGGCTCTCGAAAGAAGCTTCACCCAATGGTTCATAAGGGGATTTGACAAAGCCCACAAAACACACAAGAGATTCCCTCTAGGAATTAGTGTGTGATACAGGTGTCTGCAGCTCAAAATACTTGATATTATTGACGAACAAGATTGTCTTTAACATGACCTTATTGAGTGGATCTATCTGTCACAGAGGTCTAGGGCACATAACTAGCAAACGGATATATCCACTATGACAGATAGCAGTGCTTGTTTACAAGCAGATTTATTAGTCATTGCGGAGGCAAGGCACATGTATGCAGCAGATATATATGTCAGTGGTAGGAAAAGAGTTACAGCGGAAAGATTGATGACATGCTTAAACTTTGAGCCTTTTTTGGATACCAGGAAAATCCTGGAGTAGATGGCTGGATACTGGTAATTTTCTACTCTTTCTACTGCAGCCTTCCTTATCTGAACCACTTTTGACTGGTGAAAAAGCATGGTGGTCCTTCAAAGGTGGGTGCTCCAGGAACAAAGCCAGTAGCCCTCCCTTAGAATATAAAGGACCCATGTTATTTTCTCTCATGCCTGATCAAACCTCTGAAAAGATGTCTAGCCAATCACCCACAGGGATTCCTCGAAGCGGGATGCAGAAGAGGTTGTCTTCCCACAAATCTCCTCCATGGGCCCTTTCGGCCACCCCATCTACCTACAAACAGGTGACAGGGAGACTTAAATTTGGGTTGCTTCCTAGACAGAGGCTGCATCCCTTTCAAGAACTTTGCTGAAGGCCCTGAAGGGCGATCAGAATGAACATGCTTCCTAGCCAGTTTCTATGAGATGAGAGAGACCAGTGTTGTTGGTCCCTCAGGTCCCTGGATGCCACCGAGGGAATGAGACCTCTGAAGAGTGTCTCTGCCTCGAAAGGAGCAGCCAGAAGAAAGTTCTTACTGTGATCCAGCAAGTCCTCTGAAGTGTCCAGAGCAACATCCCCATGGAGGTGGAGCAGCTCAGCTGATAGCACCATGGACATAAACAAGGCATGCCTTGAGGTTTTGACAACCGCCTCCAGCAAGCGCTGTAGCATGGCTGGAGACAGATATTACTCCTTCAGGAGACTGCTGAAATAAGATCAGCATGCGAGGCTCTGGTGACAAGCAACTTAGTATTAAGTTCCAGTGCATCCAGTGTCTTTACTAGAAGGTGAACCAAGTCTCCTGTCAAAATCAACACTTGCGATGCCTCAGCAGCCTTAGTGGGGGAAAGACCACCCCTTATGTTGCCTAGCGCACTCCTGGCCCCTAGAAAACGTCTGACAGCTCCCTAACCATTGCCAAATGGGGGAGCAAAAGGATATATGGGCATGAAGCAGCCCCAAGAGTCTCTCCAAAATGGACTGAAGTTTCTTGTTCTCTGAGCCCGAGGGCGTGAGGCACACATCCCAATAGGGGTGAGAGATTTACCGCTTTATCGAAATACCAGATCTCTTCTTCCTCTTCTGCCTGAGCCAACAGGCGGAAGGAGACAGGACCCAAAGAAAGGAGTAGGAACTGTCTCAGCCTGTTCCTCAGCAAACTCACCAGTCCACCAAGACCAACAGGACATTCTCAAACTCTGTTCGACCCTGATGGGAGGCAGGACCTTCCATGTTCATCACGTAGAGCGGGAGACCTGGAGGTAGCGGTAGCCTCATCCTGCAACTCCTTATAGGGAGTGATGGGATTGCCCTTGGTAGCATACTTTCCAGGAAGATGAGAACCCTTCTTGTCCTTCCTCAATCGTCAAGGGGAAAAAGGCTGCCCCCCCACCCCGACTACTCACAAGTAGACGATGTAGGTCCACGACCCTCAACATCGGTACTGCTATGAGGCCAAGACATAGGCATCCATGGTGCAATAAATGTGAAGAAAGATCCCATAGAGATTAAACGGGAACTAAGGGAAGGGGGGGGGGATGCCAGCCCGATCCCCTTCCCGAGTCCGATACATATATAGTAAGCCATCTCCCTGTCCCCAACAGGACTGATTAACAGCATAGTGACAGAGGGGGGTGTCCTGACCTCTGATCTGATGGAGGAGTCCTTCTTAAAACGTATACAGCATGATCACTGCTCTTCCCTATATAGGTGGCAAGATCTGCTTGTCTCTTTCACTGGACAAGGGGCTTTGAGTAGGTGGGGGGACACGACTCACTCTCAACCAATTATTTTCTTCCTTGGGAAGAACCCTGCATCAAATCTTAACAGTCACTAACTGCGCAAGATAAACCGTTAGGTATCATAGTGCCTTGTAATATTTCTTTGAAAAGAAAGATCCCATACCCTCCTGGGATCGAGGACACAAAGAGGAAGAACCTTTTTTCATACCCTTATATGTGCTCCGACTCTCTGCAAGGTCCCAAATGTCGGTGGACCAAAGAGAACAACACAGGCATCCATCCATGCATGCAAAATTTGTACATGAAAGACAGATGGGGTGGGTGTTCCATGGGGCCCTATTATGCCCCCACTTCCAACACTCTGCAATATTAATAGTCCTGCAAAGGAAAATTTCCTTAAAAACGGATGAGCAATATAATAAAATGGTTTGAGACCTCCAAAACACAATATTGATGATAAATAGTTGTGTGTTAAGTCCGAGGGACCTCTTATAGATTTTTCATCTAATATTGTTCAATGTGCCATCATAATATATATCAAAATATATAAATATGTCGAGAGGAAATCACAAAAAATCTGGATGTGAATGGGAAGACAATACTCGTTCTAAAATTCCAGAAACATCCAAAATAAAATCGACGATATGGGGCAATAATATGAATGCCAATGGGAGTAGTTATTACCACTACCCTATCATTGTAATATGAATGCCAATGGGAGTAGTTATTACCTCTACCCTATCATTGTAATATGAATGCCAATGGGAGTAGTTATTACCCCTACCCTATCATTGTAATATGAACGCCAATGGGAGTAGTTATTACCACTACCCTATCATTGTAATATGAACGCCAATGGGAGTAGTTATTACCTCTACCCTATCATTGTAATATGAATGCCAATGGGAGTAGTTATTACCCCTACCCTATCATTGTAATATGAACGCCAATGGGAGTAGTTATTACCTCTACCCTATCATTGTAATATGAATGCCAATGGGAGTAGTTATTACCTCTACCCTATCATTGTAATATGAATGCCAATGGGAGTAGTTATTACCTCTACCCTATCATTGTAATATGAACGCCAATGGGAGTAGTTATTACCTCTACCCTATCATTGTAATATGAATGCCAATGGGAGTAGTTATTACCTCTACCCTATCATTGTGAGAAGGATAAGGATATAATAAGATTGGACCCCGCTAGATAAAAACGGTAGAATAAATACCTCAAATCTAACGAGAGCTTATACAAATACTCAATTCACAATGGACTGAGGATATTATCACTCTAATAATACGGAAAAAAGATTAAAATGCCAGAAAGTGATCTTATAACATGAGAAAAAGGCAATTTTTCTTAGATAATTAGAACCATGACAGATTAACAATGGTGTCCAAGAAAAAGAGGACAGCTACTGCACATCGGGCTATGACGCAAGGGTCAGAATGGGTCTGTGTTCTAGTTCTAGATGTTCTGGAACTTTTCTTCCAATAGGAGGATGGAATTTTCTATTTTTGGACGAGGGTAATTCTGTCCCAGAAATGGTAAGCAAGGCAATAGTGACAGATATTGTACTGCTGCCATTGAAACTTCATATGATGTAGGTGCTAAAAAAACAATTGGACAAGTAGTAAATGTCCTAAAATGAGTTTAATGTCTAATTCTGTTACCTATGAAAGAAACAAAATGCGATCTGGTCACAACATTCAGAATATGGTGAATTAATTTGTTGGGTTTTATAAAATGTCTTTTTTATAGATAGAAAATGTTTAGAGTTGGTGTCTTGAAATTTGGAGGGTCCGTATATTTTAATTAATAATGAGAATTAAATCTGCAAATGTTTCATGAGAAAAGCATATTGGGTTATTGCTTTTCTTTATTAAAAGCTAACAATGCAAAATGTAAATTTGAACAAATCTGTGCTTAACAGGATTTAATATATGAAATACCATAAATAATACATATTCATGTAATAAATAAAAAATAAACAAATAATTTTATTATGGCAGTGACATAATACACAACGTTTTCACATACATGTGTTGTTGAAACCGCTTGAACTAATGTTGTTAATGATCTTTCACCAGTTGTATATCTTGAAATTAAAGGTAATTTATACAGAAAAGCGAACAACTACATTAGAAAAAAGCTCCTTATTGACAATTATTCCCAATGAAATTATAACATTAAACAGCCCCATTACCCCTCTCCTGCAGTTTTCTCGATGTCCAGCAGGGATCGCATCCCCTTCTTAATATTTCTAAGGTCCATCTGTAACTCGCGCCCTCAGTTATAGTGCGGTCTATGTTTTTGGACCCCATTGTGCTTGAGTTATCGAGGGAGAGTTGTATTAGCATTTGAATTCGTTTCTAACTGACTCCTTGTCTTTTATAACACCCTGAATTAGAGTTTTACCGATATTTAAACTAGCCGCTATTTTGAGACCCGTCTCCCCTTTTTCACTTCTTTCAAATACATTAATTCTTTTATCCAGTGTTAGAATTTGTCTCTTTTTCGTTGGACGTTCTACCATTGTTATGGCTAGGTGTTAACATTATACTTATGTGCTAATTGTTTACACTTTTAAAAAGGCTTATAGTCTTTTTCATCTGCAACATGTTTTCATTCATTGGACGCCATTTTTAGAAAATGTTATATAAGCAACAGCTTGATAATTCAGGCGTTTTGCATGAAAAATATGGGCAGTTTAAAGCATTTGCAGTACTCCTGTGTAGTTTGACTGGTTCCCTGACGAACTCCACTACATCTCATATGAAACCCAGATCCGGATAAAACACAGACTTGCCAGTATCTGGATTTGATTACAATGTTCGTATTTTCACAAGTTTTGCTATTATTCTGATAGTCCATAATTTAAGGATCTTTCAGTAAGACTTATGATCAAATCGTAAGGGTTGGCATGTCTGCTATATGCATGCATCTTCAGGTGATGAACGTAATATTTGACAGGTTTCAGGGCAATCCATAACTTACGGAACTGCTGTGCTAATGAGATTGTGCAATGCACTGCATTCAGCAACAGGACAATAAATAAAACAACTTTTAACAACAAGAGTTCTCTCAAAAGGACTAACATTCTACCAACCATAAAGAATTTCCAGGAATCCAAGTTAAGACAGTTTCTTCCCAAGTACTAAAATCATTGTTGATATTCTAGAGAAGCTCTAAAATACCAAATTTGGTAGTGAAAATATTTTCTTACAGGTCTGCATTAACGTGTTCACAAGATACCAGTAGGCACAAGACAAAATTCTTTGCGACAACAAACGTGCTAACAGTTGGATTGACAATAGCCATTCAATAAGCTCTTCCAGACCAGTTGAGCTAAAAATTGCAGGAGCGAAGTGATTTGTAAGTATATGCAAATTGATTTGTAAGTATATGCACATCTTCAGGTCGAAGCCATAATATTTGTGAGGTTTCATGACAATCCATCAAAAACTATGAGAACATTTACATTAAGAAGATTCTATCCTACGCTGCTTACGCTGTAACAAGTCAAAATGGGCAAGAACTTCAATAAAAATTGCAAGAGCAAATAACTGTCAATAAAGATCATCTTCAGGTCATGACCATATTTACTTTATTTCAAAAATTGTGCTAACAAGATTGTATCATACATTACTACAAGACAGACAATTCTTGCAAACACTGTAGGAGCAAATGGATTTGTTTATATGCACATCTTCAGGTGATGACAATATTTGCCAAGTTTCACGGTAATTCATCACAAATCTGTGGGACTAGATGCACTAATGAGTACCAGATGGAGGATGAACATTACGATTACTATATATCAACACCTCTATAAAGCCAGGGCAGTGTTGTACATAGGATCCCAAGGGCAGGGGACACTGTGTCCCCCACACTCCAAAGTTGGGGGACATGTAACATTTTCGAGGGACAAATGAAAATAATAGTACATAATACACTAATAGTGCAATAAAAATGAGATAATCTTGTTTGCTTCGACAGTGTTGCCACCTTAACTTTGTAGTCTGCACTGTACTATCATATTTTCCTTGGACACTTACATTATTGCAATAAAAGTTTTATCACGATCAGGTAACTCGTGAAAAAATTAACATGTTTGAATATCTGGTTAACCTGAAATGAGCTGCACCATGGAATGTTCCATTCCGGAGCTTCCTCTCATTTAACCTTAGTGAACACTCATTATCTACCAGCATTTATTATAATAAATACCTATGATTTCTGAATTACTAGTCTTTCCAAACTAAAAACTCATTAATTAAATGACAACTTGTGTATTTGCATAAATTTAGTCTCTTTAGTAATTATTTCAACCTCAAAATAAATTGGATCTTCCTCGCTGTAGAAACTACTTTATCCTCAAAAATATGTTACACTAACGTCCATCAAACACTTTACGTTGCAACTCGGACGACTACAGCAAAACTTGAATGTTTTCATTGCCAGATACATCGTTTTAAAATAGATATTCATTGCCATCTATCAGTTTTATCACCTTTTGTGACTTTGGCCATTTCTAGCACCCACAGAGACATAGATGGACATCCACTAATGAACAGTTACAGACATTTTTTTAAAATTTTTTTTTTTCAGATGAGGGAGGGCACACATTTGGGGGACATAGGACAAAACATTGCGGGAAACCCGCGAGCCTGCGCTCAATGTGCAACACTGCAGGGGTATAAAAAGTGGGATCTTGCTCAATATAGGAGGAATTTACTGAAAACATACAGACATGTTTTAAAATTATGATGTGCGACTTTCATACATCTGGTTGATTTTTCAGGCACAATTTTTTATATATAGAAATTAGCATGAATCCTGCAATGATACGTCCTATAATAAATAGATCATGTAAAAGATGGACACCAGACAGGACATCACATAAGCTCTTTTGGTCTTCAACCAGTAGAGCTGAAAATGATAGAAATATTGGATTTTTAAAAATTTACAAATTAGCTGGCAAAACTATTTAAAACGGCCAGCAAATTTCACTGGCTTCCAGCTATCAATGAGAAAATGCAAATACAAACACACAAACATGAACAGGATAAAACAGGTGCCATTTTCTGTAACAAGTGTGGGAACAAAACTTACATTTTGACCACATCTCCATCCTTTAAAATGACATCTGGCTCACTCTTCAGTGGAGAAAAGTGACATACACAGTTGTTGACTGATATACAGGTGGGAAAGGCGATACCTAAAATAAAAGAAAAGCGACATACACAGTTGTTGACTGATATACAGGTGGGAAAGGCGATACCTAAAATGAAAGAAAAGTGACATACACAGTTGTTGACTGATATACAGGTGGGAAAGGCGATACCTAAAATGAAAGAAAAGTGACATACACAGTTGTTGACTGATATACAGGTGGGAAAGGCGATACCTAAAATGAAAGAAAAGTGACATACACAGTTGTTGACTGATATACAGGTGGGAAAGGCGATACCTAAAATGAAAGAAAAGAGACATACACAGTTGTTGACTGATATACAGGTGGGAAAGGCGATACCTAAAATGAAAGAAAAGAGACATACACAGTTGTTGACTGACATACAGGTGGGAAAGGCGATACCTAAAATGAAAGAAAAGAGACATACACAGTTGTTGACTGACATACAGGTGGGAAAGGCGATACCTAAAATGAAAGAAGATACTTGAACTTGTCAAACATCCTGGAAAAAAAGTTCTCCACTGAAGACCATGTTTGTGCAAATGCATGTGAAACAGTAGTCTCGACATATCACGATATAATCTTTGGGCATAGAGTAATATTATCTTTAGGCATATAGTAATATTATTGACAAGTTTTAGCCTCATATCACAGTATAATCTTTGGGCATAGAGTAATATAATCTTTGGGCATAGAGTAATATAATCTTTGGGCATATAGTAATATTATCTTTGGCATAGAGTAATATAATCTTTGGGCATATAGTAATATAATCTTTGGGCATAGAGTAATATAATCTTTGGGCATATAGTAATATAATCTTTGGGCATAGAGTAATATAATCTTTGGGCATATAGTAATATTATCTTTGGCATATAGTAATATAATCTTTGGGCATATAGTAATATTATCTTTGGCATATAGTAATATTATCTTTGGGCATATAGTAATATTATCTTTGGCATAGAGTAATATTATCTTTGGGCATATAGTAATATTATCTTTGGCATATAGTAATATTATCTTTGGCATATAGTAATATTATCTTTGGGCATAGAGTAATATTATCTTTGGCATATAGTAATATTATCTTTGGGCATATAGTAATATTATCTTTGGGCATAGAGTAATATTATCTTTGGCATATAGTAATATAATCTTTGGGCATATAGTAATATAATCTTTGGGCATAGAGTAATATTATCTTTGGGCATAGAGTAATATAATCTTTGGGCATAGATTAATATTATCTTTGGGCATAGAGTAATATAATCTTTGGGCATAGAGTAATATTATCTTTGGCATAGAGTAATATAATCTTTGGGCATATAGTAATATTATCTTTGGCATAGAGTAATATAATCTTTGGGCATATAGTAATATTATCTTTGGGCATATAGTAATATTATCTTTGGGCATATAGTAATATAATCTTTGGGCATAGAGTAATATAATCTTTGGGCATAGAGTAATATTATCTTTGGGCATAGAGTAATATTATCTTTGGGCATATAGTAATATAATCTTTGGGCATAGAGTAATATTATCTTTGGGCATAGAGTAATATAATCTTTGGGCATAGAGTAATATTATCTTTGGGCATAGAGTAATATAATCTTTGGGCATAGAGTAATATTATCTTTGGCATAGAGTAATATAATCTTTGGGCATAGAGTAATATTATTGACAAGTTTTAGCCTCGTATCATAGTATAATCTTTGGGCATAGAGTAATATTATCTTTGGGCATAGAGTAATATAATCTTTGGGCATAGAGTAATATAATCTTTGGGCATAGAGTAATATTATCTTTGGGCATAGAGTAATATTATCTTTGGGCATAGAGTAATATAATCTTTGGGCATAGAGTAATATAATCTTTGGGCATAGAGTAATATAATCTTTGGGCATAGAGTAATATAATCTTTGGGCATAGAGTAATATTATCTTTGGGCATAGAGTACTATAATCTTTGGGAATAGAGTAATAATATCTTTGGGCATAGAGTAATATTATCTTTGGGCATCGAGTAATATTTTTGACAAGTTGAAGCTGTTGAAGCTTTCAGTTTAACAATGAACATATAAAGCATTTTTGTACAGTGAGATACATGCCAATATCAGCAGTGAATAGAAACATGAAACTGTCCTTTGACATATAAAGCATTTTTGTACAGTGAGATACATGCCAATATCAGCAGTGAATAGAAACATGAAACTGTCCTTTGACATATAAAGCATTTTTGTACAGTGAGAGATGCATGTAAATATTGAACAGTGAATATGAAAAAGACATTTTTAGAGACTTCAAAGTTTGGATGTTGTACATTTGGATGTTTTACAGAGTTTGGATGTTGTATATGTGGATGTTGTACATTTGGATGTTGTACAGATTGAATGTTGTACATTTGGATGTTGTACCGAGTCTGGATGTTGTTCAGTTTGGATGTTAAACAGAGTTTGGATGTTGTACATTTGGATGTTGTGGATGTTGTACATGTGGATGTTGTACCGAGTTTGGATGTTGTACATTTGGATGTTGTGGATGCTGTACAGAGTTTGGATGTTGTACATTTGGATGTTGTGGATGCTGTACAGAGTTTGGTTGTTGTACATTTGGATGTTGTGGATGTTGTACAGAGTTTGGATGTTGTACATTTGGATGTTGTGGATGCTGTACAGAGTTTGGTTGTTGTACATTTGGATGTTGTGGATGTTGTACAGAGTTTGGATGTTGTACATTTGGATGTTGTGGATGCTGTACAGAGTTTGGATGTTGTACATTTGGATGTTGTGGATGCTGTACAGAGTTTGGATGTTGTACATTTGGATGTTGTGGATGCTGTACAGAGTTTGGTTGTTGTACATTTGGATGTTGTGGATGTTGTACAGAGTTTGGATGTTGTACAGAGTTTGGATGTTGTACATTTGGATGTTGTGGATGTTGTACAGAGTGTGGATGTTGTACAGAGTTTGGATGTTGTACAGAGTTTGGATGTTGTACAGAGTTTGGATGTTGTACATTTGGATGTTGTGGATGTTGTACAGAGTGTGGATGTTGTACAGAGTTTGGATGTTGTACAGAGTTTGGATGTTGTACAGAGTTTGGATGTTGTACATTTGGATGTTGTGGATGTTGTACAGAGTTTGGATGTTGTACATTTGGATGTTGTGGATGTTGTACAGAGTTTGGATGTTGTACATTTGGATGTTGTGGATGTTGTACAGAGTTTGGATGTTGTACAGAGTGTAGATGTTGTACAGAGTTTGGATGTTGTACAGAGTGTGGATGTTGTACAGAGTTTGGATGTTGTACAGAGTTTGGATGTTGTACAGAGTGTGGATGTTGTACAGAGTGTGGATGTTGTACAGAGTTTGGATGTTGTACAGAGTTTGGATGTTGTACAGAGTTTGGATGTTGTACAGAGTTTGGATGTTGTACATTTGGATGTTGTGGATGTTGTACAGAGTGTGGATGTTGTACAGAGTGTGGATGTTGTACAGAGTGTGGATGTTGTACAGAGTGTGGATGTTGTACAGAGTGTAGATGTTGTACAGAGTGTGGATGTTGTACAGAGTGTGGATGTTGTACAGAGTGTGGATGTTGTACAGAGTGTGGATGTTGTACAGAGTTTGGATGTTGTACAGAGTTTGGATGTTGTACAGAGTTTGGATGTTGTACAGAGTGTGGATGTTGTACAGAGTGTGGATGTTGTACAGAGTGTGGATGTTGTACAGAGTTTGGATGTTGTACAGAGTGTGGATGTTGTACAGAGTGTGGATGTTGTACAGAGTTTGGATGTTGTACAGAGTTTGGATGTTGTACAGAGTTTGGATGTTGTACATTTGGATGTTGTGGATGTTGTACAGAGTGTGGATGTTGTACAGAGTGTGGATGTTGTACAGAGTGTGGATGTTGTACAGAGTTTGGATGTTGTACAGAGTTTGGATGTTGTACAGAGTTTGGATGTTGTACAGAGTTTGGTTGTTGTACATTTGGTTGTTGTACATTTGGATGTTGTACATTTGGATGTTGTACAGACTTTGGATGTTGTACATTTACAGAGGCTGATCTTATGTAGATCTTAGAAGAAAAAAACAGGTAGCAATTTTAGATACTTTTTTCCACTGCAGTACAAGACATACAGAGAATTCCATTGAATGGGTAAAGATATTAAAAACTCGAACATTTATGGCCTGTATCCAATCTAAATGCTTGTTTCAAGAATCTGTATCCAATCTAATTGCTTGTCTAAAGGATGTATAAAGCATAATATAAAAAAACATTGGTCTGATTTTGCAGTGTACTTGTGATTAATTTCACCATGATATGAAGACAGTACAATCTCTAAAAGGTGCTTGGAAAGGGCATTTTAGTAGCATCTGAAATTGCAGAAAATCATGTTCAGCCCCCAAATGGCACTTTGCCCCAAACCCCAGTGGAGACCCAGACTGCCCACACCCCCTCCAGGACACCAGTGGAAACAGAGGCTGCCCACACACACACCAGGACCCCAGCAAGGATCTAATATTACGACTCTAGGTCTTAAAATAATGTAACAAAAAGAAAGTGAAGCCAACAATGTATGTAAAATCAACAAACAATTTATTTCTCTGTAATTAAAATGAAAATTCAAAAAACACTTATAATTTGTGAATTAAATTCCAAATAATCCTAAATGTCCTAAACACAAGTCAGAAATTATAGAATGTTCTGAATGAATGAATATATTTAGTGAATGAATGTTCCAAATGAATAGGCAGTCTTGGATGTCTTGATGTACCACAACGATGATGTAACCCAATAATGTAATCCAGGTTATCTTTGAGGATGTCCACAAATATCCAAAAGTCATATATTTAAATCCAAAGGTTAATGAGCACTTTATGTTAATTCCAATGAATGTTCAAATAAATAATTCCTTTCAAATTATGTCTACAGCATTACAGCACAATAATGATTCCAAACAGTCTGATGATTCCAAACAGACTGATCATAAAACAAAACAAGAATATTTTTAACACAGGTTTTAAAATAGGAATGATTATAATGCGTATCAAGTCTGTACATACTCTATGCAATGGCCTATTTTCACAACAGGACATATGCCATCTAATGATTCACAATGCAAAACAAAATGCGTCATTCAAGTGGGAAATCCGCAACAAATGGTCGACAACTCTGACCTTCAACTAAAAGGTCAGTAAATACCTTGATGACATCTTAACCAAACTTAAAGTGTGACTTGCTATTTGACCGTATTCTAAAGTACAGTCGTAGACCAAAAGTTTAGGCACTCGTTATAAATTCCATACACAAAACACGTACACTGTAGGCTGCATACACAACCCTGACTGAATTTTCAAATTCAGCATTCTCATCCCTGTGAATATTTATGGTTCTCTCTGACAGACACTGAATTGTGTCTTAGGCAGGTGTGTCCAATGATGCTGACCTGAAACAGCACGTGTTTTCCATACTTAGACCAATTTGTATCAAATGGAATACAGTAACCTTAAGAGAAGGAGAAACTGGAAATGGTGCAAGTGCAGTCTTCTAAGGGGAACCAGGTCCATCAGAGAGTTCAAGATCCCCACGTATACAAAATGCAGAGATGAAACTAGCTCAGTTTCTCTAGGTTTGGAACGAGTCCCAGCCTGGTCACTATGGACCAACAGCAGGATCTTGTCTGAGAGACTCTAAGAGGCCATTGTGGCTGAATGAGTCTTCAAAATACTGGAGGATAGGGATCCCCAGTGACCTCAGGTGGGTGGCAAATACTCCCATCACTCTGGTAAAGGTTCTGGGGGTGGAGGCAAGGCCAGATGACAGAGCAAAAAATTGGAAAACCTCCAGTACCCAGTCTCCCTATCCCCAACAGGGTTGGTCAGAAGCATGGCAAACATGGGTAGGGGGTCTGATCCCTGACCATGTACCAATGGGACTCTAATAACCAGTAATCATCACATGCAAGAGTTTTGGACTGTGGTTGTAGCTTCTATTTTCATGTATCAATCATCATTCTGCATTTGTGCTTTCTGTTTTCTTTTCTACAAAATACACTCATCATTTCATTTGCATTTGTTCTACACTGTTGGTAATTTTCCTGGTAAAATTTTGCATGGTCTGTAGCAGTCAATCAAGGAGACCACAAGTAAAATTATCCAATTCTCTTTGATGCCGATTTTAAAAAAATAACTATATATTGATGTTCGTAATTTATGAACATGTTTTTAATTTAAAGTACCCATGGAATATTTAATGCTTAAATTACGCGTTTTATCATTTTGGAGAAAAAAAAAGCCTCATTAATTCAATACTTCAATGTAGTTTTACAAAGGCCCTCCGGCTAGGATTTACCAGGAGTAGAATACTCTTTGTAACTGCTTAAGACCTTAATTAGATAAGTACTGATGGCCAAGTGTGACAAGACCCTAATTAGATAAGTACTGATGGCCAAGTGTGACAAGACCCTAATTAGATAATTACTGATGGCCAAGTGTGACGAACTTAATTAGATAAGTACTAATGGCCAAGTGTGACAATACCCTAATTAGATAATTACTGATGGCCAAGTGTGACAAGACCCTAATTAGATAATTACTGATAGCCAAGTGTGACAAGACCCTAATTAAATAATTACCAATGGCCAAGTGTGACAAGACCTTAATTAGATAATTACTGATGTCCAAGTGTGACAAGACCCTAATTAAATAATTACCAATGGCCAAATGTGGCAAGACTTTAATTAGATAATTACTGATGGCCAAGTGTGACAAGACCCTAATTAAATAATTACCAATGGCCAGGTGTGACAAGACCTTAATTAGATAATTACTGATGGCCAAGTGTGACGAACTTAATTAGATAAGTACTAATGGCCAAGTGTGACAAGACCCCGAGTTAGATAATTACTGATGGCTAAGTGTGACGAACTTAATTAGATAAGTACTAATGGCCAAGTGTGACAAGACCCGAGTTAGATAATTACTGATGGCCAAGTGTGACAAACTTAATTAGATAAGTACTAATGGCCAAGTGTGACAAGACTAGAGTTAGATAAGTACTAATGGCCAAGTGTGACAAGACCCTAATTAGATAATTACTGATGACCAAGTGTGACGAACTTAATTAGGTAAGTACTAATGGCCAAGTGTGACAAGACCCGAGTTAGATAATTACTGATGGCCAAGTGTGACAAGACCCTAGATAAATAAATACTGATGTCCAAGTGTGACAAGACCCTAATTAGATAATTAATGATGGCCAAGTGTGACAAGACCTTAATTTGATAAGTACTGATGGCCAAGTGTGACAAGACCTTAATTAGATAATTACTGTTGTCCAAGTGTGACAAGACCTTAATTATATAATTACTGATGGCCAAGTGTGACGAACCTAATTATAAAATTACTGATGGCCAAGTGTGACAAGACCTTAATTAAAAAATTACGGATGGCCAAGTGCGACAAGACCTTAATTAGATAATTACTGATGGCCAAGTGTGACAAGACCTTAATTAGATAATTAATGATGGCTAAGTGTGACGAACTTAATTAGATAAGTACTGATGGCCAAGTGTGACAAGACCTTAATTAGATAATGCTTGTTGTCCAAGTGTGACAAGACCTTAATTATATAATTACTGATGGCCAAGTGTGACGAACCTAATTATAAAATTACTGATGGCCAAGTGTGACAAGACCTTAATTAGAAAATTACTGATGGCCAAGTGCGACAAGACCTTAATTAGATAAGTACTGATGGCCAAGTGTGACAAGACCTTAATTAGATAATTAATGATGGCCAAGTGTGACGAACAAAATAGATAATTAATGATGGCCAAGTGTGACAAGACCCTAATTAGATAATTAATGATGGTCAAGTGTGACAAGACCCTAATTAGATAATTAATGATGGCCAAGTGTGACAAGACCCTGATAAGATAATTATTGATAGACAGGTTGGACAAGATCCTAATTAGATAATTACTGATGGTCAGGTGTGACAAGACCCCAGTGTTCTCCCCATGGGCCTTTTACCATAGTGGCACCACTACACTATCATTTCAACCACTGATGCTTTAGAATTTGTCGCTACACTACGCACTTGTGCCATTACGCTTCAATGTTTCCAACAACCCTTATAAAATAAATCTGTTAAATAAACATCCTGCCACCTAATTCAAAGTCCTATTGCCCAAACGATACCTGTTCTTACCTCGTATTGGGTATCCGATAAAGATAATCCAAGACAATTACTCACTTAAGTGTTATATTTTGTACCTGGCTTGCCTGACTGCCAGTGTGCGACCTTCGATGTGGGTTTTGTCAGCACTGACATAGTCACATGATTGGCCAGCGATTATGGAGTCTACTGGTAGTGTGTGTTATATATAGCTTTCGGTCATTTCCACTACCAGCCAAAGCAGTTACAAATAATACATTTTAGGTTTACAAATTCTTGTGAAAAATGAACACACCACCTTTAAAAAAGCATAAAATTACCCAGCGCTCAGCTAACTCCATGTTGGCCTGGTTACGAAGATTCGAGATTGGTGTCACCAATAGTGGCAATGATTCTGATTCCAATAGCATCAGCATGATTTCCCCAAAGAAAGCGATTAAGAAACAATGGACGGGGTTTAACACTGAATGGAAGACTTTATACCCCTGGGTGGAAATTACTGGATCAGATGCAAAGTTTTCCATATGGCTAAATGTTGGTGAAGATCTACTTAGTAACCAACAGGTGACATGGGGGGTAGGTGGAGGTGGGTGAGGGTTGAGAGTGGTGGTGGTTTTGTAATAATTTTGTTTTTATAGTAGTAGCAGTAGTTGTAGTTGCGATTGTTGTTCTTATTAAATTGTGACGTGGAATTAAAGTTGCCTTTTATTCATGAGTTGCTCCTATATTTACATAGTTTACCCTGAGCAAGAGAAATATAGTTTGATCAGTAAACCTTAATTTAAGTGGGTGCTGCCCTATTAATTTCTCATTTCTCTTTTCTCCCTATCCAAGTAATAAACAGCAATTGTTATCTTCCAGTTTTACCTCTTTTTGAAAAGATATAAATAAAAAGTATTCCTTCATAAATACAACTTGGATAGTTTTATCCATATGCTTACTCATTATTTAGTAAAGTCATGTGTCTTATGTTCTCATGAAAAACAAATTAAAAGTTTTATTTTTAAACTTTTGTGAAATACTAAATTTAATTAATTTTTGATTCTTTTCAGAAAATTTACATTGACTTCACCATGGTTGACCCACTGGTCTCTGCATGTAAGACCACAGAGGAGAATCTTTTCAATAAGCCTGGAAAGCTCATGTTATCATTAGAGGCTAAACTGGATAAATTTAAAGTACATGTACTGGATTTGCAGATGAAGAACATGGACCTTCAGGAATTCAAAACACAGGTAAAGATAGCAAAGTTATAATATATTTTCTGTGCAAACATTACATTTATATCTTTTTAGATGTTACCATTTCTCATTTTGCTATTAATACCTTTTCCTTTAATATTGCAGATCTATGTGAAGTACATCAGAAATGTGGCCCAGTACTTGACAACAGATCTATGTGAAGTACATCAGAAATGTGGCCCAGTACTTGACAACAGATCCATGAGAAGTACATCAGAAATGTGGCCTAGTACTTGACAACAGATCTATGTGAAGTACATCAGAAATGTGGCCCAGTACTTGACAACAGATCTATGAGAAGTACATCAGAAATGTGGCCCAATACTTGACAACAGATCTATGAGAAGTACATCAGAAATGTGGCCAAGTACTTGACAACAGATCTATGTGAAGTACATCAGAAATGTGGCCAGTACTTGACAACAGATCTATGTGAAGTACATCAGAAATGTGGCCTAGTACTTGACAACAGATCTATGTGAAGTACATCAGAAATGTGGCCCAGTACTTGACAACAGATCCATGAGAAGTACATCAGAAATGTGGCCCTAGTGCTTGACAACAGATCTATGTGAAGTGCATCAGAAATGTGGCCCAGTACTTAACAGATCTATGAGAAGTACATCAGAAATGTGGCCTAGTACTTGACAACAGATCTGTGAAGTACATCAGAAATGTGGTTCAGAATTTGACAACAGATCTGTGAAGTACATTAGAAATGTGGCCCAATACTTGACAACAGATCTATGAGAAGTACATCAGAAATGTAGCCCAGTACTTGACAACAGATCTATGAGAAGTACATCAGAAATGTGGCCCAGTACTTGACAACAGATCTATGTGAAGTACATCAGAAATGTGGCCTAGTACTTGACAACTAATATATGTGAAGTACATCAGAAATGTGGCCCAGTACTTGACAACAGATCCATGAGAAGTACATCAGAAATGTGGCCCTAGTACTTGACAACAGATCTATGTGAAGTGCATCAGAAATGTGGCCCAGTACTTAACAGATCTATGAGAAGTACATCAGAAATGTGGCCCAGTACTTGACGACAGATCTGAGAAGTACATCAGAAATGTGGCCCAGAACTTGACAACAGATCTGTGAAGTACATCAGAAATGTGGCCCAATACTTGACAACAGATCTATGAGAAGTACATCAGAAATGTGGCCCAGTACTTGACAACAGATCTATGAGAAGTACATCAGAAATGTGGCCCAGTACTTGAAAACAGATCTATGAGAAGTACATCAGAAATGTGGCCCAAAACTTGACAGATTTCCAGACAAAAGGGTCAATTTTTGACTTGGAGAACTTGAATAAGGATCCCACTGACCAAGAATGGGTGCAGAACGACAAGTTATTGGTAAATATTAATATTAAATAATGTATTGTCTTACAATATGGTTTCCAGATACCATATGGCTTCTCTGATTAAAAAAGAAACAATAATAAAACTTAAGTGTTCATTTTTCTTTCGGATTGTGACTCGCCACTTTCAGGAGAGTGCAAAGCTTGATGATGTGAAGGTGGAGTGGCACAATTTAAGGCAGCTCTTGGTGCAAACCAAGGAACCCATGTCCTTTAGACAGGCATTGGAAAAAATTGCCTCCCTTAAGGAGCTGTACCTACTTCTTGCAAACTACACCCAAGCTGCCCTATTGCTAACTGTGTCAACAGCTTGTAAATAAAACACTTTAAACTTTTGAACAATATTTTAGCTCTCTGACATCGATTCAGTGAAGAAATTAAACAATAACAAACACACTGATATATTGTTCTTAATGGAAAGGAATATGTATTATCTTAGTTATTCTGTCATGATTATTTGAAAACAAATCGCTGTCTTGACTCTTGAAGAATTTGTCCTTTGTTATTCACTTAATTAGGATTCAGGTAGTTTTGAATCTATTTTGTACATCCATTAATAAATTTTATGTTCCATTTTTTTTTCAGATTGTGAAAGGACATTCTCTTCAATGAATCAAATCAAGAGTGTTTTAAGGAACAGGTTGACACAGAGGATACTGAATTATATGATGACAATTATTACTGAAGGACAATCCCTAAACGACTTTAATTTTGATGTGGCAATCAATATACATGGGGAAAAAATGGGGGAAAAAAAGGACAGAATTTATTTAAATTAAAAAATAAACGAATCTGACATTAAGCCTTGTTATAACTTCGGGAAATAAAGAATACTATGTAATTATATGCACCTCTTTATTTATTTCATTGATATTAATTTGTTTCACTTTTATGATGTTGACACATGCATTTTAAAACATTTTAAGACTAAAGCGTTTACCCCGATGTTATAACAAAATTTCTGGAGATCACTGGACCCTTATTAGATAATAACTGATGGCCAAGTGTGACAAGACCCTAATTAGATAATAACTGATGGCCAAGTGTGACAAGACCCTAATTAGATAATTACTGATGGCCAAGTGTGACAAGACCCAAATCAGATAATTACTGATGGCCAGGTGTGACAAGACCCTAATCAGATAATTACTGATGGCCAGGTGTGACAAGACCCTAATCAGATAATTACTAATCTCCAAGTGTGACAAGACCCTAATCAGATAATTACTGATGGCCAGGTGTGACAAGACCCTAATTAGATAATTACTGATGTCCAAGTGTTATAAGCACTGTTGGACTGGACCTTTGTTTAAATTACTGGCATATTCAAGTTGCAAAAACACCACAGTGGCTTCCTGAATGCAGAGAGAATAGATTACAGTATAAAATACTTTTACCCTATAGTTGGCAATACAGGCAACATGAATACTTTGACCCTATAACTGGCAATACAGGCAACATGAATGCTTTGACCCTATAACTGGCAATACAGGCAACATAAATATCACTTTCCTGCCAAGTCTGAACAAAAGTTTTGCACCAAGAACCTAGCAATTCCCTAGTACACAAAAACATATATCGCACACTGTACTCACCTTTCTTCATTTCTTTATCTTTTTTAAAGACTTTTCCTGTCTCCTCCAGGAGTCGATCGTCCCCAAACTCACATATAGTGATCACTGAGGCACCATCTACACATTTATTTTGGACTTCCTTCAGGATGCCTGCAGGAAAAAATGCATACTTCTAGAAATCTTGATCTGTTTTATTTAGAAAAATGTTTGGTTGCAAAAGTAACCAACCTTTACTAATATTATTGCAATTTAGCATTACAAATCAGAATGAAAACTGTCCTACACCATACACACATTTTTCTGATCTGGATAATTTTGTATATGCCCCGACCCTGTAACTGTTTATAAGCAAAACAAAAACAATCGATATCAATTGTGCCTAGCTTTGCACCTTCAAACAGGTAACTTTAGATCAGAAACTGTGACATAATATGAGCTGCATAAAAAAAAAAAATATATAAAAAGTTGCTATTGACCGTTTCAACAAATGTGTGATTTATATGTCACTGTTCTCCCCCATGTTTGGTGTGTAATTATTTTGTATAACTACCGGTACATGTAGTTTGAAAATGCATAGGTAATTGTTTTGTGTAAGTACATGTAGTTTGTAAATGCATGTGTAATTGTTTTGCATAACTAGTTTGTAAATGCATTTGTAATTGTTTTGTGTAACTACATGTAGTTTGTAAATGCATGTGTAATTGTTTTGTGTAACTACACTGTAGTTTGGAAATGCATGTGTAATTGTTTTGTGTAATGCATTTGTAAATGCATGTAATTTTTTTTGTGTAACTATATGTAGTTTGTAAATGCATGTGTAATTGTTTTGTGTTAACTACATTGTAGTTTGTAAATGCATGGGTAATTGTTGTAACTACATGTAGTTTGTAAAGGCATGTGTAATTGTTTTGTGTTAACTACATTGTAGTTTGTAAATGCATGTGTAATTGTTTTGTGTTAACTACATTGTAGTTTGTAAATGCATGTGTAATTGTTGTGTGTAACTACATGTAGTTTGTAAATGCATGTGTAATTGTTTTGTGTAACTACACTAGTTTGTAAATGCATGTATAATTGTTCTGTGTAATGCATTTGTAAATGCATGTAATTTTTTTTGTGTAACTATATGTAGTTTGTAAATGCATGTGTAACTAGTTTGTAAATGCATGTGTAATTGTTTTTGTGTAACTACATGTATTTTGTAAATGCATGTGTAATTGTTTTGTGTAACTAGTTTGTAAATGCATGTGTAATCATTTTTGTGTAACTACATGTAGTTTGTAAATGCATGTGTAACTGTTTTGTGTAACTAGTTTGTAAATGCATGTGTAATTGTTTGTGTAACTAGTTTGTAAATGCATGTGTAATTGTTTTGTGTAACTACACTGTAGTTTGTAAATGCATGTGTAATTGTTTTGTGTAACACATTTGTAAATGCATGTGTAATCGTTTTTGTGCAACTACATGTAGTTTGTAAATGCATGTGTAACACATTTGTAAATGCATGTGTAATTGTTTTTATGTAACTACATGTAGTTTGTAAATGCATGTGTAATTGTTTTGTGTACCTACATGTAGTTTGTAAATACATTTCTAACAATGTTCCTATCAAAGTCATCTCCTTCACAATTCAAACGAAATTTCCAATCTAAACAATGAGCACGCACATGGTCATTTTTCTGGTTCACGGAAAAGTCCATTTTTAGTGATGGGGTGGCGTCTTTCGACTACATGAACATAGAAGGTAAATACTGCATTATCCGCATCCAGTATTTTGAATTTCTAGTTCCAATATTTCCCCAAAAATTGAAGAAGAAAAAAATAGAAATGGACAAAATATGACCTCAAATCTGAAAAAATGCACAGTATGTAGTTTGAAGAAGTGTACATTTATTGTATAAAATTCAACAAAATGGACATGCCCACATAAATATGTGTTAATTTGAAACATGAAGATAACAATGTCAGGGACCACTGACGACAATCAGGTTTGAAATTATAAATTAATTAATGAAATGACTATGTATTGTGCATCTTTTGTTATATCCTTCAGGCTTTTCATTTTTAAATTGGAAGGAGGGTTCAAACTGCCAAGGGGGTTGCTGAATACTACAGTATAATAGTAAGCATTAACTGCACCACAGCATTGTGGTATATAAAGACCCACTTAGGATTTTTTTTTATCCAGGTTTAACATTTTCTTTCGATTTATAATTTAAGCACATCAGACATGCCAACCCCAAGAGCGGTATAAGCGTAACCTGAGCATAAAATGCGTAATCTATTTACTACATGCCACAATTACATTAAAATGTAGGAAAAATGTATATTTAGTTTTGCTACTACCCGTAACCGGGATCTGCAGCCGGTTAAAATTCTTGTCACAAATAGGCACAATCCATGTGAATTAGTACCAGAATACAACATAAAACATATCGACAAATTATTTATATACAACACTCACTTTAACTAGTAATATATCACTCACTTTAACTAGTAATACATGTCAAACTTTTGCTGAATGATCGTAAAGTCCACATATTCTGCAATTAGCACGATGATGTGCTCAACCTGAGTGCTGTATTACATCACTCTAATATTCTTTTTAAATTTGTAAAGCACAATTGATTTGTCCTTTTTATGATCCAAAATGTTTTGAAGTTAAAACATCCCTCTCCTCTAACATTTTCTAGTCATAGATCATAGTCACGTTGATAAAGCCTGTTGTGCTTAACATCTGGTGCAATTTTTTTTAAAGTATAGACTGGTCCACTTACTAATTATATTATCAAAATATAATGACTCTGAGACAAGTTTTCAAATCGAAGAAACCTATCTGTTTTCTTGAAATGTGTCATATACATATGCTATAAAAAGAAAATAAGGAAAGTATATATGGGTCTATAATGGACAAATATATCTACTCTTATACAGCAGTTTTCTTTTTTAAAATATGTTCTCAAATTTATGATATGTGCGATTAGAGAGATGATAATAACAATGACAAACAAAACTTGTTGTTTTTTTTTTTTAAATGTTAGTGTACCAAAAAAGCATAATCCATATACAGGCTAGCATAAGATGTAATTAGGTGAAAAAAAGTGTAACGATTACATCAAAAGCATAATGGTTAGCATGTATGCTACATTATTTGTTTCTTTTATTTATTTTGCAAAAACTAAAAAGGATTTATAATTTTTCAAGCACGTGTACTTTCTTGAAGCTGTTGGGTAAAAACAATTTCACTTCATTGTTTGCCAAGTTTAAATTACAGATATTCGAGTGCTTAATGTAAAGAAGAAAAAAAAAACCTTAAATAAACCCTTTTATGTAGTTGGAGTGTGTTATCTATTTACTTTTCTGAACCCTTAACCACCTCACAATTGTATCTGTGTACGTGTTTTTAATGGTGCGTTAAATGGGTATGTTTATTCATTGAAAAATGTGCCTAGAGATTTGTCCATAATTTTCATTTAGAACCAACTAGAACAAGGGATGAATGTGTGTGTAAAGTTTCATGACAATCCTCCAAGTAGTTTAGGAGTAGCAGCAATAGCAAACTTGTGCCAACAGATGGATGGACACTGGATGACAAGCAACAGACCATCCCATAAGCTTTTCTGGTCAATGACCAGTAGAGCTAAATACTCTTAGCTGAAGTTTTATACACAACCACTATGGAATAGGGCAAGTTACGAATTCACCTTGTTACTATGAACATAATTTGTCATTTACCGATAATACTTTGCATGCACCACCATAGTTGCTTTCAGACAAAAAGAACAACATTGGAGTGAACACAATGTTATGCTTATGCTAAACTATATCTTATACTCTGTGAACTATGTTGCTCTGCTCATATCACCGTGTACAAAAATCACACAAGAATGAAATAAACACCCGATTTAAGAGAATAAACAACTAGTCCTCATACAGACATGATTTTGAATCTTGAAAGAAAGAACAGAAATTGTGAAAGGGGGGGGGGGGGGGCTGGGTTTCATCCCCCAGCGGGGTCTCAAGGGGTGGCACCCCATGATCAGGGCATTTTAGACTCTTAGTGCATACAAAACTGCTCCCAGTGGCCCTTATTATAATAATATTTTGCAAAGTTCTTACTTCATTCCAACCAAAATCATTTGAAAAATAACATTCTCACCCAACTTTAAACAATACTTGAAGAATTTCACAATGTTCATTGTCACATCAACTTGTTCTCCAAAAATATCAGTGCTAAAGTTATTACATGTGCATGCCAGTGTTCACATAATAATTCAGTCAAATAATTTGTTCATTTTTGCAGTTTTCAATCTTTCAGTGAAAACCCTATGCCGATATTACCATTCATACAGGAGTAGTGATAACAAGATTTTCAAGATGGCCACTGTAGTGGCCATATTGGATGTCTGAGCAGCACCATTTTCATATAGGCCCAACTTGACATCATAAGAAGTCGTTTAGTAAACTAACCCCATGTTGATTCAGGAGAAGTAGCCAGACCAAGATTTTTAAGCTGGCCATTGTGGTGGGCATATTGGATGTGCAAGTGGCACCATTTTCATTGAGGACCAACTAG
Organism: Margaritifera margaritifera; assembly: GCA_029931535.1. Classification (NCBI taxonomy): domain Eukaryota; kingdom Metazoa; phylum Mollusca; class Bivalvia; order Unionida; family Margaritiferidae; genus Margaritifera; species Margaritifera margaritifera. The sequence continues at coordinate 2,451,133 of JAQPZY010001520.1, forward strand.
ACATCATAGAAGTTTTCTGGTGAAAACCCCATGACAATATTATTTTCGTTCAGGAGGAGTAGCAATAACAAGATTTTCAAAATGGAATCAGATCAGCACCATTTTTATTTAGGACAAAGCAGACATCATAATAAGTCTTTTTAGGTGCAAACCAGATGTTGATATGATCATCCATTTAGGAAGAGTAGAAATAACAAGATTTTCAACATGGCCATGGTTGCTGTGGTGGCCCTATTAGACATCAGATCGGCACCATTTTCATTTAGGACCAATTAGACATCAAAGAAGCCTTATGGTGAAAGCCTCATATCTATATGACTTTCCATTTAGGAGAAGTAGTGGAAACAAGATTTTCAAGATGGCTGCTGTGGTGGCCATACTTGACGTCAGGTCGGCAGTTGTTTTCATTTAGAATCGACTAGACATTATAAGAACTCTCTCAGCAAAAACACCATGTTGATATGACCATCCATTCAGGAGGAGTAGCTACAAGATTTTTAAGATGGCCAATGTGGCATCATTTTCATTTAGGACCAACTAGACTTCATAAGAAGTCTTGCAGTGTTATCCGCATGTCAATATGACTTTCCATTCAGTAATAGCAATAACAAGATTTCCAAGATGGCTGCTGTGGCACTATTTGCATTCAGGACCAACTAGATATCAGAAGTAGCATTTTAGTGAAAACCTCATGTTGATATGATCATCCATTGAGGAGCAGCGATAAGATCTTCAAAATGGCTTCTATGGCAGCCATATTTGATGTTTGAGTGGCTTCATTTTCATTTAGAACCAACAATACCATGGGATGAACGCGCGTGTAAAGTTTCATGACAATAGTTTAGGAGGAGTAGTGTTAACACACTTGTGCTAACGGACAGACAGACAACAGACCATCCCACAAGCTCATCTGGTCTATGGGCAGTAAAGCTAAACAAAAAAGATTTTTAAAAAAATATGAAGATTGTTGGCATTGAGTGGGGATGGGGTGTTAGGTAAAGGACTGTTAACTTCAGCTCAGGTGGTATATATATATATATATATATATATATATATATATATATATATAATACATAAATATAAAACTATACTTTGTAATAAATTCTAACAGCTGGTAGTACCTAGGTAATGCTAACAGGTAACAATATTTCATGAACTGCCATTAGAAGAAACAATCTATCGTTTGTTAGTTCTAAAACATCCTCAAAAACTGACAAACATTCCCATACACTTTTGAATTGACCCCCGAAATGTGTAGCTGTAACACTGAGGTTACTCAACCGTAATATCAGTGACCACTATGGTCTCAATACATGACCACTATGGTCAGAAGACAGTTGTGCATGTGTTTTTGTGTAAATTTTAGGTGGTTGTTTTCAAAAAAAAACTTTTGAAATTTGTTTTAGACTAACTTTTTTTGAATTTTCACACCTGAATATAAAGGCCATCACTGTATGGAAGGACAGAGTACCTGTATGGAAGGACAGAATACCTGCCAGGTATGATGCCTCAAGGGTACAGGTATACAGTGGCTGATCTCCATGCTTTTATTTAAACAGTATTTATTTGCTGAAGACATCATGGAAAGTACATAAAATCGAACAAGAGATTGTAATAATGTCAAACAGTAACTTATAAGCATTTACAGCACAAGCATGTTACTGTATACTTGCAAGGCAACAAATGAGATAAAAAACAAAAGAAAAATATTAAGAAGAAACAAAAAAAATGTAACGAAGGGATGTAAGTTAAATTCAGGATGCAAATGATGCTTATTTTCTAGTTTATGCTTCATCTAAATCCGTCCGGACCCCCCCCCAAAAGTTTGCACCGATGCTAATTTTTTTTCAAAACGTAACAAGAACCATACATTTTTTATTTGGCCTAATGAAGACGTGAGTAGTGTTGCACTACTCCAGAGGGATCTACTTTAAATTAAAACAGGTATTTATTTATTAGTGACAAGAGAGGAAAATTGGGAGTTTAGTATTAGAAATTGTATCCCAGCTATTTGAGAAATTGAAAGTTGAACTGATAAAGGAAATGGACAGACAAATTGAAACCAAAACAAGAGTTAGATGATAAAATTAAGTTACTAAATTTTGAAAACAACCAACTAAGATAAAAATTAGAGGACTCCAAGAAAGAAAGTTAAGATCTACAAGAAGACCTACAAAATAGATTGAACCAAGAAAGCCATGAACACTGCAAAACTAAAATTAAGAATTCTGGAGGAAAAAAATAAAACCTATGAACATGCCTGAATCACAGAAAATGTAAAGAGCAAAGTTTCTTTGATCAGGGCGATGATGTCACATTGTACAGGATCCCTGAGAAGACTGGCGCTCCAAACCTTTATCTGTTACAATTTTGGAATGCTGAAACCAAATTTGACACAGTCAAACAGAAAAAGGATCTGAAGAACAAAGAATTTTTGGAAAATGCCACTCGCCAAATTATGGAACTTGTAAACAGGCAGACTAGCCATCCAGAAATTGAAAATCTGCCTGGTATTTCAACTGCAGTGTGTACACCAAAACAAAAGCTGGTAAAAGGTACAAATGTGAACTTTTTGATGATATCTGCTAAACAATCACTCAGGCTAGAAGTGAGATAATTTTCCCTATCGACTCTTGATACACTTTCAATTTCAGTTATGTATATTCTAATGTAGAAAAGGGATTTTCCTAGAAGAACAATGCATATAACTTGTAAGAATATAATTGTAGAATATTTCAGCTATTTGTTTGTGACCTATGCATATCACCGTTTTCAATTTTTTTAAAGAATGATCCTTTTTGGAGAGGTACTTCTAAATCTTATGCCAATTTCCAGTTAATAATTGTCAACAGACTCAGAAAATGAAGTACAAAGAGTTATATACAAGTGCAAATACTAAAACAGTAAATACATCAGTGTGTCATACTTGTTTGATTTTGTAGGTTGTATTTAATTGTTTTGTTGTAATTGTCATTACAATATTCCAGGGAAAGTGTGTTAACCTCTTACATTAATTTAACAAATAAACACAATAATTAGGCTTGCTGTTATGATTTCCTGTTTTAAATACTTAACTTTTGACACCAAGGGCATTGCACATCAACCATGACTCTCTATTTCTATCTGTCCTTTTGTGTATCTATTTATTGTTGACACTAATGTCATATATTTGATGGGGTGGGGGTGGGGTAAGGTTGTAAACCATTATTATTTTTTCTCCACAGACAAAAAGTCCTGGAATAATGATATGGATCAAATAACTGCTCATTTTTACAAATATTTGTGTGCGTGGACAAACAAAACTGATCACATAGCTTGTAAAACTTAATGCATCTACATATACGACTCTTGCCAAGTCAGTTAGCCTAACCCGTTTATAAACATGAACATGGGTTTTAAAGAATGAAAATAGGTCACTCACGAGTCTAGACAGTGATGATGTGCCAAATCACTTTCAATCAGTCCATGACAGCATAAAATCTTAAAATCAATTTTTTGTGTAAACGAACTTCTGGTCTTAACTCTGAATGTTGAGTTTCCAGTCAGAATACACATGTCCATTTATGTAAAATATAAAAATCATGCTAGGATTGTTCAAAACCTTAAATTGGCTACCATTGGTTTAAGTCCTCTTTTTTTATGTTGACGTAATTATGCTCATGCTGGAGAATCCCCCGTTCTATAAATAGCTACATACCTGCAACCCCAAACTAGTATTTATTCACTGAATAAATATTAAAAAAATTATACTATTAAAATACAAGCATAATGAAAAAAGAATAGAGTAAGAACTTAATGGGTTTTTTTTTTTAAAAATTATTATTGATCGTGGTATAAACTGTTAGTTCCCAAATCACACAGCAAATAACAGCGTAAAGTCATGACTTTTTTTGGAAGGAACAAACATGCTATTAATGTATTCATAATCTTACATGTTGCAGAGCCAAAAAGTCTCTAAAAACAGCTATTTCATGTTAATAAAGAATTATATTGGCAACATTAAAAAAAGTAAGATGTTGTAATTATAAGAACCAACAACTTTTTTGTCCTTTCATCGGTGTATGAAGTTGGGCATGTCACTAACAAAGTTGATAAATCCTCCATTTAGTGCAGTTTATCGAAAAATCTAACAAAGATACTAGACAATATCGGCTGGTTTGCAATGTGGTTTTTTCTATCAGTTGCAACAAGTGATTTTTGCATCCATTTGTCTAAAGATATCATCAATTGATGTCACCTATAATCATCTGAATATAGGCATGTCATACATTTGAAAGTTTGTTGTTGGTGGGCTAAAAATACAAGCAGAGAAATTAAATTGCTGAAAAAGCAATATGATTCTTCCAAATTAAGAGAAACGTTCAATAGGCATGGTTTGCTGAATTGGATTAGCTGGAGTATGATGAGAAGTCCAGTGTGCTATTTTGTCCAATTTGTCACAAATATCTACCAATTTCAGACTCAAAATCACACTCAGTTGTGTGTTTAAGGGTTGCATTTAGGAAAAAATGATGGAAATTTCACGGTTAAAGTCAGAAAAACATACAGTATATCGAACATAAAAAGGCAAGGCTGACGAGGTTTTGGTTTTCACTTGCAGACTTCAGGTTGCCCAATCAATACCATGGACATAGGGGGCAATGAATTAAGTGTGCACCATTAATAGTGGATGTCTACTATGTCTAATCTAGTGGAACTCATGGATTTTATTGCAACCATAGCGGGTTTATGGTAAACCTTACCAATTTTATTGCAATCGCCCTGCAAGTTAAACACTAAACAAGCAGATGGGAGACACCCGGATACTGGACCATGGTTGGTGTTCATTTCATACCTTTACCTGTACAAACTACAGTAGTAAAATTGCTTGTGGTTTTTAACATTGACTTGGCTGAGCATAGGCACTGCTGAATGTGTGTAGCATAGAAAAAGTACCATATTTTCAATTTCTTTAATATTCCTCACCCTCTGCCCCATAACTGGGTACATCAGAAAAATTGTCCACTTATTGACTACATACATGCAGAAATGTACATACTTTTCTGCATTAAGCAGTACCTTTGATGTTCTTTCTCAATGAGTATTATTTCATACAAGTGCTTGTTGCATTGGTTGGGGCTTTTCCATTTATATATACATGGTACCCAGGGAAGGCAGTCTTTTTTTTAATTACTCACTCAGACTTCCTATACAAATTATACAAAATTCTCAATTGCATCTCCGAGTGACTACTCCACATTTGAAGTGCCTTCCTATGGTCCCAAGTATGTTTTACTGGAACAGCAATTATAAATTTGTCACAGTTTCCCTTTAACTTCCATACAATTTCCAAAACCCATTTCAAACAAATTATAGAACTTGGTAGTGTTTTAGTGGGCAAGTTTTAAAAGTCAGTATGTACAGCTTAAAAAGAGCACTCGGCACTTTCTACTGTAGTTCAGCTGACAGGCAAGTTTGAGTGGACATCCACCATTACACTGCCGTGACTCTCCGATGGGGGCAATAAAATTGAATACATCCACTAAGAGTCAAACACTCAACATTTCAAAACTGTTTTCAATCTTTCTGTTCCATTTATGACTGGCAGCAGATTAGCGTAAATAAATTTGAAAAATAATTAAACTGTTAGAAATCCAATTCCCAACAACATACAAATGTGGGAAAATTTCCATATAATATAAAGTAGCTATTTTAAAAAAGTTAAAATTTGTGGAATATATTCCAATTTTTATGAAAATTACAATGGTCACTTGCTCATAATTTTAATAAATTTTAAACAAATATTTATAAATAAATGCACCCCAAAAGGTAGCACACACAATAGATCTATTCATTTGCTTTCTAAATCAGTTATTTTAATTCATCAAACATTAAACATGCCAAAGCCTTTTTCAAAATTCTCTGGGCTATAAATGACTGATGGTGGTTTGGTATGAATACATTTTAAAATCCAAGTAATGGTAACAATTAAAGGAGTAAATGTGGGATAACTTCCACATGTTATAAAGTAGCTACAGGGTTAATTATAGCCTGCACCCTTTCACCAATGATCCTTATTTTTCATCTTTGGTGCAAACAAGTTAACTCTATGTTGATCATAGGGGGCATAAAATAACATTAAGAAAACAAATAAAATTGATCATAATGGCTGATTTTAGAATGAATTTAATGTATCCTGGCTTATTGAACAGAGTGCACTCATGGCCAAAGAAGCATAAATGATCAATTTCACAGAACAGAAATGTCTTACCGATTTTGATTAGCTTCGGCACCAATCGAGAGCACATGATCTATGATCTTTGATAAAACATGTATAGAAGAAAATATGAACTTTTAAGTGCGAGCACTGCTGCATTAATTACCAAAGTAGTGTACAGGAGGGAAATTGTTAATCTAGCCTGAGGAATTCAAATCCCAGTATGGATGGCTAGTAGTGACAGGAGAAGCTGATAATAACCACAAATGCTCAGGTCAGGGATTTATTAATTTCTGCTATAAATATTCATTATCCAGCATTACATACAGTAAAACCTGTCACGAAAGACCAGTTATGAAAGACCACCTGCCTTGAGAGACATGATACTCAATACATGAACTAATCTGTTGTCTCCAGACCATATCTTGTTGTCAGAAGAAGTGGTCTCCCAAAACAGGTTCTACTGTACTATGAATCAGTCATTGCCAAGTCAGACAAAAGCACAATTTACAATTTCCTCGTCAACTTATAAATAACCATGTCCTGAAATGTGGACAGTTATTTTAGCAGAAACAGAAAATGTAGAAAACCATGCTGTATGTAGTCGGGCTCTACAACAACTGATTCAAAGATTATAAGTTAATATTGATTGCAGAAATGAATAAATACACGACACAAAAATCGTGTGATAATGATACAAGTTGAATTTCTTGAATAAACAAGAAACAGGCAAGGGTAACTGTGAGCCGTTTTTTTCTAAATGACCCCACTTGATGAACTGAAGTGTTTCTTTCTTGTTTACAAGTGAAGTCTGGCTTTTACCGGTCAAACAATTGTATTTCAAACAAAATAATGCAATATAATACAAATGATAAGAAAAAAAAATATCTCGTACAATTAGCATGCCATATTCCTTGACGGGAACTTCTTTATAAACTCTTCACCAAAGAAAACATCAAGGCATCACAATTACTAGCAATATGAAATGGAACATTCACATTCACGAAATATGCACCAAGACAAATCATACTGTATTTAGGCATATTAAGACTTAACTTGTCATCTTGCCCATAAATTGTTCAAGAATTAGCTTTTAAAGGTTTAGTTAGACCTATTTTATACCATGCTTGCAGTTTGTGATCCTCCATCCCAAGTATTACAGGATGACTTGAACAAAACCAAAAGCAAGCAGCCAAATTTGTTGCATCCAGTCATTATTACACGCCAAGAAGTACGACCCCAATACTAAATACATTAACTTAGAAACCCATGAACTAACAAAGATTGAGAAAAAAAAATTAATAACCTTCCACAAAGATGTAAAAATAATCCGCAAAGTTAAAATAATAATAATAATTTCCCAAACTGCAGAGACAAGTCTGCTAGAATATCTAGACAAAATTAGAAATCTTGATGCATTAATACATAAAAATTCATTTAGCACAGTTCTGTTCTTAGCTATATCTAATTTTGCTGTTCAAATTGTTTTACCTAAACATATCTAAAAAAAATGTAGTTACTTCCAAAACCCTTATCCATCTATTCATTTATTTGCCTATATATCTCTGTTTGCTCTTCTGAATATATATGAATCTGAACCCTTTCTTTAATTTTTCATTAACATGTACTATTACATATCTTTTCTGACAAATTTAATTATTAGCATATGGTTTTAATATGCAAACAAAGATAAAAAGGAAAGTAAAAGTTATCTATTTGTCAAATAAATATTAACAAAATTCAAGAGAACACTGGGGCTCGTATCATTGCTTACTATTTACCTATAAATCATATATGTACTATATAATAATACAAGGGAGGACACTTCTTCCATTTCTCCTGCAACCTATTTAAGAATTGACACTGATTATCTCAGGCTACACTTCACATAGCACAAGAACTTTTGCACCAGTGTTTAGCTCAGAGATTCGACTTCTATGGCCAAACATATCCCACCTTTAAGGATTAACAGCCCATTTTCCAATGTTACTGCTAGACATGGCTATGATCCCCACTTAAGATGCAAGTGTAACACGCTCAATGGAATACTGCCCTCCCCTTGATGGATTGAAAATGAGGTTAGCAGTAGGCGCAGTGTCATTTATTGTCGACCAATGAGAGGGCAGAAGTGTACTCCTTTGTATTATATAGTACATATCAAATGTATATGTAAATTGCAAGCAATGATACGAGACCCTGTGCAAGAAAACATCCCATATTTTATTTTTTTAAACATTTGTCGTGTCATATTGTGTTGTCATAATGGCAAGTTCCATTCTCCCAAGGATATATTGAATTCTCCATTCAACTTGCCCATGGGCAAGCCAATTTTAAAAAAAAAATTGTCAAGCCCCGCAAAATGTAATGACGTACTGAACCAAGTCTCATGGTATCAGGCAAACCTTAACATAGTTTTTTTTTGTGTGTGTAATTTTCATGTTGAATTCATTAAAAAAGACATACAATTTTTGAGAAAAGCACCCTGGCACCTAAATTTTCGTGTTGAATTCATTAAAAAAAAATTAAATGGTTAGGGAAGACAAGCCTGGCACCTTATAACCGCCGTCTGATAAACCTGCAATATGTCTCCTATTCGCAGACATGGCAAACAACTGTGGGTGGGTGTCAATTTGGTAGCTTGTGCACCCCAGAAATAGTCTTACGCCTCTTTATCACATTACATGTTGCCATTTACGACACATTTTTCATAACCCTTATTTTACTGAAACTAATTTTCCATATAATCATTACATGTATCTGGACGATATGGAAAATTTTATATCATGCCAGTCACAGAGACCATGTTGTGAAATTCACATCAACACGTGGGAGACATATGAATGGCTGCTATTAAGTTTTACGAAAAATGGGTGGGTTTTTTAATTTTCCTGCTTAAAGAACACTATACAATATTTCAATTTAGTACCGTTCACCATGTCACCAGCCATTTTATACTTGGTGACAACGATATCTGTTGCCGGTGTCGGCTCTTCTTCTTTGTCAGCCATCTTGTATATTTCACGTGTATTCCCAAAGTGCTTTGCGATATGGCGGGAGGTGGAAACAGGGGAGGTAATTCTAAAATAGGTTCAGCGTTGTGAAAATGGTTGAATTTGGCTGCTATACAGAGAAAGAGAGACAGAGAGAGCGAGAGAGAGGTCCATAAACCTTTAAGACTTTTACGGGATTTTCACAAATGAAATAAATAAATAAAATAACTACACATTGAAGTCGTTTATAACAAACAAAAGTTTAACAGCTCCTTTTCCCGGGATCGTTTCTGATACTCTGTGACTCGTCCAAGTGCAGCAGAAAAATCTTGTGTTAAAGCGGGATTAACTGACCATCTTTTGAAAATGTCCATGAGCGTAAGATTTCTCTACCTACGCTAAAAGGGAATGCAAACTAGCTGAACGTGAAGATCTCGATCGATGGAGAAGGGAAAAAAAAAACAAAAAAACCAGCAACAATATTTTCTTGGAGACATATGCCGACCATAACAAGATTAGTTTCCGTTTATTAGGATTAATGGATGCATTTGCTTACATTGCTGAACCAGTGTGTGTGTGTGTGTACGAAACTGATACCGCAGGAATATATATATATATATATATATATATATATATATATATATATATATATATATATATATATATATATAATGACACAAAAATCATAACGGAGCAAATACAAAACAGTTTCCCAACGTTTCGAGCTAAACAAGCTCTTCGTCATTATCTTCCATAATTACATTTATATATATATATATATATATATATATATATATATATATATATATATATATATATATATATATATATAAGAGACAAAGAGGAGGAGATTTAAGGACCTAAAAGGAGGACATGTTCGGAAAAAAGAGGACGTATGGTAGTCCTACACATATATAAATTAAAAAAATATAATAACACTTTCATGTATAACACTTTCATGTAACTGTTGGGCGACAACTTGGAATAAGCCATTTATGGAGAAATTGCGCGCAACAACATGGAATTCCAAAGTGATGCGCTCTTTCTAGAGAAATAGCGTGGTCACGTTTAAGTCAGACTTTATTAGAAGGCTTCTTTAGAGGTTTGGTCCGATGGATATATATATACATATATATATATATATAGATTGTGTACTTTGAGTTTACATTATGTATAAGAATAAAGAAGTTTTACAAAATAAAGTCTTATTTAGCAACCAATTGAATGATGTGATGCCTTTAGAAATGGTTGGACCTTTATGAAGCTACTTGAATGAGCGGACCCGAATCACTTAGCCATTCATATTATTCAAACTTAGTACTTATCTCAGCTCTCTAATTATTTATTATTTGTTTTCAAAGCTTTGTTTATTTATTTAAAGTCATTTGCTACTTTATGGCATAACTTTTTTTTTTAATATTTGTATTTTAAATATATTTAAAACAACTTAATATGTTTAATATAATAATATATTTAAATTTTGATTGATTGAATTATATATTATTCTTTTTTTTCTTTCTTTCTTTCTTTCTGTATTTAATTATTTATTTATTCAATTAGTTATATATAACCAATAATATTATTTTTATTGTATTTGTCACAAGTGTAGTTTTGAGTATGTTGCTGCAAAAGACTGAGTCAAAACATTTTGTTTAAGAATGTTGCACAGAACTATTTGTGAAACAGATAGTCACTGAGGAAAATTTTACAGGAGGCTGGGGCATATTTCACAGTAATGAAGGAAAATATTACAGGAGCCTGGGGCATATTTCACAGTAATGAAGGAAAATATTACAGGAGGCTGGGGCATGTTTCACAGTAATGAAGGAAAATATTACAGGAGGCTGGGGCATGTTTCACAGTAATGAAGGAGACTATTACATGAGCCTGGGGCATGTTTCACAGTAATGAAGGAGACTATTACAGGAGCCTGGGGCATGTTTCACAGTAATGAAGGAAAATATTACAGGAGGCTGGGGCATGTTTCACAGTAATGAAGGAGACTATTACAGGAGCCTGGGGCATGTTTCACAGTAATGAAGGAGACTATTACAGGAGCCTGGGGCATGTTTCACAGTAATGAAGGAAAATATTACAGGAGGCTGGGGCATGTTTCACAGTAATGAAGGAAAATATTACAGGAGGCTGGGGCATGTTTCACAGTAATGAATCCTACTCATAGCTGTTAGATGATGCCTGAAGGAAATTTTCGAAATTTAGGCCTAAAAGAATATTCTAAAGGTTGGAAAGATCTTAAGGGGCTGTGGTATTGCCCCGTTTCACGGATATGAAACCTATTACAAAGTGTTACATGATGTCTGTGTGTCATTTTTGGGAATTTAGACCTAAAAATAATATTCTAAATGTATATGTCTCTTTGTTTTGCTTTTATTTATTTCTTCAGTTGCATTAGTTATTTTGAATCATTTAGCCCTGAAAAGGATATTACGACGGTAGGAAAGGTGTATAGGGATTGCTGGCATCAGTCATTGGAGCCATATTTCACAGTTATGAAGTCTTTTCGACGTTGTTGTATGATCCACGCATGCCATTTTTAGCACTTTCGGCATCAACATAATATTTGGAAGGTATTCAATGTCTAAACAGACTGTTGCTATCTCCCGTAGAGCCATAGTTCACAGTTACGAAGATTATTTCTGTGCTGTTGCATGCTGCTTGCATGCAATTTTTCGAAATTTAGTCCGTAAATGACTATTTTAAAGGTAGATTAGGTCATGAAGGGAGTTGTTTGTGGCGTTATTCCAAGTTGTCGCCCAACAAAAATATTATCATAAATAAATGACCTTAGGACTGTTTGAGAGAAGTAATTCAGTATGCAGTTTAGCTACTTATCATCTACCCTTTATTTTCTGTTCTTTTATTCTTCTTTTTTTTAAAGAACAATAGTAGAGCTTACACTTAATTTTTTTCAGGACATCAAAATACAAACTCGAGACTAATTACGTTTTTTACCATGCCACAACCTATAATAGACCACAGGATATTTTTTTTTTTCGTTATTCACAGCATATTCCCGAAACAGCTGCACACATTGGATTTGATAGTATTGATTAATTTAAAATTTCTGGATCATATTTGTGACACCATAATAATAATAATAATAATAATAGCAACAACAACAATAGAGTTCTACTGGTCTTCTATCTCCTGGGATCAGACCACTTTCTGTGGCCTTGCATCCCCTTTGGCAAGGCGTTTTAACATAAATTCATATTTAGAGTTAAGTGAAAAGAATGTGACTTAAGCGCAAAAAAATGTACTTGAGTTAAATTAACTATATTTTTACTTACATGTAAGTAAAAAGTGTTCCAGTAACTGAATTCTTTTTCACTTTAAAAATGAAATCATTTGTGTATTTCAGTTAAATTCTTGTTCGCTTAAATGAAAACAAAAATCGTATATCTGAGTCACCTAAGTAAAATACAACTTGATTTCACTTAAGTGAAAAGAGTTTCGTCTCAGCCTCTACTGTAGTGGCCTCTTCCAAATGGCCTAGGCCTCCGTCAAACAAACAGGGCCAATATTAGTAGTATAATGATTAACGACCAAGACACACTACTATATTTCCAGGTATTGGTATTCAGTCGTCTTCTTGAGGCTACTGGACTACTTAATAACGAGGGCATGGCGTATTCTGTACATAAATCTGATGCAGCTAATAGAGAGTTTGCAATGAAACGTACTGGTATTTAAATAGGTAATAGTCTGGAGTCAATGCAATGCATGATATCAAAACATGAAAAGAAAATATAGACAATAAATTAACAGGTATTGAACAGAATGGTAATGAGAGAGAAAAACATAATTCAAGAGTTTCAACAACAGTCTGATAACAACAGAAGAGAAAAATGATTTTAGATGCACAGAACTGGTTTAAACAGAGGTTGAACACGATATATGATGCAAACAATACAAATCGGAAGAGAAAGAACTGATCAAATATCAGATATTCAACAGTTTTTGCAACCTGTTGAACAGGAGTAGTAAGTGTAAAGGCGGATCTCGGCACCTTTGCCTTTTTCTCGTTCGGCGCTCGTCGATCCCTGACGGGACCTCCGAGCTACTCACTCAAAAAAGACAAAGATGCTGAGATCAATCGCCTTTACACTTACTACTGTACTGAAAACAAATCGGTAAGCCCAAAATTTTGAGAGAGGAGTAATCTCTCGCCCCCCCCCCATTCTTATAATTGATATAAAGTTAAGGTATTTAGAGAAAAAAGATTACTGATAATGTGTAGGTCACTGTGCGTTTTAATTATTGATTTGCATCTGGTCCGATTATAATGCTGTCTGCATTTGCAGTTAAAGAAGTAGTTGAGTCTCTTTCGTACAAGGTTTAACTTTCCGCTGATGTATTTGTTTAGTTTTAGAGTTCGTCTTAGTAATGAAAATGAGACAGGCCTTTTATTATTGTCGTGGATAATTGTTGAGTCGTCGATAACAATTTTAGTATATTGATCTTGACCAATCGGATTATAAAAATTATCAATTTTAGTTATTAGAATTTTATCTAATGTTTGTAATAATTTGAAATATGCGCTATTATCATTTTGCGTTAAAGACAATTTAAGTTTATAGTCATTTATTTTAAAACTAGCACCAGATATTTCGTTGTTTAGTTTGAACGTTAATTGTTTACCTTTGAACAATATATTTTTAAATTTGCTTTTATTTTCTGGAATTGTTATTAGTTCACTGTTAGATTCGATTTCGTTTGCAATTTCCATTTTTTATATTATAAGTTTAGATTAAATTTATTGTGATACAGTAGTGTATTGATTATCATATTTAATTTCGTATTTTGATACTCTGTTTGGAACAAGGTCGACTAACATGTTGTCCTTGGTTTGTAGCTCATGTATTAGTTTGATGATGTCATATTTTTTACCTCGTAAATATGCCTGTAACTGTGTTAGTATTTTTGAGTATATTGAAGCTGCTAGTTTACATGATGACTTTTGTTTTCGAGTTTTGGTTCGAGACGCTTAAATCCAGCGCTGATAAGTACACCAGCACCTGATAGTATCAAAAGAAGCGGGTTTAATAAACTACCTGCTGAAATAATGCCACTTGTTGTTAGTAGTAGTGGAGCATAGAATATGAATTTTATTAGTCGGCTATAGTACCTGTGCACTTTTTTGCACAGTACGCTTTCTTATGGTACGTATTAAAGTATGCGATCAACTGAACCTTATCATCATTGGGTATTGTTTTTGAAATATGATTAAAATCAATAATTTGTTTCATTATAAATTTATTTTCAATAAATTTAAACATTGTTGTTAACAACAATATTGTTAGTGTAATGCTTTTAGTGTTGCAGCAGCGTTAACAATCAGCGTGTGAATGTCAATATTACGTTTGTCAGCAAGTACTGCTTTGTATTTGTCAAATCGAGATGACTTTCTGTCTCGGAGTCTTTCTTCCTGTCGGTCATCATAATTTATTATTGATTTATGATCAAGTGCATTTGAAATTGACGTAATATCATTTATTTCTCCGATGGCATTTACATGTAAATCAATAAACTCGATTGCTCCTTTGATTAGGTCGATGTTAATATTGCTTGGAATAAAGTACTGGTAAAGTATCACATATGCTGTTGCGAATCTTTCTTTTATATTTGATGGTTGATATGATGATGGTTGATCTGATGATGGTTGATTTGGTTGTTGTATAAAGGCAGTTATTACTTCTTCCCCCTGAGAGCCACTACCAAGAACAGCATTACGTATACCTTTATCTGCATTTGTTATGACAATATGAGCTATTGCTTGATAGTCAGGAAATATTATTTTTTCTTTGTCTAATTCTTTATCATAATAAGAAAAAATGTATTTTTTGAGATCATGAGTTTTTGTCACTTTTCTTATTTGAACTAAATTAAATTTTTGTATTTTATCTTCTAAATGTTTATTATTATTATAAAAATCAAATCCAGCATTTACTGCATATCCATATATTTTTTTCATCTTCTTTTTGATATTCAAAATAAAACCAAAGTGTAAAAAATGCCTTATGAAATTTATATAAATTTATAGTTTCTTCAAATTTTAAATCTGATGCAGCTTTTATAATTTTTTCTTTAAAATCTTTATTTTTTTCACCATTAAGAAAATCTCTATATTTTTCAAATATAATAGATTTTTTATCGTGTAACATATTTTCTTGTTCTGGTGTAAGCAATAATTTACTTATAAACTCAAAATTTTCTGAAACATGTTTTATTTTACCTACGTTAACATTTTCTTTATTTGATTCGATAAATTCGACAGCTGATTTTACAACTCCAACTGGTATAGTATCTAACAACAAATATTGATATACAATAACATATGCTGCAGCAAAATCACCTAATATGTCATATTCATACAAAATTTCGTTTACTTTTAGTTTTTCTTTTATTTGTTCGCGTAAAATAGAATATAGTAGTTCAATCATAAAGCTTTTTAACACACGATTATCATGACCTCCGGTTATTATTTCATTATATGATGTTTGATTTGGATCTGGTGCCCACTTAATTTGATCTGGTATTTCATCAAGTGTATTTAGTTCATTGTAAAAAATAGTTTTATCAGCTGCTGATAATGATTTTAATTTTTTTTTCAATTATGTCCACAGTATTATATGCAGTTGCTATTTCATTATCATCATATTTGTTTTGAAATCCTTTTGTTTTTGATGATACTAGTATTAAGTAGCTTGTAGCTAACGCGTGAGCATCATCAGGTTCATTATGAACAGCAAGAACTGTTTCAGTGTCATTATAATCTAATCCAGTTTCTCTGAAGAACCGCCGTTTAGAAAAATTATTAAACGTTTTTATATTTCTACCAAGGCCAAGCTTTTTCTTTTCAAAAATATTATCTAAACAGTCCGAACTATTTTTATGTTCAATAGCTTTTTCTTTACCACCAACAAATTTTCGTTTTGTTATTAACTTTGTTCGTAGTATTGTGAAAACATTATCTCGCGTTAGTTCCAAAATCACATTGTGAAGTAAATCCTTAAGTTGATTTTCTAACTTTTCCATTTCCGATGCAACACAAAATTTTACGAATACATCATACTTGTCTAACAGTTCCTTTACCTGTTTTTTTCTCATTGCAAAAACAGATTGTAGGTTTAAAATATTATCAGTAATTTCAGGTTGATTACTTAACATATTTGCTAGTTCTCGAATAGCTGTTCGAGAAGTTTCTTGCGGTTTAGTAGGATTTGGTGTATTAAAGTCGGATTTGGTAATTTGTGTGTGATCAAATTCAAAAATCTTATTGTAAAATTCACGACAAAACCTCAACAATTTCACTCATTGGTATACTAATAATTTTAGACAATATCGTCTAAGGTAAATATTTGAAATGTTGTTAACCCAGGATTTGCAGGCTCCGCATTAATTACAACCAACTTGAAATACAAAAATTTGGTTGTGATAGTTACAGGAAATTCTTGCATGGTAGTTCCGATATAATTAACATTTGGTGCAGTTGTATACAATGTTGAATAACCAACATCATTAGTAGATCCATCAAGTCGCCAATTATAAATTCTCTCTCCGCCACTTGATCGCCCGCGCAGTTGAAATTTCCATATCGCAACTGGTGATAGGCATTGAACTTTAATCCAGAAATTTGCTGACATTCCATTTGTTCCCCACTCTGTTGAGTTATTTCCTGCATAATTGTAGAGGCAAGCACCATACGCATCAAAACCTGGGTAAGACGATGATGCTGATACAATAATTCCATTACGATTATTACTATTTCCTGATAATATTGGAATGTAACCGACATTATTTTTGACTCGAGTACCGCCACCAATTTTAGAATCAACGTATGCTTTGTTTGTGAGATCATCTGTTGCAGTTGGGGCGGTCACACATTTTACAACACAGTTTGTCATTACGAGATTTCCTGTCATTGTGTCTCCAATTTTTTTAACTGTGGTGCTGCTCAAATTTAACAATGACGAGTAAGGAACAGCATCACCTGGATTAGTTGGTGCTGGTAAATTTATTAATAATCTGTTGTTCATGTTTAGAGTACCTGTCATTGTACTTCCAGTTCTAAGAACAGCGTTGTCGTTCATGTACTGAACATTAACCGCATTATCAGTCGACCATGACAAATAAGTGTTTATACCATTTAAAACAAATCCACCCATGTTTAGCGAAGCGATCATTGTAGTTCCGTCACGTGGAATATATTCTGCAAGTTTTGTGGTGAGCTGTGCAAAAGAAGTAGCATCAGAAATATTTGTTGGTGGAAAACTTGTTGGTAGTCCTGTTAATTTAGCATTATCAGACATTGTCAATGTACTGATCATCATATCACCCGTATGTTTGATGTTTAGTGATGTGACATCGTCCACATATGTTTTGTTGATTAGATCCTCTGGATTTATAGAAAAAGCTGATGATGTTATTTTGTTTGTTCCCATGTTGAGCGTTCCTGTCATTGTGTCGCCGACGTGTTTAACAAATACTGTTGATTTATCGACGTATAGTTTGTTGACCAGATCAGTGTTGTTGATTGGAACATATGTTGATGATATTTTATTTGATCCCATGATAAGTGCTCCTATCATTGAATCGCCAAAACGATTAACATATGATGATGTTAGTGTATCGACATACAATTTGTTGGTAATGTCTGCAGGATTTACTGGAACATACGATGATCTTATTCTGTTTGTTTCCATGTTTAGTGCACCTGTCATTATATCACCACCTTTGTAAACATGATTATTATCTGATATAACTAATTGATTAAGACTGATCGCCTGTGTCGGATCCAGATCCGCTGGTAGGTAATCTGTTATAAGTCCACTAATTTTATTGCCTGACATTTTTAGTTCGTCTGTCATTGTATCGCCGGATTTGTCAATTTTTTTATTGTCTACTGCAGTAATTTGTGCAATACTTGCCGCTTGTGTTTGATTTACGTTTAGTGGAGGATAATTTGTCTCGAGATTATACACACGATAACCAGACATATTTAAATTACCTGTCATTGTGCCTCCCGTCTTTTTAACTAAGTTTGATGTATCAGCTGTTACTGAAGCAGTAACATCAGTGTCACCATATGTTATTAATTACCCTCCTTTTCCGTAATAATATGACATTATTTTACTGTTGTGTGACATTTTTTTACACATGTAGTCCACCAGGTTAATCAACGCATGCCTCTACAAAGTAGAGGTTACCAAAACAAATTTTGTATTACCTACAAAGCATAAAATGTCTATAATAAATTTTGATGATCCGTCACAAGACACAAAAACAAAACATTATAATAATCTTCCTGACATGCACTACCTGATAGTTGGCCGAACAGGATCAGGAAAAACAAACTTGTTGTTAAATTTACTTACAAATAAAAATTTTGTTTACGATAAAGTTTGTATCTACACGATTAATCCGCAACAGTCGAAGTATGTTATACTTAAAAATTATAATAATACTGTTTTGAAACGAGTCACTGGCGCAGACGTATTTGAGTTTAGATCACCTGATGAGGTTCTGCCTGTTGCTGAACTAGACGCAAACGAACATAAAATTGTAGTTTTTGATGATATACCTCTCACGTCGCAAGACACAAAACCGATTGAGTCATATTTTGCCTTATCAAGAAATAAGAACTGTAATGCAATATATCTCGCACAAGGTTATTTTACTGTTCCAAAGTCGATTAGACGAAATACTGGGTGTATTATTTTGTTTGGTGGGCTCGATAATTATGATATGAAACGAATTGCTAGTGAATTTTCCGGTCTTGATATTAGCAAAGATCAATTTGTTGATATGTACAAGTACGCCACTAGTGGAGAACATGACTTTTTTTATGTATGACAAGTACACAACAGATTCTAATAAAATGTTTCGAAAGAATTTGACTCAGTTTATTTTGTAAACAATATTATCAATAATTAATTATTAAACAATAATTATTATCAATAATTAATTAAATAAGGTAATGGAAAGATATTATCTTGAGCGCGTTCACAGTATTAACGACAGATTAGACACATTAAAAAAACTTGCTGATGCAAAGTATAATAATCAGAAGTTATTTCAGTCAACACGACGTGGAGAAACAGAAAGTGAAGAAAATCTTTTGAGAATGATTAAACCCGTCCGAAAATATGTTATCGGTGATGATATTAATTTATCAGAGGCGATAAACAGAGCACAAGCACCAGTAGCTGCTGCTCTACAAGCAATACAGGCTGCGATTCCACCACCGCCACCACGACCACCACGCAGACCTTTCATAAAAACAATATACAAAAAACCCATGCGATATGCTCCAAAGAAAGGTCATGTTATCAGAGTAGTACAACAACTTGATCGTGAGGATACGGATGATGTGTTGCCAGATCAGCAATCTCCTGATGAACCGTATGGGTCTAAGACGACTTTGAGTAAAATGCTAACTGATCCAAGATATGATGATATGGCAATGCAGATGAGAAGGGCATATGATGAACAATAACGCAAAGAAAATGAGGAAAAACAAAAATTATTACTTGCTGCTGAACAAGAAAAAGGATTTCCATCACATATAGATTCTTTAGTGGATCAGATCGATAGTTCAATAAAACAACAGGCTGAGGCAAGCACACAGTTTGACGATACTTTTCAAGAGGGAATGGAGCATATTCGTGCTATATCTCCAGAAGAACCAAAACTAGAAGAAGATTTACAAAGAGAGACAGAGGGAGAACAAAATAACAGTAGATTTATTAAAATAAAACAAGAACAAGAAGATGAAGAACAACGAAAACAACAAGAATTATTAGATGAACAAAAAAGACAACGTGAGGAAAAAGAAAGACAAGCGATAGCAGTTAAAAAAGAAATAGAGCTGAATAAAGAAGTACTTTCAAAATTTAGAGAAGATAAAGCGAGACAAATGAAATTATATTTTGAGGAACAAGAACAAATGCAAAGACAGCTCGTGGAAGCAGAAGAACAACGTAAGAAAGCAGAAGAAGAACGCGTGATAGCAGAAGAACGACGGCGTAAGATAGAAGAACAACAACGTGAGAGAGAAGAACAACAACGTGAAAGAGAAAAAGAACAACGTAGAATCGAGGAAGAAACAAAACGTAAATTTGAGGAAGACAACGTAAATTTGAGGAAGCAGAACGTAGAATTGAGGAAGAAGCACAACGTAGAATTGAGGACGAAGTATATCATAGAATTGAGGAAGAAAACATCAAAAAATTTTATCTGATGTACTAAAAAGAACGAGTGAAATAGCAGAAGAAGAACAACGTAGAATTGAGGAAGAAGAAGCACAACGTGAAAGTGAAGAAAAACAGCAAAAGATTGAAAGAAGAAAAAAAGAAAAAGAAAAGAAACATCAGAAAGAAAATATTATTATAAAAAAATTAACAAAAACAACGTCCCCAGATAAACTATTTGATTTATTTATACCAAAGTTTAAATTTAAAGCACAAGAGATAAAAGAACAAACAAAGGAAGAAATAGAAAAAATGGATAAAAAAAACATATTCAAGAAACAAGTGAGTATTTATCAAAAACAAAATCAATTTCCCCACAACAACAAATTACTGATATAAGTAAAATAACAAAAAAGCAAGAAAGTGAAAGAGAACAAATGAACGAAAGACATCGTATAAAAACAGAAAAGTTTTTGAATAAAGTTAAAACATATAAAAGAGAGTTAAAACATTATCAACCTGTACAACCTGCACAACCAGCAGTACGTAAAAAAAGTTTAACAAAGTTGCGCACTTTATTAGCTAAATATAAAAAAATGCCATCATTACAAGAATTTAAGAAGAAACAACCTGAACAACAGTTATCTAAGTTTAAAGAAAGACCATTAATACAGGAATTTTTCGAAGGTGCTACTGCTGCGCCACAAGAGGAATTTCTCGAAGGTGCTACTGCTGCGCCACAAGAGGAATTTCTCGAAGGTGCTACTGCTGCGCCACAGGAATCTGAGGAAGAGGAAATTAAAAAATATATGAAAGAATTAAAAGCTGAGCGACGACGCCAAACCAAAGAATTTAATACAATAATTAAACAAATTGATTATCTGGTAAATAAATCACGTAGATCAAGTGAATATGCTAGCTTATCACTGGATAGACAAGCTCAAATAGTAAAAGACGTTTTTGACAAAGATGAAGCAAAAATAAAAGAATATATAATGCCAAAAAAAATATGCAAAACAGCACACAGTACCAGGACTAAAAGCAAAAATACGATCTTTAAATACTATTATTGAAGATAATAAAAAGAATTAGAACAAGATACAATGGGGTATACTTCGAGTAATTTACAACATCTTAATACTCTGCGAGATATTTACATACAAGCATTAAGTTTATCTGGTGTAAATATAGATGATTTTATTGAAGAAGAATCTATTGAAGAAGAATTTATTGAGAAAAGAGGAGAGAGAAGATTTTTAAACATGATTGAATCTGATAGAATAAAACACAGAGAAATTGCAGAAAATTTGTTTAATGATAATTTAAATTTTAAAATAAAAGAATTAACTACAGAAAACAGAGAAATGGGACAAGGTAAAAAATTTAAATCTGCTCGAGACGAAGAATTAGTTAACGATGCCATAAATTATAATAGAGATTTAAAATATATATATCATAAAGAACTAAATTTTCGTGCAAAAAATAATGCTAAGGTAGAAAAACGTTTGAGTGAAATGTTTCCGGGACAAATAATTTCTGATAAAGTTCGCGCCCGCTATCAACTTATTATTTTACAAGAAATAAGAACTAAGGAGAGTGAAAAGAAAAAGTAAAGTACAAAGATTAGAACAAATTATGGTAAATATTCCGGCTAATCTTAGTATAGCTCCGGGAGATCTTACCCCTGAGCAGCGTGGCATACAACTTAAGAGTATAGAAAACGAATTAAAGGACCTCAGAAAAAACCACATAGATTTATTAAACAGCGTGTATTACAAAGATATAATACAAAGATATGTTATACTTAGATCATTAACTAAAACTTTGGAAAATATTCATGAAATGAATGTGTTAAGATATAATCCAAAATACTCAGAGGTTATAGAAAAACTAGAAAATATTGAACATAAGACAGCAAAATTACTAGACTATAAAAAAAGTATTAAAAACATATCACACAGGTCGAGGTCTTGACCGTAAAACAGCACTAAAAAAATTAACTGAGATACGATCAAAAAATCTAACCAAAATAAAAGAAAATATGCGCCTCAAAAAACAACGTGAAGAAAGTTTTACAAAGATATTTAAACCAATTCGAGATTATTTTATTGGTAAGGACTTGAATTTGTTAGACGCACTTGGAGTTACAAAGAAAGGCGGTGAAGTAAAAATATTTAACAATGTGCGTGATGTTGTTGATAAGTTGATGCTGCTCATATCGTCCAAGCAAGCTGGTAATACTGGTGCTGAGATCGACAACAATATTGTGGAACTTTTGGATTTTCTTGTGAAAAACAAGTACATTTTAAAAAGTGAGTACGTGAAGTTACACAAATGTTTTGTCGATCTATCGTAGATCGATCACGATTAACAAAGTACTTTTGTCTAATGCTTTTGTAATAATGTCCGTTTCAGTGTCATTTGTTTTAAACGCAGAAACACAAAACAGTGCAAATTTTAGGGTGAGTTTTTATCCAGCGATCGAACTTGAACATAATATTCAATATGAGCTTGGGCTAATCTCAGCAACGATGTGGTCGGCAATCGATAATATTAAAACTGGCGTTAACGACCACATTACTATGATCATTTATGGCGTGAATTACCCAATTACAATACCTCACGGCCAATATGATACATGGAACATCAACAAGTTCATTAAAAATAAACTGACTGAACTTGGTTTTAACAAAGATGATTTTAATCTTACAGTCAATTACAATATTCTCCGTACGATAATAACGTTATCAGGTAAGCATCAAATTGATTTTAATGTTCCTAATAGCATCGCGTCTGTCCTAGGATTTAACAAACAGACGTATGGACCAAATGTCACTATCACAGGCGAACTTCCGATCAATATCACAGATGTCACTTCTGTGTTAATTAACTGCAGTATTGTGTATGGGTCATATACTACAACAGGAGCGCGTGGACAGTCTATATACTCATTTGTGCCAAGTGTCCCAGCTGGTGCTCTTATTGAAATTACACCGAGGCAAGTCATTTATCATCCACTCAGTGTTAATGATCGAATATCTGATATTACAATGTGGCTCACTGATCAAAATGGAAGACAAATTAACATTAATAATGAACAAGTTAACTATTATTTGCACATACGCAAAGTTTAATCGTGATAGTAATCGATCATGCAATCGAACACGATCAACAAAATAATTTGTAAATAATATTAAATAATGTTAAGAACTAAATTTCGCAGACACGGTTATCATGTTAAGCCTAATCGATCTACAACCGATCGACTTAACGGATTTGCAATCCGTCGACGTAAAGTTTTAAACAAAAAAATAGTAGGTGGATTTCTCAGTGGCATATTTTCTTTTGTTAGACAGATCATTCCGGGTATTGCAACAAAAATTGCACCTACTGCAATAAAAGTAGCAACGGCGATCGCTCCTACTGTACAAAAAGCAGCAGAGTCGTTTGTAATCTTTGTACTTTTGGTTCCAAGTCTCAATTGATCGACCAAAGTGCTGCTGCATCTGCAGCAGAAACTCCGGGTAAACTAAAACTATGAATTAGTCTGCCGATCAAACGCACAGGTGGACAGATCAAGACCGAGTCGAAAAAATTAGCATATGAACTACACAAACCAAAAAAAAAAAGTTTTTACGCCGGCGTGTTGTAGCAAATGCTGTGGATGACATCTGGGCAGTTGATCTTGCTGACATGTCCTCGCTCTCAGATGACAACGACAATAACAAATTTTTATTAAACATAGTTGATCTGCAGAGTAGATTTGCTTTTAGTATACCTATAAAAAATAAGATGGGCGCGACAATAACAACAGCGTTTAGTAAAGTTGTATCAGATAATGCGAGACAACCAAACAAAATTTGGACTGATCATGGCGTAGAGTTTTACAATAAACAATTCGAAGATTGGCTGAAGCAACATAATATTACAAAGTACGTGACAGGTAATGAAGGTAAAAGTGTGATCGTGGAACGATTTAATCGAACTATCAAAGAAAAAGTGTATAGGTGGATGACTGAAAACAACACAAACAGATACATAGACAATTTACCTCAATTAATCTCTGAATACAATAATACTAAACATAGGTCACTTGGTATTACGCCAGCGGAGGCAATGTCAAATCCACTGCTGGCAAACGAAAATCTGTATCGCAAACATAAATTTAATATTGATGACAAAGTTAGAATTTCCCTCGTAAAAAAATCTTTTGAAAAAGAATTTACTCCAAATTGGACCGAGGAAGTGTTTCTTATTAGTGAAATTATTAATACAATACCTGTTACGTACAAAATTAAAGACATGCCTGGATTTTCCAAAGGTAAATCCGGAGAAGAATTAATCGGTAGTTTTTATGAACAAGAATTACAAAAAACTGAACAAAATATTTTCGTGATAGAAAAAATATTACGAATGCGCGGTAATAAAACTTTAGCTAAGTGGAAAGGATATGGAGACAGTTTCAATAGTTGGGTGCCGACTGTATCAATCATTAATCGGTCATAGATCGATCACCGACGATAATATTTTATTGTAAATTTTAGTATAATTATCTAAAATTGCCTTACATTTAACAGGTCTGCAAAGATTAATCAGCTCATTTCGTCTCCCGTCTGTAATATCAATTAAATCAAAAATCCTAGCAAAAATATAAACAAATT
This sequence comes from Margaritifera margaritifera, assembly GCA_029931535.1. Classification (NCBI taxonomy): domain Eukaryota; kingdom Metazoa; phylum Mollusca; class Bivalvia; order Unionida; family Margaritiferidae; genus Margaritifera; species Margaritifera margaritifera. The sequence goes on from JAQPZY010001520.1 coordinate 2,476,193, forward strand.
TAATATTTTTTTTACGATTGGGGATTTTAATATTTAAAAAAAGTTTAAGTTTATTTTGGAACATTTGATTTTCGTCTGATGTAAAATTAAACTTTTTTATTTTTTTTTGCTGTGTGATACTTCGCATTGTAGCGACTACGCCTTGTGAAATAATATGGTCGTTTGTCGACGACCGTCTGAAAAATATAATCATCGTTCTCGACAACTTCACCTTGCTCTGGCTCGTATGACATTGACGATTGTACTTCATCTGGAAAATAAGTCTCGTTGTAGTTTATTCGTTCTCGTGTGGTGGTTGGTGCCACGTCCGACATTTCATTTAATATTTTTTTTTATCGCGATAGCATTATTTTAAATATAAAACAAATATTTAATTTGTAAAATTATAGTAACATAGTTAAATAACAATGACTATCCGATATCACTCGATTGGATATATCGGAAATAATCTCGATTTGGAAAAAGCAATAAGATACTGTTTTGCTACACCTGGCGTTTTCGGAACAATAGTACTTGGAATAAATAAAAAAACTAATAATCAGGAAGCAGAAAAAAAGCAAGTGCTGTTAACAGCAGAGGAACTGCAAGTTTATAATAAAAATGGAATGATTTTAGTCGAATACGACGTAGATGCAATAATGAACTACTGCCACTCATGCATTAAAATTGGAGAACTGATCCGAATATTAAAAACAAGTTAAACATACTCAAATTTTATTTTACGTTGTAGTTTGTTTTTTTTTTTGAGAAAGCTGATCTGTAAATTCCATCTGCAACATTTTTAACAGATATTAAATTGATATTAAAATATCTACTAGCTTTGGTCATAGACTCAAAAGTTTTTTGAATATTATTCTCAAAATCTATTGATTTCACTGGACGAGCCAAACCAAAGTTGCTGCCATCAGCGCCTTTTCCCCTGAAGCAATTTTCTTTTTGTGTAATGAGATCGAGATTTTCCAAACGATTATCGGTTTTGATATTATCAATATGATCTATGACATAACCTGATGGAATTTTTCCGCTAAAAACCTCAAAAACAAAGCGATGCAATGATATACATTTTATTTTATCTTTGTAACGAATAGCAAATCGTAAATAACCTGTATTACTCACATGTCCAACCACATTTTTTGTTCTTGCATGACAAATTATTCCTTGATCATTACATTCATAATTTGTATAAATTGGATGTACTTGAAATTCATTTTGCAAACCTAGATTATCAAGATTATTATCAATAATAGATCCATTAACGAAAAATACTCGTTGTCCAGGTGGGATTGGACTTACGAAACATGTGTAAATAAAATCTTTAACAAATATTACTTCATCATCGTACAATATTTTATACCCCGCTGGTGTTTTAATAATTTCAGTATTAATATTTACATCACAGATTACTCTTCCCAACCAAGTAGCGTACAGTCCACAATAATTTGGATGTTCATGAGGAACATTGAGCTCATCATACTCGGGTATCATTTCTGAAAATTTCATTGTTATACTTACAGTGTATTTTCAATATCTAATTGTTAGATTTATCAACAGCAAATTAAACATGACATATGTATAAATATAATGACGCGGAAACAAGCACAAGTTAAAAACATATCATCAGCTTTTGCCGGATTTGATAGTTCCTGGCAAGTAGATTTACCTCAACAAACTGTGACGATAACACCTAGCGAATTATACAACAAAATATCACCAACGATGAATCACGAACGAAACAAACATTTTGGTCTTACAATTTAGTGCAATACAAAGTTTCGTTTATCAAAAGACAGACCAAACAAGAAATAGTGGCCTATATTTCATCTACGTCAAAAACAGTGCTGCTAGGAACAGATCTAAACAAAGTAATAACAAAAATAGTGTACATCAGACTCGATCAAAAGATAGCCGAATACACATCATCAGGTTCAGCCTGGGTTCTACAAGCAATACAAGCAATTATATTTCACACACATAAATTTACTCCACTTCGAGGCAGCTCGTTTGTTGAGCTACCAGAAAAAACTAATAAAAGTAGATGCGTAATAAATGTCAAAAACAACGACCACAGATGCTTTATGTCTGCAATATTATCAGCATTACATACACTTGATAAAAATCCGAACAGAGTATCGCAATATAAAAAATATGAAAATACGTTATACTTTACCGGTATTAATTTTCCAGGAGAAGAAATTCAAATACCGAAGTTTTAAAAACTAAATAAATTAAGCATAAACGTGTTTGGTGTGACGGAAGATGTAAAATATTATCCTCGTTATCTAAGCAGTACATGTCACGCAGTAATAAACTTATTGTTTTACAAAAATCACTACTGCTATATCAAAAAATTTAATGGACTTGTTGCGACGCAGTACAACAAACATAAAAGCAAAATGTTCTTTTGTTATCGATGCTTACACGGTTGCCAGACACAAGAGACACTTAATAAACACCATGAATACTGTACAAAAATGCAAAAAGTAACATTACCTAAAACAGGCAGTGAAACATTAAATTTTACACATCATAATCATCAACTAAAAATACCCTTCGTAATTTACTGTGATTTCGAGTCTTTGCTTGCGCCTGTCGCAGCAGTGATTAATGATGCTAGTACATCATTTACTACAGGAATACAATAGCATGTTCCTTGCAGTGTCGCATACAAAGTAATCTGTACTTTAGATCCCAGATTGTCAAAAGATATTAAATTATATCGTGGCGAAGATCCGGCAAAGTTGCTTCTAGAAAACTTAGTTATTGAAGCAAATGAAATACATTGAATTTACAAACTCGTTAAAAACTAAATGTAATGACTGATCAACAAAAATTATATCACAGTTCAAATAATATATGTCATGTTTGCAACAAAGTAATTGAAAACGACAAGGTCATCGATCACGATCACATCACCGGAGATTATCGCGGACCTGCACACAACAACTGTAATCTACATTTTAAGTATCCTAAATTTGTTCCAGTCATACTTCACAATTTTCGAGGATACGATGCACATATAATCGTAAAGGCATTCGATGGTCAAAATCTGCGCGACAAAAAAATAAACTGCATTGCAAACAGCGATGAAAAGTATATGTCAGTAACATTGGACAATATCAGATTCATAGACAACTTCCAGTTCAGACCCGCATCACTCGATGTACTTGCGGCGGGCTGCTGTAAATTTACTTATCTAGAAAAATACTTTGGAAATTGTAGTTCCCTACTAAAACAAAAAGGCATTTACCCGTACGAGTACATGGATAACTGGAACAAATTTAATGAAACATCCCTACCTGATAAACGAGCATTTTATTCCAAACTAAAACTAGAAGGTATATTAAACAAAGATTATGATCATGCACAAAAAGTTTGGAACACACTTGGTTTTAAAACATTAGGTGATTATCACGATATTTATCTTAAAACTGATGTCCTTCTTTTGGCGGATATATTCGAGGAGTTTCGATCAACTTGTTTAACCTACTACAAACTTGATCCTTGTTGGTACTTTTCATCTCCCGGTTTGTCGTGGAACGCGTCCTTAAAATTAACAAATGTTAATCTAAAATTACTAACTGACCCCCAACGTGTTCTATTTCATCGAAAAATCAATACGAGGTGGAATAAGTACAATAACAAAAAAGCATGCGATCGCAAACAACAAGTACATGTCATCGCACGATCCAAACAAACCTTCTAGCTACATAATATATCTTACAAAAATAATCTATATGAATAGGCTATGTCACAACCAATGCCGGAATCTGGATTCCATTGGATCACTGGAGAGCAGTACCTAAAAGAAACTGATAAAACTGTACCTGATAATATCGGATATTTTGTTGAAGTTGATCTGATCTACCCCGAACATCTACACAAACTGCATAACTACTATCCTTTTTGCGCAGAGCAACTACTAATCACCGACGACATGCTATCACCAGAGCAACTCAAACTAAAAAAGCAATTTGGTCTTGGAAAAAGTACAGTAGACAAACTTGTTCCAAATCTCATGAATAAAAGCAAATACGTTATTCATCACTCCGCACTAAAACAAGCAGTAGATCATGGAATTATTATTTCCCAGGTGCATCGCGCACTAAAATTTAATCAATCATGTTGGCTCAAAGATTACATCGACTTTAACACCAACAAACGAACAACAGCAACAACAGACTCTGAAAAGGACTTCTTCAAGCTGATGAACAACTCTGTGTTCGGCAAAACAATGGAAAACATCAGAAAAAGAAAAAATATAGAAATCATCAACGATCTTCAGCGACGAAATAAAGTTGTAAACAAAGACACATTTTTATCCATGAACGTATTCACAGAAAATTTAGCTGCAGTGCACAGACGCAAAACAGATCTAAAACTAAATAAACCGATCTACGTCGGATCAGCGATACTTGATATTTCAAAGATGTTAATCTACAAATTTCATTACGACTACTTCATGAAAAATATCCTAATGCCGAGTTGCTGTTCAGCGACACAGACTCACTCTGTTATTATGTCGAAACAGAGGACCTATATCAGGATATATACGACGACAAAGACCTATTCGATCTATCAGATTATCCAAAAGACTGCAAATTTAAGTGCGACAACAATAAAAAAGTAATTGGTAAATTTAAAGATGAAACAAATTTCACCCCGATCATAGAATTTATTGGACTTCGAAGTAAAATGTACAGTATCAAACTCGATGATGGAAAAATAAAAAAGAGGGCAAAAGGAATTTCCAAAACAGTAGTAAACAAAAAAGTATCATTTGATGATTACCTCGATGCACTACAAGGCGATCACAATCATGTTTCAATGACTACAATAAGATCAGACAAGCACAATCTCAAAACAAATATAATTAATAAAGCTGGTCTATGTAACTTTGATGACAAGCGAATCTGCCACGATGGAATCAATACTTTCGCACATGGCTTTGAGGATATAACTAACAAAAAAATATGCAATAATATTCTTGACGAAATATTTGAGTAATCTTTCATTGAAAGATTCAAAGATTCAATTCAATTTTATCTAAATCATATAAATTAAATGAGTAATCCTCGAGAACTTATCTGTAATGTTGTAGTTCCTAAAATAATAGATGCATTAATAAACTTCAAACTAGCACAGTACACAAAGCAACGAGATAAAATAAGAAACATAATAAACGACGATTAAAAACCACCTCCAGTTGACCTAAATGAGGAAATGGAAATAATGAAACAGTATATTGATCATGTAATTGTGGGAATCAAAGATATGTCTGAAAAAATCAGCATTATAATCGGACCAGATGCAAATCAATAATTAAAACGCACAGTGACCTACACATTATCAGTAATCTTTTTTTCTCTAAATACCTTAATTTTATATCAATTATAAGAATAGGGGGGGGGGGGAGGCGAGAGATTACTCCTCTCTCAAAATTTAGGGCTTACCGATTTGGTTTCAGTACAGTAGTAAGTGTAAAGGCGATTGATCTCAGCATCTTTGTCTTTTCTGAGTGAGTAGCTCGGAGGTCCCATCAGGGATCGACGAGCGCCGAACGAGAAAAAGGCAAAGGTGCCGAGATCCGCCTTTACACTTACTACTACAGGTGATAAATTCAGAGATAGATGCATTACACAGTAACATGGGGAACAAAGTGAAGAATTCTGGAAGACTCAAAGACTTAATAATCTCAACTGGAGCAATTACAGAAAGACTCAAATTGTGAACGTAAATAAAACAATCAAGAGATCGACATGAATGGTTTTAGTTACCAGTAATACTAGCTGCAACAACAAGATGCCTGCTAATACTTTGCCAGAGCTGCAGAAAGGAAATATTTTAACAGCATTTCTCCAAAATTCGAAGACAATAAAAACAAAATAAATTTGAATAAAATTATGATAAGCAGAATAAGAACAACATATAAGTGTATATTACTGATTTAAAGGACAAAATCAAAATGTTAAATGATCATACCCTACCAACTCTCAAAGATAAGGTTGCTGCTGGAACATAACCATAGAATGAGCTACAAATTAATATTTTGACAGAGATCTGGTTAATAATATTGGTGTGTTACATAGTAGTATTGACGAATTTGACAAAAGGATAAAACTTGGGACAAAAGATTTATTCATTTAGAACAAAAATATAAACATATAAACTGGTGCATTCAAAGCTAAAATGGATTAAAAAAAAAAAAAAAAAAAAAAAAAAAAATTTCTTGCATTAAGTACATTGAAAAGGAAAATTTATAAATACGAACAGGAGCAATATAACAAAACCAATCTAATTTTTCCTGACTGGGTGGTTTTTACGGCATTTTCAACACATTATTTTTATATCAAGTCGAGAAAATGGGAATTAAGCGCCTTTCCCAAGAACACACTGAAACAGCCAAACCGAGCTAGCCAGGGCGGGTATAGAACCTCAACTCTAGGATTACAAGCATACGCTATCACGTGAACTACCGCGGCTTCCACCAAAGTAATGTCCAATGTGCATTGCTTTTTGAAATGAGGTGTATCCAGATGGTATTGATACAATATTGTTTAGTGAAAAATGTTTAACCAGAAAAATATAGGAATGTCTTGTTCATCAGTAAATTATCGGATAATGGTTACCGTTGTGAATTAATGTACGAAGAGTTAAGATATAGAACATAATACCGATAGGGTACATATATCGTACACATATCACATATTATAAGATATATCCCCAAAAAGGGCTGTTGAATAATTTAAGGCTGAATTACACTTCACCCACTTGTTAATACTTTTATGCTTAACTATGCCCCATCAATCTTTGCTGAATACAAGTTTCAGACACATTAGAGTTTATAGAGCAATATGTCATTAAAATGCAAACACCTGGTTGATATACGGTTTTTCTCAGCTTGGATTGTGAAGTAAAATATTACTTCCCTATTTTTTGACTTTTTATTGGATTACAGGCAAACGATCAACTTGATACTTTAGCAATTAATCTTAAAAAAAAGAACCCGATTGGTATCGTTTAAAATAAACCGAAACACTATCTAGAACAAAGAAGGAAATTTTACTACCTAACTGAAAGATTGAGAAAACAAGACTGAATTACAACGCTATTTAATAATTTTGATGATGATTTTATTAAATACTCTGATGCTATTTAAGAGGAAACTAGACAACCTAAACTTTGTGATTTATGCCAGCCTTCTGATCAATAGATAAAGTATGAACATACATTTCTTGTCGTTGTAGTTTGTGTTAGTGTTTCTGCATGCTTTTTTGTGGCAGTTCAATAGCAAAAAAAAAATTTTAAAAAAAAAATGGTAACGTATGGTAAATACATAAATCCTCACAACCAAAACACAACACATAATACTAAACATCTTAATCTGATATAAATACTAATACTAAACATCTTAATCTGATATAAATATTAATACTAAACATCTTAATCTGATATAAATACTAATACTAAACATCTTAATCTGATATAAATATTAATACTAAACATCTTAATCTGATATAAATACTAATACTAAACATCTTAATCTGATATAAATACTAATACTAAACATCTTAATCTGATATAAATACTAATACTAAACATCATAATCGGATATAAATACTAATACTAAACATCTTAATCTGATATAAATACTAATACTAAACATCTTAATCTGATATAAACTTACAATTTGCAATACCAAACTAAGCTGGATCCCAATGTTTTGATTGTATCTGGTAAAATTTCATGTCGTTTAATGTAAAGGTGATAAAAGATACTAACAATGCAGTAATAACAAAACAATATGAGGAAAATGCTTATTAATTATATGACCAGTTCCTGTGGTAGTTATGAAGGGACTACAACTAGAGTTCCTGTGGTAGTTATGAAGGGACTACAACTAGAGTTCCTGTGGTAGTTATGAAGGGACTACAACTAGAGTTCCTGTGGTAGTTATGAAGGGACTACAACTAGAGTTCCTGTGGTAGTTATGAAGGGACTACAACTAGAGTTCCTGTGGTAGTTATGAAGGGACTACAACTAGAGTTCCTGTGGTAGTTATGAAGGGACTACAACTAGAGTTCCTGTGGTAGTTATGAAGGGACTACAACTAGAGTTCCTGTGGTAGTTATGAAGGGACTACAATTAGAGTTGTTGCGGTAGTTATGAAGGGACTACAACTAGAGTTGTTGCGGTAGTTATGAAGGGACTACAACTAGAGTTCCTGTGGTAGTTATGAAGGGACTACAACTAGAGTTGTTGCGGTAGTTATGAAGGGAGTACAACTAGAGTTGTTGCGGTAGTTATGAAGGGAGTACAACTAGAGTTGTTGCGGTAGTTATGAAGGGACTACAACTAGAGTTCCTGTGGTAGTTATGAAGGGACTACAACTAGAGTTCCTGTGGTAGTTATGAAGGGACTACAACTAGAGTTCCTGTGGTAGTTATGAAGGGACTACAACTAGAGTTCCTGTGGTAGTTATGAAGGGACTACAACTAGAGTTCCTGTGGTAGTTATGAAGGGACTACAACTAGAGTTCCTGTGGTAGTTATGAAGGGACTACAACTAGAGTTCCTGTGGTAGTTATGAAGGGACTACAACTAGAGTTCCTGTGGTAGTTATGAAGGGACTACAACTAGAGTTCCTGTGGTAGTTATGAAGGGACTACAACTAGAGTTCCTGTGGTAGTTATGAAGGGACTACAACTAGAGTTCCTGTGGTAGTTATGAAGGGACTACAACTAGAGTTCCTGTGGTAGTTATGAAGGGACTACAACTAGAGTTCCTGTGGTAGTTATGAAGGGACTACAACTAGAGTTCCTGTGGTAGTTATGAAGGGACTACAACTAGAGTTCCTGTGGTAGTTATGAAGGGACTACAACTAGAGTTCCTGTGGTAGTTATGAAGGGACTACAACTAGAGTTCCTGTGGTAGTTATGAAGGGAGTACAACTAGAGTTGTTGCGGTAGTTATGAAGGGACTACAATTAGAGTTCCTGTGGTAGTTATGAAGGGACTACAACTAGTGTTCTTGTGGTAGTTATGAAAGGAGTACAACTGGAGATTATCTTTTAGAGTATGATACAATTATTCAGATTCAATGGCTCAATCGATGAATGACAATCACAGAAATAGAACTTCTTTCTTCAACGACTAAATTACTGGAGTGAGAATAATTGATGTAGCAGCTGATATGACTTTTGCAAATGCTTACTTGAGTCACCACGTATAGGTTTAAAAGAAGTTTTGACAGAGAAACTGATCCCGAAAGGTCGTTAAATCCAGCTGTAAAAAGATAATAATTACGGTGGAAGGATTACCCAATAAATTTTACTATCAGGGGTACAACTGTAGGCAACAAAGTATTTCCTTGAGGAGCAATATACTTATCACCTTTGTATCTGGCTGCATCGGTATATCCTTGGGGAAGGCACTTACCTCCCATGTCATCGGCATGATATAGATAGCAATGCGTTCAAAATGCCGTTAAAACCAACGAACCAGCCATTGCATCTGAACTGATTTGCACAGCAAGCATGATAATAGATTGCACTGTAGCAGTGTGAAATTAGTTAGTCCAGCAAGGTAAACACTCGAAGATGAACAGAAAAAGAAAATGTAGAGGTTCGCAAAATGAATATATAATTGGTTACAGATGTCTAGGTTAACATTCAAAGCAATAAATTTAATCGATAACATTTTAAAAGGTTGCGAATTAAAGAAATGTATGACGAAGTTTATTTTGAGATTTCATATTGTGTTTTTTTTATGAGTACGACAGATTTAAAAAGAATGAGCAACTGAGCAAAAAGTATAGAAAATGTGTGTATGTGGATTCATAATAATTACCAAAACTGAATGAAAAAAAACAAACACCACAAGACAATAATGAATTGATACATCTTTGATGTGTAATAAGACGCCTATTATCCAAACAATGTCCGAGTGAAATAATGAATGCTGTTACACATGCAATGAAAATGGATAATATCCAGAAACCGATGGTAATTTTGATTATATTCCTAAAGCGTAACTAAAACATAGAAGATGAAATACTAGTGTACTCGATATTTCACAAGTTAAAAGGCAATTAAATAAACATAAAGAGAGTGGGTACGGTCGTGGGGGTATTTAAGTTATTTGCCAATTTTGTGCCAATCAGATACGTTGATCAAACTATAAACAATCCCTTCTTAATATGTTTCACTCAAGATTTCGATATATCTATTAAACCTTCCAACACAAAAAGAACCGTAATATAAATATAGCGAAACCAAATTAAATTCACATGGAAGGAAGTTTCGATTAGGCTAACAAGATAAATTCTTATGCCTCCTTTACGAAAAGTGAGACAAACCAATACCATTTTTTAAATAATCGCACAGAACTTTTATCTAACATTTAAATTATGTATTCTAACGACCCACATAAAATCATTATATATATTTAAATTATGTATTATAACGACCCACGTAAAATCATTACATATAATGTTACAAATCGTGGAAAGCCAAAGTTATGGCTAGAGATGACAGAAGCCGAATAAAAGAACTTCTTTGACTAATTTGTCATCGTCTGGAAAAGTACAATCTTTTTTGTGAATACAATGATTTTATTTATGTACGTACAAAAGAATTGCATGTATGTGTATCGTTTGAAGGCACATCAGCACAGTCATGCTTATAATAGTGCAGATTTAAAGTTTACTTCTAAAAATAAAAAGGAAAAAATGCAAAAGACTTTAGGAAAATGTAAAAAGTCAAAGTCTTGGCAGTAATATTCGAGTGGAATTAAAGCATTTGTTAAATCATATTTAGTGAATAAAGGTATTGTCTCAAGGGTTTGCAGTGATATGCAAGATTGTGTGTACTACATATCAATGCAAATTTATTGAATAGAAATAAGGCAAGAATGGTGGCTAATCTGGTAAAAAGATATAGACTTATAAAATTCTTGTAATTTTCTTTTTTTAAATTGAGAATTTTTTAGCTTTATAGAGCCAATAGTTTGTTGTAGTGACGTGCAAAATATAACAACAGGAGCCCAAATCATTTCTCATACGGATCACTGCCACAGGTGTCACGTGACAATGGGGCCTAGCTTGTAAACGTCCCATTGTTCAGGTGACACCCTAGTATGGGGATCCCTTTCAGTGTGCTCGACCAGTTTAGACCTAAACAGACAACAACAACAAAAACCTCTGTTAATTAAACACGCATCAATTAGTTAGAAAAACAAGAATCTCCGGGGAAATTTTGTCATAATCAGAAACAAAAATACAGAGCAAAACAGACAAAAGAGCAAAATCTGAATCCTCGAAATATTTTATCTCTTTTAACATGTCACATTCATTAAAAAGGCCCCCCCCCCTCCCCTGCAAACATAGCAATGATGACATGGACCCCTGTAATTGCATTGCTATCAAGAAAGCTCTAATCGTAATGTTCTATTCAATAGCATGCAAAATAAGTTTTGTTTCATTTCGCAATTACACACATATAACTAGTCTTGAACGCAAAGTATACAATCTCATACAAATTGATTGAAAAATGGCGCAGTTATGCACAATTAAATTAATATATTTTATGTAATGCTAGTAAGCAATGTGACGGACGTTAGACCCGAATGTCTGCCAAGCTTGACATTGTGAATGTGATAACGTAATACGTAATAACTTTTCTAGCAACAGTATTGGCCAGCGGCCCTAAAGAGCTCCAAAATAAGGAATACATATGTGAAACATTAAGAAACTAACATATTACAACACTCGATATTACTATTCAATATGGAATGGTTCCTTAAAATACGCAACAGGTGGCAAACCTAGTATCGACACGTGTTTGACATTCGGCGATTGGTTAATTAAACTTTCATTGTCAAGATCTTTGATACTATAACAATGTCCTCCACCACCATCCCCACCACCACCACCATCACCACCACCACCACCACCACCTCCAGCACATATAGCTAATCATAATATTATAACACTTGGTTGCATGTTTGCTTGCTGGAATTGAAACTATGTCTATTTTTGAGGGAGCTGGTACTGCAAAATAATAGAGAAACGACTTAAATAAATAAATAAATAAAATATCGACTTGTTCATTCTTTTATAACTTGTTTTAAAGCCAGGCCTAAAATTACATATCAAACAAAATTACTTTAAATACGAGTGATTTTTAAAAAAATAAAAATTTGTCTACAAATAGACTAATATATGCAACGATCATTTCATCAATAATTCGAACAGTGAACACATCCGATGACAATATCAATTTTTCATCGATTATTCGAAAAGGTAACACAGCCGATGATAACATCAATATTGACAGAGAAATTAATTTCAAGCAATGATTACTAACAGATCATTAAGAAACTAAACCTAGCATAGGAAGTAGTGCACGCAAAACCTACTTAACATTAACTATTTCTTCATTGACGGATGCAGATTTTGTTAAACAGTAAGTAATTTGATGTTTGGGCGGAGCGATTGGTCATAGATTTTAACCAATGAAACGACATATATTTGCAGTAATCAAGGTTAGTTGACTTTGCTGAGATTTTTGGTTGTATCTTCATATCAAATACTCCAGACAATTCAAAACCTTCAGGCTCTAAACTTTAAAAGCTTGTGTATTGGAGACGAATGGACACATTTTCTTCAAGCTTCAAACATAGTATCCGCATAAAGCTAAGTTTCTGCTATGATATATATATATTGAAATTTGAATGCAGTAGTTTAGAGAAAACCTACATATTTTTTTTATCCACCGTTCTTACCTTGAGAAGATTGTATTGGTATTTGTATTTGCTTCGACAGGGAGATCTCAAATTTGTACAGATCCAAATTAAATGGTTTTCATTTAATCACTGATAAATTTGTATGTACTAAAACCATGCACGGTGATGCTGTTTTGATGCTTGCAGTGAATGTAATGCTTGTGTTAAAGATTTACTGGACTATATTCTTGAAGATAATTTTGATCTTATGTCCGAGGCAGATTTTTCTTGTCATGGTACAAACTACTGAAGTTAGGGATTAGATGAAATATTTTTAATATTATGTATCATACGTATTTTCTGTGTGAAAATGTTAAATGAAGAGTTAATAATATTTTATCTGAGGAATATATGCATTCTCTGTACGAAAATGTTAAATGAAGAGTTAATCATATTTTATCTGAGGAATATATGCATTCTCTGTATGAAAATGTTAAATGAAGAGTTAATCATATTTTATCTGAGGAATATATGCATTCTCTGTATGAAAATGTTAAATGAAGAGTTAGTCATATTTTATCTGAGGAATATATGCATTCTCTGTATGAAAATGTTAAATGAAGAGTTAATAATATTTTATATGAGGAATATATGCATGCAGCTGGAGTACGGTAAGATGAATATATATCACCGTTTTTATTGTTATTTTTATTAACAATTTGGAAGTGACATTTTCAGAAAATGAGGTTCCGTGAGTAGATTTAATTACATGGAATTTGTTTTTATTCTTTATGCAGATGATATAGCAATTTTGTTTCCAAATTTGTTTGGATACTCTTGGATACTAATTGTAACTATTGGTATAAATGGTGCCTAAAATTAAATATAAACAAGACAATAATGTTAATTGAAAGGGGTGGAAAAATACTATATAATGCTACAATTTATTTATAATGCTTTGAACCAATAAATAGTAAAGAACAACAAAATCTTTGCATTGTTTTTATGTTGTAGATTTATATCAAATTTTAATAATTCACACAAACACACACACACCCATACCCACACCCACCCACCCACCCACCCACCCACCCACACGCATATATATAGATATATATATATATATATATATATATATATATATATGCAGCACGTGGACTAAATTAATAAAGTCTTCTCACTGATGAATAAGGTAGAAGGTAGATATGCAGCTGAAATGATGTATATAGATATCACCCAATTTTTTTAAATTTCTGTGCCACCTTCCGAATTCATCTATATCATGCTATTTAGTATGTACTTGCCATGGTTTATTGACTTTATGCAATAAACTGTATTCATTCATTGATTCACCTGATACCGGTAATGATGATTTTTCTTTACTACGTAACACCAAACATTTTTTTTAAAACCTATAATAATTTCAGTTTTGTCATTTGTACAATTGTGTACAACTTTTAACATACGTGTACTGCATGATAGACTATTCAATAATAAAGTTGGTTATATAAAATGTATTACAATATAACAGCAGCAGTACAGTGGATTATGTGGTAGTGTTAACAGAGTGAACCGAGTTGTTTCCCTTTATTACAAAATTTGGACTAGATGATTACAGAATCGCTAACTTAGGGTTGTCAGATTCGTTCCAAGTTAGCATTCAGTATTAGGCACTATATGGGACGTATGTGTTTGCAAACGACTCAGTCACCTTTAACTTCTCCTACTTCATTAGTATAGTCATTTTTATTTTTATAAAAAATTTGTTGAATCTTTCAAGCATAATAGTGTATGTGAAAAAGACGTACAGCCTATCAATTTTGTGAAATTGGGCCTTTAATTTTTGTAAGATACTTATGTTAAAAAGTTACTATTTAATTCAACTAAAATATGGTCAGTTGTCTAACTGTCTAAGGTGTGTGCAGTTAATTAGGTCTTATCAGCAATCACAGCGGACATGTGGTTGGTCAGTTCTTCGGTGTGGCATGGAGTGGCGGTAGGTTCAATTGTCAAAAAGTATGACAATTGACAAAATATTTTGATTTTATCGTCAAAGATTTTGGAGAAAATACAAGGTTCCTTGTTGCCTTCTATTAAAAGGATAAGAAAGTATTAGAAACCTTGTTTGAAGAAAATCATGTCTTCCTGATTGTGTTTGTTGTTCGTCCTTCGAGTTCGAAGATAACCATGATATCACTAACTGGTTTTGTTTCTGTGAGTACGTGAGTGGCTGATTAGGCCAATTTGTACTCTGAACAGTCGGTGACACAGGTGACAGGAGTAACCGCTTGGGTTTGCTTGATCATAAGAGGAAGTGCTGCAGTTCTGAGATTTAAATGTTTAAGTGTTTCAAGGATGACTTGAGGGAGTCTTTGAAGCGTTTCTTCTGACCACCCTGATATCGCTTTCCCTCCTTCAGCTCGCCATAGAAGATCTTCTTTGGTAGTCGCTCTTTTAACATCCTGTTGACGTGGCCTGCCCATCTCAGCCGTGATTTCATCAGCAGAGTTTAGATGCTTGGAATGCCTGCCCGTGTGAGAACCTATGTCTGGTACCCTGTCCTGCCATCTTCTCATCAGTTTCCTCAGGCAGCCCCTGTGAAAATGTTTCAGCTTTTTGACATGGTGTCTATTTGTTTCTTCGCGATCAAAGAGTAGGACAACCTTGCATCCATAACACTTTCGACGGCAAAGGTGCTAAATGTTGTGCATTTGTATTATAGCTTCACTGTTTCTACACTACATGAATTATGTCCGATCCAGTAAGGAAATATATCCAAACACAGATGTTGTGCATTTGTATTATAGCATGAATTATATCCGATCTAATAAGGAAATATATCCAAACACAAGAGGTCTAGTTCACCAAATTGTTCAATGGCTGTGATCAGGGTGATTACACGAATTTTGCATAGTAAATGAATAAACAAATAAATAATACAAAATCTGTACTTTTTTCCGCAGTTGTGAAAGATAATACGCATTTACATGGAAAAAATATATCGGTAGAAACAGCACAAAAACTCTAAGTAATTATAGATCTATAAAGTATTTTTCAGAAATTCATTACTGCTTTATTTTCAATTACCGTATACATTTTGAAGAAAATAATTAACCAATTGATGCAGGAATTCGATTAAATTGTCAGTAACATTGTAATTTCGATCTTGAAAAAGATTCCTCACTTTGGGGCCATCTGTTCGTACATCCGCCAATACGAACAAAAATAATCGGTATAATGCAGAAAATCATTACACGTGGTCAGCCTGTGCAAAGAAAAGCGGTTATTACCCGTAACATACATGACAAGTATAAAAGAGACATGATTAGAACAGTTGTTCCAAATTGTACCATAACGAATGAGTGGCATCCCCTTCTTAGACACAACCTTTCGTCAATCTTATTATCCTTAATTTTTTTAGAAGACTTGATACATTTCATGGATCGACTTAAAATTAAATTTAGAATTTCTAGTCACTAAAAACGGCGTACACTTGAGTCGCTACCCACATTTTAAAGCAAATACCTTCCGAGGGAGTGATTATAGTCCTCGAACGTCTTTTCCATATGGTATTTCAGACGATTAATCAAGTCCCCCATCTCCCCCCACATATAATTGTAAAGGCTGCTGTTTTAAAGGTTGATTGATGTAGGTCGGCATTCGACTTCTTGTGAATATACCAGAAATTTATAAAGTATATATATATATATATATATATATAAATATATATTATATATATTATATATATATATATATATATATATATATATATATATATATATATATATATATATAATAAAATTAATATAATATTAAATATCAGACTAAAATATAATGAATAAAATAAAATAAAATAAAATAAAATTTACGTAGGTGCATCATCTATTATTTACGAAGGTGCACGTCTAGTGCCCATACTTCTACGTATCATTAGACAAACCAAACTGTTAAGTTACCTCCCTTGAGAATGTTGGCAATGGAAAATCGTTAGGGCTTATTTCGTGTGTTGTTTTAGTCCTGTCTCTTGTAATAGCTGAAATATTTAGTGCATCGGCACTAATTTGTAATATTTAGGTAATAATCACTTAATAAAATGTCATTTGACTCTGATGCACACGCCAGATCAAGGCGGAAAGCGCTGCGCGTAGCTGTAGGTGCCTTGTGTACAGAAGTGGGGTTCGGAGTAGTTGAAGATTCAGCGCTGGAAACGTTAACAGAAATGTTGCAGAGTGGTAAATCGCTTAATTATATCATTATTATGAATAAGTTGCATGATGGTAATTCAACACTTTCATATTGCAGAGTTTTGTTTTTAACTTAATGTGTCATGTATTTTCGAGGTTCAAGTGATGTTGAGGCTAAATTAGGTATAACGTTTTGGGGATGACAAATCCAACAGTATGTAAAGACCTTTAAATCATGTTTGATAAAAATATAACACCTAAGACTCGAGATGGAATTAGAATGTCCAGGAAACCAAAGACTTGAGACGGGATTAGAATGTCCAGGAAACCAAAGACTTGAGATGGGATTCGAATGTCCAGGAAACAAAAGACTTGAGATGGGCTTAGAATGTCAAGGAAACCAAAGATTTGAGATGGGATTAGACTGACTTAACAATTGATATTCCAGTGATCATTTCTGTCAAATGGCAGATGACCAGTTCTTGTAGCATACAAATTGTTGTCATAGTGCTAATATTTTGTGAATGGATGCAATTTCACCAGTATTAACAAAGCTCAATTTGATCAGTTAGTGCTTGATTTGTAGATCAACTACCACAATAATGCGCGCACTTGGCAATTTTTTGAGCAATGATACTATATCATAAATTATATAGGTATTAAATCACTTGGTGAGGTTGCACAATGACAGACATTAAGGAATTTGAAGGTAATGTCTGCTGTTACATGCAGTTTTAATGTATACAACAAAGTACAATTGTCATGACACATGATCGCTGCTGTTACATACAGTTCTAATGCTTACAACATAGTATGATTGTCGTGAGCTCTAATGCATACAACATAGTATGATTGTCATGACAGTTCTAATGCATACAACATAGTATGATTGTCGTGACAGTTCTAATGCGTACAACATAGTATGATTGTTGTGACAGTTCTAATGCATACATGGTATGATTGTCGTGACAGTTCGAATGCATACAACATAGTATGATTGTCATGAGTTCTAATGCATACAACATAGTATGATTGTCATGACAGTTCCAATGCATACAACAGAGTATGATTGTTATGACAGTTCTAATGCATACAACGTAGTATGATTGTCATGACAGTTCGAATGCGTACAACATAGTATAATTGTCATGACAGTTCTAGTGCATACAACATAGTATGATTGTCATGACAGTTCTAATGCATACAACATAGTATGATTGTCATGACAGTTCTAGTGCATACAACATAGTATGATTGTCATGACAGTTCTAATGCATACAACATAATATCATTGTCATGACAGTTCGAATGCATACAACATAGTATGATTGTCATGACAGTTCTAGTGCATACAACATATTATGATTGTCATGACAGTTCGAATGCATACAACATAGTATGATTGTCATGACAGTTCTAGTGCATACAACATAGTATGATTGTCATGACAGTTCTAGTGCATACAACATAGTATGATTGTCATGACAGTTCTAGTGCATACAACATAGTATGATTGTCATGACAGTTCTAATGCATACAACATAGTATGATTGTCATGACAGTTCAAATGCATACAACATAGTATGATTGTCATGACAGTTCGAATGCATACAACATAGTATGATTGTCATGACAGTTCTAGTGCATACAACATAGTATGATTGCCATGACAGTTCTAATGCATACAACATAGTATGATTGTCATGACACATCATCACTGCTGCTGTGATGATAATGAAGATAAATAATTAAGATTTATCTTTATTCATTACAATTATTTCTCACACGCAGGTTTCTCAATAGACATGTACCCTCAGGTTTTGATGGATTTAAATTTAAACCATTTTTTCCACATGGAAATTCCAACCCATGCATTTTTATAATGCATGTTGATTTAGACTAGAGTATCAGTCTTAATTACACTTGATTCACCTCTGGATAATTTCCTACTGAGCATGCACTATCCCTAACACATTCACTGTTTGCACCAGTGATCAACATTTGCTATACTACTGTTTGCACCTTATCGGCCAATATTATCGCACCTATGTAAAGTCAATATAAACTGGATGGCGATAATAGTTCACTGATGTCATGCTAAGGTGTGCATAACTGAATCAAGGTTAATTTGTTTTGAGATTATCTTTCACATTTATGATAGTTAGAGGAAAATTTGTTTGTTTGCTTTCGTGAGCATTAATGCCATTTTTCAGTACATGATAGGCTATACATGGCAGCCAGTATATTTGGTGGAGGAAGAACCACTGACCCACGGGAAGCTACTTGCAAGCTTTCTTACATACCCACGTTATTTGAGCTGAGACTCGAACTCACGTGGATGGAGGTGAGATGTCTGAGTGATCAGTAAATGTGAGCGCTTTAGACCACTCGGTCACTCAGGGCTCCACTTAGAGGAAGAGGGAATCAGTTATGACTTGATTGGACTAAGTTTTGATCAAATACCAGCGTTTATTTGATTGCCCATCAAATTATAATCTGATTGCCCATCAAATTATAATCAATTAGACAAAACTGTGGAAAATATGTACGCTCGCAAAGCCAGTTATCAAAGGTACATGGACAAACTTTATTGCCAATTAATTTGCTTCAATTGGTGAAACAAAAAAAAAAATTCAGGTGTTTTAATTAATGTATCATTTGGTAAGAATGTACTAGACATTATGCTCAATGATTTATTTTATGCTTTGGAATTACTCCAGATTGAATAATGAGATGGAATAATTTTGTTATATTAGATGTATTTGTGAACTGTTAAATCACAATGGCTCAAAGAAGTATATTTTCTTTTCTGTCTCAGCCTCAGAAATGACCTGTTAGTCATACATAATTAGAAAGAGAAACACTTATACAAAAATCAGTAATGGCCATGTCTATCTCACTGTCTCCATGTCTGTTTCTTACAAAATACTGTACAAGTGTTTTTCTTTATTCAACCCGAGACAAGAAATCTTAAACCCCAGTTTTCTTTATGAATAATGAACAATCCCATCTATGAGCTTATGACTGTCAAAAACAAATGACTCTTGAAATTTCAGTTTTGACTCTTGAGATTTTGGGGTCAAGGGTCAAATGACTCTTCAGTTTTGAAATCTAGTGAGCACCCTGTCACACACATTTGTTGAAACATAGTACAGTTGTCATAACACATGATGACTGTTGCTGTTGCATGCAGTTTTAATGCATGCAGCATAGTACAGTTTTCATGACATAATCACATGCCATGATAATGAAGATAAAGAACTAAACTAAGTTTTATCTTTATTCATTACAATTATTTATCACACACAAACATACTATAAAAGGTGTCTATTCATAGATATTGTTGTCATATAAAAGCTGCTCCCCCGCCCCGCCAAAATATAAAAGAGAGGGATTCTGCCTCTGTGTGAAAATTCTGGACAAATCACTGCATTATATGAAACCTAGAGACAGAAGTTTCAAACTTATGAGTCCATTACAGTGTTGTTCCTAGCCTGTTTTAGGATGGCACTGCCCCCTGCCCTCCCTGTGTGGTGCCCTTCTCTCGCCAAACTGCACCCTGTCCTCATTGGTTGCTGCAGTTTCTTAAATGTTGGAATCTAATGGCATATGGTATTATTCAACATTTTAGACATCCGTTAAACTCTATTTGTCACTTGCAGTGCAAATACTATCTTAAATAAATCCATGGAGTGTATACAAATGTACTCTGCCATAGAGGAGGTGCCCTCAGAAGCGGTTTTATGATATTTACAATACCCTGTCAGCAACCAGAGCACTGCCCTGACTAGTTGTCTTGTGACAATACTGCATTACCTGAAACAGGGACTCTCACTATCAAAATCTTCGCTGCTACAAAATTCGGAATTGAGAGCAAGAAAGTCTCGAATATTTCTGGTAGTCGAGATCTAGATTTTTGTGAAATGGTACTGAAAATAAATGTGTTCTGTCATAGTTAAATAAAATTTCATGCCCCCCCCCTTTTTTTTTTCTTTCATCAAACAAATCCTGGCTTTGTGAGCAAGGAATATTTTCATCTCTCTAAATTTTATGTCACACTTTTAAATTTCAGTTTTGACTGAGATAGGAAGAGCCTCACGGTCCTATGCTGAGCTGTCTGGGAGAACAGAAGTCATGGTCACTGATGTCATCATGGCTGTAGTGGATCAAGGTTAGTGGTACAACCCAAATTAGGCTGTTTCCCTTTACTCCATTGACCATGCAACCCAAATTAGGTTGTGTTATGCCATATCCCTTTACTCCATTCACCACATAATTATGGTGAGGTTAAAAGTTGTAAAAGGGGGACTTAAAGCAAAAAATCCATGAAAATTTTCACTCTTTTTATTTGGAAGATATTAACTTCATAAATACGGAAACTGTATTTGAAATTTGGGAAAAATTGTACTTATAGAAATATTGTAGTTGAAACTTTTAAAAATCTAGCTTATCTACCATGTGTTTGGCACCACCATATTGCAGAGGTAAAATGTATGAATGATACGAAAGCATTAGAGGCTGTCCAAATGGTTTGTTGCATCTCAATGTTGGTTTGTGTTCATTACAGCTAATAATGTTGTTTAAGTGAAATATTTTCATAAAATAAAAAATGTAACAGTGATGAATAGGGAATGAAAAAGAAGCCTTATTTGGCTTTTGTTAGTAAGACCTGAATGCCTGCCTTTACAGACATGTTTTTTAAATATTGAATGACACTTGAATCTAATAAAAAGGAATGTAACTTGTATCTCTCCTCAAAGATGAACTTTTTTCATCAGAGGTAGCTTTAATTGACAGGCAGATAGATTAAGATACCGAACTATACCTGTCATGCTGGCACAAAAACTGATCCCCATTCCTGATGCAACAGTATGACTGCTTTTCCCACCATCATTGCTTTGACACTCTCTCCAAATGATAAAACTGCAGAACTTTCGAATTTGACAGATTGACACATTTGAGTTACACTGACTGTGACTGGAGGACGGTGAGTACAAACGAGATGAGAAATGTTTACACATAGATTTACATGATACAGTATGCCTTGATCTAAACAATATCTTCCTTGTGTAGCAAAAGTTTAGTTTGCATGCACCGAGTGGCCAATGTCAATATGCTCCAGTAACCACTTAATGTAGGGAGAAATCATTATTTGGTTAGAAAACATCTGGCCTCTGGCCATGAAAAGCAGGTTTAAGGCTGTCAAGTTTATATGTGTAAATTACATCCTTTTATGTTAGCCATGTAAACATTTACAAAACCTGCCTTCCATTTAAATGATAAATAAAATGCACGACAAAATGACGTAACTTGTGTCTCGGTCTTATTCAAAGTGGCTAAAAGTAAGCATGGCAAGTGATCTCCAGTTTGGAAGTATGTCCCAATTCTTGATGCTGGCGGAAAACAGAAAGCTAAATGTAACCTATGCACTACAGAGAAATCCTTCACTTGTGGTAGCACAGCTGTGATGACCAGCCATTTGAAACATATATACCAGTCTCTTAAAGCCAGGCAAGTGAGCACATGGTCTCTGGCAAAAAAGTACTCACCCAACAGCCAGTTGCAACATTTAAGTCACCAGTTTTATTCACATTTGTGTACTGAAAAACTAGCCATCATGTATGTGTGTGATCTCTGACCACTCACTGCAGTTGACAGGGAGGGATTAAACAATTCTGTGCCAAATTAAGCCCCTTGTACAAAAGTACCAGGAAAAACCACACTTTCCAAATATGTTTCTTTCTGCTATGGTGAATTATACTAGTGAGTAACTTTTGTGATGATCCCCACTGCTTGGTGTGAGTGCCAAACAGCTGATAAAACTGGTGGGAAGAAAGGGAAAGCCCCGTGTATTTTTTTTTTACACAGGTGTTGCTGCTAACTGACTTTCATATATCCACACTGTTCATGAATATTGAAAGAGAAAATGAAGGAAATGTCTGTAATTGTTTGTTTGTAAATTTTAGGTGGCTAAAGTTTCACGTTTGTGCATTCTATCTATGAAGTAATATTGTGGCACACTTAACTTTTTTTAACAGTCATTGAATACCCAAATTTGTAACTTTTGGTCTACATGTACAACTGATGTTTAAGGAAATTTAAGTACCAGGCCTGATTCGACTCAGCTGGCTATGGAAGTTTAAGCTTGATTCTTGCTTTAATCTTGATAACACTAATGTTATCATTAGAGTAATGAGTCAGTCTGTATTCCATAATGTACCTTGGTGAATTTTATTGATACATGTAGCAGTCATTACCTTGTAAAAATTTGAGTTGAAACTTAGGTAAAACAGGTAAATAATTGTATGAATTACTGTGGAAAATAGTTGTATGCATTATTGTGGAAAATAGTTGTATGAATTACTGTGGAAAATAGTTGTATGAATTTCTGTGGAAAATAGTTGTATGAATTACTGTGGAAAATACTTGTATGGATTAATGTGGAAAATAGTTGTATGAATTACCGTGGAAAATAGTTGTATGAATTACTGTGGAAAATAGTTGTATGAATTACTGTGGAAAATAGTTGTATGAATTACTGTGGAAAATAGTTTTATGAATTACCGTGGAAAATACTTGTATGAATTACTATGGAAAATAGTTGTATGAATTACTGTGGAAAATATATGTATGAATTACTATGGAAAATAGTTGTATGAGCTACTGTGGAAAATAGTTGCATGAATTACTATGGAAAATTCTTGTATGAATTAATGTGGAAAATAGTTGTATGAATTACTGTGGAAAATAGTTGTATGAATTACTGTGGAAAATAGTTGTGTGAATTACTATGGAAAATAGTTGTATGAACTACTGTGGAAAATAGTTGCATGAATTACTATGGAAAATAGTTGTATGAATTACTGTGGAAAATATTGGTATGAACTGCTGTGTAAAATATTGTATGAATTACTGTGGAAAATACTTATTTTATTATTTAATTTTAAGAAGACTTTGTTTTTCCTATCATTGTCATTCATAAAAATAACTCATATTTGCCATATTGCCAGTTCTGGCATGCAAGTGGATTAATTATATTTAAATGGAATTGTTTCATGTTCCAGTGATCATATAAAAGTTTAAAATTGTTTGGAAATGTGACAGCCTTAAGAATGTAGCGTTATATACATGACTTTCATAGAGGAAATTTGCTCTGGGAAAAATTAGAATTACAGTTGAGACCAGGTGACCGTTATTTAAAGGTGATCACTTTTGACAGGTGGTCATTTTATAAAAGTGACCATTTTGACAGGTTGCTATTATATAAAAGTGACCATTTTGACAGGTTGCTATTATATAAAAGTGACCATTTTGACAGGTTGCTATTATATAAAAGTGACCATTTTGATAGGTTGCTATTATATAAAAGTGACCATTTTGACAGGTTTGACTGTAAATTCAGATAGAGCTTCTATACTGTATTCTTTATTCAAAGAACTGACAAAAGTGAAATCAATGGAACAGTTTAATACTCAAAGGATACAAAACAGGACTTATTCATTATCTGACTGTTTACCTGTCACTAATACTTTAATGTTTTAAGTTTTAACTTAGTTATTTGTTTTTTTACACATTTATGATGTACATGTACTTGTTTCAGTATAAATTTTTTTAACAATCTCTTATTTAAAACATGTCTTAAGCATACTGCATGAAATACATAAAATGCAATATAGACTGTCTCATTAATGAATACATAAATGCAATATGGACTGTCTCATTAATGAATAAAAAAAATGGAAAAGAAAATGTTTGAAAGGCTTGTTTAAAGGACAGGGTAGTCAGTTATGATTTTTTATATTGTAACTTAAAGAAAATTATTTTCTTCTGATGGATTGTCATTGAGATTTTCAAGACATTAAATACCATTTTATACCCATGCCCTTTCAAGATAAAACTTATGATAAAATTCATGACTTCAGTCCATAACTCATAGATTGAGAGAAAGATTTTCAGCCTGAGCTTTCCATCCATTCATACTGGCCATGTAGCAAGGCTGAGCTTTCCATCCATTCATACTGGCCATGTAGCAAGGCTGAGCTTTCCATCCATTCATACTGGCCATGTAGCAAGGCTGAGCTTTCGATACATTCATACTGGCCATGTAGCAAGGCAGAGCTTACCAACCATTTATACTGGCCATGTAGCAAGGTAGAGCTTACCAACTATTCATACTGGCCATGTAGCAAGGCAGAGCTTTCCAACCATTCATACTGGCCATGTAGCAAGGTAGAGCTTACCAACCATTCATACTGGCCATGTAGCAAGGCTGAGCTTTCCATCCATTCATACTGGCCATGTAGCAAGGCTGAGCTTTCCATCCATTCATACTGGCCATGTAGCAAGGCTGAGCTTTCCATCCATTCATACTGGCCATGTAGCAAGGCAGAGCTTACCAACCATTCATACTGGCCATGTAGCAAGGCAGAGCTTACCAACCATTCATACTGGCCATGTAGCAAGGCTGTCATTTTATTGTGATAAAACTGTAAGCAGTAGACTGGGACCATTAGTTAGGATGGGTTGATATGAAAATTTATCACATGATATCATCATTATAATATTTCTTAAAACCATTGTTCATTAATGATACTTGATATCTGTGGCATGTCAGAACAAGCCAAGCAATGTAATGTACTTGACAAGTAATTTATTTCCAAGGCAACTCAATGTACTTGACAAGTAATTTATTTCCAAGGCAACTCAGTGTACTTGACAAGTAATTTATTTACAAGGTAGCTGATTGTACTTGACAAGTAATTTATTTACAAGGTAGCTGATTGTACTTGACAAGTAATTTATTTACAAGGTAGCTGATTGTACTTGAGAAGTAATTTATTTACAAGGTAGCTGATTGTACTTGACAGGTAATTTATTTACAAGGTAGCTGATTGTACTTGACAAGTAATTTATTTACAAGGTAGCTGATTGTACTTGACAAGTAATTTATTTACAAGGTAGCTGATTGTACTTGACAAGTAATTTATTTATAAGGTAGCTGAATGTACTTGACAAGTAATTCAATTCCAGGCCAACCTAGCGTACTTGAAAAATCATTATTTCCAAGGCAGTTGATTGTACTTGACAAGTAAGTAAATTCCAGGCCAACCTAATGTACTTAACAAGTAATTTTTTTACAAGTCAGCTGATTGTACTTGACTAGTAAATTTATTTCCAAGGCAGCTGAATGTACTTGACAAGTAATTAAATTCCAGGCCAACCTAATGTACTTGACAAGTAATTTATTTCCAGAGCAACTGAATGTACTTGACAAGTAATTAA
Organism: Margaritifera margaritifera; assembly: GCA_029931535.1. Taxonomy (NCBI): domain Eukaryota; kingdom Metazoa; phylum Mollusca; class Bivalvia; order Unionida; family Margaritiferidae; genus Margaritifera; species Margaritifera margaritifera. Next base: position 2,502,377 of record JAQPZY010001520.1, read on the forward strand.
ATTCCAGGCCAACCTAATCCACTTGACAATTAAATTCCAGGCCAACCTAATGTACATGATAAGTAATTAAATTCCAGGGCAGCTGAATGTACTTGACAAGTAATTTAAATTAGCTTTTTGTGGTTTTTTGATTGACTATTTTTTTTATTAAAGTGCTTATTTCAATCTTATATTTGTGCTCAGTTCACATTACATTTATACAACAGGTCAGATAATAGTGCTATAACAACTGTAGATTTTTGCTAGTCAATTAGTCACTCAGAAAAAGTTGACTGATTTGACTAGTTGGGATATATTTATTATGATTATACAAGAATAAAACCTGTGTACAAATGGCATAGAATTAAATCTGTGTACAAATGGCATAGAATTAAATCTGTGTACAAATGGCATAGAATTAAATCTGTGTACAAATGGCATAGAATTAAATCTGTGTACAAATGGCATAGAATTAAATCTGTGTACAAATGGCATAGAATTGGGGTTTAAATCACTGACAAATGTGTCTATGGTCAGAACTTATGAATTGTTATGTTCATTTCTACAATTACATGCCAATGAACCCTATTTTATAGCTATTCTGCAAAAATGTTCAACTTGTACCATTGAATGACATGGACAAAAATGGGATTGACTACACTTTTGTTTGATTGGTTTGTTTTATATCTACTGATAGCAGTTTAAACTTTCAATTTTTCTGCTGTTATGGTATTAATGTCCTATATAAGTGATTAAGAAAAAAACATTTTATAAATATTTTGTGCTGCTGTCAAGATTGCACACTGTACATATTGAAATGGTAATACACTTCATTGGTTCTCACTAAACATTGAATACTACCTCATGGTAACAGATCAGCCATTTCAATAAAAAAAAATTCATTTTGACAGATTGCAGTGTTGTTTGAGCTTCTTGTTGTTATTTGTTTCTTTGTATTTATTTTATGATGGTAAGGTTTCTTGTTTTTTGTAATAGTGCTTCATTGTTGAGACTGTGGATACCTTGTATTTGTTCCTTGTACTTTCTGGTCATAGACTGTACCAGATTCACTGCAAGACCTGTATGTATCCTTAAACAGTTAAACATGATCAACTGGAAAGTTGTCATGACCAAGGATGTAAAGTAGAAACTGACACTTAGATTTGTCACATGATTAAATAGATACACATCTTATCTTTGTTATGTGTACGCAAATATTTCTACATATAAATGCTATTTAAATTCAAGCATATGACTTGTTGACTGTCAATTTTGTAGTCAGCTGTTTGCATTCTTTTTATTGAAAGCCAAGGACCAACTATTTCTTTCAACACTATCAAATAAATGTCCATCTTTTACTTGCTAAGGTTGGTACAAAAATTATTCATCTTTTCTTATTTCTGATTAAATTTAACATTAAACTCGCATGATACTTCAAGAATGTTATGTATTTTAGGTGAAATGAGAACAATGTTTCAAAAAAAGATGTGTTGTTAATTGATTGTTTACATTCCTTTATGTATGTAATAACATTTTTATATCATCTTCTCATTGCAGGTATAAATGTTAACAGTATACTTGCTCATGCAAAACGTGTCAACAAATCTGTGTTTATTCCACGTAAGTATTGACATCCCACTTGTAAACTTTGCCATTGACATCCCACTTGTAAACTTTGCCATTGACATCTCACTTGTAAACTTTGCCATGTCTAATGGTATAATTAAATATTTGAAGTGTGATGGCAGTATAGTCAAATACTGATAATCAGACACATGTGGAAATTATATCTGGATACTTGGTTATCATAGTGACTGGTAAATTTGCACAGAATAAGTTGTGTATTTGGGGAAGACTTCATTATTCCCTGTGTTTGAAATATCTGGAGAAATGTTGGCAGCATAATTAACATTTTAAATGTACTTGGGAGTAAGAAGGTCATGTGGGGGGGGGGGAGTTTGTTATTTTATGCAGAAAGGAAACAGTTCTTGAGGGGGAAAATTTCATGGATTTGTACCTTTTTGTGTTAAAAAGTCCATTTTTTCTCATCTGAGTAGCTGATGTGAGATATAGATATCACTTTTCCATTGGCATTGTTTCTCATCTGAGTAGTCTATGCAAGACATAGGAATCATGTTTTCAATGGTGTTGTAACTCATCTGAGTAGTCTATGCAAGACATATTGATTATGTTTCCAATGGTGTTGTTTCTCATCTGAGTAGCCTATGTGGCACATAGGATCACTTTTCCAATGGCATTGTTTCTTACCCTGAGTAGCCTAGGTGAAACATAGGAATCAGTTTTCCAATGGCATTGTTTCTCACCTGAGTAGTCTATGCGAGACAAAGAGATCACTTTTCCAATGGCATTGTTGGCTTAGATGTCAATGTTAAGATTTGCATTTACCTCAGTTTCTCTGACTTTATTGAATGTATAGTGAAGAAACTAAATGGGTATATTCATCTTGGAAGGTTCTACTCATCTTAGGTAAAATTAGATCACACTGTCCTACTTTTCACACTCCAATGATTACATTAGCGTTTTGCATTTAGCTCAGTTTCTCTGATACCGTTGTATGTATAGTCATTAACCTTAATGGGTATGTTCATCTTGAATGGTGCTAATCACCAAAGGAAAAAAGTAGGTCGCAATGACCTGGTTTTCATTCTCCAATGATTACATGAGGTTTTGCATTGAACTCAGTTTCTCTGACACTGTTGTATGTATAGTCATGATACTTGAAGGTGTATACATCTCTGAGGGTACTACACACCAGAAGTGAATAAGCTGACTGTGATCTACTTTATTGCTCTATCAGCTGTGCAAAGTTTTTTGATTATGCCATTGTGGATCAGGTGAAACATAACATTCTGCGGAATTCATTTTTTTGCCCCCCTCTGTTATGTTTGTGTTATATAGTGCTACCCTTGTCCGTCTGTATGTTGGGTTAAGTTTTGCGCTGAGGTCAGTTTTATGGCTAGGGCATTCATGTAACATGTACACATTTCCAAGTAGGAATAACAGAAACATTTTTGCTTTGTTTAATTTGTATTAAAACTTTTTCATTTTTTCTTCAACTATTTTATTATCATTGTAGTTATAGACTTTAAATACAAAATACTTCATAACTTGTCACAAATTTGAAATGAAGATAAATGCATTATAAGTTGTTGATGTAGATGATTATGGTGAAGAAGACAGTATGATACATTGATCAATGCTACAGAAAATATTATTACTGCTAGAATATGCCACATGTACAAAATCATAAAATTTTTATAAATTTATTATTATTATTATTATTATTATTATCATTAGCTGTAAAAGCATTTTTTGTTTCCAGCTGGTCAGTCTACTCCCCATCCAGTCATGAAGACACTAGAGGCAGACGAGAGAATGCCCCACCCTCCCCATGTACCCGATTACCTGCCTCCATACCCAGATCCACACACATATATCAGGACTGAGGTAATTATTTTTTCCCTTACTATTTCCCCATTTGATAAACCTTGCTTTGGTAACCTACTCTGTGGTTTGCTTTGGTAACCTACTCTGTGGTTCAGGGTACTAATCTCATGTCTTTTGGTGACCTACTTCGGGTTCAGGGTACTAATTTCAAGTCTTTTGTGACCTACTTTCTGGTTCAGGGTACTAATTTCAAGTCTTTGGTGACCTACTTTCTGGTTCAGGGTACTAATCTCATGTCATTTGGTGACCTACTCCGTGGTTCAGGGTACTAATTTCAAGTCTTTGGTAACCTACTCTCTGGTTCAGGGTACTAATTTCAAGTCTTTGGTAACCTACTCAGGTTCAGGGTACTAATCTCATGTCTTTGGTAACCTACTTCGTGGTTCAGGGTACTAATTTCAAGTCTTTGGTAACCTACTCTGTGTTTGAGGGTACTAATTTCAAGTCTTTGGTAACCTACTCTGGTTCAGGGTACTAATTTCAAGTCTTTGGTAACCTACTCTGTGGTTCAGGATACTAATCTCAAGTCATTGGAAACTACTTTGTGGTTCAAGGTACTAATTTCAAGTCTTTGGTAACCTACTCTGTGGTTCAGGGTGCTAATCTCAAGTCTTTGGTAACCTACTCTCTGGTTCATGGTACTGAATTAAAGTCTTTTGGTAGTCTACTCTGTGGTTCTGAGTACAACACTTTGGTTACCTACTCCATGGTCTTTGACCCACACATCTGCAAATATAAATCCTTGGTTAGACCTGGTAACCCTTATAATTGAACTTTAACTGTTAAATTTAACTGTTAAGGCTTATGGAAATGACCCTTGAATTATGGCATCATGGAATAATAGACAAAAATACAAAACTTCGATAATTGCAATCAAATCTGAATATTGGCTTTTCCTGGTTTGGTTTGGTCCAGATTTGGGTTATTATATTAGACAGTTGATTTGATCAGGGAACCAAACTGACTTGACATTAAGTACTCAGATGCTTTTCTCTACCCATGTTTTGTTCATGTAAAATGCCTACATGATCAGGCTTTTGCTTTTACATTAGCATCGTGTGAAAATGTTGTCCAATGAATGAAAATGTCTGGAAGGTGAAGGGGAAAAGTGGCTTCTTAAAAAGTCCAAACAATTTGCACAAAAATATTAAAAAGAATATTCAGATGCTTGCCCATGTTTGAAAAAGACCTTGGATTTATACTGATGTAAAAATGACCCAAGTGCTATCTGAAATGGCAGAAATCTGTGAATCGGTGGAAAATACAGCCACCTGATTTACATTTCTGCATTGAATGTTACAGATGTAAGATACGCAGTTACATACAGTATAAAGTCTGTTTTAAACAGGCCATGTTACAGATATAATATACACAGTTACAGTGCAAAGTCTGTTGCAAACAGGTCATGTTACAGATATAAAATACACAGTTACAGTGTAAAGTCTGTTTCAGACAGGTCATGTTACAGATATAAAGTACAGTTACAGTGTAAAGTCTGTTTCAGACAGGCCATGTTACAGATATAAAATACACAGTTACAGTGTAAAGTCTGTTTCAGACAGTCATGTTACAGATATAAAATACACAGTTACAGTGTAAAGTCTGTTTCAGACAGCCATGTTACAGATATAAAATACACAGTTACAGTGTAAAGTCTGTTTCAGACGGCCATGTTACAGATATAAAATACAGTGTTACAGTGTACTCTTCTTTTTTACTGAGAAAATACTTCACCAAATTAAACAATGATTCCTGTCCTTAACAACAAGAGATCTCACTTGTTATGCAGGCAGGTCAATTCCAATTTCTGTCAGAAGTTTTTGGAAGCAGATGATGTCACAAGCAATTTAAATTCCATTAAAAATTTGTGTCATATTTATGAGTCATTATGAGTAAATTTCTACAAGGCATTGTGGGTATGTCTGGCCGCAGTTTTTTTTTTTTGTGTGTGAAAGCTTTGATTTTAATGATAAACTATTTGTTATATCACATTGTAAAAATAGTTTTAGCACAGTTACCTTGTGTTTATGTAAAGAGGTTGCATCGTTTTCTGTACAGACTTACAAGCAGCCCATGAATGAGTACCAAGTGATTAGAGAGAAAGCTGCATCACAGCGGAGAGATGTTGAAAGGGCTCTTACAAGATTTATTGCAAAAACAGGAAAGACACAGAGTTTGTTTAAAGATGATGCCAGTGCATTTCCTTGTAAGTTATCTTTTTTTTTATCAAAAGATTTTAGGACTGAAAAACCTTGCAATTAAGACCACTAATCAGACTGGGGACAAGTGATCCCAATTGGGAAGTGTTTTTAACTCACCTGGCCTTAAGGCCAAGTGAGTTTATGGTATGTCCTTCATCTGTCATGTGCCATCCATCGTCAGTGATCTGTTCATTCACAATTGTTATTTATATTTTCTTTTAAAAACCATCTGACTAATTTGCACATGATTTTACTGGAGCATTCTGGCATCAGGGTCTTTAAAATTTGTTCATTGGATGTCAATTCATCATTCAATATGGCCACCATTATAGGAATAGAACAAATTTGACATAAACCATCTTGGCATGAACGGCTTTTAAGCTGGTACAAATGATGTCATTTGCCATTAGATATGGCTGCTGACCAAATTTTACAGAAAGCATCATAGCTTGGCAACCATTCAGATTGATTGAAATGATGCCTGTCTACTATAAAATATGGCCACTGTTGCTAAAAGTAGAAAAACGTTTACACAACTCTATGTAAAAAAAGAACCCACGCTGAACAGAATTTGACTGACTCTGACATAAAGAATCTGGCATACAGGGTTCGATTTTGGCACTTGTCCACAAATGCAGGTAGTTATGACAGGTGACAATTTTTTTTTTTTTAAAATGATGACAAATAAAAATGATGGATATCCAGATAGGAAATAAACATAAAACAGTAACTTTTACACAGCTATTGAAATCATGTGACAGCTATTGGAATTAGGTCAATATACATTCACTATACAGTATTTATAAATTGTGTGAAATCAACTGAGAAGTTCAAAGTGGTGTTCATAGGAAGACTGGTCAACCACAGGTGATGAATTTTATCCTACCAGCTCATATTGTTTTCATTAAATGCATGCAGCCAGAAACTTGACAGTTTTTGGAACTGAATTCTGACTGTCACGATGCAGTAATTTCATAAATAATGTGGTGGAGCCTTACCGATTCTTTTAATAAGGATAATAGAGAAAAACAGTCATGGTAGTCTGATTTCCATGATGATCAGAGTGAAAAGCGATGAAAGTTTATCGAGTGAGTACAGAGATTGATGGTTCATCAGCTTAGCCTTCAGGGTGAAGAGAATTATGGTGAACTATGATAGTCCTATAGATTTACTGGGTCATAGAATTATAACCCAGTACCAGGTATATTCTCTTTTGAAAGAGAATCCAAACCTTATGGACTCAGGAAATTGAGTGGTGAGATAGATCCAGTGATCCTGACTTAGAAATAGCAATGGTTGATTCAGATGACAGACAGTAGTATGTCACTTTGCAATAGCCTGAGGATGTGACATCCAATGTAAAAGGTTGTTTGTGGGCAATTAAAAACTAAAGAACAAAACTGGCTTTAGGCTTTATATTTCCTTATGTTAGCATTTTAACATTAAAACTGTTGTGCAAGTGGTTTTGGAGCTTGTCAGGTAGTTCATAGTGGAAAATGGGACATGTACTTTCAAAAATAAAAATCAAACTCTGGAATAGGGGCCTTTCAGCATTTGACAGATGATGTTGATGTGCCATCAGATGTCAGTGAAGGTATAAAACTATAGAAACTTTGAAATATTGTTTTCATGTATATATAATCAATAGATACATGTATATATAATCAATAGATACATGTATATATAATCAATAGCATTGAAAGAAATTTGTACAGAAAGCATCCTTCTGACTGTTATTATTTGACCAGCTGCTCTTGTATTTGGCTGCTAGATAGATGTAAGACAGGTGAGTGATTTCAGGCCTACTTGGGCCTCTTGTTATTTCAGAGGATAAATTGTCTTGTTGACAGAGTAAAAAGGACAAATCTAATATCATTGTTATTGGAGACCAGTCTTATTTTAAAGGTTTTACTGTCATGTATGGAGTGTATGTTAGTGTATGTCACACCAGGCATGTATGTTACTAGTGTTAGTAGCACAAAGTTCAGTAGTAATCATATACACAGTGGTAATCATACACACAGATTACCACTGAACTTTGTGCTACTAACACTAGTAACATACATGCCTGGTATGACATACACTAACATACACTCCATATATGATTGGACTGATTCCTTTTAACCTAAAGAAATGTTACTTGCCCTAATGCTAGATAGATTTGAATTACCATGAAAAAATATCTTACCATATTTAATTCCTCTGTTGTGATTTCTGCAAAATTACCTGTTTATTAAAACTTCAAAATGTCTCTAATTTTTGCAGATGTCATTATTGCATAAACTCACCTGGTTGTTTACAAATCAGCCACTCAGACAAAGTCAGTTTTCTCTTTTTTGGATCCATATTTATCAAAATCGTTGATCATTACACTATGTATTTTGGACATATGACTTCAAATGAGCACAGCAAAAAACTACACATTGTAATGAATTTTAACTGTTTGTAGTGCCTACCATACATTAATTACAAAATAGGAAAAATATTGAATAAACTCCAACTATAACAATCTATTATGTTTTATTTTTAGTTTAAAAAAAGTCCTTAAAATTCACATACATTTTCAATTCACCCCATAAACATGTCGTTGAAAATTTGAGGTTACTCACCTGTAACATCAGTGATCACTACTCAGTATGAACTGAATACATTACCACTGTAATGTAACAACATGTGTATGTGCTCTCACCTGTACATTTTATATGGGTTGTTGCAAAAATAATCTTTGACATGTTTGAGTTTTAGAAACTAAAAAAAAAATTTGGTTGTTTCTTCAAGTGGGAGTTTATTAAATATTTTTACCTATTTGAATTTAATATTCACCTATTTTAAATTACATTATGTAATATAGGTACAAACAGCAGTCAGAATTTACTGGGCTTATTTGAAGTCATATTGTTAAAATACATGGTGTAATGATTACAACTACTGATGAACCTTAACTCCGCTCCACCCTTCACTCATTTGTATTGTTCAGTAGTCTTTCATTGCACCATTGAGAACATCCTTGTCTCTTTCTGATGTGAGTCAAATGACTTATGTGTTCTGAAAGAGACTTGGAGGTAATTGTAGTGGTACTTCCCAAAATGGTAAGTTTTGGCTGAGGAGCATCCAGCTATACGTGTGAAGACCAGATTCTTAAAAAATGATAGGTGTTGATGATGTTTCAACAGTCAATGAAATACCTGCAATTTTAATTTTTTATGTTAGTCACGCAAATCTGTTATTAAAAAAGTGAAGAAGTCATTCAGTTTCATTAGCCTAAAACTGTTGCTTACATTGCTGTTAGTGATTTCACATCAGTTAGTCATTGTGACATCAGTGTGCTTACATTGCTGTTAGAAATTTCACATCAGTTAGTCACTGTGACGTCAATGAGGTTATTATGAAGTAATAACAACTATGGGCTTGAGGACAGTTCAGAATTGCCATTATTTACATCCAAGGTTTTATCTAGCATGCGATGGAAAAGGCCGAGGAAATTCTGATGTTATGGGTGAACAAATTGTGCAGAATTCAAATGTAGCAACCTCATTATTATGTCCCATTGACTTTGTAAAAGAGCTGACATGCTACAGTGAGGGAGCAGAGTACAAAAAAAAGGTGATTTTTCTACAAACCAAGAACAAAATTATATAACTAATAAATTCTAGGGATGGGGGCCCCAAAGTTATATAACTAATAAATTCTAGGGATGGGGACTCCAAAATTATATAACTAATAAATTCTAGGGATGGGGGCCCCAAAATTATATAACTAATAAATTCTAGGGATGGGGGCCCCAAACTTTTGTTGGAATCAATCCTGGTCTTATCTGTAGTCTTAATTGGTAGGTTTTATTGCACATGTTGAAACTGAAAAGTTGCTGAATTATTTTAATTTTTGCAATTTTGTCAATCATATATTTGTATAATATTTTATTAATTGCCATGTTTGCAAAGTAATTGAATTTTTTCACAATTTTAGCTCTACTGGTCATAGTCCATAAGAGCTCATGGGATGGTCTGTCGTCTGTCATCCATCTGTCAGCTGTTAGCACAAGTTCGTTATCATTTCTTCTCCTAAACTGCTTTGAGGATTGCCATGAAACTGTACACACACATTCGTCCCATTGTCTAGTTGGTCCTAAATGAAAAGATGCCAAATCGACATCCAATATGGCCACCGCAGTGGCCATCTTGAAAATCTTGTTATCAGTACTGCTTCGGAATGGATGGTCATATCAACATGTTTTTTTTTACTAATACACTTCTTATGATGTCTAGTTGGTGCTAAATGAAAATGGTGTCGATCTGAAGTCCAATAATGCCACCACCACAACCATCTGGAAAATCTTGTTATCACTATTCCTTCTGTTATCACTATTTCTTCTGGATGGTCTAATTGGTCTAATTGTTCCTAAATGAGAATGGTGCCTATCTGATGTCTAATATGACCACCAAAGTGGCCATCTTAAAAATTTTGCTATTGCTACTCCTGAATGGATGGTTGTATCTACATGGGGTTATCACCAGAAGACTTCTTATAACATCTTCTTGGTCCTAAATTAAAATGGTGCTGATCTGACATCCAATATGGCGACCATGTTGACCATCTTGAAAATCTTGTTATCACTACTCCTCCTGAACAAAAAGTCATATTGACATGGGGTTTTCACCAGAAGACTTCTTATTATGTCTAGTTGGTCCTAGCTGAAAATGGTGCCATTCATACATCCAGTATGGATGCAACAGTGGCCATCTTGAGACTCTTGTTATTGTTACTCCTCTTGAATGGCTGGTCATAGCAACATGAGGTTTTTACTAAAAGACTTTTTATGATGTCTAGTTGGTCCCTGATAAAAATTGTGCCACCCAGACATCCAATATGGCCACCACAGTGGTCATCTTTAAAATCTTGTTATCACTACTTCACCGGAATGAATGGTTATATCAGAATGGGGTTTTCACTGAAAGACTTCGTATGATGTCTAGTTGGTCTTAAATGGAAATGGTGCCATTTTGACCTCCATTATGGCCACCACAATGGCAATCTTGAAAATCTTGTTATCACTATTTCTTCTAGATGTCTGGTCATATTGACATTGTCCTTTCACCAGAAGACTTCTTAAGATGTCTAGTTGATTCTTAATGGAAATTGTGTGAATCTGATACCCAATATGGCCACCATGGCAGCCATCTCAAAAATCTTGTTATTGTTACTCCTCCAAATGGAAAGTCATATTAACATGGGGTTATCACCAGAAGACTTCTTATAATGCCTTGTTGGTCCTAAATTAAAATAGTGCTGATCTGACACCCAATATGGCCACCATGTTGGGCATCTGGAAAATCTTGTTATTGCTACTACTTCTAAATGGAAAATCATTTTCATATGGTGTTTTCATCAGAAGAGTTCTTATGGTGTCTAGTTGGTCCTAAATGAAAATGATGCAAACTGACCCTCAGCATGGCCACCATGGTGGCCATCTTGAAAATATTATCTCTACTCCTCCCAAATGGATGGCTATATTAACATGTTTTTCACCAATAGACTTCTTATGATACCTAGTTGGTCTTAAATCAAAATGGTGCCAATCATACATCCAATATGGCTGCCACAATGGCAGTCTTGAAAATCTTGTCACTATTCCCCATGAATGGGTTTTCACCAAAAGATTTCTAATGATGTCTCCTTGGTCCTAAATGAAAATGGTGCCAATCTGACATCCAATATTCCACCACAGTAGCTAATTTGAAAATCTTGTTATTGCTGAAGAATATCAGAGATGGTTTCAGCACTCAGCCATTAAAAGGAATAAATGGTCTTTTCCTTAATTCCTGGAAATTCTTTTTCCCCAATAGAGCATCAGTCCTTTTCAGGTGCTCTTGTTTTAGTAATATTATATTGGAAAAAACCCCACACAAAGTTGGCTCTGTTTTAATGGCCTTCTACAAACATGGAAAGTGGCATATAATGTTACCATTGGTAAGTACATATCTCTATGACTGGTTAAATGTAGTATTTAGGTCACTGTGAAACTACACTTGTGTTCCATGAACACATTTCTGTTTCTCTTTAATTTAAAATAATACTAAATAAATAGGTACATTCTTTCTTTTCATTCAGTGATTGCCATCCAGCCCCACCCTCAACCATACCTAGGTGCCCTTTTTCCCAAGGATCAAGACCTGGACCCTCAGCAGGATTCTGGTTCCTCCCTGGCAGATTCTGACCCCAAACAGTCCAGTTCCAGCTTGGATAACTCCCAGGGACCTACACTGGACCTGTCACAATCCCCTTTGGACATGTCAGATCCTGATGCAATAGACAATCCATATCTACGTCCAGTAAAAATGCCAAGATTCAAGAGAAAATATTGATAATGATTGGTGCAGTGAGTTATTGATACACTCTGCAAGTGTACCATGGTGCAATGCTACACTTTCCAGGTGTTCCATGTTGGAATAATGCACTCTGAAGATCCTGATACATGCCTAGTGAAAATGCAGAGATTGGAGAAGAAATGTTGATGGTAGTTTGCACCAAGCTATGATACTACACTCCCAAGTGTACCATGGTATAGTGTTACACTCGTATGATTTAACACTACATATGCATGCAGTCTTAGAGGATAATGCCTGGTACCACTCGACCCTAGAGTAGTTGCATTGCGGTATGTTAGATAGTCCATATCTGTGTCTTGGTGAAATGTGGAGAATTCAGAGGATATATTGATAATGACACGGTGGAAAGATACACTAACCCATCAAGTGTAACATGGTGTAATTCTGCACTTTCACAGTGGACCGTGGTGTATTAATATAATGTTGGAAAATTTCACATCTGTCTAATTATAATTCCAAGACATAAGAGGAAATTTTACTAACACTGTGCCTATTTTCTGTATTTAATATGACTTGAACCCAGAATAGTATTACAAACTCTTCAAGTGCACCACAGTGTTCATATGGGTTGAGCCAAAATCAGAAATAAAGGAATAATCCTTGTTGATGAATACCAATTTATATGCCATTTTTTATAATTGATGAGAAAATATTGGTGTTGATTCAGTCCTTGATGTAATGTTGCAGTCACCAAGTGTACCTCACTGTAATACTTATTTCCTTGGTTACAGAATATTTTGACTAATGTTACACTTAGTACACTGAAATTGCTTTAGTTGACATGTCCATATAAAGAACACCTGCATATAATGGACAAACATATATGAATCTTCTAAGTTTATTTACATATTTTATATTATTCAAAGAACCTGTCCACAGTGGACAGGCTTCACTACCTGAAGACAGGTTTCACTACCTGAAGACATAATGTTATAGATGTCTTGATAATAGTATCATTGTTTGTTCAGTTGTTTCAGCAAATAATCTGAGGTTGACTTATGAAGAAGGCAAGTTAGCTTCAGCATTACAAATGACTTTACAAATCCTTGATAACTGCAGTAAAAATGCAAAAATTCAAGTTGTATTCCAGAAGTTAAAGGTAGATAGAGAAGAAATTAATAATCCTTATTATAATTACTAGTCCTAATTCAGAACCGACTATACAGTGTGACCTTGATAATTTGTACTGCCATTACCTGTATACGCTGATATGGGTGGCCTTGAAAGTAAGCCTGCCTCGAAGGTAAGTCATCTTATTCCAAAGCCATTTATAAGAAAGATTTTATGCATGTATCCAGTTTGTATTGATGTATAAACCTGGAGAGGGAGACTTAGGACTTAGTAGAGGAAACACATGCTAAACTGTACAAATATGTAATTCTTTAAGTGTATGCATACATAAGATACAATTTTTCTATTGTACATCTATTGATATTTTAACTTGAAAATACAACAGTAACAACAATAAGTCTTCTCTTAACTTGAAAATGCACCTGTCACAAAAATAAGTCTTCTCTTAACTTGAAAATACACCATTCACAAAAATGTCTTCCCTTAAAATAATGCCAAACAAAAATTTTATGATGATTAATATAAGCTATAGTGTCAAAATAACAATTTATGCCATAGTATCAAAATAACAATTTATGCCATAGTATCAAAATAACAATTTATGCCATAGTCTCAAAATAACAATTTATACCATATTTTCCTCATGTGAAAAATAGAAGCCAGGTAATAACTATCTTTTTTTATTTAATTTGTGTGGTTCATGTGAAAATAATGGAAGAAGTTACACAGAGGCAAGTTTGTAGCATGGCTTATTGTGGATGATTTTGATGGGAATTTAATAATTAGGGACTCTGAACATCAGTAACATTAATAACTGATACAGTCTAGTGTAATAATACAGTCTAGTGTAATAATACAGTCTAGTGAAATAATAGTCTAGTTTAATAATACAGTCTAGTGTAATAATACAGTCTAGTGAAATAATACAGTCTAGTGTAATAATACAATCTACTGTAATAAATACAGTCTAGTGTAATAATACAGTCTAGTGAAATAATACAGTCTAGTGAAATAATACAGTCTAGTGCAATAATACAGTCTAGTGAAGTAATACAGTTTTGTGCAAGAATACAGTCTAGTGTAATAATAGTCTAGTGAAATAATAGTCTAGTGAAAAAATACAGTCTAGTGTAATAATAGTCTAGTGAAATAATACAGTCTAGTGTAATAATACAGTCTAGTGAAATAATACAGTCTAGTGCAATAATACAGTCTAGTGAAATAATGCAGTCTAGTGAAGTAATACAGTTTTGTGTAAGAATACAGTCTAGTGCAATAATAGTCTAGTGTAATAATACAGTCTAGTGAAATACTCCAGTCTAGTGAAATAATAGTCTAGTGTAATAATACAGTCTAGTGCAATAATAGTCTAGTGTAATAATACAGTCTAGTGTAATAATACAGTCTAGTGAAATAATAGTCTAGTGTAATAATACAGTCTAGTGTAATAATACAGTCTGGTGAAATAATAGTCTAGTGTAATAATACAGTCTATTGAAATAAGTCTGAAATAATAGTCTAGTGTAATAATAAGTCTAGTAAAATAATAGTCTAGTGTAATAAGTCTGGTGTAATAATACAGTCTAGTGAAATAATAGTCTAGTGTAATAATATAGTCTAGTGAAATAATACAGTCTAGTGAAACAATACAGTCTAGCGAAATTAAAGTTTCCTCAGAACTACTTGGGTTCTACAGCACATGCTTGAGTAATCTTAGTTACATGTCTATTGAATGTACTTGAGACAAAAAAGATGCTTATTGTTTGACTTTGGACCCATTAGGTAAATGCTCAAGGCCACTAAGACTGAAGAAAGGAAAATGGAATTTCATACAATAACTTCAACTGTAGGCCTTTTCGGAAAGTAGGTTACTCCCGTTGAATTGGAACTCTTCTGTCAACTCAGTGCACATGCCCCACTTGATACTTCAACTTCTGGGGATTATTGATCCAAATACCAGCAATCTGTCACATTGTTATAGTAAGCAGTTGTAAAACCCGATGTACCCAAATTAAAGCAAGCCCCAATATGTTGAGGTTCAGACATTTAGTGTTTTTGTTCCGTATATCAGTAGACACTATTTCTCCGTAAGATGTGAATAGGCATAGGTGGTTTTAGAATAATTTTCTTTCATATGTTTATAAAAGATACCTTGAATAATGTAAAAACATCTTGTCCACTGAAATTTCCTTTGAGATTGAGACCCCGTTAAATAATTTCATTTGGAATAACTCGACTTGTCGTTAGTGTGTTGTTTGTGTATTAAACAAGACTCTTTGATGATTCTGTGTTTGACAATAAATCTCAATGAGTTTGAAAAGTGTGTTTTCTTTTTTTTATGTCATTTCATGACACTCTGGTTTAAGATTCTGACTTGTGGAAATTTCCCTTCTGTTTCAAATCCTTAGGGAAACCCTCTAGTTTCCAATATTACCACTGGAATTATCAAATTTGTTGTATGTCGCACTGATAAGACGGCCCCTACTCTGCATGAATCGAATTGCAAGAGCTCCTATTGCAAGGCATTTGTCAGCCAGTACGCTTTCTTTTGATAATTATCATTCCCGGCAAGATCAAAGCAATGCACATGGAGAAGTTATGATATTGGTGGATTTTTGCAGGTGTGTTATCATATTTCTCCAGTTCACTTGTCGCTAAGCACTAATCTGATTAAAGTATAAAAAATTATTTTAGAGCTACCAAACAACAGAACAGTACAAGACTTTATTTTTAAAAATCATACTTAGGCTGTACATATAAAGCATATGAGTAAAGTACAATCAAAGTTCTATTATATAAGAAGCCACATGGTGTAATATAAATAAGAGGGATAAGTGAGAAAACGCTGAGAGAGAAAATGAGAGAGAGACAATATTGATTATCAAATATTACAAGTCCAAGGTCTATCTAAAGAAAAGTGATCAATGATTTAAATGAAAATGCTTTTGATATGTTTCAGTTAATAATTTTAAAAGTTGCAAACGGTTGGAATGTAAAATCAGCATAGGTAGCTATCAAGTCCTCTATATCAGTTTCTAATTTGTTCATAATTTTGCTAACAAATATGCTTAAATTTTTCACTAGTATTTTATACCTATTTATCATTAAATGTTGATATTTCAAAGTATTCGGTTGTATGTAATAATATTTCGTAATCAAATTCAGTCTAGCCTCCCTAGAGAATTCACTCAAAGAGGTAACGGAATTCATCATCCAAAACATTATTTTGACATTTGATACATTTTCTGTCTTCATATGGAATTTTATTCCATCTATCAGTTTCAACAGATAATTTATGGTTTGACATCCTAAATTTCAAGATAGGTTAGCACACATTTTGGGAATTTGATTAAATATTCTTCCAATTGTATACTCATTTTATAAATTGTACAATTTCTTTATCCATGAATGCCATTGTTGATTGCATCGTCCCCAGAAGTGATAGTCAGCACTGAAGAGTTCCCCTCTCAAGGGAGATAAATCGGTTATCAAAAAGCCTATACAACAGATATCTTCACAATACTTGCTGATAGGCTTGTATAGGAGGAGACAAGAAAGTATTTATAACTTCCTTAATGGTGTATTACCTCCAATTAGTCGCTCCCATTACACACTGCCCAATAGACTACATTTTATCTTCATTCCTCCAGACAGCATCTACCAAAGACAGAGATATTCTGCTTGTCAACACCTCCTATCCAACAGAAATTTTGTTGATGATATCCTGAATCATGTCAGTCCATATAACGTTATATTTCCTCCACTGTTTTTAATATTGTGTAGGTTGCATTCTTTCCTTTGCAAGGAATTGCATTCTCATAGTAGTTATTTTGATATGCGTTGGGTGGGCATATAACATAGCGGTACCATTCATTGTACTCTTGCTATCTCATTCATAATGTGTCAATTTCCAGAACAGTTTTGGTCAGTATGAATGTACGTATATAACTTTCTCAGTGAAACAATATACAGTGCTTCTGCATCATAACACAGTTCATGGAAGTCATAAAAGTGACCCTCATTTTACGTGAGGCCACCTTATACTGAGGGAATGTTAAAACAAGACTAATAATATTGCATAAAATAAAGGTTATTTGATCAATCTAATAACATATTGTAATTGGTTTGTTATACACAGCAATTAAAGTGAAATAAATTCAGTATCAGTAGTAGAACAAAACTTAATTAAATGTGATTCATGACCGTACTCACAGTATAATAGGGGAAGTGGTATACTGAGGTGCTTTATAATGAGGGAATACTGTAAATGGGACATATGACCATACCCTTGTTATAATAGAGGCAGTGGTATACTGAGGTGCTTTATAATGAGGAACACTGTAAACTGGACATATAACCATACCCATGTTATAATAGGGGCAGTGGTATACTGAGGTGCTTTATAATGAGGGGATATTGTAAATGGAACCTATGACCATACCCATGTTATAATATGGTTAGTGGTATACTGAGGGTTTTATCGTGAGGGAATACTGTAAATGGGACCTATGACCATACCCATGTTATAATAGAGACATTGGTGTACTGAGGTTCTTTATGGTGAGGGAACACTGTAAATGGGACCTATGACCATACCCATGTTATAATAGGGACAGTGGTATACTGAGGGCTTTATAGTGAGGGAACATTAATGGGATGGTCATACCCATGTTATGAGGGGTTGTACTGATGGATGACTATATGGGATTTATGAGCATACCCATGTTACAAGAAGTGCAACAATATACTGAGAAGCTTTATAGTGAGGGGCCACTGCGTGGGACCAGTAAGGTACCACTGTAAATGAAATATATGACCAAACCCATGCTATGAGATGGGTTGTAGTATGTTGTTTGTCCTTTGAGTTCGAAGATGACCATGACATTACTAGCTGGTTTGGTTTCTGTGAGCATGGGATGAGTGGCTGATCGGGCCCATTTGAGCTCTGCACTGTCTGTGGCACGCTGGACAGGAGATGCCCCTTGGGGTTGCTTGATCAATAGAGGTGCATCTATTCAGTTCCCAGATTTATGTTGTTTGTGCTTTTGAAAGGCCTCTGCAATTCTCCTCAGCTCAGAGATTGTAGTTCCAGTATGGATGAGACTGTACAAGGTGGAATGATCCTGTGCAAGATCTTCCCACGACTTGGGGTCATTGTGGAAATGCTTTAAGGATGACTTGAGAAATTTTTTTAAGTGTTTCGTCTGACTTCACTGAGTTTGCTTTCCCTTCATCAGCTCACCATAGAAGATCTTCTTTGGTAGTCGGTTGTCTGACATTCTGGTGACATGGCCTGCATACCTCAACTGTGATTTCATCAGCAGAGTGTGGATGCTTGGAATGCCTGCCTGTGTGAGAACTTCAATGTCTGGAATTCTGTCCTAATATCTTATCCTCATCAGTATCCTCAGGCAGTCCGTGCGAAAAGTGTTCTAACTTCTTGGCATGGCGTCTGTACACCATCCAGGTTTCACATGTATACAGCAGGGTCGGCAACACATGGGCTTTGTAGACCTTCAGTTTTGTTTGCAGACTGCTGCATCTGCGCTCCCACATATTTGCACGTAGTCTGCCAAAGGCCACACTTGCTTTGGCTATTCTGGCTTTGGTTTCATCGATGTGGACTGCATGTGATAGTATACTGCCAAGGTAGGCGAACTTTGTCCAAAGTCGATGAGGGTTGGTGCATCACCTCTGTTATCTTGATACTGATTGTGAGACTGAAATTGTCACAAGCTGAAGAGAAATGGTCCATATTCTGTTGCATGTCAGACTCAGATTTGGCATTCAGGGAACAGTCATTAGCAAATAAGAGATCACGAATAGTCACTTCCTATAACTTCATATTTGCCTGTAGTCCCCTCAGACTGCAGAGCTTGTTGCCAGTCTGGTATCAGATGTTGATCCCAGTGTCATAGTCATGGAAAGCATTTGTTAGCATAGCAGAGAACATCATACTGAAGAGGATTGCGGCAAACATGCAGCCTGGCTTGACTCCATTGGTGACTGGGAATGGTTCAGATGACTCACTGTCATCCATGATGCGATGGAATTGCCGAGCCATTATGATGAATCTGGGCAACTAAATATTGCCATGATCTTCCAAAGGGCCCTATGACAGATTGTATCAAAGGCTTTTGTCAGATAAACAAATGTCATGTACAGGTTGGAGTTATGTTCAAGGTGTTTCTCTTGGAGTTGGCGAGCCGCAAACATCATGTATGTAGTCCCTCATCTTTTCCTTAAGCATCACTGACTTTCAGCCAGGAGCCCTTGAATGATGTTGTGCACAAGGTGATTCAGCAGAAATCTTACCAGATTTTGCCAGCTATTGATAGCAGAGATGCCCCGATGGTTGTCACAGTATTGTCTGTCACCTTTCCACTTGTACAGGTGGATGATGGCTGCATCTTTGTATTCTTGGGGTATAGTTCCTTGAGTCCACATTGATTGAAAAGAGTTCAGTCAGTTTCTTGCCATGTGCAAGCCTCCGGCTTTGTAGACTTCTGCTGCCATAACATCTGCTCCAGGTGCTTTGATATTTGACAGCAGGTCAATTGCTTCTCAGTTTCTGTCAGTGTTGGAAGATCAGCAAGAGATTGTCGCTTTCCGCTTGGGGCAGTCTGAGCTTGTCTTCCTTTGGTACTTCTGTGATAAGAGATTCCAGGTCTTCATGAAATTTGTTCTTGATATCATCTGCGTTGGTCATGGTGGGTGCTCAGGCTCTGATGATAGTTGAATATCTTTTCCCAGGCAGTGGAAGTCTCACTTGCATTAGTCTGACATTCACACCCTTTGGAAGATTAGTGAGCTTGCTGACTAGCTGTGACTTGATGGCAAACCCAACACCAGCTTCACATTTCTTTTTTACTTCGTCCACTTCAAGAAGATGTAGTCAGCTTCTACTTTGATGAGTTGTCCTTCATCAGCTAGGCGAGTTTCACTCAGGGCTGCTATCTGGATGTTGAATCTGGCAAGTCCTCTAATCTTCTCTCTGGTCGATATGCTGATCGGTCTATTAGTGTGTGCACATTCCAGGCACCAATAGTGAGTGGTGTCACCTTTGTCCTGTTAGGTTTTCGACCGCTAAGATAGGATCCCCATCAGCTGCAGTATGCTGACCAGGGTTAAGGTGAAGCATGCAATGTTTAGGGTACCTTTTTGAGCCCCTTCCTCATGCTACGGAGGTGATCAGTGTAGTCCTAAATAGGGCTGCTCAGTCGCATAGGAGGCTGTGGAAGTTCCACTGCTGCTTCGGTCCAGTGAAAAGCGACCCGATGCCCTGAGACACACCTGTGCAGGTCTGCAGCTATGGCTCCCAGTGGATCCACACCTGCAGCTCTGCCACTCGCCACAGGACTTGCTGGTATTTGGTGGGGGAGGGGGATAATGTCATGACTTGTGCATGAGTTGGATTTAAGCGAGGGAAAGTTGCGCAGAGTCACCATTGCTCTCTCGTCCAGGCCCGTCTGAATAAAGTGGCACGACAATGTGAAGATGTCTGGAGATAAGTCTGGTTGCAGTGGATGACCATCAGTTCCTACTCCACCTGTGCTGATGCCCTGCGCTGTCCACACAGCTATTGCTATCTGCCTTCACAGCCGGAGAGTTGAGCATATCTGTTCGGACGCCTGATCCACCAGGAAGCCAGGTCAACAGTCACAGGTAATACTTACTGTAGCAGGCATAGCCTGACCTGACATGAGAGGAGTTGCAGTATACTGAGGGGATTTACAGTGATTTGCAAAAAGTTCCAGGTTTATAGCATCCCTGTGGGTATTAAAGCCAGGCCATGACGTTACTCACTGTCAAAAATGTGGTCAACAGTATACCGACCTCCTTCAGCATGTGGTCACATCATGTATATTAACGAGACAAATTGCCAACGACTTTCACTGGTACGTGTTGGACAAGTTTGGACTTGAACTACACATAGAACTTACCCAAAGTAACGACGAATCACAGTTGCTAAAACTGTTAAGAACTGACATTGAAAGTAGACTTGACAAAACACAATTTCACTAGTTTCAGATCTGTTCATTCCAATTTCTCGTCTTTGTATCACAAGTGTACTTCATAGCCTGAAGACCAAACATGTGTCAAAAGCAAAAATTCCCAATTCAGCTCCTGCCAAAACTCTCTACCTATATGACCTTAATTTAAAAACAAAGTCATTATCATTAATGGATCAGTACTGTAATAAAAAGTTGGGGGAGGGGGGTTCCTATAGATTTATGTACAAAGATTATGTGCCATTTTGTATGTTTGCATGTATTTCCTAACTATTGATATTGTATTTGTTTCTTCCTCATCTGTATTAGTGTAATATGTATCACTGACTTTCTGGAATGTTTTCTGAAATCTTCAATGTAAATTGTTAAATGTATCTCTCTCTGTTCTATTTTCTATGTTTGTAAATGAACTATCCTTATGGAGGAAATAAAGATTGATTGATTGGACTCGTTATTCAGTGGTTCTCTGAAGCATTGGTATCCAGTATCATGTGGTATATAGATTGCTCCAAAGCTTTTTGTAAGTTATTTGGAAGAGAAATGTTTTTAAAAAAAAAGTTATTATTTCTTTTGTGTTTTCCATTTGACAAGCAGGCATTCCATGATCCATTAACCTACCTGAATACTTTTATATTCAGACCTTTCAGTTTCTTAATCCATTAATGCCTGGCCTCACTTCTTTTGTTTGCTTGTTAATTAACGGTTCCACTGAATGATTTCACGCAATATAACACAATGATGAACATTCATCAAGTAAATGTCAGCGGTTTTAGGTGACCAAAGGTGGCAAATGCAGTCAAAATAAAATAAAGAAGGAGCTTTGTCTTCAACAACAGTGTCACAATTAACAATGGCTCCTTCTATGATTTTCATTTTGACAAAGATAGGGTCACGTGATGCAAGATTTGCAGAAGTATTAATGCTACATATTTATTGCTACTTTAAGTTATGATACTTGAAGTCAGTGCCATTTGATTATCCAGCCAAACAAAACACATATTGGAGAATGAAATGGAATCAATTAGAAAATGAACTGAACTTAGACCTTTATATGGAGGTGTATTTATGGATTCTGAAACCACACACAAACACACACACACAGAGACACACACACACACACACACAAGCATGCACACACACATGCACACACACATGCATGCACACACACACACACACATATAGAGATTGGCAGATTACAATCATATTGGTAGAATGGAAAAACAAATAAATCGGCAGTGTGGAGTTCTCAGCTTGTTGTATTATGCAGTTTCAATGTTTCCAATAACTTCTGATTGGCTTCTTGACTCCTGGCATCAGCGTTATAAAGAGCCTCAAGATATTATTGTATGCTGAACTTCATCAAAGATGGCCAGATGCTGATAACATGACATATTAGCAGATTGAATTGAAACTTCAAGGCATGAATTGCAACCAACCTGCTAATTTTAAGTGTTTTTTTTTCTACCTCCTACTGTCCCAGGTTATAGTTTGACCATGAATGGCACAATGATCTATATTATTGCAGCTGTATGTGATGTCTACTCCACTTCAATCAATCTGCCCATTTTGTTTGATTTTCCTTTACTCACCTGGAACCTAAAAGATGAGGTTGTGAAATTATTGCTTGTAAGAAGGGGACTTAACTCGACTGACCTGGATTTGCTAACAAGAGCAGCAACCTTTGTGACCCAATTATGACTTAGAGCACAAAGATGATATGAGTGCCGATAAATTATTGGGAAGAGTTAAGGGGACAACAAGAGCAGATAACCCTTGTGACCCAAACTTATGACTTGGAGCACAAAACTGATATGAGTGTGTGTAAACTATCAGGAAAGGTCAAGGGGACAACAAACTTGTATTTAGACAGTTTGTCAAATGAAGGCACACTAGCGTCTGCCAGAAGAAACCTTATCTAAGGCAGATTAATTTTACCCATTTTTTTTTTAAAAAAAAATTTGCGGGGTTGGGGTGGGGTGGAATTCTTGTGCAACAAGTAGTATGCACCCTACGATTTGTTGCCTGCACATATGCGGACTAAATAACAGGTCAATCATACATATTCAAGCAAAGAAATATATTGCTAACAGAAAATAACTTAAAACCCTTTTTTTAAAATAAATGAATCGGTACTTTTGTTCTCATTTACACACTGACATAGTATTTGATCATGTGGTCTTGTGATAGACTTTTTCTCATTTACACACTGATGTAATATTTCATCATGTGGTCTTGTGATAGGTTTGTTCTCATTTACACACTGATGTAATATTTCATCATGTGGTCTTGTGATAGACTTTTTCTCATTTACACACTGATGTAATATTTCATCATGTGGTCTTGTGATAGGTTTGTTCTCATTTACACACTGATGTAATATTTCATCATGTGGTCTTGTGATAGGTTTATTCTCATTTACACACTGATGTAATATTTCATCATGTGGTCTTGTGATAGGTTTATTCTCATTTACACACTGATGTAATATTTCATCATGTGGTCTTGTGATAGGTTTATTCTCATTTACACACTGACGTAGTATTTCATCATGCGGTCTTGTGATAGGCCAGTTTGTCAGTTTTTACCACCTTGTTCATCAGTATAATTATACACATTTTCCTAGTATAGATGAATGTTAGTTTTGTTTTTGTGGGGTTTGACAACATTTTTTCAGCACATGATAGGATATATATGGCAGCCAGTATATTTGGTGGAAGAAGAGCCCAGAAAGAACCACCAACCCAAAAGAAGCTACTGGCAAGCTTTCTCACATACCCACGTTGGTCCAATCAAGACTCAAACCTACACAGACAGAGGTGAGATGTGAGTCATCTGTAAAGGTGAATGCCTTAGACCACTTGGCCATCTAGGTCCCCCTAGTATGGATGAAAGAAATCTAGTAGGTTTGTTTTGATTTCAACATTATTTATTTGCTGAAGTCATCATGGAAAATACCTAAAAATCAAATGAAATATAGATGATTGAGCAAGAATCATAAGCTTATTTCAAGCTCTCTCTTCCTTAAAAGTAATCTTTTCTTTGATAATGCGGCTGATGAGCAAGAAGCATAAATTCATTTCTCCCCATTAACAATAATATTTACTTTGATAATATAGCTGATGTGAGTAATGAAGGCATCGGTTTGTAAACATTGAAAAAAGCTAATGAGATATTAAAAGAAAATCGTACAGATAATTTTGTAATAATATCAAAAAGTATCTAATAAGCAATTTATAGCAGACAAGTAGTGTTTGTAGGCTTGTTTTGATAATTTAAACAGCACAAACAATAAAACAACTTTATTGGCCAAAAGTATTCTTGGTGAAAGAGTGAGAGTTGTGAAATAAAAAGAACATTGTAATTTATATGATGAATATCTATAAGTAAATGCAGGAAAATATATAGTTTCTGTATTATTTAACTATTTAGGAAATAATGTATTGAACAATTATATCTATTTAGTAGATAAATACATGTTGTCAGTGTTTATAATTGTTTATGTGTTCAAAGGGATTATGCCAAAAATTGCCACAATAAAAACATGTCAGTGTTTATAATTGTTTATGTGTTCAAGGGGATTATGCCAAAAATTGCCACAATAAAAACATGTTGTCAGTGTTTATAATTGTTTATGTGTTCGAGGGGATTATGCTAAAAATTGTCACAATAAAAACATGTCAGTGTTTATAATTGTTTATGTGTTCAAGGGGATTATGCTAAAAATTGTCACAATAAAAACATGTTGTCAGTGTTTATAATTGTTTATGTGTTCATGGGATTATGCCAAAAATTGTCACAATAAAAACATGTCAGTGTTTATAATTGTTTATCTGTTCATGGGATTATGCCAAAAATTGCCACAATAAAAACATGTTGTCAGTGTTTATAATTGTTTATGTGTTCAAGGGATTATGCCAAAAATTGTCACAATAAAAACATATTGTCAGTGTTTATAATTGTTTATGTGTTCAAGGGATTATGCCAAAAATTGCCACAATAAAAACATGTCAGTGTTTATAATTGTTTATGTGTTCAAGGGGATTATGCTAAAAATTGTCACAATAAAAACATGTTGTCAGTGTTTATAATTGTTTATGTGTTCATGGGATTATGCCAAAAATTGTCACAATAAAAACATGTCAGTGTTTATAATTGTTTATCTGTTCATGGGATTATGCCAAAAATTGCCACAATAAAAACATATTGTCAGTGTTTATAATTGTTTATGTGTTCAAGGGATTATGCCAAAAATTGCCACAATAAAAACATGTCAGTGTTTATAATTGTTTATGTGTTCAAGGGATTATGCCAAAAATTGCCACAATAAAAACATATTGTCAGTGTTTATAATTGTTTATGTGTTCAAGGGATTATGCCAAAAATTGCCACAATAAAAACATATTGTCAGTGTTTATAATTGTTTATGTGTTCAAGGGAGTATGCCAAAAATTGCCACAATAAAAACATGTCAGTGTTTATAATTGTTTATGTGTTCAAGGGATTATGCCAAAAATTGCCACAATAAAAACATATTGTCAGTGTTTATAATTGTTTATGTGTTCAAGGGATTATGCCAAAAATTGCCACAATAAAAACATGTCAGTGTTTATAATTGTTTATGTGTTCAAGGGATTATGCCAAAAATTGCCACAATAAAAACATGTCAGTGTTTATAATTGTTTATGTGTTCAAGGGATTATGCCAAAAATTGCCACAATAAAAACATGTCAGTGTTTATAATTGTTTATGTGTTCAAGGGATTATGCCAAAAATTGCCACAATAAAAACATATTGTCAGTGTTTATAATTGTTTATGTGTTCAAGGGATTATGCCAAAAATTGCCACAATAAAAACATATTGTCAGTGTTTATAATTGTTTATGTGTTCAAGGGATTATGCCAAAAATTGCCACAATAAAAACATATTGTCAGTGTTTATAATTGTTTATGTGTTCAAGGGATTATGCCAAAAATTGCCACAATAAAAACATGTCAGTGTTTATAATTGTTTATGTGTTCAAGGGATTATGCCAAAAATTGCCACAATAAAAACATATTGTCAGTGTTTATAATTGTTTATGTGTTCAAGGGATTATGCCAAAAATTGCCACAATAAAAACATATTGTCAGTGTTTATAATTGTTTATGTGTTCAAGGGATTATGCCAAAAATTGCCACAATAAAAACATGTCAGTGTTTATAATTGTTTATGTGTTCAAGGGATTATGCCAAAAATTGCCACAATAAAAACATGTCTCTTAAAATAGATACCTCTTGTAAAGTAATTAATTTGATTCAGGCCCAAATTTATATAAAAATAAAAAAAACCCCACATATTTAAAAAAAAAAAAATCAAACCAAAACATGGTTTATTTAAATAAACTTCTCCGCATGGACCCAGAATTATATAGAAATGTGTATATACCTCACACGTGTGATGGTATTTGAATCACCTTACAGCTTTCATATCTGCCATCTGTACCTAAATATCAAGCATTGCTCTTAGCAATGCACGATCTTCAATAATTGGTATCAAATTGTGTCATCTGAATACCTACTTCTCTCTTTATTTTATAGGAAGACAAAAGAGATTCACGTTTGAATATTACAGAAAATTTGGTCTATGTAGTAATATCGGAGATTTTATGTAAAATGAAAATGTTAAAGGACTTTCATGTTAGTGCCATTAACATTTGTAAGTTATTTTGTATACTTGTTTTTTTTTACTTGGATAATTTTGTATCGGTAACATTTTGACTACAATTTAAAAACTTTTGATCTATCAACATGCTCAGATTATTTCCTCATTGCATTAAATAATAAATAAATGTAAGTCTTATCAGTCATGGCCACTTGTAATTTTTTATAATTAAACAGTGAATAATAAATTGTTTTATTGACATAACTCAGTTTAATGTGAAGTTCATAATTTGTAAAAATTAAAGATAATATTTACTTTTAATACAAATATATATTTTGGAGGAGGAAACAAAATATTCAGTTTTCAAATGTGTATTGAAGTGATACAAGTACTCAGGACGTTAACTTCCTATATTATGGAGTGTTGTCTTCTTCAAGTTTAAGTACATAATTTGGTTATTATTCACATCCTGCATCCCAAATGACTTAAATTGTCAATGATTGTGAGAGAGCCCTAAGGATCATGTAAATGACGATGATGAACGGTACAGAATACAACTTACATTGGAGGCTTAAACTCCATTGTAAGATGTACCATTTTACCGTCCATATACCAATTGTATTTTTACTTTTCAAAAGCAATTTTCTAGTAAGATGTTTTAGACAAATTGAAAAGTATTCAGAGTAGAGAATTTTTTTCCCTTTAGGAATGAGTTCAAAATTGTAAATAAATTTTTTAATTTATAATTGTAAAGAAATTTTCTTTACCAAAAATTATTCTTATGCCTGAAAAAATAATACTTTAAAAATGTACAAAAAAGATATACAATACAGTATTGTTAGGATGTAACCAAATAATAATTAAACATTTTACAAAAAGGCCAGACAATACACTATTGTTAGGATGTCACCAAATAATAATTAAACATTTTACAAAAAGGCCAGACAATACAGTATTGTTAGGATGTCACCAAATAATAATTAAACTTGTACAAAAAGGCCAGACAATACAGTATTGTTAGGATGTCACCAAATAATAATTAAAACTTGTACAAAAAGGCAAGACAATACAGTATTGTTAGGATGTCACCAAATAATAATTAAAACTTGTACAAAAAGGCAAGACAATACATTATTGTTATGATGTCACCAAATAATAATTAAAACTTGTACAAAAAGGCAAGACAATACATTATTGTTATGATGTCACCAAATAATAATTAAAACTTGTACAAAAAGGCAAGACAATACATTATTGTCAGGATGTCACCAAATTAATCATATATACTCTTCATATTATAGTCTTATATGTAAAGCAGAAATTATGATCTTTGGAATCAAGAATTAAGAAATAATAATAATGTTTAGAGATAGTAATTCTTGTAGTTATACAAACAAATGTTCATTTAGGCCCTTTACTATGTACAATGTATATACATAGCTATATGTTATAACATATAATTTCTTACTAGGACATTCAATTATTCAGACACTAACATTATATACTTACAAGAACACATGCATATATGCATATACATTTGTTGATACATACATAAATACAAATGTATCTTCCAAAGTAAATGAATATGAGAGAAATCTACCTTTAGGCCCTCTACTATGTACAATGAATATGAGAGAAATCTACCTTTAGGCCCTCTACTATGTACAATGAATATGAGAGAAATCTACCTTTAGGCCCTCTACTATGTACAATGAATATGAGAGAAATCTACCTTTAGGCCCTCTACTATGTACAATGAATATACATCATTATATATTAGTTCATATCATTTATAAACTTGGGCATTCAATTATGCAGACATAACATGATATACATATAAGAACACATGTATATCCATATACATCTATCCAAACATACATGTGCAGCATATGTTACAGAGTAAATGAATATGAGAGAAATTTGATAATTGCTAATTTTATTAGGTACGGTGTCAACAATCAATGGAAGATTCTGCAAAATGCAATATCTCGCTTGCCATATGTATGATTAAAAATATATTGGTAGTGATATGTGCAAAATACACCTAGGCCTGTGATAATTTTTGCTTCACCTGTAAATGGCAAGACAGAATATATATATATATATATATATATATATATATATATATATATATATATATATATATATACTACATCAATCTGCTGTATTCAACTGAAAGTTTTGTAAAACATTACTATATGCCTGAAATTTGGCCTTAATATGCTTGAGTTTCCTGTCCCACTTGCATAGCATTGGTGGTGCCAACATTATGATTCTGTGTTAAGTTTTTGAGCATTATTTATTTTCTGCATCATTTGCAGTATTCAGTTTAAACTTTTGTATAACATTACTATATGCCTTTGGTTGGTACCCTAGTATATTAGGATTAGGGTTTCCTGTCTCACCTACTTAAGCAAAAAAAAAAAAAACTGCTCCATTATAACACTGCTCACAGGCAAGACTGCATTCCATCAAACACTCATTTGGTAGCAGTAAACTCAGTACTATACCCATAATACAAATTTGTCAGAGAGTTTTCATGTTTGTCTATGGCAAAGTCGGTGATAGCCAAATCATGTCAATATCGGCAATAGCGAAATCATGGTGTAAACAGCAAAATGCTAATTATTTTTGACTGAGGCAGTAACCACTGTACCAATTTTAACTGAGTGGCACCACATTCAAGTGAATGCCGCATTCAGTGTAGCGTACCGTTCATTGGTCAAATGGGATACACTGCATAGTGTCTTGGTTAAGTATGATATAACATTTATCTTCTTGGTTGAATGTGAAAATCGCAAATGGCATTTTCCAAAATTAACATTGTTGCATGGTCTTGAAAAGACAGTAATTGTGACCCTCTGGCTGTGTGGCATAGAGCTCAGTTTTTGAAAAGAGAGTAATTGTGGCCCTCTGGCTGTGTGGCATAGAGCTCAAGTTGAATAAACCTATAAAGTTTCATGTGTGTGCTTACAATATTGTGTGAGAAACAGAGATTAGATCAAAACATTAAACTAGTTACAGAAGCATAACAAGGAAGTTACTGAATCCTTCATGTGGTTTTGAGTAGAATTCCTTTTTTGAACATACTATTTAAGTTTTGTGACATGACATAGAATAGTGTCTGAGAGTGAAAATCATAAAAAGGACTATGTGATTTATTACAGCTTTAGTTGCATGACGTGCAAATGTAGAATTAGTGCTCAGGAAGAATTGCTTAATTTAATGAAATGTACAATAAATTTCGATATTGACCGTTTAATTTTTTGTTTTAGTAATAATAACTGAGTCATAATTTGCCTTGCATATACTCTTTTCTAAAACATTAGTCTCTCTCTCTTTGCCCGAATGTACGTGTTGTCATGTTCTAGCTTCCTTTCCAGAATGGTGGAATTGTTCATACTGTCTTGTGGCTGAGTAGTATGGTCATTTGTAGGGTCAATGGGTCATGGAATATGTTGTATTATATGAATCGTGCTTTGGCGTGTGATCATATGTTGGGTCAGTCAGTGCATTTTGACATATGTGTCCCGTTCTGCTGTGTGGTCATACGTAGGATCAACAATTGCATTTTTGTTTGCTATATTAGTTGTATCGTATACATCCTGACGTGATATGTGATCATACGTTTCATCATGCGTGCGACTTGACTCGTATGTAGTGCTATAAACATCATCAACCTTTCCGTGATCACATGGAATGTTCTGTTGCTTATATCTTAGGTTATCTGTATTTTTGTCCCCTGTGTTTGAGACTTGGCCAAACTGAACATCACGCATTTTGGCATATGAATAGTTAATTGTGTTGTCGACATTAAGGTGGCTTTGGTTGCTTTTGTTAACCTTTCCATCAGGTCTGTGGTTTGTTACATTGGGTACTTCTTGTTCATATCTGTCACCATGTTTCTTTGCAGCTTCGAGTTCCCTTCCAAGGGTAGTTGGCTTTTTGTGAGATGCTTGCTGCCTTTTTTTCCTGTTGAAATAGTACAGAATTTTGTATCTACACGTTTAGTACAGTTTTGCATCTAAATCATTAGTACAGAGTTTTGTATCTAAATCTTTGGTACAGTTTTGCATCTAAATTATTAGTACTGAGTTTTGTATCTAGATGTTGTTATGTATGATGTTTATATAATATTATAAATATTCTAGGAAATTATAAATGTTTCTTGACATTAATATTTGCTCAAACCTTAATGTTATGTATCAGGTTTACATGTTTAGCTATTGTCCTTGAATTAGGTTGTTTACTTAGTATTTTAGTTCAAGGACAGTTTTGGTAAACAAGTTGTTGATTTAATTTGAGGTCAGGGTTGATTTTGTTTGCCGATAAAACTAAAAGTTCTTTTAGAATTATGTGTTAAAAGTCACATACACCATATAATTTTCTAGAACATTCTGTTATGTGACTTGTCTTTATATATACCATGTTTATTGGACAGTTTTCAGTTTCGACCTTAACATCAGTCTTTAATGAGTAATTAGAGTTGTGAAAAATCATTCCCATTTCAGAGAGAGAAATTATTTAAAATATTCATTGGATTATAAAAGTGCTCATAGACTTTTGGATTTAGGATTTTGAATTAATGATTTGGGGGTTTATGTGAACTTATTCAAAGATAATCTGGAGTACTTCATTTGGCACATCAGCACATTAAAGACTACTGGCACATCAGGACATTAAATACTGTTGGCACATCAGCACATTCAAGGACACTGAAATTCATTCGGAACATTCTATATTTTGGACTTGTGATTAGGACACTTAGAATTATTGGATTATTTGGATTTTAATTCACGTTACTGTAAGTGTCTTTTTATTTTTTATTTTTATTAGATATAAATAAATTGCTTGTTGATTTTTACTTGATTTGTTGGTTTCACTTTCTTTCTGTTACATTTTTCCTCATGGTCTGAGTTTTGACATATGTGTCCCGTTCTGCAGTGTGGTCATACGTAGGATCAACAATTGCATTTTTGTTTGCTATCTTAATTGTATCGTATACATCCTGACGTGATATGTGATCATACGTTTCATCATGTGTGCGACTTGACTCGTATGACGTGATATGAAATCATACGTTTCATCATGTGTGCGACTTGACTCGTATGTAGTGCTATAAACATCATCAACCTTTCCGTGATCACATGGAATGTTCTGTTGCTTATATGGTAGGTTATCTGTATTTTTGTCCCCTGTGTTTGAGACTTGGCCAAACTGAACATCATGTTTAGTGCAGTTTTGCATCTAAATCATTAGTACAGAGTTTTGTATCTAAATGTTTAGTACAGATTTTGTATCTAAACGTTTAGCACAATTTTGTATCTAAACATTTAGTGCCGAGTTTTGTAAGTAAATCTTTAGTACAGAGTTTTGTATCTAAATGTTTAATACAGAGATTTGTATCTAAATGTTTAATACAGAAATTTGTATCTAAATGTTTAATACAGAGATTTGTATCTAACTGTTTAATACAGAGATTTGTCTCTAAATACCAAATACTGCATCGTTTTAGCATGACACTGCTGATTTGCCAAGCTAATTACTTCCCCCAACATGTTCCATTTTATGTCCAGCCCTTTTTTTATTTGAAACTTTCTTGTTCATTCACCTGATATCATTTGTATTTAACTAGTGAATTTCATAGCTAGTGTAGATTTAGTCAATTACCGGTAGCCACTTGATAACTCTGAAATTTAGTCAATTAACAAAATTCCATTTAATAACATTGAGATATAGTTGACTAATAAAATTCCACTCGATTACATTGAGATTGAGTAGATGAAGAAAAAAAATCCCAGTTGATAACATTGAGATATAGTTGACTAATAAAATTCCACTCGATTACATTGGGATTGAGTAGATGGAGAAAAAAAAATCACAGTTGATAACACTGAGATATTGATATAATATTGAGTAAAAACTGGTTCAGTCTGGTTAGAAGCATAAGCTTTTATGACGTGGTCGTACTTGAATATCGAAATTGCACGTAACAACTGAGTAAAGGTTTTTCATTCATTATATAAGGTCGATAAGTGGATAAGTTGTTTGGTAGTGGCTGACTAGCTCGCTAGTCGGCCACTCCCAAACAACTCATTCACCCAAGATATCAGCTTTTGTTAGCTCTTTCTCTTCAATAAGTTATTAATGTCGTTTTCTCTCCATGACTAAATGTGTTTGAAATTTTTGTACCTCAGAGAGTTCTAATTACACATTTGTTTGTTGGATTTAATTATCCAAATCTCTCTGTAACTGTTTCAATTGAGATTGTAAAGTACCATACTTTTCCAGTAAGTTACTTTATGTTCTCAATGTCACTTTCTAAAGCAGCTGTCTAACTATTTATTCTCCGTTTTGGATGGCTGAAAATACTGTTGGCTGATAGGTATCTGCTCTTTCCCTTGTTCTTTACAGGGCTTGCATAGCAGTAGATTAGGTATTGCATCTCTGTCTGATTATTTTCTGTACATCTAGAATCTTTTTCTGTCTTCATCAATCTGTTCTTTCAGTACCAATCTGTTGAATAGCTGTTAATTTATTATATACATTTTCTATCCATGACTTAATACTTTTCAAGCTGCTATCCATAAGACTTACATATTTTTGACTGTTTCAAATTTTTGAATTGATTATCTAGTACGGTCATTGTTGAGGTTTGAGTCATTGTTGAGTCTTGAGTCGTTGTTGAGGTTTGAGTCATTGTTAAGTGATTGACCTGGTGATATATATTTTATTCTTTGTTTTTGTCTCAATGCTTAAAGGTAAGCCAAAGTCACATTGTTATAGTTGGTTATGTATTCGGTCCAACTGTTACTCTAAGTGATTTTAACTTTGGAGTAGTGTTTCAAACATTTAACATCAATGTTTTCATCATTGTCACTATTGGCAGTCATTCTCACTTTGACACTATTCATATACATTTCAAAGTTAAAACAAATATCAGAATCTAAAACACTCCATGTTCCATTCTTGTCATTTATGTAGCAAATATATTGTTTCTCATCATCAGAAATATTGTCATATCCATCAACAAAATATATCCTCTGCAGTGAAATCGATACTTTACTATATTTCCTATCAATACACTTGGTAAAATCTATTTCTTTTTCAGAGATATTTTAAAATAGCTCTATATTTTTATATGACAAATTTAGACGTCAGATACTTCAAGCATTTACTTTCAACCTGTATCATTTCCTGTACGAGGTTCTAGTATCTCTTTTATCTTCTTCCCTTCTTCTAAAACATGTTTTTATTTTCAATTCCATTAAATCCACTATGTACATGAAAGTGATACCGTTTTATTGGAAGCAGTATCCTCTCTTCAAGCAGCAATGACCAGGATGCAAACCCAGTTAAATATGATCAACAATACAGGACATGTTGGTTCTGAAGGGCAGTCACACACCATCGCAACAGCTATGTCGGCTGTCGAAACCAGATCGCGTAGCAGCAGTTCTACGTATGTTACCGTTTTCACCAACAATGGCGTGCATATCTCTACCTTGCCAGATATTTGACCCAGTCAGCCCACAATTGCGGAAGGAGATCTTTGCAGGTAAATACGTAAATTTATCATTATTACTAATGCCGCATGAACTCAAAGACCAAACATCCATTCAGTCAGGTCAGTGGGGCATGAATTTAGTAGGAAAGTTTCATAGTCAATATTCGAATATTACCCATGTCAGCGACCATACGCTTTCCAGGAATTTGACTATTAGCGAGTTCATACTGGCAATAGTCGTTACAAAGCGATTATGTGCGAGTCTTTCCCTTCCAGAACACAAAAATTGGATGCCTTTCAAAATGAGATGATAATAATGCATGCCCTAACAAAAGGAAGTCCTGCATTCTATGAGTATCATAAGGAATTTACTCCCAAACCATCTATTTATTGCAGTACCATGAACATTAAAGTAGATTGGAGTAGAATTAACCCCAAGCTACAAATTTATGTCATGTCTGCTAATCAGGTTGTTGCATGCCAGCACTGTCGGAGTTTTACTCATGATACAGACTTCTGTCACCTTGCTCCGCTGACAGCAAATATTCGGCCAAGACAAATCCCATCAGTGTATAGACAGATTACAATGGATAGACAAGGCCAGAGAAGGATATTACACTTTGGAAAAGAAATATGCAATAACTTCAATGAAGCAAAAGGTTGATTAAAAGCAAACTGTATGAAGGCGCACGTGTGCTTGACTTGCAGAAACCACATTCGCAGCTCAGATGCAACCTAGTGACCAAGCATATACTGCCGCCTACAAAACTACAATGACTTAATCAGGAAATACTGTTAATGACATTTCAAACAACCACACCCATTAATATTGCTAGACTTCAAAAGGAAATACAGCACCATCCCGATACAGAATTTGTGGATTATTTTATTAATGGTCTCCGCTATGGTTCTCACACTGGGCTTTCTCATCAGCCCATTTCTTCATTCGAGTGTACAAATTTGGTATCAGCTAAATCACAACCCGACACGGTTGACATATTACTTGAGTATGAGCTCTCCAAAACTACCTCATAGGCCCCTTTGAAAGTTGACGATTTCCTATGTACTTGATTAGTCCCTTAGGTGTAGGTTTTATGTTTCCTGCTACCATTTCTTATGTACTGGATTATCCTCATTAGGTGTAGTGTTTATGTTTCTTGCTTATCATAGGCCCCTATGTACTGGATTAGTCCCTTAGGTGTAGTGTTTATGTTTCTTGCTACGATTTCCTATATACTGGATTAGTCCCTTAGGTGTAGTGTTTATGTTTCTTGCTACGATTTCCTATGTACTGGATTAGCCCATTAGGTGTAGTGTTTATGTTTCTTGCTACGATTTCCTATGTACTGGATTAGTCCCTTAGGTGTAGTGTTTATGTTTCTTGCTACGATTTCCTATGTACTGGATTAGTCCCTTAGGTGTAGTGTTTATGTTTCTTGCTACGATTTCCTATGTACTGGATTAGTCCCTTAGGTGTAGTGTTTATGTTTCTTGCTACGATTTCCTATATACTGGATTAGTCCCTTAGGTGTAGTGTTTATGTTTCTTGCTACGATTTCCTATATACTGGATTAGTCCCTTAGGTGTAGTGTTTATGTTTCTTGCTACGATTTCCTATGTACTGGATTAGTCCCTTAGGTGTAGTGTTTATGTTTCTTGCTACGATTTCCTTTGTACTGGATTAGTCCCTTAGGTGTAGTGTTTATGTTTCTTGCTACGATTTCCTTTGTACTGGATTAGTCCCTTAGGTGTAGTGTTTATGTTTCTTGCTACGATTTCCTATGTACTGGATTAGTCCCTTAGGTGTAGTGTTTATGTTTCTTGCTACGATTTCCTATGTACTTGATTAGCCCATTAGGTGTAGTGTTTATGTTTCTTGCTACGATTTCCTATATACTGGATTAGTCCCTTAGGTGTAGTGTTTATGTTTCTTGCTACGATTTCCTATGTACTGGATTAGTCCCTTAGGTGTAGTGTTTATGTTTCTTGCTACGATTTCCTATGTACTGGATTAGTCCCTTAGGTGTAGTGTTTATGTTTCTTGCTACGATTTCCTATGTACTGGATTAGTCCCTTAGGTGTAGTGTTTATGTTTCTTGCTACGATTTCCTATATACTGGATTAGTCCCTTAGGTGTAGTGTTTATGTTTCTTGCTACGATTTCCTATATACTGGATTAGTCCCTTAGGTGTAGTGTTTATGTTTCTTGCTACGATTTCCTATATACTGGATTAGTCCCTTAGGTGTAGTGTTTATGTTTCTTGCTACGATTTCCTATGTACTGGATTAGTCCCTTAGGTGTAGTGTTTATGTTTCTTGCTACGATTTCCTATGTACTGGATTAGCCCCTTAGGTGTAGTGTTTATGTTTCTTGCTACGATTTCCTATGTACTTGATTAGCCCATTAGGTGTAGTGTTTATGTTTCTTGCTACGATTTCCTATGTACTGGATTAGCCCATTAGGTGTAGTGTTTATGTTTCTTGCTACGATTTCCTATGTACTGGATTAGCCCATTAGGTGTAGTGTTTATGTTTCTTGCTACGATTTCCTATGTACTGGATTAGCCCATTAGGTGTAGTGTTTATGTTTCTTGCTACGATTTCCTATATACTGGATTAGCCCATTAGGTGTAGTGTTTATGTTTCTTGCTTATCTGATTTATTTCTTTAACTCAGTCAATTTTATTTTTTGTGGCCGCTTAGTGGCACTTTGTAACATTCGTGCAATTATTTGTGACGTCACATCCTTGCTGCTAACTGTTTTATAACTATTTAGAGTGCGTAGAGTCTTCTTTACATCTACAAAATACTCCATTTTAGGCATTGACCCCAAACAGGGAACAAGCTGTGAACATTTACAGCTCAGAACGTACATGCTTTGTTACGTTTCTTTCATTTATGACATTTTTGCAGATTATTGCGTCACATCATTGCTTCCAACTGCCATATAATTATATAGTGATTATAGTCTTGTTTTCATCCACAAATGCTATATTTAGGCATGACCCCTGAACATTGAACGCTCAGTGAACATCATAGCATGTGTCTTATTAGTACTATTAATTTCTTCTGATTCACAATTGTTCATGTATATAATTTAATGAGGTACTATTGTTCGTGCTAATATTAACATAACTGCGGGTACTTCTCCTATCACAGAAGTCCGTTCCTTGGGCTCTCCGCTGCATACTACTCAGGTTGTCCCATTCTCAGCATGCAGCGTCGTTTGGGCATTCTGCCACCAATCAACTCAACTTAGAAACGTACGTTATGACGAATCTGCCTCAATACAGCGGCAATTATGCCTTAACAGTTATGCCAGTTAGTCAGTCATAATGGTGAGTCTGCCTCAAACATCGGCAATTCTGCCTTGAAATTATGTCATTCAGTCATACTGGTGATTCTGCCTCATAGATACTGCTTGTTTCTCTACCATCTTACCGCAACTAATCTCATGCAGTGGAGGGTGAGACCCAAGGAATGCCAAAGATATATACGAATGTACTGTTTAATACTCGTATAACAGTTGTTTAATTAAACATTTTATTGACTACTTCTCTATTATTGCTTCTTATGCTCTAATGTATCGTATGCACATTTCACCTGTCTGTCAGTCCATCTAGATGTACATGGACATAGCGTGAATTGCCGATTTCAGTTCATAGTCCATCTGTGCATCATTCCATTTATTTTATATCGTGTAAACATCTGCTAAACCCAATCCAGCTGCAGAAACACAGAAAACTGTGACCATCTCTGCCCCCCCCCCAATTCTACACGTTTTATGACTTTTTATCCCTTTCTACCACTAACAACTCCATAGTGTTCGATCTCTCTGACCAAAATACTTTTTAACTTGTTTAGTTATTTACAGTCTAAAATTAAGACCATTAATGTCTATAGGCAGAGTAGGATATAAAGATGGAGCACTTGGACCTTTCTCACTCATTTATTATTAGGAAAGAGACAGTTTAGTTTGTGCTGGAAGCACACGCGCAGAGAACGATTCTTTAATTGCAACAGGCTTAACAGTATCTTTTGATGGAAGATGTTGCACTGTTGTATTTTTCAAATTTTTCGTTGGTTTGTTTTTAAAAACAGAAATTTAGTCTTCGGACCATTAGTATTTATTTACTGAGTAACAATTTTGTTAGGTAAATTTGCTATTGTTTATTTACTTACGGCTTGACTAAAAGAAACTTGAATGAGTTGCCTTCAATATCCATGTTTGATGGTAGGCCTGTTGTAAACCTCAATAGCTTTTTGTTCCAGCAGTGCACTGTACGCTATAGCAGAGTTTAATATTGCATGGTGAATTGTGTTCATAATTTTTTATTTATTGTTTCAGTCGACATTTGGCTGTAGGTAAGAGCTATGCTATTTATAAGCACAAAACATTAACGCGTTTAGCTATGTATATTTGATTTTAGATTTGCTGGTACTGTGTTAACAGTTTTGTCAGGTAAACGTCCATTTGATATCAGGAAGTCAGTTGTGAAATGACTAAATGAAAATAGAATAATTGGTTGTACAATTTCTTCATTGTTCATGCTTGATGGTAGACCTATTGACATCTTAAAGAACGTTTGTAAAAGCATAATGTAGGCAAAAATAAGAGCAGATTATTGTGTTACATGCTAAACAGAGTTACTCACATTTTTTGAGCTTTATCCATGGCTAAAATCTATGCTGTTGATTACCTTAAAAGTTAAAACATTTCTGGTATTGGGTTGTAAGATACTGAGATAATTTAATCTTGTTGAACATCAGAGACAGGGCAAAGTCTAACCTCTTTCAGGCTTTGCTGTTGCTTTGTAGTGGTATTCATATTCATCGTTTCTAACATTATGTTTAGTATATATTTTGCCATTTCATCTGCCTTAAAACAGAAATAGGTTTGCTTTTAGATGAAATAAACAATATACCTAAAACAGCTACTCCACTACCTAGCAAATAATAACTGGTACTGTTTGAAATTGTAGTGTGTCGTGAACTGAAGGTGCAACGTGTAATGTTTTACACTCATCTTGTTATTTTTCAAACGTTCACCTTTAGCTTTTTTGAATTCTTATAAACTTTTTCCAAGTTGCCTGCCAACTTAAACTCTACTTACTAGTATATCGTTTGACTTTTGCGAAGTGACCTTTTCAGGTTCTTTGCCAACTTTAAATGCACTTAGTTTTTGTCTTTGCTATCATCCATTTAATTTACAAGGAAATTTGTCAGTTAGCTAAATATGAATCTAAATCGGAGCAAATGTCACCTTATAAGTTTACCTTGAGTAGTGACAAATAAATTGAAATTTAATTTGGTAAATAAAACACAATGAATACAAATATATGTTTCTGATTTGAAACAAAAATAGACGAGTTCCGCAAAATGGTTATTGCAAATATTCTTATTAGGTA
Source organism: Margaritifera margaritifera (assembly GCA_029931535.1). NCBI lineage: Eukaryota > Metazoa > Mollusca > Bivalvia > Unionida > Margaritiferidae > Margaritifera > Margaritifera margaritifera. Next base: position 2,542,050 of record JAQPZY010001520.1, read on the forward strand.
TACATGAGAAATTAGAGAGACGCAATTTAATGATATTTTCAGAAACAGAGAGAAGAAAACAGAATATGTGAATGAACACAAGAAACAGAAATAACACTTTGATGAAATGCTTACATTAATTAATTTAAAATGAATTATAATTCTGTAAGCACCAAGACAACCAAAAATTAGATATGACTTTGAAAAAGTTAGGTGTTCCATCAATAGGTATTCGCCATAGATGGATAGCCATTGTTTCAAAGCCTGAAGTTGTTAATGATGACGACCTTCATAGCGATAACGTTATTCCATGTATATTATTTGAACTATCTGATCCTGAAAAAAAGGAGATGTTTTCATTGTTTAAATACTATGAACGGTGAAATAATAAAAAAAATAAAATGACTTCGAGGAACGAAGTTGAATAGGAAAAGAAAAAGATTTGAATCATTAAAGATAGTTAACTTCATCATAACATTCCTTAGTTTATTGTTTGTATTCTCTGTATTTCATTATAAGCAGCTATTCCTAACATTTGAGTTGTTATAACAATGCTTCTCAGGTAAAAATGCAGGAAGAACTAAGCAACCAGTACACATTTACTGAAGCATTTATCTGAGTATTTTCTATTTCCTTTTTGTTTTTTGTTTTTGGTCTTTTAAGACTGATACACTTGAATGTAATCAGGCTTGCACTCATTGCAGATAAAGGCAGTCCTAATTCCAATGACAAAAATACAGTGTATATCTGATACCATTTGAAGTCACGTAAACATATTTCAGTTTATTTTGGAATTTAATTATCGATTGGAACATAGTTCATTTTGTAATTTAATTACCGACTGAAACAATCTGCGAATCTATGATTACAAAAGCGTATAATGGGTGAGAAAGTTTAGTAGCTCTAGCTACTTGATACTTGATACAAATTTCGTATGTATTTTTTAAATTTATTTTTCGTCCATTTTTCCAACCCGTTTGAGTTGAATTTGTATCGGTAATATCTTGGTTTGTTCTATTTGCAATAGCTATGTTCAATTCCTGTTTGTACTCTTCATTTTGTGGAAAAATGGAGTTATTGCTATTTTTGTCTTCGATGAGTTAATTTTTGTTTGTTTGTTTGTTTGTTGCTATCTAAATAACCCAAATATGGACGAGGGAGATTTTAAAATGAAAGAATTTGAAAATTGTTTAAATAAAGATAACGTTTATGCACTGAAAAAACAAGAACAAATACAAATTGATGATACTGTAAATCTTGCTAGACGTTTTGGACAGCAAAGTCTAGAACAATATATGATACTGAACACTACTCAATAAAACAAAACGAAATTAAATTAGAGGAAATATTAAAAATGCTGGTGATAAAGTAGGATTGGACTTTGTAAGTAAATATACAAGGCAAATGTATAGAGATAGTAATGGTCGAACCCGCGACCCTTGGCTTACGAGTTTTAACAACTGAGTTACAGCAACTCGCTAAAAGAGACTTTTATAGATGATTGTCACAGAAGAATTCAAAGCGGAGAGATTCCACCTGCAGTGAAAAGCTTATTCACTACACAAGAGGAAACATAAATAAGGAGTTATATAAATTCTGTAGAAGCTGTTACTTCGAAAATAAAATCCACGAGGTCTGATTTAAAAAATAGAGAACAATCAAAGAAAGACATCCAAACAAAAAGGCTGTTTTGCTAAAATAAGTTCTAATGGGTTGAACACATAACAGCAGAAGTAGTTGAATCTCTAAGACAGTTGTAAATCATATTTAGAGAAGATATTGAAAACAATTTTTAAAGGTTAGTGAAAAATTACCATTTCGATGATAGACCTAAACAACTGTTTAAAGGAAAGGGTATAACAATAGCTGCTATAACCACAGCGATAGCAGTCACTATATTGTCAATTACTCTGTCTACAGCAAATTAAGTAGAAAATGCTGGTTTTCCTCCACTGCACTCTCAACCTCGTCCTCCTACTCAATCCCTCATCAACATCATCTAAGCGTTCAGTTTTGTTAAAAGAAAATTAAAAATGGATTGAAAAACTGAACCAATTATATTTTTGAGCTACCGATAAAGTGGCAATAACAATGTCTTTTATTATTAGTAAGAGTGCGGACCAAATTGTTTCTTTTCTTACTGATCACGTCATATTACTTATTTTGGTCTCATGAGCTGTTGTGGTTTACTTTTGAAATAGTTCACGAACCTCTCTCTCTTATTCCGCTAGATGGTGTATTGTCATCTGCGATCAACAGTACCAATAATAAATCTCATAATGCTAAAATAAGAGTAATATGTCGTTTCTAAATATCATATGACCTATGAACATCTGATTATCGCATCACATTGGCCTTTGAACATCCGATATCGCATCATATTGACCTTTGAACATCCGAATATAGCATCACATTGACCTTTGAACATCCGAATATAGCATCACATTGACCTTTGAACATCCGAATATATAGCATCACATTGGCCTTTGAACATCCGAGTATCGCATCACATTAGCCTTTGAACATCCGAGTATCGCATCACATTAGCCTTTGAACATCTGAATATAGATCATATTGGCCTTTGAACATCCGAGTAGTGCATCACATTGGCCCTTGAACATCCGAATATAGCATCACATTGGCCGTTGAACATCCGAGTAATGCATCACATTGGCAGACCAGTTAGTAGAACTATCGTTAGCATAATCCTTCTTCCCTACATAATTTTTATTGACTTTTTCTAGTCACTGTATTTCTTTAAAATGTTATATCCAACGATATTACCCATTTTCATGACCATGTCACTCAGTAATAAAAAGACACCATCACTACCAACAACAGAATTCAATTCCACTTTTGAATCTGTTATATAGGTTTGGAATCTTATTATAAAGTTTCATATTGTTTGCAACCTTGTCCCAATAGGGTTAGTATTAGTTTCTGAAATAGCTTTTTAACAGTGTCTGATACTGTAGATATAGACCATGTAATAGATATTCTGTTTTGTACATGTGCATCTAAAATACAGATTACATAAGGGGTTATGCTTTGGTTCATTCTAGCTATCTCCTGATCAGTTATTCCATTGCTATCTTACAGAAAGTAGTGTGCCCAGCCTGTGGAGTCATCTTTATCAATTTTCTCATTACACATCTGTATGGTAATTTAACCTTTCAGGACTACCAAACAAATCCATGAATTTCTTTCTCCCCGCTTCAATTAATATGCTCTTTATCAGAATCAGAAAAATCTTTATATTGTTCCCAACAGATAATATGCTCTTTATCAGAATCAGAAAGATCTTTATATGGTTCCCAACAGGTAATATGCTCTTTATCAGAATCAGAAAGATCTTTATATGGTTCCCAACAGGTAATATGCTCTTTATCAGAATCAGAAAGATCTTTACATGGTTCCCAATAGGTAATATGCTCTTTATCAGAATCAGAAAGATCTTTATATGGTTCCCAACAGGTAATATGCTCTTTATCAGAATCAGAAAGATCTTTATATGGTTCCCAACAGGTAATATGCTCTTTATCAGAATCAGAAAGATCTTTATATGGTTCCCAACAGGTAATATGCTCTTTATCAGAATCAGAAAGATCTTTATATGGTTCCCATCAGGCAATATGCTCTTTATCAGAATCAGATCTTTATATGGTTCCCAACAGGTAATATGCTCTTTATCAGAATCAGAAAGATCTTTACATGGTTCCCAACAGGTAATATGCTCTTTATCAGAATCAGAAAGATCTTTACATGGTTCCCAACAGGTAATATGCTCTTTATCAGAATCAGAAAGATCTTTATATGGTCCCCAACAGGTAATATGCTCTTTATCAGAATCAGAAAGATCTTTATATGGTTCCCAACAGGTAATATGCTCTTTATCAGAATCAGAAAGATCTTTATATGGTTCCCAATAGGTAATATGCTCTTTATCAGAATCAGAAAGATCTTTATATGGTTCCCAACAGGTAATATGCTCTTTATCAGAATCAGAAAGATCTTTATATGGTTCCCAACAGGTAATATGCTCTTTATCAGAATCAGAAAGATCTTTATATGGTTCCCAACAGGTAATATGCTCTTTATCAGAATCAGAAAGATATTTATATGGTTCCCATCAGGCAATATGCTCTTTATCAGAATCAGATCTTTATATGGTTCCCAACAGGTAATATGCTCTTTATCAGAATCAGAAAGATCTTTATATGGTTCCCAACAGGTAATATGCTCTTTATCAGAATCAGAAAGATCTTTATATGGTTCCCAACAGGTAATATGCTCTTTATCAGAATCAGAAAGATCTTTATATGGTTCCCAACAGGTAATATGCTCTTTATCAGAATCAGAAAGATCTTTATATGGTTCCCAACAGGTAATATGCTCTTTATCAGAATCAGAAAGATCTTTATATGGTTCCCAACAGGTAATATGCTCTTTATCAGAATCAGAAAGATCTTTATATGGTTCCCAACAGGTAATATGCTCTTTATCAGAATCAGAAAGATCTTTATATGGTCCCCAACAGGTAATATGCTCTTTATCAGAATCAGAAAGATCTTTATATGGTTCCCAACAGGTAATATGCTCTTTATCAGAATCAGAAAGATCTTTATATGCTTCCCAACAGGTAATATGCTCTTTATCAGAATCAGAAAGATCTTTACATGGTTCCCAACAGATAATATGCTCTTTATCAGAATCAGAAAGATCTTTATATGGTTCCCAACAGGTAATATGCTCTTTATCAGAATCAGAAAGATCTTTATATGGTTCCCAACAGGTAATATGCACTTTATCAGAATCAGAAAGATCTTTATATGGTTCCCAACAGGTAATATGCTCTTTATCAGAATCAGAAAGATCTTTATATGGTTCCCAACAGGTAATATGCTCTTTATCAGAATCAGAAAGATCTTTATATGGTTCCCAACAGGTAATATGCTCTTTATCAGAATCAGAAAGATCTTTACATGGTTCCCAACAGGTAATATGCTCTTTATCAGAATCAGAAAGATCTTTACATGGTTCCCAACAGGTAATATGCTCTTTATCAGAATCAGAAAGATCTTTATATGGTTCCCAACAGGTAATATGCTCTTTATCAGAATCAGAAAGATCTTTATATGGTTCCCAACAGGTAATATGCACTTTATCAGAATCAGAAAGATCTTTATATGGTTCCCAACAGGTAATATGCTCTTTATCAGAATCAGAAAGATCTTTATATGGTTCCCAACAGGTAATATGCTCTTTATCAGAATCAGAAAGATCTTTATATGGTTCCCAACAGGTAATATGCTCTTTATCAGAATCAGAAAGATCTTTACATGGTTCCCAACAGGTAATATGCTCTTTATCAGAATCAGAAAGATCTTTACATGGTTCCCAACAGGTAATATGCTCTTTATCAGAATCAGAAAGATCTTTATATGGTTCCCAACAGGTAATATGCTCTTTATCAGAATCAGAAAGATCTTTATATGGTTCCCAACAGATAATATGCTCTTTATCAGAATCAGAAAGATCTTTATATGGTTCCCAACAGGTAATATGCTCTTTATCAGAATCAGAAAGATCTTAACATGGTTCCCAACAGATAATATGCTCTTTATCAGAATCAGAAAGATCTTTACATGGTTCCCAACAGGTAATATGCTCTTTATCAGAATCAGAAAGATCTTTATATGGTTCCCAACAGAAAATAGTTTACAATTAAATATTTTCCTTAATAAACCTCCAGTCATGATGTGGTGGATTGTTAAAATTGTTGCAGATCAAATTAAATAGTTTCAGATATATGCTATTGTTGCTTGGACTAAATTTGTCCCTGTTAGGTAGAGGTAGGGGCATTGCATACTACTTACTCAGTAATTTACTAATCTGGAAGTTAACATGAAATTTTGTATATTGATTTTACTATCTCTAGAACACATTTGTGCATTATATGCCAGAGCCAAATTTCACAAGTAGCTGTTGCCGTCCACACTACTGAATGTATTTGATTCTGCCAGAAATTTATATGACACTGCTCTGTCTCTGTTCAGAGAATATTCACTATCACCTTTATGCATATTGAATAAGATCTTATAATTTGATTTAACTTTGCAATAACTTCATCATTTAATCAATTCCTTCCTTGCAGAAAGAAGTATGTCCATCCAGTAGGTTCATTTTAGTCCTCCATAAAATTCATTTCATCAGCTGGCAATGTTCTCCAATATTCAACAAAATCTGCTTCATAGTTATATTTATGTTTATAAGCAGCTAACACAACAACAGGTGTAGGCTTCCCATAACCTTTATGTACAGTTTTATGTTTTTTCTCGTCCATCATCTCTCAAGAATGTTTTGTTCTTTTTTCCCACGAGTTATTTGCAGCAATGTTATGTAATTTTAAAATTGTTACCGATGAAATTAAGTTTTTATCATATCTATAATATTGTTTTTATATTTGCATCATCATTAGGTTAAGGTAGTTGACATCCAGACACCAGTTATCGCGTCTGGAAATAATATGAATTTTGTATACTGATTTGTATACTGATTTGTATACTGATTTGTATACTGATTTGACTAATTCTGGTATATTTTTGTGTATTAAATTCCAGAAGGAAATAAATCCAACAAACAGATGATGCCACCTAGACTGCCCAATTTAACTGTTTCTGCCATACTCTCTTGTCACACTGTGCTGTGTAGCTGTTAATAGAGTAATCGTTATCAAATTTTAAAGTGTATTTATTAAAAATGTTTAATGGTTTGTATATGAAAACTTGAATTTCAGTGCAATACATATTTATCTCTTTAAATATGCATGCTTTTTTTAAATTGGTTAAGGTGAGTTAACCAATTTTTGCATTAAACTGAATCGCAGACCAAATGTAAGTCGCTGTGCTTGTTAGTTTTCCTAACCTGATGTCAAGCTTTTAAGTTTTAAAAAAATAATGTGAAACTTACTTTTTTTATGTATGTACATTGAGCCTCTGTTGACTGTTTTTCCATATGCACAAGTAATTCTTTGTTGATTTTTCTCTCTCCTTAATATTTTCGTTGCATCCAATGTAATGCCATTTTGATCTTATTGATTTTATACACTCTTTGCAACTCTGTTGTTTATATTTCTGATTTCCTCTATCAGTTTTTCTCTTTTGGATTTATGACAGTTTGCTTATCTCTAATATTGATTCTACCATTTATTTGTGCAGTTTAATTTCAATCACTACTAAATGTCAAAGTTCTGAGAAAATCGTGTCGCAGGAGCAAATGTATATTCAAAATATGTATTACTGTGAAAGGTGTACTGGTTTTTACTTCATCAATATAGTGCCAAGGACTTCACATAATAATTGATTTTGGTTAATTTTGTGGTAGTTCTTTGCGTTTTAAAGGTTTTATGGATGCGTTATACATTTCGGATGTAGTTGGAACGAGCTTCATGTTTTGAAATTTATCTTTTTCATTTTTTTCCGCGCCATCATTTGTTACCATGCCAAGACATTTATTAGATTATATATTATCCCGTTTTTCATGTGTACCATTTCTCTGCTTACATAAAACACTTTTAGGTCTAATTCCTTTTTCTCTCAGATTTTATTATTGACACAAATGTTCTATCTAATTCATTTTCTAATGCGTGGATTTCATGCATCTGTCACATTCTATCTTTCAAAAACTGATGCTCTTTGGTACTGTTCTTTATGTATTCTGCCTTAGTTACATCAGATGGAGATGTTATCAGCTTTATGTTCCATCACTGCAAGTAAAGAATTCCCAACATTTACCTCGTATGTATTGGTAAATTCTCCCGTTCTGCAGTAAACTGTCTTGTAGAGAAAGATCGCAGCAAATGCTGTCTAAACTGAGTGTCATGCATCTGTCAAAGCGTAGGTATTTTTCCATATGGCATTTTACCCGCAAATGTATATCGTTGTGGCAGTGGGATTATCGTAACCAAGGGAGGTAACCCACTGTGAGGAATGCCTTCATGGTTATACCAACTTTCGAACACTCATTTCTGGTGCATACAAATTTACATTACGAGAGCCTTGGAATTTCGAGCGTGGCTGGTATGCATACTGTTCGGGTTCAAGGGTAAAAACGGTAGAAAATAATTGAAGCCCATCTAAAAGAAACCCTCTTACTGCACTTTTTAAAAAACAAAATATAACTTATGTTTGTAAAAGATTCATATATAAGTTTTTATTTTTTTATTTTATTTATTTGGTATTTATAGGTTACTATATGTCTACTATCTGATATCTCTTGTGGACGAGTTGTATTGGCATGTGGCCGATGAGCTCGTAAGTTTGCTATGCCACAACAACTACTCCACCTGATTCACAAAGCACACATATAATAACCTGTTGTTATATACGCTAATTTATAATTAGTCTTACTTCCATCGTCTTACTCAGACGGATGGATGCCAACATACTTACTCGATTTCTTAAAAACAATAATGTAGGGACAAAATATGCCTTTTTATGCTTTACTCAACTTGAGTTGTATTTTTATCCTTACTCAACTTGAGTTGTAATTTTATCATTACTCAACTGGAGTTGTAATTGTATCCTTACTCAACTTGAGTTGTATTTTTATCCTTACTCAACTGGAGTTGTAATTTTATCCTTAATCAACTTGAGTTGTAATTGTATCCTTACTCAACTTGAGTTGTAATTTTATTCCTGATGCGCATATATATATATATATATATATGGCGAGTTCGATGAGGTCGTAGTATAAAAACAAAAAAGATGTCACAAAAAAATGTTATAATATACGTCATCAACAACGACATATATCGCTTGACGACGATATTATATGGGAAAAAATATTTTCTGAATTGCTTCCTAAGCGAACGCAACGAAACAAGAGCCTATACTAAATTATTATAACGATCACACACGTTTTCTAAGTTAAGCCGTCAACTTTCCTATGTACTATCAAACCGACCATTTTGTTTAAAAGACAAAATAAACTGATGACTCGTTTAAACTTACCTGATGATGATTAATGTGACAATACTTGCAATGAGCATGGCGGCAAGTCCGATGGCAATTCCAACATACACACCATCTGCAAAATTAGTTGAAATCGTCCAAAAAACAATCAGTTATTTTTTTAGCCAATGGTGAAAATTTTAGATGTTCAACTAACTTAAAAATTATGTGTAATTATTTTCTAACTATGGATAATATAAAATTAATAAGTTGAATGGGCTGGGGTATAGGCTTAGATGGATTTGTCTGTGAAGCGCTCGTTTAGAGGTAGAGAGGTCCTGGGTTCAAACCCCGGTTCAACGACCCGTGTAATACTCGCCCAGAGTTTGATTTTCAGCTTTGCGTAGGCCTGAGTTGTCTTCAAAAAGCTGGAAAATATGAAGCAGGAACGCGCTGGGAACATAGGCGCGGATTGACCTGGCCCCTTCGTCACTCCAACTAGGAAAATCTTATTATCGGTAAATGTCGAATCTTCATTGGTCAGAATATTTTTGAGTAAGGTTTGGAGTAAGTAAAGGCGTATGTCAAATGCGCCAGCTGGTAGAGCGCCCGCTTAGATTTAGGAAGGTCCAGTGTTTGAGCGTTGGTCCAGCAGAGCATTTTTCTCCTCTGTGAGATATTGCTCAGGAAATATTGGGCGAATATGGGATAGTTAGAACAAAATGAAAAACTGTTTGTAAATTGCTATGTATAATTAACCTATTATGTGTGTTTAACCCTTGTCCATGATAGTAAGTCGCACTTTAAGTTTTAGTTAACTTGTCAACAGGATCTTGACAGCATTTGAGTTCATGGGCATTCGTGTTGACAATTATTCACACCAAGGTTGGGAATTTTCAACAAGAACGACGCACGTTTTCTTGCATTGTGGATTATTAAAATATGTGTATAAATACAGACTTAATACGCATTTATTCATTCCCGTTTTAAATCCTGTTTAAAATCATTCCTGTTTTAAAATCAGTCCTTGGGAATCTGTTCATGAGTTTTTAGTTGTGCTGTAGACATAATTCAAAACGAATTATTTATTTGAATATTCATTGGAGTTACCATAAAGTGCTCATTAACCTTTGGATTTATATATATGACTTTTGGATATTTGTTAACATTCTCAACGATATTCTGAATTGTATCGTTGTGGTATATCAGGACATTCAAGACTTTTTATTCGGAACATTTATTCATTGGGAACATTGCATACTTTCTGACTTGTGTTTAGGACATTTAGGATTATATGGAATTTAATTCACAAATTGTGTTTTTTGAATTTTCATTTTAATTACAGAGAAATAAACTGTTTGTTGATTTTACATACATTGCTGGTTTCACTTTCTTTCTGTAACATTATTTGAAGACCTAGAGTCGTAACAAAATATAAATTGGGCAGCAAATCCTTAGTAATTTCTTAGAGTTTATTAATATTTTTCGGGTAGAAAAATCCTGTAAATACTAGTATTTTAATTCCAAGCTAGTATACTAATTCCAGGCATCTTCATCAATTAAAAGCTATGTGCTTTGTGTGCTGTCTTAGTCCTTGATGCTAATATGACATACCCGATCTATCTGTGACTAAGCCAATAGGAAAGTACTAGATAAATAACCGAATGCCCTACTTTTAATGTGACTACTTGGTAAATTTAATATAAATCGAGTGAACAAATGGGGCCTGAAGCGAATGCTATTATCACAAATAAACGTTTCAACACAGCTTTTCCTTTAAAAATGTAAAGTATCTTTGGTCATCTTAATCAAGTGGTATTATATTCATAGCTAAATGTATCAATACATCATTGTTTTTTGTACTGATACTTCGTTTATGCAGTGAAAACTTTACTAGAACAGCCAGTTTTCTTGTACAGACTGCGAAATAAAGCCACAGACAGGCAATTACTTTAAAACAGAAACTATCAGAGAAAAACTAGCTTAAGGGAGAATGTATACAAGAAAAGGAATTAAGCTTACATGATAATTGGTTCACCTTTGAGTCTTCGTAACTGATGGAAGTTCTGGCGTCGGTCGTGCTTTGAGTTCCGGTTGATATATCTAGTAAGGTAAATGGAGAAGAATTGTGCAAAAGGTGACATTAACATGCCATTTGGCACAAAGTAAATTCCAGTTATTATATACTATTTTTTTTCTCCATTAACTCTGCATTGTCAGAATCGTCCAGTATTTCTTGATACTACACGGCTTCATACTGCACGACACGTGTGTCTAAAAATAGTATCGCGTGTTAGGAACTACTTTTTATTGTAAACAAACAATTTATGCTCATGTAGCAGACACCGACGCTTTTGCTTTATTAGATTTGTCTGTGGATGAACTAACCAAGCTGTTTGAGCCATTTGAAAGTAGAGATGATAAAGCTGACGATTTGGATGAGCTCATTGACTCACAAAAGAAACTTTCAACCAAGCAAGCGACTGAACTTGATATTCGCAATGTCCAGCGGTGGCTTTATGACAACAAACGTGAGACATGCAGTATTGAAAATATCATTCTGATCATTTAAAAACTTATTTAGCTTATGGTTCAGACTATGAACCGTGCTCTCTAGAGTCTATAAAAAATAGCATAGAGGTATCTTAAGGCCAAAGGATATTCCGCCTCTCTCAGAGACCGCCTATTTTACAAATGAGTCTAAGCACTAAATTCGAACAAATTACAACGAAAGAAGGTTGGTTTTGGTATAAAATCACGTACCTCGGAGCCAGTAAGCCAAGATAACGTTAGCGAAATGAGCTCCCACACCCTAGCCGCTTTGCAATTTTCCGTTTTAATTTTTTGAGAAAATTTGTGCATTTATAGCACAAGTCATATAGATCATGAAGCTGGGGTCCCTTCAACAAAGATCATGCAAGGGACAGTACATAAAAATATGTCATCTATAGCTGGTAATAAGAATGGTAATAAATGTATTTACCTTTTTGCATCTTGAATTTCTTCAAAATTTACGTTCTGATCCACGGCGCGAAATTGCACTGCAATCTATAGATTACATTTCCAAGAGAAATCACATTCCAAAGGAGAATTTACTGCACTCCAAAACGAAATGAATTTGATATTTTCTAACAAAAAATATTTAATCCTACATCTTTTTGAGAATTTCAATGAAAAGAATTTCATATTTTGTCCACTTTATGATTCCAAACAAGCAATGGCAGAACGGAAACACATATGCAGCTTGCTGTTGAGGCCAGTCCCTCCAGCTACATGTACATCGTACGGAATCGACCCAGCTATAACAACGCCAGTCCACCATAACAAAAAGAGCAGAATTTAGTTGGATAGACATAAAAACAAAATCCCTCCATTCCAGACCACCTGGGAAAGCTCTTCCAAGTCGCAATCATTCAAATAGACCAAAATGAGATTTCTTTTTTAAACGAATGACTGAGCGCTCGGTACGCTACCAAGTTCAAAGGTCGCATGAATATGGTTTTTGTGTATTTGTTTAACTACGGTTGTGTATTTACTTTGAAATATAGCAGAAATTCAGTTACTTTGTTTCTTGTAGTGTGTCCCTTTTATTATTCAGCCTTATGTAGAAAAGCAAAACGAGTATATCATAAAAAGGTTACTACATTTGTATCGGAAAATATGAACTCGTTTTTTCTGAGCTATACTGCACTCCTAACGTCGTGCGGTATAGCTCAGAAAAACGAGTTCATATTTACCCACACAAATGCAGTAACCTATAAATACCGTACAGATTCAAGCTGACACTGCTTCAATTTGGTCATGACGTCATAATTTAATATGGCTGCCCATAAGGTAATGCCCTATAAAAGTCACATAAAAGGGACCTTTTAAGCACTCAATACCAGATATTTTGTGTAAAAAGTTCCAAATTATGATATTCATTGTTAATAAATGTAATACAATCACAAGGTGTTTTTTTTTGTAGGTGTTTGAGTTATTTATTGAACCAGAGCGTGGACATTATCTTCTTAGTTATTTTGTAATGATGAGGCTCTCATGTCGGATGAAAAAGAGAACATAACATTTCGTCTATGAAGTTTTCAGGCTCGATAAGTATTTTCAAGAATAGACAAAATACAACAAATCAGTTTGTCTTTTTTCAGGCATGCATTAATGGGAAAAAGGCTCGGAGAGGTGACAGGAAAAACTACACACGCAATTTAATCAAATATTCATGCACGAAGACGTAAAAACAACAAAGTTTGATCTGCGCACATTTATCTGATTTTTTTTATCCATTTAAAGTGTTGAATTTGCTGTCAGTATAGATCCGAGAGATGCCTGTCTTCCAGGGTAAGGTATACCAATACTGAGTCCTACTGTTTGGTATAAATTTAAGACCTTTTGAATCTGTTTGAGTTATGAAAAGGAATATATGAAATAATATCTCCTCACAACATGCCCTCCATCTTGGGATATAATGTTTTACTTATCTGATCTCGGTTGGCCTCCTTTTCAAACTAATTCCTGTAATCGTCGAGTTGAAGGACCCGTGTTGATCAAACAGCGGTCAATGGCGAAACAGTTTTTCCAACTCCTTGGCCGATTGTATGTGGCAGCCGTGTTTGGGACGTGCGCACGTACATTCACAGCGAGTGACCTTTTTAGAAAGTTGACGCCATTTTTGCTACGTTTGAAACATCACGTCCTGATAAAAAATGAGTTGAAGTTTTTCAGGCTTTGGTGGAAATTTCATAATCGACTGGAGCACCTGTGGGCACCAGTACAGACGGCTGAGTGTGACCATCTGACAGCGGCTAGTAGAGTCCAGAGGAAACATTTCAGGACATAAATGTGCTTACAATGAAGGCAAAAACGAACGAACTTCACCCTTGGTAGAATGTTCTATCATATTAGACGTTTTACTTATTTATCTATTTTAAAGCTTTTCCAGCTTCACGTCCTCCTTTCATTCGCTCATTCATTGGTTCATCCTGTTTTCTTTCATTTTGCTTTTTTCCTTCATTACTTCATTCAGTAATGCCATGTTAAATTATCCTGCTTTAATGTATGGTAAATAGTCTCAATGTTGTGCTGAAGAGAGAAAGCGTTAAGCTGAGACGTTACCTTTAGCATGCGGGAAGTATATTGCCCACCCACCCACCCACCCCAAAAAAAATAAAAAAGAAAGAGAGCAATTACAAAACCCACTACCAAATTCCAGGCATCTGATCTATACAGTTCTATACCTAAACTTTTCAATTAATCTAATTTGATAATTTTAATGAGATAAAGTTCACAAATGATACAGATGTGAAGTGTATTGCAATAAATGACACATTCACTGAGGTACCATTAACGAACGGCGGCCATATTAAAAATTGACGTCATGCGGCTAAAGGTGCATATGAAAATCTCGAGTCTGAAGCTAAAATTGTTCTTGATATGATGACCAAACTTCGTTACCATCAGCCGATCCTAGGGTGTAATCACATCAATGATAACCTAAATACCAACTAGAGCGGAGGTGTTGGTAGAATGTAATCACATCAATAATAACCTAAATACCAACTAGAGCGGAGGTGTTGGTAGAATGTAATCACATCAATAATAACCTAAATACCAACTAGAGCGGAGGTGTTGGTAGAAGGTAATTACATCAATAATAACCTAAATACCAACTAGAGTGGAGGTGTTGGTAGAAGGTAATCACATCAATAATAACCTAAATACCAACTAGAGCGGAGGTGTTGGTAGAAGGTAATCACATCAATAATAACCTAAATACCAACTAGAGCGGAGGTGTTGGTAGAAGGTAATCACATCAATAATAACCTAAATACCAACTAGAGCGGAGGTGTTGGTAGAAGGTAATCATATCAATAATAACCTAAATACCAACTAGAGCGGAGGTGTTGGTAGAAGGTAATCACATCAATAATAACCTAAATACCAACTAGAGCGGAGGTGTTTGTAGAAGGTAATCATATCAACAATGACCTCAATACCAAGCGGATGTCTGCCGTAATATTTCATATGCCAAGTTGGAAGCTTTACAATTTAAACCAAGTATATACGTACACAGCTGGTATTCAGCTTCTTGACTGGGAAATTGTTTTGTATAGGTATTGTAAATAATATATTAGTCTAATATGAGAAAGGCGCTTTTGTCGCCAAACTTACCAAAGCTTTCAGAATAATATAATGATATTGGTTTTGAAGTGTGATCAAATGTATGAAATAAGAGAATGTACATTTACTGATCCACATCTGACTAAGTTAGAGTTAAGAGGTATCACATGATATTTCTCCTTTTGAACTATATTATCTGTAGTAAAACAATTTAGTTACCTGGGCACAATTCTGTAATAGAGATGTCGTCCAATGCAATATGTCCAGCAGATGCTTTTGCACCCTCAAAAACAAGTTGAAATTTGCTGCCATAATCAAACTGAACTTTTGCTTCATTC
Organism: Margaritifera margaritifera; assembly: GCA_029931535.1. Taxonomy (NCBI): domain Eukaryota; kingdom Metazoa; phylum Mollusca; class Bivalvia; order Unionida; family Margaritiferidae; genus Margaritifera; species Margaritifera margaritifera. The sequence goes on from JAQPZY010001520.1 coordinate 2,557,432, forward strand.
CATATATTTTGCAGATTACCAGTTTTATTCCAGATTTCCGTCCTTGTCGACTCAGCACTTTCTATGAACACTGTAAGAGACTGCACGTCACTGTCCTGCATGGAATACCAGAAAACAAGGCACGTGTGCGACTGTGTTAGATTTCTGCTCAGTAACCTGGCAACGTTGACTTCGTCTGGTGACGACGAGTTAGATAGGAAATACAGGTATAATCCCTCACCTTGTAAAAGTCAAGAAAGATTTTTTAAAAAGCCAGTCAATAAAAAGAGAATCTTAGATGAGTTCTTACTCATAATGTGAAATAGGCAAAACCCCAGGGAGTGAGCACAGTGTAATGATTGACATCACGTGAAGACATGGAAATTAGTCACATAGCAGCTCATTTGTGTTTCAGGCTGTGCAAATAAAGTGTTATTGTGACGCGAACAATATTTGTTGATATTTTCAACGAATATGAAATATTTTGAAAAATAAATTTAACGTTCTGTTAGCAACAATAAGTATCGTCAGTTTTCTTTGAGTTGCTTTGAAATTTGAATTCCCTGTTGAAGTACCTTTCTGCAGTAATTAATGGAAAAAAAACAGAAAAAGAAAACTGGAAACATCTCGTCAGCCAATGAAGTCGCTTTTAAAACTTTTGGGAACGCTTCGTTCTGGCTTCACGAGAAAAAAATTAGTTGTTTTAATATACCATACCCTCATAAGGCCAAGATCCCACAGAGTCACGCGAGAGTCTCATTGAATGAGACTATTTCCAAAGCGGATTCTTGTGAAAAAGCCTTAAGGTGTTACGACTGAAGTGGCTCCACTCGGAACATCTTCGTCTAAATTGGTAAGTTTTTGGCGGACAAACATTGGGCTAGATGTGAGAAGAATATATCTTTATAAAATGACAAGTATTCAAAATCACAATCTAGGAAGTTTCAACGATTAATAAATATCTGCACTTGTTAATCCTGCATTTTTTTAAATGCAAAAAATCGAAGAAATCATTCGCTTTAAATAGCCTGAAACTATTGATTACATAGCTATTAGTGATGATACGTCATTGATTCAATCGGAACATCCCTGACTTTTTCCATCAGAAGCTACAAAATAAACTCAGATGTAAACAATGGCCATTTTGAACTGTCCTCAAGCCCATGGTTGTTATTATCTCATAATAACTTCATAACGTCACAATGAATAGATGACATGTCATCACTACCTGCAACGCAAGCAATAGTTGCAGACAATTGAAACGGAATGATTTCCTTCCATTTTTTCATTACAAAGTTGCAGGAATAACGTCAGAAATTAAATGTGCAGTTATTTTATTGATTGTTGAAACGTCGTCGAGTGTTATTTTCAAGATCTATTATGTTATAAGATTCTGTTCTTGGCACATCTAGCCGGATGTTCGTCCGCCAAATACTAACCAATATGGGAAGTATCACTGCGATTACCTCCGAGTCTCTTTCAGAGAGTCGCAGTTATTCAACTCGCATCGGAAAGCGACGAAGATGTTTCGAATGGTCTTCGAGTCGTTGTGATGTCGATTAAGTCATTTTGACATAATAACCACGGGCGCTAAGGCAGTTCAAAAAGAGCTCAGTTTATATCCATAATCTTTTTCAAGCATCCAACTAAGAAGTCCGATGATGTTCCGATAGAAGCTAACTCCATTCGGAAAATCCTCGTTTCTTTCTGATGCTAGTGGAATAACTTGGACTCTCTGAAAAAGACTTGGAAGTAATTGTAATGATACTTACTGAACCCAGCCTAGGCATGAAGAATATATTCTCATAATGAAGATATACGTTAAAAATAACATTTCACTAGGCTTCACCATCAATGAAATACCTGCATTTTTAATTTTTAATATAATTCCTGGAAATTTTGAAGAAAAAAGAAAACATATTAAATAATTATAATTCAGTTTCCACAATTCAGTTGCCGTTAGCATTTGGCTAGTCTTAGATTTCACGCATGACACAGAGGTAAGTTTCGAACAGAACATTCCCGAACATAGTTATATTTAATTTTTTTAAACATTTGGATAATTATCTTTATTTACGCTACTATGTTTATTTTACCATGGCACACTACAATTATCCATTTCTTCGCTGTATACCGTCTGCTTGTATTCCATGCTGAATTTTATAATAGCGGTTTTTTGGAACATACCTCTGCGTCAAGCGTGCAATCCAAGACTAGCCAAATGCTAACGGTAATGTCCGGGCGGATACTTCTCACATCTTCGAAATCGGCGAACAAATGTGGAATTTTCTCCAATATGTCATGAATTGAACGAGGTGTGTTGAGATGTTAAGATAATTGATCCATTTTTGATTACAGCTGGAGTAAGTTTTACATTAGGAGACGAAAATAGGACAAGCTAGCAGGGTCGGAAATAGCGAGGGGTGAGGAGTCGTGTCTTCCCTTGTGTTATATTGTTACAGGTTGGATCCCCCAGCCCTCTATCCATTAACCAATACTCCTAATTTTTTTTTGTAACGAGCCCCTGTGCCTTTAAATGGCGATAACTCACTTTATGTCGCTCCTCGTCGATCAGTATTCTTTGGAAGGTCATTGTCACGGAATTGTATGATTTATATCAATATGTATATGTGAGCAAAAATGTATTCGGGTTTCGTTTCCGACTAGAGCGTTACTCGAGGGTTGTTTATTTTTTCGGCTCTAGTTATTTTGAAATACTGAGCGCGATTCACCCCATGCTGCACGTGCAAATTGCCTGCAGTGAAAACCTAAGTACCTAGGTGCTGCGCATATCTGTCACAGCTAGGGTATATATAGAGAAAATTCTCTATAAACAAATTACACTACGACGAGTCTTGTCAGAAAGCTTACCTCTTTACGGGAGCAAATCTTCAGCTGTAGAGGTATGTGAAATTTAAGGTTATATTCTTTATCACTATTCGTTTTATATGACATAATTGTTTCATATATTAGAAGTTTTAGAATTTATTCTAAATTCTACAGAGAGTCAATACCTAGGTTATACAACGCCATGATATTAGAAATACTATAGTCTGGTTCAAGTTAGCTATTTGTTGTAACTGAACAGACGGATTTTATTTAATTATACGCAGCATGCTTTGAATGATTAATGTAATGTGTAACGAGACGTAATTCATGTGCGCGCATGCGCAACATATATCAATGCAAAAGTACTAACCGTGTCATATGTACTACACGGTTTAGTTATTATACTTTTAGTTGCCTTATATATGGTTTGGTGATGTGAAGTCACAGAACTCTGTGTGGTTTCGTGTGACGTGTACGCTGTGTCTGGTGACGTTGTTTCGGAAGAGTGTACTGGTTTTCTCGATGCGAGGGACCAAGGCTTCTCAACCAGCGGGTCTGTGTTAAATGTGAAGGCTCTCGAGGGATCCTTCAACAGACTGGGAGGGGTGGACCATGCGTGGTGGCTCCTTGACCATTGACTAGAGCGGGTGGAACCGGAGATACATCTTGGTCGTCAAACGGGCGCCACGATAGTTATACATATTACGTGTTCCATTTTATTATTATTTTCAATATTGCTATCTGTGCAAAATTACATGTATTCACATTTCAATATCGCTATATGTGTGATAGATTCATAATTTCATGCATTCCCATTTCAATATCGTTATATGAACGACAGATCCATAAATTCATACATATTCCAATATCGCTTGATGGATTGATAAATTGATGAGTTAACAGATTGATGAATAAATGAGTATTATATTGATAAGTGCATGAATCACATGCTTTGGTCACCCTTGGTGCTTAATAAGACCTTGTTTATATTGGGGTATAGTTCATATACTCTTATTTGTTGATTGGTGATAGGATGTTATTCACGTTTGTTTAAAATTCCATTTGTTAAATCCATCTTTGATTTTTCTCGTTGAGTTACTTGTTGTTGATAGTTCCATGTTAGGAACTTTATAATTTTCCTTATCTTTTTGTTATAATGGTGTCAGATTTGTTCATCTTTAAATTGCGTTTATAAATAAACATCTTATCAACGCAGTTGCTTTCGGTGTCTTCACTAATCCAGTCCCAACCCGGCTTCATCCTGTGACAGTCATTATATAAATGCTACGAGAAATACTTGCGACAAAATTAATGTTAAAGTACATCGACAGTTTTAGGCGAGGCCAACCAAGAGGTGTGATCAAGTGTAAACCTGATTGAATGTCGCACTATGATTTCACAATGAAAACGCTGCGTATTAGAAAAAATTGAACTGTCCCTCTTGCAATGGTATTGATTAGACCCGACGTCCGTTTTTCCGTATCCAATTTAGTGCCAGTTTACCATTGTAAAAGTTCATAGCGATCGTTAATTTTCGTCTGGAAGTTTTGTGATGACAACTAAGGTGAGATTACTCAGCAATTAGGAACGAAGAGACTGGTAAAACTACTTTAGTATTAAATTTTAGAATAACAATTACTATTTTATTTAAGATCAGCAAAGGCGCCCACGTGACTATGTTGACGTATACTTTAATTACATTAGTGTAATAACACTATTCTGACCAAGGATTTGACTTATAATAATGGCCTGATACTTTCTTTACATATGCTTCTCTGCTTCTTATTGTCATACTATGTGTTTTTAAAGTTTTAAAGAAAATTCTTCCATCGTATTTTTGGGGAGTGCAAATATTTGTTGGCATGGGGGGGGGGGGGGCTTTTTAATGTTTTAGTGTTATTGGGGTTGACAATTGTCGCGTCTGAGAGACTTTGTTGTACCAAAATATAACCCTACCTCCTCTGGCATCAGAAGTAACCATGTCATCTGAACTTTGCTTACTGCAGTTGAATACGATTCATTTATAGCAATTGACGTGCAAACGGATATAGGCCATATCACGCAACACGATCCATTCACAGTAATCAGTTGACGTGGAAAAGGATGTATACCATATCACAAAATACGGTCCATTCATTGTAATTACTTGACGTGAAAATAAAAAGAAGCACCTTCCAGCTCTTTTTTTACCAATAAGGAAATAGATGTAATATAGACCAAATTCAAAGAATTTCAGATTTCTATAAGTGTGTATGCGTGCATGTGTGTTTGTGTTTGTGTGTGTGTATATGAGAGAGAGAGAGAGAGAGAGAGAGAGAGAGAGAGAGAGAGAGAGAGAGAGAAGAATGTGAGGTTATGATGAGCAAATAAGTTCTTTACCTGAATGAGTGAGTGAATAAATGTTTCTTTGTTTGTCACTGTTGTGTATAACCAAATATTCCTAAACATTATAGATCTAATAAGACTATTTGTCTCTCTGACAGACGATGATTATACTGACTGATACTGACGACGCGTACGATGATGATTATGATGACGACGATGACGCTGATCGTCATCTCCAATGCTTTCTTTTTGATATCGAAGACATCATTCAATCACATATAATATTTTATATAATAGCTACAATTTGTGACCGATAACACAATGTTGCTAATACAAACGTGTGTAAATTTGTACACTGTGTACCAATTTGCAGAATGAAAACGGGATATTAGATGCAAATAATTTCTTTTCCATTTCTTTATGCAAAAGAAGAAGTAATGTGAGACAATAAGAGGAACTCCATGCTTGCCGTTGTCAAATGAGAGAGAGAGAGAGAGAGAGAGAGAGAGAGAGAGAGAGAGAGAGAGAGAGAGAGAGAGAGAGAGAGAGAATAACCGGTTCCGAGTGTATGATCCTTTATGGTCACTGTGCCATGGAGCTGTCCTGAATGCATTCGGGTCCAATATGATATTTTATCATTTGTCGTCCAGTTGCAGAAATCAGACTGGAAATTACAGAAATCTGGAAAAGTGCAAAGTGTACAGCAGAATGGTGAAAATGTAAATGGAGTGTTCGCAAGCACAACCTTTATCGCTAGATTAAGAATTTGCACAAGTAACCTTTTAATATCTATAGATAGATCAATAATAATAAAACGCCAACAACAGGAATGTTTTTTGGTGGACCAATTATCTATTGAAGTTATTTGATACTATTGAAGTTGACGAAGAAAGTATCAGACATGACATAACATAGTCAATTTGTTTTCTGTATTTGTTATTACATTATTGTGTAATTGACCCCTCCGAAAAATGGACAATGCTCTGCCTACACATTTGCATTATCCATTAGAAGCTGGCGTTTCTCATATTGAAAAATGTCATCATCGTTGAAGGTTGAAAAGTACATCGTGCACGCTACATGAAAGTCGGATAAAAATTTCCAACTTTTAAAGAGTTGAGTTTGCGCATGTAATATGGTAAATTCTCTCTATTTGCCATACTCAGTTTGACAAGCTTTACTCTAGCCATCCGATTGTGTTAGGAAATCTTTTCTCCAGCCACCTGAGTGTGTTAGACAAGCTTTTCTTCAGTCTCTTATTGTGTTACGAGAGCTTTTCTCCAGCCACCCAACTGTGTTAGGAAAGCTTTTCCTCAGCCACCCGATTATGTTAGACATGTTTTTCTCCAGCCACCCGACTCTGGTAGACAAACATTTATCTAGCTACCCGATTGTGTTAGGAAAGATTTTCTCCAGCGACTCGATTGTATTAGACAAGCTTTTCTACAGCCACCCGCTTCTGATAGTTAAGTTTTTCTGCAGCCACCCGCTTGTGTTAGGCAATATTTTCTCTCGCCACCCGATTGTGCTAGGAAAGCTTTTCTATAGCCACCTGATTGTGTTAGACAAGCTTTTCTTCAGCTACCCGATTACATTACGAAAGCTTTTCTCCAGCCACCCGATTGTCTTAGGAAAGCTTTTATTCAGCCATCCGATTGCGTTAGACACGAATTTCTCTAGCCACCCAATTGTGTCAGGAAAGCTTTCCCACAGCCACCCAATTTTATTAGTGAGAAGAAATTATTGAACTGATAGCCAAAAATCGTTGTATATCATGAAAATGTTGTAGTCATTCAACTTGCAAACATCATCGCCTCTCTGGGATAAGGTGATGTCTTTCATAAGCAAGTTACTTACATTGTTTACCACGCCATTGCTTGCCATCTCCCTTTATACCAAACAACGCAAAAAAACTAACTACATCTGTCAAATTTATTCAGGTTTTGTAGGGTGTGACAAAGTGAAGTATTGAATTACGGTATTTAATGTTTGTAGGGATGTATGTGACACAGTGAAGTGTTGGATTAAGGTATTTAATGTTTGTAGGGATGTATGTGACACAGTGAATACAGCGAAGTGTTGGATTAAGGTATTTAATGTTTGTAGGAGTATATGTGATACAGTGAAGTTTTGGATCAAGGTATTTAATATTTGAAGGCGTGATACAGTGAGGTGTTGATTACGGTATTTAATGTTTAAAGGGGTGTATGTGATACAGTTAAGTGTTCGATTACGGTATTTAATGTTTTAGGGTTGTATTAACCTGTACAGTCGTCGATATATGTTTGCTTTGCCAATATATTATTTCCTTTTTTTCCCCCCGCTGATAATCCATTGAAAATAGATGATAATTAATTAATGGCACCCTATTGAGATTGTGGCGATATTGAAGCCTGGGGACATGCGAGTTGTTTTCCGTGATGATTAATCCTAATAATAGCGAATTGACACATGACGTTAACCTTATCCAAAACGAGGCAAGCACGCTGTTGCACGCGCCATATTATGTAATCGGAGTACAAGGTTAAATTATACGGAGATAATTTTGCACTTTCGTAGTGTTTCAACTGAATTGATTTGGACATTTTGATAACGAAAACGTGATCAGGTTATTTCTTTAGAATGTGGATATAACATTAAAACGGTCGATTTCGGGAGAACTTGATCAGAGTTATCGAACGTGAAATTAGCCCATTGATTCCGAAGGGCAAAGCAGAGGGTGCTGCGCTAAATGTTTGCAGGTCCACAGGCCACCATTCTCGAGGACTAAAACGGACTGTAACACAGGCTAGGGTTGTATGTGACAGATTGAAGTGTTCGATTACGGTATTTAATGTTTGGCAAATTGTTCATTTATCCTACAAAATTATTAAAACTATAACTAGATACTTACCGTGACATTAAATGTGTGCTATGTCGTAAAATAGATTACAATTTGATTGATTCGATAACAAAAATATTGAACACCATGAAAGGTTATAGCAGTCAATCTATAGAAAACTTTTTAAAAAATTGATAGAATTAGCGGGATATCCTCGAAATAAAAGGCAAAAAATAAAAAAAAACTAAGTTGTGATAATACAAAATATTATACAGACCCCAACGAATTTGTACAACGATTATATATATATTATGTGCAAGCAAACAAAGCGGTAATACATTAAAATATTGATAATAATGACAGATATACTTAAAAAATTGTATATTGATAAAATAATTAACAAACTGAATATAAAAGAATATTTAAAAATTATATGTTAATTCATATATTATATAATAGTGTTTGAAATCTAATTATTCTTTGATAGTAGAAATGCGACGTATGACACATCACAAAATTTTACAGTAGAGTTTTCATCCCCAGTCGTTTTGAATATTAACAAACAATATATAATATCACTCATCAGTTGAGAAATTTGGTATAGTTTGTGTAATATCACATCAGTGAATATCATTTCAGATGTTATGATGGTAATAAATGGAAAGAATTAAGTATACCATCAGGTTCATACAATGTCATATAAATCTAGTAGTAAAAAGCTTGCTTGGTAATACCTATAAGATAACAATTGAACCAGACTTCAACACACTAAGATGCAAGACAACATTATGAAATAACTACAAGGTTAACTTTACAATACCAAATGCGTTAATGTATGTACCAGTAAATAAGATATACCAAATATCATCAGTCACAATGCGTGTAACATCACAGGATACTATTGAAGTAGATTTGAATAATGAAAGAAAAACTAAACCCCTAGCATCAAAAATTGGTTCTATGGTATTAGAAGGAATACAAAGTCAAATAGAGACACAGGCAAAAAATCTTGGAGAATAAAGCTGTTGAGAAAATAATTGAAGAAACAAAACCAAAAGATGTTGAAAAAATGAACAATCAGAATTAACACCAGGAATGAAAGCGAAAAAAAAAAAAATAAAAAAAAAATAAACGAATTATTAAATGGAAATACCAAGTTCGAGATGTCTTAGAAGATACATGAAAGACATTATTAAAGCAACATTATAGCGAACTAGTGACAGATTGGAAGCTTGGTAGTAATTTGATATATGGCAGTGGAATGCAAAAGTTGTAATTTTATATAATCATAGTATGTATACATGACAAAACTTGCATCATAATATTTTAATATTTCTAAAGATGATTTAACCGATGATTCAATTAGGCCATCACCGTTTTCCCCAGACACTATTTGCAATAGAACAACTCATTCTTCTTTAAAGTAGGATAATTTAACATGACATTACTCAATGAAACAATTGAAGGAAGAAAAAGGAGAAACAAAATTGAGCTAATAAAATGAGGACATGAAAGTTTTTTTGTTTAAAAATAGGTGAATGAATAAATGAATATGAACTGATTTTCTACGTGTGGCTCCTGCAATGTATGGGCACGTTGCATCATTATTTACTCTGGCTCTGAGAGGGACAACCACAGGCCAGGCTAGTACAGATTCTTCTAATTTTGTGTGCTCGAATTATCAGAAATGTTTGCCGACGCCCACAGCAGTGTCATATTCCTCAGCGCTTTTTAACATGAGGTCCCTGATGGGGATGCTGAAGCCTCTCCTCAATTCGAGGCTTCAGTCAGGAGAATAACCATGAAGGCTTTGTCAAGAAGCAGGAAATCAATCAGTCTATGATCTATGTGAAGATCAAAGTTTTACATGTAGGCCGAACGGTTCCACTCAAAATTGGCGCACCTTCCTTTGGAAGATAAATGTCACGTACTTCCGGGACAAATGGTGAACAGAAAGGTGAAAGTAGGCATCTCTAAGGTCTTAAGCTATTAGCCAACCTATTAACCTATTAACCTATTAACCTAATAACCTAAGGTCCTAACCTATTAGTCTCTTTGAATGAATAAATGGACTGATGTCATCGTTTCCAACTTGAACCTTGGCGAAAGGATAAACGACTGTGCCATTGCTGAGGGTCATGTGCAAAGATGTGCAAATGTTTCAAAACATCTTAGTTAATGCAAAATAAAGAAAAGATACGAATTCTTTATTTCAGACTGCATGGTCCATACATCTAAATTAAAATATAAGTGTATTTTACAACATAACAGATCTTATGTATCATATATGCAAAATATATACACACATATACAACTAGAGAATGTCTCATGGTATCTTTATCATCTGACAGATTGGATTTTAAATTATGACCCAAATAAGTATAATTGTTGACATATGCAAGAAAGAAGTAGAGAAGAAGGAGTTGGCAAATGGAAAGATATTGACTGAGAAAATAAAATGCATACCGACTTTTGTGTATTATATATGATATCATTTTCAAATACATAATGTTCACATATTTTTGATAATTTCCTTAAACCTGCGATAGAATGACTTATCAATGGCATTATCAGCAAAACTAAAATTGTTAAGAAATAAAGCATTTTGTGTCAAATGTAGCCCCACGTGATAATGACCCAACTTACGATTTCAATCGACTATGTATATACTAAATAAGAAAGGCGAAGAACACCTCCCTGCCTCACTCCATTGGTTACAGGGAAGAAATTGGACTGCACTTCCCAGGGCTCAGGAAATTTATTTCCAAGCACTCGCCCTTGGGACGAGTTAATTGCAACAATTACTCATCCCTGTCCTCATTTTACTCAACACAGTACACTTCTCTACTACACTACGTATGCCCTTACTCTACAGAAAGACCCCCCCCCCTAAAAAAAAAAAAAAAAAAAAAAAAAAAAAAAACCCCTAGTGTTACGACTCTAGGTCTTAATAAATATGTAACAGAAAGAAAGTGAAACCAACAATGTATGTAATATCAACAAGCAACTTGTTTCCCTACAGTACAAAGTGAAATTCAAGAGATACGTACAATATTGTGAATCAAATTACAAATAATCATAAATGTCCTAATCACGAGTCTAAAAATATAGAATGTTCCAAATGAGTTTCAATAGTCTTGAATATCCTGATATAACACAATGATACAATACAGAATGTCTTTGAATATATTCACAAAAGTCCAAAGTAATGTATTAGTTCAAAAGTCAATGAGCACTTTAGTAATTCCATCGAATCTGATTTAAACGGTAAAATCTGATCACAAATGGATTCCCACAGACTGATCTAAAACATGAATGAATTATTTGTTTACCAAATTCCTATTTATACACATTTTCACTTGACCTATATCCTAACAGGATGTTAAGCAATCCAATGCAATAAACCCAGTCTAACTGTAAATACGAATGGCCCTGAACTCAAACGCTTGTAAACATCTGTTTACAAGTGAACAGATTCTAAAGTACAACTTAACTTTATGGACAAGATTTAAACACACATCATAGATTAAATATACATATCACCTCCCCTTAAAAAGTAAAAGAAAGATTTATGCAATAAAACTTTCTTTTACATATTTGTCAAATATACATATGATATTATAATAATCAAAATTAAATAGAAACATGTCTCAGCTGAATTACACAAAATATACACAAATAATGCAATATAGTACTTCTATACAAGTGAGATTGCATCTGCAATCACATTGTCTTTTCCCCTGATGTGTCTAATGTCAATGTTGTGTTCTTGCAGCATTAAACTCATCCTCAACAACCTTTGATTTTATCGTTAATTTTATTTACGAAAATAAGGGGATTGTGATCACTGAATACAATAATCGGAGATAGAGCTGAACTGATATACACTTCACAAGTCAAACATTCATTCTCAATTGTGGAATAATTTGTCTGGTGCTTATTTAGTTTTTTTTAGAAAAATTGCACAATGGATGATCCACATAATTTTTATCTTCTTGAATCAGTACTCTACCAACTCCTACATCACTTGCATCAACAGACATTTTAAAAAATCGGCTGAAATTTGGTGCCGAAAGAACTGGTGCACTCTCAAGATTCCTGACATTTGTCAAAAAATGAAACTTTGACTTTATACTAAAAAAAATTGTCAAAGGTTCAGCATTAATGGGAAAATTTGAGCAAAAGTTCCGATAATATCCAGCCATACCGAGGAATCGCATCAATTGCTTTTTACTACTAGGCACCGGGAATTCAGAAATAGCCTTACCTTAGCTTCTACAGGTTTAACTTAACCTTGTCCCACAAAATGTCCTAAAAATGTGACGCAAGAATGGCAAAACTCACTTTTGCATAAATTAACCGTCAGGTTTGCATCACTGAGTCGATCGAAGAATTTCCAAATGGTTTCCAAGTGATCTTTCCAGGTGTTTTTGTAGATAATGACGTCATCAATGTACGCGTCACAATTATGTAGACCAGATTGTAACATGTTTATAAGACATTGGAATGTTGCCGGAGAAATTTTCATACCAAAAGGCATCACTTTATATTGATAAAGCCCATTTGGAGTTGTAAATGCTGAAATTTATTTTGCTCTTTCCGTGAGTGGAATTTGCCAGAATCCTTTTGAAAGGTCAAACTTGGTGACATATTTCGCATTTCCAATTTTGTCGATGCAATCATCCATTCTTGGCACTGGAAATGAATTCGTTTTGGTGACGCTGTTGACTTTTCTATCCGTACACAGCGGAATGCATTATCTGGTTTAGGCACAAGAATACATGGTGAACTCCAGTTACTTTTACTTGGTTCTATAAAATCATTCTTCAGTAAATATTTAATTTCTTTTTTAGAGGTTTCATCCCGTAAGGATGCTGTTTCACAGGTGTAGAAACTACAATATCAACGTCATGATAGATTTTATTTGTTCGTGTTGGAACATCAGGAAACAAGTGCTTATACTAATGTAATAGCTGTTTTAGTTAATTTCTTTCCTGTTGTTGTAGATGTGAGAATTTCTGGTCCAGATTGTTTAATATTTCTGAATTTTGAAGTTTGGTTAAACCAAAGTCATTACAGTCAGATTACTTTCCATCGTTTACATCCTCACTGTGTGGGACAGGCACAACTAAATTAATTGAATAATTAACAGTGCTATCTCTGCCAAAATACTCCTTTAATATACTGTAGAACACTTTAAATTCGTTGGGTTTAAATTTTTGTGGTTTTTGTGGGTGAGCTAGATCACGAATTTAAAGTCACAAACGAAATATCAAGCAAGCCGACAATCACCCCCACCTCCCTCCGTCATATGCAATTGAAATAGTGCTGTGTAGTAATAAATGCAGATATACTCACTGTCCGTGTCTTTCTTTATTTCCCAAAGCACATATTATTCCCATTTATATATACTTTTTTGCACATATCAACTTACTGCTAAACAAACAATCTGCAGATTAGTCCCGCTTTCTCAAAGCCCATTTCAATCAGGTCTCTGCCAAGTGCAACTTTGTCACGTGTGCAGATAAACCGCTTTGCATGCATTGGCTTACGGGTAGATGATTTCAGTTCAACCGAGACCTGATTTGAATGTACATGTCCACTGTCCGTATCTTTGCAGTTTATGTTTAGCGTATTTTGTAACAATTCCTTCAGCAAGAGCCATCAGAATACGCGCATTTATAACACCGATATTCATCCGAACTTTATGAATCCAAATTTAGACCACAAGATCAAGGTCACCCAGCAACAAGGGGTTCCCACGGGGCGATTGTTGCTGGCTTGTTTCGAACAATACAGGTTTACAGTCATTGTCATTGTTCAGCGCCTAATCCCTAATTGTTGAGAACTTTATGCTTTGATATCGATCTTTATGAACACATGAGAACCTAATTACTTAATATTAAAATAGTGGTATTAAATTTGTTAGCTCAGAAATGTGTGGAAAAAGAAGTAGGCATTTTCTTTAAGATCTCCGCACTTACTTCAGATGTTAGCAATTAAATATCTTAATAAATCAACTTAATAACTGCAATACGGATTAAACCTATTTGCTCGCAAATGCGTGGAAATGAATGTCTGTATAAACTTTTACAGAGACATATGCAGCGTTTGTTTTTTTTGTTTGTTGTAAATGATAAATCCACGAAATTAGGTACCCAAGATAATGCTCTTTTTACCTAAACCACGAAATTTGAAACCCACGAAAATAAAGTGTTTCACAGTATATATATATATATATATATATATATATATATATATATATATATATATATATATATATATATATATATATATATATATATATATATATATATATATGACGAAGTTGTTTCTGTTTCGGCCTCCCAGGAGTCTTAATGACATAATTTTTGTCATTTACTTTCTTTTCAATGGTATAAGGACAATACAATTTAGCCCGAAGAGGATTTTGAGGTATGGGCAAAAGAGCTAGAACTTTTTCACCAAGCTGAAAACTCCTTTCCGTTGTATTTCTGTCATACCTTAAATTCAGTTTTGACTGAGTAGAGTAAAGATTAGTTTATGCTACTTCTCAAGCCTTTGACAACTTATATTTGAAACCAGAGACATAGTCTAGAAGATTAATCTGTGAATCTTCATTTGGAAGAAGTTTTTCTTTCAATAACTTCAATGGTCCACGGACAGTATGTCCAAAATCCAGTTCAAAAGGACTAAAATCCAATGATTCTTGAACTGATTCCCTAACAGCAAACAACAACAAATGAACACCCTCATCCCAATCCTTTCCTGTATCAAAGCAATATATTCTTCAAAGTTTGATAAAATCTTTCCAAACCCCTTGACTCTCAGGGTGATAGGCAGAAGATATAAACTGTTGGATGCCTAATTCATGCATAACTTGTTGGAAAATTCAAGACATAAAATTTGACCCTTGATCAGACTGGACAGATTTGGGAAGGCCAACAAATGTTAAAAATTTACCAAGTCTCTTATAATGGTTTTAGTTTGAATATTTCTCAAAGGAATTGCCTATGAAAATCTTGTGGACGCACACATTATGGTCAACAAGTATTGGTTGCCTGACTTGATCTTAGGTAAGGGACCGATACAGTCTACCATTATTCTGGAAAATAGTTCGTCAAATGCAGGAATAGGTTGCAGATGAGCCTTAGGTATATTCTGATTGGGTTTTCCTACCATTTGACAAGTGTGACAAGATCTACAGTATTTAGAAAGATCACTTTTAAGTTTCGGCCAATAAAAATGATTTCAGATCTTGTGATAAGTCTCATTGACTCCTAAATGACCAGCCAAGGAAGTTGCATGGGCTAGACTAAGAATTTCCTGTCGATATGACATCGGAACGACAATTTGATAGCTCACTGACCACTCGTAGCCAGTGGGTACCTCCGATGGTCTCCACTTTTTCATAAGGACCCCATGTTTCAAAAAGTAACAATCTGGGACTTGTGTGGCTTCAGTTTCACTAATAGCCCTCTGAAACAAACAGGAGATCTCAGGATCTTGTTCCTGTTTGACAACGAGTGATTGTCTTTTGTCACCCTGATTAGAATAGAGAGAATGATAGGAGACAGAGGATCACAGTGATCAATACCAAGAGAAAAGATGACCTCATGAAAAGTCTGACCAATAAATGTGTCAGGTAAATAAATAATTTCCTGATAAACATCATTCTCAAGAGCTTTTTTTGCCATATCTCTGGTAACTGCACAAGCAGGATACAAATAAGGGATTTCAATCTCAATAGGATCAACTTTTTATCCAAACAAGGCTTGTCAGTTACAAGTGGATTAACTAAGACCTTATCTCCAGCTAGGTCATTGCCTAGTAACAAATGAATACCTATAGGTAAAGAAGTCACTGCCCCAACAGTCACGGGTCCTGAAACTAAGTCTTATGCCGCATTGATACAATAGAGAGGAACATTAACAAAGCCGCACTTTACTCCCTGAATTAGAACATTTTATTTGAAGAAGACTTCTCAAACAAAGGCAAAGTACCTGATAACAAAAGACTCTGAGAAGCTCCTGTGTCTCTCACCAATAAGTGATATAGAACCTTCTGACATGAATGGTTCATAAGTCTCCAAAATAGAATCAGACTGGGGTTTGTTTGACCCAACAAATGTATTGCCTTCAACACAAGACTGTGACCTTGACCTCTTTGAAATAAGAGCATTTGGAATAGCTGTGTCTTTATTCTGTTGCTTACTTTTCAACCGGTAGCAATCAGAAATGACGTGCCCTTTGTTTTCACAATAATTCTGATCAGTCTTAACAAATGCTTGATTTCTAAAAGTTGTATCGGATTAAAATTTGGAAGTACTCGTATGAGACTGAGATGGCTTTTTACCAAAAACCTGCTGAGAGGAAGACTTACTGACAAATGCAACTTTGTGAGCTAAGGAATAATCATCAGCCATGCGAGCACCATTTTCCAAAGTTTTTACTTTCTGCTCCTCAAGATAGGTATTGACATCACTATGGATGCACCTCTTGAACTCCTCAATTAATACGAGCTGTCTGAGGTTATCGTAATCTCTTTATCAACCTTCTTGGCTGAGCACCACTTATCAAATAGTTGTTCTTATTCCTTTGCAAATTCGACATGGGTTTGTCAAGTTTCTTTTCTACTATTCCTAAATGCCTGTCGATATGCCTCAGGTACCGACTCATAACCCTTCCAGATATATTACTTAACCACATCATAATGAACACTCTGTTGTACCGACAGTGAAGTGTAGATTTCACGAGATTTGCCAATAAGTACACTTTGTAGTAATACAGTCCGATGCTCTCTTGGCCATTTCAAGTTTTCAGCAATTGTCTCAATTGTGAAGAAAGTATTTATCTACTTCTTTTTCCTGAAAAAGGGGTACTAACCTATTATATCTGGTAACATCAAAACCTGAATTTGTGTGTTAAGGGGTAGGGGAGAGTGCTCCGCTTGCCAGTTTTAATTCTTTTATTCTATATTGCATTTCCCTCTCTCTCTCTCTCTCTCTCTCTCTCTCTCTCTCTCTCTCTCTCTCTCTCTCTCTCTCTCAGCATCTAGATTTTCCTCTCTTCTTTCTCTTTCTGAATTTGCATTTCGATTATTTCTCTCTGAAGCCGAAGCTTTCTTAATTCCAATTATATCTGGGTTTTTTTTTTTAATAGCTGTAATTCCCTTAATTTCCTATCAAATCCAAATACAGACTTCCCAATCAAACCCGAAGCACTATTATCCAAACTTTCTGTTCCCACCAAATACTGAATCAAAATATTCCTTATCTATTGCTTTGTTAAAGATGCTTTCGCTTCAGAAAGATCATAATGTCTGGCATTCTCGAGCGACTCATCCTTTTTCATAGACTCTAATCATACCTGGGTAGGATTTGAAACAAAATTCTTAACCTTAGATGACATTATGAATGCTTGCTGGTTTCACTAAAGATTTCTTAAATGTGTGAAATAAAAATCTTTACCAGGGACAATGAAAATTCCGAAACAAAGTAAATTTAATTTTTAAACCAATTTGTAATATCTCTGAAATGTTTCAAACAAATTCAGATCCTGGATGATCCCCCAATTGCTGTTACGACTCTAGCTCAATTAAAATATGTAACAGAAATAAAGTGAAACCAACAATGTATATAATATCAACAAGCAATTTATTTCCCCTCAATACAAGGTGAAATTCAAGAGATACTTACAATATTGTTAATCAAATTACAAATAATCATAAATGTCCTAATCACGAGTCTAAAAATATAGAATGTTCCAAATGAGTTCCAATAGTCTTGAATGTCCTGATACAACAGAATGATACAATACAAAATCTCTTTAAATATATTCACAAAAGTCCAAAGTAATGTATTAGTTCAAAAGTCAATGAGCACTTTAAATTCCATCGAATATATTTTAAATAAATAATTCTTCTCGAATTATATCTGATTTAAACGGCACAATGTAAAATCTGATCGCAAACGGATTCTCACGGACTGATCTAAAACAGGAATGAATTATTTGTTTACCAAATCCCTATTTATACATATTTTAACTTGCCCTTTATCCTAACAGGGTGTTAAGAAATCCAATTTAAACAAAACACAGTCTAACTGTAAATACGAATGTCCTTGAACTCAAATGCTTGTATAAATTCTGTTTACAAGTGACCAGAATCTAAAGTACAACTTACCTTCATGGAAAAGATTTAAACACACAACATAGATTAAATATATACATAACACATTGGTACTAGACTCAAGCTTGATATTAAAATAGGTAAAAATCATGAAAATAGTAATGTTTGTAGCGAAAGTAGCGGGTTTGAAACCCATCTAATACATGGAATATGAGGATACAACAAGAAACAAGGTTTGTAACTCTAAAAAATTAAATTGCACAATTAGCACTCTATTTCTTAATAGTATTTGCTCTTATAGTGCCACTTTTCTGTAATCTAGGTCTTATTTCTTTATGGAAAAAGTTTACTTTCGAACGAACTATAACACATCTTGAGTTGGACACGTGAGATGTTAAGAGACAGAGAATGTCAAAAATATATGATTTTTCGTCTGTTCGGACTGTGTTACGCTCGCCACAGGTCGCCAGTATTTTCATGACATTCTCTGGCTCTTGACTTCTTAGAGGTCTTATTCATAAAGATGTGTGGTAGTTCCGTGAATAAATAAAATTCTCCACATTAAAATGATGCATAGATTACTGAAATGTATCACTCTAAATGCGAATACCATTAAATAAATTGGTTTTAAACTGCAACATAATATTTTCATGATTTTTACCTATTTCAGTATCAAGCTTCCATTTGGTACCTGTTTCAAAAAAGACAAAACAACCGAAGGCATCTTACTTTGTGACATTCTATTCTAAGTAGCAAATAAGCTTAATAGGTAAAAGTAAATGATAATTGATGTGCTTTAGATACGTGGCTAAACATTGGGAGTGCGCCAGTTATTAATTACTTTTGCCTATTTCTTTTTTGTTTTTTTTGTTTGTTGTTTGGTGTTTGGTGTGGGATCTCGCTAAGTAAGATGTGCTTTTTATGGGTAGAAAATGCACACAGTTTTGCTTTCAAAGTGCAAATCTGTACCTACTCGGCCCAGAGAGGAGTAAGTACTAAAGTTTTTCTTGGCCCTACCAATTTTTTCCCGGTCAGGACGAGAGGACGAGTGGCTTTCCTGAGGCCTGGTAATTCGAAGTGTACTTGCCTAGGGCTAACATTGTTCTAGTGAAAGAGACGTATACGTGCTACAGCTCCCATTCTAAATTAAAATTTTAAATGTTTGACTATAATCTATACAAAAAATAAAGTTTCTACTCCATTCTGATATATATTTTTTATTTAAATTAATTTGACAGAAACAGAGATACTTTCATTGAAAATGTCTCATTTCCACTCACATGTGAAATGTGATGACAGATTTAAAAGTCTGAAAACAAAATGCACTTATCAATATTACAGAAGTATAAGAATATAAGTTTTATTATGATATCAAAGATGCGGATGTAGTAAAGCGGCTTAAAAAAAAATCAATGCATTGATCAAGTGCAAATTTTGTAAAACGTTTAAATTCAGCTTTTACCTATCATTATCAAAATTCATTGCTCCGACTATTGAAGAAAATGACACTAATGCATTATGGTGTCTTTTACAGATATAATGGCGCTTTTATTTTTTCTGTCAATTTTGTAATACTGAAGCAGTGTTGTTTATAAAATATATACCGCAAGCAAGCCCCTCTTGCCCTTGAAAGCACTGAAATCATGGTGTTCCTTTTTATTTCAGTTCCTAAGTAGCTTTCCTTTGCATATCAAACTGGAATGGATGATATTGTGTGGGGACACAGAGTGTTTCCTATCCCTGTGTATGTTAGTCCCTGAAGGGATATGTGAAAACCTTGGGTCTGTAGCTAAAGCTATTCTAGCCAATAATAACCAATATGACCAAACTTCACACCAAATGGCATGTTTGTATCGCCTTGTGCACGATTCTTTCAAATTCGTTGTTTATAGACACGACTACTAGATTTGTGATGCCAGTGTCATATAGCGGCAAAACGATGAAATGTCTTGCAACGTATTTTATTTTCGGGTATACGATAACACATATCAAAGCGTTTTTAAACGTCTTCAAGAGGTTTTTGTATATCAACGCTTGTCGGGACTAATGTGTGCTCCTCATGTAGCCACACCCAGGATTTCAGTGATGAAGCTGTTAGGACTAATGTGAGCTTCTCATGTAGCCACACCCAGGATTTCAGTGATGAAGCTGTTAGGACTAATAAGTGCTCTTCATGTAACCACACCCAGGATGTCAATGATGAAACTGCTTGATATACTAGTCTGCATATACATGGGGGTATGATTATAACATGTATTCCCAGCTGTCTCTCTTTCTTCGTGTGTGTTCAACATTGAACATAATTTTTTTACAGTATGGATATTTAATAGCTAAATGCTGAATTAAAGGAGGTAAATACGATTAAAATGCGAATTTTGTTGTTATTGCACAAACCCGCGCTTAGACAATACAACTGATTCAGAAAGATGAATTTGTTGAACGACTTCGTGAGATAAACTGAACGACTTATTTATAAATTTATGAAGCTGCTAATACATTGGTTGATATAGTGATTGACTGAGATTAAAGTCCCGTGCATTTGAGGATGTCTCCAGTAAGGGTCAAAACAATGAAATTTAAAGTATTACACGCGCGCGAGAGAGAGATAGAGATATGTTGTAATTAAGTAATTGGTTCCTCAAGCCTTGAATATATTATGAGGAAAGTAGTCACTCAACAGTAGTTAAGTAGAGGTACTTTGTATATTGTAGACCGGAGAACTGGAGACAAGTCAGCCCTTCTATACCCTATGACTTTAGTAGTTTTAGATTAGTCGTTACAAAAGTATAATCGGAGCGGGTTAATCGCTACGAACAATATAGCAAAGTCGCGCACGAGAATTTTCCCAGCGTGCGCGGTGATGTGTATTGAGGGTTACTATACTAAAACAGCTGCGCCGATTTCAGGCCTCGATTATTGTGCACAACTATACTACCGTGGAAATACAATTATTGATCGCCACTGACTGTGTAAGCGATTTTGCTGATATTATTTTCTCCACAGCAGAAAATATTTTCTTCACAGCCGAGTTAGGCTGATATTATTAGCAGCTGAATATTCGAATATAGCTGATATATTTTCTATCAACGGTGCCACTGCAGGATTATTGATCGAGGTATACTGTATAAGTGATTTTGCCACAGATATATTTTACCCTGACTGTGGCAGAGTTCATGTGAAAATATTATATCCGACAATTACCCCGGTATATATAACAATGGCGGAAAATCCACAGATCGATGCATATAGTATTCTAAAAAAATGTATCAAAATATCTGAATCTAGAATGAATCTACCAAACCAGTGGAGTATGCGAAACGTCGCAACAAAAAAAAGTCGTTGTTTTGCTTAAACGCATCATACAAATTTGTCAAAGAGGCTCAAAAGATATTGTATGATTTTTCAAGCACGTATCTGGAGCATCTTGATAAATTAATCAACAGCGATGACTACTTGGAGAAAAATATAACAAACAACCTGCGAAAACATTATTTGATATTGCGAAAGAAAAACTAAAGTCGCTAACGTTGGCTGCACCGCCTAGTACAGATAATACAACGAGCGAATACTATAATGATGATGATGATGATGATGATGACGACGACGAAGACGACAACAAAACATCGAGCGATTATTGTAGTAGTCTTGAAGATGACCAAGAAGAAATTAGTTAGAGAAATGCTTTTGGTATTATAATATATGAAAATGTTCACAAAAATGAATCACGACGATTTTTTAGATACATTTGATGATGATGAGTTGCAAGAATTTATAGACCGCAATGGATTTATCAGAAATACAAAATCGGCGGAAGAATGTTTAGAAAAAAAGAAATGGTGGGCGCAAATACACAAAGAGGCTGGTGATAGAATAATTGCTAGAGAGATGCAGAAAACTCCAGCTGAAAAGAAAGCAGAAGAGGAAGATTCTAAGCGACTTTCGTGATGCTTTTATTCTAAGCGAACGTCACAATGTGACGTGATTTATGGACATATGTTTTCACACAAAGACACAGTGACTATGGGGTCAATATACAACAAAAAGTGCTGACATTTTATGTTATGGAATGTCATTGTACAAGCGGTGGTCATTTACGAGTCGGTATAGAATCTAAGGGTACTGATGAGTATGCGGTGATTTGGCCAAATACCAAATTGAAGTAAATTATATTCAAACACAAAAATCTATTTGCCCGCGATGTCGCCTGGTGCCCGAGTGTGTTTGCATTCCATTGCCGAGAACTTGGAAATTACAATGACTGATGAAAAGTCATTTACAGAGAATGGTCGTATAATCAAATACTATCCATTGCGAGTATCTTTGCACCCATTTACCGGCGACGATAAGGATGACAGACACCTGGATGACTGGCCATCAATCGAAAGCATTTTACAGCAAACGGTCGTACAATCAGATTATGAAGACCCAAATGATGACGAAAGCACAGATGATTATCGCTATTAGAGAACACACACACACACACACACACACACACACACACACACACACACACACACACACACACACACACACACACACACACACACATATATATATATATATATATATATATATATATATATATATATATATATATATATATATATATAAAGGAAGTTCAATGGCATTAGGAACCAATCAATGTAAAGGTGAATGCCTTGGAAAATATGAACTCTGTGGCAGAACATGTCATTACGAATACTGTAAATCACATTTGCTCGAGTTATGTAAAGGTCCGGGTACGCAACCATGTAGCAAATGTGGTATCGAAGTAAAGTCTCATAATCAACTTTGCCGAATATGCGGATATATTCGCGAGTATTATCGTGCACGCCGTCAGAGATCCGCCAGCGCAACAGCAGAGGTATCGTAGTCGAACCGCGCCAGACCGTAAGACAGCTTCGTGAAATAGCAGCACATTTTAATATCGAAATTCCTCCACGAGTCAAGCGTGCGGAAATTGCAGATGATCAAAACCGTGGAGGTGTCGCCGCTGAGGAAGTCGAGTATGTTCACGAAGACCACCGTCGTACTGCGGCTGTTATCGATGCTGAGGCTGCTGCGGATGTTCGCGAACAGGAAGTCCCCGAGTTTAAGTCTCGCAAGAGTAAGAGTGATTTTCACGAGTACAGTGCGATTATTTCAAACACGTACGCGCCAAGCAAAGACATTATAAAAGTTTTATCGAATATGCGCCCGGAAATCATATCGACGTTACAACGCTCTGGCACCTCCGGAGTTAAAATAGATATTGCTGTCAATGCTCATTTGACTATGACGCTTAATCGCAAGTCATCAGACATGGATGGATTTAAAATCATAACCCCGTGGCTTTATAGTGGTCCACTTATAATCACGAACTGCAAGACATCGAGGCTATCAATAAAGTAATCGATGAAGGTGCTGAAAAGATTCTTCACAACTGGAATAAATTACCAACACCGGTCAGGGATGGACTCTTGACAGATGTAAGGAAGTTCAACTGCACAATTCATCAAACATGCCATTCCGCGGATCGAATTATATACCAACGCCAGACTATGTTCCGCCGCGGTCAGTGATACATGTAAAAAACGATGACAATCGATGTTTTGAATGGGCGATCACGTCAGCGCTACAGCGGAAATACCAGCAATACTTACGTGAACTCAGTTTTGGCACCAATAAATTTCCGGTGCAGGTAGCCAGGGCCACACTGAACAAGTTTGAATAACTTCACCCGGGTATCGCCGTTATCGTGTTCACCTGGGACAAAGGTTTTATCCGCTTGAACTATCCCCACATGTACAAGCCGGAAATTGGCATGGGTGGACCGAGATTGATCTGCTGTTGATAGAAGGCATGAAAGATTCAGAGTCGTTATATCATTATGTGTGGATAAAGAATCTTTGCCGATTGCTTAACCGACATAGCAGACGCTGCCTGCATTTATGTAGCACATAACGGGGGCTTGACGAGCATGACTTTTACTGCGGCGAAATTAGTGGAAAACCTCAGAGTACAATTGTGCCAGAAACCGGCAAAAACATTTTGAAATTCACCGCTGTGCAACGAAAGATTGAAAATACCGTATATCATTTATGCGGACTTGGAATGTTCCAGTGAACGCTCCTGAGGTTAACTCAAATACAACACAAGTTGCAGAACAAATCCCATGCGGGTTTGGTTACATTGTGGTCAGATGTGATGGAGCACGTGAGCCACCAATATTGTATCGTGGCCAGAACTCGGTTGAGGTATTTCTTAAATCGCTCGAGGTTACCAGGAAATGGATCCGCGAACAGCTCTATTCGCCCGCTGACATGATTATGACCCGCGATGATATTGATGAGTTTTCCAAGAGAACTCATTGCTGGATCTGTGAAGGAGCTTTCAGCTCCACCGATGCAAAAGTTCATAATCACTGTCATATCACTGGCGCGTACCGAGGAGCCGCACACAACGTACGCAATCTACAGTTGCGGATTTTCCCAAAGAAAATAAAAATTCCTGTGATGTTTCATAACCTGCGCAGGTATGATAGCCACTTGATTATGCAGGCAATCGCAACAGCATCTAATGCGCCAATAAGCGTCATCCCCAACACGATGGAAAAATAAATGACCTTTTCGGTGGGTCAGTTGCAGTTCATTGATTCGATGCAGTTTATGTCTCCATCTTTGGAGAAACTAGTTAGCTACCTTGCGGTGAAAAGCTTCAAAATCACCTGATGATATGGCGCCATTGATGGGCAAAGTCCACTCACCGCTGACAAGTTAAAGCTGATAACGCGAAGAGGAGTGTACCCATACCAGTACATGAGTGGATGGGAAAAGTTTGATGAAACTTATTTACCACCAATCTAGGCATTCCATTCATCGTTTTCTCGAGAATGAATTTCCACCGACGACTACGCACACGCAAACGCGGTTTGGTCCGCATTCTAATATAAAAACCTCGGTGACTACCACGATTTGTATCGGCGCACCGACGTGTTGCTACTCGCGGATGTGTTTGAAGCCATTCGCGATACCGTCATGAGAATATACAATGTCGACCCCGCGGACTACTTTACCGCACCGGAAATCTCCTTGGATGTATTGCTGTTAATGATAAAAGTAAAGTTGGAAATGCTCTCCGATATTGATCAATATATGTATATCGAGCGTGGTATTCGGGGATTTCAATGGTTAGTCTTCGTCGCGTTCGCGCAAATAACCCGCGCGTGGACGGATATGACCCCGCTGTCCCAAACAGTTACATCAGGTATCTCTAAGTCAATAATCTTTATAACTGGGCGATTATGCAGCAGCTGCCGATTGGATGGCTTTTGTGGATAGATCCCGCGGATGTAGACATTCAGAAACATGTACGCTATCACGACAGCGACAGCGACCACAGATACTTCTTCTAAGTCGACTTGAAGTACCCAGACGAGCTTCATTACGCCCACAACGACAACCCGCTGGCAACGGAAGCGTTGTCGGTGTCCATCGAATGGCTATCCCCATATCAGTGCGAGATCGTGGACGAATCCGGACGCAAGTTTACCGAATGCACCAAACTTGTTCCAAGTCTTTGGCGGAGAAAACAACTATGTAGTTCACGTACGAAGGCTGCAGTTGTATCTGCGATTAAGAATGCGTGTAAGCAAAATTCATCTGGTGCTCGGATTTCGCCAGCGTGCTTGGACGGCTCATTATATTCAGATGAATACGACTCTGCGAACGAATGCTAAAAATGAATTTGAAAAAGAAATTTTCAAACTAATGAACAAATCCATGTACGGGGAAACAATGGAGAATCTGCGTAAGCGACTTCGCGTCGATGTTGTCCGTGATACCGATCCGGACAAGCTTCGAAGGCTCATCGCGAACCCGGCATTCGAGTCACGGAAGATCGTCGATGGTGGGCTTGTTGCCGTACATAGTAGAACTGAAGCTGACAAAGCCTATCTACTTTGGCGTATCCGTGCTTGATCTTTCAAAGCTGCTCATGTATGAGTTTTACTATGATAAAATAAAACCATTTTACCACGATCGTGTCAAGATGCTTTACACCGATACCGACTCGCTGCTGATGTATATAACCACCGACGATGTGTACGCAGACATCGCATCGGACACTCTCGCGAATGAATTTGACAACAGCGATTACCCCAAGGATAAGCCGCTAAAAAGCGATATAAACAAAAAAGTCGTTGGAAAAATCAAAGACGAGTGCAAGGGAGAGACTATCATCGAATACGTGGGACTGCGCCCTAAAATGTATTAGATTGTGGTCGGATCCAAAAACAAAAAACGGGAAAAAGGAGTTGCCGATATTATTGTGAAAAAAGATAACACACACGAAATATATGTGGAATGTCTTCGCGAGCGACGTGAATACACACATACCGCCAATATGATAAGGAGTAAACACCATCACATTGGGGTGTATCGATGCGCCAAGGTGAGGTTGTCACCGCTGGACACTAAACGATGGATACTCCCCGATGGAATTACCACTTAGGGGTATGGGCATCATGCGAGTACCAATCCACTTACGATTGACGCACTAGACTAAAATAGATCTTGGAGGCAATTCCGTATTTGCGGGAACGACTTGCAATTCCTCTCGCACAAATGCTCGGCTTGGTGGACGAGGTCCACTCGGCTTTGCCGATTGCTCATTCACAGGCGCCAAATAATAACGTGTTGGTTGCCGTGGAAAACCAATCCGGGCCGGGATAGTAAATACATCGACGGACCATGCCAGATTAGTAGCAAGAAGTTGTCCACCTTCTAATTCCCCAGGTGCATACAGATACCGAACAACATTGTTTCCGAGTGATTCTGACGGTGGTGGACGTGAAACTGATTTCACAACGGTGATAGTCTTTCGCCGAATTGCATCTGCGGGTTTTAATAGAATCGCGGGTGTGATTTCATTATTCAGCGCCGCGAAGATTGAACGAAGCTGTGTTACCCACTCGTGAGATCGAGCATTCGGTGGCTAGCCCCCTGCATTCGAGACCTCATCAATAATTCATGCGTGTTATTAAGTCCGAATAATCGTTCCGCAAGTGTGCGGTTAAATCTTTCCACAATAGCCTGGTCGCGATGTACGCTAACATGTCCAACACAGAGCCACATATGGTGCTTTGCCAACAGCGCAGCAACGGATCTGAGAAATTCTTTACCTGGATCCACTTGTAATAACCGTGGCCAAGTTAACGGTGCACGTTGGTAAATACGTTCGAGTGCATCTGTGACACCAGCTAAATCTTTGGAAGTCAACGGCTCCGCTTCCTTGTATCAGGTGGCAACATTCACAATGGTTAACGTTAACGCGTATTTATATGTGCGCCCGTTTACCAGATCATGTGGAAGAAATAAAAGATTAACCTGGTGAACTTTGTTAGGTGTTTGACATGAAACCAACCACGGGAAATTTTCCTTGGCATGGGTTGGTAAATTTGATACTCGCTAATTTTTCAACAGCAGTTTCACCTTTTCAATACCCGCGTGGACTGTAGTATATTTTCGATAATGTCCGTTCAGCAACTACACTCTTTTATCCATGTTTCTTTGTTTGTTTATTATATCAATATAGTTTACCTCGAATGCGTGGACTTTTTCACCATCTAGTGACCACCAATGAAGATCTTCGCCTTCATACCCCCTTTGATGATCCATCTAGCGATTCTTTCTCCGAGTGTAGGATTGATTGCATTCAAATCATGGATAAGATCTACATCGGCACGTTGACACGCACGTATATCGTTTGATGCTTTGTAAGCAAGATCAGATCGGTAATATGCAGCATTGACTCGGTTTACGCGTGCTTCCCCGGGCGCTGGTCGATTGTTAGAATCAAGTCGTATATCCAGCCGTGTACCAGGCCCACAGTAATTGTATCCAATAATATGCTTTTCACCAGAATATTTACTCCATGGTGTTCCGGGTAGTTTCGTTAACGCGGCAGCGACATCACCACCGACGACTTTTTTTTTAAACCCTGCGCGTTTAAGACTTTTCCAATAGAACCAAAAGTTCTAACAAATGTGAACTTCTTTGCTTTACATCGAACACAAGTTCCAGCGATCGCGGATTTACCATTACTTGTTTGAACTCGAGTTGGATTCGCAGTACGAGTTTTCATGCAGCATCGGACACAATATGAAGACATGATTGTGTTATACAACAATTGTGTTGACATTTAACATGGAATCATAAAAAAGGAAAAGCACCGACACGTTGAAAAACTCCAAAGATTTGCAAAGATCCGCGTCGAGAAAAATTGAAGATTTTTCCGTCATCGATTTTTCCGCGCAGGCAGCATAGAAACCGCCCAAACGCGGTGATATGTTTTCAAATTCGGATCGCGCGCTAATCATTGGTCTGGCCGGTTCAGGGAGAATCCAACTGTTGTTGAATATGAATTTGCGATGGTTGACGTGGGATCGTTTGTACGTGATCGTACAGTCGCCGGATGATCCACCGTGTTACAGCGTAATAAGGGATTTTTCAAAAGCGCTTCAGGCATCGTCATTGGGTGGCAAAGCCGACACGTCCACGGTTGATTTCAATTCCACAATCGACGAAGCGCCTACGATTGATGACCTTGATCCGAGTGAAAATAATCTTGTCGTGTACGATGACGTGATGCTGGAAAACCAAATCAATCCCCCGCAAATATTTTCCCGAGGCAGGGATAAAAAAAAAACAGATGTGATCTATTTAACACAACAATACGCACACGTGCCTAAAGTGATTCGGGACAACTGCAACATGTTGATGATATTTCGCGGCGTTGACACGCATAACCTCTCAAATATTCATTGGACCTGCTGTGGCACTGACCATTCGCGGTTGGAATTTCGAAATATGTTTACGAATGTCACCTCGGACCCGTATAGTTTTCTATGACTTGACTGTTGGACCGGTATTCGGTGAAAAATATCGCGAGGGTTTGGATAAACCATTTTAACAACCATACCGAATATATAAAATGACAAAATGCGCCAGCGATTCCATAGCGGAAGCTGCAGGCAGACGTCGCAAAGCCGCGAGTGATCAACTGGAATTGCTACGCTAATACATGGATGCACATAAACGTGTCAAAGATATATTACAGTCGCGACAATACGCACGGGAAGATCTCACAGAGGACTTAGAACAAATGTTTGAACCGCTGATTAAACCAACAAAGGAAACCGCAGAACAAGTGAAGAAAGTCGCGGAAACTACTGCGGTGATGGTGGGAACAGAAAAGGAACCGGGTCCGATTGTTAGGACAGCCCAAGTCATTGAACAGTTGCCAGAGCAAATTGCAGACACGCAACAAAGAATTACACATGTTGAACAGCAGCCATTCGAGTCGGGAAAAACGTTTAGAATATTTAATGAGGCAGACTTTAAAAATATTTCCAAGAATACTGCAGAATTTGCCTCTGATCTCCCCATCGACTGGAACAAATATGTGCAGGAAAAGTCTGCAACTAAGACACAACAAATTGGATCAAGTGGGTATTCGGGAGAGGTTTGATCGGAATGCAGCATCTGGCAAACTCTGGGAAAAATTTAATCTTGATATTTCAAAATAACGTGGTATGCAAACAAAACAAAGTGAGGGTATCAGTAAGGTGCAACGTTTGCCTATTACCAAATGTGTGTCTGCGCAACCGATACATGAACTCGTGGATCGATTGGAAACATTAAGTCGTTAATGAGGCCGCATCGATTTGTCAGCTGTTACTTACCAATGACATCATGGACGCGGGGACGTTTCGCTTGTTAATGCATGAACTTACTGAAGACCCTGATTTTATTCCACTTGTCGACAAATATATGCTTCAAAATGACGTTAACAGACCCTCGTTTACACTCAAAATATAATCTACGCGAGGGTAAGATAGAAATCGATAGCTGGGACCACCTCCCTGATGTACCAATACCAACTCTAAGCCAGCTTGGAATCATTGCATTGGTACGTGAAAATACTAGATCGCTAACTGCACAACCAGGTGTGAAAACATACAAGGATTGTTTCTACAACGATGAAGTAATATTCACCGCTGAATCCACCCTGATTTAATTTTCCTTTGAGTATGTTAAACCGACATTAGCACAAGCGAGAAGAGCACTTGTCCGCGTAACAGTTCTTGGACGAAAACGAGAACCATTGCAGGCACAAAGCACAGGCGTAATCAGTGTGTTTCTATCTGAACGTGTTGTCCAACGTCAGGGTGGTGCCAAACAACAGAAACGCACACTCACCGGAGACTTAAATATTTCCTCAAAAGATATTTTCTATGATTGCATCACAGTTGTACCAGCGAAGAAAGATAATTGGTTGGAAGTGCGTGCGCGTTTTGCACCTGAACAATGTCAGCCTGTCAAGCAGTTGGTCTCCACTATGACATTATTAATAGAAGAATTATAATGGACCCTCAATGTTACAGACGTGAAAAAATAATCGAAGCGGAACTGCAACCGCAATATGAAATCGTTAAGAGAACCTCGGTACTGGTGAAATACAAACGCGTGTGTGTGGTCATTGATGGTATTTGCGGAATCGCCGCGGGAGCAACTGTTGGTCTTGGTGTTGCTGGAATCACAATGACGGCGACTATTATAGGTGCACCAATTGGAATTATTGTCGGGGCTATATCGATAGTAACCGGTGTCGCAGGCGGTTCCAGTAAAATAATTTCGTTACGGCTGCATTCGTGAATACGTATCTATTCAGAACTTCTCGCGGCAGCACAAAGTAGTCTCAATACGATTAGTAAATTATACTCGATAGTTATCGAAGATAAAATCATTAGCGCGACCGAGTTCGAGACCGTTTTGGCGGAAATGGAAAACCATCGACAGCTCCGCGCACAGATACGAAACCGCGCTAGCGACCAATCAGATATTGGTAAATAACCCTCAATAGACATCACCGAGCACGCTGGGGGAAATTTCCGTAGCGACCTTGCGATATAAATTGCAGCGATTGCCGCGCACGCTGGGGAAAATTCTCGTTGTGACTTTGCTATATTGTTCGTAGCGATAAACCAGCTACGATTATATTTTTGTAACCCAACTGCGCATGCGATAGCGTGTAACGACTAAGCTAATAATACTAAAGTAATGTGGTATAGACGGGCTGACTTGTCTCCAGCTCTCCGGTCTAAAATATACAAAGTACCTCTACTAGTTATTTTGTGCGGTATGGCCTCTTAATGCGAAATATATGTTAAAAATGGTTGATCTTTTATGGCCCCGTACGGGAATGAAACATAGATAAGCAGGTATTGGGCCTTACGGGAATTAACATTATGACAAATTTGTACTGTTATGGTCACCTAGGGGATAGCCATGTTGCAAAGGTTCGATGTTTTAATGGATTTGTTTGGGAATTTAATAATATACGTACATAGACAAGATTTAAGAAGGTAGGAGGGGAAAATAAACAAATTAAGATTGTTTGATCATGCCTTTGACAATGAATTTGAAACACTTCATTCCACAAAAGTCCATTTTCAGCTATCTCTGAAGATACCCTGTTAGTCAGCCTTAAACTACAATATTTTTAATCAGACCGATTATCATGCTAAGATTATCATTATTTTCTAGATATATAAAAAAAGTCCAGAGAGATCGAGATATATATCATTTATGACTATGGTATATATATATATATATATATATATATATATATATATATATATATATATATATATATATATATATATATATATATGTGTGTGTGTGTGTGTGTGTGTGTGTGTGTACCACCCCACTGGCTTTATATTTCGTTATTTCTTTAATTTTATTTCTAGTTTGGTATATACCGGCTTACTTCTTCAGACACGGATGTGTCTGTAAATGTTTGTTTTAAATGGTTTTCCGTCTGACTGGCTGCTTGTATGGATTAAATGATGGATCTACGCTGGAACACATGCACGCATATACTCATTTAGGTGCATATATACATAATATTACTATGCGTCCAGATGTATGTATGTATGTATGTATGTATGTATGTATGTATGTATGTATGCATGTATTGACACACCGAAATAAAATGTACATTAATGCCATCTTCATTCTAGTGCCACTAAAATGTGAGATGTAATTTCTGTAAAATCTGGTTAATAAATTAGGTTAAAACCAGCGCGTCAGTGCTATTTGGTACAGATATATGGCAGAATTAAATCCCTACACAGTGTGCCCCAGAGTCAAGGAAGAAAAAAAAAACAATTATGATTCAACCCATTGAATTTAAAAAATGTTAAAAATCAAAATAACCGAAGGCTTACCTGAATTTGCTAGCCATGTAAATGTACTTAAACACACACACATGTGGAACAAGCAAAGAAAGGACATGTCTCTCATTCAAGGAAAGTAACAGAGTGAGTGTCCGCCTATGGCAATATCAATTTATATATAGAAATGTAAATGTTGGGGAGTCGACCGGATCTGTATAGATCAAATGCATTGTACAGAGAAGCACAGGCAAAAGATATATACTATCTGGCCATCTTAATGGTTTCAGAGTTTAGCGCTCAGTAACACGATTGGTGTTTCCAACCCTTCGAAATAACTTACTAGTTTGATCAGGAAGTCATAAACGGGAAGAAAACTCTACTTTTACCCAAATGTGACAGCCTTTGACATTGATATCTCGTTTCGCCTTAATAAAATATTGTGCACACATACATACATACATACATACATACATACATACATACATACATACATACATACATACATACATACATACATACATACATACATACATACATACATACATACATACATACATACATACATACATACACACACACAAATACATACATACATACATACATACATACATACATACATGCATACATACATACATACATACATACATATACATATATATACCTATCTACCTACATATATGTATACATACATACATACACGCCTAAACGAAACCATAAACCCTTGTGCACTAGTAGTACACAAGTGGTGCCCTAATTTTACAACACTTAGTGCACAAGGTAGTACACTTCTGTGTACTTTAGTATACAAGCTAGTTTACTATATTGAACAAGGCAGTGCACTGTAGTGAACTAGGCAGTGGACTATGGTCAACAAGGTTGCACACGATAGTGTACAATGCACTGCATGTCGTAATCAAGGTAGTTTATTATAATGAACAAAGTAGCCTACTATCGTGAAGAATGCAGTACAAGTATTAAACAAGGCAGTACACTATATTGAACAAGCAAGTGCGCTAAAGTGAACAATGCAGTGAACTATAGTAAGCATAGTAGTGCACTATGGTGAAAAACATAGTTTTATATAATGAACAAGGTAGTGCACAATTATTTGTAATAAATACGCTCAATGCATTGCAGTGATAGAAGTTATGACTGTTTATGGATATTATGGTGAACAAGTATTGAATTAAAGAATGCTCTGTTTACAGGTAGATCATAGTTGTATATTCCAGAAATGATGATGATGATGATGATGATGATGATGATGATGATGATGATGATGATGATGATGATGATGAGAACAATGAAGATGATAATGCGATTGATTAGTACAGTTATTTTAGCTCCTATTTCTCTTCATCACATGATAAATGTACACGGGGAGGAGTTAAAGTGCCTCTGTGCAGTAGTAGTAGTTGTAACAGGATGAAGCCGGGTTGGGATTGGATGTAGCAAAGACTTTGAAAGCAATTTCGTGACTGAGACGTTTATTTATAATGTAATTGAACAATGAATGAATCTGACACCATACTCGTGCGCATAAAGTCCAACAATGGATTTAACAGAATGATGCGCACCGAGTTCAACGACTGATATAAGGAAATGATATAGAACTAATCAGAACATGTAACTTCAACGGGTAATCAAACAAGAATCAACGTATGGAACTGATAGACAAATATGATTGATATATGGATCTACATCCATGGATGATCATTGTATATAATTCATACACAAATATGAACAATGTATGATTCACCAATTGTATCAAAGTATAGAATTTACACACAAACACAAAGAATGTATGATATATGTATTATGGATTTTTGCTCATATAGCGGTACTAAATGATTGATTTACGCTCATATGGCGATATTGAATTAGAGATTTGCGCTCACATAGCGATATTGAAAAATATTAATACAAAAATGGAACATGTGTATCTCGTGGCGTCCAGTTGACGATCACGATCTATTTCCGGTTCCACAGCTCTCGTCGAATGGTCAAGGATACACCACGCATGGACCGCCCCTCCCAGTCTGCAGAAGGATCCCCCAGGAGCCTTCTCATTCCATACAGACCCGTTGGTCATGAAGCTTTGGTCCCTCACTGCGACTAAACCAGTACTGTCTTCCGAGTCAGCGTCACCGTCGACCAAAGCATACGGGTTACATGAAACCCAAACCGAGTTCTACGACTCCACATCACCAGATAACAGCAAAAAATATAATGACTGAACCGTGTAGTACACGAAACACGGTTAAGTATGAATACAATAATAGACGTTACTCATGCGCGCACATGAATTGGCTTCGTTACACATTAAATTATTTCATCAGAACTACCGTACGAGATTATTACTATAATAACCTAGTTCATACATGAGTCTGTGTCCGACAAGAATAATCTCACTTGATCATAAGAGCTCGATGCATTATTCATCATTCACTGCACGCAGCGTATACTTGAATTCAATCGGTCTGTTCAGTTATAAAAAATGACTAACTTGAAACAGACTATAGTCTTTCTGATAGCATGGCGTTATATGACATAGGTTTGACTCTCCGTAAAATTTTGAATAAATTCTGAAACATCCAATATATAAAACAATTTGGTCATATAAAACGGATAGGAAGAAAGAATACAGATAGGATATTTGCTTGAAACGAGTGAATAACGGATATATTTCATCGAGTGGGTGAAAAACTCGATGAAATATATCCGTTATTCACTCGTTTCAAGCAAATATTCTTTTTATTTTATTCTCAAATATGTTGGGTACCTAAAATTTGTGACATAGTGAAATAGCAGATTTCTTACGGTAATGTCAGCTGTTTACCGTACATGTTCTGCTGTGTTATTTGTACCTGCGTACAAAATTAGTTCCACATCAGATAGATAAAAATTAACTGATATTTCCAAATAACAAACTACAAGTTTCAAGGATAACAGGGATTATTAATAAGAAAACAACCACAAGTGATTCATCAATGTGTAATTGTTTTTTTTTTTATTAGCGCGCAAGAAAATATTAAAAAGTTCAACCGAAGTGAAATAGACAAGACGCCATTTGTTTACATTCGAATCATTGGGAACGGTGAGTGAATGAAGCTGAATTTGGCTAAAATAACAAGAATACAGGATCATGTGAGAAACTTTGAAACATGTATACAGCATCTAGTGGACATTTCAAGTGTATTTTATTCACTGTCGGCGTCACTTGAAATAATACGTCTCCATTTCCTCTGCGGTGAAGACACACTCCCGCTGCTCTTCGCATGTGTACCACTGATGTATTGGGCAGTCTGTGAAAGCGACTGAGTTTCCCTTCTTTGCTGAAGATGTACATGGACGTCGCAGTAAAAAATTGCATTTGTGAAGAAAACAGAGAATTCATATGGAATTGATTGCCAGAGGAGCTGACGGTCGCTGGTGTCAGTGGTGGGGCTGTTTCACGTATGCCAGGCTAGAGAACATATGATAATGCAGGTGCGTTGGACAAAATGTTTGAAATATTTCTACTTTGGTCTGGGTTTCAGTTACTGTAGTTATGTAATGAGTTAATGTTTTTGTGTCCCGATATTGAACTATTTGATTCGCTGGAATTCCTTAATTATTGAGCTGCTGGATGAGGTGTTTCCGAACACTATAAATAGAAAGTGTAAATTGTAAACAGTATATTTATATAAAAGTAAGTGGTATGTACATGCAGGTGTTCAGAGTTTACATTAGTTTTACATTTTTCTTTACTTACTTACACAGTTTTACCATGTACTTGCTATGATACAGGTAAACTGCATTATTACTGTATTTTTTAACTTGTTAGAACTGTCTTGCTTCATATTATACTAAGGTTCAGATGAGAATTTCAGATTAGGAAAGGTTATCTATGATATTTTGAATTCAACAGGATTACTTCAATGAGATTCCATCTACTTAAATGTGATGAAATTTGTGTGTGATAAATAAGTATTTAGAATTTACCTGTAAGGAGTTATACGCTTGTCAGTAGGAGAGAGACCTGTATCAGTCATCACTTTGTTCATGATCCCATATAACTTGTTGATCCCCATCGGTGTCGTTTTGTACCAGCCCTGTCCAGGTTTCGGGTTTGCCACATTTATTGAGATGAAAAAGGGACTCTCAGGGTCATTCATCCCTGCAGGTCGCTTGTGTCTATAAAGTTTGTAAAGACCTACAGGGTCTTTCTGAGGGATGTCAGGTATGGCATATGCTCTTGGTTTTGTTAGTCTGTAAAAATGGAATGAATGACTTTATTAGATTTTATTCAGTTGTATACATGTACAATCATTCGTCCTAGTAACAAATTAAAAACTTGATTGATTCAAGGTTTACTTATTAAGATTATGATGCATACTTTTTTCAGTTCTCTTCAACTCGTTCACCTTTTACAAGGATAATGAACTGAAACCTATGCTTGCTAACTTGAGTTTTTTTGGGGTACTTTGCTATTTGATTTGAAGTATACCAGGAACTCAGTAATCAGTATAGTGTTTAATGTGCAGCACTGCCAGTGAGTTTTGACAATTCTTGTTACATCAGAGTGACGGAAGAAAAAAAAGCTTATTTATTTCTTCAATCGGGTAAAACTTGTCAAACTTGCTTACTTTCTACACTAAGCAAAAGTCCAGAATTGTATGCCATTCTTTATACAGTATGCACTTATTCATGGTGATTCTGTCTTTTACTTATTTCAACATTATTCAAAGTATTTTCAAGGATCCAGCACATTCAGTACCTTACATTTCCTTCATTAACACGATTCTTGTTTTTGTCTGTCTTTCAGTATTATACACAATATACTCCTGGTTGATGTCATCTACTTGCTGGGAGATGTCACCCCACTGCAGGTTGTGTGTTTCCTTTTCTGTCCGCATTCTAAAATGCATGGTACAGATGAGCCACATTGAACGTAAAAGAACAGTCGGATTGTCAGCACCCAGAATCTTAGCCTCATACATCTTCTTATGGTCCTGGTCAGAAATTGTGTCTGATGCCCTCGGTTTGTTGCCTTTTAGATTTTTTAGATCCTTCTGCTTCATTTTTAGAACAAATCTTCTCTTGTCAAATTGAATGCCATTTATTACGGAAATACCATACGACTTTGTGCGTAGATAGCGATCAATTTATGAAATCATACATTTAAGTGATGATGGTTCAAATTCATCACCTCCTTTTTTCAAGACAGATAAGATGAAATGAGAAACGTGTTGGTTTAGATCTGATGGTGGGATAAACTCTGGAAATCTGTGTTCCCCTTCACTCTGAAGAAAAGCCACGAACAATTTCAAGTCGCCTTCAGTTTTTTTTCTTGGTGTTGATATTTGCCTCTTCTTCCAAGAAGGCATCCACATCTTCAGAAGTCACTTTCTTAAATCTGTCACATTGAAAGAAATGTTTTGGCTGTATCATTTGAAAATCAATTTCTTGAAGATTTTCATCATCACTTGTTACATCTGACATCTGGTAAGTGTGAAATTTTCCTAAACCCCACATCAGTGCCAAACACTACTTTTCGATCACGGAGTAGTTTTGCTCACGAGGCAGCAATTTTCTGCTAGCATAAGCTATAGGTAACTTTACCCCCTTCACGTGTCGGACACTTCAGTTCTCAATACGAACGATTTATTAAACTGTGGCAACTCATGGATTGGCGCACTGATCAATTTTCCCTTTAGAGCGTTAAAAGCTCTTTCCTGGCATGAGCCCAAAGAAACTTTATTGGGTTACCCTTTTCTAGTTAAATCCGTCGACGGACTAGCTATAGCGGCGAAATTTGAAACGAATTTCCTGTAAAACCCTGTCAACCCAAGAAACGATCTAATTTGTTTCTTGGTTTCTGGTCTCGAAGCGTCTCTGATTGCTTCAATTTTGTCAGGGTGGGGTTTTAACTGCCCTGACCCACTTACTAGATATCCTAAGCATTCCAAGTTAGAATATGCTATACTACACTTGGTGGGTCTCGCTGTGGGGTTGGCCTTGTCAAACAACTCGATTCATACCCTTATATGTTCTTCCAAGATATGCGTATATACAAGAATATCGTCAACGAAACTATCTACGTTGTCCATGCCTTTCAACAATTTTCGCATAAGACGCATGCACCACGCACCGGCGTTGACCAAACTGAAAGGCTTAACTTTAAACTGGTAAAGACTTTTGGTCAGATCTAACTTAGAAATATTTTGGTACCCTGCCAATTTTGAAAACAAGCCCTTCATATATGGAATCGGTTCCGCGTGAAACATGATGACTTTATTCAACTGGCGAAAGTCTGTACGAAACCGGCTTGTTCCATCTTTCTTTCTAACCACTACCACGGGGGACGAATACGGGGAGTTTGAGGGTTCAATCACTCCAAGGTCTAATATTTTACCAACTTCCTCATCGATCGTCTCCCGTGCATTAAAGGGTATTATATATCCCTTAATTCTGATTGGCTCTGAGGTACTCAAGTTTATTTCATGCTTTATGAATCTAGTATGACCTGGTCTGTCCGTAATTACATTTGGATACCTATTTTAAACCTCCGTGATTTGTCGGCGTTGACCTTCAGGTAACTCTGGGCACACGCTGACCTTATCTATTTCCTCTTTTCCGACCCTCATGGGGCAATCAAGGGGAGTTTCTGTACCGGGGTCTAATTGCGGTTCGTCACTTGAATCGTCCTCTATGACCGCAATACATACAACGTTCAAAACGCCTTTTTCAACGGTTTGATCAGGTCTCTCCACATATAGTTTTAACATATTGGCATGAAATATTCTTAACCTACCTTCCATGTCGATTCGGTAGTCCATTTCGCCCTTGACCTGTTTGACCTCATAGGGTCCTTTCCATTGGACCAATAACTTATTTCTACTAGTAGGGAGAACCAGCAACACTTGATCACCTACATCGAATTTCCTATTTCGCGTTCCGAGGTTGTAATACTTCGCGTACTTACGTCACGACTTCGCGAGCTTGTCGTGTGCTATCTGACACGTGCTTTCTAATCCCTCGCATAAGTCGACGATGTATTGGTAGGTTGTTTTGATTTCCTCGGTCGCGATATCACCCGACCATAGTTCGGGCAGAATCCGCCTAGGACCACGAATTGTCCTATAGCAACTCGAACAGCGAAAATCCCAAGCTTTCGTGCGGTACCTCGCGATACGCGATCAATATCTCGTTCAAATATCGGTCCCAATCTTGCGGTTTCTCCGCCCACATTCGATGTAGCATTTGTTTCAACGTCCCGTTAAAATTTCCCAACCAATCCATTACACATAGGGTGATACGGTGTTGTGCGTAACTGCTTAATTGATAACAACCTACTAATTTCTGCCATAAGTTCTGAGGTAAATTGGGCTCCACAATCAGTGAAAACCTCCTCAGGCACCCCTACCCTGCCGAACATGTCAACAAGTGCCTCGGCCACACGTTCGCTTTCAATTGACGGTAATGCTATGGCTTACGGGTATCTAGTTGCGTAATCTACTAGAGTTTAGGATATATCGGTTTTTCCGATTTGTAATTGGAAATATGGGTCCCACAATATCAACAGCTACCCCATTAAATGGGGTATCGATTAAAAGCATTTGGCCTAATGGTACTCTGTTATTCTTTCCCTTCGACACCGTCTTCTGGCAAATGTTGCACGATCGACAGAATCGTGCTACGTCGCTATTGACGCCAGGCCAATAAAATTCCGCTAACACTCTATCGGTTGTTTTCTTCATGCCTAAGTGGCCCGCCATACTGGACTCGTGCGCCACTCTGAGTACATGTGTCCTGA
Organism: Margaritifera margaritifera; assembly: GCA_029931535.1. Lineage (NCBI taxonomy): Eukaryota > Metazoa > Mollusca > Bivalvia > Unionida > Margaritiferidae > Margaritifera > Margaritifera margaritifera. The sequence goes on from JAQPZY010001520.1 coordinate 2,597,533, forward strand.
ATTTCTGGGACACAACCAGCTGGACAAACTTTCTACCATCCGACGTAGGAAATTCCTTATACATTAATTCTTTTATGCGTAAGAATTTAGAGGTCCCCCAGCTTTTACAATGTATCACGGTACCGGACACGATTTTCTCCGCGGTCGCGCTCAAGGACGCGTCATGCCTTGCTCATGCATAAATTCATTGCATTGAAATATCAGTCACGGCTTCCGGAACTTTCAACTTAAGCAGCGGCTGTTTTCCCGTCCGCGCCTTCGACCGGTTTCGACGCTTGTATAATGGGGAAACCGAAAATCAGATCTAGTTTGGAGTCGGGAGCCCTCAACATTTCCAATTGTTAGGTCATATATGGGATTGTCCATGAACAGCGCATCGACGGTTCCGGTCAGGAAAGGCGTCTCAATTTCCATTCTCGCGACGGGAACGCGATCAATCGTTTGATCTTATAACATACACCGGGATTTCCAACCAAGCATTTGGTCATCCCTAACGAGACTCCGCTTTACCACAACTCCCGTACACCCGGTGTTACGTAAGACCGTAACTTCTTGACTGTTGGCGGTACCACTAGCCGCAGGTACCCTCGTCTCGGAAAAAGACAAGTGACGATCAGCTGAATCGCATCTCGATCGATCTGCGCAAGCGCAGCAGACTCGTATACCGTACTCGCATTATTAGTTCCCGAATTATCACGCGAAAAATCATCGCTCTTGCCGCCTCCTGACCACCCCCTGCTTTCAAAAGCAACCGCGACTCTCTGGACCAACCCCTTTCTTTTCGGACAATCGGGTGAGATGTGATCCCACTCCTTACATGTGTGTAATCAAATCAATGTAAAGCAATGTAAAGTCAAGAGTTAAATATGATAATAAGTTAAGTGATGAATACTCTTGTATTCTTGGTGTCCGGCAAGGTGAATGATTATCACCATTTCTTTTTTCAATATTTGTAAATGATTTAGAAGAAGAGTTTGCCATGCATGGTATTGAAGGTATAGATATTGGCATGTTACATCTTTTTATTCTTTTACACGCAGATGACATTACCATCTTTTCAGGTTCGACCGAAGGTCTTCAATCCGGGTTAAATTATTTGAAAGATTATTGTGCTAAGTGGAAACTTGTGGTTAACACCTCAAAAACAAAGGTTATGATTTTTAGAAAAGGTGGTACTTTACCTAGAAATATGGAATTCACTTACTGTAATGAAAAACTGGAAATTGTAAATAAGTTTACATATCTCGGACTTGTTATGACGCCTGGTGGTGCCTTTACTGAAGCACAGACAACATTGGCAGGGCAAGCCAAAAAAAGCGATATTTTTACTTGAAAAATATCTTTTTAAATTTACGTCCTTAAAAACAAGCCATGTCATGAATCTTTTTGATAGACTGATAAAACCTATCTTAAATTATTGTTGCCAAGTTTGGGGATTTATTCATGCTAAATGCATTGAAAGAGTGCATTTACATTTTTGTAAAAAGATATTATGAGTGAAGAAGACGACACAAAATTTTATTTATGGGGAGTTAGGGCGTACGACAATGATAGTCAATAGATTTTATTACATTGTGAAGTATTGGTTAAGATATTAGAGGCAAAGGAGGACAAATATATAAAATATATATATAAAATGATGTTGAACGATTTAGAAGCTCTACCCAATAAAATAAATTGGGCATATTTAGTTAAAGATTTATTGTCAAGATTAGGATTCTATGAAGTTTGGGTTAATCAAGGGGTCGGTAACACTGACATATTTTTACAGTCATTTAAATAAAGGCTATCTGACAGTTTTATCAAAAATTGGATGGATCGTCTTAAGAACAGTAGTCGAGCATTATTTTATGTAAATATTGCAAATTTCGGATCAAAACTTTACCTTGATAGCATCCATTCTTTGAAATATAGAAATGCAGTTGCTAAATTTAGAGTATCCTCTCATAGACTCGAAGTTAAAGCTGGTTGATGGGCGAGACCATATAAACCAATTCATGATATACTTTGTTCTATTTGTAACCTCATTGAAGATGAATATCATTTTGTCCTTGAATGCATATTGTATAAAGATCTAAGAGCCAAATATATAGAGAAATTTTTCCGAAAAAGACCAAATATGTTTAAATTTATAGAACTTATGAATATCCAGAATACTAGAATTTGAATAATTTGGCCACTTACATTTATAAAACTTTTAATCATAGAAATACCGTCGTATATGCATAGATCTTGTAAATATTCTGACTGACCACCATTTCAATATGAATTTGAATTACATAACCTCTGATTTTATCTTCATATTATTACCTTTAATAATGTATATATCTCTTTCTCCCTACGGAGAAGTTTTGTGAATTAATCTGCTTATTTCATTTGCATGGATTTGCATCTGCATGCATATGTAATTTCCTTTCTTACTATGATTTCGTTGTATATTGTAGACTATAGATGATGATACCTTGTTGCTTATTGTACTATCTGCCATTCAATTCAATTCATTGAAAAAATGTATCCTCACAGTCCGTTTGGGCTATTGGAATGAATAAAGACTTTTAACACAGCATATGTAACATTGTCTATCTTTACGGTTTGCACCCTTTCCAGATTGAAAATTTCCACCTTTATTAGTACCAGTTTTCTCAGGTTCTCGGGGTCTCTGGCCTTTAGACTCCCTGTTGTCTCTCGAGTCTACATTCGGCGAAATAGTCTGCTTGTGTAGCCATATCAAAGATATTAGTGAAGGACTTTTCCCTCAGAAACAGATACAACTCTTTACCACAAGTGGTTAACAGCTGGTCCCTAAGTAAAAAGTCTGTAAGACCCTGGAACATTTTTTTTTCTACCTTACCGGATTCAACCCACAGCTGTAAATAATTTCCCGTCCTACTGACGAACTGGGTGAATGTTTTGCCTTTCTCGGGTTTACTATATTTAAAACTTTTGCGGTACCCTTGCTCATTCAACTAGTATCTCTTAAGGAGTGCTTCTCTTAACGCGTCGCTAGCGGGTAAACGTGCATACACGTCCAGCGCTTTTCCCTTAAGTAACGCGTTGAGATGGAGCGACCAATCATCCTTTCTCCACTTTTGGACGGTGGCATATATTTCAAACCTGTGCAAATAGCTATCCATGTTATCATTGTCGTCTTCAAACCGGGATAATTTTTGGCCTCTTAGCTTAGATTATTGTTGCACATCTTTCTTAGCCTCTAATAATTCAATTTTCCTTTTGTGCTTCCTCTCCATATTCCTGTCTTCTAACTCTATGGCTTCTAACTTTGCTTGTTTCTCACTCTCTAACTTCCTTTCTTCTACTTCTCTTACTTGTTCTATTCGTTCCCTTTTTGCTTCCTTTCCTACCCTATCCTTTCCTTCTCTGCCTGCTTTTCTAATTCTCTTTTCCTTCTCAAATATTATCTTTTTTTCCTCAGATTCTATCTTTTCTTTCTCAAATTCCCTTCTTTCCCTCTCTGCCTGCCGCTCTAATTCTATCTTCTCCTTCTCAAACGTTATCTTTCTTTTGTCAGCTTGTTTCTATAATTCTGTCTTTTCCCTTTCTACATCCCTCTCCTTTAATTTCTGTTCTCTTTCCCGAGCCTTCTCCCCTGAACGAATGTTCTTAGAGCCTCCACCTCATAACCAAACTGTTTGCCCATCTCCACTAGATCTTTAAGTGACAACATGATTAATATTGCTGATAAGATGTCCAATCATAAGTGCATTACCATGTAAAACATACAATTTTAGGATTACACAAATGAACCGTATCTTCCTTCTCAGACGGCAACCAAATATATGCTGTTACGACTAGGGGTAATGTAACAAAAGAAAAGACAAAACAAGTTTTCAAGATTTAAAATACAAATCTTTAATTTCCTAAAATATTAAAATATTTCAACAAACAATTAAAGTAAAAGAATTAAAAATAACTTACAGTATAGAATATCCTTAAAAGTACTAAATTGTTTTAAAGTTCACTGTTCCGGAAGTTAATCCAAATATTCCGAATGTATGTTCCGAATGAAGTAACCTTCACTGTGCTAACGTGTTGATAAGAATAAGTTATATCCAAGTAATCCTTGCGAATATAATATCACAAGTTCTAGAAATGTTTCCGATAATTCCACGGAGTTGTATAATTATTAAGGTTGAAGACACAGTACTAATCCAGAATGCACTGTATTTATAATAAATAGATCTCCAAAGAATAATATCCCACACACAAAATGAACTAATTTCTTTTATGACCTCTCAATTCAATGTAACCATGACGAATGCCCAAAAACTGCTATAATTCCTATAAATATATATATAGTCCTCTTAATAATCAGAATCGAAATAAAAACCCATTTAATCCTTCTAGAAACAACCTTCTCCAAACCAATCAGAAATTAGGTTATGCGTGACATCTCTAAAGTACCAGTGTCCTGACATTATAAACAGTAAATAACGTATTGATTCATAGAATCTAGGTCAAAAGTTCAACCTCACGCGCGCTAAAACCACGTGATGTATTAAGGTTTCGAAATATCGATCGAGCCTACCATATGTGTACTCGCAGCAAGACGACAGATGTTAGACTAAGAACAGAGATCATAAACTAATAAACTATACCATTATTAAAAGAAAAAGATATATAATTCCGTAACAATGCAATATGTATATATGATAAACAAATGACCAATATTTAATGTGAGTGAGATATTCATTTACCGCCTGCATTATCTCTTGTCAGGAAGGTCACAGTCTGAAACAAATAAGTGAAAAATATTACCGGAGTCAAGACCTATGAAAACTAACGTCTGTTCTCCGCCTAATCTGATCCCACTTCTGATACCATTGTAACAGGATGAAGCCGGGTTTGAATTGGATTTAGCGAAGGCATAGATCTGACTCTCTGTAAAATTTAGAATAACTTCCCAAACATTAAATCTATAAAACAATTCTGTTACATAAAACGAATAGTAAGAAAGAATACAATTTTATATTTCACATACCTCTACAGCTGAAGATTACTCCCATAAAGTGGATAGCTCCCTGACAAGACTCGTTGTATTGTGAATTTACATCGAGAATTCACTCTATAAGTACACTGGCTGTGATGAAAATGCGCAGCCAGGGAACTCGAGGTAATCGGGTTTCTTATTGCAGGCAGGCAATTTGCTCGTGCAGCATTGGATAAACCTAACACAGTATTTTGAAATAATTAAAACCGAATATAAACCACCCTGGGGTAAAGCTGTACACGGCAACGAAACCCGAGTAAATTTTCGTTATATATATATATATATATATATATATATATATATATATATATATATATATATATATATATATATATATATATCTATATATATATATATATACATACATATACATATACATACACACAGATTGACATAAAGTACACACAATTCCATGACAGTAGTAGTAGTTTTTCTTCTTCATATCGTCCAATGAACAATCCTTATTTAACGGATCGAGGGACTGATGGACAGGTGGATGGGTTAATTTATGAATGGATGTTATGTATCTTCAGAAATAACTCAAGATATTCAGAATTTCTTTTAAAATAACGTGAAGGCATTTTGAGGAAGATTTCTTTTTATTATATTACTCTATGGCAAATTATGGTTTAAAGTACCGATAGCTGTAACTAACTTAACCATTGCTTTAGAACACCCAAAGATAAGTTTTGCTACCGCAAATTCACTTCAAAACATATAATAAGAAGACAAAGAACAAACGTGCTTCGTAAACAGTAAATATGATTCTAAACAGAATTTGTCAATACCCTCAAAATGGGACAACGAGTAGTTAATACTATGAGCGTGCCCAATCAAGGGTGATGGCTATTTACACGTTGATATTGGTAACTCCAAAAGAAAGTAATTTTGCAGACCACCCCCCCCCCACAAAAAAAAAAAAAAAAAAAAAAAAAAAAACCAATCACGGTCCACTTTTGTGTAAATGTAGTTACATTTAGTGATTGCTTGATAAGCCTTGACCACTGTCATTTCTACGATTTATCGAGGTACTAATCTGTAATGGGATTGAAAATATACAGTTGTACCGATTTTGATTTTCACTGTTCGAGAGTAGGTGAGTGCGAAAAATAAATGGGTGAAATAACCCCAGGAAAAACTTGTCATGCACATATTTTACAGTTTCTCCTTGGTTCTATTGCGTGAGAGATCGACATGTTGCCACTGCAATAAGCGCTTGACAATGTGACGAATGAAATTCTTTGGTCATAATGTTATTGATATCTATTGAAAAAGTTCTCGAGTGACAAAGTAAAATTGATAATTCACTCTAGCGAATGATCAAAATTATTCTCTTGGAAAATCACTAATTCTTTAACTCAAAATTAGGCTAGGAATACTAGGTGATCGTATGGTTTACAAGCTTGAAGACTTGAAGGGAGAGAATACAGAGAACATGTTTCACGAGCAAGAGTTATCACTATACGACAAGCAAGATGTCGCATACAATGTTGAAGAGATTTTGAAGACCAAGAGAACGAAAGACGAAAGTATATACTCGTGAAATAAAGTAGATATGATTAATCGTGTAACAATTGGGATCCAGCAGAAAAAAGTATTTCAGTTAACATAACTGGAAGTGCAATACCTAGATGGCAGTATCAAGCAATATAAAAATTTGGAGATTTTGATAGATGCCGAGTTTCTAGAAGGTAACCAATGTGGTAAAGACAGTGCTTTAAAAAACGAGGTTGCTAAAGCATGCATGTCATACAAATTTGTACTGGTCACAAAACCAGAGGGGAAAAATAAACTCCGTCCAATAGCATCAGTCAAACAACAAAATAGTATACATACAAAACTGACAAAGAGACTACACTGTAGGCAATGTCCATGCACAGTATTAAATGACATTACAAGAAAAATGAAAAGAGGCAACGTTTGAGATATGAAGTTGATTCCAACTACGCTAAAATACTGCAAGTTGGTAAAACAGGATATAAGGCAATGAAAATGAAATAGACGTTTGATACAATCATCAGGACATATTAAATAGACGTTTGATACAATCATCAGAACATTTAAAATTCTTTCAAATTTCAGTCTAGACTTACATAACTATTCAATCAGTGATGTACTTTTCCTGGACAAAAATGTTACCATGAACAATTTTGACACATCCATAAAACCTTCAGTCAGAAGGAATTATCTCGAAATGAACCAAAATCAGTTGAGGTGGGAAGAGTTTTTGCACCATGATGTAACAACCAGTATACGTTTCATTGTGTGTAGATATACAGATTTTGAAGATCTGGTTTTCACAGACATCCGGAAGCATAATGAAATTTAGCAACTTAAATAACCGATATAATTTGAATCACCCCACTGAACACCTCCTTGTTCTTCATCTGGTTGACCCTTCTCCTGGAGTAACTTACCTCCCCCCCCCCCCCCGAGACGTAATATACATTGCATCAATAGCTCTAAAATGCTACAAATGCGATGGAGTGAAGATGGTGGAGGAAACGGAAAAAACAAATACAATTTGCCAGAGGTTTGGCGATTGCGTAAAAGAAACAAGACTAGTATGGTATTACAGCGGTGGAAATGAAAAGTTTTAAAACAACGACATCAACAGAGAATTACACGTGAGTGTTGAAAAAAAGAGTAAATAGAAGATTTATGTATCTGCACAAGAAAAGCCAGTTTTGTATATAGATGGTAATGCTCAACAGTCTTTGTAGATAAATGGACTTCAGATTAAAAAATATAACCACTACAGCATCTTACCTTTGTCCTGCAGCTCAGTTTAATGCATTAAATTGGTAAACTGACCTTAACCAAGTTAACATATGAAATAAATTTAATGAGATAAAAATTTACTACACTGAAAAATAAATCTCACATGCAAGCCACTGAACATTTTTAAAAACTACACATTAAAATTTGACAGTGATGACTCTATGAAAAGCTACAGATGACGGTGTGGCATGAAATATTGGCAGAAGCAACTAAACTGGGCAGTGTGGATAGCAACAACTGGTTGCGATATTCACACTGGCATCTGTTATACAAAATTATACCCAGAGTTAGGGAAATCAGTATACACATTTCATATTTACTTTTAGATGCGAAAGTTGCTATCTGAATATAAACACCTTTACTTGATGACGGTTCATTTAAATAAAATGACAGCTATACAGATTTGAAACAATTTAATTCGATATGTAACAATTTTAAATTTGTACCACAGTCATACACTAGAATTACCTCAAAGGCAAAAACAAATACTCGATTGATAATGGTCCACAAGAACATAAAACTGTACTCCGAAGGTTTTGTGGAACCAACGTCATTGTCTTAGCTGCTTACCAACGTGAGTACAATTATGGAGCAGATACTGTTGAATACTGGTTAACATTGCCAGTTGATAAAATGAATTCTATGATAAAAAACAAAGAAGAACCAACAGGTTGGACATATTTCTTTCTGCAAGATAGCATAGTCTAACAGATGAAGGTATTTCAAGGTTAAATCAAGGTGTCAGAACATATATAATCTGCATATTGGATGCACAGGTTGCAAAAAAGAACATCTATTCACAGTCTGTTAATACAGTATCAGACAGTGTTTAAAATGTTGATGGAGCTTCTAGTAATAATTAGGCAAGGCTACAACACAGATGAAAACATCATGGTAAAATTACAGCACTACATAACAGATTCAAACGTGAAATTGGACTATGATGTTTTTTGAGGCGACGTATAGTTTTGTAATCTTGTGACATGGTAATGAAACTGGGTAGTATCATCAGATACAACAACAATTTGCAGAAATCCAGTGACTCGTCTAAACTGGAGATAAACCCTACCTATAATACCGATGTCGCCAAGAAAAGAAAGGTGTCACAAAGGCGGATAAATAATATGTAAACAGTACGACAAAAAGCTGTAGAGAGCAAACATGAAGACAAAGTGGGTAAAATTATGTATAGAAGAAGGATTATGATCACGATGTTTCTCTGCGACAAGATTCGTCCTTTCCGTACGACAACGACAGTGCTACCGTCAGGATCACAGAGTGGTGCGTCATCCAGTGCATAGCACATCTGAAATAAGGAATTTGGAAATACCCCCCCCCCCCCAGCACCGAAACATTCGCACACATACAAGTACAACTTCAACATAATCACAAAATAAACAAACAATGGGTTTATTTTTGCTGCTTATAGTTGTTGGAACTGGAATGTAGTTTAATTACCTCTAACACTTCAAGTTGTTTATCACACCTTTGACCAAAAATGCGAGTAACAAATCAACGTTACATGCATCTCTTTATCTTTTCTGTCATTTTAAATGCCATACTGTATTTATCTTTAACTATTTCATACACATTTATAAAGAGGTCATATTTAATTTCAAATTTTATTTTATGTACTGTAATATTATGGGACATTTGTCAAGCCAATGACTGTATCCATCTGGTTTGTATTTTGATAACCTCTAAGAATCTTTTGAGGGAGTATTTCAAATTGACTGAATAGCGTTAAAGAATCATCTGTCAAATTTACTTGTTTTATTTCACCCATTCAGGCAGATCAATAATGATATCTATCAACGTGCAATTATATATTCAATCCTATCAAACATCCATCTCTTCCTTTAACTTATTTCCGGTCCAAATTGTGTATGTAAGAACTCTTAAACAACCTTCATAGTCTATTTCGCCTGTGTTCGTTGTGTTCATGGCTCTTGTTCTATGACAAAAGTGATTCTTTTCAGCTTTCTCTCCATCCTGAGTTTGTCTCTTAATGAGTCGGTTAGTTAAGTCTTTTGCTGAACGTTTACAAAACCAAAATGCCAAGTGTTTCGAATGATGACTTTCTTCAGGTAGGGTTCAAGGTTATTAAAAATTCATACAAATCTTCTTTGTAACCACCATACAATCTGTATTTGCTTAGGTTTATCTTGATTAATTGGAAAGTCTATTTGTGACGGTTCTGTTCATATTAAAACAGATATCTTCGCTTACATATATACATGAAGATAGGGTCATCTATAATACACTATGTTCATCTATAAAAAAATTACCAGTTGCAAAATATTATGGTTAAATATTAAACAATAGTAAATAATCATCGAACAATTTAAGCCAAATGAAGACAAATAAAAGTTAAAGAAAGAAAGACGGGAGGCCGGACTTTGGTACTTGCACCTGCTTGGCACAAGTTGCGTGCCTATATGATGTAATCGTCACTTACTATGAGTACTTAAATACCGCGAAATGTAGAAAAAAGAAAACAAAAACCATAATGCAAGCACTCTGAGGTTTGAAGACGCAGTTTCCGTAACATGAAATGAACATGCAATAATTTCATCTGAACATTACTTAAGACGGTCAGATTTGGATATCATGACATTGGTTGATTGAATTTGAATTTGAAGTCAATAGTAATGGCCACCATTGCTGATTTAACAGGTTCCTTTCTCCATCCCAGGTTATGGTGTGACCATGGATGGCACAGCGATCTATATTAATGCAGCTACATGTAACATCGACTTCACTCCCGTCAATCCCCCTGTCGTGTTTGAATGTTTTCTGCCCAACATTCATTCCAAATATGATACTTTGAAATTATTAGTAGTAACAAGGGGATTTAATTAACGTGACCTAGATTTGCTAAGAACAGAGACAGATAAACCATGTAACCCAAACCCGCCACTTGAAGCATAAGGAAAATGATCAAAGTGTCCAGAAAAGCATGTTCTAATGTATAGTGGACTTAGTTATTGTGATTTATTCAGTCACTAGGGCAGTTTGACAGATACATACCAGATGATGCAGCGAGAATAGGAAGATAGCTCACGGATGCAAACGAGAGATACATTTCGTTGATTTGCAATAAGGTTGCTGGTAATAATTTATTTTGGCACAAGTTGGTAAAATATATAGAGTGTGTCATCCTTGTTTTTATTCAGTTGTTTCTAGATTACAGGAATGATGACTAGTAGGGTTGTTTAAAGACCAAAAGCAATAAAAAAAACCTAAACAACTTTATTGCCCAAAAGTGAGATTGGTAATAGAGCGAGGACTAAGAAATCAAGGTAGCATTGTAATTTACAGGAAGAATATTGACAAGTCATTGCAGCAGAAAGTATAGTCTCTGTAATCTTCAACTATTTAAGAAATAATATCTTGAAAAGAGGTTTATATTTCAATTAATAAATACATGTTCTCCATGTTTAAATTTTTTTATATTTCAAATCGGATAATTTTAAACTTAAGCAAAGCATGTTTTTTGTTGCTTTTTTTTAAAACATCAGTTAGACCCTGTTGACTCAGTCCTATATAGCACACCATCTTCGCTAACCAAGAGTCGTCGATCCACTACGTTCCACATCTAATCTTGGAATATGTACTTAGCGGAAACAGTGCTTTGAACAAGTGCCCTATTGCAAGTGAAATTGTTATTGCCGGTAGCAAGCTAACTCAATTGAGCAATAAGAGAGCTCGTTACAAATGTTGGGTAGGGAGCCACTGTAGCTTAGTTGGCAGAGCGTTGAACTCCAATGGTCGTGGGTTCGATACCCTACCAGGCCAGCCCAGGTCAGCGATCTCAGTGTTTCCTTCAGAAGAGTACGCAGATCCTATTTCTTCATCATGATATAGCCACACACACACACACACACACACAAGCACACGCACAAAATGCTGAAAGTGCCGTTAAAAACCGACCAACAACGTTCAATATGATGAATTTCACTATGCCTACATGGCTTGACACAAAAGAAAAACATTTGTGCGAATAGTTTGAATTGGAGAAACTGACATGCAACTTGTTATTGTCTACCAAAAACTGGACGATTACTCACAACTATCTTTCTAGGTATACACAACGTTCAGTCTCATTAGATCAGTTTATTTTAGTTGCATCAATGAGATAGCCGAGCGGTTGATACAGCTTCTGCAAGCTACATTATGCCAAGGGTCCACGTAGAACAATGTGGATCTACCATTCATGTCTCGCGAAGATGATAGACGACATGTATGTGTCTGAAATATGTTATGACGTTTCAATCACCTCACAATTTTTACATTTGCCTGCTGCACATCATTGACTATATATCATGCAATTGTACTTGGTGACATATGATCGCAAAATGAGATATCTGTTGTGTAAGACAAATACCTGTTTATCTCTGTGTTTTATGGGGAGACTAAAGGGATTCATACCTGAATATCACAGTAAATTTGGTCTAAATAGTCTCAGTGTACAGCGGGAAGTACCTTTTATGGCAGAATCAAAATGTTAAAGGACCTTTTAGTTACTGCAGTTAAATATTTATGCTATTTTGTATAATTTTCTTATATTTCACTTGGATAATCTTACACCAATAACATTTTGACTAAAATTTAACTTTTTTAATTTATCAGCCTGTTCAAATCTTTTCATTATTACATGAAATAGTAAATAAATTTAAGCCTCGTAAATAATTTTTGACCACTTGTGAATTTGTAATAATTTAATCAACTAGCAATCAATTAATTTCTTGTGCATAATTTCAGTTTGGTATAAATTTCATAAACTGTACTAATTAAAGATAATATTTACTTTTAATATAGTCATTATTTATGGAGAAGGAAACATATTTTCATCAAAATATGTGTATTGATGGGGTATAAGTACTTGTGGGGGTGCGGGATTAACATCCACTATTATGACCATGGTGTGTTGTTTTCTTCATTTTCAAGACAAAATATTGGGTTATTATCCACATCCTGCATCCCAGATCACTTAAATTATCGTCAACGGAGGGTAACCGCATAACATGACATGGTGTTCAGTTCTTGCAAGTGAAATTGTTGATAAGCAGGTCAACATTAAGCACATGTACTTCACTAATGAACAAATAAGAATACGCACTTATTGCTGGTGCATGAAATACGTATATCAATCTGAATTCACCAATACCTGAAATAGGTACATTAATTTGAATTACCTGTGACTACTTGTGCCATCTCAAAGTGTGCAGGAAAATCCCACGTACTTTTGGATCAACTCACAGTCTCTCTCCCTATTTTCTGTTTTTCACATAATAATAGATTTATTATGCTAAGATTTGTTTTTGTGATATTTTGAAACAAAATACCCAATCTTGCTTAAGTTTTCATAATGAATTTGTGAAAAGTTATTGTTGGAATGAAATAAGGATCAGATCCGTATTTACACACGTTAAAAGTGAAGTCAAATGACTGTTCACATTTCACTTTATTACACGTGGATTATCTTGGCGAAAAATTTACATAATTTACTAAAATCTCACAGAATGTACTCTTTTCTCAAATCTCATGGAATGCTTCCTCAAACCTCAGAGAATCTAAAAAAAATCTAACAAAATATCATTTTCGTCAAATTTCACGGGTTGGTACCATGGAGGTATCACCGGTATGATTGTGGTACTGAATAGGGGACATTATAAGGACCCTGCACATCACATATCTATTCAAACGACGTATGACTGTGGTACTTAATTGGGGACCCTATAAGGACCCTGCACATCACATATCTATTCAAACAACGTATGACTGTGGTACTTAATTGGGGACCCTATAAGGACCCTGCACATCACATATCTATTCAAACGACGTATGACTGTGGTACTTAATTGGGGACCCTATAAGGACCCTGCACATCACATATCTATTCAAACGACGTATGACTGTGGTACTTAATTGGTGACCCTATAATGACCCTGCACATCACATATCTATTCAAACGACGTATGACTGTGGTACTTAATTGGGGACCCTATAATGACCCTGCACACTACATATCTATTCAAACGACGTATGACTGTGGTACTTAATTGGGGACCCTATAATGACCCTGCACACTACATATCTATTCAAACGACGTATGACTGTGGTACTTAATTGGGGACCCTATAAGGACCCTGCACATCACATATCTATTCAAACGACGTATGACTGTGGTACTTAATTGGGGACCCTATAAGGACCCTGCACACTACATATCTATTCAAATGACACTTTACTCCTCTAGGTAAATATCATTCACGATAGTTTACCGTTTATTCCTACACATTGCAAGCAGAGTTTATATTGGCTTATCAAAAATGTACACAAATCTCAATTTTCTTTTATACGATATCATTTATATGTCTGTGATAAGTTCTTACTATGATATTTCTTTCCTTTCTTGTTGCAATATTTACTGATGACCTTTAAAAATAAAGAGCTATATTTTAAAATTTCTGTTTGTTATGGAAGGAAGAAATATCTAATTTCTATGGATCGATATCACGTTATCAATTACCAGCGCTGGTATTTCACAAGTTACGTAGATAGCAATGTGTTTACAAATTATAATAAAAAATAAATCATAAAGTATGTGACACTATGTCCTTGAGTCCAAGGTCAAAGAGAGAGCTATGTGTAAAACGAAGATACCGTAATTGCATGTATTGTTTTGATGCACTATCAATCATGTACATTCATGACCTATTTTTGTACATTATTTTATTGTACAGTTAAATTTTATCTTGGTTGAAACGGTTGCATTTTTTAAAATTAAACTTAAGAATGATTTTAAAAATGTAAATATATTTTTACCTGAAATGATTCATTCACCTGAAAAATAGTATACTTAAAACACTGTATAAAAAGATGGACAATCAAATATTATCAGGATATCACCAAATAATAATTTCAAAATTGTACTAAAATGTCAGACATTACATATCGTTATGATGTTGCCAACTCCATCATATGTGCTTATTCATATCCTAGTTGTATGTGTAAAGCAAAAATCATGATCTTTGTAATCAAGATTTAAGAAAATATAGTATTAATGATGTTGTTTAGAGATGGTAATTCCTGTAGTTACACAAGCAATCGTTCCTCTACTATATACAATGTATAAGTATAGCTATATATTAATACATATAATTTCTTACTGGGACATTCAATTATTAAGTTACTAACATTATATACTTACAAGAACACATACACATATGCATATACATTTGTCCATACATAAATAAATACAAATGTATTATACAGAGTAAATGAATATGAGAGAAATCTACCTGTAAGCCCTCTACTATGTACAATGTATATACATCACAATATATTAGCACATATCATTTCTAAACTTGGACATTCAGTTATGCAAACACTAACTATATAAACTTGCAAGTACACACACATGTATGAGGGTATTTAAAAAGTTTTTAATATTTTATTATAACTTTTTTGTTTCTTTAACGCCGATAGATAGAATAAGTAACGTCCTATAAATGATCTGCAGCTGCCCGTCAAGCACGCCGGACACCTGCAGATATATGCATGTGACGTAACACAGGTAAATGACAGTGACCTTAAAATATCAGAGAAGTAGAACAATTCTGCTACTGTGCTAAAAGCATACTGTAAAATCCGGACGCCTTTAGGGTGCTCTCTGGCTGATTTAAAAACCGACTTGGGTAAAGTTTACGGATGTAATTCTCTGTCATATCCTACAATCTTGAGGTGGTTTCATCGTTTTAAAGATAGACGGGAATCCATGGAAGACGATACACGTTCGGGAAGACCATTGGCTGCGATTGGTGAGCGGGAAGTGGCTGATGTGAAGGGGCAATTGATAAAGATGTTCGATACACAGTGGAAGATACTTTTATTATCAAAGGCATTACAAATTCATCTGGTTTTAATACACTGAAGCTCAGAACGATTTGTGCAAAATGGGTCCGCATTTGTTGACGGTTGATCAAAAATAGACTCGGGTTGAATTGCTAAACGGCTACTCACCAAACATGAAAAAAGTGAGCAGAGGCGTTTGAATGAGATTGTCACTGATGATAATAATTTTTGCCTCGCCTGTAAAATGCGAGGCATAGGTAGAACTTTTTCAACATTGACGGCGCCATTGTTGTAAACTTGATTCTGTGCTTAGAGTTTATATATAGAGTGTTTAGAGTTTATATTCATGTGACTTTGAGTAGAACTCCTTGAGGTGATTATGCTATTCATATTTCATGACAGCACGTGCAGTCCGAGAAACAGAGTTAAATGCATAAGCTTCACATTTACGTCAAGGACTTTGATAATGACGACAACTACGAAGATGAAGACAGCAATAATCAGAACAAATGCATTGCAGACGCTATTGGGAAGTGATGCTATTTTATGCATATGTTTACCAGGCGAGACAATGTCTGCATTGAGCGCATCAAGTCCCTTGAAGGACAGAATATAACACAAAATCTAATAAGACGAGACATAACTTTGATATAGTTTTGGTCCGATAGATATCGCTTTAAGTTTTGGTTCGATATATATCGCTTTAAGTTTTGGTCCGATATATATCGCTTTAAGTTTTGGTCCGATAGATATCACTTTAAGTTAAGTTTCACAATACACTATAGCCCATCCTTATCTGATTGTCAGAAAGGGATTGACACTGTTCTTTACTCTTAACCAGACAGATTACAGGAATCTCTCTCTCTCTCTCTCTCTCTCTCTCTCTCTCTCTCTCTCTCTCTCTCTCAATAAATCAAAATGGAAGTACTGGTAAGTTACCATATTACTTAACATTTATTTTGAGATGGAGATCTTTGATTTGAACCTAGTTCGCCAGCTTGTGGAGTATATGTTTGAAACGTAAAATCTCTATAATTATTTACTGGATCATAAAATCGAAAGTTTTCCCGAATACGTGTTGTCATTTCTAGCTTCCATTCCGGAACGGTGGAATCGTATACGCCGTCAAGCAGTGGAATATTGTGGTCAATATAGAGTCAACAGGTACATTTTTCTTCACGGAAAACGTTGTATCGTATGTATAATTCTTCGGCATGTAATCATACATTAGGTCAATCGGTGCTTTTTTCCTCAAGGACTGAGTCATACGTATCATGTCCTGATATGTGGCTGTATGTTGGGTCAACAGGTACATTTTTCATACGTATCATGTCCTGATATGTGGCTGTATGTTGGGTCAACAGGTACATTTTTCATACGTATCATGTCCTGATATGTGGCTGTATGTTGGGTCAACAGGTGCATTTTTCTTTGCAGAATGAACTGAATCATATTCATCTTGAGGTGACGTATGATCATACGTATCATCACGTGGTTTACTCGACAAGTGGCACGTTGTGTCATAAATGTTATCAAGCGCTCCGTTATCTTGTGGAATGTTCTTTCGCTCATATGGTGTGGTGCACGCTTTTTCGTCCGTTGTATTCGAGGCGTGACTATACCAAGCATCAGGCATTTCGGCATAAGAGTAGTTACTTGCATTGTGGACGTTGAGGTGACATTGGTAGCTTTTTTCATCGTTTCCATGAGGCATACGGCAGGTGTTACTCGTTGTTTCTAGTTCACACTTGTCTCCATGTTTGTGCATAGCTTCGAGTTGCGTTCCGAAGGTAGCTGGTTTCTCCCGAGATGCTTGTCGTCTTCTTTTCCTGTTGCAATAGAGAGAAAAAGAAGTAACAAAACATATTCAAATTGTCCGATTTTGTTTCCAAAGATTGAACCTTTCTTAAAAGTTGGCACCAGTCCATCTGAACAAACTTTGTTACATACTTTTTTTATTCTACTATCAGGTTACAGACATCAAAGTTACCCGTACGAGATAGTATTACGTGGAAATTACATGGAACTACGATCACCGATAAAGGAGTCTTAAACATAAAATAACAGAATCTAAATGTCAGTAATGCATCCTTCCATTGTACTATTTCTGAGAGCCGAACTCAATTATATATAATAAAAAATTATTTGATTTCTGTGAAATGATATTCTTGTTATAGCACGAAGCAATCAATCAGACATGATATCACTAGTTCATGACACGGCAGTCTATCGAGGAGATAAAACGTAATTAGTCTAGTTACCATTAGAAGGTGTAAGATTTAGTATGGCTTATAGCACTATAGTAGTGGATACATAGACAGTACTATAAAATGTATGTACTTATTTATTTAAAATTGTAGTATTTTCATTTTTTAGGGTCCAATAGTTTTTAATATTGATTTTTTAATGTTATAAACAAAACTATTAGAGGTCTAGACATTTTTAACTTTGATTCTTAATGTTCTCGTATCTCTATATGGGATTTAAAGCACACAAATGATTGGTCTAGTTCTCTCTATTTCCTTACGACTCGTTGTGACGTCATTTGTTCTCAACCATTGTAATCACACTTGCCGACTGAGCACAGCTTGCTCTTTTTTGTATGTTTACTTTTTGTTTTATGTTAATAAAACTCCCTTTTCAAGATGATTCATAGATGATTTATTTATTTGGTAATTAAAGTTCATCAAAAACGAGCATAACACGTCTTCCGAGGTTCAAACATTTGCTAGCACACTTAGAAGGAATTTGAAAGATATGGCTTTGTGTGCGAGCTTAAACTCTTCACTTGTGTTCCGGCAAACGTTTTAATTTGGCCAACTGTGCAGGATCCATAGATTTAACCAGAGTAAATAATACGTATTTTCTTAACTGGGTGCAGTACTAAACAGGTTGATGGCCTAGCAGCTTCTTAAGATACATACAAACCAATTACCTGGAAAGGATCAAGAAAAATGCCACGTTGTGATTGAAACACAGTTATCTGATGACTGGTTTAAACTCACCTGATGACGCTAAATATTACGACACTTGCAATTATAAGTATGGCGACAAGTCCGACGGCAGTCCCCAAATATACTTTATCTGTGAAAAACAAACGAAGAATTTGATAAAAAGAATGGCGTTCTATTCCAACTAAAATTATCATAAATGGTGAAAAATATCAACTGGTGAAGCAAAGTCACAAATATTATGTATATTGAATTTATAATATGTGCCCATGATTGTAGGTTGTACTTTAGTCAGATTATGGTCAGTTTGTAAACAGCATGTGTACATAGAATTTGAATTCAAGGTCGGTTGTTTTAGCAGCTGGACTGTTATTTCAATGTCTTGTTGTGACAAAAGTCAGGTACAAAAAGTAATTTTCCATTAGAAATACTCATATTCTGATGTGACATAGGTCATGTAGGCATGTATATTTTAAAAAAGATTTTAGTAAACAAATTCATTCCTCTTCTAGAATTGTGATTTTAAAAGATCAGTCTGTAAAGAGTCTATTTTAGCTGTGTTGTTGAAATCAGATATAACTTGAGAAGAATTATTTATTTACAATATTCATTGGAAATACTAAAGTGCTCACTCATTTTTAGATTAATATAGTATTTTGCGATTTATGTGAATTCATTCAAAACAGTCTGGATTACATCATTGTGGTACATCAGGACATTAAAGACGTGTGGTACACCAGGACATTCAAGACTTGTGGTACATCAGGACATTCAAGGTTATTAGAATTCATTCGGAACATTATATATTTTTGGACTTGTGATTAGGACACTTAGAATTATTTGGACTTTAATTCACGTTATTATAAATGTCTTTTGAATTTCCACTTTAATTGTCTAGAAATAAATTGCTTGTTGATTTTACTTGATTTTGTTGGTTTAACTTTCTTTCTGTAACATACTTTTAAGACCTAGAGTCGTAACAAAAATAATTATCACCTTAATACAATTATTTTTAAAGCTATAAGAAATACGTTTCTATAATGTACCATGCTGAAACGCGTGAATACGATAAGTTACGCCAATACAGATGAGCAAATTTGGGAGAACTCGTGCTCTCTTAATAGCAAAATAACAGACAAGCAGACGGTGCTCTTTTTGAAGCTGTTTCTTAAAAGTTATTTATGATACTATGACACTTATTAGAAATACAAATTAATTAAATCATATTAACACAGTATTCCTAGTAAGTAAATCATGCTATAATAAAATAAGATAATAACTAATAACGTTTCATATAAAACAAGCGAATATCTGGAGTGTGAGAAAAGTATTAAGTATGGTTTGTCATATATGCTATGTCGTGGGGTGTTGCTTCCCTTATCTTATTTAGGGCTAGAAGAGTTTAGGGAGAGAATGAATTGTAGATTTAAATGAAAATGAAAACATAATACTTACTGATTAGGACAAAGAGAGAGATATTCACTATGAGCATGAACACTGAAAATGTAATATGTGCATAATGGGCATTCCTGATTATCTGCCCACGAGACAGTGAATTTATCTCGCTAATAGTACAAGTACAGTGCATTGGTTATACTGCTAGGTTCTTTTGAAAGACGGAAATCAGGTTCGGCTCGATCATAATAGTATATATATATATATATATATATATATATATATATATATATATATATATATATATATATGAAAGAATAGGATAGTAGTCGCTGCAATTAACAAGTATAAAATAGTATACAATCTCGTGGAAGCCTTTTTCAACCAAGTAAACATCATATGTGCAGATGGACAGCACATCATATAACATGATCAATATCACAGAAACATGCGTTCAAGCATTGCACACAGATTAGTAGGGATGATACAATTGAATTTACAAAATAGCATTTCTTTGCAACATGCAAATAATGCAAGAGGGATATATATATATATATATATATATATATATATATATATATATATATATATATATATATATATATATATATATAACCTTATAAATGAAAGAACTTGCAAAATTATAGACTCAATACTCTAAAACATAAATCAACTATAAACTAAGTAAAAATTAAAATAATGCACTAAGCTACAATAAAAAACAAACTAAATGTAAGCGTAGCAAAGCTAAAGGAAAAGTGCTATTAACATTTTGCAACATACACAGACTGTAATCATGAATTAAGATGGCCGAGGAGATAAGAACTTGTCTTACCGGTTGAAATTCGGGAACCAGTTGTGCTTGGTGTACTTGAAGTGATTTTGAATTCTGTTGAGGTCAAAGAAACACATGGTATCAGCAACACAATGCTTTTCTCATTCACTGATGCAAAGTTTGATAGATACTTTCCACAAACAGACCGGCTGCTTTTTGGACTAAAGGGCACATTAGTATTATAGTGTGGAGATCTAGGGCTTTAGGAAATCTCCATGTTAAACAGGGTCAAAATATTCTGGGTATAACAGGAATTTAACATGGGAATGGCAGTATGGGGCATATGGGGGAATTTAACAGTAGACTGCCATCTTGAACAAGCCGTTTTGTTTTGGCTTCAAATTGGTTTATGGTTGTTTTTTGTTTTACAGGAAGAGTCTGTTTGTATGAAGTTAAGATTTTTCTTGTTCTGTAACACTTTTCTGTGGACGTTTTTCTTTTCTTTTTTTAAATGGCGAAAATCATATAGACTTTCCACCAAGCTAAAGATGGATTGTAACATTTTTCTGTTCAAACTGTAAGATTTTAGCGTAAACTAAGATATCTTGTACTATAAAGTTGTGGGTTTATGGGGTTTGTTTTTTTTGTAAGGCTGTAAGTTTGTGCAAGTTTGAAAACGGCAAAAACAAAGTCACATAGCTTTTTATTTCACATAGTAATTTTAACTACGTTAAGTCATTATCACAAATATAGGCAGAGAGGGATATATCTATCTATCTATGTATATATATATATATATATATATATATATATATATATATAGAGAGAGAGAGAGAGAGAGAGAGAGAGAGAGAGAGAGAGAGAGAGAGAGAGAAAGGGGCAGCTTAATTAAATCATGCATAAGATGTTTTTGCGTGTCTCCTTAATGGTAGCCGTCATTATGTAGGTCCACCACTGGCAAAAAGCCAAAAGTATCTCCTGACAGTAAGTTGTGTTCCCGAAAATATTCAGTGTTAATTCAGACAGATTTCTTCGGTCATTTGTTACAAACATAAATATTTGTTTATATTTAGAAATCGATTCATACAAAGAAAGAAAGACGGATACATATTGTTTACATAAAAGTACATGGGGGAATCTTATGCAAATAAAACGCCAACTAATGGAAATAATGTAAATTATCTTCGTTTTGTCTTAACATTAGCTTACAGGTGTAAAAGTATTTGACTAAGAATAATTCTTGTCTGGAAGTTTGTATCATACGATCTGTTAGTTTAAATTTATTCAAGAGCATCTAATGACATAAAGAGAAATTTAGTCGTAAAAATTCCAGATAGCTATATTTTCTTTATTATCTGAGTATTTACTGTCCATTTTCAAGACAGAAGAAGCTAGATATATTGACAGCCTGGTTAGTGCTCAAAGCATTAAGGGGGTGTAGGTGGAGACAAATATAAAGATGAATGGATATGCGAAAAGTCTAGTCCATGGAAATTGATATTCAAAAATTATAATTCCCGTCAGTAGATAACGAATAAGAATTCAGGACCACTAGTTAATTTAAAATATGGGAATTTAACATTGGGGTCTTCGACTACGCTTAATTACATAAATGCATGGGGAAATTTATAGAACAGGAGTGTCAAACATACGGCCCGCCAGACTCATTATTTATTATTATTATTATCATCTATTATTATTTATTATTATTTATAACAAATCTGGCCCTCCATAGCAAATGAGTTTGACACCACGTTCTAGAAGTTCAAATTTCAGATCGGTCATTATATCCAGTAATCTAAAAACTGTTGGATCTGTTTGATTCTAAGCATTGTTGCACAAATAACTACTAGACAAATAAGACCAAAGGAACCAATTAGCGAACAACAGTTATTTACTATCCAACACTCAGCTATTTACTATCCAACATCTCTCTCTCCATCTGTCAGGCATCATGAAACCATTCGATGCACTTTAGTATCACTATATTTGTCAGGTAAAGCAAAATACGGCATTTCAGGTAGAGTGAAGACAAACTCACATTTCCCGCCTAAATAGAGGAAACAGACATATTCCTCGTGTGAAACGTATGACGTATTACGTCATTTCGGTTAGAGAGCAGACTAACGGATAATATTACACTGTTATAAACAGAATTTTTTTAAATGGCTTCCTAATGTTAATTTACCTGACATTTTCCCTCCAAATAGCTCTAACACTGTTACAAACAGCGAGACTCATCATGTGAAAAAATACATATGAATTAATTTTTACGATTACATTTCCAGTGGAAACAAACTTACTGTTTTTGACACGATAGAATCAACAATCTACAAACAGACAGACTCAGCGTGTGGAAAGAAAAACACACAAAAACCCCATAAACAAACAAAAGAAAACAAAAACAACATATGAACCAATTTTTAACGGAAACACCATGGGCTGTTCATTATGACGGCATACTGTTCAATTCCATTGATGCCATTACCATTTTAAATTCCCGTTATGCCCTAGAAACATTTAATCCTTTTTAACACGGGGGTCCATTATGCCCTAAATTACCACACTATACTACTCAAATTATATATAAAGTTTGCATGCTGTCGCATTTTGATAATACTACTATTACTATTACTACTACTACTAATGAAAATAATAATAATAGGATACTACTACTACTCATCATTATCATCATCATCATCATCATCATCATCACAGGCATATTTGATGATTTGAATTTATTGCTTTTAGAATCGAACAAGAATATAATTAAGCTAAAAATATATTTAAAGCACTGGATAACTCGCATTTGCATGTAGATAAAATTGAAGAGTAAACATTAAAAGGGAATCGAGACTAGCAAGATATTGGACGGAAATCAAATGAACATACGGACGGATGAACATGTGTATGATAATATACATGGTTAATACTGACAATGAAAAGTCATCAGAGACAAATGCTAAAAGATAAAATAAAGAAATTCTTGTCTCTTCGGCGATTTGAAATAAAAAAGAATAAATGCAGCGATCATGTGCATAAATACGATAAAAGCATAGGTAGCTTTGATCTGGCTATGGTTTAAGGACAAGGGTAGCTCTACGTCACTTGGAGGGTCTTTTAGCATTTGTCTCTGATGACTTTTCATTGTCAGTATTAATCATGTATATTATCATACACATGTTCATGCGTCCGTATGTTCATTTGATTTCCGTCCAATATCTTGCTAGTCTCGATTCCCCTTTTAATGTTTACTCTTCAATTTTATCTACATGGTGTCTCTGCCTAAGAGCAGATTTCAAAATAGAGTAGAGCAGTGAGACACATATCAGAAGACCATAGAATATGTTAATGAATCATACCAACCACAAGGAGAATATCTGATAAATCGTTATACATGTATACGATGACTCAAGCGAGTACAAAATATACACCTAGCCTTGTATTTCATTAGAACGTCGCTTCGTCCTACCCCCCCCCCGCCCCTCCTCCGCAAACCCAATGAAAATGGCTGACTAGTGCTACCATTGGCTCTATATTATTAAAACTCTTTTTGAAAGTCCAACAATTTTAATATTCTGGTAACGTATATTAGAAAATGAATCACAAAACAGTAGACATTTTCTTAATTGTGGATCCTCTGCATATTAGCATGCTGAATTTCAGTTACGTAGATTAACTCCAATTATTATATTTCATTAGGGAGTTTTGAGCGTAAGATTGAGTTAGATGCTGAAAAAGGTTTTGAGAATACGGGCCCTTGTACGTAGTAAGGGGACTCTTGCCATTGATCTTTGATTGAGAATACGAGCCATTGGGCGTAGAAAGGGGACTCTTGCACTGATCTATGATTGAAAATATGGGCCCTTGGACGTAGAAAGCGGACTCTTGCCATTGATCTGTGATTGAGAATACGTTCCCTTGGGCGTAGAAAGGGGACTCTTGCCATTATCTATGATTGACAATACGAGCCCTTAAGCGTAAAAAGGGCACTCTTGCACTGATCTATGATTGAGAATATGGGGCCTTGGACGTAGAAAGGGGACTCTTGCCATTGATCTGTGATTGAGAATATGAGTCCTTGAACGTATTACGGGGATTCTTGCCACTGATCTGTTATTGAGAATACAAGTACTTGGAAGTAGAAAGGGGACTCTTGCCATTGTTCTATGATTGAGAATACGAACCCTTTGGCGTAGAAAGGGGACTGTTGCCATTGATCTTTGATTGAGAATACGATCCCTTAGATGTAGTAAGGGGACTCTTGCCATTGATCTATGATAGAGAATGCGTGCCCTAGAACGTAGAAAGGGGACTCTTGCCATTTATCTATGATTGAGAACACGGGCGCTTGGACGTGGAAAGGGGATTATGGCCATTGAT
The DNA here is from genome assembly GCA_029931535.1 of Margaritifera margaritifera. NCBI lineage: Eukaryota > Metazoa > Mollusca > Bivalvia > Unionida > Margaritiferidae > Margaritifera > Margaritifera margaritifera. The sequence continues at coordinate 2,622,686 of JAQPZY010001520.1, forward strand.
TTATGATTGAGAATACGGACTCTTGAATGTAGAAAGGGGGCTCTTGCCATTGATCTATGATTGAGAATACGAGACATTGGACATGTAAGGGGACTCTTGCCATTGATCTATGATTGAGAATGCAAGCCCTAGAACGTAGAAAGGGGATTCTTGCCATTTATCTATGATTGAGAACACGAGCGCTTGTACGTAGAAAGGGGACTCTTGCCATTGATCTATGATTGAGAATACGAGCCCTTAGGTCTAGAAAGGGAACTCTTACCACTGATCTAATATTGAAAATACGAGCCCTTGGACGTATAAAGGGGACTCTTGCCATTGATCTCTGATTGAGAATACGGGCCCCTGGACGTAGAAAGGGACCTCTTGCCATTTATCTATGATTGAGAACACGAGCTCTTGAATGTAGAAAGGGGACTCTTGCCATTTATCTATGGTTGAGAACACGAGATCTTGGACGTAGAAATGAGATTTTCGCCATTGATCTATGATCTTGCCGACGAATTGTAGTTAAATAAGTGACCCGTTTCATTACCGGAATTAGGGCAGGATCCGTACATTAGAGTTATGTCATCCAATGCTACTCGTCCTAAGCAATCGTCCCCTGAATATGCCTCAAACATGACAGTATATTCGACATCAGTGCTTATGGGTATTGTAACAGCCTTCCACACTGTATCTTCTTCAACATTTTTGCTAAAAATATTCGTTCCTAACGTATCTCGAACGAAGACTTTAATATAGGTGCCATTCCCGTCTTTGACATATGGTTTGAATTTTAAGGTCCCAGGACACACTCTGGCTGATACATTACTCCAAAAGCGGTGGTGTTCAGCACACGAAAAACTGTTATTTCTTTGATCTGTATCAAGAGCAAGAAAATAACCTTGGTCTGGAAAAAAAAATTAGTGACATCAAACTATTTTTTATAGCTGCAGAGAGAGAGAAAGAGAGAGAGAGAAAGAGAGAAAGAAAGAGAGAGAGAGAGAAAAGAAAGAGAGAAAGAGAGAGAGAGAGAGAGAAAGAGAGAAAGAGAGAGAGAGAGAGAGAGAGAGAGAGAGAAAAGAAAGAGAGAAAGAGAGAGAGACAGACAGACAAACAGAGAAGAGAGAGAGAGAGAGAGTCCAAAAAGTCGTATGTATGCTAAAATGTGAACTGTTTTTTGTCCATAATCTTGCCTACTAGTAGTTTAATAATTGAGCATGCGGGACCACTTAATCTAATGAAATTCTGATTCCAGCACTCACTATTGCTAAACTATTGTAAAATTTCTGGACCACTCATATTTCTATAAGACAAAAGTACCTTTCAGCCCCTGGGCCATATACTAACTTCTTAATTGTGCAACGAGTAGGACACAACCAGACTAATACATACAGCAAGCAAAGCAAACACAAAATCAATACCTGACTCATTGCTGTGTGGCCAATCATATAAGACATGTATTGCATCATACCTTTGTTAACCTAACTATGTTAATAATAAAAAAATATAGCACAACGACCAAAAATGATTTAATACTACTGTAATCTTATTTTGCATAGAATTTACCCATGCACAATAAATGAAACAAATATCACTCTAAAACATTAATTTCATCCCTGTCTTTATACTCTACTGCATCACAATCCTTACTGTCATTATATCGAAGTCATTCTACGAACAATAAACGAAATTATTAAATTGCAGTGATACAACAATACAGACAGACGGACATACAATAGCTAAATCGAGAATGGTGCAGCCTATAGAATGCCAAGGTCATACCTCGCAGAAGGCAACGCATAACACAGCACCAAATATTGTTTGCTAGTATGCTAGTTTCTAGGGAATCTCACAGTATTGTTAAGAAAGTTCGATCAAACGCTCCATGAGTTGTGTTTCAAATCAAGATGTCTGCAGTTTGAATATTGCTCTAATTTTGTTTTCTACACAAGCCAGCGCACCTGCACCCTCTAGCTGATTCATTCATTGAAGTATGACAGTGACATGAATTGCTTGGTCTGAGTCGAACCCAATCGGTGCCAAGGATATGTGTTGAAACTACTTCAGATTACAAAACATGCAAAAATGTGATGCACCTTCAATCTCTTGAACAACTTTCGAAGTTTCTAGCTTTTGAACATATTGGCTCCAATAGGAGTTAAATTCGACCGTGCAATTGAATTGATTCATCGACATCCTGGCCGATTTGACGTGAAAAATTAAATGCGACAACTCTCCCAATTTACCGTAAGAAAAGACGATGAGCCATATTCCTGGGGTCAGTCCGGTGCACCCAAACTCCAGAAATGACTGCCCGCAGGGACTGATAAACCTGAGAACGAAGATGGGCTTTTGCAAACATTTGGGACAAAAGTTAAATTTTTTCCCCCGCATATCTAAACAATTATTAGTGAAATATATATTGAATATTGCTAGGTAATACAAGTATCTTTAATATGTTTTCAAACTAGAAAAAGAAGTGATAAGTATGGATAAGCAAAAATTTAAAAAAGAATTATCGCTAAATGAATTAAAAATTCATTGAAGAGAAATGTAAATGAATACATATTTACGTCGGTAACAATCAAGATTGTTATGAATTTTTCAATGAGATAATCATCATTCGATAATTTGACAATTTGGTTCTGTGAAAGTACAGAGACCCTTAATGATCAAACTTAGGAAGATACCCACCCCCTAAAGGTGTAATGAAACAGCTATACCACCTGAAGAATCGGATTGCCCATCACTTAACGAATAAGACATATCAAATAACAACTACCAATATGTACGTGTTGTAGTGTCACCTTTCAGTGGTCAACATTAGATAATTTGCATTATATTTTTGAAGAATTTAGTAACATATGTATGACAAACTATAATTTATATCCTGCTCACCATTACAATGCAAATAAAGAATGTAATTCATACAGTGATACTTCTGACCGAAATAGGCAACCAAAATCTTTGTACGATTTGATAATGCTGTCATTTAACTTGAAAATATAATCGCTTCCGTATGCTATTGTGATGTACTTAACACATTGTTTGCCACTGCATTGCTAGAATTTCGGTTGTCATTCATGCCGAGCTTTACGAAGAAACTACACGGTATCACCAATATATTTGGAGCTAGAGTAAAGTTTGATCTAGGTGTAATGCTACTCAGATCATATGTGATGCAATGATGTGTTGATGTGTTGGACTTTAACTCCTTGAGATATTTTCTCTGCTTTTTAGGAGTTATGCGTTTATCGTACGTCGATATTTTATATTTTATGTAGCGAAAAATAAAAGGCTGTGCAAAAGGTGTGCCTTTTGTACTCGGACAGCATATAGTCATCTAAGGTGGGCATTGAGTGTCCGTCACATGACATGTATACTCTTTATTACCTACAAAAACATTGCAGTCTTTCCAAGACACTAGTAAGCAACATGCACACCAAATATATCACACGTGCAATGCATATGTATTCGTATTTTATTTGATCATCAGAAGATGGATATAAATCATTATGTTTAAGCTGATTTGGTTATTCAAATTTTGCCTTATTACCAGAATCGGTTAAATGATGTCATTCAGCGCCATGAGCAGGCATGTATAGAAAGGAAAAACATCGTCCAGGTTATTTAACTACTGAGTCACTAAATCTTTATCTTCCAACTTGCATTCAAATAGTCAAGTGTTTGTGATTTGTTTTCATTGAACTCTTCTGTTTATCTCTGGTACTCATCGAATGTTTTGTATCGTCTACTTTCCTCCTCATGAGCTGCATATACCGATTAAAAAAATTGAAGAGATAATTACTTTCGGTTAATGTTTGATCGTTAGCTATTTTACATAAAATCATAAATGCTGCTGCGGCCATTTATAGATACTGCTGCCAGTTGTTATTTTGCATCCTCCCTGAAAAGGTGATATATTTTCCAAGACAGTTATATAAATATTGTTCTCTTTCAGACAAAAGGCTTTTACTCTAAAAAGATTGTCACGAACGGTGGCTTCTTTTTTGACTACCAATGAATAAACAGAACGTCAGTTGTCCACCTTAATTCAGCTTAAAACACAATATTAAATTTACCCCAAATCAATATACAAGTTGATAGAAAGTGTGCATCAGCCAGACTTTTATATTTGAAGTGCATATTACTTAAATTGTACGAAATAGATTAAAAACTATTGATCTAGTTCTGTCTGTTCCCATTATAAAATTCTAAGTGTATTATTTGAACTTAGATAAATCAATACTATTCTGGTACTTCTTATTAATATGAAATTCGTAAGGAATACACAATCCAGGCTTAGTTTTTTTTTCTCATGAAACTCATATATGTTATTATTAATTTCCCCTTTTAATGTTTTAATACATTAAAACAACACAATATTATTTACTCCCAATTCCGTGTTCAATGTAGTTTTAACTGTCTCTATATATATGTCTGTTTCGGTTTTACAGTATCGATGTATGTATGTATGTATGTATGTATGTATGTATGTATGTATGTATGTATGTATGTATGTATGTATGTATGTATGTATGTATGTATGTATGTATGTATGTATGTATGTATGTATGTATGTATGTATGTGTGTGTGTGTGTGCGTGCGTGCGTGCGTGCATGCATGCATGCATGTATGTGTGTGTGTATGTATGTATGTATGTATGTATGTATGTATGTCGTGTAGATATATCAATGAATTGACGATCATACAGTTAATGTACTTCGGTCAAACTTTGTGCATCAGATTATTGGCTTATCTGAAGAACGAATATATACCTTCCATTTTGGTATTGTTGATTAAAAATACGCTGTTCTTTCTTCATCCATCGAATTCTAAAAACTCGTTTTATTAAAAAAAAAGTTTTCATGCTGTTTATGTACTCTTCTTTGCTCGGTTCATTGTGAAGGTTTTTATTTGACAAATAGTTTCTTTTAACGTTTTTCTCTTTCTTTTCTACTGATTCCGAACTGCGAAACGACTCATTATATTCTTTACATTTCACAAGTACATAGGTTTTAGTGTTCAAACTTTTGGGATTACAAATCTTTTCAGCTTTGTATACACCAGCTTGCTTGTTGTAGAGATATAACTCTTGTTAGTAAACATGACTTTTCGTTTGAGCCTTTGAGTATGTACACTGTCCGATCGCCTAAAATTATTTGTTTGAGTTTAAAGTTTTCCTTGGTAAAGTTAAGAATGTAGCCCTAAACAAATATATTGTTTAATATTTTGAAATTGTGACTGTTTCAACAATTTGCAGTTGTCAAAAAACAAAAAAGATTTATCCATAATTTTGATTTTGTTTTCTACCTTGCTTGCTTTAACTGGTGTCATTCCTATTGATGTGTGAGAATGCGTGATGAGTGCTACTGTATCCCTCAATTATCTTTTGTAAAACGTCAACCCATTTCCTGGTTGAGTGAAATACTCCAACATTCAAGTCTTCAGTGTTTTCCTTTTTCAGCAAATCCTTAACATTTTTGTTGTAAAACTCTTTCTCTTCATCAAAATGTATATTTTCATTCTTGTGCTCTTTGAAGGTTTCATTGAAAACGTTGTATATCCCATGACCATTTGTAGTTTTTTCCTTTCTTAGCTCAAGCGTATTTTGAGAAGACGTCTGTCACTGTCAAAATGTAATTATATCCATCATTGCATTTTTACATGCTTGCATATCAGCAATGTCTGCCTGCCACTGGTTATCCGCGTGACTAACATAAGCTCTTGTGTAGGGAAGTCTTGTTTTCGCTTGCTTGTGTAATGTGTATGTAGATTGTTCAATTATCAGTCCTTTAAGTTTAGCGTTTTATATTTTAATTTTGTCCATTTAAATTGTTCCCAGATTTGATTGATATTTGCGTAAGTAACTTGATTTTCAGGATCATAGTAAAACTGTGTTAAATACTGTTCTTTGTCAGTCATCTAAAAAGGTATTCAAGCATCTAGAGAATATTGTACGCCCAATAAATGTCCTTTGGTCTTTCCAGGAAGCCAACAGATCATCCATCCACAACAGGAATTGTTATTTTAGCAATTTGCAGCGCTTCTTCAATCCTTTCAAACGTAATAATGATTTCAGGTTTTTATAAATGTTGCCATTCCTATGGTTGACTCTAAAACAGTTATTTCATATAGTGAGTTGCCATGTGATCTATCTATCTATTGTTTTGTCTAATAATTTCTAAAAAAAACTGGAGAGACATGAGTGGTCTAGACATATTCTCGTATCCCTATACGATATTGTAAAAATATAAATTTTAAATATTTTATGTGGTCCGTACTGAATTAATCAATTAATCTATTACTAATGCACAATCAAGAAATTAGTATTGTGTCCAGGGACCTCGGTGTATGTTTGTTTAATAAAAATATGAGTTTTCCAGAAATTTCAGCTTATGTTAGTAATACAGAGTGTTGAAATTAAAATGTTTGATATATTCATTTATTTATCTTTTTAGCTTGCACTTGTGATAACTCGTATATAATTTTTTAAAATAACCGTTATAAACTTTAATAGCAATGCCATGCGATAATTGTAAACAGAATCTTTACCTTTTTGACGTCGCCATAATAAGTAATAACATATATTCAGTGTGAAATAATGCATTGAAACGCAATACTTTATTCATTGCATGCCAGTGTCCACATATTTCTCCAACACCTTTGTTGCACCAGACAATTCAGTATTTTTTACTTTAAGCTCTATGACAATTGATACTCACTGTATCCATATTCTGGTTTTTTGACGATTTTCCATTTCTTACTATCATTACTCCAGTTACAGGGTCCATGTTCGAAGTCGCAGTCTGAAGAGAAAAATTAATGAGATAAAAACGCTGAATAATGGAAGAGAGATTCTCCTTATTTTGTTTCTTAATCATATCTCAAAGACGCGCTGTCTTTATTTAGCTTGGTCATTGTTGAATGATTAAAGGTGATGCTGTAACTTAACTGGTTTTATGATGAATATTAGAGGTATCGAAAATAACGTGGTATTTGGTTCCATCTCAAGTGCTACGATGAAGCGGGTGGGATTGGATCTAGCGAAATCACTAAACACAATCACGTGAATCAGACTTTTATTTATAATGCAAATGAATGATGAATGAATCTGACATCTTATTCATGCGTACAAAGTTCAATAACGGATATAGCATAATTATATCGTTCCTAATTGGATACAATCAAAGCATGGAATTTCAATAAATAATTACAAATGATTTCGTATGTCAATGGATATGATTAATGTATGGAACTTATCGGAAGATATGACTGTTATTTGGATCTCTCAACATATTTGATTGATATGTGGAGTTATGATCAATGTATTGTTCATCAACAAATATGATTCTGTACAAGATTGATTGTCACACATATAGTCACATTGATTTTTAGGTTCAGAAACCTAATGCATATATTCGATCAACGTATATGATGATATTTATCTAGTGGCATCTAGGCGATTATCACAAGGTTCCGATTCCACAGCTCCCGACAAATGGTGAAGGCGTGGTCCGCTTCTCTCAACCTGCCTAAGGATCCCTCAAGAACCTCTCTATTCCTCATACTCGTTAGTCCAGAGCATTTGGCCCCAGCATAAAACCTCGAACACATCTCATCATTTAATGCGAACGACATATAACTGAATTTAGCGGCATCAAAACCCATGTACAGTTTCTTTCATATATAATGCATAGGCATTTTTGTACACACAATTCCGTGACATATAAGAGTTAACGGTAACCCAACCATGGCCGTTATTTATTCCCTGATTGCTTCAGTATTCTCCCGAGGTTTTGTTTTAATATTAAAAACTCCAAGTAAGACTATATATAATAAAGCCAGAATAGTACAATAGAACTTATGGAAGTAGTGTGAGCTAAGTAAATCTAGCAAAGATTGTTAATAAAGGGATACACAAAGATTTGTCGTGATTGATTAAAAAAAATGAATCTGGTGAAATAGCAAGGAAATATATTAATTTCTCATCGCATGCGTCTATTTATTTTGAGAGCTTGTACTAAATTGTAAGTGCAGAGCTGAATGATGGACCTTATAGAAAATGAACAAAAGCATCAGGTTAAATAAATTAAATGACAAAATTACGCAATGTTTCATGTTTGGAAAATTTATTACTTTGTGAATTTGAGTAAACAAAAATAGCGTCATTTTGTCTCCCTCAATTTGTTCCCAAGATGCTTGGGAAATATTCTACAAGATCCATTAAAGCCATATTACTGGAAACAAAGAGGTGTGTGTCACGTGGTTATGTAATGGCCCATTCGGATGTATCAGCGGTGGGAGAAAAATTATTGAAAAAGTGTTGATAGGAATAATTAATTTCACTGTTGGAAATGATGACAAATGTGCTTTAACTCATAAAGATATGCAGTGGGGCTTCCTTTCTCGAAAATACAATAATATTGATAGAAAAGTTTGAATTGATTCAACAATTTCTTAGTATTATATCACCATTATCATGAACTTATTGGCTTTGACCCACCATCGTGGTGGCACTATGGAGTCAGTTTCTTGGAAGCATAATTACTTTATTTCAGCAAGGTTACCTAGACACGATCCTGTCAGGGATACGTCATCCAGTGCAACATAACCATCGTTTCGTTTTGTTCCCTCCAAAACAAACTGAAAATCTCCATCATGGTCAAACTCAAATGCTTTCCTTTTCCACATATTTCCCTGATTGCCAGTGACACTCCATAGTTCCCTTGTTGTCAAGCCGCCATTTTTCTGTAGTACTCTGAGGGAGAAGACGGCACTTCCGTATATGGAATACCAGAACGCCAAACACGTGTGCGTCTGATTCAACATCTTGCTGAGTAACCTAGCAATAGTGGTGTCTTCATCAGATGGCGTCTTGTCTCGGAGATATAAATAGTACCCACCATCTGGCAAGAGTATTGGAAGAGAAAATTTCCCAAACTATGTTAATATTGTTTTCGCCGCTTATCGCAGTTTTATTATTTTGTCTTAAAGTGCTAAATCGAGGAATCTTTTTGCTCATGTTCGAAATTTGTGATTACCAATTAAGAAGCACAAAAAACATTTCTAGATTCTCACAGAAGTTTCTAGGCTATGAAAAAGAAGAAGAAGAAAAACAAATGGTTAATTTGCTCTTCTTTCTCATTGTATATTATTCTTGTATCAGTTGAGAACTATTCATTTCCAAAGTAAAAGATTGTTTACTGTTAATGAAAATCTTGTGCACTTACTTTTGAAATATTATTAAAAAAAGGCAAACTTCAATTTGTACCTAAAAGTAAAACTAAATGCTCAGTGGTTCGAGTTAGATTGCTTAATATATAATTCTTATTATCATATTTCATGAATGAAATGTCTAATAAAACCTGCTGAAATAATTAAACTTATTTTCTGCAACTTCTTATTATACATCCTTTGTAGCATAATAATGGAACACAGTAAATGTATAGTCCAACAGATTATGGTCAGCATCAAAAAGAGAGAGAGAGAGAGAGAGAGAGAGAGAGAGAGAGAGAGAGAGAGAGAGAGAGAGAGAGAGAGAAATCACAATTGTGTAAGCTAGCCTTGATCTCTTTTTGCAATAACAGCGTCCCTATGATAGCACAAGCTATCACTTGACGAAATTATACCTCTCCTAAATATTCTGAACCATTAACCAAAACAAAAATGAAATGCATTTCTTTTGTACAAATGGCGTTTGTTTGTTATACTGATATGAATGATCATGCGTTGGAAGAAGCTTCCTATCCGGAGAAAAAGCTAAGTTCCTATATGGAGAAAAGGCTTGGTTCCTATCTGGAGAAAAAGTTTGTTTCCTATCTGGAGAAAAGGCTTGGTTCCTATTTGGAGAAAAGGCTTGGTTTGTAAAAGTAAATCCAGTCTATACGATAGAGTGTAAAGAATTTATACCTTGTATCCCTATATCGATATTGCCTAGGAAATAGTTATCTTCCTCATGGTAAAGAAGTTACATATCTTTTCAATTCAGCCACTGAGCCTCATTAAATGTGACCAAGACAACTGATTTACTATTTATTGAATCGGAAAAATCCCTCGCCGAATCCTTAAAACTAAAACAAGAAGGGTAGGGCATGCAATCGAGTGCAGAATCAAGCAATGGTGAGAAATGTGTGACCATGCCACCAAAGTCAAAGGGCTGAGCCAGTATGAATTGTTTTAGCTTAATAACAGAAATTTACTATGAGTGTGTCCTTAAACCCAAGGTCAAAGAAGCGATCATGTAGCAGAAGGAATTGTCTTTGCTAATGATTCATGCCATGTATGATGAGAATTTATCAAGGAAGTAAGGAAATAAATGTCCATAAAAAACCTCAATCAAAACTTTAACAAGCAGCTGACGATCCTCCACCGCCGGCAGAAAAGTCAATGTTTCACTTTCCAACTAATGTGGTCTCGAGTAAAAAATACGCAGTTTACAAACGACGCATGGTTCTCATAAACATTCGTTCTAATAGCTCTTAACATGTTCATGTGTGCGCGACAAGTGTTATCGCGTTACTGTGTGTGTGTGTACTTTGTGTGTGTGTGTGTGTGTGTGTGTGTGTGTGTGTGTGAGAGAGAGAGAGAGAGAGAGAGAGAGAGAGAGAGAGAGAGAGAGAGAGAGAGAGAGAGAGAGAGTTTACCGTCATTTAATGTATGATCAGTGTCGGGTCCTCCAAGACCGTTCTGGGATCTCCCAGTCATTCGCTGCCACTCTGATCCGTCGGACTTGTCATTTATCCAGCTGCAGAAATCGGTCTGGAAATCACAGAAACCTTGGAAATCTAAAGAAACAAAGTGTACTAAACAACAAGAACATGGAATGAAGTCTAGGACATAGTGGTTTGCCCGCTATCCATGCAGTAGGAGTGAGCTTGAGTTAAATGATCACAAAAAGGAGATCTTGATGTGAAAAAACACAGCAATAGAATTTGGATGTGAGTGCAGCCTAAAAAAGTTCACTAAATAAAAGAAAGAAACACAAGTGGCATGTGGGCCGTCATCTCATATTTGAAAGTCGATTCGCTACGACCAAATTCGCCTAAAATTGGTAAACGTTGTTTGATTAAATAAATAAACAAATAAATGCCTTAATATGCCTAAAGATACAAAAACCGCGCATTGCCTTTAAACAGGCTGATGTTTGCGCAACATTGTTTAAATTTTTAAATTTGTTTACAAAATTACTTTAATTAATTTTTCAAAATTTGGTTATTTATTTGTTTGTAAAATTATTTTCTATATAATTTTCGTTTAAATTTTTCTTTCTACGTTTTTTTGAAAGAGATAAACTAGCATATAATAACATTATCTCTCCAGCATATTGCTTTTATGGGGTGTGTGTGTGTGGTTTTCTTGTAAATTATATATATATATATATATATACCTTTATGAAGTTTTTTTACAAATGTTTATTAAGAAATTAACTAACAATTTATGATATTATTAATATACGCTGTTACTTTTTAGTGTTTTGAATTTGTTTTATTTATAATTTTAAAGATTTTGTTGATATATATTTATTATTTGAAAATATATATTGCGCAGGACCATTAGTGGATTTTTCCCATTCAAGGATTTTCCACAAAGGGAACATTATTATGGGTATTTTTCTTGTACTCAAAGACAGCCAAATAAAATGGAAATTTTTGCTGCACAATTTCAAATTTACATCTTATAGAAATATGAAATATTTAGATGTAGACACAGTCTTAAATATTACTGCAGATTTAAGTTGCGTTTCCTAATAAATTACACAGAATAATCTTGCTCATATTTGAAGTAAATAGGATCTTGTATGGAAAAATAAAACAATGAAATAGGTTAATCTTACTCATATTAGAAGCAGAAAGAATCGTTTTTGGCAAATTAATAAAATAACACTAACTACCCACTGAACATTTTATTCTATTTTTTATAGGCATAAGTCTTAATGTCATCTTTTCAAAATAAACGTTTTGGTATCTAGGGGTAACAAGATTGTTTTATTAAGTTTTGGTATCTAGGGGTAACAAGGTTGTTTTTTTAAGTTTTGGTATCTAGGGGTAACAAGATTGTTTTATTAAGTTTGTATAACCTCATATGATGATGAACACTTTATACATCTCGTGTTGCACCTCTACGTTTTCAAATAATGATTTTTTTAGAGTGCATTATTCAATTCTTGTTAACAATTGATCTTGAAACACCTTTAACTTAATTGATTTGTTTGTAATCCACTAAATTCTTTTACTTACCTTCCATTGCATTCATTTTTATATTTACCTACAAATAATTTTATTAGTTGAAGGGTGATCACTCAGGTAATGTCTGGTATCATACATCAT